>JABSTQ010010579.1:0-1303998 GCA_013358835.2 Ixodes persulcatus | reverse complement strand
AGTCTCACGGGGACATGCGTGAGCGCTGCCCTTGAGCTGCTTGAATGCTGCATATTTCATTTGAGGCAGTCCGCCTCGGACAATTTTCTAGGGGTCTTGAAATGTTTCCCCTAAGCAAACACTGGTGCCTGCTAAGCGCTCGCCACAGAAAAGAATATAGAGGGAGGCCGGCAGCTGGAACGAACCACGAGGGCGACAAACATTCCGGAGATTTGCGGCCTCGAGTCGTGTTCGGTCGAAGGCGCCTGTTTGCCAATAATATTTGCCTTCGTCTCCACTCCGAACAGGATCAACGAGGGTCCATCGGATCTTCGTTCGGCTAACACGTCTCTCCCACCACATTATGGCATATATCAAAAGGCCGAGTGGTCGTCCAACGTGCTTTATCTATTTGCATCCCGTCAAAAAGGCTAATCATTCTCTTCGTGAAACCTTTCGCTAAAAGTGGGAACAAAGGTGATTATACAAATGTTGTCATATTTGAAATGCTATACGCAAAGAAGTCGTAAATACAATAAAAAAATCTCTTATTGCGTTTGTTTACCTGTGCTGCCGGTACATTTTGCCAGCGCACCCCGCTGGTGTGTCGGGCCAGTGGTATCATTGCTGCGCCATTTGTGCCCATGCAGCTGCACCAACATTCTCCTATACGAGATGCGAGAACTTTGCGCCGACATTGCGCCGAAACATAAATTACTTTTCTCGGTATTGAAATTAATAGCGCAGCTAGGCCCCTTTACACTGCCGGATTCTTACGGTATGCTTGTGCAAATGTTTACAACTTTCCATTATCGCTTCGAATAACATACTATTTCACTGGAGCCTCGTATCGAACATTGCCAGTGCTAGAAAGTTCTGCAATATTTATAATTATTCCTGATCGGTTCGGGCGAGCTACTTAACTTAATTGAGTGCGCTTTTTACCGCGCACCGATGCACTGCGGAGAGGCGAAAGCCGTGGGTCATGGAGTTATTTCTCATGGGGGTAGAGAGCGCGACACTTAACACGAACAAGCCATGGACTGCTTTTCTTGTTTTTTCTTTGAAACCCACAGTGATGTCCGAAAGCTAATTGTTTGGCTGCTCGTGGTGGGTAGTCGCATATCAGGCAGAGTCAAAAAGTAACTGAAATATATTCTTATCGGCTTAAATAAAAGAGACAGGATTCAGAACAATTTGCCGCTTTTCAACATAGTCCCCCCGCGTTCAACCAACGCCGCCTAGAATAACCAAAGCTGCGTCAGTGTCGGCTGGGCCTCGTGTCCAATCAACGCGTCGAAGGACGCTCAGCATCGGGCTCGGGTTTAACTGCTGAGTTGGCGCCATCCGACTGTGATGACGTTCCGTGGAGGTAGACTGGGGCGTTCGGAGGCCTTCTTTCTTCTAGATGGTGTTGGTTCAACACATGTGCGACAACACTTCACTAAGGCGTGGATGCCGCGGAACAAAACATCTTGCTGGTGACTTCGACGCCGGAGATGCTCCGACGCTTTCAGATCATCCCCTGTATTGAACTTCATTCCGCCGCGAACTGCTTTAAATGATCCGAATTAAATTAAAATCGCTCGGTGCCAGGTCATTTGAGTATGGCGGATGCCGAATGCAATAAAACGAAAACCCTTGATATTTTTTTTTACGCTGTCGCACGTGCCGTGTGCACTGTCGTGCTGCAGCAACTGACCCAAATCAGCAAACCATGGCGCTTTAACCTGATCACAGACTTCATGTTGTTCTTGAGCAGATCACAATACGACGTGCTGTTGACACCGAGCCCACGGCATGTAATGTTCGACTCTTGGTCCTTTATGATCACAGAACACTGTGACTGTGAGCATAACCTTGCACTGCGTCGGATCTGTCCGGACCTTCTTTGGACTTGGTGACGATTTGGGCCTCCATTCTTTGCGTGCCCGCTTGGTCTCTGGTTGTGCATAGTAGATTCAAGGTTCAAACCTGCAGTGACAATACGTTGGAGAAAATAATATCTCTCAGCTTCATAGCGTCGTGTCATGGACATCCTGTCATGGACATCCTGTCATGGACATGGGCGAGGACAAATGTCTCTTCCCCATTTCAGACAATGGTTTGCGCTACCTTACAGTATACAGAGGCCTTAATAAAGACCGACCTACGGAACCATTTTCCGCAAGGTAGGAAAACGCCCCTCGGGCACTTCTCTTCTCACCCTCTCCCAAAAGTCACGTGATGCCAGGGGCTTCTTTCGTGTCGGCTTTTCCTGTAGGGATAATCCTCAAAAGCGAAAAATGAGCGGCTAGCTGCGAGCGCGACACCGACCTTGAGACTTCCAGGTGCCTTCTCCTCGTTTACGCGGGCTCGCTCAATCCGCGAAACTAAGAAAGTCAGCGCGGCCGAAGGCTCTTTTTTTTTTTTTTTTTTTTTCATGAGCTGCATTGCAGGCCTGACGCCGCTCGGTCGGAGGAAATCGAGAGGCCGAGATATGCTTGTGTCGTTCCAGCAGCCGCCCTCTGGCATTGCGCGGCTGCTGGAACCATCCCGGTGTCTTCACAAGGATTGGCTTGCGCAATAAAGGGTTCAGATCATCGATAATCAATTTCTTTCCGAAACATATAAATCAGGTTGCTTTCCCTAATCCCTTCATTACTGTTCGAAACATATATCTCCTCTCGTATGTTGTTCATCCTATTTTGCAGCATTTTGCGTATTTATTCTTCCTTACCTCTGCTTGATGACTGTTTTATAAGTTGATAAAGGCCTTTAAATATTGGCGCGGGCTTGCGCGATCAACGCTGTACTGGATTTATCCAATATTTGACGAGATTGGCGTTAGGAGGGTGGAGGAAGCAAACGGAAATTCTGGATTCTAATGAAGACGGCGCAGTGGTAAGATAGGTTTTTGCTTCTCCCGCCTCCACAACGCCCCATCGTTTGCACTATCACAACTTCTCAGTAACCTAGCTGTATACCACATTTTACTCATAGTTACTATAAATGTGGCCCCACAGGCTTTCCCGTTATGAGCGAGACGACTTTTTAATGACCGGCGAATCTCCTGGGTGAGAATAAATATTATCACCTTCCCACAACAACCACTCTTTTCTCTCCCCTCCCCCCCCCCCCCCCCACACTTTCCCAAGTTAGGGAGACATCAGGCCACTTCAGGAAGCACCTTGCACACACGGCTTTTTGGCTACTCATTCTGAACACATTCGAACGTGGAAGTAAACACAGCGCATGAACGACGCCCAGTTCATTTGCAACCTAAATAAGGTGACTCTTCTGTTGGGACCCAATCAATTTCATCATCAATCATTATTTGTTATGATTTCATGGTGAAAGTATGTTCGTCGTGATGCCACAGAAGTGATTCATTCAAAGGGAGAAATAGGTCCTCGTATTTATTTTGCGGAAATACTCGCTCCTGTGACGCTCTGGTGCGTAAGGTCAAAACACCCGAGGCAGTTCGTAATACTTTACAACTGTCGTTGACGATGAAATATTTGCGGGAAGTGCATACAATTGTTTACACCATATTGTAGCACCCTAAACCAAAACATACCTAAACACAAGAAATTGTCGCAATCGCCAAAAAAAAAAAAAAAAATCACTCTGCGAAAATTGTTGCCCCCTTCCCCTCCTCCCTCTATCTTTTTTTTTTCTTTTTTTTCCCCGCGCCACTACAAAAAATAGCGGCCGAGCAACGAATTTCCATCAAAAACCTCGCTTCTTGGAGAAAGGACTCCAGGGTATATAATAGTGAATAAGTTAGGGAGTTTGTAGAAATAATAGGCGACCATTGAATCTAACCTTCTGCACAAATCATACCCGGGATATTTTCTTTTTCCTTCCACGCGATTAGAAGGCGAGACGCTAAGGGAATTTATGTGCACTAACATGCTGCTTTTAAGAGAGAGTGCCAGATTTATAGTGCATGTCAATTGACATTTAAACAGTTTAATCACTGTTCACAAACATTCGCGGCTTGGAGGATGACATGGAAGCATGGCGGAAAGCAGCTTGCTTGAAATTGAAGTCTATATTGCATTGCACTGGTGTGAAATAGTATTACGTATTTTTGTCTTATTTCTGTTCACCAAAATAAAAACAGCGTTTAGAAACCGAACACTGCGTTTTGAGGAGCGCGGAAAGGACTTAAAAAACCGGGACAACCTGAACGATACGAGGCGCCTTGTGTCACTCAGCTTGTCCTGGTTTCTTGTTTTTCTGCATGGAGCCTTTCAAAAGGGGATGAAAAATTATGAACCGACTGACCCGACTTACCACGTTAGAGCAGTTCATTTTCATTATGAAAGGCTCTCTTCAAGCGTCTTGCATAGTTAAGCTTGTACTGGTTCGTTTTTATTGTCGGTTCCTTTCAAAAAGTGAGCCACCACACCAACTATTACCACATTCTTAATTTGCGGAAGCGGAGAAGTGGAAATGCGACAAAAGGAAAGATTCGCCCGCGTTATTTCAGTCCTATAGAAAAGCGGACCGGATACAAGAGGGCCGAAATATTTTACAAGAAACACGCAATCTTCTCTATAATTCTGTCTAACAGTTTGATGTGAAGGTATACTTGGACGTCGGCATTATTCGTTTAGAAATGCGTGGAAGAACGTAAGTGGGCGAACGAGACGCCTCTGTGTTTTGCGTCACGCCTGCATTTCAAAAGTTAGACATACTGGTTCCCGACACCAGCACGATTGACGGCTCCGCCCGGGTATTTGATTGTTTATTGATACGGAGAAGAAGGGGAAGAGCGCAACGGCCCGCGGCCGTAGTGCGTTCTGGCTCGCGCTCTGGCGGGCAGTCAGATTGAAAACCCACCGCTGAAAACCACCCCGTGTACGGAGTCGAAAACATGATAATCTTTGAATGGGAGTGGACGTAGACGTATATTGATCCGATGCAAAGTTTCGCTTGATTCCTGAACGAATAATGCCGGCGTCCAAGTATACCTTAATTCATATCAAATTGTTAGACAGAATTGTAGAGAAGATTGTGTGTTTCTTGAAGAAGATTTCGGCCCCTTCTTTCCGGTCCGCTTTTCTATAGGCCTCAAATAACGCGGGCGAATCTTTCCTTTTGTCGCATCTCCACGTCTCCGCTTCCGAAAATTATGAATGTGTAGGTTGGTCCAGTAGCTTAGAGCTCACTTTTTGAAAGGAACCGAATATAAAAACGGACCAGTACAAGCTGAACTATGCAAGACGCTTGAAGAGAGCCTGTCGTAATGAAAATGAACTGCTCTAATGTGGCAAGTTGGGTCAATCGGTTCATAATTTTTCATCCACTTTTGAAAGGCTCCGGAAAAACAAGAAACCAGGACAAGCTGAGTGAAGCAAGGCGCCTCGTATTGTTCAGGTTGTCCCGGTTTTTTATGTCCTTTCGGCGCCTCAAAACGCACAGTATTCGGTTTCTAAACGCTGTTTTTATTTTCGCAGAGAAATAAGACAAAAATACGTAATAATTTTTCACATCAGAGCAATGCAATGGAGACTTCTATTTCCAGCAAGCTGCTTTCTTCCATGCTTCCATGCCATTCTCCAGACCGCAAATGTTTGTGCACAGTGATTAAACTATTTACATCTAAATTAACATGCACTATAAATCTGGTACTCTCTCTTAGACGCAGAATGTTAGTGCACATGATTTACCCCCAGCGTCTCGCCTTCTAATCGCGTGGGAGGAAAATGGAAATATCCCGGGCATGATTTGTGCAGAAGGCTAGATTCAATGGTCGCGAATTATTTCTACAAACTCCTTGACAGATTCACCACCATATACCCTAGAGTCCTTTCTCCAAGAAGCGAGGCTTTTGGCGGAAATTCGTTGCTCGGCCGCTAATCTTCGTAGTGGCGCGGAAAGAAAAAAAAAAGAGAGAGAGAAAGGGGGATATATATATATATTTGTTTTTCGATTGCGGCATTTTGTTGTGTTTAGGTATGCTTTTGTTTAGGGTGCTACATTATGGTGTAAGAAATTTTATGCACTTCCCACAAATATTTCATCGTCAGCGACAGTTGTAAAGTATTACGCACTGCCTCGGGCGCTTTGACCTTACGCACTAGAGCGTCACAGGAGCGAGTATTTCCGCAAAATAAATACGAGGGCCTATTTCTCCCTTTGAATCGATCACTTCTGTGGCATCACGACGAACACACTTTCACCATGAAATCATAACACATAGTGATTGATGATGAAAATGATTGGGTCCCAACAGTAGTGCCACATTATTTAGGTTGCGAATAAACTGGGCGTCGTTCATGCGATGTGTTTACTTCCACGTTCGAATGTGTTGAGAATGAGTAGCCAAAAAGCCCTGTGTGCAGGCTGCTTCCTGGAGTGGCCTGATATCTCCCCAACTCGGGAAAGGGGGGGGGGGGGGGGGGTAGAGAAAAGAGTGGTTGTTGTGGGAAGGTGATAATATTTACTCTCACTCAGGAGAGTCGCCGGTCATTAAAAAGTCGTCTCGCTCATAACGGGAAAGCCTGTGGGACCACATTTATGGTAACTATGAGTAAAATGTGGTATACAGCTAGGTTACTGAGAAGTTGTGATAGTGCAAACGATGGGGCGTTGTGGAGGCGGGAGAAGTAAAGACCTATCTTACGACTGCGCCGTCTTCATTAGAAGCCAGAATTGTGGTTTGCTTCCTCTACCATCCTAACGCCAATCTTGTCCAATATTGGATAAATCCAGTACAGCGTTGATCGCGCAAGCCGGCGTCAATATTTAAAGGCCTTTATCAACTTATAAAACAGTCATCAAGCAGAAGTAAGGAAAAATAAATACGCAAAATGCTGCAAAATAGGATGAACAACATACGAGAGGAGATATATGTTTCGAACAGTAATGAAGGGGTTAGGGAAAGCAACCTGATTTATATGTTTCGGAAAGAAATTGATTATCGATGATCTGAACCCTTTATTGCGCAAGCCAATCCTTGTGAAGACACGGGAATGGTTCCAGCTAGCAGCCGCGCAATGCCAGAGGGCGGCTGCTGGAACGACACCAGCATATCTCGGCCTCTCGATTTCCTCCGACCGAGCTCATGGAGAAAAGCGTTCGGTCGCGCTGACTCCCTCAGTTTCGCGGATTGAGCGAGCCCGCGTCACCGAGGGGAAGGCACCTGGAAGTCTGAAGGTCGTTGTCGCGCTCGCAGCTAGCCGCTCATTTTGGGATTTTTGAGGATTATCCCCACAGGAAAAGCCGACAGGAAAGAAATCGCTGCCATCACGTGACTTTTAGGAGAGGGTGAAAAGAGAAGGGCCCGAGGGGCATTTTCCTACCTTGCGGAAAACGGTTCCGTTGGTCGGTCTTTATTAAGGCCTCTGTATACTGTAAGGTAGCGCAAACCATTGTCTGAAATGGGGAAGAGACATTTGTCCTCGCCCATGTCCATGACAGGATGTCCATGACTTGGGGTGCGAAGGGGGGTCAAAGCGCATTTGTATACTATTGGGATGGGTTTCGGGTGAGGGGGGGGGGGGGGGCTGAAGCCCCATAAGCCGCCCCCCTGGCTACGCCACTGCTGGGGGTATCAGGTAAGGTTTTGATGGAAGCCAGATATATGCATGGTGTGTGCTCAGAAATAAAAGATAGTGTGAGAAAGAGTAATTGTTCTGATAATGTTATTTCAAGAATTGAGGTGTCTCAGAAAGTTCGAGCTATGAAAGGAAAATTTGCGAAGTTAAAACCAAGATACGAGGAAAATACGAGAATCGGCTCTTCCTAAACTCCGCCTCCAGATTGGAAGCACTATCGATCAATGGATAGCCTGTTGAGAAGCCGGGAAGTACCAACAGAGTGCTACGCAAGGTTTATAAACATCAGGTTCAATTTAAACGTGTTTAGAAATTTCTTCATTCTTTTTAGGACGTAGTGTAACCTCAGCCCTCCGGCGAGACCTTCTGACAGCTTGAACGAAGACCACCCTGCTCATGACAGCATGTCTTCCCCAATGTAAGCAGCAATCGTGGGGTTTACGCGTGACACATTTGATCTTTTATTTATTTACAGAAGAAAACCTGCAGATCCGAAACTTCGGCGTTATAGCAGGTATAGCCCATGGAATAATACGCTCAATAAAGAACTAAAAAACTGAACACTTGAATATACAGCCTCGGCTGTTTGAAAGACAATACATAAACGTTAAAAATAAATAACAACATTTAAAATCAAGACCATTTCCTTAGGTAAATGGTCCCACGTCGTCATTAATGAAAAAAAAAAAAAAATTTCGGGTAACAGATTTCACTGAGCGATTGTTTGTGGAAAAAAAAATGAAAACTGCTAGTAATCTGTTCTACAGAAAATTTCCCTTGTCTTTCTGGAAGGATCCACACTATTTGAAATATAGTTCGGTAATTCTGTGTATTTGCTTTTATCAATACCTGTCAAATCGTTAAAAATTGCAAGCAAGAACCTCAATCGATAATCTTTGCGTCTTAACAATAAAGTTTCCCAACCAAGTACATTTGTAATTTCTGTGACGCTTTTGTCTCTGATATAATTTCCTGTTACAAATCTAGCAGCACGGTTTTGAAGTTTCTTTAACTTATCTGCAAGGTACCTTTGATGCGGATCCCACAAAACACACGCGTACTCCAGTGTTGGTCTAACCAAACAGCAATAGGCTGTCTCCCTTAGTTTCTGTGGAGCACCGCGTAAATTTCGAATTGGAAAATTTAAAGTTCGGCTGGCCTTTTTAGCAGTTTCAGTGACATGAATATTAAAAAAAAAAGTGTGCTTGACAAGGTAATCCCCAACTATTTAACACCAGTGTTATTACTTAATTTATGATGATCAATAAAACAGCATGATGGGACAGGGTTACGTTTCCTCCCAATATGATTTGCACAACTTATCCACATTCAAGCCTAACTCCCAAATCCTGCACCAATCCGACATTCTATCCAGACACAACTGTAAAAAAAGCCGAATCACTAACACTGTCAACCCTGCTGTACGAAACACAATCGTCCGCAAAGAGCTTTATGGACGAGTTAATGGTCGATGATATATCATTAATAAACAGAAGAAATAAAGGAGGCCCCAGCACTGACCCCTGCGGCACGCCAGCCAGAAGTCACATCAACATAGTTTGAGCTTGCACCATTTACGACGACACACTGCTTTCTCCCAAAGAGGTCATTTTCTATCTAACGGTATATGTTTCCATCAAGGCTTAGGGAGCTCAGTTTGTTTAGCAGCAAAGGGTGAGGCACTCTATCGAAAGCCTTGCTCAAATCAAGGAAGATGGCGTGCTTTTCTGCTCCCCCCTCTGCCGTTGAAACCAAGTCACGATAAAGTTCCACGAGCTGTGTGGCGCATGAGAGGCCCTTTCTAAAACTGTGTTGGGTAGGAGAGAAATAACTATTTGTATTGAAATGACTCACAACATTGCTATAAATAATATGCTTGCAAATGCTTGCAGCAAATGCAGCTCAGTGAGATGGGGCGATAATTCTCCACTTTGTGCTGTGATCCGTGCTTATGGAGTAACACACGTAACCCTCACTGACCCGGGAGCACAACGTCTAGGGATTTACAAAAATAATCTCGAAGCAGCGAGACACCACAAAAGAGTTCAATTTTAAAACTCTGGGCGACACACCATCAGGAACTATAGCCTTTTTAATATCAAGCTCATCTAAGCACTTCTTTATCCCTTCTACACTGATGACAACAGGAGTTATTTGATTCACAATTTTTTCATTGAGATGGGGGTAAGAATAAGTTCTGACGTTAGAGGCAAAAATATACTGGAAGTATGTATTAAAACAGCCTGACGTTTTGTAACTTTCTTCAATTACTTCCCCAAGATATAATATATTTGGAATTCTCATATACTTATTTCGCGTCTTTTTTTAGGTATTTCCAGAATTCTTTACTACAAAGCATGCCATCAGACAGTTTATCAAAATACTCGCGTTTTGCAGTGGTAATAGCTTCCTATAGGTTACATTTAGTTTCTCGGGCTCTGCGGCTGCCGATATGCATGGGTCTAGTTTATAATTCTGATAACCACGTCTGAGCTTTTTTATCACCTTTTTTCACAGCAACTGTCATCCAAGGCTTATCATTCATTGCTTTTGCACGTATTATTTTAACGGGAACATATTTTTCTATTAATTTTAACAACCGATTTTTGAAAAATTTTCATATAGCGTCTACACCATTTTCTAAAGCGAATTAAACGCTCGAAATCCCCGAAAGATTCAGACAGCACTTTCTCTATAGCTTCAAAATTACCTTTATCGTACATATAGACTTTCCTGTGAGTATCCTGGGTACGGAAAAGCTGAGGGAACGTCAAGCTAGCAGGGACTATCTTGTGGTCGCTAATTCCTGGGAGGACGGCTACATCATGAACAATTTCGCTGTTACACAACAGTAGATCCAGTACATTTTCGCCTCTAGTTGGGACCTGAACCAATTGCTGGAGACAATAAGTTGTCAAAATATCATCAAATTCAGCATAAACAGCCCCAGTTGGTACAATGGTGTCATCACCATGCCATTTTAGCGCTGGAAGGTTAAAATGTCCAGCAATGAATATCTGCTCGTCAGGTAAGTCAAAAACAATATCGTTCAACCCTGAAGGGTCGCGACACCAGTGCCGGGGGGGGGGGGGGGGGGGGGGGGGGGAGGGGGGAGGGGGAGGGGTAGAATACTTCGATAGACATATCTCCTTTATTAGGGGTTGGTATCCGGCACCATACAACACCTCCTAGAAGAGAGGGCCAGAGCGCTCCGAGTCGTTACGTCACAATGTCGGAGAAGGAAGTCCATCGCGCAACTACGTGAGAAAAATTTCTGGGCATCGACGTGAAAAAAACGTTTCTTGTCGAGCGGCGCGGGGTGTTCGTGAGCGTTTATCCGACATTAATATATGTTTTAAAAGCGCAGTATTGTACAATTTATTATACAGGGTGTGTTTTTTTTTTAAGCTTAACAGATTTTTTTTTTAAAAAGCCGTGAAAGTTACATTTATGCCGCTTGTGGAGGTGAGTTATGCGGCCCGGGGGACATATTATAGGGGGCTAGTTGTAACGATCAGTCGACTAATTAATTAAGATGTTAATTAACTTTTTAATTAATGAAAATAGACATATGGTTCCAATTAGAAACTTGCTCAGCGTCATCGAAAACCACTAAATCACTCATTTTCAGAAAGACTTTGAGCGCGTGAGAAGCGTAGTAGTGCACTAAAGTTACCACTCGTGGAGCAGGCACAAAGCTAGAGGTTGCGATAAGGTGCCCGCGGGATTTTTCCGTCTCTTATCTAGCCCCAGCCTTGTACCTGCTCCACGAGTGGTAACTTTAGTGCACTACTACGCTTCTCACGCGCTCAAAGCCTCTCTGAAAATGACTGATTTAGTGGTTTTCGATGACGCTGAGCAAGTTTCTAATTGGAACCACATGTCTATTTTTATTAATTAAAAAGTTAATTAACGAATTTTAATTAATTAGCCGACTGATCGTTACGATTAGTCCCCTATAATATGTCCCCCTGGCCGTATAACTCCCTTCCACAAGCGGCATAAGTGTAACTTTCACGGCTTTTTTTAAACAAATCTGTTAAGCTTAAAAAAACACCCTGTATATATAATATAAACATAATATACAACGCGCTACCAAGGTTGAAAGTACCAATTTTTTATATATATATTATTATCCCCGTAACCGCGGGACTACGTGCAATCCCGCAGATCACCACACTTTTCGAATGAACCGGTCCGCTGGGACGTTTTCTTCCCTCGTACGGGCTCCGATTCTGGTAAATTTACGTTGTGTGTGAGCTGCTGACTGTCTAAAAAGGAACGCTGAGACTTTCAGAAGAGAAGGGAACCGAAAAAAAATCCAGTAATTGTCGCAGGGAGCGCACGCGAGCAAGAGATGGGTCGACGACGTTAAGCCTCCCACACTGCGGCCGCTGCTCTCGTGTGCGTGTGTGTGTGGTTCTTTTGATACTCCTACCCGTCGTTTTTTTTTTTTTTTGTCGTCACCGCAGTCTCGGGTAGTTTTTTTTGTGTTCGCTTGATACTACGGCATTTATTTATTATTTATTTATTTATTTATTTATTTATTTGAATGATAATGCCGGCCTACTTTTGTGGGCCAAGGCATGTGAGTACATATGTGACATACAACAGCATAGCTCTAGTTATACATTGTTTAAAAAAAAAACAACAACAAAAAAACATAGTTGAGAAAAAGTAAAAGGCATATAGTACAAACGCTTCCCAATAAACAGAGGATTTACGTGGATTCGCGGAACAAGTCCTGCTACGGTTTGAGTGACATGTGTGACAACTAGCCAACGATGTCTCTGGACGATTATCGATAGACCTCTCTTTCGACAGAGAGAGACTTAAAGTTCGTGTTCAAATGTTTTCGTCACGGATATTGTGGGACGTATGGATACGATCGACAGGTGAGAAACAACCCATGTGGGACGGGAGTAAAGTGCTGCAGTCGGGTTGTTTTTTTGTTTTTCGTGATAGAATGGCATCTTGTTCGTCGTTATCCGTGTGCGGTTGCGTCGACATTTGTAAATATGTGTGGTAATATTCTAGTTTTCACTGGAAGGTGAATGACAAGTTTGTGTGATTATACAAAGCGTGTTGTTTGTGTTTATGTGTTTATTTATACTAATGTTATTTTATTGCCTTTACCGCTTTTATACTAGAATCTTAACTGTATTAAGGTAATATTATTATTGTATACAAAATAAGATATTTTTGTCTAAGGCAGCTCGAGCCCATAGGGAGAAGTAAATTAGTTGACTGTAAATTGTATGTTTAGTACCCCTGCCACACGGAAAAGTTCATATATTTTCATTAAATGATATGGGACTTAATCAGCTCGCGGTGTTGAGTGATAATACGATCGTCGCAAGCTGATTTGTCGACCCCATAATGTAATTCGATCGAAATTACATTACTTTTGCCATCTGGCCGGGGTATGATGCAAGAATTCAGTGACTGCACGCGATAACATCGCTTACATGATCGTAAGTGACACTTGTCTAGCCGTGTCCGCGTTGACTACGTCTACCTGATTTTTAACTGTGATCTGTTTTGCTGTGTCCAATCACTGCGTGTCTCGCCATTTTGTCGAAGTATTTCTGTGTAAAATATGCATTCCTAGCAGCAATAATGGCGTGACTCAATGTTTTCTCTTATACGCCTACCTCGTACCATTTCATACCGATTATTTAGCGGTGTAATATTTTGCCCTTGTAATAAAATATTTTCGAGACCCCTTGATATATGTGCAGCTTTCATTTTAGCTAATAAGACACGTGTATGTGACTAAAAGCGCGTTACGACGGTCGATCCACGCGCGTTGCCTTCGCTTCGACGGGCGCCCCCGATGGCCTTCCTTCGCGACATCACGAGAAGAGCGCTACGGCCTTGTCTTCTAGGAGGTGTTGCACCATACCGTTTCAACCCATTCTGTTCCCACATAAATCATCACGCTGTTCAGAGACTTGTTTACTAAGAGGAACACCCCACCCTCGTGCCCATTCCTGTCCCCTCGGCAACGTCAAATTCTACGGGAAAAAGTTCTGCATTCAGTATTGTTTCATATAACCGTGATTCGGTTCCAAAAATAAAACCACAAAGTATTTGTTTCTATCGCACGGATAACAAGGTTGGTTTTCAAAGACAAGGCTTTTGAAACTGAATTTGATGATTTCGCCCTATTATTTACGCTTTTATTAAATAAGTACTATCTGTATTAAACACTTTGATTCCGAGCTGGCATAATCTGACATGTTATTTTACAGAGCCACACAGACAAGAGGCAAAGGAACTACGAGGTATATGCTTGCATATTTCTGTGGTTGTACAATCTTATGCTTTTCCTCCTTTAAATGTATTCGTGCGTGGCTGCGACCAAAGGATATGAGGCGCAAGGTTATGCCGTATAAATGGGTACAACTAGTGATCTACGTGGGTCTACAGCTCTCCCTTTCAGAACTCATAGTTAGTGTCACTGCTGTTAAACTAATCAAATCGTTTCGTATGCGGGATGAAAACCGCCAGGCTGGGAAGCTTTGCTGATTCATGTATATCAGTGGAATCCCGGAAAAAAGCTCACCGGAGAAAAGCTCATCCACTTTTGTGCGCGTCCGGAGAAATTACTTTATTAAATTATTATGTAAAGTCGTCGTTATAATTTAATCGCAGTAAGGTTACCAAGGTTTTAGGCGCCTGTCACGCAGGCGGTTCACCGTGCAACAGAGTTAGCGCGAAGCGATGTTTCGCATTTTACTTATTAGAGAAGGGGTTGAGCAGCGTCAAACTTTTATTGCAGAAGTTTGGGCCCCGAATGAGCAATTTCCACCGCACTAGTAGTTTTGTCGGCAACCACAGAAAATAGAAGAAAAAAAAAAGCCCATCATTCGTTTATGTTGACAGTGTCACGCAGTTTACACACTTCACATCAGATCGCTCTGCTGTAAGCAAAATAGAAAAAAAAAAAAAGAATAATTAAGTTGTTTTTTCTTTAAGTCGGATTTATTTGATATAAAATCTGACTAATCACTAATATCGCTATACCTAGAAAATATTGATCATTTATCACTATATGAATTTTTAAACACGGCAGGTTCTTTGACCAATTCTTCTGATCTGTGAAAACAATGCAGAAAAAAAAAGAATTACTGCAATTTTAACAATGTTTTGATCATGAAAACCCCGCCACACTAGAACAAAAACAGCTTAGTTTTTTTGTTAGCGAAAAAGCTGTATTTGCTTTTCTTTTTCGCGATTTGATTTTCTAGCAAATACGACATTGCTTTCCCAGTTTCCGTTTTTATCTTTCGCGTTCTGATTAGATTGCAAGAACATGTGACGTAACTGGAGCACGAAGTCGGAGGTAGAGAGAAACCTCAACGCATCGATTTGCTCCGAAGACCATTGATTCTTGCTCGTGTTCAATCCGATATAAATCTTTTTTGTGATACGATTCCTTGATTTGAATACAGAACATACGCGCATATTGAAAGCATCAAATGATAAACAAACGGTAAAAAAAGAAACTATTTTAGGGATTATATTTGCGGGAAAGGTTTCATTTAAATCATCCCAGTAAAACCGGTCTGATTTAAATCACAATTTAATTCATCTTGATTACCATTCTCCACCCTGGCTACAGCCTTAGTTTCGATTTTATGTCAACCCATTTCGCGTGAGTGTTACCATATTTAATTCTGACGTAGCCGGGATAGAGGAAATACGACCTCTTTTTATTTTCCGGTCGAATGGGATATGAATTGAAACAACTGCTTCTTAAACAAATGGTGAAATGTGGATATTTTGCAATGCGGTGTTGGTATATACTACATAAAAGGTATTTTCATGAAAAAAAAAATCCAGAAACTGCTCAAGCTGCAGCCCTCTACACTGATTATATTTCCCCGTTATTGTTCTTTTTAAACTAGTGTTCTATTGTAATTGTTAATTTTATTTTTGTTGGGCAACGCCTGACCAGTTACAGGACGTTATTTTAAAAATAAATTCTGCTAGTGAAGTGCAGAATGACCACATGCGCATAAGGCATCTCAGCATACTTTAGTTGAGTGAACGTATTTCACTTGAGTGAACGCTCGATTTTTAGATTCGTAGGTGAGCTATTCTCCGAATCCGTCAAAAGGCCGGTGAGCTTTTCTCCGCATCGGACAGTTTTGCCGTGAGCTGTTCTCCGCTGAGTTTTTCTCTGCCGCCAATATCAATGAGTCAGAAAACGTTTATGCCATGAAAAAAGAAAAGAAAAAGGAATGGGATATGAGAGGAGTGCGCCGATCATTCGTGCCTTTTTCTTGACGCCATTATTGAAATTCATAAGGCGTAGGGTGAGGTCAACTAAAAGGGCAATTTTTTTTATTTTATGTATCTATACACAAGGCCGCACTTTATAATAACATCGTTTTATAGTCAAGTGTAAGAACATAATTATGTGAAAATATTAAACGTATGAAAGCCATGGAACATATATCTAATCTCAAGGAAATAAACTTATTCCTACTGTTAAAATAATATATTACAGACAAAGACGGAGACAAGACATCGTATACGGTATAAAATAAAATCTCTGAGGATTGAATCAAGCGAGGCTGGCGCAGCAGATGACTCGCCTAAATGACGCCTTTCATCACTTTGGGATGATGGTGGCGGAGCGGCTGAGAAAAACCTAGGCCGCAGGCCTTAAGGGCAATGTCCGTCGTACAACAACGGCTCTTGGACTACGAAGAGAAACACTTGATGCAGCTTTAAATCTAGCTCGCTCGTGTGACAATCTTGCTTTGCCACTCGACAGAACCTTGACCAGAGAAAGAGTCTGTAAAATCATTCTGAACTTGAACCTCAGGCTGGTCATGTTTGACTGAGTTGGGCAAGCGAGGAAGGTGTTGAAGTACTGTTCACCCTTCAATGTTTCCTGTCGCCTGGCCCTTCAGCCAAATGCGTGTCATCTTCCCTCTCAAGAAGTGCTTGAGGGCTGTAGATGCTCCTGTGGACCTCAGAAAGCAGAAAATTGTGAAGGGGAACACGGGCACCTATGTGGGCAACAGTGTTCTTTTCAGACGCTTTGAAAGTTCTGAAAATTCTCCACCGGTCTGAGAGGATGCCAAAAGCGTTTTCTGAGACCCTGCGTGCTCGGGACAGTCTGCCGTTAAATACACGCTTCTTGAGCGCTTCTCCCCTGCCTTCGTCGTGCTGACCTTTGTTGATATCCACTTTGGGTTATGGTGTAATTAAATACATTTTCAAAGGAAATGCCTCATCTCCGACGATGACGAATGGCATACCTTTGCTTGTCCCGGGCAGGGATTTCGATCGAGGAAAGCCCACAGTGGCCTTTTCCAGGCTCAGTTCGATCTCGCTCCTAGATAAAATGCCGCCATCGCTTTCACTGCCGGGACGGCGAATTTCAATCAGCAAAAAGTGGTACCGCGCGTCAACGACATGACGGCGAGTCCGGTGTCCTCACGTATTTCGGGACCAGACACTGCCATATCGAGCCTGGCACGTGCTTGAAATTATCACGCTCGTTGTTGAGTGCACGGTGAGAAATCCAAATGATATACTTTTTTGGGTGTCCACTTCCAAGGAACCTATGAGCACACATTACATAATTATTATTATTTTGAAAACTATATATCTGCCAAATAAAGATACTGCATTCCAAAGAAAAGCATGTGCATTGCTTAGATCAATATATGGCATTTAAATAACGTCACTGAAAGCCGTATTTGCTGGCTCCGCTTACAGCGCAGGCTCAGAATAAATAATATTTTATCATCTGCCAAGAATGACAGTCTAGATCACTGACTTCCATAATCACTTGCTGGATCGCGCTTACCGCCCTGCAAATGCGACCACCGGTCGGTCATGTTTATGGGCATACCTACATGGCCGACGAGACATTGCGGAGACTGCTATAAAAGTTAGAGTTGGTGACGCGCAGCACTGGAGGAGGGCAGCACAAGCAGCCTCCACAGTGTATGCGATGCCCATGTTGGTATGGCTAGAATATAGCCGACCGGTAGCCACAATCGCATGCAAGCGCGCTCCAGCAAATTGTCTCCCCGTTAGCGCGCGCTCAGCAGCAACAACCTAAAGTCCATCGATAAAAAAAGAAAAAGAAACACATCGGACTTTACAATGACCGATGACATCTCGGAAAATTTCCTTCCCCATCATTTTCTGTTTCTGTAAAGTGCACGCGCTCCGGCGTCACACGGCTCGAGCGCTGAGCTTTGGTCAGTGTTTTGACGTCATTTCCTTGCCCAATGTTTGTCTGTATCTTTTCTTGGCACGCGCCGACTGCATTCGGTACGACAAGGAATGTCTTAACCCTGTCAGACAGATGTCGAGGCACCCTACAACGACCGCAACCCTCCTCCAGTGAATACCATCTGGAAACGCTCAGCGCATTTTATAGCGCCCGTAAACAGACATATGACCTTGATACTGGTGCCTTAGAATATTATGATTATTATTATCAAAGCACTTTGAGTGAAATACTACATTTTGAAATTGCTTTCGGATTTAGAAAGTCATGTTTCACGGTGTTGGCCCTGTTACCACGGTGGAAATGTTCGAAGTATTTGTGAGCGACTGGTATTTTTAGAAATGAAGCTCACGTGCCTCAGCGTCAGCATGAGCCGTTGCTCAGCCGGGGTGCTCTGTCGCCATCGTATGTCTTGTGGCGCTATCAGAGGGCGGACCATCTCAAGTAGACTGGTGAAGCTATTCGCAACTTTCAGCGATGGTGGTACCGCGTTGTGAGAATCGCGCACCCTAGCTCCTGGATGATTGGCCTCATAATAAATGGGCTTGCCTACACCTTTCTGGCATGTAAAAATAACGTAAGGCTCTAATACTGCTCGTATATAGTAAAACTAGAATTACTTACGCGTCGCAGACCCAGCCTCGTACCGCTGTTCTACGACGATCATCCAGTTGACAGCCATTTTGATAGGCACCACTGCGCCCCCTATAGGTCGTGAAAGTTGCGAATAGTGGGCGTCATGCGTAGGAAGCTGGAAATGTAATAGCGCGTCTATCAATTTGGGTTTCCGGTTGTTAATGAGAATGACATTCATGATTGTTCTATTAATGCCAGAACTATATATACTCACCTTCGAAAGAGCTCTGTGTCTCGGTCCCTCAGCCTGAGAACAAGGTTCGCCGGGTACCCGTCGGTATCTCGGTGGCGAAAGATTTCGCGCACCCAGAAGGCTGTTTGGTCATTAAGCCGTCCACACACATATCATGTCCGCCATGGTGCTGCTGGTGCTCCTCCAACCACAGGAACCGGAACCGCAGTGCACGCACTAATCCACAGCGGTAATCGCGGTACAAGTTATTGGGGAGGAGATCGAACAGTCACGCCTCTAGCGGTGCGCTTCAGCTGTGGGGACAACAAACCGTATTTTCTTGTTTGTTTTTGATCCGAGAAATCGAAGATGACGATTCGAAGGCCACTCCTCGTGCGACCAAAGCACTGGTCAGAGCGAAGCGCTCGTGCCCAGACCGTGCTCGGCCAGGTTCAATTTCTTTGTTATGCTCTGTTAGTAAACACCGGGCTGTGGGGACAAAAAGCTCGATAAAGCGCCCCCTATAGTTCGATCTCCTGCCCAATATTACTCTATGTTACAAGGCTCTATCTGAAGCGCCAACAGGGCGCTACTAAAGCGCTGATCGCGCGCTATATTAGAGCTAATGAGCGCTCACGTGGCGCTGACTTAGCGCTCCGCTGTATGTGTGAACAGGCTTATACCCGTGCCACTCGGGCAACTCGAATGCCATTTACAGCGAATGACATTTGTGTGATCGGCGAATCAGCTCGCAATCTGTCGCGCGTGGAATGCGCCACGCCCGGAGTGTCGCGCGCTGATTGGCCGTCCGCTCAAATGTCATTCGTTGTAAATGGAATTCGAGTTGCCCGTGTGGCACGGGTATAATGCACACAATTCAAACTGCTGCAGGCGGCATACTTCAGTCATTCCGTACGCGTTCGTCGTCTGCAGCAGGCATCTCAAGACGCCTTGAGGACTGGAGTTGCCCACGCAAACATTTAAGAAACAGCCGATTCTCTGCAAACTTCTGACAGGAGCGAAATCCAGTCCACTGCTTGTTTGAAGCTTGTCACGTCACACTTATGGGGTCAATTTAATTGATAGGGACACTACGGTTTTCGTGTACAGGTCGTTCAACTTGTGATATTGAGTGCGTCGTCGTCGAAGTCTGATCACGGCAGGGGCGAGGTGCGTCAGTCAGTCAGACCTGACTCTACGCTTTGAAACTTTTTGTACTACTCGCACACCTGTCGAAGTGACATACAAGCGCCTCCATAATGCTTCAACATCCTGCGATGAATATCCGAGGGCTTTTTGCTCTCCGCACCCAAAAACCGGATTACTGAGCTCTGCTCCTTGGTGCGCACTTTCAAGGGGGCGGCCATTTCGAGAGTGCTGTGGTCACGTACCATTTTCCAGCAGGCCGCTGGGCTGGCGTGCACAACTTGCTTTAGTGGAGGACCAAACAATATTTGAAGCACAGCAGTCTATCGCGGGGCTTTAGACTTTTTGCAACAAAATCGCGGTTAATTTTTGACACTGAATATGGAGTAGAATGTAATTTTCGTATTCTACCATAGAACACGGCACGTGACCACGGAGAAGAGAGCGAGCGCGACTCAAACCAGCCAGTTCTCGATCGGGATTTTCCGGATTTTCTCGTCACAACGCCAACGACGCCGCTATCGCGTTAAAATGTACGCTCGTTTAAAACGTGCTTCGAAAGGTGCGCACTAACATTAAACACATTAATATACGAATGCTGTATGTACGCGGAGATTTGGAGTATAACTACCGAGGTCACTTTCTGTACCCAGGATCGACTTACCAAAAGAAAATGTCATGCCGCCGTATAATACTGTGGCTGCATTGGCGTCATTATTCCTTTCAGATTATAACAAACGAGCAATTTTTTTTCACTACAAGCGAATACCTTATGGTGGGACAACGTGGGTATATAGGTGACACATATACCCACGGTAATCCTACCAAGCGCACATGCGAAGATTTGACCTGTTACCACGCTCGAGTGAGCCGTAAGGTTGATTTGTGCGAGCACGTTCGTCGGAGGGGTGTCAGAACGGAAACGTGATTCATCACAACAACACGCCACACGGCGTTCTTTATGCGGCAATTTTCGGCGGGCATAAATATTCTCGTCATCCCCCAACCGCCTTTTGCGCTCGGCACCGTATGTTTGTTTCCTTTGCTGCTCGCCGCTTTCAAACCAGCAATGGAATGAAAACAATTTTATGGAATCGGAGCCATCAGGATTTACGATACACGAATGATGTTGAAATGTATACATAAAATAACAACTATGTTGAGATTTTTACTTAATTTTTCATTGGTGCTGTCTCCTTGACTGTAATTATCTTGACAGTTTAGTGACCCTGGCACTTTTCTCGCTTTTGAAGGTATTTGTGGAACGCTGTTTTCGGGCTGCTATTCAGAACCTCCGGAGTTTTGTCGTGGACGTTCTCGAGCATCCTGAAATCTTCCACAACTAAAGCGCACCTCCATTTGTAATATATATTTCAGGGTGCTAAAAAAAAAGGGGGGGGAGGGGGGGGGAGGGGTGGTGCGTATTTTGGATGATGAAGAACCACTGTTATGTTGGTTAAACTAGAAACATATAACGAAAAAGGAACATACCGCACAAAACCTGTGGGTCGCAGAGTTGTCACGATGACGTCAATGGACTCGGTCCGTTCTTAAGTCGAGTGCGGTTTGGTTCGTGGGTTACAGCTGAAAACCTTGGGACACGAATTTTGTAGGTCGGGATCTGGAGATCTGTGTACTACCGCTTCACAGTCGTTATTTGTTTTAATTCAAATTACAAAACACCCACAATCCGAGAACTTTTCGGTATATGCCTCGTAAATCCAAATGCAGAAAGTGTAGGCGCGGGGGAGGGGGGGGGGGGGGGGGGGGGGGTCATGAAACGGGTCATTATATGAAAATTAGGGAATTAGATTATGTTGCACACCAGACACGTGCCTCTTCTTGAAAGACCATTCCAACCAAAGCAATCTTACGTGGCGTGACTTTGAATAATGATGAGGTTTACAGGCATTCGATGAAATTGCAAAATTTTATTCCGAAGGTTTTATTTCAAAATCTAACCAGAGAGTGAAAATTTCGACGCCCGTATTTAGGTGCCCAAAATTCTCATTCCGAATGAGGAAACGACAAGAGTCAAGGTATGCGAGTGGGATTTCACTCCTGAATGCCTTCGATGTCGCAGAGTGATTAAACGAAAATAAGTGCGTGCTTCTACAGGCAATTTCGTTCGTGTTTTTTTAAATATTGAGGTGAGCTTTCATTAAGGTTTTATTATATTTTCCGCATACGCGATTTCGCGTATGTACGTTAAACAAAAATGTAGTTTTTTTTTTATTTATTTATTACAGTACCCTCAAGGCCAATGGCATTACAGGAAGAGTGGGATGTAAATGAAATAAAGTATAATAAAAACAATTATAAGGCAAAAACTACCTAGGGTTACGGCACTGAACAGTATTAGTAAGAGCAGTTTTAAAAGAATGATCGGTCTGAATTGTAGCGATGGAGGTGGGAAGGCGGTTGCAATTTAAGGATATTTTAGGAATGAATGAGTGATGGAATTCGTTAGTCTTACATACAGGTATGCCTACTTCATAAGAATGAGCAAGACGGGATGAAGCAAAGAAAAGTCTTGTGAAAGGTCGTTGCTTGAGTGATGGGTTATTTTGAAATATTTTATGAAAGAGACCTAGGCTAGCTACCCTGCAACGCGAGGCAAGGCTTGGCAGTGATAGGATAGATTTCATCGTAGTGACACTTGCAGTGCGATGATAGTTACTACGAATGAAACGAGCTGAACAAATTTTCACGACCTCTAGTAGGTTAACTAAATTCAAATGACTCGGATCCCAGGTAGATGACGCATACTCAAGTTTCGATCGAATGAGTGTTATATGCAAGGTTAATTTTAAAGAGGGAAGAGGAGAAATAATTAGTTTTAAGTAACCAAGCATACGATTAGCATTATTTTGTCCCGTAAGCAATATGAGATTTCCAGGAAAGGTCGGATGTCATGTGCACACAGTGTTGTAGGCGTTACAAAAAAAAGTAACGAAATACGTTACTCGTTACTTGCAAGTAAAAGGAACGCGTTACCGACCTACGCTACTTAAAAATAAAAGGAATGCGTTAACGTTACCGTTACCGTTAAAAGTAACGCACGTTACTTTTGCTTTACTTTTTTAATTATGAATTGACAGATTTTACTCTTTGACGTTGCAGGTATGCATAAGCGTCATATTTCGAAAAAACATTATGTCCATCCAGAAACTGAACATAATTACCTTACCCTCTTACGACTTCATCTAAATACTAAAAAAAAAAAAAGAGAGAAAAGGCGCACAAATTTATATGGCTTGGCGCCTAGAAACACGAAAAAAAATTAAGTGAAATTGTTTTAAGTTTTGGAAAGAATATGTAACGAGTAACTTAACTACGTTACCCGTTACTTGAAGTAAGTAACGTAAATACGTTACCCGTTACTGTTTTGAAAATGTAATGAGTACGTCACTACGTTACGGAAAAAACGTTAACGCGCGACCGTTAACGCCGTTACTTGTAACGCGTTACCGCCAACACTGTGTGCACTCCTATAGTTCACTTACAAGAGACGCATAGTAGGGGTCGTTGCCTGGTGTTCCAAGTGAAAGCAGAGTTGTGGAAGTCTAAAGTAATACCAGACGAATCACTTGATTGCGTGTGCGTGCATGGGTATATAGTCAGTAGGGAATTGTAGTAGACCGTTTTTCTCCTCCGCTACGGTATCCCTGAAGAAAACGCCGCAGCTGCGCATGCGCGCCGCCAGCCTTATCTGCATAGTCCAAGGTCTTGTGGCGGATTACGGAGCGCTATCCGGGTGCTTAGCGGGCTGCGGAAATGGTCTACTACAATCCCCCAATAACAGGTCAAGAGTTCAGGGAAAGCTCCTCCCACCTCTTTCTGCTTTAGCAGAGCGAACGCTGGAGAGGAGGTCGCTTCCTTTCAGCGTTTGCTTTGCTAAAGCTGAAAGGGACGGGAGGAGCTTCCCCGTCCTCCTATACCGTCCTCTGTCCCCCGTATTTTGTTTCTTTGTGTGTCATCTTGCCCGTGAGTGCGTCCTGGGAGTGTGTGTTTGTACGTGCATGTATTTGAAATATAAAAGTCAACGTTTGCTTCCCTTTGCTAATCTGCAAGGGACAGGTGACATCAAAACGGCTGAACCTCCTACCGTCGGGTAACCTCCAGCATTCTATTAATGACGAGTGCAAAGTGCGTAGTTGTTCCTTGAACGATTGTCAAGGACACAGCAGCCCTATCAAGCTGTATAGCCATTGACCAAACCGAACACTGCCTCAAACAGACAGGCATGGAAGGTTATTTATCGAGATATCTTTAAGGTCATTCGCATACCGGACATGCGCCAGTTCCTGTTGTTCTCGTGCAACCGTGGGGCGAGTACGATGTCCCCTGCCGTCACACTAGCAGCGCGCGTTATCTGGTAGGCATAGTCAGGTCTACAAACAGACTCAATAATCGCGTGACAGTGGCACGCGCTGACTGGTTGCGAGAGGTGGGGAATCGGTATCGGGCCATTGAGCTTTTTGAACGCTGCCGCGCTGCACGGTAGATCGGTCAACCTCGGTTTGACAATGCAGCAGAATAAACCATGTATGCGCAACCGACCTTGTTTTAAAACTCGTCAAACACAAAGTTGGGGCCGAGGCCCTAAACTCGTCAAACACAATGTTGGAGGCGAAAGTTCGCGGAGCGTGCCGATTGGGCGTCGGCGAAAAAAGCGCGAAGTCATCGACGTGATAGGCCAATCGGTGCCCTCCGTCAACCTAGGTCCCCACTGTGTGTTTGACGAGTTCAGAGCCCCTGATGTAGACGCCTCGACTGCTCGCTGTCGTAGACTTCTCTCGCTATAGACCCACTGACACTCTTCATTATAGTCACTGCATCATGAAGCAGTAGACGGAACTGATGTTCTTTTGAAGGACTGAATCCAGCAGCAGCCTCTATGTTAGCACTTGTTTCGCCATGAATTGTGTGTGGGGGGCACTCCCGCCCCGCGGGACATAATCTCCCATATTTGCATCGTCGCGGACGACGTCTGCTCGGAGCAGCTCGGAGCGCGTGAAGCGAAAGCTCGCGCTGCAGTACCCAGGGTCCTGGGTTCAATCCCCACCCCTGCCCGTTTTCATCTGGATGAGCATCGTATACCGGCATGCGGTCGTGTGTCACCACCATAGAGTTATTATAATGTACGCTAAGGGTTCAACTGGTGCTATTGTGCGGTTTCAAATTGAAGCAGACAGCAACCAGTCTGAAATTGACTTCCGGTAGTTAAGGCTGGGCGTCGATCAAAAATTTCAACAAGATTAATTTACACCTCTTAATCGATTAATTATTCGATTAATCGGACTCGTCAACATTATTTTTTTTTCCCCAGAATATGTGATAAACGGCGCAATATAGAATTTCGATTACGAATCAACCTCGATGTGTAGCTGAGAGCAGTACAAAAATTTTCACACTCACAAAATATTAATTCTTCTGCATGAGGCAAAGAGGTTCGCTAATATTCTCCGGCAAGAGCGGCCTGCTCGGATTGTTCAGAATAGTCTCTCCTGAACTATACGGTCACTCGCACGGCGTTGAAGTGTCTGGGACACGTACAACCTCCTCCGCTTGTTTGGAGTTACAAATCTTGCCCCTACAGTTTACTTTAGGTAAGAATTTCACATAAAGTTAGCCTTCATACAGGTGTACTCGTTCACGTCTGCGTAGCGAAAGCGTTACATTTTTGAGGATTTTGTATGCTTTTGTCAAAATTTTACCGATTTACCGGTTAAAAATAATCTCTATTAAATCATCAATCGATTAATTGTTAGGTTAATCGATCAAACGACCATCCCTATCAGTAATGCACTTCCATGGGAAAAGGTGAGTGCATTTTCTCCCTGCACTTGATAATAAGAGCAAATATCACGAAGAATTCGTACGTACTATAGCTTGGGACGTTTCTCAGTTACGCAGACGAAAATACTGGTCAGTTACGGCGATTTTCTTTCAAATTTATGGCATTAAAATGGTGCTAAAATAGCTTCGCACATGTATTTATGTACACTGTCCGCACTGTTAGCACGAACACGGCATCCGTGCTTTTCTGCAAAGGGAAGGGGGGGGGGGGGGGGGGGGGGCTTACGTGCCAAAGCAATGAAGATCATCTCGAAAATCAAGAAAGATGTTAAGAACTATGCACTAAAACTGGGTCAGTACCTACCTCTCTATGTAGGCGATCAAAATAAAATACATTCGAGTAATGAGCAATTTAAAATAAATAACATTCGCTTTACTTACTCCGCTGCTCATGTATGGCTGCAACGGTAAGTTTGTTGTGGCGTTCAAAACTCATATCTGCATGCTTGAAAAAGTTTAAAATGGGAAGAAGCCAGTAAACTCTTACCGCGCGATAAATTCAGCACAATAATAAAAATAAAAACACATTTTATAGTGCGAGTACTTTTACTGTTTTACGCGTTTTAACTGCTCGTCAATTTGGGTCATTTTAGTGGCGTATAAATCTCGAAGATTTTCAATATTAGCGTCATCGGGATGTTTGCGCTCCTAAAACAAGTCCTAAGTTTTTTTTTGTTTTTTTTTTCGACTGTTATTCTTTCTCATATTCGCCGCTTGTTTTTGCACACTTGCCATGGAACATAGGACTGGACCCGGAATACTGGGAAGTTAGACATCACTCACTTATCGGTAAAAGGTAAAAGCGGTAAAAGGTAAAAGTAAAAGCTAAAGCAATTTCACTTTTATAACGTTAATAAAGTTACCTACTACTGTTCGCTACGACCCAAGTAACAAAGGTAATTCCTTTTGTTCTCCGGCAAAGAGACAAAATGTACGCGCCTTTTCCCATAGGAATACACAGGAACACTGCAAAAGTGTACTGGTTGCTGTTTGCTTCAATTTGAAACCGGAAGTCCTATAGACACTAGCGGAGTTGAACCTCTAGCGTACATTAAATAACTCTAAGGTTACTATACTGCTTGATGCACGAGACCCCAGGATAGTATAGGCGTACTGCACTGACTAAATTTCTTATCTAGTGGGTAACAATATCGCCATGTTCTGGAAGACTAAACTCCTGCCGTCTAAATAGCTAACGAATAATTTGTTTTTGTTGTTTGTTTGTTTAAGACCAATTGTTTTTCACGCATTTCATTAAAGGGGAAGTACAACGATATTCGCAACTTTTATGGCTTATAGGGGGCGCCCTAGTTCCTATTAAAATGGCTGTCATCTGGATGATCATCGTAGAACAGTATGTACGAGGTTTGTTCTGCGATGCGTAATTCTAAATTTGTGAAATACGAGCAATATATGAGCCTTACCTCAAACTTCCTCGTCAGGGTGGTATAAGCGAGTACCTTCATTCTGAAGCCGATCATCCAGGAGCTAGGGAACGCGATTCTCACACCGCGGTACCACTATCGCTGAAAGTTGCGAATAAGGTAGGAATGTTTCTCATTTTACACAAGCTTAATGGCATGCACTAGTGGGGCCCAAGTATACTCGCACGCAACGGCATGGAAGCTTCTTCGTCGCCGCATAATTTTAAGGATAGAAGCGGTCGTTTTCTTTCAGTCTCCCCTTCGCAAAACTTGATGACGAAGTTGTGGAGATCGCATTGTTGACGTTCTCAACAATACGATCCCCAGGATTTCGTCACCGAGCTTGACACAAAAAGTGTGTCAAGGACACAATTTTTTTTATATCCATTACAACTGTTTAAAACGAGTAAATAGACCCATAATTTTATTTGCGGTACGTAAGCAACAAGTATCAAGACTCCTAAAATAAATTAAAAACATGGGCGACATGAGGGAAGCCGCATTGCCATCGATATCAATACCAGCGCCCGAGGAGTGCGGGCTTCGCACCGTCTCGCGACATGGTGTAATTGCTTTTGCTGCATAGCTGTCCCCGAGACATGTTTCTTTCCGCGACATTTGTTTCCACAGTTCTGTCTAGGTGTGTCCCCTGGCATTCTGAAATAGTTAGTGCTTCGATAGCCGGCAACGCTGCGGCCGCCTCTATCTTTAGCCCAGCCCAAACTGAGATCGTGGAGCTTAGTATGCCCTAACCATGGTTTCGTGCTAACCGCAGTTTGGTCAGCCGTGTCTGCGCAATACTTTAGTTTAGAGTAACTGCAGTTAGCTTAAATGTAGTTATGGATGCCCCTGTAATAGGGGTATAAGCCATATAGAGCTAGATATCAGGAAGTAGATACGGTGTGTGGAGCTTGTGGAGAGGAGGAGGGGATGACTGAACAGTTGCTATTTTATTGTAGGGGCTTCACCCTTTAGTGGTGGGTGGTTCCCGTGTCGACCCATTCCCATTTCAACCTTCCCGTTTGTACCTTCCCGTTTCGACCCGGCTCAAAACGCCCTTCTCGTTTCATCCTTTCCCATTTCGCCCTATCCCGAAACGACCTTCCCGCTTCGGCCATCGTTTGTTATCAGTTGGGTCGGTTCGTTTGTATTGTTCGTTAACAGTTGATTAGGTTCAAGTGTCCAATGTCTGTCCTCCTTGCTGACCTCACTTCTTCATCTCCCGAAACAACCTTGGAGACATGGCACCGTAAGATAAACGCGGTGTCAGGGAGGGCTCACCCGAACATTTACAGCATCATCGATTTGATCATACGGGATGAGGCTTTGACAAGGGTATCCTTGCAGCAGCTTGCAAATAGTGGTGCCGTGCGGGCCAGGGGGCACCACAAATGGGTCAGCAAGGACCGCAAACTATCAGAACTGGAGTGTCACCTTTCTTATGGCACGATTTCTCTCGTGTTTGACTTTCTCAACAAGGCGAATGCATTTTCCGGTCTATGATGTTTTTCTGTGTGCGCGAATGTTCAGTGTTTGAAATTGTAAAAGAAATTAAAGTCGCAATAATATGCCTGTCACCCTGCTTGATTTATCGCTCTCCAAAATATCAGGTTTTAGAGTAACGTACGCAAGCACTTTGGGTACCCTAAAAATAGCGTCGCGATGGCGATGCTAGTTTTAGCTTACCCAATGGGCTTGTGTATGAAAGACTTCATTATTGTACGCAGCGCGCACAAGAGATCGGCGGTGCTGCTGTTTATATCATAGAATTAAAAGGCTGCTTTAAAAACTATTACTGGCTTTGGAAGTGCTCCTCTGAGCCAGTACCCTAAGCCCTAAAAGTTGGTGCCTGCTAATACCATTTCGAAGTAAAATTTAAAAAAAAAAGTGACACGGTCGTCTTTGCAGTAACGGTGTCGCAGAGTGTACATAGACCGTTTCGCGGTTGCACGTTATGGGGATCATCTTGAAGTCAGAAAAAAAAAAAAGCAAAAACACTTTAAGTGGTTGAAGTAAGAATAATATATTACTTCGAAGCTTGCCTGAAAGAGGTTCATATTTTTAGAAAACATTGGCATGCAATAATATTTCAGAGCATTTATTCTTAAGCAGAAAAGGTGCGCAGACCAGGGTTAGAACGATTAGACTTTTCGCGAAAAGGTTGTGATGCGCAGGGTCTTATACAAATGGGTTAAAAATGGACGGGTTCAAACGCAAAGGGTCTTTCGAGTATCGGTTGAAACGGGACGGGTTCAACTAAAAAGGGCGTTTCGGGAATGGGACGAAACGGGACGGGTTCAAACGGGAAGGTCGTTTCGAGAATGGGTCGACACGGGACGGGTTCAAACGGGAAGGTCAATTCGGGAATGGGTCGAAATGGGAAGGGTTCAAACGGGAATGGGTTGTTTCGGGCTACACCCTTAGTGGTTGAGGAGGCGACAAATTTCATAAACGCACTGGGATTTAGGGAGAGTGTGGAGAAAATAGACATGGGGAAGGTGGAGATAACAAAGAGATTATCTGACTGGTGGCATAGGTTGAGGGAAGGATAAATGATTTCTTATTCTCTTCCGGGCGACCCGTAGGGTGGAAGGTATGGGCACCCGGTTGCATAGAGGCGCCTCCGTCGTACGAATCGTATACAGCTTTTAATAATAAATCTCTAGATACATAACTCTATGTTAAATAAATGTTAAAAAAAACAAAAAACACTGCCTACGTGGCGCAAGTCGCTGCCCGATTCAAAGGTTTCAGCCGGCGGAGCGCTCGGCAGCGTTCCGCCGAGAGCTTACGCGCGTCGTACGCAATGCTAACGCAAGGGTCTTCGCTCTAAAACTGTCTATTATCACAGATGATCGATCGATTGAGGGACTTGCGTCAGCGCTGCACAGTTACTTTTCAGTTACACTTGATCGTTTGATTTGTTTACGCTTGGAAGTGTTATAATTACACGCCCTCTCCCGAATTGGCTTGCCAAATGGTATACAGTCACAGTCAAGATGAAAATGACAAGGCGGCTCTTTGGAGCGCCCGGGCTCCAGCACGCGCTGTTTGCCCTCCATCGTGCTTTGTCTACGCGCCTGAGCTCGGGGCTCACAAGACGCCGAAGCGTTATCGAAGGTAAAAAGCTGGCACTAGAGAAGGGACAACTGAAACTCCTCCCTGTTGTATCGTTCAGATAAAAAGGACAGACGAGCAAATCGGTGTGGCCATGGCTGCTGCTGCTGGTTGGAACATCGCGTGCCCTTTTTTTATTCGCACGTGAAGCCAGCTCCTCCGTGCTGCTCGGTCGTGCTAGGCCAATGGCCGATACACCTTCCTTTCTTTAAAAAAAATTAAATAAAACCTTGACACATATATACATTAGACACACACAAAAAAAAACTATCCCTCTTGCTCAAAGTTCTCGTCATAGGTTAGACGATGCGGAGGACACACTCGTCGGGATGATCTTCGGGGCGGAGGCAACGATGGTGGGGTTTCCAGATGCTGACTGATGGTGCTACCAAGACCGCTGCCTGGAGTAGCCATCCGTGGTGGCACAGTTTCGTCTGCGGTGTCGTACCCGTCAGAACCACTTTCATCTGAAAAACAGGCCTTTTGTTGAATTTTTCAAAGATGCTGACGATTCCCGCGCATTTCTCGTCCCCTTTCCGTGTAAACTCGGTAGGATCTTGGCCCTCCGCTGCCTACCTCCCGCGCTTTCGTGTCCCATGATTTGGGGGTCTCTGAAGTTAACACAATCTCCATCTTCCAGTGGGGGTAGTTGATGTCCCTGATGCAAGTTCTGAGCATGCTTGCGCACGGTGCGAGCGGGCCGGGTTGTGAAGTCTGGAAGGAGAGTACGCGGCCTGGCGCTTCATTAGTAGCTCGGAATGTAGACATTTTTTAGAAGCCCCTTTACTACTTAAACACCTTTTTCGGCGAGACCGTTGGACCTGGGAAAGTAAGGACTAGAGGTCACATGCACGAAGTCAAAACGCGCAGCAAAATTTGTAAACTCTCGTGCAGTGAATTGTGGTCCCCCATCTGTACATACTTCCATAGGTATTCCGTGTCTTGAAAAATTGAAACAATGCTTGACAGAACGTCAATTACTGTTTTAGACGTCGTGTCCGGCAGCTCAGCAACTTCCGGAAAATTCGAGTAGGAATCGTAGACGACTAGATAGGTCTTACCTGCCTACTGACACAGGTCTGCTCCAACTCTCGCCCATGGCTGCCTAGGTGTTTCTCGCATCATCAGTCGTTCATCTGGGTGTTGATAGGCAAAATATTTTCAGGTGGAACACTTGCTTATCCACGCAACAATGTCAGCTGTCATTCCTGCCTAAAAAATCAACTGCCGTGCACGAGATTTGCATTTCCCTATTCCTACATGTCCGCTATGTACATGGTGGAGCATCTCGCGTCTTAGACTTTGGGGTACAATAACTTTAGTGCCCTTCAGCAGTATGCCATCAGTCACTGAAAGTTCCGATAGGAATGGCTTAAACTTGCCTTGCGGTGGTTCTTTATTCGTAAGGGCGTTGATGACGTCTTGCAGTTCACCATCTTGTGCCGTTTCCTTGATGAGTCGTGTCCTGGTCTTGTCGCTGACAAGGGTGGATAGTACAGCTGCTGCGTGAACCTCGACATCGTCTGTAGTTGAATCTGTGCTTCTTGTGTTTAGCCGGGACAGCGCATCTGCCAGTACAAGTTGCTTGCCGGGGACAAACTATAATGTAAAATCGTATCGCATCAGTCGTAAAAAAAATCTCTGAAGTCGTGGTGGCATGTCTCCAATAGCTTTTTTTTGCTATTCCTAGTAACGGACGATGGTCCGTTTCGATGGTGATGGACTGACCGTAAACAAACTGGTGGAACTTTTCGCATCCATAGACTATGCCCAGATTTTCTTTTTAAATTTTGTGAATATCTGCGTTCACTGTCTGTCAGTACACGTGATGCATATCCTACTGGGCGCCATTCTTTCCCGTGCTGCTGGAACAAGGCAGCCCCTAGGGCTACTTTTGATGCGTCTGTTGACAGTTTAATTGGTTTGGAGGGGTCAGAAATAGCCAATACCAGCTGGAGCTTCTGTCAGCATCATTCACCCGTATGGGCACTGCTCCATTCGAAGACTGAGTCTTCTTTGATCAAGGCTCTAAGCAGAGTTGTTCTATCGGATAAATTAGGAAGAAACTTTCCGAAGTAATTAACTGCTCCCAAAAGGCGTTGAACCTCCTTCTTGTTCTTGGGAAGTGGGAGGTCCTGAAGGCACTGTATTAGTTCAGGGTCTGGTCTGATTCCCCTCCAGCTTATGTCGTCGCCAAGGTAGCGTATCGCTTGGACACCAAACTGGCATTTCTCAGCGTTGAGTGTTATTCCGCCTGATCTTGCAGCTCTCAGTGCTGCTCTTAGTCGCAAGTCATGCTCTTCACGTGAAGACCCCCAAACAAGAGCATCGTCAATATAAACTCTGACACCTGGAAGATCGTCAAATATTTGGCTCATGGCTTTCTGAAAAACCTCGGGTGCTGAAGCAATGCCGAAAGGAAGTCTTAAATAACGATAGCGCCCAAAGGGTGCCGCAAATGTAAAAATTTGGGACGTGTAGCTGTCAAGCGGAATTTGATGAAACCCGTCATTCGCGTCTAAGTTGCTGAAATATTTTGCGCCTGTCAATTCTGCTTCGATATCTTCTCGACGCGGCAACTGAAAATGTTTTCTTTTCAAGGCAGCATTTACGTGCTTGGGGTCCATGCAAACACGGATCTTCCCGTTTTTCTTCCTTACTACAACTAAAGGGCTTACCCAGTCAGTGGGCTCCTGGAACTTGGTGATTATACCGCCTGCGACCATCCTCTCAAGCTCAGCCTTCAAGGGGTCCCTGAGAGCATGTGGAACACGTCGGGCTGGTATAACTACTGGTTGTGAGTCTTCTTTGAGTACCATCTTGTACTCCCTCTTGGTCCTTCCGAGGCCCTGGGACAGTCCTGGGAATTCAGACTTCACTCGCTGCTTAAGGCCGCTGTGGTCGTTTATCGAGTCCACTCGGTTAACTAGCCCAAACTGTTCACAGGCTTCAAGGCCGAGAAGGGCCTGCTTCCCTCTCTTCATGACAAAGAAGATAAGTCGACGTCTCCGTCCGTGAATCTGAACTTCGAGAGAAACTTTTCCAACGCGCTCCAGTGGTGACCCTCCGTGAGAACGTAAAGTGGTGGAACTGCGCACCGGTGTTGTTGAAAGACGTAGTGCCTTGAACATTGAGAGTGGTAGCAACTTTGCTTGGGCACCGGTGTTTAAGCGGGTGTTATGGCCGCCTAACTTCGCGGTGATGATCCAGTCACGTTCTATTGCCTTTTTTCCGTTCACGGTTAGAATGCCGAAATCATCGGTGTCCCCGTCCGAGCTCGTTGCTGAATCTAGCACGTTGTCAACGGACTTCTTTGAGCTGTTGCATACCTTGGCGAAGTGATTCCTCTTTCCACACTGTCTGCGAATCTTGCCATATGCTGGGCATCTGCGGGGCTCATGAACAAAGCTGCTGTACTTGCACTCTCTCCTTGGCGCTTTTCGTCAAGAGTGACGGGCTCGACATTTCGCTCCAGCTGCTCGCAGGCTTTGTTCTAGCGCTCGGATATTTCGGCGGACTTGCAGAAATCAACTGCCTTGACAAGGGTCAGATCCTTTCTCGCAGAAGCCTTTCCGGAAGTTTTTTTATCGGGAGTATACAATTTGGTCACGCAGCATGGAATCAGACAAATCCCCGAAGTTGCAGGTGCTTGCCTTCGTCTTCAGGTCAAGAAAGAGTCTCGAAACCTCCTCCAGGCTCCTGGACTTCGGTTCGGAAGATGTATCGCTCGCAGGTTTCGTTGATCCTCGGGAGGCAATATTGTTCGAACTGATTCACCAACACATCGTAGTTTTTCTTCTCCTCTTCTGTCAACTGAAATGTGTTGAACACGTCGATTGCTTCTTGACCGGCAATGTGCAGGAACGTTGCAACCTTTTGGTATTGCGTTCTTGGCTCCTTAGTCTCCGTGGCTACGAAGTATAGCTCCATCCGTTGTTTGAACCGCTTCCAGTTCTCGGCAGCATTTTCAGATAGCCGCAGTCCTTCTGGTGGCTTCAGCTCAGTCATGAAAACCTCAACTCTCACCTTTAGGCGGAAAGCTCTGACACTTCTGACATCGTTCAAATAAAAAAACAACAACAAAAAAAAACAGACGAGCAAATTGGTGTGGCCATGGCTGCTGCTGCTGATTGAAACAGCGCGTGCCCTTTTTTTATTCGCACGTGAAGCCAGCTCCCCCGTGCTGCTCGGTCGTGCTAGGCCAATGGCCGATAGACCTGTTGATTGCTTTCCGGTTGGGAATGTGATGCTAACTAACCACAGGCTGATGCTGGCATGTTTCACCGGTTCCAGTGGGTTCCACACACAGGACGTATGGAAATGGCGTCATATATGTTCATAAACAGTCCGGTTGTAAACAGCCGGTGTCATACATATCGATACCCTTGGGGGTCAAAATAAGCTAGCATGCTATCGATAACGCCACCTGAACAACTCAAAAAACCATTAATTGCTTGCCGCGGTGTCAACGATGTATTAACGATTCCCAGTTCTTGTTTTCGGACCACACAACATCGTGTTCTCAGTGATTAGCAGGAACTTTATAGTATTTGCTGCCCTCGCGAATAGGCGACCGAAATTGTTGGGCCGGCTTTGTGCTTTCATCTATGTGCCAGTGACTACGTGAACAAGTCCAAGTGAAAAGTCAAAGTAAAAAGGCGGCGCGGTAGTTTTTGTTTTATTTCTTTCATCTCATTTGGTTGCCTTTATTGTTTCGCAACAAACTCAGTGGCGCCATCTATTGGGTAGCCTCGGCACACTACCGGTTCACGTACATTTCCTAATTTTTTACTGATCATTCTTTTATCATAAAAGTAAATTAAGTCTGACAGTGCTATAAGTGGCCATTTCCATAAGATAACGTGCATATTTGATTTCGAAAACACTGCGAAACCCGCCGTCTATCAGAACCGGATGTGGCTGGGGGCTATTGGCATACTGGCGCCACCATGTTTCAACTCACGCGAGAAAGAGCGAACCGCCCTTAGTTCGGTTGATGCGATGCACGTATGGTGGGTGTTGGCACAAGGTTACCAAAATGCAAGCTGTCTTTTATTACGGCGAGTTCCAAAATTCGTCTTTGGCGCATTGGAAAGCAAGACACGGAAATCAAAGGGCAACATAGAGAACAGACAGGGAACGCGCGATGACGCGTGGCTGCGGTCGGGGTGAAACAAAGGCGCGCATTTGGTGGGTGAACAAACGCCCAAAGTACGAGACGTACTTGCACGCCGTATATTTTTCCTCCTGACCGGGCTGGGGATGAGAGTTCGCTTACGCCGCAAGCCGCACTTGTATACCCCGCGAAGAGCCACAGTTTGGTCACCCCTGTGCTCCGCAACGTCACAAGAATGAGTTACGTGCTCGACTGGCTGGATACAACTAAATTGACTCTGTCGGACTGGTGCCCTATCACTATCGCGGCATACATTCTCGTCCATGTGGTCCAGGCGCCAGATGAAGCGTTCTTAAAACGTCGAAACAGGCAACAGATAAGATAACTGCAAATCACGGAAGTGATTGACAAATCAGCTTTACGGTTGTTTGTTGATATCAGAGATATTCCCAACGATGCCATTATTACAGACAGCTTTTCTGGAACAAGCGAATTGTTCAAACCTGGACTGCAACTTTCTTTCACAAGAAATCTTTCTATTGTTAGTTTATTTGCGTGGGAGTGGGATATCGCACTTTATTAATAAAACAAAAATAATTTGTGAACACCACATTGTCTAAGGAGAGATTTGATGAGACCCACGGTAGATAGCATTTCGGTTTTAAACAGTAAATGTGTCGAGCATGAGCGGCAGCACTCATGGACTCATCGAGCGACGGCATTTTGTTTTTATTGCTTCGAGTGGAACCTGACCGCGCATCTGACGCTCCGAGGGCCTCACCACACGTGCTATACCAAGGAGAGCGAAATCGTTGCCGCATAGATTCCAGCAGGGTATAAAGCGAATCGTTTTGAGCACAGACGTGGCGAGTCGTCTCATGATCTTTACGAAGCCAATGAGACCGTGGCTGTTAGACGAAATTCCCAGTAATGCATATTTTCCTGTTTTTTACAACGTTTACAGGAGAGACAGGGATTACGCTTCGACTGGCCAGAAATTTGGCGTCGGTGTTTTAATCGCGGTGGATGAGTCAGTGACGTCTTGGCGGAGGCAGGATTTGGAAATTAGCCCAGAATGTGTTTGAATCGAAGTTTCATCAAGAGGAGGCGTAAATCATCTCATTGGCAACTTTTACTTTCCCCCTCTTTTCGACCACAGTGATTCCAGTAATCATCTTTCCAGTCTTGAAAAGAAAATCGACTTTTCAAAATATCACGTGCATATCTACGGCGATTTTAATCTCCCAGGTATAGACTGGTCATCTCGCAACGCCACCAGCGGAAACTTGCATGCTTCAAAGAAGGCTGTTTCCTTGATGAACTTTATTAATTTTAATGGTTTTATTCAACTCAATCACATTGCAAACAATGCTGGGAACATTCTTGATCTCTTTCTTTCAAATAGCCCCATTGAATGCATTGAAGCCGCCACTGACGCACTGATTCATCCTGATGTTTTCCATCCGCCTTTTTGTGTAACCTACTACCTCTTGCGAGATCAGTGTTCTAGACAAAGTTATCCCAAGTACAATTACAGTGCTGGTGATTACCTGGGATTCTATGAGTTTTTAAGAGATCATGATTGGTCAACAGTGTTAAATGATCAAAACGTGGACACTGCTACGGATTCCTTAACCCGCACTGTCATAAATGGAATGGATATATTCATTCCAAAGCGTTCATCGAAACGCCCCGGGTATCCCCACTGGTTCTAAAGAGAATTAAAATACTATATACGCAGGAAAAGGCACCTCCATAAACTTTATCAACAAAGCGGTGTCGATTTATTGTACAAAAAGTTCAGTATCTACCGGACGCTAGTTAAAACGTTATTCAAGTATGACAAACAGGTTTATAAGCAAAGAATTGAAAGCTGTCTATACCGAAAGCCTGACGAGTTCTGGAAATTTGTAAAGCAGCATACAAAAACAAGAAGCGACAGTAAATGTCTACGGGGCGACACTGGATATGTGTCGTCTCCTATTTTTCGGGATCATTTTTCTGAATGCTACTCCTCAGATTCGTTCTCGAGTTATACCCCTTCTGACAATACTGGTTACCACGATTTTCTGACAATCACCTATATTGACACAGTTGAAGTTCTAGAAGCGATATCAAAACTGAAGTCAAAGTTGTCAGTGGGAATGGATATGATACCAAATTTTATCATCAAGGGGTGTGCACACCTAATAGCCCCCATCTTAAATCACATATTTAACCTCTCGTTGAAAAGTGGTTTTTCCATCATCGTGGAAAATGTCTGTTGTCCTACCAGTACATAAAAGTGGTGGTGTTTGTAACGTAAATAACTACCGACCGATATCTTTGCTGTGCACCTTTTCGAAGGTATTTGAGATGGTCATCTACACTCGTGTTTCGTATTATTTTAGACGGAAATTTAGTAGTGCTCAACATGGTTTTTTAAAGGGACGCTCCGTGGAAACTAATCTTTGTTCATTTCTTGGTTACTCAGTTCCTATAGTTCTTTCTCGAGGCCAGGTCGATACTGTTTATTTTGATATGACAAAAGCCTTCGACAAAGTTTATCATGATTTACTATTGCTGAAGCTCTCATTGTATGGAGTATCGCCGACCCTTTTGAACTGGTTTAAGACTTACTTAGCTGATCGTCGTAGCAGTGTGAGAATTGCGAATAGCTATTCCGACACTTTCATCCCGACGTCTGGGGTCCCCCAAGGATCTAACCTCGGGCCCCTATACTGTTCCTCGTATTCATCAGCGACATTGAAAAGTGTACAAAAAATTCACACTTGCTTTTGTTTGCTGATGACATCAAGATATTCACGAATATAAGATTATTTGACGATTGCAGTGTATTGCAAGATGAAATTTTACGCATATCTGAGTGGTGCTCCGCAAACTTGTTGGTGCTTAACAATGACAAAACAAAAATCTTATCAATGTCTCATAAACGCGATATATTATCTTACTCTTATGTTCTTAAAACAGCTACCATCCCACGAGTCACCGAGGTTCGCGACCTTGGGATCTATTTTGACACTATACTTTCCTTTTCTTATCATGTTTCAGAGATTGTTGCCTCTTCTGTCCGAATAATGGGTTTGCTATACCGCTTATCATGCGACTTTAAGAATCATTTATGCCTTGTCCGACTGTTCTCATGTCTGGTACGTGCAAAACTTGAGTTTGGTAGTGTCGCATGGAATTCGCTGACTGCCACTGATGCGTCACGGCTAGAAAATATGCAGAAACGTTTTATTCGTCTTGTCTATGATAAGTATTTTGGTAGAAGGTTCTATTATGACTACGACGACATTCTTAAGAGGCTAGGTTTACAGAATTTATTGAAGCGAAGTCTCTCTCGTGATATTTTATTTTTACGTAAAGTAATTAACGGTCACATCGACGCTGATCTTTTAGGCTCAGTGAATTTTCATGCTCCTGCTCGAACTTGTAGACATCGTTCCTTGTTTTACCCTCAGTTTCAAGTAACATTGTCGCCATTAACCCGCATGCAAGTCTCTTTGAAGAACGTTGACTCGCCAACTTTGGACGTTTTCAGCGATTGTACCACGTTCAAGCGCAATCTTGACTATGCACTGTACCATGTAGAGGACAGATGTCTCCATGAGATACTGCTAAATCTCTTTTCTTTTATCCAATCGTGGACATTTGCGCCACCATACCAAAACCTCACGGTTGTTCTGGGGCACTGGGGAAATAAACTATTATTATTATTATTATATCAGCCAATAAAAACGCCTAAGAACGTAAGAACAAGGCAAAAGGCGCTTCTTAGAATGTCAGTGACTTTTTACTTTATAGATAACCTTTCACCTCGCGTTCTTCGCCATCGTCTCGCTCAACAAGCGGTACGCCTATCACACATGCTGCACAACGCAATCAGCGCTGAACGTGAGGGCTGGGGGTTGCCACGAAAAAACAACGAAGGAAAGCATACGCACCTTGAACACAAAATCCCAGTGGAATTGAAGTCTCGTGCTGTGGTTACGTTGTCTAACCAGTTTATTGACCTCGATGTTGTGCTTTCCGGTGTGTCGGCAACGTCGTCGGCGAGTCGAATACCATCGTTGAAGTGACCGGAAGAACGCTAGCGTGGCACGCGTCAAGTGACGATGGGCCGTGTCGAAATTCAACCCCATCACCGCGTGGCAGCGTCGAGGAAGAGACCCAGGCGTCTTGAACATCTGCAACGCGCAAAGCGGAAACCAAGGCGATGACCGCGAAGGCCGCGACCTCTCTTTGCTTAATCTGATTGCGTAAGACCTTGATCCTATTGTTGGGGAGTTTAATCCGTCGCTTGTGCCACATGTGCACCCGATAGGTTCGCCTACCGAGGCGAGCCCACAACTGACACCGTTCGTCCGTCATCCGAGCTGTGCCCTCTGCGGGTGAGGTTTACGGCGCCTGGCGGCTCTTGTGTCACGCGTCGTAACCCGTCGGCTCGTGATCGCGTCTTTGGCATTTGGCCCCGAGGACCAAATTTTATCGATATCGTTGCCCTTTCTTGGTATTTCGACTCGCGTGAAGGTGAATAAACATTAGCATGACCCGACTAATGAATTTGTGATACGCAATCACGTATCAAGTACGCTCGGTACTTTGTTCCGTATTAATGGGGAATTGTAGTAGACCATTTCCGTAGCCCGCTAAGCACCCGGATAGCGCTCCGTAATCCGCCACAAGATCTTGAACTATGCAGGCAAAGCTGGCGGCGCGCATGCGCAGCTGCGGCGTTTTCTTCACGGATACCGTAGCGGAGGAGAAAAACGTTCTACTACAATTCCCTAATAACGAGGTTAGGAGTTTAGTTTGACGTTGGTTTTCGCGTGAAGATCGATTCAGTTCGAGGAAGCGAGGTTTGACAGAAAGAAGTGAAATCCAGCAACGTATTTCCCAACGAATTGGGTAACTAACGTACTCGTAATCTTGTTAGTTGAACCCAGCCTGAACGTGACACACAACGGAATACTAATCAGTAAGGTCGGGTCGCTATAGTCATCGATGGCTTAACAAGTGTAGGCACTGGATTATTATGCTAATGCTGCTGCTGGCTTCGTTCTTGTCGGTTAAAGGGATGCTGAACCGAAAAACAGAATCTAAATTCTTTGTCGTTTTGATATTTACAGCACACGAATGGCTCTTAAATGACGGTACTTGAAACAATAAAGCAGTCTAAATTATATGATTTATGTAAATAAATATTCTAAGGTGCACCTGGTGAGTTTTTTGAAAGCTCGTTTCGTGACGAAAACAAACTTGTAGTACGCAGAACGCGGCTATGGTGAGCCATCAAAGTTGGCTCGGTTGGCTCCGACCTACCTCGTTGGCTCCGGCGTGCGCTCACGCCGCGTGGTGGCGCGACGAAACGGAAATGCGACGTGCGAACCCCGTCCCGGAACGATGAGATATATTTTTAAAAGAAATGTAATTTTATCTGATAAATTTGTCGAACAGTGTTCATCATGTCGTTTTTGACACGACACCTATGCGGCGCCGAACGGCCTAGCGAGCGTCGCGAGCAAGCGGCATCTTGGCGGCATCAAACATCAGCGCTGTCGAAGTCTCCGTGGTCGCCGTCGTCATGGCCAAATTATCAGGACGGGAAAGAAATCGCCGAACTCCGAAAAACCCACAGACCAAAGTCGCCGCCGTCGCTACGACGCAGGTGCAGAAGTGGACTGGGGGTGGCAGGGTGCAGGGTGGCTGGCAGGTAGTGCGCAGCTAACTTGGCTGGATTAGTTGGCAAACTTCCAACGCGACGGGCATCCGTCCACTATTATTCAAAGCGCAACTTTCTTCCACGCTGTGGCGCGTCGGCAGCTCGACTTGTCACGTCAGTTCCGTTGCAGTTTGTTGACGTCAGTTCCGTTGCGAGTAATCCCAGAGGGCCTCGCGCGCATCGGAGGCTTCTGGCGCTTCTGGCTCAATCAGCGGTCGTCATTCCAAGAAATATAATAATCCGATCTCCATCCCTTTACATGAATAGCATTTTTAGGTATAGTGCGGTCCCGGGAAGCTTGTCCGGGGCTTATTTCGGCAACTTCAGATATCGGTTCAGCATCCCTTTAATGCTGCAATCTGATTGGCTGAAGAGCGATCATGAGATGCTCGATAGGGACTCGCCACACCCTGCATTTGTTACGCTCTCAGTCACTCCAGCCTTGACAGGCTCCGAAAATTTGTGGATCATTCCAAGAAGGAATTCAACATTCCAAAATGATCACCGACGCCGCAGATCACCGCGGCGCATAGGCGTCAAGGTGCGGGTGCGCTTGTCCCGACGGCGGGTATTCCGAAGGAAAAGTCGACTCAGATATGCAGAGTCGGCAGATGTACACGTTTATTCCAAAACACATTCACGCATGCAATAACACAAATAATGATATCCACAGTCTTACAGTGAGACTCATCTGCCATGACGCTTTTTATGGCACGTTTGCAACATTAGGAACTTCGTACAAAGTCGCATTCAAAATATTTGTGATTGCGAAATTCGCATGACACACGATTCATTCCAGTTTTCCACATGGCGCACTTCAGTCCATAAAAAAAAAGCATAGTTCACTGGTTTATGGATACACGACAAACACACACATATATACTTGTTTTAATTCATTATTCGTACAAAACGTCTCAATAAGAGCCTGTCAGTCTCGTGGCTTCAAACGTGAATAATTCTAGTCTGTCTGAAACATGGTCACGAAAGAAAGGGAAAAAAAAAAAAAGGAATATGAATACGTGTATACCTTTTAATTACAGGTAAAAAAAAAATGGACTTAGTCGACATGAAGCGCATTTTAAGGAACTATGCTACGAATCGCACGACGGCACATAAGTTTATTGCACCATTCCAAACAAACGAGGAAAAAAAAAAAAAAAAAAAAAGCGCACGTTTAAGTTAAATAGGTATACCACGAAGAGCGTCGAAGCCATACTGGACTCTCGGTCAACAAAAACAAACACGGTCTTTCCGCAGAATATTTGGTATTGATGTATTGAGCGACGCAACGCGCCTCTCGAGTCCGCGGCACTTTTGGGCCAGTATACAACTCAAGTAATGTGGATCGCCACCTGCTCCGGCAAAAGGGTGACGGCGAGACCCGCGACGCCTGCCAGGTGTACCGCGTCTACCAACGGGAGCGCACTTACAGAAGAGAACAAATGGTGACTTCATCGTGTGTTGCCTGATCTCCTTAAAACGTGGTCTACTCCTTTCATATTTTTGTTGCTCCTGATAGGTGGCGTGAGGGCACAGTACAGAGAAAAGCTTTTATATAAAACAGTAGCAGCGTCTTCTTTTTTTTTTTTTTTCCTTTTCTGTTGGAATCCTGTGGCGATAAACACGCAAATGCAAATGCCAGATTGTTCGAATAATCTTTACCGGACGCGCGGTGGAATGTTTTCCGCGTGGCTATGATATCTAAAACATTCGCACGCAACGCGTCTTATCAACGTATCCCGGAAGCACGGTTTAGTTTACCCCAAGAAAACTGCTTACAGAAAAAATAATAATAATAGAGTGCACTACATGACACGTTTTAGTAGAATAAAAAAGAAAAGAAAAAAGAAAAGGGGGACAGATAATAACAATCGCAAATCTTTCCACGCATTTCTTTTTCTCACTCTGCGTCTTTTCATAAAGCAGCGCTAACCTCCGTACCGATTAGTCGCAAGCATAACCGCGCGTATCCTTTGTATATTTTCTGGTTGCGTTTGAAAGAACTGACATGTGTGAGAAAGCTATATCCTGATAACAGCCTCATGCCCGGAAAGTGTGCCACTCGTTTGCTCTGGGTTCGATGCAAGTTGCGCAACACGGATCCAAAGTTGTTTCGGAGCGATGAAAAACGCGAGTTCCGCCACGACCATCACTCCTACCTGAGAAAGGTCGAGCGCAGGAGAACGATGCTACAAGCCGAAGGGCCAAGGGATGCAAACTGAAGAAATACGTCAACTCACGAAGTGTCAGATGATGAAAGAAAAGTTCAAGCAAGTAGGGGACAAAGAGAGACGGACGGACGTGTTTCAATATACGGGTAAATACTGGAGGAGACGAGAGGGCACGTCAGCACGCCGAGCTCTGGCTGGAATGATTAGAGCGGGTGGAGCTATAGCTAGATGGCCTTTGTCTCTACTCACTCTTCGAACGCGTTCCGAGCAGTCGTCCGGCGTTTCTACTCGTGTAAACGCAATTCTACGGGGCCTGTTCAATACGCAGCACCCTATGTGTACCGAACTCAAGGGGGGACGAAACGTTACAAATAAAGCTATTCGTTGCTCAAGTTAACCGTGATAATAATCAAATGTGACGCAGGTTTATTCGCTTTATTATTATTATTCTTTTTCTGGTAAGGGAAGGTAGTAAAGGTTAAGTGTTGTTTTTTTTTTTTTAGAGGAAACAACGGCAAACTTCCAATTGAAAGAAAAATTAAATATTAAAAAGGGGTAAAATACGAACATTCACATATAAAGAACTGAAAGGTATTCCAACATTTGGCATGAAAATGTCTACTTCGTTATTCTCTGGTATGTGCGACCCAAATCTTACGACCCCCCCCCCCCCCCCCCCCCGTTCTTTTTTTTTTTTTTTCATTTTTGTTTTTAGTTACCTTTCGTCCGAACGCAAGGGCGTCAAATTTTACGCAGGGCTTCCAGGTAAAGGGGACCGTGCACATCAGAAGCAATTCGGAATGTCTCCTTCGCAGCTGCAATTCCTTTGAACTTGACTGCGGAGGCTATTAAACTATGAGGACGACGCTCACATGCGTCACTTTTTCTTCGTAAATGAGTGAGCGATTTGGTGTTGGAACTATGGGCATTAAAGTGCAGTGCGTAGAAACTTAGTTTACAATATTTATATTAACAGTTCATTTATTTGTATACTTGATGTCAATCTCATTATCCCTTTATTATCATATTTTACATTATATTTCTCCAGGTTCTCTCATGTAACCAGAGACTCAAAAGAAACTTCTCCTGTCTTTAATCAGTGCGGCACCACGGACAGTGCTTTATTGAACCGGAGTTTGCCAATTTCTTTCGAGCTTTGATAGCTGGCGTAATATTACCTTTAAGTTCACACCGCTGAATGATTAATTGGTTTTAAGTATAATAGTTATGCCCTCGGCGTTTTGCCTGACCAGTCCTTAATGCGAGAAACATTTATTGCTACGCAGTGTACTTCGTGAGTCACCTGTATTTTTCTATAAAGAATCACTACATCAATTTGAAATCAAGCAGAAAACGTTCTAAAAGCAAACAGTCATTCGTTTTTTTTTTTTCTTCTGCCCACTGCCTTATCACAACATGGACTATCGCAAAGTCTATCACGCTTCCACTGAAGCGAATATATATATATATAGCCATATCGGTGCGGCTGAATCCTGGCAAGTATCTCCCCCAAATGGTTTTCAGCCTTGCAGAATACTTTGATTCATTTTGAATTTCCGTTTTATTTCCCACAATCGGATATGGTGGGAAATGGAATATAATTGAGATAGTTTTACGAAACAAACAAATGTTAAGAGGGAATTCTACGTCTCTGATTTCGTGGGCAAGAAGGTGCAATTGCAAGCTTCCCTGCATACTGAAGTCACCAAGTCGCACATACGGCGACAAACAAAGACCTCTCGCTAAATGGAATGCGAGTATCCCGTCCCACCGTCGGGCATGCGCCGTGCGAGGTCAATGACATCTCGGAAGTTTGCGACAATTCACGCAAGCAACGGATGACATAATCACTCTTCGATGGTGGAGCGAACGAAATTCATCTGCAAACGCCTCAGAAACACACAGTATGTTGCAACATAAGATCTGCAGAAAAAACGAAGCCCTCAAATTCCAGAGAAAAAAAAAAACACACACACACAAAAAAAAACGCATTCTTTTGTTGCCGTTACAGAACGGGACATCGCAAAACATGCGCTCCTATGCCCACATACAGCTGCTGGGAAATTAACAATATAGAATCTATGATGACGACTATTACCGGCGACACGTGCTTGCTGCGTTGGTAATCGTGAATTACAATTGAAAGGTCACATTCGTCGGAAGCGTACTCAAACTAGTAGACCAATTGTGCATCCATTTAAATGGGAACACGCCCAGGGATTTCCGATTTTTTACGGAGCTTGTATAAACCGACACAGGAACAACCATGTCATAATATAAAGGATGAGCTCGCAACTTGGCGGGCAGTCAAGACACAATACAAAGCAAAGCGCTAGCGCAACAGCCTTCACTTTACTCCTAGCGTTTTTTGCAAAAGCACTCGGCAACACCAATGCCGACCCCACAAACCCAGGAGCACGTTCGCGAATCACGTCACGCCTTTTTATATCAAACGGGAAAATAGTTTCGTCTGGGGAGGAGGAAGCGTGCACGAATCTAAAGGCAAAAGAGAAAGAGAGGAGAAACACGGACATCATTTTTCCCCCATCTTTTTTTCTTTTATTGATGGGAAGACAAGTAGACCCTTGTTTCGTACCTTTAACTAGTCTATCTTGTCAGGACCCCACAGCCGCCTCGATAGGACGAACACACCGGGTCATCGAAGTCTCGCTTTTCTTTATTTTGGTTTTCGGCGTTCGTTTGCTTTTGTTCACACCTGACCGTTTCCTGAAAGCGAGCGCGTTCACCGAAGATTTCGAGTTATACAACTCGCCGTAAATGCAAATATCGCTGCCATCTCCGCGCAAAAACATTTAAGCTAAAAAGAAATGATTGGCAGGAATTGCAAATAATTATTTTTTAGCATTGATTTCGCCTGTTTTTGCAACGTCCGACAGTGGCGTTTCTCGCACGCTACAATATCATGGATATCTTAGAGGAGTCTGGTTGTTGTCTCAATAATCGCTAATGAACTTGTTTTGTATGCTGAATGTATAACGCCAGGGATGCACGCAAACTAAATTTAATTATTTTTTCTTTTATTCTTTTTTTTTTTTTTTAGGATTCAGTCCTGAAGGCCGACTGCAGAGGTGCATGTGAGTGTTCCGTGCAAATGAAAAGACGGTCTTCAACCTTGCTTTTTGAATTTCCTCGAGCTTCCACGCGTCATCATCTCCACACGATCAATTTCGCGAGATTTACGGGTCGCAAAGTTGTCCCAAAATATAATGAATCGTTAAATGCATTAAATATGCACCAGCGCAACTAACGTCTCTAAAAAGTAGCATGCTTTGAGAAAACAAAAACAAAAATGTTATCAGAGGGTGGGGCAGGACGAGTGCGGCCAAGGCGTTTGGCAGGAGAACTGCCGACGCACACACGCCGAACGAATCTTCACAAACGCGTCGAAGTAAATCCAGCAGCAGTTGATGGATCGCTGGTCTCCTATCGCTCTAAAACAGTCCACGAAACGTGCCCCGATCGAGCGGCGAATGACTTCACAAGACCTGAGCAGCTGAACACAAGCACGGGAACAAAGCCACCAAAAAGCGAGTGGTCCCATTTGATAGCCTGGAGAGAAGGTGGCACATTCGCGAGCAGAGCTTTGCTGGGACTCGAGACACGACATCGCACGAAAAAATGCCGCCTCTCAGGAGGATGTGAGAAAGCGCCCAGCGTTATGTATTAGCGAACAGGTAGCCGGGGCGCGGTACACCTCAACAGACTCTTGCGTCCATATATTTTGTCGCTAGGAATAAACAGTTGAGAAGGCGTAAAGCCCCTAGAACCCATGACACTGCTGGCCCGAGAAGAGTGACTACCGCAATTTCCTAATAATTATACCAGATGCACAATAATATATTAAAAAAAAAAACACAACAACAATACAATAACATTATGCAGTAACAGCGAACAAAAACGCGATGAAACACAACCGGAAAAATCTGGCATTCGCAGCGGCAGTACTTTATCTCTTACTTCACATACATTTTCTTTACAATGTACTTGAAATAAATACTGCGTGTGTGTACATATATACAGCTTGTTACACTTCGCAAAAAAAAAAAAAAAAAGCACCTGAGGTGAACGGAATGATTTCTACCTGCACGCGAGCGCGCACCCAGTAAACAGCCAGCGAAAGAACTCGATGGATCGCTGATGTCTACTTTGGCGAGGTTACTTTGCGCCAGTCGACATAAGAAATGCAAAATCGCTCACACTCTGCATCATCGGATGGAATACGAAGAGCAAAATGTGACGGCTACTGTACATTCCCAAGGGGTCTTAGGGCATCATATTTCTACGCTGTTTACACTGCATCCCTAACAGCTGTAACTGTCTCAAAATTGGAGTAGAAAAAGCGACGGATCTAAACCCGTGAGACATTGTTTCGCTACCTCGTAAGCCGATTGCCAGGACGTATTGACGCAGAAGGGTGCGCCTTTGCCGCACTTTTCAGTAAAGTCTCGGTGAATGCTACTGGCGTTCTTCAGCGCCGACGTCTGTAGTAACACCCCCTCATTGAAGAGCTACAGTTTCAATTCGTAACATTGACCCGGTCGAAAGCATGAGTCTGATATTTACCAAATACATCCAGCAAAGGGGTTCGGCTTTGCAGCTGAGCTCAACCTTTCCCTTGCGCATCACGACGGCAACAGACCAGCGCGAGACTCACGAGTCCTATGTTCGCGCTGAACAAGCTCGAATCGTATGAAAAAGTGCATGCATGCGAGCATAGAGAGACGCGACCAGCGCGTTACAACGCAGGGCTTTTAAGACGGTTCCTGCTCAACAAGCCTGTGTGTCGAGAGTCCACTGCAACACGTCAGGCTCTCTACAAACTTTAGATGATATGCCACAGAAAGAGGCCTCCTCGGTCAGCGTAGATAGGAGTGGCGTGGCGCTCACAATAACCTTTCTCTCTTAATGGCAAAGTTGGGGGTCATCTTCACAACAGGATGAAGCGAGGTCCACATGTCACACCTTCTAAACCTTGAATCCACCGAAGGGTTGCTCATGTTACAGTGTTTGGAGGCCAACTTTGCAGCAACTGTTGAATAAATAAGGCAAAAGCTCGCACCAGTTTCTTAGTCCCTCCGCAGAGTCCAGTTTTCCAGCTTACGAGACTGCGGGAAACCTCTCACGTTAAGGCAGGTTAAGGCGTTCGGGATGCCGTGCGAACCTTAGCGTAAAAGTGCGTCTCTTCCGAGGTTCACTAATTATCAGTACACTCGTGAAGAATCAAAGAAGGCGAAGAAAGGGGATGCGTATATACACACAGATGCGATAATGTTAGTGTCGGAAGAGGGTGCAGTGGGCGCCCACCGGATGCAGGGTTAAGGGAGGGAGCTGCGTCCCGGCGCCTGCCCGGGCGAGACAGTCCTGAGCCGGGGGTTCAGCCCGGAGGTCCATGGCGTTCTTGGAGAGCTGGTCGTGGAGCTCGCGGCGTGGACCAGGCTAGCGGGAGCCGAAATGCGTCGCCGAGCGGCCGTCAGCTGTTGGCCGCCAAGTACTTGGCCCACTCGGCCTGGGACACCTTGTCGAAGGGCTGCGGTGGCGCGGGTCGGAACTCGCGCTTTTGGAACATGGCGCACTTCCACTTCCGGGAGCGCACGTTGGGGCCCTGGATCGGGTGGCCCGTGCGGTTGAAGCCGATGTACCAGTGCGGGTTGAAGACCGACTCGAAGGTCGAGTAGCTGTGGCGCAGGATCTCGCGGAACTGGCACAGACTCTTCCGCTTGCTGCGCCGTTTCTGCGAGATAGGAAGGTAGAGTGTGGATGAGCTTCCACGCGAAGACGCTTTAAGCAGTCGTCGAGAAACATATAGACCAGTAGCTCTCAACTTTGGCCAGCGCCTCTGGCGAGTAACGTCAAATACTTTCGACGTTGCTTTCGAAACTTTCGCGTTTCGGTTGCGCGTCATTACGCTTTTTCACGTTGTTCGTTACATTATTATAAGAACCGGCTGGAATTTCCCTCGGCAGAATAGCGGGACACTGGCACGGGCTGAATGGACAAAGGCTACAAAAACAACTGTGCTATACAAAAAAAAAAAAACAAAAAAAAACGCACACAAGCAAGCATACATGTATGCAACAAATTCTGCTCACAAGTCGGATGTCAGGTTCAGATACCCCGCTAAAGATAAGCGACGATGTGACTGCAACGTTTCTATACTTTGTCAATAAGTGTACTCAGAGTCTCAGAGGCGTCGAAATATATAGATAAAAAGACACAGTAAACATCACAGAAAACATTATCAAGAATTTGTCACTGCGTCACACGACGCTTTATCAAGAGCTACGTTAGACGTTTTAAGCCATTTGCAATTTTGTTTATCTTAGTCATCAGCATTGCTGCCTCTTTCGCCCAAAATAGGAAATCGACAGTTCCAGGTTGGCGCGCGAAAGATGAAGTAAATGCCAGATGATGAATGATGGAGCGATTAGATAAGGCGGCAAAAGTACGGCCAGCAAACGGCTTCGAGTACCACGGCATTTATCTTCAAGCAAGAACGAGCGCCTAGCTTGACGGCTCGATATTTTTCCGTGCTACGAAAAATACTGCCACGAACGGGCCAACGCTGAGGAACGGAGACATCGAAGTATAACTACGAAATTCGGTAAATCGACTTTTTTTTTTTTTTTTTTTTTTTTAAAGAGAGAAAAAAGAAAACGTGGAAATTAGCAAAAAAAAAAATAGACATGAAAAAAAAAAGTCTCCAAGGCAGGAGCAAATAGTGAAAATATAGCTATATTTCTGCGAGGGTCAAATGTCACAGAAGAAGCAATTACAGCTCTCTCTCTCTCTCTCTCTCTCTCTATATATATATATATATATATACATATATATATATATATATATATATATATATATATATATATATATATATATATATATATATATATATATATATATAATTTTGTTGAACGGACACCCGGTCCGATGCCACCGTTTCCACAACGGGTACTGTGCGACTAAGCGATTTTGTAGGGGGAAAAAAGAAGGCAAAAAATGGGTGTGTAAGTTTCTTCGTTAACATAGGGAAAGGATTATGTAAGCTGACTATTACCGACACGCTCGTTGCGAATTTATTATATTTTTAAATTTTGTTACTAGTCCTTTTTTTTTAATATACCTCGAACCGTAAGATAATCTTGATAAACTGGATATTAAAAATGGCTTGCATAGACAAAAATAAAAAGAAGAAAAAAAAAGCGTAACCGGCAGGTCATTTTCTCCAGGATCACTGCGATAAAAAAGAATAAAAAAAGAGACAAGCTTGCTATATATATATATATATAATGGCGATTCAGCCGTTTTAATATCTGCCGGTTTTTAACTTTTTTTCCCCTTCGTTCGTGTATTTTATTTGCTCGACTGTGTAAGTTCGTCTTAGAAAATTCGTGAGCAGTCAAAACCTGAATACAGAATCATGCCTCGTTATGAAAATGGTGAATAAGAAAAATGGTTGCAAATGGTTGAGAGGTAAAAACAAAGATGTGCAGCGTAGAAGGAATACTGGGCGTTCTGTCTGTTGCTCTTAAAGGTTGTTTGAAAGAGAGAGAGAAAAAAAAAAAACTAAAAAAGCCTGGGCATCGCTGAACGTTGTCTCCGCCGAAGTGTAGGGCAAGTGGTCAGTTTCAGAGCTTGCCGTTATCCGATTCAAACGTCAAACGCAATTTTCGGACATTTTAACGAGAAAATGGGGCTTGTTCCCGGCATAGAGTTAATATATAACCTCGAGGGAAAGGTTCCATGCATTGGGGCCGCTTGAGATCGGCAGACCATCGGTCCCGATGGGCCCATATCGCTGGCGACGCCTTCATATGCACAGAGAAGCAACAAAACATCACCTGTAAGGTCAGTACCTTGTTCTTTTCTAGCTTACTTTGCAAGAAAAACGCCGAAGCCGCGCAATGTAGGAAACTAAATAAAGTTGAGAAACGCTCGAACAACTTCAGCTCGTCGTGGCAGAACGAACACGCCTAACCTTTCGTCTGCTTTCTTTCTCCGCTCTTCTGTCGCTCTCTTTCTCGTTCTTTGTCTCGGGACCGCCGATGTCAGCGCCCAGGATATGCAGCATCCTGCTCCTGTATTTACGCCCCTGGTTCCCGGTAGCCGACATCGTTGATCAACATGCATTCGTGGCCTTCGTCGGCCGCCATCATTTTCTCATTCAACATTCCCGAAAATAGCTTATAACTTTTGGATCGGATAACGGCAAGCTCTGAAACTTTGGCATCTGGCCGAGACCACTAGCGCTACACTTGGTTGAGCGTTCGGCGAGGCGTAGTTTATATTTGCAGTGAAAACAAACAAAAAAAAAAAAACTATATATTCTTATTGCGTTTATGCGTGTGTAAATGTTGGGTAAATGTAGAGCAGAACAAATATCGAAACGGTCAGTTCTAAAGGCTCGTTCACAACGGCGATGCGATCTAGTCGCACGATAAATTTCATCGCAAAAGCGACCATCGCGGAAAAAGAGCGACGCGATTTGAGCAGTCGCTACCTGACCCGACTTTTTTCGATTCGATCTAGTCGCGGAGCGGCTGAGCCAATCGGCGGCGTTCGTAGCGAGAGTTTTCGAGAAGCGACTCGCCAACGAAGGCGTTGACAGCGCTCATCGCGCACGCCAGTGTGACCATCTAATTTATTTGCAATGCGATCTAGTCATCGCGCGACTGCTTTACATCGCGGTCATTTTCCAAGGCTCGCTACCGCTACTGGCGCGCGCTCATACTTGGGTAGTAATTCAATTACTGTAATTGAATTACTGTAATTTAACTATTTTTCTTGGTAATTTGCAATTGTAATTAATTACTTTTGGCTAAAAGGAATTGTAATTGTGATTTAATTACTTTCTAGCGTCAGTAATTGCAAAATTTCAGACACAATTACAATTACTTTTGCAAAACTTAGCGGCGCCGACGGAATCGCTCTGGAAGCCTCAGCGCTCGCACAAGCGGCCTAGCTCTCGGTGAAACGCTCACACACACACACAAACTCACACACACGGACAACATAAATAGCGTCGCATTGTTTGTTGTTTTGTTGCTTACGCTGCGGGCTGAGAGACAATACTCTTTGGAGCCTACGTCAACGGCACCGTGTAGCGCCGTCTGCGGTGCGAGAAGACAACAATAGCGTAAACATGCCAAAATATTGAAAGAAAAAAAAAATGAGCTTCTGCTTTCAGCCGAGGTTGGGAATTTATTTGTCTATGACGTTATTTTTCTTTCTTTTTTTGCCAGTTTTTTACGTCCGTCTTTCAGTACTGTCGGATATGTGTTTATTCGTGTTATTTTCAAATTTATTGCCTGTTGCTTTTACTTCGGATAGTATTTGCATAAGCACTTTGGAGACTGACCTCGCACCTGTGAATATTGTCACCAATGATTCGGGAGCCCCGATTCGGTACTGATGTATTTCTGAGCAATTATAATTTCAACTCAAAGTAAATAATTTACACTGCCATGATGTTTGTATGTGAATGTAGTCGTATTAGCACGTGTGGTTTTTACTTTTATATTAACACTTGTAAAATACTCCTATGTGACTAATTGTCACATTTTTATTTGCACGGCTAACAAAAGTCTGTCAACCCATTTTTTTGTTAAGCGATCTGGCGTCTTCCAGCATATGAACTAATTTATTTTTATTTATTTAAAATATAAGAACGTAGCACTTCATTGCCCCATACTGTCAAGTTTTATTATGAATTTAACAAAACTCATAAAAAGAAAGTACAATACGTGAACATTGGAGTAAGGAATGAATAAATACGTTGCATTCTATACAACTCGTTTAAAGTTATCTGGCCCAAGCCGGGTCGCTCTCAGAAATAAGTAACTGAAAGGTAATTGCATCACTTTTAAAAAGTAATTTGTAATTGTAATTAATTACTTTTCACGTAGTAGTAATTGTAATTGTAGTTAAACTACTTTTGAAGCAAAGTAATTTTAATTGTAATTAAATTACATTTTTGAAGTAATTTACAAATGTATGTGCGCGCTTCAAAACATGCATCGAAGTGGCAGCGCGAGCTCCCGCTACACAGGGCGTGACCTGAAAACACGATCTACTAAAACTCTCTAATGTTTACAAAATCAGGGCCCAGCGTGCGATGATCAAAGCCCAGCACGAGCAAGTTTGTAGCTTGCAAATCAGGAACTGAGAGCATGGGTAGAGGGAGGAGGGGGAGGGGGGTGTTACGTAGGTGGTCACGTGATCCTCTGTCACGTGACTGCACCCTGACGACGTGCAAAAACTGCTTCCCGCTTGGGGAATTGCTTCACGACGGCCATCTTGAAGAAGCTTAAAATTTGACCCCTAGAAGGCGACACCGATCCGTGTGGCCGAGAACCTGGTATGGTCCATTGCAAGCTAAGAACGAAGGGCGAGGGTAAGAAAGCCGGGGAGGAGGAAGCAGACGGAACGCTAAAGAGAGAAGGAGGTTTCCCCCTCTCTTCTCCAACGTTCCGTTTGCTTCCTCCTCCCCGGCTTTCTTACCCTCGCCCTTCGTTCTTAGGTTGCAACGGACTATAGAGCACTATATAGCTCCTTTGGAGCAGAGTAGCGCAATCTAGAACGCCGCCTCTCGGCGACTAGCGGCGAACGCCCGGGGGTTCCAACTCCCATCAGAAATGCATGGAAAACGTGAGAAAATTGTTGTTTCTTCAATATTGTGGGGATGTACGAAACGTCAATAGTTTTTGACATAATAAAGGAACATTTTAGAATAATTTGTGCTAAGTTGCGTGCCATGTAAGGACTTTTTTTTTTTTTTAATTGCTTGAGCGGCATTATGCAGCAGACGACGCGGTGACGTCACGGCGACGTCGAACCGTCCACGTGCCCGCTCCGGTCAACCCAGAAAGTTCATCTCCGCTGCGTACAAAAATCGTCTGCTTCAAACGCCATTGCCTTAGAAATTGCCTTCTCAAAATTTTCACACGCGTCCGATATTATGAAAACTTTGATAAAGTGTTTAGTGCTTTACCAACTTCCCGACAGATAGAAGTGTTAACTCGGCGTTTATTTTTTGATCAGCCGTGTTGCGTCGATCTCCATGTGTTCTCCCATAGGGCGGGCCGCCTCCTGGAACCCTGAGTACCACGTGACTCGCGCCGAGCTACTCTGTCGGTCATGTTGTCGGCAAAGCATGCGGATCAAAGGATTGCGCCACTCGGCTGCTAAGCAAGACAAGCTAGCCCAGCCAGTTCATCTATCGGAGGATGCCAAGCTGGGTAGCTTTTATTTTCTTATAGGGGCTTCTGATTCGCAATACAGTAATTTCTACATACTTTTGTGCAATACATCACCAAGTGAGAAAAAAAACATCTTGCGGCTTGACTTATTCATTTTTCTTGATAAAAAAAAAAATACTTGCTCGGCATAAACGTTCAACAATCCCTCTCTTTCAAGACACATGTTGGCAAGGACGACGCTTGGCGAGTGATTTATCTGATCAATAAGATAACAGTTGAAAAGCGACTGGATGTTACATAATGCTGTTTTAACGAACAAAAAGTTAGGGCTCAAAATAGCTGGTGATAGTTGAACATATTTTAAGATAAAACCCCGAGACTACAGAAAGAAAAAAAAAAAAAAAAGCAATGGACTTTGTGTGTTGTGTCGTCCTTCGTTTTCCCCATCTTGAGGTTTTGTCTTAAAATACTGTTTCACAGGAAGGCGCTGCATATTGGTTAAAGTGCCTAGATAAAAGCTATGCCTACCGACAACGGCATTTCTTAATGCCGACCAAGTTAGGTAGTTCGAGTAGGTCGTTCTGATAACTCCCGGTAACTATACTCGATACTTCACCGCGCCTCTGCGCATGAATACCATAGCGCTATCAAAGTGTGAAAAGTATCCGGGTGTTTTTATCTAAATTTAAGCTCGGTTTTGGGGTCGATATCTTAATTTTTACAAAATATATAATTTTGGGGTTCATTCTTGAAACGAAAGGGAACGGAAACGGTAAGCTTGGTGGATATTTTTTGGTTTTCATGTTATTTTTCATTGAAGCCGCTGAGGTCAAAACTGACGTTTCTCTCACCGGTCGGGGATCGCAAGTTTGACCGCTCGCTAGTTTCTCACTTCTCAAGCAATTGCACTAGGACTCTTCCCGGACTCTAGCAAAATAGATTTATATGCTAAATTAATACGTAAAAATCTTGTATCTTAAATAAACAGAACAAAATGTCTACCAATCTATTGATGATAATTTTCGGCAAAGTTTTGCAAGTTCTTACGTGAGGAAATTTAAGATATATTAATGACCTCGACATCACCAGAAAGCTCAAGCTAAGCCTACGAAGTCTTAAATGGCTCATCTAAGACTTCTTATCTTTGTTTCATCTTTTTGTAAACGAAAACTTGCATACACCCTGGGAAAGCCGCCACGCGATGGTTCGTTTTTTGCAGTTTTTGTGGTATTCCTGCTCCTACTGGTTGAACTGCGTGGTGAAGTCTTGACTCCCCGATCACAACCCAGCCTGTTGAGTTATCTACCTAACTTTCCCAAATAAAATCCAACCTTTTTCTTTTTTTTTTTTAGCAATGTCGGCGTACAAGTAGGGTAGCTTTGGGGGAATGTCGCGCTAAATTTTCGCTAGATCAAAGTTAGTTTTGCGAGGCACTGCATGTGAGAACCGGCTTTCCCACGCTGCCATGTATCTCTCATGGTGAAGCTCCTAATAGTGTAAGCCGATGATTGCCCCATCGTTCCGGCGAAAAAATAAGATGGCGTCACACGACAAGTTCGATGGCGTGTGCACAAAGCATGTTGGAAGCTTGAAGTCGTCGCGTTCTTACAAAAACAGCGCCAAAGTTGACAGTGTCATATTGCTCTCGCGGTGTACTCACACGACGTAGATTTTTTCCAGGTAGACAAATATACGTGACCGTGGTTACGTGGCTCACGTCACCGACGCTTGCTAATCCCCGTACTCTGTAGGGAGCCGAGGACAAACTGTTCCTTTCCTACAGATTGTCCCACCGCTCCGGCGAGAAAGGAAGATGGCGTCGAACGTTGAGTTCGATTAGTTTGTTGATGTTCGTGAAAAGCATGGTGTATGGTTGAAGTCGTTGCATTCTTAATCCGACAACGTCAAAACTGACAGTCCGACGGGGCTCTCCTATTTACGTCAATGAAAGAAAAATTAATCCCAATATCAGACTGTCAACATTGTCGCTGTTGGTGCAAGAAGGCGACGACTTCAAACTTCCCCCATTCTTTTTACACACAACATCGAATTTTCGTTCGACACCATATTATTTTCTCGCCAGAACGGTGGGACAATCCCCAGCTCTCGGCGATATGGCGTAGTACGGGGATTAGCAAGCATTCGTGACTTGGCGCACGTGACTTCGAAACGCGATAACGTCTTCTCACTTCTGTGTACAAAAACATTTGTGCAAATACACCGTAAGTAATTTGTTGTTAGATGTTTAGGCAGTGGAAAGTTAAACTACCCTAAGAGGCGCCTAGTGCCTCCGGTGTGGGCGATAAATTTAGCACACCGGTACGCTGCTCATCCCGATAAAAACGGGCGGCGGCATGGTTCGAGTCGATGGTTTCTGGGTTCTGCGGCGCAAGTTTTTTTTTTTTTTTTTCCGCGTTTGTTAATCTCCCGATGTGTATAAGTTTAAGCCGAGTGTGCTAATGAACAAGCGCTTGCCTCGTTCAGCAGTTGGAAGAACCACGGCCGGGCTAGAGAAACAGGCGCGATCTCTTACGGTCTTTGCACGGGGAGTAGTTTCTCCCCGCGGCCGCAGCTCGAAGGGGTCGCTGTAACCCTATCCTTCCAACAGCGCTTTAATTCCCTCTGAGAGGCATCTCCACCTCACCGTTTTGGTGACTCTGCTCCGGGGTTGAGTCGGAGAAGCTTCCAGAGTAATTAGACCCACACGTCACGAGGCCGCCTTCCACCAGGGACTTATACGAAAGACCTCTTCCTCTCCGTCTCCTCAAGGAACAAGTTTCTATAGACATGCGTTAAATTTTAGTAAGCCGAAACATATTTCAATTGGTGCACTTCAGTTATTTCAAATAAGTATATTGGCACACATTTTCAATCGCAGTGGTCGGGGAACAGTTGTTCAGGGTGGAGGCAGTGTTGGGCAAGGTAGTGTGGTCGCACCCCAACGCGGGTTATAAAGTCCCACTCCGCCTAGGTGAGAGCGAAGGCGGCAAGGAAAGCCGCCCGGCCATAGAAGAACATGGCAGGGCAGCACTGATCATCCCGCTTAATTTTATTTCGCAACACTGATTGTGGGCACTTGCAAGAACGAAAGAGAAGCGCGAGAAAACCTCACGAGTTGTGATTCTGCAGGCTGCTTATCATTAGTTGCAACGGACAAGAGTTATGGTGGGTGTAAAACGCACAGTGAAAGCTTGGAATCGTCGCATTATTAAACCAACACCGTCCAAACTGAGTGTCTGACATTACCCTTATTTCAATAAATGAAAGAAAAATTAATCAAAAGAAAAACGATCTAGGGAAGGTTTCGCACATCGTGCAACGATTTTGGTAGAGCACATCGCGAGGAAGGAGCTTATTAGACCTTTCTCCCGAGCGTCAGATTTGAGTCGCAACAGCTGGCTTTCTGTTACCTCACTGAGATGCCCAGCCGCTAAAATGGGTAATAACAAAATAACCCCAAGTCAAGTTTCTTGACATAACACGAGAACACTGCTGTGTATAGAACTCACTACTAACCTGTCTCGCGACCACAGGAATGAAGTGAAGCGTACCAAATGAGAGGAAGAGAAAGTGAAGGTCAGTAATGACATCGCCCATTCACTTCTGCTTAAAAGCGTCTATAAGTCAATGGAAAAATCAGCGCCACCCTAGGAATTTTCCTGAACAAGTATTTCTTTAATTATGATCACACCTCAACAGATGGCACAAGCAGACATAAAAACTCCTAAAGAACCTACTAATACGTTTGTAGCTGAATTAATAAAAAAACTGAGCAACGCTCACTGAAAGAAGAAGCTGCTAATGTCTATATAAGATAATAATCTATTTTGGTTTACACTTACATCATTAATCAACCTGTAAATAATATATTAAAATTACTTTTTCTCTCTAAAGAAGATGTATTTTTTTGCTGCAGATTTGCTGCAGAGCGCGGACACATGTCTTTCAGATTTGCTTTCCTTTCGCGAGCGCTCGTGAAAGGAAAGCAAATCTGAAAGCCACGCGCTCGCGTTTGTGCCTTTGCTTCTGCTGCTCATTTTTGTCATTTTGTTCTATCTTCATGCGAGTCTCACAACAAAGTTTGAGCACTAATCTTTATGAAAGTAAGCACATATTTTGAAACTATAGACCTTTCCATCGCTTATCACCTGGGCGCAAAATGCTGAGTCACTGAGCTGTGGACGCATGCGCAGGGTCTGATGTACCGCAAAGCAAAGCAACAGCGCATGCTCAGAAGGCGTTTCACAGCCCAGCAGACAAAGATGGCAGCGCGCAGAAGGCGATTTTTGCAAAGATCTATACGGATCAATAACTGTTACAAGTTTCAAACGTAAAAACCGAGCAGTTTTCATAGAAATTGATTCTGCATTTCCTTCCATCAAGCCTATTTTGCAAGATATATATCTCAAACAAAGATAAAAATGGAAAAAGGACCACAATATGCAAGCCCTCCTAACCTACACATCTTAAAAATTTGAAACAAATTGAAACAACTTTGCCTATTTGTACTACCAAACCACGTACGGCCGAAAACGGCACTTTTCACGTGCTCCTACCGAGCCTAATTTTTAATTGACTATACTTATTTGATATCAAGATGAAGACCATTTGCTCTTCCATACAGTGGCATGTAGAAAATATTTTTAGGGAACGACCAAGCTTTATAGTAACAATTCAAACACCGACTTATATCGTCATTTTTCATGGCCGCCGTGGGGCCTCAGGCTTATAGGAAGTATTCACTGGCGGCCATAGCTGTGTGCACGGCTGCTGAGAGCATACTGACGGCGAGGCTTCCACAGTTCTTTTGCAACGCGCATTCCGTACCATCAAGACTGCCGGTCTTAGCAGCCTATTAATGTGAGCTCGTTCTGAGCATGCGCTCTCGACACCGCCCTCAAATATGGCGTCCAGTGAATACCCCCTCCCCTATCTCGTTGTATTCCAATATTTACAAATCCTCAGCCCAGCGTGCGATCTCCTCAGCCCTGCACGCTCAAGTTCGTCGCTTCGGAAAGCGAGCAAATCAAGCGCCATAAGCCCGAACACTGAAAATAGAACCGGCCAGGAGACAATAGAACGCGTTTAAAATATTGTGAACCGTGGTCCGGCAGGTATGCGGACCTATATCATGACGCTTGCCCACGGATACACAAGATTCCTCAGGTCCGCGGACACGTTCCTGAGGTTCGCGGATACGTTCTTGAGTTTTACCTGTAGTTTGTGACAGGAACATGACGCATTTCAAACCCCAGAAAAGGTGAATTCACGGATTTCGTATAGGAACTTGTCCGCGGACAAGTCGGTCGTGCGAATACACCTTTAGGACGGCGGTGTTCGCGGAAAACGTGTATTTCGGTGTCATTATAATATATATATATATAGACGCTTTACAGCAGCTGTGCATGGGCGCCGCCATAACTGACCTTCAGTTTTTGTTCCCTCTTATTCCGTTCGCTTGACTTCATCATTTCCACAGCAGGACAGGTTATTGCCATTTGAAGTGTTACTGTGTCCTTCCCCCCAGCATAGGCCGTTGTGGAGACTTCGTCAACGCCCGCTTCAGTGGCTCGGCATCTCTGGTAAGACAAGAGAAGGGCGGCTATGGCGGCTCAATCTGGCGCGTGTGTAAAGCATCTATATAATATATTCGCGATATTTTGTATTAACTTTTGTGAGGTGAATGTTAAGGACTCCAGCTTAGCAATCATGCTGCACTGGCCTTTGCAACGGAGATGCAGTGTCGGCATACCTCAAGGGCAGTTCGGCCCTTCGTTGTATAAACATTCATGACGTTGAATGTGTGTTTTTGGAGATGTTTCGCCCTATTACAGAGAATATTAAATAGTCTCAATCTTGTATATAATAGTGTCATATATCAGCTTTATGAGAGTACGCGGGGATTGCGGTACGATCAAACCAACACACCAAATGAGTCCCCCAACGGTTCGTGGGCTACCATATTAATCCTCAGCGGGGGATTCGCACCAAATCATACCCTGCTATGGCAGAGCCATATATAGTAGTCCCTCCCTCCCCATCCTCGCTCCAGTGGTAACACTGCGAACTCACTTCGGTTCATACACTCCATTACATTCCCCGACCAAGCTATAATAGATAACGTAATATGGAACCAAAAGACCGAAAACTGAACAAAAGCGGTTGTAAATCGACCCGGCGGCTTATTCGAGTAGACGGCATCAAGCATATCGCGCCTATTCAAACCCTTCTGTTTTAGACGCGTGGCGGATAAAGCAAGAAGCTGGGTATTCGGAAGTGTGAAATCAAAATGTGCTACAGTCACTGACAGAGCGAGAACGGTGTCTTTCGAACGCCTCCCGCACGCGCTCCGTGCCTTGCGCCGTGCTTTGTCTGCGCGCGCAGTTGGGGAGACGTCGAAGCGCGCTGGAGGCGGGACAACTCAAGCTCCTCCCTGACATTCTCACCTTGTCAGTGACTAAAGCAGGCGCAGGGAGACTTAACCTGTTTCGAATTTACCAGGATAGTCTCCTTTGATGTCGAACCCTCACTGTTAACGTGCGCAATGAAATACTTGCCGACACTCGACAACAGGACCTACGGGATTATTGGTGTAGTTTTTAAGCATATTTGGGGGGATTTTCGTCGCACAAATGCGTGCATATTTTGCCCGTTTCTCAGGAGTGTGGCACAGTCCCGAACTTCAGAAATCACGTTAGGGTGGAAACCGAGAAAGTTCGCTTAAAATCACGAGGAGTGTTCGACGCACGTGGCACATCAGCTAGAAATTATCGCCAGGACCAGGAACGAGCCGCTCGAAGGAAGAGCCTGAATTTCGGGACCGGGCTGCGTTCTCGGTGTTTCCCGCAGCGTCTCGGGCAGCGGCGTGGGCTCCTGGCCGGCCTCTCTAATTGCGGCCGTTCGCCCAAAGCCACACGCCGGCAGCGAGAGCTCGGCGAAGCGGCGGCACGCAGGGAGGCCCCCAAAGGGCCCAAAGCAGTCGGTGGCGACCAAGTCGCCGACGTCGTTTGTTATGGCGTAAGTGGCGCCCAGTAGTGAACTGCCTTCAGGCCTCCCATGGCGCCGACTTGAGTAGAGTATTTAGTCTAATAACGGTCGCCTAATGAGCCTTAATGAAGGGGGCCGACTCGGGAGGATGTCTTAATAGGGCCCGAGTGACAGGTCTTACCTTGTTGACGAGCCTTCCGCGCTTGTTGAAACACAGGAAGGTGCCGTTGGAATGGATGGTGAGCGTGGAGTCCATGCCGACCGACGTCAGTACCAGCTTGCCTGCGGAGAGCCAAACAAGAGGGGGGGAAGAGGGACGTTAACAAGCGCTATGATTAGAGGGCTGGCAATTACCAACCGGCTGCTGCTTTGATTCGAAGAGCGCGTCCGGCCCCTGCCCCACCTACTCCCGACACTGTCTCGGGCAGCGGTCGTGCGCCGGGAAGGAGAGAGAACAACTTCGAGGGTCCTTCCCGCGATACGCTTTCCTTCTGCGCACACCAGCGACTTCTCATTTCACCCAGGCACGCGAGAAGCGAGCGAAAAAAAAAAAAAAGAAAGCTGCCGCTCGCCATTTGCGACTCCCCGCGACGCTGAAACGGGGTCTGAAATCTACCGTATACGTGGAAGGGGAGGACCAAATGCTTAGTACCAAACCGAAGCGATAAATAGTGCCCCGTATCTCGTGCACGCTACTGCCACGAACATGAACGCAGCAATTTTCCCAGGGGAGTACGGGGTACGGGAGGAGGGTGGCAAACTTTCTCCCGTGCCCCCCACGGCAACGCATAGAGACAAAGCGAGTACCGTGACCCGCACCATGTCAAAGGCGTCTTCGACGTTGCACATTGAGTGCACCTGGTCGGAGACTGTCTGTTACTGAATTCATTTCTCACTGGAAATCGGAAGTCGCCCCACACGTTCCACGCCGTGAGAACGGTGCTCTTTCCAACTTGGTTCTTAAAGCTCCGCTGCTGGTAAAGGCCGTGTCACGCGCAGATTCGCGCGACGGAGCATAGACCATCGTGGGCTGCCATATCTCCGTCTACCGTGCAGTGGAACGTGTGCACAGGCTGCGCAGTCTGCTGTTTTGCAGAAGAGAGCTGTTGCGCATGCCCTGAACGCATCCCCCAGCCCAGTAAACAAATATGGCGGCACGTAGAAGGCGATTATTGGAATGGTTTGCGAACGTGGCAGGAAAGGTCTGAACTTGTCTCCGAGGGCGACGAGCACGCCACCAGGGTTTGACCGTGACAATTCTCTATCTGGTTCTAGACAGCGTAAATGGATCTCGGCCAAAGCTCGAAGTGGCGCGAGACCAAAGTGATGCACTTATGGGATGCTCAACCTGTCCTCTGCTGGCATTGGGTTTCAATTTCCTGGAAGTGCCCACGTAACCGTCGTCAGGTGCGACGTTTTCGCCCAACACAGGGAGCGCACGGGGACCGATATTCTGTGGCTGTGTACCACGAACGTACTATTAAAGTAGACGAACAAGTATTGTACGCACAATTTAAATGCATCAAACACATCAGCCTCTATTGAGTGCAATGGTAATGCAGACTGCCGATAAAACTTCACCACTAAACGAAGCACTTTTGAAACACGTTCGACTTTAATTTTAAAGTGTTCTGCCGTTGTGTGCGGATTGGTGCAATTAAAGACAGCTATCAGGTCACTGGAGAATGATAAATCTTGCGAGCGCTTCGGTTTAATTTTGGGTTTTGGAGTGACAGCCACAGTTCATATTTTCGTATGAGGATCGCGGTTGAGGGTACCGAGCCAATAGATGACATGGCTGCTCGGATTAGCGTTGAGGCTTCGCTGAGACTCCCTGTCGAGATCTGTAAGCACTTGCTCAAATTAGCAAATAGGGCCAGAAGAGCCGACAACAAGACAATAATAAAGACGACCTGATTTTTTTTTTTTTTTTCAGAAGATAAGTTTTTTTATGTCAGAAGAATGGGCGCCAGTGCCTGAGTAGATATGCTCCAGTGCAATACAGATGGACGCATAATGCTGGATTATGACATTCACACTGCCATCATAAGAAAGCCATCGAGCCTCCCCAGGTTGCACAAATTTGTGGGATACCCCATCGATCGCTATTTGAGCGCCTTTTAAAACATTTAAAACAGATAGTCTTTTGTGGCTTCCCCTAAAGGTGCTTTATACAATTTGTTCAAAGCACTGACGACTCTTTTGATCTTAGGGGTTTGCCTGCAGCTGTGAACGAGAGCAAGCTGGAGTAGGTGGCTGCGACAGCGTACGAAAAGCAAGCCTGGTGCGTATTCTTTGAGTCGCATCTGCACGCCACTCACATTTCCACTGAAATTTGGCACCCCCATCAAATGAAACGGCTGAAATATTTTACGGATTCAACCCGACCTTGTTCAGCTCTCCAATGAGCACATTTTTGATGTCCTCGGCTTTTGTCGACTATAGGCTTACGGCTGAAATGAAGGTTTCTTCAATTTCAAAGTTTTCATCGTGAGCAGATATATGGAGAATACACGTGCTGAGGGCTGCACGACCATTCACGTCTGTACATTCATCAGCACATACGGAATAAGGTTGATTGCCGCTAAGCTTTTCTTGTATGTCTTCTGATACAGCTTCTCCGAAGGCTTGACCATCAGGAACGCTTCCGAGTTTTCAAATGGTTCACAAAGCTGTATTCTCTCGCTAGCCTCGATTTAAGATTGTGTCTCTTTTCTCAGGATGTTTCGTTTGTCCTTCGAAGTGCCTACATAAATTGGCTTCTCAACTTGTCCCGCAATGATTGTCTACCGAGATGCCCGAAGGTGGTGCATGGACTCATTATTAGAAAGTATGAAAACATTACTCCCCTGGAGTAATAAAAAAAGAAAATTTGTTTTCTTCGATGGAGAAAACAAATTGAAGGGGAGAAAAAGGGGAGAGACTCCCCCCCCCCTCCCCCCCACCCCCTCCTTTATGTAAAGGGGGGGGGGGGGAAGATGTTGGAAGAGTATTTTTTATTTTTGGGGGGGGGGGGGGGGGGTTGGTTCCTTTTTGTCGAAAAGTGCGATAAAGACGCCATCTTTGTTTTGCAGGGAACTGGAAAACCTGCGGCGAACTTAAACCAAGAAAACCCGAAAGAGCTAAAAAAGAAATGATGTGTTTGGCACATCCAAGCTAATATTATAGTGACATTGTAAAATCGAATTTAAAAAGAATAATTGTACATATATTTTTAATTGGTTAAGTTACACCCAGGAAATTATTTTGGATCAACTATATTCAGCTGCGCAGTGAAACAGCGCACTTCAGCTCTCTATAGACCTTTTCCGCTTACTCTTGCCTCCGACCGCAGAGTAGGCATATCCGGTATGGGCGACGAAAAAATATTAAAACGTTTCAACCTGCAAATAGTAAAAAAATAGAGGGGGGAGAAAACGAGAATGGGTGACGGTTACGCTTTTCTCCTAAATGCGCTCTATTGGCGTGGCGACGGCAAAACAATGTTTTCGCCCATACTGGAAGTGACGTCAATTCAAGATGGCGGCGTCCTTCCATCGCCACAAAAAGTTCTCCTCGAGTATATACGGAATTGTCTACAATCCTACGGAAGATATAATATTGCTACAGCGACAGAGCCGTAACCATGTTAATGTATGCTTAAAAACATTAAGACCTAAAACTTCGAAATTGAAATTAGTCAACGTGAAACCGCATTAAAAAAAAAAAGAGAAAAAAAGAAAAGCGGCCGCATGTAATATATTCAGTCTTTCTTTTCGTACAAACGGAAACTGCTCTACATATGGCGCTGTGCGATCAAATTTTCTAACGACTTTTTCAGCTTTTAATATTTATTTATGATTTGCGTGGCTTCCTTTTTAAATATAAAATTACTTCCTAAGTAATTATTTAATTGCGATTCATTTTAAATAAGGGCGGAAAGCGTATACACTCTAAAAAAAGCCCGTGCGTCTTCTTTCCCGCACAACACTCGGAGAGCCAATCACCGCAACATACGGAGACAGCTCAGCCAATGACGATACCAAAACATATGTTTAGAACAAAAAACGCAGTCTGAGTTGTGACATTAAGCAATGCAAAACGTCACGCTTGCATTGCTTAATGTCACAACTCAGACTGCGTTTTTTGGTCTAAACATATGTTTCGGCATCGTCATTCGCTGAAATGCCTCGGTAAGTTGCGGTGATTGGCTCTCCGAGTGTTGTGCGGGAAAGAAGACGCACGGTTTTTTTTTAGAGTGTCGGTACTGCCTCTGAAACATTCTTTCCTCCCGGCGTTACCGTTACCTTTCTTCGTAACGACAGCCCTAGTCATTGTCAACACACATTTTGCACACCAAATTAAGACCACGAACGATTTCTTCCGTAAGAGCGGAAATTCAGACAGAGTTCCACATTTCCTGAATCAGTGCAGGCGCTTATCATTAAGAATTCTGCATTTGCCAGTTACTAAATAATTAAAGAAAATGTGTTCTCTGGTGTCTAAAACCTTCGTCGAGGAATGCGCACTCGAACACAATGCTGCGTTCTCGGAAAACTCAAGGACGTAATTATTACCGCTTAGGCATCTTACAAACTCTATAAAACGGACGGAACTTGATAAGCAGGCAAATCCAGTCGTATAGCGCCCGCTAGTTGAAGCTCTTGCCGTCTTGCAAAGCAGTAATGGCCAGTTTTAAATCCAGCTGTTAAACATACGTATGTATGCTGGAAACACCTGTTTCCACCATACGTATTTCCTCTTCACGAGGTCAATTTATTTAACGGCCTCAAATCTATTTCCTTTCGGGGCACACGGGATATCTCAAAATCGGAGGTCAGCGGAATTACTCTTATCAATAAACAAAGCTAAAAGTTTTTTGTTTTTGTTTTTGTTTTTTAGCATAAGATTTGAACTAAACATACCGAGCATAATAAACCTCGTGTTCACAGCCTATAGCGATACAGAGAGAAAGCTCGTTCGCTCATTGCGCAGAGGTGCAGCGAAGTCAAGGCGTCGAAATTTGATTGGAGGACATGGTGAGTAGACTCAAAGACTTCCCTCTTTGTGTCTGCCCTCTGTATCCACCAATCAGAGCAAGCGGGTCCGTCATCTGCTAGTCTCAGAAATGGCTGCCCTACCTTTTCTACGACTTTCGGAAACCCACCGATTCTTTACAAACTAGGACCTTAATATTCGAGAATGGAAAAACAAAATAATTCAAAAAGGTGTTTTTTTTTTTGTTTTTTTTTTCGACAGGCGATTACGGGACGCGTTAAAACGAACTAAGAAGTCACGGCCAGGATGTTGTCTGTGGGGATATCGCGAACCTGCCGAGCTTCTAGTTCGACGAGGTTCTACTTTGGCGAACTTCGAACGCGAAGCTTGACAAAAGTTCCACTGAAGTTGGACTTTTGTGCACATGCGCGAAACTTTGAAAACGATCTGACGCCACCTGGCGGAGGAAAATGTAAACTATTTGTATATTATTTTATTGTTTCACATTATTAAACTAAGCATACTATTTAAAGGGAAAAACTTTGCTTTTAAATTGTGTAAACATTGGTAATCATTTTATAAAATATAAAATAATATACTTTATCAATTATCTCTTTCCCAAAATTCGAAATTTTTGTGTAGAAGTCGGGCAATGTTATGTCGAACGTTCGTCAAACATTGCTTAAGTTCGAAAGTTCACCGAACCATTTGAACCCCAGGTTCGACAAAGTTACCTTAGTCATCCCTAGTTTGATACGTTACACACACTCCCGCTCACCTTTTGGCGCCCCCTCCCTGACGCGCGGAGAGACTCCTCACTTTTTTACGCCCACGCCCGCTCGCCACCGTCCCCGCCCCCCCCCCTCTCCCCTCCCCCCCCCACTCCGTGTCTCATGCGCAGAGGGACGCGTTTTGGTCGACCTGTTCGCCCTATAGTGTCCACAGCGCGGTATACCGCTTTAATAAAATTATTACTCAAAACAGTATCTACGTTTCGTATATTTTGGTACAGATCATGGTAAATTACGGGCACTGCGCCCTCTGCGTAGTGGCAGACTTGCTGGAAATTTCGGGAAACCGGAAAATGATCACGCCCAGTTGAAAATTCAGCCCAAAGTACGACTCACGCTCGGAAACCAATTTCGACGCCACTCATTCTCCGACCAGACATTACTGTGGTTTCGCCCTTCGCCTGTCTCGCTTCCTGCGTCGCAACTATTGGCGCTCTGCTCTAAAGTTTACACGCAGGCGTTTATTTTTTTTTTTTAAGTGTGCACATCGCTGAGGTTCAAAACGTTTATTACGAAAATCCTTCGCTTGCACACGTCAAGCACAGTTGCGTGTAGCCGCTGAGCAACACATTCTTCACGGAAGAGAGGAAAAGAAGCCGGGTTGTCGCTTCGCAAACATGGGAGGTCCGAGATTGAGACAGAGAAAGCAACGAAAAGAAACAAACAAGAACGCAACCTATGTCTGGCGGGAACATGTTTTTTTTTGTTTTTTTTACACACGCCGTTGGTTTTTTGTACCAAATTTACGTTTGAAAGCTCCATGTTCAACGCAGTGTGCGAGTTTGTGTTGGCGGTTTGAGAATGTAAAAGGAAAGCGTGTACATTCTTAGGTCGGATTTACATGTCTTCAACGAAGCGCAAGACGCAAACATTGTTGGCCGACGAGCCTGAGCATGTGCTTCGCGGGCATCTTGCACTCATGTTTCGTGTATAGTGAGTTCAAACTAGACGCGAATTCATGTTGTTTTCTATACAGAGGCAGTTACCCGAATAAATTTGCATATTGTTTTTTATTTGTTTATTTATTTGCACAGACCATTGGACCTTAACAGGACTAATTCCCATCAGTCAGGAGGACTACCCTTATCAGGACTAATTAAGGGTTTTTTGTGGTTGTTACCGCGGAAAACCTTTCTGTTTATAAACTATAGTTGTGATATTTAATACCTTTTCACGTTCCTGGGAGTTAAGGCCCGTTCAGACACTTGCGACTTCTAAAGATCGAGTGCCTCGGAACCTCTTAATATCTCTTACGACGAGAGGACACACTGGCGCCATCTATTGGGCAGCAGTGTAAACTTGGCGGTCCCGCATATTTTCCATTTTTCTCGCGCATCATCCTTTCTTTCTTGGCTCGAAAAACTTCTGTCAACGTCATCAACTAGTCTTTCTCATCGGTGTATTACGCACATTTGACTTCGGAAATCCCGCAAAACCTTCGCTCTTGTGAAATGCAGTTCCAGAGTCACCGCATAGATGGCTCCAGCGTGCCACTGTGTTCTCTCGTCCTAAGAAATTTTAAGAGGTTTCAACAGGTCTTGTCTCTCTCGGTCGTAGTCGGTTGCAAATCTGTGAACGGGCCTTTACTTTTGAAGAGCGCATTTAATTGTAGCAACTGTAGACCTTTACAACACGTGAAAAAAAATAGACCACAATATAATTTACATGTTGCAATAAATATTACAAGCTGCATTACAAATTGCAAAAATCTTGAAAATGTTCGATTTTGCAGTGCTTGCTCGATTTTCAAAAGAGAAGCCGATCTAAGGGCGCGTCGTCCATTTATTAAGTTATTTAGAGAAGAACAAGCGTTAAGTATATTGTACCCTCTCATCTCGACCACACAAAAATGGAAGAGTAACGAAGCAAGATTTAAAGAAGAAACAAAAAGTCAGAACCGCACGAGGCTATGCCAGAACATGCAGATAAAACGCAAGCGTGCTAGCGAAGGTTAAATTACACTTTGCTCCTGTCCGCTTGTTTCGCTGCTACTATATTCCTCCACCTGAGTCTCGGGGTTAATGTCGCCTTGTTTAAAGAAACAACTCGGCTCACTGTCTCGTTTAATAACCGATGTTCTGTCAATGCAAACTGAACGCCTGCTGCAAGCGCTCCTAGAGTTCCACTTAAAATTGTACGCATTCCCGGAATGCCTTTCCCTGGAATGCTGCTTCGCGCAGCACGCATCTATGCACATCGGGATTGTGCAAACAAAAAGATGCATTCACACACACGCGCCTTCCGTTTTCTTTTCGCGGGGCGGCTGCAATGGCTCATGTCTTCCTCTCGCTTTCTATCTTTCAGAAAAAGACACGTAGGCGCGCTGGCGCTGCTCGGCAGGAGTTCGTAGCTTTGGCGGGTGGTTTGCTACCAGTATTGTGCCCGTTACCGAAAATAAGTAACGAAATAGCGTTACTCGTTAGCTTGGAAAAAAGCTAACGCGTTACACAGCTCCGTTACAAGTTTGCAAATGTAACGAAATACCGGTGTCGTTACTTGACATGACAAACGGACGTTACTTTTACTTTCGTTTGTCGTTACTTTGTGTTTCACTGTTAGTATATGACAGCTGTTAGTATAGGACTGTGGAGTATCAACCACAAACGTGTCTCTAAGATTGTCGAGCACTTCTTGAGAAACGGGAGTTTGATGCATACGGTCGATCTTCCTCTGCTTCAGCAAGGGTGTGTTGGGAAAGTGGGTTGTAGCTTCGGTCTTTCGTTTCTTTGAAATTACCGCGAACTCTGACAGCTTCTGCGAATGGAGGGACTGGCGGAAAAGAAAAACAATTAGGACTGGTGCGAAGCACCGCTGTTAATTTCTAGTTATCAGTCGTGTGAAACAACGAAATATTAACGAAAAAAAAACAACAAAAAAAACTGCATCACGAATTAGTATAGAAAAAAAAACTGTCTAAATAAACCGCAACCTTCAACATATATCACATAGGCGTGTTTATATATAACTTCCATGATTCATTTATCCTCCTTCTGAATTATACAAGTAAATTAAACTAAGCCGTTTTCGAAGACTTTTTCGCTAGCTTACATTGATGAGCATTATGAGATGTAGCTGAAAAACTGCGACTAACAAAACGATCTCGAAAGAAAGGTGCGTTCTTTTGGCTAAGAAAGCTTAACGACGACATTTTAACGGGAAAAAGTAAGTGACATTGAAGAATAACTCTTAATGTGCTTTTTCAAATTAGAGTTCGACATCCTGGATGTGCTCAGCAGCTTGAGTTTCGGCATACAGAGCAGACATTTAAACACCATCTTGTCTGACTTCGTTTCCCTCAGTTTAAACATAGCACTTAGCCCGGGCCATAATAACAAAGTTTCGGTGGTCGTTGCCATCTTGCACGAAAAGTAAGTGCGAGATGGCAGTAAAAGGGGCTTTTATAACAAGCGTTCCAAAACGGCCTTGTTGGTTAGAGGCAGAAGTTGCATGACAAAGGCAACTGTACAGTACACGGACTGTTCACAAACAACATACCTCATAGCCACACCGGTTTTAGTCACAGTCCGGTTTAGGCTACACAAGCAACGAAAAGAGGACACCGATCGCTTAATATAACACATAATTATAACCAAAGAAGATTATTGGTGATTATAAACGAAGTATAGCGCCGGCCATACTTCGGTTATTATTACATGCGTACTCGTATAGCATCTTTACGTGTATATATGATTAAAAAAGGTGGCGAGCGTTTATAAGCTCTCTACCCTAAGTTTGTCTTTCATGTCCAAAAACCTTTTTTTTTTTCGTTTCACGCCGGCAGCAACAAAGTAAGGGCGAAGCAGACGAAAGCCATCACTATTACTGCTACGAATGTGTCTCTTTAGAAGAATGGTATAGCAGCCTTCACACAACCAGGAACTGCGAGAAGGATAACGCCGGCGCAGCGTCCAGCAATAGATAATTCGGTCTTTGAATGCCAGGGTTGGGGGCTCACTGCGATACAAAGAAGGTGCCGTCCGTGGTGGTTACGCAGTGTTTTGTCTAATTTTTGAGGCGCTATGGGAGAAAGGATGACCAGAGGATTTAGTGGGAGGCGACCTTCTGAACGGGAGTCATTACCCAGCGAGAGACCCCACCTTTGTACCACGGCGGCAGGGATTCTAAACGATGGTGACGTCTTTCTGGTGACGGACGCCTTTCAACCTTGCCACTTGTTTTGGTTCAAAGCGTGGGAACGTCAATGCTTCCAAATTTAGAGTTTATCCTTTCTGTTGTTGACAGAACGAGAATTTATTTATTTTGAAAAGAAGAACTTGAGCAGCTGGAGTAGCGAGGGACGATTAGGCAGAATCCTTCGAGCGGCGGCAGACTGTTGCCTTCTGAGCGGATGTCTCTTTACAGCGAGACGGCTGCTCCTTCAGGGCACGGCGGCGGTGGCCTTAGTAGCTTCGATACAAAGACTGCACCAAGGACGCTCAAGAATTGGGCAAAGCGATAATCTCGCGTCTTTTGATCCCGGTTGTGGAAACGTTGAAACTTGAAAGTGTCTTCCGAGGGAGTTTGAAATGACGTCGTTTATACATAGCTTTGTTGGGGTTTCTTTGCCACTTTTTGTAGTGCGGAGAATAAACATTAGTTTGCTTTCAAACTATCATGCTGCCATTTTTAATGAAAAGTAACGAGTGATGGGTAACGTAATTTGATAGCAGATACCGTAAAATAATAACGACATTACTTTACTCGTTACTCATTTGGGATTCTAACGAGTACGTTAGTACGTTACTAAAAAAACTAACGCGTTACCAGTAACGTCGTTACTTGTAACGTGTTAGCTCCAACACTGTTTGCTACCATTCGGTATCCCAATGTTCCTTGCTTTTGTCACCACGAACTGGCTTTTCAAGATGTGCCGAAAGATGCCTCCATGCCGAAGGACGAAGACGAAAAGGTTATCGAGACACCTTGCAATCATAATTCGAACCCGCTGCACACCAGACGCATAGCGTGGCACTGACACGAGTGCAACAGAGGCGAACCGAATCCGGTTATCGGATCAATTTGTTCCATCTAAACCACCTAAACGGATCGATTAGCTAGCTACCGCATCGAATACGATTCGTTCCGAAAGGCGTGTTGGCCGAGCCGGTTCCCCGTTTTCATATTCGCAGCAAGGAGCACGCTAGGGGCGCTTCAGTAACCGCACTTTGGTTAGAAAACAGGCTCTCAATACACTCCACAAATAAACGGAACTAAAAGGTCGAGGACAGGACGAGACAATTTTGTACTTTTTGTTGCTTTCCGTTTAGTTCTGCAACCTAGCCAGCACGCTCTACTACGTTGATTTCTGCAGTATACTTGAGTAATAGGCGCACTACTTATGAACAAGGCCCTTTTATCGACGTTCCGACAGAACACACTTACAGCCAATCATCGCGTTCCGCATAAGATATATTGCGAATAAAGAAATCGAGAATCCTATTCTCCGTAAAAATGCATTCTGCGCAGATAGTATTATCGTGCGAAGATGTTATCTCTGTCCCGTAAATCGCTGGCATCTTTCTGTCGATTCCAGTCGCTGGATATCCGCGTGCTCCGCGGGAAAGCGGACCTACAAGCTTTGTTTTTAAACAGTACGCCCATTTCTCGAGTAATTACGGTAATGATTTCCTTTTGAAAGCACGTAAAAGTGTGGCATGAACTTGACAAATGTAGCGTGCTTGGTAGCCTCGGTAGAAAAAGTGTTAGTTGCCATAATTATTAGGGTTTCCAGACGAATCAACCAGATGTTGACCCCACAGTTATCGACGCCAATAGATGTATCGTATATTAGCGACGCGCGCGCCTTTGCATGATCAGTGCATCATGCGGCTCCTAGGAACAAGGTAACGGAACAGCACTGGTTAAGCTGAACTAAATTTCGATTTTGGATGCTTCCGGCTTACGACCGTGACTCATTGGCTGCTATGATACTCGAGTTGTCTCGCTTGAACTCCACGTGTCACTACTTTCAATAAAAATCTAAAAAAAAACTTAAAAAAAGAAACTGACTGCATTTGTTTTTTTGGAATATTCACGTCGAACCTGTTGGAGTACGATTCGCTAATATGAAGTTTTAGTGAATGCCTTTTAGGCGAATTGTTTGTCCCAGAGCAATCCGCCGACGCAACTGCGCATGCGCGCGGAAATTGAGCGGAAACTCGGGAACAGTTCATTCTAATCGTAACAATTTGAGGTACGTGAACCAGCGTGAACTAGGAAGAAAAACCATTCAGCATGGCGGATGGAGCAGGACGAGAGAGCATGGACGAGCGGTTCAACGAACACTTCGAGGCGGTTTAACAAAGAAGCTGAGGTATCGTTTCGAAGCGCAAAGGTTCGTCTACGAATTATTCGCCGACGCGTCTGCCTACACTTTCCTGGAAAAGGTTCACCATCTTCCATTTGTCCTCCTCGGACAGCCGGGGCATTGTGGCCGCAATCACAGGGCCAAGATTCCAGACGGTGTATAAAGGCAAAGAAATGGCAACATATCAGCTTAAAAATCATCACCTCGTTTTTTTTTTTTTGTTTTATTTTTAGTCATACAAGAACGCACTGGCGGCAGGCATCGTACAAAAATGAAGTCTGCGCTGTGTCATTACGCAATGCAAGCATGACGCTTTGCATTGCGTAATGCCACAGCGCAGACTTCATTTTTAGGTCCTAAACGGATGTTCCGCCTCAACATTCGCTGAGCTGATTTCGAAACTCGCAGAAATTGGCTCTTCGAGTGTTTTGCGGGTAAGTAGACGCGCAGTCATTTCTTAGAGTGTGTTTTAGGTTTTTTTCTTTAGAACAATTATTTACTACTGCAGACGCGCAGCGCGTGTAACTACGCTCGAAGCATGCTCCTTGGTGCTTGAGTAATGAACGAGACATAAACGCTTCAGTGGACTACGCATTTGATTGTTATCTGAATCCTTGGAATGCTCGCATTCGGCACGCACCAGACAGCTTATAACAACAAAATAGTGAGCAAAAACTGCGTCAGTGAATAGTCTATTGACAAGGTAGGAAAAAGGCGACTCCGTGTCAGCGTATACCCCAAGTTTATAAATACAAGGATTTCCACGTCGGACAAGTATTTATTTTGAGCTTCGAATACAATGCTTCGACGATCGACCCAGAATGAAAAAGACAAAATCGATGCCTGGAAAATCAAGTAGATACATGTAAAGTTAAGTTAAGTTAAGTTCGGCAAAAAAGCGAAATATTTTACAGCGGAGCTGTTAAGGGCTAGGTTCCCCAGGATCGTGTCCGTGTATGTCGACACAAACCTACCTGGACAGCTACCGCCATCTATAAGCGACGGCGGCAAGCACACAACCAGTATGGTTTCCGCCGTCGCTCGTAGATGGCGCCAACCTTTCCAGCTATCATAGAAGAATGGATAGTTGAGCGCGTTGGTGGGAATTCATCGTAGGAAACAGCGCGAAAAACAGACGACGACGCAGAAGAAGCACACAGTGTATCGAGTACAGCTCCGCTGGTCTTCCTTCTTCGCGAGAGTGGAAAGGCTGAACGATTTATTGTCTAAACTTTTATAGCAGCTTGAATAGAGAAGTGTGCACGAAGTTTCATCTCACAAGTACACTTGCAAAAAAAACCAAAAAACAACAACTTCGGACAGCCCAAGGCACTTAGAACCAAGCACTTGTATGGTGTAACCGAGAATTGCTCTCGGTATTGAACTTTTCCATGAGCTCGAAAAGTTTGCTGTCGATTAAAAAAAAAAAAAAATGCCATCGTGTCAAGGGGCGCAGCCGGAGAAGAAGAAGATCAGAGAATGAAGACAGAGAGGTTAACCAAGGCAGCGTGCCTCGGTTGGTTACTCTGATTTTGGGGGAGGGGTAAAAGGAAGGTAGAAGAAAGATAAAAGAGAAAGAAGAGGAGAGATGATTAACTTTCTATCACTGTGGGCCCACTAAGACTATGGGCGTAAAAACGCATATACAGGCAACTGTCAAGGCCCGTTCACACTCTTGCGACCTCTTAAACCTGGGTTGCTTAAAACTTCTTAAACCAGAGGACACACTGGCGCCGTCTATTGGGTAGCAGTGGAAACTCGGCGGTCCGGCATATTTTTTTTATTTCTCTTGCGCATTATCCTTTCTTTCTTGGATCGAAAAACTTTTGTCAATGTTATAAACGAGCCTTTTTATGGGTATTACGCACATTTGACCTCGGAAATCCCGCAAAACCTTCGCTCTTGTGAAATGCAGTTCCTGGGTCACCGCATAGATGGCGCCACAATGCCACTGTGTCCTCTGGTTTAAGAAGTTGTAAGGAACCCAGGTTTAAGAGGTCGCAAGAGTGTGAACGGGCCTTAATTGAGAGTTTCCTAGGGCATCTAAAACGGGGCTAAAAGGAAACACTGAAAGTACGTCTTTCAATGGGCACACATGTTCACGTAAAGATACACACTATATACAATATCACACACATAATTCGATGTAAGTTCAGGTAAGCACATAAATGTCTGTGTGATCACAAAAATGAGTTCTATGGACGACCACGAATAATGGTAGGCAGAACACTTTTCAGAAACAAAATTCCAACCGAATTTCTGATAAGAAAAATAAAAAACCGCAGAAGTGCGTTTGCGGCTTTCTCCTCTATGAGAGCAGTAGGCTCCCAGTACTTTAGACTTCGTAAATGGCAGGTCATCTAGCTGAGACATAGCGTTATTTAGAAGTTCCCTCTCAATCTCGTAAACAGCACATTCACATATAATATAAGATAGGGTTTCAACGCGCTCGCATCATGGACAGTTTAAATTGTGCGTTTGCCCATAATGGTGTAGGAATTCCGGCGTGTAAGCAGTGTTGTAGGCGTTACCGAAAAAACAAAAAGTAACGAAATACGTTACTCGTTACTTAGCAAATAAAAGGAACGCGTTACCGTTACCGATAAAAAGTAACGCACGTTACTTTTGCGTTACTTTTTTAAATTAAGAATTAACACGATTTACTGTTTTGACGGTACAGGCATGCATAAGCGCCATATTTCAAGAAACATGTTTATGCAGGAACTGATCATATTAATTTTATCTTTTTTTTACGGTTTCACCTAAATACTCATGAGAGAAAACACAAAAAGAAAGGGGAAAAAAATCTCGAAACTTCACGTAACTTGGCACCTAAAAACACAAAAAAATTGAAATGTAGTTTTTTTTTGTGTGTGTTTTTGGGAAGAAGTAACGAGTAACGTAACTACGTTACCCGTTACTGTTTTGAAAAAGTAACGAGAACGTTACTACGTTACCGAAAAAAGTAACGCGTTACCGGTAACGCCGTTACTTGTAACGCGTTACCGCCAACACTGCGTGTAAGAAACACCCAGGCGCAATCTCTGTATAACGGATACCGTTCGCTTGGGTAGGTTGCGCGGCGCACGACAGGCGAGTTCCGGATCCAGCATATATAGGGGAGGGTAATGGTAAGCAGAGCTGTTCCAAAGCCGTTTTGTTGCACTCCGGGCATGAAGGTTGATGAGGGAAGCAACGTCAGGGGGGGGGGGAGGGGAGGAGGCCTGTAGGGTAGGGTATCTTGACATCAGGAATTAAGGAGTTAGCGGATGTTGCAGCAGCATCTGCCGCCTCGTTCCCGGGTACCTGGCAGTGTCCTGGAATCCACTGAAATTCAATTGAGTGTCCACTGTCCACCATGCTTTAAGAAGGCTTAAAAGTTTTGTAACGATTTCTTCATTTTCACTTCGTCGTAAGTGCGCAGAAAGGCTTTGGAGGACCGGTTTTGAATCTGAGAACACTGTCCATGTTTGAACTGGTTTTGCCATTATAAATTCTAGAGCCTCCTGAAGCCCCACTAGCTCTGCCGCCGTTGACGATGTTTTGTGGCTGAGCTTGAACTCTGTCGTTGTGACATAAGATGGGATCACGATGCTTGCAGTGGAGCTACTTTTGACACAAGATCCATCTGAATATACGTGAGTTTTCGTCCCGTGGTTAGTGAAAATATTCGATAAAATTAATTGCATTAGAACAAGCGTTGGTGTGTTTGATTTATTTTGGATGCCCGGAATTTCAAGTACTAATATTGGGCCAGGAAGTCTTCGTGGAGCTATTTTTGATATTTCAAACGAGCCTACGTCATCGGGGAAGTATTATTCCATAGTAAGCAATGCATTTGAATACTCAGAGTAAGGTCGCTTCAAGGTAATGTCAGTAAGTGAGTGTTTTCTATGCGTAAGATGTCATAGATGAACTCGTAATGTTCCTTGCATGAGCCGGACTTCAACAGGCGTGGTACGTGCTTCAGCCACCGTACCCAGAATGGATGGACAAGCCGGCAGGCCTAAACATCCTCAGAGGCCACGTGCCTGAACGGTTTTGAGCATTTTGATATTGGTTTGGCATGTGTCCTGAAGAACGGGTATACTATACCAAAGTAAGCCGACAAACAAGGCATTATATATTTGTAAATGAGATCTTACTCTCATGCCCCACGTCGTTCCACTGACAAAACGAGCAAGAACACCAAAACTTGTTAGCTTTCTTCGCAGGTACTGTATGTGAGGTGTCCAGGTTAACTGCAGTCGGCAGATTTAAGTTCTTTTCCTGGAGTTGCACTCTTTATGGCTATGTGGTCCCGCACATATACCTTGCATCGAAACTCACCTCTACAATTCCTGGCGATATGACCATGTCTTTGACAGTTGAAGCATTGCACGGCGTGTCCAAAGTATTCCTCGACCGGGTGGCTGGTGAACACAAAGTAGACGCGATGAGGCATGGTTCGGTCGGTCCGGAATGTGAGGACAACTGTCTTTGAGGGGCTTTCCTCAACGGTGCAGTCATCCTGTCGCCGGTATGAGACTTGGCGTTGCTACTCCAAAAACTTTTAAATATTCCAGGAGATCGTCGCTGGTATACTCAAGCGAGACATCTTTCACTTTACCGTAGTTCCTGAAATATGCTTCTAGGACGCAGGCTGTCACTCCGATCTCTCCGAGGGAGGTGACGGCGACGAGCTTGTTCACCGAGTCCAAAGAAGCCACGTTTACGGAAAGGTTGCCGTCCTTGTTGATTCTGTGCGAGATAATCTTTTCTTGTATGATTGTAACGATTTCGTTGGCGGTACGTTCGGGTTCACGCGCCAGAAAGATGCGTTTGTCGACGTGGGCTTGAAAATTACAGGAATGCCGGTTGTTCTGTTCTTACGATATGTGACGAGGGTGTAGAGTGGGTCGTCCTCAGACCCATCTGCGATGCCATCCAGTGAGTACACCGAGGTGGCGTCATTGTCTTTGTCATTTTCGGCATCAGCGGAACGCAGTCTCCTGTCTGGAATACCCGCATCCGGTGCCATACTAGTTGTTGCTTGAAGAACCAGTTGAGGAGGGTGAATTAGACGGCGGCCGTCATTTCCTTGACCATTATACACCATCTGATTACTCGTGGTCGCCATCTTTGGAGACAGTGCCGGTGTCACTGGACGTTTCCTGCAACTCACAGCGGAGTCTGGCTCCTCATTTGTGGTCGGCGCGCTGTCGTTAAACAGGGCAACGGTTCGTAGACAGTTCCTGGCAGAGACTGAAGGTGGATGGACTGATTATCTGTTTGTTGACAGATGGAGCGTCTTACTCTGAGCACTTCTTCGTTTTCCCGCAGCCGAGAGGCAGGGCGGCAGTCCTATAGCACCTGCTAACTGAAGCACATCGTCGTAGCAGGTTATCTTCGAGTCACGGTTGTTGGTGTCATAACATATGCACATCTGTCACGCACAGCACTCGTCTAGCTAACCTTTCAAAGAGCACCACGTCCACGAAGGCCTGGTACACACCATACTCGGTTTGCAAACAAACGGGGGCCATGCTCTTTCGTCTCTCATCGCGTCGCTTCGCGGCGCGGAAAACTCGGTTTGATGGGTTTGATCCGAGCGGCGTGACGTCATTCCGCCGCCCGACACAGACGCTGGCGGCGGTTGCCATGGTTACGCCGCTCAGAGGAGCGGCATCGCTCGGCTCGCTCGGCTTTTACTCACACGTATTTCCCGCGTAAAGGGGCAGTGCAACTATTGTTATACTTTGCGCAAATACCGCTTAGAACGAATCATTGACGTTTATGACCAATGAAACACGCGTTCGTTTTTCTCCCCAAACAGTAAACGTCTAAAAAAAAAAAAAAAAGAAGAAAAAACGAGCAGCGTTGACCCCCTTAACTCGCAGCCAGACAAATTCCCAAACGCACAGCCATTAAAAAAAGAAAAAAAAAAAGAAAAAGCAGACAAGCTATAGGAAACAGCGAGAGCCAGAACTTAAGGACTCACAAGCAGGACCCTCGACCCAACCCAGGAACGAGAGCCTTTTTGAATACTGCGAGGAGACCGCCTCGGAGACCCACGTCTTCTGGGACTGTCCCTGCACTCAAGAGACGAGACGGAAAGCCCTAGGGGAGTTACCACTTCCAATGCAACCGAATAGCTTTGAAGAATGGGTCGTGATCACTGGATCCCCCGAGCACATCCATCGATTCCCTTCTCACATACGTGAAGGAAGCCAAACTAACACGATTCATCTAAAAAAAAAAAGTAACTAATATTTATCCGCTTAAAGAAGATGGCTTAAATCGAGATCGGCGAGCGTAATTCACCTTTTTATAATGATAATAAGGGCATTTTCCAACCGACCAGCCAGGACAAGCGCCAAGTGATATGGAGCCGATTATATGCCGCCAATGTTGATGATAGCCACGCGCTGAGGTTGGCAAAGCACAGGACACGCGCTGAGTCCCAGACATTGTTAGGGTTCGACTATTGTCGTCATTGCCGCGATTGGATGCGGGCCACTGCCCAAATACTTGTCGAGCTATTCATTATCCCGAGTCCAAATCGAGTGCTCACGCAATGCTCGGGTCCAATTCATGAGCCGCATTCAAACATCGTCACTGGGGGACACTGCGACCCACATTCTACGTCATCAAGTTTTGCGAAGGAGAGATTGAAAGAAAACGCTCGCTTTCATCCTTAAAATTACTGTATTTTCCGGACTATAGTCCGCGGACTGTACATGTTTAAAAGTTGAAAATTCACCCGATGCGGACTATCTACAAGTGCGGACTATACAATTTTTTTTAGATCGTTCACTGTGAAAATCGTGAAGGATTTTATGAGTAACGGACTATATTAAGGTTGATTTTAGTATGATAAAGCTTCTTTGTGAGCTAATACAGTAGGCATTTGTCAAGGTGTGCTGTGCGTTCGGACTAGGCACCAAGTGCGGATTATGCAGGGGGTGCGGATTATGTACCGGGTGCGGACTGTCTAAGCAAATACTTTTACTTTCGACCCCAAATTTGCCCCTGCGGACTATGCACCGGGTGCGGACTGTAGCCCGGAAAATACGGTAAACCGCAACAAAGAGGTTTCTTGGTCAATGGCGTTGCGTGAGCGTATACTTGGGTCCCTCTAGTGACAGTAAGCTCGTGTGAAGTGAAAAACATTCCAAGTGGATATTGTTGCACCGCCCCCCCCCCCCCCCCCCCTTTAAAGCTAAAGTTTCTCAAAGCCCCGAACGATTCGCACGAGCATGCGCAGTAGCGTTGGCGAATCGTTCGGGGACGAACCGTTCGCATCAAAACGACTCATTAAAACTTCTTAATGTCACTTTCGTTTAAACAATATCATAATTAGCAGCGAGCCTAGAGAAGTATTGGCTCCATAGTTTGTATTAGTTGGTATTAGCGCTGAGGAGGTCGGGACTCTCGTAAAGTGAGGATGCGTCAACTGCTTTCACTGCTGCGAGCCAGCACGAGATGTGTGTGAGGAATGCATTACATTCCGTTAAATTCGCCGATACGTCATGGAAACCGACTTATTTACGAACAAACAACGTGAATTGTGAGGCTTATGAGACAGAGCTGGACGAAGTGGGCACATTTCGGAAGTGCAAATCCAGATTGATAGCAACACTGTTTTGAGATTACGCCGAGAACCTTAAGTCCTACATCATTTCTAATCAATGCCATTCGGGACAGCTGGACGATTATGAAAACAATTTCAATTATTTCAAGTGGGTCTGATACTCCAAAACCATTTCTGTAACGTATACTTATATACAGGGTGTTTCTCGAAATGTGAGCGAAATCTTTCCTGCAAAAAGAATGCATCGCACAGAAAAAAGGTTGATTCCGTAGTGATCTCTGCCATAGCCCATTACGGAAAATTATTAGCGCTCAGTATATTTAGGTCATTAATCACTTTCAGTAAATTATTGATTGGTCATTTTAAAGGTATGTTTTCGATTAAAAGCTTGATGCCAATCATCGAAATACTATAAATCCACCCAGATTTCGATGATATTGCCGCGCGCGCAGCTGGCCAAGTACGCAGCGCGCGCGTGGCCTAACGGTTATCGCACCTGCCTCCCACGCGAAAAGCCAGGGTTCGATTCCTGGCCGCGGGGACGTATTTTTGTGGACTCTGACGTAAATGTTCTGGTAAATTCGAGAACCGTGTTGCTTGTTCGAGGACCGAATGTTCTACGCGTCGAACTTTCTACGCCGATTATTCCAGAAACCCACGCATGTACATAAGGGGCTCCGCGTGGCGAGCCGCAGTCAGTTTCGCCCCAGCGCTCGACTCTGCTGTCTCGCCGACTTCGACGCTCGCGACGCTTTGTTATTATTTTCTATTCCCTTTTTGTTTTCGGCACAAGTTCGCCACATTAAACGTTTATTTCTTCCTGTTTATTTATTGTTATTCTGGTCACCACCCGTGACAATATAGGGCACGCACAGCATATTATGGCGTTCCGAAAGAATGCTCAATCATTAAACTCGTTTCTAGGTTTAGCTTTCTTTTATCGGAGCGTATCTCCGCGCTAGCACTCACGCTTCTAGTGGCAAAATCGCGCAACATGCGTGCGCCACCACGCATCGCACGTAAGCAAGGTTAGATAAAGCCTCCGGACTGCCACATGAAGTTTGCCCTTTTGACGTTAGTGTCAGTGTGAAGACGCACCTCTAGGTGCGATGCGTGGTGGCGCACGCATGTTGCGTGTTTTCACCACGGGGAGCGGGATTGTTGGCGCGGAGATGCGTACCGATAAGAAACCAAAACCTAGAAACGCGTCCAAATTGAGCATATTTTTCCAACGTCCTAAAATGCTGCGCGTGCCTGAAATGATTTTATTCCGAGTGGATTTAGTAGTTTTCGATGATTCGCATAAAGTTTATCATTGAAACCATACCTTTATAATGAATAACAAAAGGATCAATCACTGAAAAGTAATTAATGACCTAATTATATTGAACGCCAATAATTTTCCTGAATGGGCCCTTTGGCAGAGACCACTACGGCAACAACCTTCTGCTGCGTGATGCGTATTTTTCGCGGGAACGATTTGGCTCACGTTTCGAGAAACACCCTGTAAAAACAAAACAAAAAATGACATCGACATGTCCCGTTCACAATGTGTAGACCTGGGAAAGTATGGGAAGAGTAAATAGAAAAGGAAGTTGATATCTGAACGTCTCAAGCGACGATGCAGAAGCGGAGCGGAAGGGTTGAATTTTGTTCCTCCTAGTTTTCTTTCTTTCTCCAACTATAATTTTCAGGCTAATCAGTTCAACGCCAACACAGGACTCCGGAGTAAACAATGAAGTAATTTGGGATTTTCTTTTTTGTGAGACTTTAAAAACACTACCTATTCGCGTCTCCAGCTAGTTGCTCAACCCCTCGCGGCGGAAACGGGAAGCGCTTTAGTGAGGGTACCCCGGTTCTCCGGCTCAGCGGGCACGGCGAAACTGCTCACGATCATGGCTCGCGAACAGTAATTTATGGATGCAAACAGCACTGTTCACTGTCCCAATGTAGTGCTGCAGTTGGTATGAGATTGTACCTTACTAGAGAGTTTTACTGTTAAAAAAGCCCGTGCGTTTACTTTCCCACACAACACTCGGAGGGCCAATCACCGCAACTTACGGAGGAAGTTCAGCGAATGACGTTGCCGAAGCATGTGTTTAGACCAAAAAACGCAGTCTGAATTGTGACATTAAGCAATGCAAGCGTGACGTTTTGCATTGCTTAATGTCACAACTCAGACTGCGTTTTTTTGGTCTAAACACATGTTTCGGCATCGTCACTCGCTGAGCTGCTTCCGTAAGTTGCGGTGATTGGCTCTGCGAGTGTTGTGCGGGAAAGTAGGCGCACGGGCTTTTTTTAGAGTGTGCGTATAGAAGCTAACGCTAGCTCTGCGCGTTTGCGTTAGCAGTGATGTGATTGGTCTGAGTCATTTTAGAGAAGCTCTTGGAACAGTCAAAATTCAATTTTAGAGCAGTAAAAAGGACGTTTGTAGCATGAGCGCACATTCATTTTTATTCGTACCAATGGAAACATAATGTCAAGATTAATGTGTCGGCCTGTCCAACTAAAAGGCAATGCCTATCTACATTGCCTTCTCACTTACGTTCAAACCTTTGTTAGCATCAATTGCACAGCAGGAGTCCCTCAAACACAAAACTATAGCATTTAGTGGCGTAGAGAAGCACCAGACAGGGTGGCAAGAAGGTGAGTAATGAAGATGAGCACGAACTGCTTTGAATGGTTGTTTTATGTTCTGAATGCCACAGAAATAGTACAATAACATGGAGCACAGAAATTAATGTTTCCTTCAAGTTCTAGAGGTTGTAATAAAACTGCAATCTATAATTCAGATATAAAACAAAGCACTCGTCATTTGATTATGAACGTTAATTACATTTTATCTGTAGAACTTCATAACAAAAATGGCATGTGAACAACACTTAAAATCAACCCCGCCGAACTCATTCAGGTTCTTCCCGAGATCCCATCCACTGCTCCTGCCAATTTAGTTCTAATTTTCTCACACATACAGAGAAGTGATAGCTAAACGAATGAGTTGGCATAAATAAATAAATATACAAAGGAGCGCATTTAAATGTTCTTGCAATACCAAAATACCCTCGCTAAATCTCGAATTGGAAAAAGGTACCGCCAGGAAATCGCGGTCTATCATATATACGAGTCGAAGTTGTATTCAGGAAATGTGTCGCGTCTCGCTCTGGAGGAATGCTTTCCGCTTAACACGGACGTGCGCACCGGGGAAGCACGACACGCAAAATCGCGATGCCTACTCCGCGGTGTTCACTTCTCTGCAGTACACCAGTATGCTGTGAAAAGCGCACTCAACGACACTAGCCAACTAACTCTCCAGAATGAGCGACGACTAACATGAGAATTATTGCGAACCTTCCGGATATTGTCTGTCATTCATACGAAATGCCATCGAATAGTATGGTATTTGAGACGATAATCAAAAGTTCTGAACACTTGAAAACTCGCATAAGCATATTGTAACGGTTCGGCCGGGCAGCGAGGCCTGAGCTATTATATTTTCACTATTATTAAAGTGGAAAATTTTTGGCGCAACGTTGGCTCAAATTCCTCACATTTTGGTAAAATGTAGCAGGATGCAGCAGGGTAAGTACTTTGGCGCAGTTTGCCACAAATGGCGCAGCAATCCCGTCACTGCGTCAGAATTACGTGCTCCACGCTGCGCATGCGCGTCATCGCCGTGCGCCATTGCAAGACCGTAATTTTGGGCTCCGCGTACGCGCGGTGTGGTACACACAAACACACAGTGAAAGCGTTCGCTCGTATACGCAATAAAACTCACTACTGTTTCAGCAGTTTTCCAACGACAACCAAGGTGCTGCAATGAGCAGACGTGCAAGCGGGTAGGCGTTTTTTTTTTTTTTTTTTTTTTTTTTTTTAACTCGAAAGGTTGAGATTTGCAAAACGACGACGCGTAAAAGTCACATAGAGTGAATGTTTTGTAAAGTTTTGTAAATGAAAAAAAAACAAAAAAACAACGAAATTCGTTTTTTTTTGTTTTTTTTTTGTTGTATTTTTGGGCATTTTATTCGGTAGGGTTGGTGGCGAATTTGGAAGTTTTGCCGATTGTCAAACGTCGCGACTTTGATAGCACTGTGTGTTTTACCCACAATTAATGTAATTTTTCTTGGATATCTCGGACTAGCTAAAATGTTTGCATTCATTTTAGACCATTTTTTATAACTTGTTAATTAAAAATACTGGAATTGGATTACCATAGTCGTTCACGCGTTTGAAATTATATGATAAGCCACAAACTATATTAGAGCTTGAAAATCTACGTTATAAAATAGCGTAATTCTGATATTATTAATACAAACTACGGGAATGTAGGCCTCCAACAAACGCCACTATCACTAGAATACTTCATCTAACCATAATAGTCCTTACAGAAAGGTCTCATTTTGCTTTCTTTTTAGCACATGAAAAAAAATCTGACATCGTTATCAAGATAGACATAAACACTGAATGTAATATAAAGTCCTATGCGTCACGCGTTGGTTTAAAAAAAAAAAAAAAACAACAGAGATGTCTGTTTGACTCAGATTCCGTTTTCGGGTTTTTGTAGTAAAAGCAGTATTTCTCAATTTATATTTTTTGTGAACATATCCTAAACTCATCACCCGTGGCGATATTTGATAAAATTCAGATTGATTCTCTCATTCTTGGGCTGGTAAAAATGCTTAAGCAATTAATTATCTAAATGCCCAAAAACTCTTTAAATGACCCGCAGTTCATTATTTGACATGACAATTATCTGATTGAGGAAAGGCATCAAGAACACACACACATATCAGAGCTGATTTTTGTTAACAAACACACTACTCTGCGTTACCTCTAAGGTGTACGAAAGATCTCTTTCTTTCTGGATCAGACACATATGGCACAAAATAAAGTCTCCGCGAACAATCTCTTTAGCTCAATAATTACGCTGTGAGACGCATAAGAGTTAAGAGTGAAAGCGGTATTAACACGTATGCGGGAGTAATTAAACCTAAAATAGAGGTTAGTTTCGGTTTTGTTCCTGAATGAAAACGGGCCTCCTGGTGTAAATATTACGCTGAACACCGTTTTTTGTTTTGTGGATAAACAGGTGACCTGCGCTCATAACACCCTAGCTTCCTCGAATAAGCAGGAATAATTTCTGTCGCTCAGTGATGCCAACAAACTAGACAGGCTCAGCAACTGGTATACCGGCGAGCATCTTCGACCCTCACTTTAACCGCCATTTTGAAAAACGACTGGCGCCTCCTATAGACAACGACAAAATAGATAGATTAGACTTAAAAGAAAAGGAAATTAAACAAAGAAATAATAGAACAAAGCTGGAGTCACGAATAGAGTATACTCGCGGTCAACTTCCTGTGGCAATCCGAAGAGAGGAGGAAAGCGCGTGTACGGCGGTTGGTGCACCCTCTCCCCTAGCATTGACTGCATTGCCACAGAAAGCTGACCGCGAGTATAGCGACATCGGCGGCCAAATGTTGTTTTTTGAGTGGTTAAACGCAGACAAGAAATCGAAGACGCCGTAGAGATAAACGAGTAAGCCCTTTCTTGCGAAAATTCTAATATTAAATTTACCCCTTCTCACTCTCTTTCTCTCACTCAAGATTAACCTCCATATTTTGAGCAAACTAAAAAAAAAAAAATAAAAACACTTTGGGGTTATTATTTTTTTTTTTCAAGAAAAAGCACAGGGACTTATGGAATTTAATAACTAAAAACTTATCGTTTTTGTTGTGTTCTAATATGGAAGTGAAAAGGAACTCTTGAAGCGACATTGCGAACAAAATTGCAGTGCCTAGAAATATTTGCGTCTGAATTTTGTTTCCCCCTTTCAGAAGCGATTTTTAGAACCTCACGTATACTATATGCAGAGGATTTACGCGCATAAGAATGAGTTTTCTGGATAGAAAATATGTTTCCCATGCACTTGGTCCCGCGTAATATACCCTTTTGCGCTCTCAGCACGTGTTGTACACGAGTGCTTAGTCAATATTCTGATCCACATTTGTTCCCCGACTTTGCATCGCAGGGTGCTTAAAAGGGTTCTGCAATTTTGCAATTTTGCAAAGAAAAGGCGAGATGTCAGTCCGCGTTTACGGCTCTTTCATTTTGTTCAAGTCTTGAGGGAAGCTGCAATGGTTGCACTAAAAGGGCTCATTTCCCGTCAAAAGAACTCGTTTTGCAACAACTACACGAAACAAAAGGACAAAACGAGAAACACGTTACGCCGAAACACGATTCCAGTCCGACTTCAGAGCGGGCGCACGCACACACACACACACACACACACACACACACACACACACACACACACACACACACACACACACACACATTACACACAGATAGACGCGGCAACAACGCCGTATACAGCGCCAATCTGTTTAACAGCCCCGTTCAGCTCACGGGCTGCGGCTGGCACAATGCCACCAGAAAAAGTTCCATTCTTTTACGTTGTCGGTTAGTGAGGTGCGTGCTCTGAAACGGGCCCCCTTGAAGACACGACGCGCAACCAGGGAGATATTTCCTACAGGAATTCCCCGGTGTCGAGCGCCGGCATCAAACCTTGACCGTGTTTGCTGTTTCACTGACTTCTCCTTCCATGACCCGGATGGAGTGGAACAGAAAGAGCAAAGATTCCCAGGAAAGAAGCCGAGAGCCGCGATGACTGTCGAACAGGGTGTCGAACGCCACCGCGAATGCGTCACAAAGGTGATAATAGCGGCGTTTTTGTTTTAAGTGTGTGCGTGCGTGTTCTTTTTCTTTTTTTTTTTAAGATCCGTTGTTCTGGAAACAAGTTTGCTCGCTGTCATCTAAAGTTCTGCTGTTGATCAGTTTTGTCTGGATTTTTCCTGATGTGACGTCTTAGGCTAAAACTTCCCTAAGCGTGACGCAAGCTGCGACACTGTTTCAGCAGACAGTATGCACTGTAATACACGCCCTGGAAAAGCGTGTATTGGTATGCGTTGCCTGACGCGAATTTCTGCCGCTCTGTCTTTGATCCCTTCGCCAAGCGGAAGGCAGTGAAACTGTCTATCTATCTCCTTGAGCGTGGCAACTAATATCTCGGACGCGCACAGCCCGTTCGATAGTCTCCCCGATCGCCTTGACCCGCAGCTATGCGATAGATATTGTATCTTCGTCCACTACACCCTTTTTTTTATGAAGCACCACTTGTGTGGGATCGCCCAGGATCAGCATTTTATCGCAAAAGCAGCGTCGCTGCAGCGGAAGGCTCGTACCCGCTTTATTTGTCACGAAAGTAGAACGAAATGCAGGTTGTCAACAGATGTCAAATGCATGCAGAGTGCGCATTTAGAGTTCCGCGTCGGAGTGTCCCTGTTCGAAAGTGAATCCAATAAAATCACTTAATAAACCCATTAAAATATATATATATATCGCCCCATATATTTTTTACTTGGTTTCATCGTTTTTAAAATTTTTAATTAAAAATATAGAATTCATTAAAAGTTGATTTGTCTTATGACCGATGTACGAGCGCGTTGGTGGCGCAACGGGCTAAAGAAAAAATAAGGCACGTAATGGCAACACACTTACGCATCATTCAGGTTCTTTATTTTGGCTACAACATTAGTTCGACGTTGTTTCACGTACCCACGTTACCGAACTTCACGTACCCACGTTATCGAACTTTGTGCGTGTGTGTTCCTGCAAGGCCCAGTTTTCTTTTATTCCCTCTTTTACCTCGGAGAAAAATACTGATGTGCGCCATTTGATAGAAAAACATTAGGCAGAGAAAACAACAAACAAGCATTCAAAGAATCGGGCAAGACGAGAAAAGGTCTACTTTCCGTTGCCTTGTGCATCGTCGGGAGGATCGGTGGCCGAGGGCGTTAACGCGTCGTAGCTCGGAGCACGTGGTGCGAGAGCTCGCGCTGCAGAACCCAGGGATCCTGGCAACGTTACTAAACCACTCAGTTGGGAAACTGCCATGGAGACTGCTCTGAAAAAGTGGCACCGATCCGTCCCCCAGAACCGAGCTAATGGCGATCACAACACCGCCATTTCTCCCGTAGCGGCCACTTGAGGAACTGCATGAGACTTCTATTTTGGCTTCAACGGTCATTATAGCGCCGAAACAGATACAGTGGAAGAGGTTACAGGGCGCCACCCCCGTCTCCCCAGCGGACGCGCCGCGAATTACTACCGCAGCTAGATGCACCTAGGTCGGGACGCGCTGCCTGAAATCACCGCTGAGGCATGGTTGTATAGAAACAGTAATAATTGTGCCGCAAAACCTTGCAAATTAAAGATTTAGAAAACATCATGCGCCCTCGATTTGTACCCCCCCCCCCCCCCCAATAAAATTTACTACAAAAAGAGTTTTTTCCCGTTGGTTTTTACGCAAAAACATGCGTCCGAAAGTTGAAGGTGACCACAGTGAAGACAAATGATAAAGGGTGGCGCTGTTGTCGTATTTAGCTCGGTCTCGGTAGACGCCAGCGGCCCATGTTTCAACGGTGAGTTTCCTAACTGAGGGTTCTAGTAACGTTGGATCCTGGGTTCAATCTCCACCCCTGCCTGTTTCGATCTGGATGAGCATCGTACCGGCGTGTGCTTGGGTACCACGACTGCGTGATGCGCGTCAAAGACCCCAACTAGCAGTGGTGCTGCACTGGCTCAATTTATCATCAGCGTAAACCAGTGTCGTAGTATACCTCAAAGACATACCGATCTTACGCTGTCTAAACACGAACGCCTTTTTTTTTTTGTGTGTGTGTGAGGCGGGGGGGGGGGGGTTATCGTCTTTACCCTCCATCTCGGTGTTTCAACAGCAGGTCCAAGAATAAGTTTCGTCGTAACTGACGGAACACACCACCCCTATGGGCTATGTCCCACCGATTTGGTGTCATTTTGTTCGTCCATTCATGACTGTCCAACGTTATCAAGGAGACACCTTCTTGCATCGAAAAAGGCATAATCTCTTCCCACTCCGGTACCCTCGCGGAATTCATCCGCGAGACGTGAATCGGACAGGCCGTCCGGACAGGGACGTAAGCCTTTCACAAAATGAAGTTTGTTCTCTCTCTTTCTCTTCCAAGAATAGCATGAACACACTGTGAGTGCAGGTTCGCGCATTCAAAATGTCTCCTCATGCTCGGCGTTTCCCCAAAAACCGTTTCAGACATTCAGTCGTAAACGCGCTGCGTGTCGAGAAAAGGGGCGCTGAGAGAGCACGTTCACGCGTGCGTGCAGAGCATCTGCCCGTGAATCCCTCACCGCGGCGTGCGACGTCATGTAATATGCATGCTGAGCGTGCGTTCACTTACTGAAGGAAGGGCCGGCGACTGCAGTCACTTTCTTGCCCTCGAGCAGAATACTTCCTTTGCTGCACCGGTTGTAGAGAGCGAGCTCGATCTGGATGGAGCGTCCGTCTTGCTCGTCACTGCTTAGCTCTTGGTTTTTGTTCTTGAAACTGAAACTTTGGCACTTCACCTGAAACGAACGGAGATGGCTCTGCAATTTTAGACGACACAGCACAGGCGTGCAGCCCTTCGAACCACGCCCTCTCTAAAACCTATTCCGGGAGGGCTACAAACTACCTCAGGTTTCACCGAGAGGCCACATCGCCGGCCTCTTTTCGGAACCTAAATCCGGGCACTTGCAGGCCGAATTAGCCTGTGCAGTGCCACCACTATACTAAGACGAATCTTTGCGTGCTCAAAATGCATTCTAACAACCGAAAAAAAAAAAAGCTTTAAAAAGCATTTTGCAACAATGAGCGCGGGGTGCTAACAAGTTGGTTCCTTGAATCCGCCTATACCCAGTTAAATAAAGGAACGCTGAATATTTTAGCACTACATGAAGTTGCTTTTGGACGCTGTTGGTGGCGCAGATTTGCGGGCCCCGCTGTTAGAACTTATAACCGGCGGACTAGCAGCAGTAGGCTTTCGTCCCCTTCTGATTAGCTTTGCCATGGCTTGTAGCTTAAAAGCCATGGCAAAGATGATCTGAAAGGGGACGAAAGCCGACTGCTGCTAGTCCGGGTTGCGTAATTTGCTCGTCAAGAGCCGTTGAGCTACATTATAGTGAGCTGGATACGGAAGTCTAATTAGCTTGTACATCGGTCTCTCAATAGGAGAAGTAATGGGGTTAAATATAATTAAGCAGTTTTATTAGATTATAGCTGCTGGTAACAAATAAGCATATTACTTCTTTTTTAATGCGAAAGCATTAACCGTCCCATGGAGTGGAGCCGGCGGCGTCTGTAACCGCGAAAAGCGGCACTTAAAGGAGTCATGAAACGCTTTTCCAACTTTTTTCCTGTTTAGCTTTCCTCCTCAACTCACAAATCGCGCATTCTACCAAACAGTTCAAGAAAACGGAAAGGGGGAGTCACCTCTTGCTCGGACTCTCGTTTCTCTAATCCGGATACATCCATTCTCCCCCTAGAAGATTAGCCGTCGCTCAAAATTCAGACAAAAGTTGCTTTCCCCACCCCGTTCACCCCGAAGCTGACAGTGCTGTGGAAGCTACGAGCTCCTTGGGCCAGCCACACTTTTGCCACGCGCAGAGAATGAGGTGAGGTGATGAAAGGGGAGCAGCTGATTGGTCCGGCAAGCGCGTAGCTTCCACCACAATGTCAGCTTAGGGGTGAACGGATTAAGTGAGCTCCGGTGTCGTGTGACGTTCGTTTGGGCCCGGTGACGCGCTGCGGGGTCCCGATGACGCGCTGCGGGGTCCGCGGATGTATCACAGAGAAAAGGCAGCGAGCTTACGAAGGAAGGAGGTAGGAAATAGTCCGCTGTGGTTTTCCAATTTTCGTACCGAAAGACAGGCTTTTGACTTTCTACCTTTTTCTTTTGGCTCACTGAACGATGTGCTATTAGTAAAATACCAATATAAATTGATTCATTGCAGTCCAAAATTCGTTTCATGGGCCCTTTAAATTGGCTGCGACGCGGCATATCAGATGCTTTGTCTCGGAAGCCGGCGCGGCCGCTCGAGTTCAGAGCGGACGCGCCTCGGAAATAAAACACAAAGACAAGCACAGCAACGCAGATGCCTCGTCACGTAAGCCGGCATGTGTGCTCAAGGTAAAAGTTGACGCGCTTCAGAAATACAACACAAAGAAAAGCACAACAACGCAATGCTTCGTCACGGGGAAGCCGTCGTGAAGCCGGGAGGGTTCGCCGCGCCTGCGCAGTGGGGGAGCGGGATGTCAACGCCGCAGCGCCGTGTGCGATAGGAAGACGTGGCGCGCTGCTTGTACGAATGCGCTGCGTGTAGGAATGCGAAAGCATTCCTACACGTAAGCAGTCTTAAGTGTCTCTGCCGAATTTTTTTTTTTTTTATTCCTCGGTGCTCCGAAACGACCGAATTATTTATATAGACACACACATACAAAATGAGCAACAGGGAAGGTGTCGGAACAACATGGTAACCATCCTCGTAATGGCCCGACGCATCATCTCTTCAGTCACGGACCAGTCACGTCATCTCGCAAGCACCGGACTGATAACTACGAAGGGCTTGGGACTGAGGATTGGTCATCAACACGGACAACCGATCAGTCACGTGACAACGAACGTCATCAAGGGGTTAAAAGAAGCACCCCGCCGCACAACCATCGCAGTCAGCGGCAGGAACCACGCCAGAGCGTAACACATTGAACTTTTTCAGAGCCCGACGGCACTGATAATCGGACGGTTTACTACCGGAGACCAAGCTGCAACCAAGGCCCGACGCATCATCTCTTCAGTCACGGACCAGTCACGTCATCTCGCAAGCACCGGACTGATAACTACGAAGGGCTTGGGACTGAGGATTGGTCATCAACACGGACAACCGATCAGTCACGTGACAACGAACGTCATCAAGGGGTTAAAAGAAGCACCCCGCCGCACAACCATCGCAGTCAGCGGCAGGAACCACGCCAGAGCGTAACACATTGAACTTTTTCAGGTAAGAATTTATCATAAAACACCGATACCTTTACCTAACGATACCTGCTGCTGCCGCTGACTGCGAGTTGTGTGTTGAACATTGTAAATGTCTTCAGATGATGAAACTGCTGATGTCTGTTTGAACTGTAACAAAAAATTGGAAGGAGATGGGAAGGATATGCAATGTACTGAATGTCGATTCGGATACCACCTAGGGAACTGCTCCGGTGTGCCCAAGAGTAGTGTCAAAGAGAAAAAACAATCAATTAGCTTGAGAGAAAAATGGGTGTGTCAAACATGTCGAATTTCGAAAACGCGATCGAAACCAAGCGACGCGCAAACGAACGTATCGGAAGGTGAGCATGACATTCACAAGAAGTTAGCACAAATCGCGCAAATGCTAACGGTTCTTGGACCCCTAGAAAAGAAGGTCGATGATTTGACCAGCGTAAAGGAAACAGTGCAAGAAATCGAAAGAAAGGTCCAAAGATTGTCGGACAGATATGATGAAGCTATGAAAAAGCTAACAGTGCAGGAAAAAGAAATTGCAGATATCAAACAGAGAGTAATCAAGATGGAAGAGACTCAACCAAAAGACGAAGAAATAAAAAAACTTAAACAAGACCTCAACAACCTTGAGCAATACGGCAGGCTAAACAACCTTGAAGTTCATGGCATCCTTGCCACTGAAAACGAGAACCTAATTGAAAAGCTCGCTAGTGTCGCGGACAAACTGCAGGTAACGCGGCTAAAAAAAGAGGACGTGGAAGCCATTCACCGTATTCCAACAAGGAAAGGAAAAACGCCCCCGATAATGATAAGATTCATGAACCGAACCATCCGAGACGAATGGCTAGACAATAAGAGAAAGCTCCGATCGGATGACTCAGTCGATAACATTTACTTACAAGAAAACTTGACGGAAACAAACAAAAAGCTCTACTTTGATGCCAGAGGAAAAGCTAAGGAACTTGAATATCGATACACGTGGCACAGAGGCGGTTGCACTTACGTAAGAAAAAAGGACGGTGATCGGGCAATTCGTATCGCAACACGGAGTGATCTTGATAAAATAAAATAAAATGAAAATGGATGGAAGACAGACATATTCATCCCTTGAGAAGTGGTGGGAAAGTGTAACCACTACTATTGATGAGTGTTCTTTTGTTTTGTTGCATGTAAATGTTCGTAGTCTTAAAAAGCATTGGAATGAAATAAACAGTCGGGTGGAGCCATATCTTGATAAGCTAGATGTTATTGTTTTTTCAGAAACTAATATTAAAACAGAAGAGGAAACATTGTTTTTTCTTGAAAATTTTGATGTGGTTTTTCATAGTAGAGACGGTCGAAGGGGAGGTGGAGTTATGGTCGCGATTAATAATAAACTTAAAATCGTCAAATACAAAAAAAATTAAATTTCCCTCAACAGAGGCTCTTCACGTTGAACTAGATAAGAACAAAAAATCATTTTCTGTATTAGGCCTCTATCGAGCGCCCCAAGGAAATATAGGTGATTTTATAGACGAACTAAATAAATGGTTAAATGAGAATAAAGAGCATGATATAATTATTGCTGGTGATATAAACATAGACATTCATAGTTCGAATACGATGACAAATAACTACCTTAATAGTTTAGTATTATCCGGATTGGAACCAATGATACAGGATTTCACAAGGGAAGAAGTATCCGGAGGAAAATTAACCCAATCGTGTATAGACCACATACATACACGGACGAAAGAAGGTAAATCTGAAGGACAAGTAATTACTGAAAAAGTAGCAGATCATTATTTTGTTGCAGTGACCATTTCGAATTTCTTTAGGAGTGGGAAAAAAGAGTATGTTGAGAATTTCTTTATTAATAATAGGAAAGTTGATATGTACATACAGGAAGTGAACTGGAATGAAATTGCTAAGGAACAGGACCCAGAAAAACTATATGACAGTCTTATAGATATATTTGATAATATATACAAAAAATCAACTAAAAAAAATAATATAAAGAAACGCAAACTACAGAATGATTGGATAACTAAAGAGATTGATGATCTAATCAAAGAAAAAACGAAGGCATGGCAGCTCTTAAAGCGCTTTCCGAACAATGTAAAGTATAAAAATGAACATCGTGCAATTAGGAACAAAGTAACCTCCCTCGTAAGAAGTGCGAAAAGAAAGTACTTCTGGACGAAATTTTTAGAAACTAAAGATGCAGTACAGTGCTGGTCACTCGTAAATCAACTGTTGGGCCGAAAAAAAAAAGAAATCGATTGAGGACACAATTAAAACTAATTTCGGTTATAATTGTGATATGGAAGCGATTGCAAACGGATTCAATATAGAATATGTACACTCCATTGAGAGTCTTTGTTGTGGTTCAACAGAAAGGCAAACTAATCAAATCAGAATGAACAACTCAATTTTTCTTCCAGACATGTCGGAGAATGACCTAATTGAAATCGTGAATCAAATCAAAACAAATAAAGCAGTGGGGTTAGACCAAATAAGGGCAAGAGATATTAAGAAGCACGTCCATATATTAAAACCAATGCTCCTTCAACTATATAACAGTATTTTCTCGGGGGGCGTCATTCCCAAAAAGCTAAAGATAGCCGTTGTCAGGCCTGTATATAAGAAAGGCGAGAAAATAAATTTCTTAATTATCGACCTGTATGTATACTTTCGGTAATTAATTATATAATGGAAAAATACCTAAATAAAATATTGCAAAAATTTATAGCAAAGAATGACATATTAATTCATACGCAATATGGATTTAGAGAAAAAATAGGGACTTCTGATCTTTTAGAGGACTTTTTTGATTATGTTTATGAAAATCTGGATAATGGTAAATTTGTACTAGCGTTATTCATCGATTTTACACGGGCCTTTGAAACAATAAATCATTCTATATTGTTAGATAGGTTGTACAGTATAGGGATTCGAGGTAGGGCATATGACTTGGTTAAAAATTATCTTCTGGATAGATATCAGGTAGTGCGACTAGGGACGAAATACAGTACAGCAATGAAGGTTAAGCAAGGTGTACCCCAGGGAACGGTACTAGGTCCTCTTCTTTTTAATCTATACGTGAATGAGATATCTCAAGTAAAACTAACAAGTAAATTATTTCAGTTTGCAGACGATACTGTAATTGTATTTGCACACAGAAATTATGAGATCGCCGTAAGGGAAATACAGGAGGATATCCATAATATTCTTCAGTGGTACCGTAAAAATCAGATTATTGTAAATACCTCAAAAACTCAAATAATGTGCTTTAGAGACCCGAGAAAAAAAATATTAGCTAAATTACCCATTAAAATGCACGAAAAAAACTGTATTAACTGTTCATGCACAGCAATAGAGTACGCCGAAAATGTCAAATACCTTGGAATGCACATAGACAACCATCTTAAATGGAATACTCATGTTGAACAAGTGTGTAAAAAATTAAGGGTACTCACGGCTCATATATTTCACATCCAAGATATAGTTCCGCATTCTGTACTTCGAATGATTTATAATTCACTAGGGAAATCCGTAATACAGTATGGAATAACGGTTTATGGACACTGTGCTCAATATCTACAAACAAAAATAGAAACTCTTCAAAAAAAGATATTTAGAAAGATTTGTGCCCGAAGTGGAGAAAGCAATTATACAGAGTGTAGGTGGAAAGAATTGGGAGTACTATGCTTTAATAATCAGTTGAAATATGATATAATAACAAGAAATGTTTTCAAAAGTTGTCATAAAAAAGAAATTATTAAGGAAAGAACGCTGCGTCCTAACAGGAAATATTCTGTACCATTAATAAGCACGAAATATGGCGAGGCTACAAGAATGTATTATGTACCGAAAATTTTCAATGAATTACCCGATGATTTGATTGCATGTAAAAATCCCTGTGCCATTAAAAAACTAACACGACAATGGATCAATGCGCAGTAGAAAAAAAAATTAATGATTCATATGGGATTGATAAAAAATGACCTCTCCTTCGACCCAGACTACGCATAAATTGCAACCTGAGTTTTATTTTTTGTAGATATGGACTGAGGGAAAGTTGTTGAATTGTACTGCTAAATTGGGTTAGTTCCACCTGTTATTGTTATTGTATTATTTTTATATAGACTGTGCCTAATCAAACCTTTCTATGTATATTCGTTTTAACTCATAGTATGAGTTACAGTGTCTAGGGCGTATATATTCAAACACAATGTGTTACACAATTGAAGGAATCTGTTTTGACCTGTCGCGTCCCACGCACAAGCCTCATCGGCTTATGTGGGTGTTGAGCGAAATTCACTTTGACGAAAAATAAAAATTGTATTGTATTGTATTGTATTGTAATCGTAATAAATTAATAATGCATCAATAAATAAATAATAAAGAAATGTATAATTGCGCTTGACTCGGTTAACAATGTATTACTGTGATAGCAGCCCCACTTTAAATATTAAATGACAAGACAGCTAAGACGTATAAAAACTTAATCATACAATGGCTATAATAAAAGTAATATAGACGCAGTATAAATTTAAAAAAAAACGGAGAAAAAATTGGGGCTGAGCACCTTTAATAAATGCAACCGATTATTCGGCAACTTTTAATCGATGAATCAATAACTGTAATTGAATACACTTAGGGAATAAAACTGCTGGGATTTCTGGAACTGCTCAATTAGTAACTTTTAATCGGGGTGTACGAATATTCGACTTTCGAATTAGAATAGAATTGTGACTGCCAGAATAATTCGATTCGATTCTCGGATTCCTAGTATTCGACTTTCCGAATAAATCAAGACATCGAATGCTGCTGGACAAAATCCAGTTTGTTCGAGAACGCTGTCCATATCGTGACATAACCTTTGTAGGATTATCTAAATCAAGCCTGCATTGAAAAGTTTTGACGGACTAACCCTTTTGATAAAAAATAGTTCTTGCATTCCACGAACGAAGCAGTCGTTAATCGAGCTTCTTCGACGCGCTCGACGACAACTCTCAAACCACGCCCGTCTCCATTTTAAATTCGAGTATATTGTGTCATCCATCGCCAGTTCTGTGCGCTATACAAACCATTTTCTGCGTTCACAATGATAATTATTTATCAAATTACGCATACAAAAAAAAAAAAACGCATGGCAATATTTGGGCTAAAGGCCGATCTCACCAGCCAGTTTGGTTACGCCACCACTGCCGAAATGCATCGAGGGAACTTCAGTCGTTCTGCACGTGCGACAACCCCGCTGGGGCTCTGCGCATGCAGAGCATGAGGCGGCACGAGCCGTCTCGTGCACTGCTGCCTGTCTACTTCGAACTAAAGTTATAGCGGCGTTACGCATGCGCCGAACTAGTGGCACTACGCCGAACGATTGGTGAGACCGTCTACAATTTGTAAGTGTTAACAACAAGATTTCCTCTAGGGCGTCTGTTCATTCAGGGGTGCCCCAAGGCTCCGTAATTGGCCCTTTACTGTTTCTTATTTATATTAACGATCTAGTATCTAACATTTCTTCATCAATCTGCTTGTTCGCTGATGATTGCGTTCTCTATCGCAACAACACTGACCAATCTGACATTGATCATCTCCAAACGGATCTTAACCGCATAGCTCACTGGTGCGATGCTTGGCTGATGGAATTAAATACCGATAAATGCAAGTCGATGAGAGTGTCACGCACTAACACTAGCTGTCCTACATATCACATTAACAATAAACCCCTATCACCTGTTTCCGTTTACAAGTACCTCGGCGTCTAAATTACCTCCAATCTCTCACGGAAGAACCACATTGAGTATGTTGCTGAAAATGCTAATCGTATCCTCGGCTACTTAAAACGCAATATTTTTCAAGCACCTTCATCGCTGAAATTAATCATGTACAACTGCCTAGTCCGTTCCAAATTAGAGTACGCTTCATCCGTGTGGGATCCCGGTCAACATTGCCTTGTCACTGCATTGGAAAGCATTCCAAATCGAGCAGCTCGTTTCATCTTATCTAACTATCATCGCACGTCCAGTGTAACAAATATGAAAATAACTATCATTACCAGACTTATCTTCCCGCCGTAAATCTGCACGTATCTGCTTGTTTCATAAAATCTACCATCACAACACATTTTTACGCCAGTCACTTATACTCGAACCATCTTATCACTCCGCTCGCCTCAATCACGTCCATAAGGTTGTCATACCAAGTTTCAATACTAACGCATTCAGTGTGTCATTCATACCTCGCACGTCAACAGATTGGAACCGCCTTCCCGCTTCAACTGCCTCCATCACCGACGTTTTTCTTTTTAAACAAACACTTAGTAACAGCACCCTTAATTGATTATTTCGTTGCCATCATTTTTTTGTGTGTGCACTCTCCCACGAAATATACTATCTACGTACTTTGAGGAAAAATAAATAAATAAATAAATAAATGCAGGCGTACTTACTGCTCCCTCTCTTAAATCTAGGCTCTCTCAAGTCACCTCCACCGGAACGTTATCGCTAGCGCTCCGAACGCCCCTATCGGCATGCCACGACGGCTTCTCCGCGTGCGATGCGGTAAAGCCGCTTCCCAGACAAGGAGCGGGGAGCAGACGACGTTGCAGAGACTGCCGCCGGCGGCCTTTCCAGCATCTTCTGCAGCCTGTTCTGGGTGGCTTCATGGCCGCGGAAGCAAAGCGCGGCAGTCGAAGACTTTGTAAGCTTTTCGGATTTTTTTTTTTTTTTTTTGTTAAATTACCACAAAATTTATCATCGCTATATCCGCGGCAGCCGCTCAATTTCCTTCGCTAAAAGCAGACACAAATGCATTGAAAAAGTGCAAACGGGAATGGAAAATCGTGATCGCTTTGCTGTAGCCACTATTTCGTTATAACCGGTCTCGACAGTACTATGTTATGTACCTAAAAGACTTCACATATAAAACAACCAACTTTACAAAAAAAAAAAAAACAGCACTGTTTTTTTTTTTTTTTATTTCCCTTACTGCAGGTACTGCAACATAATAACGTTAACGCTGTACTTTCTTATGGGAGCATATTTCTAACATGAAAAGACGTCGAAAACTCTTGGATTTCTTTAAACGAGCATTGGTTTAATCTATCTCGGAAACGAAGCTTCTTGAACGCTGCACTCGTGAGATCCCCGAAAAAGAGTATGCGCCAATCATTTTTTACCCTCACCCTTCACATCTGACAGAGAATATTGAATCACTTCAAAACAAAGCTGCTACATTCGTAGCACGTGAGTATTCTCACTTTAGAAGTGTAACCAGATTAAAACATCCGATTTCAGTAATTACCTCGCCGTGCAAGAAGCTGCCTAACATTTATTCACAAACTATATCATAATTCCTCACTTCTTAGGAAGACGTTTCTACGGTGAGCTCACCATTTATCGTCTCGTTGAGATCACCATTTGATAATTGTGGGCACGGCATCCAGGCTAGCAACATGACGCGTAATATCCCACTTCTGTTCACTGTGCAGGTGAGTAGAAATGACCTACCCTGCTCAATTAGGTGTAACAAAGCTTGTCTTGTTGTCCTGCCGTGCCCGCGGATGTGCCTAAAGCATTTTTTAGACCTGATATTGCTTCTAAGTGGCGACGTCGAACGTAATCCTGACCCCATGACCGTAGCAGAGGCTGAGGCTCCAGCTAGGATTGAAACTTTTGTTACCCAATTACTAGAAGGTCAAGCAGGTGTCGTGGTACAACTAAAAGAAATTACAGACGAGCAAAAACGCACAAGCGATTCATTATCTGCCCTAACAATACCTGTAAGGACTGTTGAAACTGATCTTGCAATTTGTAAATCGAAAGTAAACGCGGCGACTGAAATCGAAACGAAGGTCGAATGCCTTCTTTCCGAGATAGCACTTTTGAAACGGCGCTCCGACGATGCCAAGAGCCGTTCCCGACGATCGAACTTACTTTTTTGGGGGCTTCAGGACACTGCTAGGGAATCGTGGGCGGAATCCGAGAAACTAGTTCTCGACGTATGCAGTGATAAACTAGGCATACAGACTACCCCGATACGATTGAAAGGACCCACCGAATCGGCAGGTTTCATCCTAATAAAAACCGACCCATTATCGTATTTTTTTTTTTAACACAAAAACACAAAGTGGGCATGGGAGCGCAAGCGTAATGCTGACGCTTAACCAGAACATGCTCGTTTTCGTACAGCTCCCGTTTTTCGTCTTGGTCGGACTCATTCCTGGAACCGTCATCGCTGCCCCGGCCAACAACGTCGTCGACACTCCGGGATCACCCTTATCATCTTCTGGCTTGGAGGGACCGTCAGCTGTTCCATGGAGCGCCTTCTTTGGGGTACAGCGCCACCACCCCTGTCGTCACTCCCACAATACCCTTCGGTGGGCCTACAAAAAGAGGTGCCAGAGCGTCGACGCGCCAGTGGGCATGGGAGCGCAAGCGTAATGCTGACGTTCCAGGACATGCTCGTTTTCGTACAGGTATGTAAAGGTTTCTCCCTATATACTAAGCGAACTAGCAACGTATGCCTTCTTCTGCTCCCATGCCCCGGAGTGCTTATTGTATCTGTGACTGATTGTTTTTGTATGCTTAAGGCACTGCTACTGCAGTGTGGTGATGTGGAAACAAATCCGGGACCCCTGTCTGCCTCCGAACAAAGGCAGTTAAATGACATGTTCGTTATGCTACAAACCATTGAATCCAAATCAACTATACTTGAAGCTGGACAGAAAACATTAAGGTTGACATATCTTAGAGAAACAACAAAGCCTTGATACCGCTCTGTCTTCTCTTTCTAATCGGGTTACTTCAATTGAAAAGGATGTATATATCATTGCTGAAATTAAGCATGACATTAATGAGCTACAGGTTGTGACGTCTGAGCAGAGTGCTGCAACATCAACCTTGCTTGCTCGCATAGACGACTTAGAGAACCGTTCGCGTCGTTCAAACTTGTTGTTTTACGGTATCCCTGATGCTCCTGGCGAGTCTCAACAAATTTCTGAACAGAAAGTACTTGACCTTGCGAAGGGCAACTTGGGCGTCGCGGTTGATAGCTCACATGTCGAACGTGCGCACCGCCTTGGTGCTTTCCGTCAATGGAAAACAAGGCCTATCATTGTGAAATTCTTGTCTTTTAAAAAGAAAAACCAGCTACTTTTTCCCGCCTCGAAACTAAAAGGTACACCCTTTTCATTATCTGAGGACTATTCACTGACTGTTCGCACCGCAAGGAAGGCGTTGCTCGTATATGCCAAACAACAAACTTCCCCATTCAAACTACGCTTCAATAAACTCCTGATCGGTTCAAAGACGTATGTCTATGACCAACATTCTAAGTTAGTAAATGAACTTCAGCGATAGCGCGAGGCGGGGAGTGTTCGAAATAGGCTCGTATGAGGGCATCAGTTTTTTTTATATGCCAATGCTCGAAGCATTCTATCTAAATGTGATGAGCTAAGTACCCTTATCTCGTCTTGAAGCGCCAAAATAATCTTACTGACCGAGACGTGGTTAACTCCTGAAGTCACTGATAGTCAAATACTGCCTGATCACACAAACTTCATTATCAATCGTCTCGATCGAGAGCAACGGCGCGGTGGTGGCGTTCTTATATCCATAGATAACAAGATACCTAGCAGAGTTATTCCTAATCATTCACAGCTTGAAATATTTTGGGTCTGCTTGCAATGCAGTTTTAGGTCTGTCTTGGTTGGTGTTTGTTACTGTCCTCGTGACGCGTCACACTCGTTCTCAAGCCTTCTTCACGATGAATTGTCATCACTTTCACCAAAATATCTAACCTATCCCATACTTTTATTTGGCGATTTTAACTTTTCGTGCATTAATTGGAACGACCCAACTCCTGTCTGCTCTAAAAACTCCAGTGTTTGTCAACAATGTTTTGACGTCGTTTTAGATTTCAATCTTTCTCAGATAGTTTCCCTTCCTACGCGAGTCTCTCCTTCCTGTTCAAACATTTTAGATCTTGTTCTTACATATCACCCTGAATTATTTCCAACGCCTTTGGTATCTTTGGACGGCATCAGTGACCACAAATCAATTCATTCTTACATAAAAGTTGAAACTACAAAAATTGTTCGTTCAGGAAAGAAAATATTGCTATACGACAAAGGCCATTACGAAGAAATAAACCGAGCATTGTGTGACAATTTCTCGTTTTTCATAATTAATTTTGATTCACGAGATGTTAACGAGAACACATCCCATTCAAATACCTCAGGCCTTTCTCGACGAAACCATGGTTCAATCGACAGCTTAGGTCTCTCTGTAACAAGAAGAAAAGGCTTTTCCGTGCTGCTAAACGTGATGACACTCCTGAGTCATGGTCCAAATACAAAAATAGTGAACATAACTACAAAATGAAACTACGAGAGTGCAAAAGCGTGAACTCTCAGCAGACGCTCCCTTCTATATTACTTAACAACCCTCGTCGTTTCTGGGGTATTGTTAACTCAAAAGACTACGCTTTACCAAAATTTTTTAGCGACTCAGGTGATGTTGTGCCAGATGATCAGTGTGCAGCAATGGTTAATGATGTTTTTTGCAATGTGTTCACACCTATTTCTACCGACTGTTTACCTGGTCACGTTCCTGCTGATTATTTTCCAATGGACCCTGTTTTTGTAGAATTTAATGGTGTATCTCAAATTATTAACTCATTAAAGGTCTCGTCGTCCTCTGGCGTTGACAATATAAACACTAAAATATTACGTAACACTATCCTGTCTTGTAGTTTATTTCTTACCAAAATATTTCAGCAGTCTTTGGAGTCAGGGTGATACCTGAGGATTGGAAAATCGGCAAGGTCATTCCAGTCCACAAAAGCGGCAGGAAGTCCTCTCCCCTCAACTACAGGCCTATATCTCTTACTTGCATCCCATCTAAGATCATGGAGCATATCATTTTCACGCATCTGTTTGATGCGTGAAAGCACGGTTTCCGCCGCAACTTCTCTTGTGAAACGCAGCTCCTATTTCTTACTAATGACCTTCACCTAAACCTTGACTCCGGCTACCCCACTAGTGCTGTATTTCTGGATTTTGCCAAAGCTTTTGATAAAGTGCCACATAACCTCCTTCTGCTGAAACTTTCTATGCTAAAGATTGACCCTAATATACTAAAATGGATCGAATCATTCCTTCTTCAACGTCGTCAGTTTGTTTATGCTAACCACACCAAATCCTCCCTGTGCTCTTATGGAGGAACAGGGCAACAAATTTTGAGGTTTATCCTATTGTACAACTCAATATCGAAGCAGCAGACTACGACTAAACAGAGTTGTCGTATTCGGAGCGATGAGCCGGAGCAAGATTAAAGTACGCCGAGCAGATCAACCGCTCGGATGAGAGCTGCTGGCCGGCAAGGTTTCGGATCGGGACCGCGTTTCAGTTCAATCAAATCACGATTTATCTTGCAGGAATGCGGTTCCAACTTGTGACGATGAAGCACTAAAAGGAATCTTTTGCTTATAATTGCAATTAAATTGTCTCTTGTTCCCCTTCTCCAGGGATTATTTTTGTCTCTTTGCTAATGTGTTTTTAACTGGTTGACGTCCGGAACCCAGGGCCGCAGAGCTTCAGGCAATCTGACGCTTAACAACTCGGCTCACCTCGGCCGACTTGCTGAACCGCTTATGGTTGAAGAATAAGAATCCAGTCGCAGGTGATGCAGCGCTTGGAATCCGACTCCCAAGTTTTATTCTGGTGTCCCCAGGGGACAGTACTCGGCCCATTACTCTTCCTAATATATTAATGACCTTCCTCTCAACATCTCTTCCACTGTGCGGCTTTTTGCCGATGACTGTGTTATCTACCGTAAGATAACCTCTACTGATGATATTGTAACGCTTCAAGACGACATTTCTAAAATTTCTGAATGGTGTAACACATGGCGCATGTCCTTAAATCCTAACAAATGTCAATGCATGTGCTTTTCTCGTTCACTGTCAATTACCTATCCTGCAGTTCTTTCGAACTCTGTCCCCATTGATTATACTCACCAATACAAATACTTAGGCTTGCATGTCACACCTAATCTATCATGGCATACTCATATTAAAACAATTATATCCTCAGCAAACCGCTCTATGGGCTACATTCGCCGAAACTTTAGATCCTCACCGGAAAACCTAAAACGTATTTTTTACACCACTATCGTTAGGCCTAAATTAGAATATGCGTCCTCCATCTGGCATCCTCATCAGAAAAATTTAACAGACTCCATTGAATCCGTTCAGAACCGTGCTGCTCGCTTTATTTTTAATGACTATTCTCGTACCTCAAGTGTATCATCAATGAAGTTTCGTCTTAAACTTTCTCTACTTTTCTCCCGCCGTCGAATTTCCCGTCTTTCTCTTCTTCATAAAGTTTTTTACACACCTTTCTTGAAAATGTCTCTTCTAAACCCGCCCACCTACATATCATCAAGACTGGACCATTCATGCAAGATCGCCCGTCCCAAGTCATCAAGTCAAGCACACCAGCATTCCCTCATCCCTGAAGCAGCTGTGGACTGGAATGACCTCCCGGACGCCATAGTTACCATACCCGACTCCAAGCAATTCCGACTAGCCCTTTAAAACCACTTGTACTGACCCACTCCCCTCTATACCGCCCCCGAGGCATTGAGGGTATGTATAAATAAATAAATAAACAAACAAAGAAACAGTGCTGAGATCATGCTCTAAGCTAAAAGACACCAACGTGTCGGTTAGCGAAGACTACCCAAAGAATGTACAGTTCGCCAGAAAAATGCTTTTACAGTTTGCTCGATCCCAGGGAGGCCTCTACAAACTTCGCGTTGACAGATTACATTTGGGGAATAAACTATTTCTTTTCAATTACGAGATTACCCAAATCTGTGAGCAGCACAAACGAATCGGACACAGTGTTAACAAATCTGCCACTTTGAAGTTAAAAAATGTCGCGATTAAGAAACCATCTCGTTCCCAATCTTTTTAAAAAAAAAACATTTCAGTTTGTTTACAAACATTAAAGGGATACTGAACCAAGGAATTTAGAGTCCATAATAAGTGGCGCACGTTCTTTCCACGAGCCAGCAGCCGCCGGTGTGCGCGAGCACACGCAACGAAAATGACGTCAAAGACCTCCATTCGCGCTTAAGAGGACAGTGAAATGCATGGGCTTTGGGCCAAAGGAGAATAAAGACAGGCTTTTCATCTTTACAAGTGAAAGCTACGTGCTTGTTAGACCAATTAATTGCTTACCTTTTACACCAGACACCACTGTGTAGATGAAAAACTTGTCTTTATTCTCCTTTGGCCCGAAGCCCATACATTTCACTGTCATCTTAACCGCGAACGGTGGTCTTTGACGTCATTTTTGTTGCTTGTGCTCGCGAACACCGGCGGCTGCTGGCTCGTGGAAAGAACGTGCGCCACTTATTATGGACACTAAATTCTTTGGTTCAGTATCCCTTTAAGAAATATTGTTCACAACCACAACGACTTATCCTCTGTCATTGACGCGGCGTCGGGTGACGTTGTTATTCTTACAGAAACTTGGCTTTCGAGTGTTATTCGCGATAATGAAAATTTTTGTTGTGTTCAGAGTTATAGGTTTTATCGCTTTGACCGAACTGATAGGCGTGGGGTTGGGGTCCTAATCGCAGTGAATGTAAATCTTGAATGTTACCAAGTAAGCATTAACACCCAAATTGAACTGGTTTGCATGCGTTTGTGCTCGTTATCGTCCGCCTAACGCGTCCACAACTTTTTGTTCTGCCCTGCATGATGCGTTATGCACAATTACATCTAGGTTTCCTTTTGCACCTTCATTTTTACTTGGCGATTTAAATTTGCCCCTGATCAACTGGTCATTAACATTCCCAGCTACCACTTGCAATTCTGCAATTTATTCTGATTTCCTCAATCTTTGCATGTATTTTTCATTAACACAACTTGTTGCTGAACCTACTCGAGTCACTGTGTCTTCGGCCACTGTACTAGATCTCATTTTCTCCTCTGACTCTAACCTTGCCTCTTCCATATCCTACTTACCGGGTATTAGCGATCACTCCATTATACATTTCTCGTTACTTACACCAATGTCTGATGCTAGTAAATAAACATACGTTCCTTTGACAATAGTAAAGCAAATTTTGGTGCTATAAATAACGAATTAGCTGGCTTCCTTGACGAATTCCTTCTTAATTTCTCTGAACGTTCGGTTGAAAGCAATTGGTCCATATTTAAAAATAAATTAGTATCTCTAAATAACTTATTCGTTCCATAGAGGTCTAATTAAAACTAATTCCTTGTCTCCATGGTTTAATATAACAGTTAAGCGCCTTAACAACAAAAAGAAACGTTTGTTCCGTTCTGCAAAGCTATCTTGTAGTGACGCACGTTGGGAAATCTGTCACGCAGATATAATGATGTTGTTATTCCCAATGAAAATTGTGCCTCTATATTAAATGACATTTTTGTAAAAGCGTTCTGTATAGATGATGGTTGCTGCCACCCTGTGTACCCTCATCATAACTTTTTGCCTAGGGATCCTCTTGTAATTGACTATGACGGGATTGTACAGTAGATAGATAACTTAAAAACATCTTCGCCCTTAGAGTTGACAATCGCAATTTACCTTTTCAAGATTTTCGAGCAATCTCTTGCATTTGGTGTATTGCCTGAGGAGTGGAAAATAGGGAAGGTGATTCCACTCCATAAACATTGCGATAAACAGAGTCCTCTTAACTCTCGCCCCGTTATCTTAATCAGCACACCTTGTAAACTTTTAGAGCACATAATATTCACTCATTTGGTTAACTACTTAGACTCTAATTCTTTCTTTTCCCCATCCCAACATGGCTTTCGTAAATCCCTTTCTTGTGAGACTCAACTACTGACCTTCACTAACGATGTGCTTTCCATACTTGACCGTGGATCCCAGATTGACTGTTTTTTTTTAAATTTCTGTAAATCTTTCGACAAAGTTCTTCATAAACGCTTACTCTTTATTCTCGGTCAACTTAATCTCGACCCTAACGTGCTGTCTTGGATTAGCTGTAATACTAACAGTGAAACACAAAGTAACGACAAACTAACGTAAAGTAACGTCCGTTACTCATGGCAAGTAAAGACACCGGAATTTCGTTACATTTGCAAAATGGTAACCGAGCTCTGTACCGCGTTAGGTTTTTTCCAGGCTAACAAGTAATGCTATTTCGTTGCTTGTTTTCGGTAATGGGCACGACACTGCGTAGAGCAAACACCACTGCGCGAAATTCATCGCTTTTTCGCAGCTGAGTCGCTCCACGGAGTCCAGCCTTTGTGAAGTCAAAAAAAAAAATATCTAATACACAAAAGCTGCTCGCGGAAAGAAAGAAAAACCAGAAAAAAGGGAGTGGACGTGACAAATAATCAAATGACCATCATATAGCTCAGTGAATTTCCGCGGTTTTATGATGACCAGTTGAAAACCGGCTGATAACATTTAATGCATCACTTATGAAGGCCAAATGCTCACACCAGATGAGTAATTTATTTACATAAGGTTTCAGCTGGACAGTTTGCCGATTTAAATATTTTCTGAATCAGGCTAATCTGACCTGAGGCCGGCCCTCTAATCTATCAAAGTAAGGGTTCCATTTTTACATTATAACAAATATTTTGCACCATTGATCCCCAAAGTTTCGAATGAATGGAATCATCTACCTGCGTCACTTACGTTAATTGTCCATTGTGTTCTTTTCTGTTCAAATGTTACAAACCGGGTATTCCCCGTTGTTTAACTATTTTGTATTTTCCACTGTTATTTTGTTTGTTCTCTTAACACTCCCCTCAGTAATATCTTTGGCCCTGAGGGTAAGATACATAGATAAATAAAGGGTTTCTTTTTCAAGTCAACGGCACTGATCAATCAGAGATTATGGAGAGTCGTTCGAGATCCTCTCGCAGGTCGAATTCGGCCTATGTAACCATTTCGTTCAGTATCAATTCCTTGTATGCAGCGTGAAGATATCAAAAACTAAAAATAAATGTAAAGGCACTATAAAAAAAAACTGAGGCAGGAATATAATAAATTAGATGATGCGCCTAACACATCGGACTATATTTATATAAAAAGCTTGTAAAAAACGTACGACTTCACCCTCATGCTGCCACGGGTGCGAAGATAAGTCGGGACGCTTATTGTAAACAGGTGAGATTTCCTAATAAACGACCCAACGTAGACTTTTTTTATATAAATTTACTTGGTTACATTGAATGAAAGAAATACAAGTAGATGAAAGGAAGACATATGATTCCAGCTCCACCGACGAGGGGCCGCTAAACTGTGAATACTAGCCAAACACCTAATGCGCAGTTCCATCGAAGCTGTGGTATCGCCGATAAAAATAACGCAAAACAACCGTCCGGCTGTTACCTAGAAATACTTGGAGAGATTAAGCTCTAAGGAATCGACTCTCGTTCTTGTTGATCTCAGCGACGCGTTCCGTAAATTTTTTATGGGGTCGTTCAGGGGCCTCCCATGAATCATGACTCCCAACTTCCAAGTCGTCGCCGTCAAGAAATGCGCAGGACTGAGCAGCAAAATTTGTTCGAATAGTCCAGGCATGCGCATACCCGTAGTAGGAATGTGCTTCCTCTCAGTCGCGTGTTCCTAGAACTCGGCTAAAAACTTATGTTTAGGTCTTTCCTTGGAAGGCCTAGTAATTTTTTTTTTAATCATCGATATAATGAGCTCTTCCTCTCCTCCGAATACACGTGCTATCATGGGTAGTGTTTATAGAGTGCAACACTCGAGGTTTTGAAATGTTGTACAGCTCGTAAACAAAAGCTACGAGTGTGATGGGCACTGAGCCTGCGCTGTTGTTTTGGTGTTTCACAAATAAATGATTGAGCGTATCCTGTCCTCGCACTGCTGGTGCTGATTTGGTATACGGGATTGTTTGTTTGTTGATCACGCCCACCAAGAGCAACATGCGAAACTCAAGACGTTTATTGATCGGAAGGGTCAATAAACGTGTACTCAATCAATTAAAAAAATTAGTGGCATGCAGTGGCGGGGGGAAAAAAAGAAACATTCAGAAGTGGAGAAAAAAAAAAGGTGGTAGAATTGGTAGAGTCCGGGGGTGGGTGCCCCTTTCTCACGAATCCAGTCGATCGTCGTGCACCCCAGCGACACCTATTCAAACAATTACCAATACAACTAAACGTAGCATCAACATCTGACGGGTGGAAGGGTCAGCACTTCAGCCTGCTCGGGCCTTGCACCGGGCAAGTCCGTCTGGGTCACGACAGCACAGCCCACAGATGCACAGCTCGGCATCATCGCTGTTTGCGGCAAGCTCGTCAGATTGTCGGTTCGTCTCGTCACGTCTAGACGCGGCAGGTCTCGAGTCGGGGTCGGAGGTGCGGAGTCAATCAATGTTCGCATTTTCAACGCCCCTGATCGCCAGCGGCAGCTAACCTGGTAGCTGATGGACGGCGGCGTCACAAGACCTGCCCCACATGCCTTGCCCGGGACTTTAGAAGCGGCCAGACGTTGAAGCCCGCCTCAGCGTCTGGCGACTTCCTGGGGCAGGTTCAGCAGTGCAACAGAGACGACTGCCCGTTGCCGGGACGCCAGCCAGGCTGCCCGAGCACGGATGCTGCTCGGGGCCCGTCAGTACCCATGATACTTTTGCGAAGAAAGTTCGTCCGCCATTGGGCGCTCCATGCAATAAGATAGACCCAAAACACATTGCTACAGTTGATGAGTACGCTGAAGGTATAGCGGAACTGTTCCTTCTGTGAGACTCAGAAATCTCAACTTAATCTCCACACACACACAAAAAAAAAAAAAAGACAGTGAGTCAAATTGAAGCTGACTTAAAATACGCAGCAACAACATAGGTAACTTTAAAGTGCTTCATTCCGGTCGTAAATTCTTCATTCTTCGTCAATTAAATCTCCGTAGATAACGTTCAGTCATCTTCCCGACGGAAGTGAAAGCTGGAAGCTTGAGGTTATGTTTTTCGAGCATGGGCCTGTGGCACCGCGCATTCGTGTAGCGCGGTGACAGGTGTAACAGCGCATCGCGTTCGCTCCAACCGGAAAAGGGGGGGGGGGGGGGGTCTGGAGTGAAGTGTCTGGCATCGTAATCGGCCTCGGAGCTGCCCGAAAACGGGCAAGTGCAAGGAGCGACTTCGTTTCACCAAAAGTCCAAGTGCAGCCGACGCTCAATCGAGCAGTGCCAAAAGCGCCACGTCACGGCGTTCGGTTCGGCGTCTTTCTGCAAACCTCTGCTATCAGGGGCTAAAGCAATAAAGTACAGTACATGCGCCGTGACCTTGAACTTTTAGCCTACGCGTCTGTGTCTGTACTTTTTCTATAGCTGCTGCGCTCAGACGTATGGTGAAGCGAAGTGTAAGCATGTCCTCTATTTCGTTCCCAACCTGTGGTGAATCATGCATCCGTGCGGGGGGATTTTGTTTTGACTTTCATTGGGTATAATACCAAGTATTCAAATGAGAAATAAGTAGTGTGAACAGCATTGTAGAGAACAATGTGTTCACTCACGAAGCTCCACTTTTCTTTTCTAAAATGCTTTCCACAGCGTATTGGAAAGTCGCACACGAAATTACGATAAAGGCCAGCTCGCTACTTCCCTACAGAGCACGCGGAGAGCCAATTGTTGTAGCAAATAGCAAGAATCGTGCGAATGACAAGGCATTGAGAAGGAAATTTTGACTTTCCAGTTAGCGATGGATATTTACTGACATCTTCCCGGAGCTGCTGGTACAGTGGTGCGATCGAAACGGGCCTCATAACGTCAAAAACCAATGCAAAAAAAAAAAAAAAAAGAAGATGAAGAACAATAGCTTGAGCGCAATGCCGTCGCGCGTACAGGGACAATCGAGCCTAAACATTGATAAGTGCTTTGGCTGCACGCAACGTTACTGGAGGGGGCTCAATTTGGGAATTCGAGCGGCATTCACCGCAGGAGCGCGGGCCGCAGCGGTAGCGGGCAAAACCGTGGCGCTGCCGTCGCCGTGAGATTGGGAGATGGTTCTCACCGCGTCGTCTGCTGCACTTGCATCGCATTCGCTTGCATGAACTGCTGAGGGCTCCAGATCCGCTGCGAATCCTCCGCTAGCATGCATCGGTTTTGGAATGATCAACTGACCTCGAGCTATAAATATACCTTTTTTAGAAATCGCCGATTCGAGAGGGCTGTTGGGGTTGTGACAGTTGGAAAGAGTTCACAGCCCTACCCCGAAACCTAACATAACGTTTCGGATTCAATCTGGATTTCATGTTTCCAATACATTTCCAGTTAGATTTCTTGTTCCATAATCCAAATAGCGAAAAATTATATTGGGTTTTGGGGTAGGTTAGGTTGAGGTAGGTTAGGTTGAGGAACATGTGGCTGAGTCGCGCATTTACTCCTATTCGCGGTGAAAAGCTTGCTAGGGGCGCTTCTGTTTTCCTCACGATGGGTAGTGCGCGTGCTACCCAAGCGGTTGGCATTGCACGTGCTTGCACCAGCAGAGAAGTTGAAGTATTCTCACTCTGGGTTGTGAAAACATTCCACCAGGCGGCGATACCCAAACTTCTCGCCCCGAATATCACTTTAAGAAAAGCCCGTGCGTCTACTTTCCCGCACACCACTCGGAGAGTCAATCACCGCAACTTACGGAGGCAGCTCAGCGAATGACGATGCCGAAACACATGTTTAGACCAAAAAACGCAGTCTGAGCTGTGACATGAAGCAATGCAAAACGTCACGCTTGCATTGCTTAATGTCACAACTCAGACTGCGTTTTTTGGTCGTCTAGTAACAGCTGCACTAATTACCTGAAGCAGTCATATTTAATTCGCGGACTCCCAGAATAATTTGAACACATGCTGCGTGAGCGTGCGGCGTAAAGATTTTTTGAATCGTTGCGTCGGCGGGCGCACGTTGACTTCATACTCGGGTTCAATCACTCGCTTCGCGCATGAAGGGATGCCCAGTGTATGACAACCACCGGTTTTGCTCAATGGAGTTTTGTATAGGGCCACCCTTTTTCTCTAAAGTACAAAATAAGCCGCAACGACAGCACAGAGCAGTTAATGAAACACATAAATCACACATCTTCGAGAAACACACTCAAGTGCCCAATAAAGCTGAACTCAAATAAATCAGGCACAAGGACAAACATGGGAGCGCAGATGTGTTGTCCTCTCCGTCCTCGTGTGAAGCTTTCAGTTGATTTTACTTACTACCAACTGGGTCATTTAAACCGAGTCAAAATACGGCACATTTAGTCGGGGACAGAGGAGAAAAGAGCCACTAACCTTCTAAGCCGAGCAGCCCAATGTTGGCCGAAGCGATGAGCACGAAAACTTTATAGGCACGTTGCCGCCAACCTTTGTCGGATATATAGTTTTATGGCAACGTGCCTGTAAATACTGCAGAATATTATAAGCTATGGAAGCGTTGTACACTAACCAAAGACTGTACACGAAAGTTGCCCTTCCCAAACTCGGTTGCATCGAGAAAGATCAAAGTCTCGAACGTCTGGAACTTAAATCTTGAAGACTCGTAGACCATTAGAATGTGTTGAATTCAAAATTCAAAACAGTCAAACCCGTCGATGTAAACGTCTCAAAAGGTTGTATATTAGAACTGGTCTAACTTGAGTCTCTGGAAAGCCCACGACGTTTAACCTTTTTCGAAATGGAGACTCCAAAGGCTCGCGTCATTTAAAGCTCCATGCACTCATCTTGATTACACTCGTATCTTTCCTTTCTTTCTGAAGTAGAACTTCTAGTGAATGGTGTAGGCCTACGTGCAGCATTTCTTCTATACACACTCCGAAGGTCACGCGCTCGCGCACTTAATAACAGCGAAGGAAGATAGTCGCCACGGGTTGTCGTCTCGAGTCCTGATTGCACGTGCATTTGCGAGTTGCCGACGTCGTCTTTTTTCTTGCTGGCTGACATATCTGGTTTCATTCTCGAAAGCGTAGAGCAGGCGAACCCTTTCTTACTTTGTCCAGAGTGACCGCAGCTTCACGTGCACAGCACACGGACGGCTCGTTCAGAACGACCACTTCAATGCCCGGCCGCCGTCTCGCGCCAATTCTGCTCTATGTGAACTCAGGGTGCACGCCTTCTGGAATGTTCACTGCACGCAGCCGTACTTGAACAGGTCACAGATTCGGGAGTACGCTCCCTTTCAGTCTACAGTCCGACCGCAGTCCGACTTGTATCCATGCGAAGCTCTGACGACGGTGATTCAAGTAAACGCTGCGCGCAAATATTCTTGAAGACATTGATTGGAACAAAGGCGTAGTCCGCCGATATTTTTATGATTGTTTATTTTCCTCAAAATTGGCGAACGCGCACCAATAGATTGGGTTTAACTAGTAACTCAGATGTTCCTAAAAAAATAACTAGAATTGTTTTTACAATGTTATTGGATTTTACATTTTAATCCTTCCCTTAATTTTTTTATTAATATTATTTTTTATCTTTTTACACACTGAAATTTTTTATTTGCGACACTGAAAAAGTGACGCCAGCGGCAGACACAGGTTCACCATCCGGGCCGTAGAGCCTATTCCAAAATATTTGCAAGAAGTTTAATGGAGTGAAATGAATGCTGTGGAAGCACACTTCAAAACTCGCTCAACAGATGAAAACAAAAAAAAAAAAAAAAAGATTAAACACGGGTCAAACGCGGACTCGAGTCCGATCTGTGTCACCGCGTTGGCCTTCTTTAGGTGACGCCAAAATTCCACCACGAAGGCTTTGCTGTCTACGTTGGTTAATGCTTACTCTCACTATCTTTCTCATGGCCGCGTGTCGGAGACTTTTTTTAAATTTAATTTAAAATATTGTGCACGAGACACGCCACGTGAAACGATCTTTATCAGATGAAGCTGACCAACGAAGCGCACTACCCTCGCCCAAGAAACAACAGTCCGATTTAAGTGTGTCCGTCACACGGAAGCGTCGCCATAAAAGCGTCGTAAAAGGAGACAGACTGGGAACTCCCGGGCTGACGACCACCCAGAGAATGCACAACCAATGCTGTGGGAGAGCGTTCCATGACGTCAGCCATGACGAGGAAGCCCGAAATAGCCTCTGGCTTTAAGATTAGAAGACTTGAGCGTTCCTAGAAGCGGCGTCCCATTATGAGTGCGCTCGAAGAACAATAATAAACATTCGTAGCCACTGGGAAACCTGAGAAACACGGAGTGTGACGAGCCCATTGCCAGCCGGGAGCGCATGTCTGCGTGAGACGGAACGAGACATCAAGACATTTGGCTCTGTAAAGCTCCTTGAACACAAGCAAGCTTAAATGCAGTATACCGGCCGTTTTACACCTCTCCCGCATACTCCGCAGGTAACGAATCCTTCACTGTGGGCTATTAGGCCTCATAAAGTGAGGTCAAACTTTTTAGGCGCGCACTTCTAAACGCGACTATTTCGAGAGAAAACGCGCAGCTTTCCTCGAGAATTACTTCGCCGGGATGACGTCCCTGATGATGTATTGTACAAAGCTTGGGATTCTCGTAGGTTAATTAGTAAACTGTAGCGATATCGGAATCCAAGTTACAGGATTCATATCGATGAGACTTATACCAATGGCCTGTTTTATCTAGTTTTTTTTTTTTTAATTTTTGATACCATATTACTTTTGTTCATTGCGTCTAAAACTTGAAAAAAAAAAAACACACCTTCAAACACTTTAATGCACGTCTTTAAAGTTAAATTTGATGGAGAGGAGGCTCGCTGTCCCCGATTACTTCCTGCATGCTCCGAACGGTACAGAAAAAAAATATTTAAAGAAAGCTAGGTTGATCAATCTTGTTTTCACGGTCGTCGACGAGAGAAAGGAACGTGGTCCCTCTTCACTTTCTTTCTATCCCCCGCACAGAGGCACACACATACGCGCAATGGGACGGAGCTCTTTGGCGCCGTCAAAGTGGTTGCGTAACGATACGATTTTCCGCGGCTGACAGCCGTCCGCGATAAGGTGCGTCCCCGCGCTAGGCAGCTGTGTTTGTGCCTCCGGCGCACTGTACACTACACAACCCGAAGCCAATCCACGCGAAGAAAACAGCGCTTATCTCTATGGGTTTATAGGGCTGACGAACCCTGGACGTATCGCCGCGGCTCGCTTCAAAAGAACGGCCGAAAAAAAAAAGAATGGCGAGGGCGGAGGGAGCCACATGGTTCCTGCTTAAAATCAGCCCGAAGCCCGCCCGGGCTGTCTGCCGAGACTGAAGTTCCCGCTTGCGAACGGCTGCCTCTGTGTCGAAATAACCGTAATCACTGCGTTTCGCATTTTTGGGCCGCGCTTACAAGGTCTCGTGTCGACCGGCACTAGAGCACTCGCGAAGGAAGCTCCGGATTTAGTGTACCGATTCCACGAAGCGCCAGCGCCCGTCACGCAATCGAATTTAGGAGTTGGACTGTTTGCGGATGCAGGCGTCCGACTGACGCGTGAGAATTCGAAGGCTCTGGTCAATATGCATGCACGAAACTCTGAACCGGAAGAAGTAGCATGCGAGCACGGATACAAACGTAGTCGCCTTAGAAATTCGTCTCTTCTAATTTGCGAACATTTGAATCGGCACCGAGCTGACATGGAACAGGGCAACTCGGATCGGGTCGAGTGACGAAGACTGTGGCTCGCGCGCGATTATCCGTCTTATCTACGTGGTCATATATACAACGTTTGCTCGGCATATCGGCAAGCAGCTCAACTGGGAAACAAGAATACGACACCTGCTGCACGGGGAAGTTTAATGTGTACGGTGTAATCGAGTGAGCGCACGAAAACAAAAACATATTTGCGAGTTTGAATTTGTGTGCGCCAACACCAGTTAAGCTGAAAGACCCGACGATGAACAAACTGCATAAACAGAAGAGAACTGATGCACCATTTGCCTTAAAAGCGAAGTTAAATATTTGTATTGTTGCAGTAAGTATATTTTGTCATTTAAGACTTAGTTGCGGCACCACTGCTAAATGACTGCGCGAGCGCGCTCACACCCGACCTCTTAAAGGCAATCAAAACACCGGTTTTGATGACAATCTCGCCGCCTTCGGCGGCCCACTGCGAACGGGTTGCGATCCACAAATACGAGGCATGAAGTATGTGGTAATTGCCCCAACAAATACTGCGCACTGCTTGCGACGGACAATTTTCGAGATGGTATGTCTGAAACACTCGGCAGAAAATAACCGGGTGTGATAACTCTTTTTTCTTGGGTAAGAAATTGGCTATGGAAACCCTACGGAATCGTTCTCGTGTTTTTTTTTTTTCTTTTTGGTATAGACTTAAATGCATTGAGGAAAAAAAAAAGGTAAAAGTCAAAACGCAAAAATATTCACCGAATGACGCATCGTGTCTGCAATGTATTCAAACAAACTGTGCGGAGCGCAGGGTCGTTAAAAAATCGTCTGCTAGAACTTAGCGGTACGTTTGCGCCGTGCCTGCTTCTTGCGCACTGCAGGGGCTGCGGCGACGTCAGAACGCCGAACTATGATTGGCTTTGATTGGAAGGATAGTGTAATCAGTGAGGGTGCTCTATTTACCGGACCCTTCAGCGTGATCGTGCACGCAATCACCCAGCGCGGAAGCGCTTACCTAATTTTTGTTTCGTATAGGTACGTTGAAAAAAAGGCAGACTTTCTAAAGAAAAACGGCGATATGCGCGGTGATTACACATATTTATTGCTGAGTAAATTCTACAGGTGAAGATGTGTCAGGCGAGGTAGGCCCCTGACTAGGAAAGGCGTGTACTGCATCAAAAACTACCTCCTGTGTATAATTGACGGCGGAGAACCATAACGGTAGGGTGTACAATTGAACAGAACCACTCCGCAGAACCTTAATGAATCGTCCCATAATGGAGAGCGCCGTTTCCAAAAGGTCAACCACCCCGATGACTACTGAGTGATAGTCAGCGGATTTTCATTAGGACCGCAGCAACTATGAGTGTCTCGTTCCCAAAGTCCTCGCTGAGAGAATCCTGTCTTGTCTTTAAGCAAGCATAGGCCTATGTACCCCCGCGCACAATATGAGCTGAATGAAGCATTCCGCCATTTTCTGCGTCTGCGGTCCCCACAAGTTCTATGAACTCCATTGTCAAATAGTCCGAAGTATGGGACCTCCACTTTGCATTTTATTTCTAGTTCTGACCGCGGCTCTCACAAAAACTGGCCACCAAAGAAGCACGAAGAACTGTTTCAGCTCTATTGTCCGCGATAGTGTGACTTTTTACATCCTTTATTACGTCGAGAAACGCATGGTGTAAGCTCGCGGGTATATACACTCTAGAAAAAAGCCCGTGCGTCTACTTGACCGCATAACACTCGGAGAGCCAATCCCCGCAACTTACAGAGGCACCTCAGCGAATGACGAAGCCGAAACATATGTTTAGACCAAAAAACGCAGTTTGAGTTGTGACATTAAGCAATGCAAGCTTGACGTTGTGCATTGCTTAATGTCACAACTCAGACTTCGTTTTTTTGGTCTAAACATATATGTTTCGGCATCGTCATTCGCTGAGCTGCCTCCGTGAGTTGCGGTGATTGGCTCTCCGAGTTTTGTGCGAAAAGTAAACCAGCAAACTTCTTTTTTTTTTTTTTTTTGTAGAGTGTGTACATTTAGAAAACAAAACGTCATGTCGTGTCTCGTCTCCCAGTCTCCGAACGCCTCCGATCCTGCCAGCCAACTCGCGCGCGCGCGCGCGCTCACCTTTTGCGTCAACACGTTCTTGCATTTCGATTGTGCGATTCCGTCTGCGAGCAGGCGGTCGTCTCACGTCGAAGAATGGCATCCACAAACAACATGCAGACGCACGCACCACGTGCGTACACGTGAACGAACGAGCAGAACATCCGAGTGGAATTCTTCGCGCTGCGGCGAACAAATGTCCCACTGCGCGTGGCTCGCAGGAACCGCTTCGCGGAATGGCATCCCGACACCGTGCTCGGCCTTTCGAGGGGGGAACGCGATCGAGTGCGCTCTTGGCCCTGACCGAGAGCCGACCCCGTGCCGACGGAGGAGCGCCCCAGGCGGAGTAAGGCCGTTCCGGCGGGGACGCACCGACTCAGGTGTCGAGCGCGACGCAGGAAGCGCGCAACGACCTTCGCGACCCCCGGCATCGCATTCGCGCCTCCCCGTGCACATGCACCTGCCGACTTCTTCCCCGCTGCTGCGAGGCAGTGCCGACACCCGATATTGTGAGGGCGACCGTGCTTTCTTCCACGACGTAGCCCAAGGACGCGTCGGTCGACCTTGCGGAGGGATGCCTCCGCAGGCTCCGCAGTGTCGTGTTTCCACAATTGTCTAGTCTGCATGTCGTCCTCTGTGGCTCGTGAGTCGTGGACGCTCGACACATATAGCGCGAATCAGCCGGATACGCGCGTTCGGCCGGCCGTCTCTCGTTCCGCGGTTAATTTCGCCGGTTCTGGCGAGAAGTGCGGCGTCGTTGCGAGGGGACACCCCTGCAATGAGTTACGGGTCTGTAAAGTAACCAAGCGATTATTTAAGTTTGTCTGATTCGTTTAAATTTCAGGAAACCATACACTCCAAGAAATGCCTGCGCATCTACTTGCATTGCGTAATGCGACAGCGCAAACTTCATTTTGAGGTCTTAACAGATGTTCCGCCTCATCGTTCGCTGAGCTGATTTCGTGGATCGCAGAGACTGGCTCTTCGGGTGTTTTGCGGGTAAGTAGACGCGCAGGCATTTCTTAACGGTGCATAGTCACGTGTCTCCCTCTGACGCGCTGATTGGCTAACTGGGACCGTAGCCTTCGCTGTTCGCCAAGTTACTGTGAGTTCATTACGATTAATGGTTAATTTTATCGAGAGGTCTACTCAGATAAGCACCTCGTACATATAATGCCCCAAAATAAGAAAGGTAGCGACGTCTTCTCCCTCCTCCTCTGACGCGAACACCTTTTATCTTTAGGTTTTGTTTTTTTTACACCCGCGCGTCGACTGTAGCGCCGCCTGGATCGGCCACTGGCCGCCATATTTGAGGTCACTGTTTAGAGCGCATGCTCAGAACGAGCTCGCATTAATAGGCTGCCAAGACCGGCAATCTTGGTGGTGCGGAATGCACGTGGCGAAAGAACTGTGGAAGCTCGCGTTCAGCACGCGCTCCGCAGCCGAGCACACAGCTATGGCCGCCAGTGAATACTCCCTATACTTGAGTCAGAGCGCAGTCAAAGGCTGGAAGACACGCAAATACGGAAATACATACTCACAGGCTAAAAGCGCACTGTCACGGTCTACCAGCCTCGAAGGATGTGCTCAAAGAGAGACGATGAAAGCCGTGACGTTGCACAGTCAGCGTTATTTGATTGGCGACATGAGCTCATAGCATGCACTGCACTCCGACAGCATAGGCATTCCTTTTCCCTCCTCCTCTGACACGCACACCTTTTATATTTATGTTTTGCTTTTTTACACACGCGCGTCGACGGTAGCGCCGCCTCGAGCGGCCCAAGATAGCAGGCGGCATTCTTCAAAGGATGTCGCTATTTTTCCGTATAAAGGGGCTTTACGTACATAGTGGTCATTACTTGACACCGTCGAAACGGAAACAAATACAGAAATAACTGGCCAGCGAAAACCACCGTAACTTTCGTACATCTACACTTTAAAAAAAGCCCGTGCGTCTACTTTCTACTTACGGAAGCAGCTCAGTGAACGACGATGCCAAAACATATGTTTAGACCAAAAAACGCAGTCTGAGCTGTGACATTAAGCAATGCAAAACGTCACGCTTCCATTGCTTAATGTCACAACTCAGGCCGCGTTTTTTGGTCTAAAGCAACGTTACTAAAACTCTCAGTTGGGAAACTCACCCTTGAAACCTGGGCCGCTGGTGTCCACCGAGACCGAGCTAAATACAATAACAGTGCCACCCTTTATCGACGAGTTGAAACATGAAAGTTGCTTTACATAGCTAATGCGAGATGGCCCTGCGAGATGGCGCCACAGGCCCTTGCCCGACTCGACGTGAAACCGTGCAGTTGCCAGAGTGGACGCTGCGGGAGAAATGGCGGCGTTGCGATCGCCATTAGCTCGGTTCTCGAGTACGGATCGGAGCCACTTTTTTAAAGCAGGCTCTATGGCAGTTTCCCAACTGAGTGGTTCTAGTAACGTTGGTCTAAAGTCTAAACAATGTTTCGGCATTGTTATTCGCTGAGCTGCCTCCGTAGGTTTCGGTGATTGGCTCTCCGAGTGTTGTGCGAGAACGTAGACGAACGGGCTTTTTTTAGAGTGTACCGCTGATGAATAGGTACCAGATTTTATATGTCATGAGCATACAACAATTTGGACTCCTATTTCAGCCACTAGATGGCTCTGAAGTTATGAAAGGGTCTATTGTCTATACGAAGAGTTTAAGTCGTCTGCTTCTAGCGGAGGAGTTGCGTTGACGTCAAAACGACGCCGAACTCTGATTGGCTTTGATTGAAAGAATGGCGGGGAGACCTCAATGCTAGCTGCCTTGAGATCTATCCATTATTATTTTTTTTTTCATACAGTCAATAAGAGCATCGGCGTTCTGACATCGTCGCAACCCCTGTGCAAGAAGCAGACGAAGTTGCGCTTCGCATAGGCCTGTTGCACTCGGGTCGGCCGGGGGGCGCGAGCGCGTCCAGAAGACGCGACCAAGTAATGCCGACTTCGGCGTCGCAAGCATAAAGACGGCGCTGTAGCACAGAGCTATTATAATGTACGCCAGGGGTTCAGCTGGCATTAGCGTGCTGTTGCATATTGAAGCAGACACCAACCAGTCTAAAATTGACTTCCGGTGATGCATTTCTACGGGGAAAAGCGGGTCAATTTTCTCTGCGCCTGATTATACCACCGAATATTACGAATAATTCTAATATAGTAAATAGCAAGGACTATTTTAATCACTGTAAATGAAAATATTGATAAGCTGCAGTGTTTTTCTTTCAAATCCGTGGCATTAAAGGGATACTGAACCAAGGAATTTAGTGTCCATAATAAGTGGCGCACGTTCTTTCCACGAGCCAGCAGCCACCGGTGTGCGCGAGCACACGCAACAAAAGTGACGTCAAAGACCTCCATTCGCGGTTAACATGAGAGTGAAATGTATGGGCTTCGGGCCAAAGGAGAATAAAGACAAGTTTTTCATCTACACAGTGGTGTCTGGTGTAAAAGGTAAGCGATTAATTGGTCTAACAAGCACGTAGCTTTCACTTGTAAAGATGAAAAGCCTGTCTTTATTCTCCTTGGGCCCGAAGCATACATTTCACTGTCCTTTTAAAGGGCCTCTGACACGCCAAAAAAAATATTATTTTTTTCACGCTAAACGTTGCAATGGCATATCAGGACATTACAAAGAAAATTGTTTCACTATAGAGTTGCGTAGTTGTTTTATAAAAAATAGAAATACGAGGCCCAATTCAAAGTTCCCGCCGTGCACTGTGACGTAACAGTGTACCGCAAGGTGTCGGGGCGGTCAGAAAGGAGGCATCGAGCTACGTCACTAAAAGTGGGTTAACCGGAAGTCGCGTGAGTTTCACTCCTCGTGCTCTCCGCGACCGTGCCTAAGACTTTTTTTCTTTTTATTATTCTGCTCTTCGTACGAGCGATCGTAGAAAACGAAGTTTCAGTTCCACTAGCTCTTTATCCCTGCACCGTTGGTTAGTTTGCATGCTGTAAAATTTGAGGACGAAGAGTCAGTGGATCGACGTGATGGAGGTCAATGATGAAAGCGTTGCGAGTACAAGCCAGTGTACGAGTGCATGCCGTCAGTCCGATAATACAGGGCTATACTGGGCGCAAAACAAGCTATCAAGTTTTCAAAAAAAAAAAAAAATTTAGAACGCTCGCAGAAATTAGGATTGCTAGCATACGACACGCCCGATCGCATTGCTGAAGGTTGAGACACTGAGGTCGTTGAATCATCGAATACTCTCCAGGCTGTAGATGCCTGCCGTCTAAAGAATACGAACTGGTGAGTGTACCAAGTACAAGTAAACGTCGAGCACAAAGTACTATTTTGTCTAGAGCATGAGTAGAACTTGTTTACTGGGTGTTCATGCGGCCGATGTATGTCTCTCAGAAATGCATGCAGTGTGATCTCTTCTTCAGTTGCTGAAATACCGGGACAGTCCCTCACACAGCACCTTCTAGGCATTGTAGTTGATCACGTCAATGGACCTTTTGTAGAAATACGCGGTGCGCATGCGCGGAGTATTTGATGCGCCTGGGTTCGAGAGTATCTAGTTCCAAACAATCCGCCATCTTGCATTTCTCGCCTTTGGGCGCCTTGGTCTTGGAGACCATCGAGAGTCGAGACTCAAGTTTTGATGTTGCGAACAAGGTGAACACGAGTCATCGTACTGACGACGCCCGTTCTAGATTACGACGTGCACCGCAATCATGCCGGTGAACTGTGTAGCCTTCTTTGAAGGACCATCCCCGATGCGCTTGCCTCAACGAACTGTCCTTTTTGAGGTAGCTCCATACGCGGTCCTGGGTGAGGTTCGTACGGTCCGAGGGATGACGTACCCAGTGGTCGGCGTCAAACTTGAACGGGATGTTCTCATCCCGAGACATCGCGACTCAAAATGCTTCGAAAAGCAGCGAGTGTACCCAAAAAGAAATAATAATTGGTGTTGTGTGGATATTTATACAGCGAGTCGTTGGTCAGCCATTTTAAAGTTGCGACGAGTCACTCGCTGTAGATGAGCAATTTAGCCAGTGCAGTACAACCGCTAGCCTGGGGTCTTTAACGTGCACCACGCAGTAGTGATACACGACCGCACGCCGGTGCGATGCTCATCCAGATCGAAACGGGCAGGGGTGGGGATTGAACCCAGGATCCCTGGGTTCTGCAGCGCGAGCTTTCGCTCCACGTGCTCCGAGCTGGTGTGCGCTAGCCCACTCGGCCACCGACCCCCCCCCCCCCCCCAAAAAAAAAAAAAAAAAGAAAAAGAAAACGAACCGGTAGCACACAAGAAGCCTAACGTGCACGTTGTTTTCTCTACAAATACTCTCCAACCCAGTGCGCCTCAGGTTCGCCCATCGCCCCATAGGTGGCAGCATATATTCGCCAAAAGGTCCATTCACTGACTCCGCTTCTTCTACCTTTACAGCAACATTAAGCGATGAAAAGCAAATAAAAGAAACCTTGTCTGCTTGCATCGCTCGTGGAGGTGCGAAGAATAACAAAAATATTTAAAAAATATTACACGCGCTCGCGGTAAGCACGAGGAGGGCTACAACTCACGTGACTTCCGGCGATGCCTCCCTTCTGACCGCCCTGACACCTTGCGGTACACTGTTACGTCACAGTGCACGGCGGGAACTTTGAATTGGGCCTCGTATTTCTATTTTTTATTAAAAAACTACGCAACTCTATAGTGAAACAATTTTTTTGTAATGTCCTGATATGCCATTGCAGCGTTTAGCATGAAAAAAAAAAATACTTTTTTTGGCGTGTCAGAGGCCCTTTAAGCACGAATGGAGGTCTTTGACGTCATTTTCTTTGCGTGTGCTCGCGCACACCGGCGGCTGCTGGCACGTGGAAAGAACGTGCGCCACTTATTATCGGCACAACATTCTTTGATTCAGTATCCCTTTAAACACAGTGATAAAACAGCTTCAGACATGCGTTTATGTGCACTGTCGGGCACTGTTAGCGCGAGCACGGCGTCTGCGCATTTCTGCTTGGGGGAAGTTACGTGCCAAACGAACGAAGGACATCTTGAAAACCAAGAGAGGCGGCAAGAACTACGCAGTAGCACTGGACCACTAACTACCTGTGCATTTATACGATTAAAATTAAATGAAGACCAAAAATATAGTCCGATTTGCAATAAATAAGTATTGCTTTATGCCCTCTGATCGTGGATATGTGCGAAGATGCTTGTTCTGTGTTCAAAACATGACCCGCAGCACACTCGAAATCTTTGGAAATATAGAGAAGTCAGAAAACAGGCGCCCCATAAAAGCTGCCGGGCATAGGAAATAATAAAAAGAGACACATTGCATAGCCCACATACTTTATTCTTTACGTTTTGAATGTTTCTTAACCGCTCGTAAAGATGCACGCGCGACGGGGTCATTTTGATATAGTGACAGGACTGGCATATTAGCAATATATAAGCGTCACCGGAAAGCTGCTGAACCTTGAACACACTCTACACTCCTTTCGATTGTTATTTGGCTTCGAATCATCGCTCCTTTTTACACACCTGCTGTGGAACAGAGGTTTGGACCTTAACTATAGCCAAGTCTAACATCATCTCCGGATGAAGAAAAATACTGTAACTAAAGCAATTACACTTTCACAATGATTGCCCGCTGCCTTCACTGAAGTGAGCGACCGCACCACCAGACCGACTAGACTGACAGGGCGTTACCATCTCAAACCTTCACCGAACGGCCCGCAATCGGTCACTTCGGCTCGCTGGCTGACTCGCCTCAGCCGTCCCCGAACTTCCAAAACTCGGGCAGCGGTATTCGTGACGATCAGAAAAACACGTCGTCCCCATCTTGTATATTATATCGACACATAATCACCATCTATAGACGCGGCACCGTGGGCCTCTATGGTACGGGCTGTTTGTTGCCTTACTGCGGTGTCGCGGCTCTCCTGAGCCAATAAACATTATTACTATTATTATTACTATTAATATTATTATTATTATAATCAAGGTACATACTATTCGGGACGATCCAAATAGCAAAAGTGGCCCATGTTATTTTCTGGCGAAGAGACAAAATGCAGGCGCGATTTCCCATAGGAAGGCACAGGAGCACCGCAGAAGTAGACTGGCTGCTGCCGTCTTCAATTTGCATCCCGGATGCCGCGTAGACACTAGCGCCAGTTGAACGTCTAGCGTACATTATAATAACTCTATGCGCTGTAGCGTTCGATCATGGACGAGTCATGTTCGCATTTCTCAGCACCTCCTCATGCGCGTTAACTGAACTCCAGCAAAAACAAAACGCGTAAAAAAAACAAAAGTGCAGATTGTGGCCATATCCCCCCATCGAAACGCTAAGGATGCATTCCTTTCAGTTGCATTGTTCATGTTTTCTTTCATAGCACCCTTGAGCAACATGGGGGAGCGTAATAACGCGCAACCGAAACACGACCTCTATGTGGTGGTGTTTATTTGACGCACTCTCAACTTGTATCTAGCTCTAGGAGGCCTCAAATTCTTTTCTTTGTTTCAGCTCTGTCATCCTAGAACGTCTCGTGAATGGAACTGCCTTCCCCCACCCATTGCTACCATCACAGAGTTTGGCCGTTTTAAGCGAACACTAACAAGTTATTATTCGTGTATTTGAACCAACACGGCTCAAATACACAAATAACAACTCGTAAAGCAGGGGTCACACTGCTCATATACATCGTACAAAAGACAGTCTGCAAACACGAGTCACCGCAATATCCGTGGTTCGAATGCCGCCGACCAAGTTTTCTCCCTGAACTCATTCGAATACTTGAAAGGATAAAACACGCAGGGGGACGGAAACAGGACTTCTGAAAGAAGTCCCGTTTTCCGTCTCCGTCCTCGATGTTTTATCCTTTCAAGAATCCGTATCTACGGTATTCCCCAACACGCTCGTTTTCAATTATTATAATTATGAACTCATTGCTATGTGGCATTCGAAGCACGGATCTCGCGGTGACTCGCGTTCGAATCTCTATGCAGACTCTCTTTTGTATGATGTATAAGCAGTGTGACCCCGGCTTTAGTGTTTGCTTAAAAACCATTTGTCTATTATGCTTGTACTTCTGACCCCATTCCCCTCGTAACGCTTCGGCACTGAGGGTACAATAAATCGATAAATAAACAGTTTCAAATATATTTGTGAGAACGAAAAAAAAAAAAAAAAAGAAGGCTACACAGGCAAATAAAGAAAAAGAAAGACTGACGTCCTTCCACGACCGGAAAAATGCCTTTTTGTAGAAAAAGCGTCAGGAATGATGTTCACATTTCCTTTAGGCCACAGCATCGGGGGTTTCAAAACGAGGACTCTTGGACCTCAGGAATCGGGCTACAATCATGGAGTCAACCGGAGAAGATTATCCGTTGCTATCAGATAAACGCTCAGGAGTGCTGTCCTTCTGTCGGTGATACGATTCATCGTGTCTTGGTTACCGTGTATTTTCTGCGACTACGACGACTCCACATGTTTCAACAGCAACAAATACGAACCTCCTTTTTGCATTCTTGTTGACTTTTTACAGTGAATGGCCGCGAGACCATACGTGATGCCCTTCCCAAACCCATTAAAAGCTAGACGTCTGACGAGAGTGAAGGTCTTTGTTAATTTCCCCTCATTTTTGAGGTACTCCGGGGTCCAGGCGGGCCCGAAACATGCGGACAGATAACCTACCAATGTGCACCATGGGTTTCTCCGGTGACGATAGCCCATCTATAGTAAAACAAATAGCTTTTGGTCATACCTGACAGAATCATCGTACGTAGAATATACGTTTCTGGGACGGTAAATGTCGGTGACTATGGGCCACGTGGTCACGTGATTACATGAAGTGACGTCATGTGATTACGGATGTCGAGTGGCATCCTTGACGTCACGGATGTACGCTCCGCCCGGAACGTAACATTGAACTGGTGCAGAAGTATGTACCAATTGTTTCTACGACGCTTTTTCGTGACGCTGGAAGGTGCCTATATAGTTCTCCCCTATAACGCATTCTGCGTTAGAAATGAGGAGATTAAATTTGAATCAAGCCACACTTTGAATACAAAAAGAAGGGCGGACGTATCGTCCCGGGGCGTACAGATAGAGAGAACACTTCAGAAGGAAGAGCAAGCACGAACTCACAGCCCGTCAAGACCCAGTACATTAAACTCGGTTGCCATCCTCTTCGTCGCATATATACTGTGCGTCGAAATCAAATGATCCCGGACCCTTGAAACGGGAAAGAAAAAAAAAAGAAAAAAAAAATAATAAGAAGAAACGTTTAGCCCTGATTGAGTATGAAACAAGGTCATCCAGTCGTTTTTGGAACTCCCGGTTAAAAGGACACGGAGTTTTAAATCTGTCTTTCAGAAAATCAGCATCAATTAAAGAACAGGAGGATCGACTCTTAGGAAAAGAGAGGCGCAGAGTTAGTACGGACACGTGCTCCCAAGTTCTCCTCGTTTCAAGGCCTGTTCAGACAGTTGCGTTTGAGTGCGTTTGACTGCGTTCCGTCGAGAACCGAAAGCAAGTCACCGACACATCTGTGCTTCGTATGAAGCGTGGAATCCAATTCAAGGAATCATCTTGGCACGCGATATAAGCAGTACGGATGTCCTGGTTTCTCGCCGCCGCAACCCAGTCAAACGCAGTCAAACGCAACTGTCTGAACCAGGCTTCAAGCTCATAGCTGAAATATAGGCTCATAAAACATCATAAGGCCATTGCAAAAGCATGAGGGAATTAATGGTTCGCATTTGTTCGTAATCGTACCGATTGGGCGGCCATCCGATGACACGCTGTTATGAGAGCTCGCAGTCCTCCGCACACGCATGTTGCGTGAGTGGTTATCGCGTCCGCGGGGCGGTGCTATAGCTATAGCTATCCGTGAGCGGGCTTTTCGATACGCGAGGCGCCACATTGTCTGCAGAGCGGGACAGCTTGTCTGTCTTCGTTATTAAGTTTTTTTTTTTTTTTTCTTTTTTTTTTTTTGCTTTGGGAGAACACCCGGCCCTTATCGCAGCCTCGGCATTCTTTTTGTTGGACGCGGGCCTGACGCTTTTGGTTTAACGTCTCACGATAGCTATCGTTTCTCTCGCTCTTCCTTTTTTTCTTTTTCATTGTCGTCTTCCCTTTTGACGGGCTTGTAAGATAAACATTGCGAGGGCGGCATTCACAGTCGGATGCCTCCCCCTTCATCTCAGCAGCTGTGGCATTTTCCTCGAAACTCTTGCACTTGGCCTTCACCATAACGTAACATAGCTTTTTCACGCAAATGAAGCCGGTTAATTTAGAGTAACTGAACTAATAGCGACGTATACAGCAAACCGAGATGTCAAACATATCAGTCGCCGCTCATGGCTTTCTCCGTCGCAAGCGTGCACTATAGCGCAGAGTCTTTGTGTACGCAGACACTGCGGTTCCACACTGCGCATCCGCCAAACGCAGTCAAATTTGCGTGCTGCGTGCGTCCGCAATTTTGGAAAGTCTGCGTTCGGCGCGCAAACTGCCCTGCGTTCGCCCCTCGCGGCGCGCGAGACTGTGCGAGACTGCTGGGCATAGCCAGCTGCAACGTGGCGGAGCCCAAGGCAAAGAGTGTTGTTGCGAGCCTTCGCTTCACGATCGGCGCTTATTTGCGCGAAGTCCTTCTGTGCATGCGACGCCCTGAAAAATTTGGCCAACTCGCAAGACGTCGCCTCGAATCCTCCGTTTGCAACAGGAAAGGTATTCTCAGGTCGCGACTCGCGATTCAGTTGAAGTACTATTGACCGAACGCGCTCGCTGGCGCCATTCCGTCAATTCCGCGGCTTATGCGCATCTTTACGAACGTGCCGCTCGAGCAAAGGCACTCATATATCCTTTGGGACACGAGTTTTCATTCGACTACATCCACTGATCGCCAGAGATGTGTGTGTGCGTGTGTGTGCGTGCGTCTCTCTCCTTCTGTCAGAGTGGCCCTTTTATTCCCGACGAGCTCCCGGGCAAGAATGGCGCATGGCGAAGTCAGCGACATCGCCTACATCGTGTCTCATGTATCAGGAAAAAAAAACAACAGAGAAACGCACCTACAAACACTGATTGACATTTCAGTGGCCTGACTGCACTCACTTTGTCGAATACTCTAAATTTCAAATAGCGCATTATCACACCACACGGTCTGCGGCGGCAAACGAAGATTAAACTCAGGTGGAAAACGACCAGGTTTCCGCTCGTCATGTCAAGATTAGCGCTCGTTCCCCAGCCCTCCGCGACGGAAGCGCAATTCATGTGCGAGCGCGTTTCCGAAGAAGCGAAAATTTCTGTTCCAACGACCGACAACCCGTGTTTACTAAACCGTTTACTACGTAGACTTTACACCCGCAAACGCGCAGTCGTTATCTTTGGCGCACCCAGTTCTGGGAGCACCTAAGATAGCGCGGTCCATGGCGACTTCACCCCGGGAGACTCGCTGCTCCCGGAGGACCGTGACCGTGGAAACGCTACCTGCAGCTAGCGAATTTGCCATCGGAGGCGCAGGAAGACCCTTCAAAGGCCGTTTCATAGGGTGCCATGTCTTTTGTTGTTTTGTTTCTCGTCAAGACAAGAAAACGCACGAGAATCACCACATCATTGGGAAACGGGAGGACCAGAATGTCTGCGTGGAGCTGCGTTTCCTCCCAAAAATGACGCCCTGTGAAACAGCCTTGTGGGGGAGGCCATGCAGGGTTCGCTCCGTCACAGCGTCGTATATGTGAGGGGTGCCGCGGGTTCTGTGCGCTGTCCGTCAGCTTAGAGCATGGCGCACAGTCGACGCCCCTTGGAACACAATGCCGTGACATCACAAAAGTAGTCTGGATGTGAAGACGGATACTGGCGACTTCTGCGAAATCAACGGCAAGCTGTCACGGCAGGTTCGCTGGCCACAACACTTCCTCGAGCGAGTCCGCTTTTCACAGCGCTTGGTGAAAATAGGTTGAATAACACGCCGTGAATATCTCCACCACGAAGAGGAGGGTGTGGAACCGGAACCGAACCGAAAATCGGAACCGAACCGTTATTTTTAGCCGAACCGGAACTCAACCGAACCGAAATCTTCGCCGAAATCTTGGAAGGGTAACCGATTCAAAACGATTCACGGTAATTTATTCTAGCTTTTTTGTTAGTATCAATAAATTCATATGTGGGAATAAAAAATTGGCAGCTGTATTTCTATGTATTGATAAGATCGTCATGTACAGAACTGCAATGTAAGAAAATTCTGGGATTTCGTGGCGCTTTTGTATTGGCACCATGATGAACCATGTGTCACGTGGTCACGTGACGTCATGGTGTCAAAACATGCTGTCAAGTAATGTCACGTCAAGTGACCCCGTGCGTCACGTGGCTTACTGCGCCATGATATCACGACTTCGCACCAAGAGTCACGGACACCGTGACGTGCGCCATGTTCATGACCCCAAACCGAGTGCTCGGGTTTATGACAATCAGCATCGCCAAACATTCGGGTAATGGCTCGTGTTCAATTAAAGATGAGAATAGCCCAACTCTAACCAAATCTGAAGCTCGATGCTCTCTGCTTTCCCAACTTCAGCGCATGACTATGATGAACACTGACGGTATATAATTAGCGTCGGATCACGTGACCACTTGTTCTAATTGCGAATTGGGGAGGGGAAAGCTGTTCATTTTCTTTATTTTTAGAGCGCAGCTCTTAGTCGCCCGTTTCCGGCTTAAGCGGCGTCGCCGTCGGCGTAACCGTGAGGTCACGTGACCCCCCCCCCTCCCCGAGGTCACGTGACCCCCCCCCCCCCCCCCCCCCCGGCAGGTCACGTAACCCCCGAGGTCACGCAAGTAAAGCAAAGCCGAAGACAGCTAGCTTTCTGTCTACCCACTAGTCATTGTACCCGCACGCTCTCGCCTCTTCTTCCACAGTTTCTGCCCGTATATTAATATTTGATGTCGCATGTCGTTCACAGCCCACGAAGAAGAGAAAACGAGCAAAGCGACATTTTAAGTATCGGGGTCAGTCCATCATAAACAAAAATCACCGAAGAGAGAACGTGATCAGAAGTGACAAAGCTCTGCGTTCCTCAAACGCGCGCTCGGGAACGAGCGCTCGAGAGCGCGCAAAATGCACCACGCGAACTCGCCATGAGTCACGACGACGAGCTTTCAACCTATGTGTCAACTTATCGAAGGCCTGGAGGAAGGTTAGCCTCCCAGGTTAACCTCTCTGCTCTTCTGCGATCAACACCAACCAATCTCTTTTTAGTTCCCAGTTCCCTTTAGGAGAGAGCTCGGTGGGATTAAAGTCACTCGATACAATACTGTGCACTGCTTTTCGTGAGTAGCGACAATCAGCATGCATGACAAAGCATTTTGGAAGAAGCACATGACGTCCAAGGTCAGTCTCTTCTACGCCGCCATGTTCTTTCAAAAAAGTGCATTGCCATGCCAGTCGGCGCGGCGAAGATAGCTGTTTCTTGTAAACAGAATGTGCTTCAGCAAGTGTTGGGAGTGGTCAAAAATAAGTCTACGTTGTTTACCTTAACCCCATTGTAAAAGCTTAAAAGCTACATGGCGACATGGTGTCGTCGTGTAGAAGCGGCGCCATGCCGTGTCGTCTCTTACGGGCTTTACTAGCCTCGCCGGTAAAGCCCACAAAGGGGTGAAAGTAGTTCTATGTGCTTATTTAGCTCATTTATTTGTCGATTTTCAAACGACGGCTTAAATATTCTACCGTCTTTGAGGAGCTAGCAGATTACATTCTCGGTGGTATCCCCCTCCCTCCCCCTCCCTCCCCCTCCCTTCTCTCCTCGAAGGTCATCCCCGACATTCGGAGGGAATTCTCCGAGGTGCCGTCCTGCCCCTACTCAAGCCGCGACGAAATCCTCTCGTTCGCCGTCGCCGCCGACTTTCGCCGCCGTGTCGTTATTACCAATGCCACAAAGGGAAGCCCAAAAGAACAGAAAGCCGCAGGGCGAGCCCTGTCGTTCCCATTCCCAGATGGATAGCCTTCTTGATGGCCGTGCCCATTAGTGTGTACCTTCGAATGCGGGCAACTTGACTAAACCTTTTGTTAATTCTTGGGGAAAAAAGATGCAGCAGGGGAAGAAAGAGAGACGAAAGTATTCGCCGCTCCGTGAGAAGCAACGTGACTCGCACGCCGAGACCGTTCATGAGCCGAAGCCGACATCCTTTTCGTGTTTCGAGCGTCCTCAAGGCATTTGTACGGGTGTCTTGCGATAGGCCAGCAGCAGTGTTGTAGGCTGCCGGCATGTGAAGAAGTCGGCCGAAAAGCGAATATTCTCCGGTTCGAACAATCGCACGACTGCTGTTGGCGACGTGCGCGATCGAAAGCGTCGCTTTGGTCGGCCTGCCCCGATTGGCCGAATGCTTATTATTACGTCAGCAAAGGATTTCTCATCGACGGAAATAAGAGGAATGAAGGAACTTTAATTTTGTAAGCAGTGATAGAGTGCAGGCGAGCTGGTAATTAATCGACATCTTGGAAACCCTTTTTTTTATCGTTCCCCATCTCAGGGTTTCCAAGATGTCGTTTAATTTTGACTGTGTTGGCAGTGTTGCTTTAGAGCGCAACGATTTCAAGCTTCCACCATGCTATTACAAACACCATCAAACTTGTTGTTCGCAAGCTAATGACGTCACGAGAGGGAACCATAGGAGGGCGGTTTCTGTTTGCCGTAAAAAGAAATAATACGGTATTTCCAAAGCGTCTAACTTCAGTGAGCAACCCTTCGAGATAATGTATGAAGTTTCCAAATGTCGACGGCGAATCCCGCGTACGCGCCGGTAGACATCGTGTATACATTTTCTAAAGTTTCTTTATATCGAAGAGCTCGTGGAGAATCCATGTGTGGGAGAGAGAGAGAGAGAGAGAGAGACAGAAAGGGAGTTAGAGAAACTAAAACGTGTAGTGGAGTTAAAAAGCATTAAAACGGCATCGGCTACTCAATAACTTGAAAGTGAGAAGGAATAAAACTGAGAGTGCAATTATATAAGAGGTAATAAGAGATGAAAGGTGAAGGAGCGGAGAAAGATGTGACACGCTCACAGCACCACAGAAACTGAAAGTACAGTAGCACAAGGCATGGCAAAATCATTTCTAAAGAGAGCAACAGTATTTTTTTAGCGCAGTTGATAACCTGTGCATTAATTGTTTTTAATTCAATCGACACTGTGAAGACTTGCATTCACAGTGATCACATGAAGTATGGTGAGCGGGATCTTTGTGTAGGTAAATACAACGTCGCTCATAATGCCAATTGTGAAGACTTATATTCACATACACAAATATCCTGCACATTATACACACTTCCAATGTTTACAAATCCACAGCCCAGCGCGTGAGCTCCACAACCCAACAGGTGAATATGCCTCGCTTCGGAAAAAGAGCAAAACACGCGCCATGCGCACAAACGCTGGTACCGGCCAAAAGCCCTTTTCTGGAATGGTCTAGACAGCGACGTGCCAGACCAAAAAGCGTCGCTCTGGTCGGCTTTCCACGATTGACCAAACCACGGGCATTAGAGTATTGTCAGGCTGTCTACTTCAGCGCGATTTCCTTCTATAGGATAGCCACCAGAGCTCCGCATAACTAAAATGTCAGCTAAGTGCCCTTCAAACAAGCACCAAATCTCGACTCGTTCCTTGATCCTAGCTTGACAGGTGATATGCTCTGGGTGTCCTGTAAATAAAAGGGCATTTGGGCAAAATAGTATAGTTGAGTTCCCTTATGCCAAAATAATTGCGATGGTAAGCATAAAAAAATAGAACCACAAACGAAAGACGACAAAAACCGAGTGTGTCTCATCTGTGCTTTCCTAGTTGGTTTCCCTTTGTCCCATTTTGTTTTAAATTATATTTTCTTTTTACGCAATATGTGTCATGGAGAAGCTTGCGCGACGTTGATCCAATGAGCGAAGTCGTCTGTTTAGCGTATTTAGCTTTTTTTTTTTTTTTTTCTTTTAGCCGATTGCGTCGGTAACGATGGGACTGCAGAATCCGCACATTGTGATTCAATACGCATGCAGTGAAACTCGGATAGAATTGCGAAATATTACCAGTATCTACTGATCAAGACCCGAGGCCGGACAATTCTCAAGACCTTTGATGCGCAATCGTAACGTAGTCGGCTGGATTCGCAAGCCATTCAAGAGGCGGTGAAATGTCGGCCGGTAATTGGCTTTTAAACCTTCTACCTCTTGGCGAGTTCGAGTGTCCTGCGGACGCACATCTCAGCTTTGACCCTGCTATTTGGCGTCTCCACATTTTCTCCGAAACACGTTCAGTTTTCTCTCGCCACCTGCACATTCTCCCGCCACACGTGCGAGCGAAGGTCATATGAATGGATTGGGCAGAACCCTTTCCAATCCTGCGGTCTGTAACGGGAGAACAACACTCACGTGACGTTTTTCCGTTACAAGCATGCGTTACAGGAAGTGGCTATAGGAGCCCGCCGTATTCTGCGTCAAAAAGGCAGGAAAACCGCTAACACGGGCTAGCGCGGTCTGCCTGCAATCGATGCTTTGGTAAAGACGCACTCTTCAGGGTTATTTGGGACTTTCTATATATACTTGAATATGATTGGACCGCATTATGAACAAAGCCCGAGCGTCTACTTCCCCGCACAACACGTAGAGTCAATCACTGGGAGTTACGGATTAGTTTATACGGACCCAGGATCTGGGCCGGCATTCCAAGCACGTCAACGTCATGCTCAGACGCCCAGAGCAGCTCGCTGTTTTGAGTCACGTTCTGTGACTCGTCCTTCGCTAGTCACCGCCCACAAATCGCATTGATTGGTTCTCCGTGTGTTGCACGAGAACGCACTTCTTTCGTTTATAAATAGGTCGGGTTAAAGTCAAATAACCTCTATTGAAAAAATATACAACAACATACCAAAGAAAAGAAATTCTAGTCTGTTGCGAAACCCGTTCCAAAACGGAGCTCAGAGACTTGTTCAAACCACCATTTGTCTTAAGTGGAGGTCAGACTGTAATGAGAATGGTGGTTGGAATAAAGACCCTAAGATCCGCTTTTCTTTTTTATTCTTTTTTTATTACCAGTCTGAAGTAATATTATCGAACCGGGAAATATTTGCTCCGTATGGTCGAGACCCAGCTGAATTGTATTGAAGCAATATACATATGCATGCACACGCTGAAAGAAGTTCGTATTTTTGCACTACTGCGTGAACACCCACGTCAGCAACAGAGGTAGAAACTGCACGCACGATAATGATTGTATAAAAGGAACAAAGATTTCAGGCGAGGTATCTCAAAATGACGTGAATATAAAGAAAAAGTGGGTGCGAGCGTTTAAATCTTATTTTCCTGCGGAAAATTACTCATACATTTTACTGTGCATCCCACAAAAATATTACGTAAAAAGCGTTCGAAGTAAGTATTCATTTCACTTATTACTTTTTGAGTAATTCCTTTCAGCGCTAGAGGGAATTCCGGTTACCGCAAAATCAACTGCATCAATCTTTCAAAATTAATATTATTATTTTTTTTACGTCGGACTAAAAGTAGATATTTTGGAGGTCACAGATCAGGCACACCAGAAAAAGAATAAAAACACTAGATATATGCCGATGAGGAACCTTTTACCCGAAAATACAGTGATAATCTTACGTGTGGTCAAAGAGTCATGTTCGGCGGATGTTTATCTGCATCTCTTTTAGTCATTGAATTAGGCATTAATTGGCGTTTACGTTTTGTAGTAACTGTTGTCGAACCGTTATCGAAATTTAAAGCTAAAATGTTTTTATGCATTTACCTTTAAATGGTGGCTGGATCTGAAATGTTCTGACTACAAGTCGTAAAGTAACTGTTCAACTGCAAGTAGAAATCAACTAAAAGGCCGACGACCAGACTCGAGATTCTGCAAGGTAGAAAATCCTCCTCACCATGGGGGAGGAGGAAACAGGCAACGGTGGGCAGGGTGGAAGGGGGGAGAGGAGGAAGCGAGGGAAAGTGGAAAGCGCGAACTGGTCGCCAGTCTTTAAGGTAGAACGTGCAAATGAAGCAATCCGTCATCACGTACAGTTCACTCTCAAACTCAAGACAGTCGCTAATATATTCGCCAGTCTAATTTAGCTTCCGGCCAATTACGACTAGCTTAATACTTGTTCAATACGTGTTCACACATAAATATTAGAGTCTTGTAACCTAGCCACCATCAACTGTGAAAACAAAAACGAAAAACAATGATGAGCCGTTCCACTCTGCGAAGGTGGATGACCAGCGAAGCTGTTTAGCACAAGACACAGACGTGACACAGAATTTTGAGCTAAGGTACGAACACATTTAGTCTTGATTGGTGATCATCGTGAATAACGGTTTCGCACGCACATGTCGAGGACTATCGCCGCCCCGAGGAGCCGGAGGAAACCTGACACGCGTGACGGGACCGCCACCCGGCGGAAGAAAAGAAAACTAGGCACGCAAGCGCTTGGAACGACGACAAAGAGAGGGCGGTCTGCATCCCTCCTCCTCCTCCTCCTCCTCCTTTCCTCCTCCTCTCCTCCTGCCGCAGATTTGTCCATGGGCGATGTGTGGCACGAAGTCGTGACGTCATTTTCCCCGCTACATTTAGCGGGGAAACTGAATTGGTGTTGCGGTCACGTGACGTCAATTTCCCCGCCAAATTTGGCGGAAAAATTTCCCCACTAGAATATGCGTAAATATTGACGTCACGTGACACAAAGTAGTGACATCATTTTTCCCGCTAAATTTAGCGGGGAAACTGAATTGGTAATGAGGTCATGTGACGTGATTTTCCCCACTAAATTTAGCGGGAAAATTTCCCCGCCAAATTTATGGCTAGGGTCCCGTAAATTTTTTGTGTGCGGAAACAGAAATGACGTCACGGCTTCGTGACGTCATGTGACGTCACGACTTCGCGTCACGTGATGTCAATTTTCCCGCTAAATTTAGTGGGGAAATTGACGTCACGTGACGCGAAGTCGTGACGTCATTTCTGTTGCCGCACACTTAAAATCCACGGGACCCTAGCGATAAACAGCTTCGCTGTAAAAAACATTAGTGTTGTGTCTCCCTTCCCACCTCCTATTAAAGCCCGAGAGTGCCTTTGGGGTGCATGAATGAATAAATAAATAGTAAACAAAAACGTCATGCAAAGACTACTTTTTGCGGTACATCCCGGTGCAATCGTTTAAGTGCCGAGACCCCTAACAGCAACTTCTGACGAGAATACCACGGGTTGTCATCATGGTCACATGATCTCTTACTCCAGCCAATGGGGATGATCGAGGCGCTACCCGCGAGGCAGTCTGGTGACAACATTGTACCGGGTGGCCGCCAAAGTTCCAGCGTCAAGATGTCCGCAAAATCGGCAAAATTTAGCAGGTCAGATGTCGCCCGCCAAATTTAACGGACGGTAGTCTCGTGATCACCATCAAACTGACGACGTCACTTCCGTGTCGCTTTTTTTTCTGTCGGTGTTTTCCTAAGCATCCGGATCCCGAACGAATATACATTTAAATGTAGCCTATATGCAGCTCCGTGAAGACGTCGCGAAAATCCGTCAATGACCTGCTCTTTGCGCACCTCGTACGTTTTTTTTTTTTCCCCTCGAGATGCGCCCATGTCCTTCTGTTTCCCCCGACCTCAAACAATGACGGCCGCACGATTGGCTGCCTCGTCATCGCGCGCTCCCCGCGCCTTCTCTATGCTGCCCTTTGATTGGCGCGCACCTCCGGGCATTCCGATGGACCAAAGACGCACTTTGGAACACTTGCTCGCCGCATAGCACTGCTTCCTATTCTTAATCTTTATTTTGCACAAAAGGGGCGAACACAGGAGGCGTGCGCAGTTGACAGCCTTCACTCCTTCACAAGCCTTCACTGTGCTCGGGAAAGCCACGACAACTGCTTGCTTTAACAGTGTACAAGCTATAGAGATGACACTGCGATATGCGATTCGAACAACTATTCGCACACCTCTAAATTATATTCGACAAATTTGAGAAGATCAGCGCCCGTAAACAGGCCAAAACACCACCCATCGTGAAAAGAAAACAGGCAGAATTGTATCCATACATGCCGAAAAAAAAAAAAATAATAATAACACAGGCTAATTTCCGAGCGAAGCACGGCGTCATCGCGGCGTTCCGCTATTGCATGCAAAAATACACTTAGCCCGCCTCATAGCTGACGGTCCGTCGACGGGTCCATTTTCTCTCGCCGCGAAGAACGCAACAGAACGCCCCTTTCGAATTGAGCTTGACGAATTGAGTAGTGTCACGCACGCCCGCTCCGCGCCTCCTCTGTAGCCTAGGCCTTCGTCCTCTGTCGTGCTGCAGCCGCGCCGCACGTTTTTCGCGGCATGCTTTATTGCTACCGCTCAACACTTGCCGACTTAGAACGATAAAAGGAAAAGGAAAGAAAATGGGCGCATGAAAGGAGGCAACCTCCTGACGCAGTACTTGGCGGCAAACGCAGTGCCGCTCATGTGTTTTTTCTCTTGTTTTTTTTTTTTTTTTTTTTCAGCACCGTGATTTCGGCAAATTTTAAGCGCCCCCTAAGCTTGACCACTACAACTCGTTCAGTTTCAATTTTCTCGTTTATATATATATATATATATTTTACCAGCTTACTGTATCTTCACCCCCGAACGTGCCGTCACAAATTTGAACGCGACACTCCGGCACTTTTCACATTCTCTGCGAATCTCTGCGCGCCACCCTGCTTGGTTGGAATACCCTATCCCAGAAAAGGAAGCCAATACACCGCTGCTTCTCTGTTCTCTAAAAAACAAAACAAAAAAAAACTATTTTTTTTAATACTTGTTTTTCGTTGCACTACCCGGCCTATTCGTCGCCGCAGGCAGCGATCTTTGCGGCGGCCACAAGGCTGCTGCCAAACTCCGGGCTGCCGGGAAATCCCGAGACTCAGCGAGTTGAATTCTCCGAGCCCGCACGCTAGTTGGGAGACAGCCCACGTGCGGCGTGGCGCCTCCGTGCCGGCGATGATTCTAGAATGACCCAGTGGCCCGAGCAATTACCCCTCTCATTTGCATAAGCCTACAAGAAACCTGGACGGCCGTTGACCGCCTCCTTCGCCCCCAAGTCGAGGAAATCTGTTCAAAAAGTAGCGTCCGGCTCGCGTATATCCATTTCGCCGAGAGCACAGAGCCGCGAGGAGCAAAAAGAGAGAGAGAAAGGAGGAAAGGGAGAGAGAGGCCGCCGTGATTGGCCCTTGTAGTCACGTGGTACGCGTCCGGCTGTTCTGGCCGTCACCCCCCGCAAGCCTCGCCCGCGAGCACGCCACCGGCGCCTTTGGGCTGCTGTGGCTGCCACGCCGGCCCCGCTGAAGTCAAAGGTACGCTGCGAGTGTGTAATCCACAAAACTGAAAATGGGTCCATATCACATGAGCGAATGACGTTTTGGCGAACAGCGACATTTGAGCGAATTGACGTTTTAGCGAATAACGGGGGTGCGCGTTAACCCATCCGCCGCGCTGCGCTTACGCCGCTTCGCGGCGACAGTCTGTGTCGGCTCATTACAAAAATGTGAACCCATTTGGCCCACCCGAAAACGCCGCTTCGCGGCGTCCGACTATTCGCTAAAGTGTCATTCGGTGAAACGTGGGTGTTCGCTAAAATGTCATTCGATCAAGTGAGTGCCTCCCGTGCTCTGCCTAGGTTCGCTGGTTGTACATTGGGAGTCGGGCGTGTTGTCTACTGTGAGAGCGTCGATCTCACTTCTAAATTTTCAGTTTTGTGGATTACCCACTCGCAGCGTACCTTTGACTTCGGTGGGGCCGGCGTGGCAGCCACAGCAGCCCAAAGGCGCCGGCGGCGTCTGCTCGCGGGCGAGGCTTGCGGGGGGTGACGGCCGGAACAACCGGGCGCGTACCACGTGACTACAAGGGCCAATCACGGCGGCCTTTCTTCCCCTTTCCTCCTCCCTCTCTCTCTTTTTCCTCCTCGCGGCTCTGTGCTCTCGGCGAAATGTATATACGCGTCCGGCTCCGGCCTTAATTAAACCAGCTTCCGCTGCTTTGAGAACTGGAACGCTGCGCCGGTAAACATTTTAAACGTGACGGGAAAAATCTGCAAAGAATAAACGGTTTTTGGCTCAAGGGGGGCCTCTTTCTCACGCTTGCAGACGACGTGAGTTCGGATGTTACGATCACGCGCTTGGTAAACAACAAACTGCCCAGCCTATACAGTATGTTCCTTCGGCAATATTTATGTGCGGTGCTTTGGCAAGCGCGGTCGCAAGCGCGTGGCTTGCGAGCGAGCTTTCCGTGTTCAAGTGGACGGGCTCCACTAATATAGGGTAAAGTATTTTGGGAAACTTGCGTACTCGCAACTGTGTCGCCTAAAGCAAAAAGTTACGCTTCAAAGTGCGACGTTTCAGCCATTTCGTAGCATGAAATCATTGTTGCTAGTTATCTGAAGCCTTATCTGAAATCGAAACAAACGCTTCTCCGTCCTCTAGAAATAGCATTGCCTGACCTTCCATCTAAAGGTCAGGAAGTCGAAGTTTCGAACCGCAACCGTCACCAATCGCGCCTACTCTGCCCTAGGCCACGAATTGGCGGCGCCCACATACCATACACGAACACACGAACCAATGCACAAATAAAAACGACTCCTTTAGACCAGGCGTCTCCAAACGTTGGGTAATATTGAATAGAGAATTTAAAAAAAAAAAAAAAAAAAAAAAAAAAAACATTGGCTATGTGGCGCAAGCCGCCGTCCGATTTAAAGCGCTCACCGCATGCATGCATCCATCTATCAATCCAGATTAGAATATAAAAAACGTTCTCAATATGTTGCTAATTTTAACATTACAAATTATTATGACCCAGATAACTGACCCAGCATAAATCAAAGCGCACATGAACTTCGGCATTTTAACTAAGGACAGAAGAAGACTAATGAGAATGCTAGGTCGGATGATGACAAAATGCAACAGATCACAATTAAACAGACATGAAACAAGAGACTACGAGAAGTAATGCTTGGGATGACGATGTACAACAAATACTATGGCGAGAGAACCCGCGTTTTGATGCAGATTTTTATTAATTATTTTTTATACCCTCGCTTGCGGTTTTAAAGCGCGTCCCGGCGCCGCGTGTTTTTTTTTTCTTTTTCTTTTTTTTTTTTTGCATTTATTTTTGCGTTTAGTGGGACGCGGGCCGGGCGTCAACTGAAAGACCGCGATCATCCGCGGGGCTGGCCGAGGTTGGGGGACTCCTGCTTTAAACGGATGAACCAGGAATGCCGAATGGTTCACATAAGGCTCACACGCTCATAGGTTACGTAGCCACCATCGCAATCGGGAGGGTTCAGCGCCTCCGTCTTTTTCGTCGTGTGATTATGAAGCTTCTTTATTGACTAAAAAAACGGGAGGTTAGTGCCGCTTCGACGACCATGTTTGATGGCGAAAAGCCGCGAGATACGTTAGTGGCGCCCGGAAAATCATCCGCCTATTTTAAGGCGGGACTTGAGGTTAGACTAGATTTAGAGGAAGTTGCAGCCGAGCCTTCAACGACGAGAGAAGTAAGCCTGGCTGCTGACTGTTGCGGGGTGGTGTGTCATAACAGGATGAAAGTTTGAAAAGGTGACGTACAAAACGACTGGACACCCGAAGTAACAAAGTAACACGCGTGTTAGAAACTAGCCCCCCCCCCCCCCCCCCTTTTTCCTTCTTTTTTTTTAATAAAAAAAAAAAAGAAGCTGATTTTGGAGGTAAAATAGAATTCTAAGGTGATTCGGCTATTGCCTCGGTTTCAAGGTTTTTACCGCTAACCGATTTCAGAATAAAAAAAAAAGCAAAAAACAGTATATTTTTCGCTGTTTTACGCGCGTACACCTCGTCAGCACAAGCGGAGTCGTTCTTCACGGGCGAATATCTTTTGCTATCGAACTGCTAAGGGTGTTTAAATCTCAGTTCTAAGTTAAACAACCTGGGCGAAATCAAACGTGGAAATGGAAAGATAAACCATAGCCGATAATTTGTACCGTTCTGTTTGGCATAGCCAATAATTTGTATATTTTTTGTTTGTTTGGTACTCATTAAGCAACGACGTAGTCCAACCATCTGCTCCCGTAAATATGAAAAGTACTCACCATGACAAGACTGACGAGGAGCGTTAAAGTGATGGGTACCACAAACCTGAAAGACACAAAACAGCGTATATGAGCAAAGACTCGCCCTGCACAACACATCCGAGCGGCACACGATAACAGGGATCGTATCGACATGTCGACTCTTCAATACTCCGCCAGTTCATGCATCCGGACCCAAGTTCCGCTCCACTGGCCCTTGGGCCCGGGGTAAACGCTATGAGCGCTGCGAAAGCATGAGCTTTTACAGATCGTCCCGATACGTCTGCGCTCGCGCAATAGGACCAGCTATTTGGAAGGTAGGATCGAGCTCGTGCTCACGCTCACATAGCCCGCGTCGGTCGGGGAATAAACAGAATATGAAACACATTCGGGAGAAATTTTGAGTTGGACAGAAAGCGACCACAACGCCGAGGGCCTTGCTGGGGTTGTCGTTTTTGTCCGGCATTCTCGACTCTCCCTCTCGCTTTGTATGGCGCGCATACGTCACACGAGTTCCCCTTGACTCAGTCAGCTTCATCGTCTGTTTCTCGGCTTCTCTGAAGAGAAACCCCTCCGCACACTCCTTCCAAAACCGGAGGGAGTAGACTCCGTTGTCTCTGCGATGATCCCGCGGGCAGTGCGCCAACCAGCCGCCACATTTCGGCTCGGCAGACTCAAACAGGGTCGCGTCTTGTGCAAACTCCGGTGGCGAAGCTGCGCCGCTTCGAGCTGTCGCATGCACGGCGGTGTTTGCTCCCGCGGTCGCACTCCTTATGATCGAAATTTACGGATTCTTTGTCTTATTCTAGACGACGCCCCGTTGTCAAACAACTGGACGGTCCATCAGCCTCTCCCGATTGACGATTAGAAGAAGTTTATGGTCCGCCAGGTCGTCTCCCAATAGAGACGCGTCGCGTAAATTATTGGCTGTATACGCTGTAGCTATACCGCGTTTGGCGAACGCCGCCAAAAAAAGGCACTGAAGCATCGTCGTATGCTTCAGAGCCAAATCAATTCATGTTCCCTTTCTCCGTTTGCGTTTCTCTCGTCGTTCGTCTGGTGTACCGGGCTTTCTATTATTCACCTTAGATCTCATGATTACCGGTGGACATGGGACAATGTTTACCAAGAATCGAGAACGATCCAACCAATTAGTTCCTGCAGATACGTTATGACCTGCTAACGTACTCCGGACGCGCGGTTAAGTGAATAATTTAAGTGTAGACGCAGATTATATGGATTTTCTACGTTAATATATAATATTATTTTGCATCCAACATTTGCAACGCGAACACGGAAAAAAAAAAGTTAAACCCTTTTACTTCTTGAAATCGGGAAGACGACGATTTTCCAAACCTCATTTCGAAACTATTTGAATGCACAAAAAACGAGATACACGAATGTATAGACAATCGTGAAAGGATCTAGATAATTATTGTAAAAATAACCAGCTCAAATGGGGTCTAAATCATCGTTGCACATAGGAAGTCTGCTTAATACGAAAATGTTTGTCCATCTTTTCCATTTGTTCTTGTTGTTGAGAAGAAATTATACAACTCCAGAAGTTTCCCTCTCTTGAGATTTGCGGGGAAATTTAGAACCACACTGGACCAAGAAGTTGAGTTTCGGAAATAAGACCTAATTTCTACCTTCCTTCCTTCCTTCCTACCTACCTACCTACCTCCCCCCCCTCTCCCCCCCCCCTCCCCCCCCCTCCCCCCCCCCCACACACACACAGACACACACACATCCTCTTCCTAATCGTGCGAAATATGAAGGCCGAAAACGATTAACACATGATGAGTCTGTAGAGGTACTCGGGAAAGGAGATGCCTGAGATACGCAAGAAGGCATGAATAAATGTCAAAACGGCAAAAACGCACGCCGGAACAAAAACCACAGACCGTGCGTGTAAACGGCCTTTAATACCCTTGCTACACGGGCACACTTCACCGCAGATAAAGGGGCACTGCAGAGGGACGAAGAAAACCAAATGCTGATTTGAAGGGCGTGCCTCTCTGTGTGAAACATGAGCATTCAAAGAAGACATTGGTCTAGAGCGTCGGATAATGACGACATAGAATTCCGGAGGAATAGGTGCATGTGACCTCTTCTGATCCTTTCAAGCGCCTGATTCTCACTCAAATCTTTGCTTGGAACACCCGTAAATCGGCGGGGCATTCACATCTTCATAACTGGATGTTAATGTATACAATTAGAAAGATTGCGCATGGTTGTTGCACGCTCAGGCATATACCAGGGGGGGGGGGGCATGCCCCCCCCCCCCCCGAAATCTTTTATTTTGCTGGGGCCTCCTCTCTCCCCCTTCCCCTCTCTCAGCATTTTGTCATGGGCACCCTCCCCCCCCCCCCCCCCCCCCCGAATCAAAATCCTGGCTACGCCCCTGTGCACGTTCTTGTCATTTCGGTCCTATATGGGTTCAGACCAATGACGTCATCAACAATCAAAAATGTGCTCAAAATTCTTAACTTCTTTCACGTATTACGTTCAAAATGCAACAGATTTCTTCTTCGTTATATTTTTTTATGTGACTCTAGAGTCCCACACATTAGTTAAAGCGAACGCGATGCAAATTAAAAAAAAAAAGGCCAAAAACGTTTTGCAGGGCCCCTTTAACTCAGCTTTAAGTGCTGTTATGCGGCACAACAGTTACCGCATTATATTCTCGGATAGCTATTTCAGAAGAATTGAAGAGTGCGCGTGCACTGCTTTGATGGGTACTCAAGATGCTCAAGCGCGCGTGCGCCCATAGCTTTGAGAGCATAGCCACAAAATGTTGTCCGCAAGTCTTGTGTGCTAACTGGGGGCATAGCGTAACTGCAGTTAAGTGAGTCTGTGTAATACCCCTGTTACACGGGCACACTTAACCGCGGTTAACTCAGCTTAACTGCTGTTACGCGGCACCACTGATACCGCACTATACTCTCGGAGAGCTATTTTAGAAGAAGTGAAGAGCGCGCGTGCACTGCTTTGATGGGTGCTCTAGGTGCTCAAGCGCACGTTCGCCAATAGCTTTGACTGCATAGCCGCAGAATGTCATCCGCATGTATTGTGCACTAACTGTGGCTTAGCGTAACCGCAGTTAAGTGTGCCCGTGTAACAGGGGTATTACAAGTGTATTAGAAGCGCAGTCCGGTTTATCACAAAGCTGATTCCTAAAGAAATTGGCTTTATGAAAAAAAAAAAAAAAAAAAAAAAAAAACCTTAGATGAGTCATTGTTACACTTCCGGTTTGGTACGGTGGGCTCATTGGCAGAGTTGACTAGCGCACACCAGCTCGGAGCGCGTGGCATGAAAGCTCGTGCTGAGGTTCAAACCCCACCCCTGCCCGTTTCGAACTAATGAGCATCGTAGCGGCGCGCGGTGGTGTATCACTGCTGCAGGATGCACGTTAAAGACCCCAGGATAGCAGTCGTACTGCACTGACTAAATTTCTCGTCTGCAGCGTAAACCAGTGTCGCCGCATCTCAAACGCAGACTGACCGTTCACTGTATAAACACAAACGTCTTTTCTTTTTTTAAGGTTGGGTACGCATTGTGTTACATGTGTATGTATATACTCGATTGAAGTCCAAAAATTATTCCTACACTCCGCTACATCGTAAGTTCGAGCGAAGCGAGCCCTGAAGCTAGTGCACACAAACAGAAACGCGCGGACTAAAAGTAAAAACGCAATGTCACGACGCATCCTTCGCGCTTGATTGGATCAGTTCCCAGTAGCATAGATATGCAAACACAACACATGCCTTTCTCTAGCGCTTTCCAATCAACTTCATTGGCCCCGTTCGTAGTGTTGGGAGCGCTCGGAGATGGAACGGAGTATAGATAGTAATGGCTTTCGTCGCACTGATTCTAGCCGGTGACGGAGGCACATCCTTCCAGTGTTTGTCAACAAACCCTTGAGATGCTAAGGGTCACCCGTTCGAGCACGGAGATAACACTCCAGGAAGTGATCACATGTTGGTGTAACGCGTTGCATCTTGTCACTGAGGCGTAAACACACATACAAAAGAGCGAGATGTCTAGAATGTTTACTTATAAATCAACTGATAACGTCAAACATTACATTTCACTTAGGTTAACCAACGAGCTCGTTACTTCAGGGTGATGATATCTGAACCAGCTGACTTACACCTGCACTCTAAAAAAAGCCGGCGCGTCTACTTTCCCGAACAACACTCGGAGAGCCAATCACCTCAACGTACGGACGCAGCTCAGCGAATGACGATGCCAAAACCTATGTTTAGACCAAAGAACGCAGTCTCAGTTGGGACATTAAGCAATGCAAGCGTGACGTTTTGCATTGCTTAATGTCACAACTCTGACTGCGTTTTTTTTTTTTTTTTTTTTGGTCTAAACATATGTTTCGGCATCGTCCTTCGCTGAGCTGCCTCCGTAAGTTGCGGGGATTGGCTCTCCGAGTGTTGTGCGGGAAAGTAGACGCACGGGATTTTTTTAGAGTGTGCCTCAGTGTGACAGAGCCTGAAAAGGATTAACGTTGCAATCCGTTGCAGTCGCATTCGGTGGGACTCAGGCCAGTGTGTTAATCATCCTTGAGCCTAATAACGATAATAATCCGTGGAGAAGGGAAACCAGGGGGCAAAGGACAAACACCAGTCACGTAACTGTGTCTAACCTTTATTTTTTTTTTCGGGGGGGGGGGGGGGGGGCGGAGATTTTTAGCGTTATTCTTGTCCAGCTGGCTTGCACCTGCATTAATTGCATCATCACATTAAGCCTAATGTCTTCAAAGCAAGAAATTACATTGTGGGCACCTGTAGCATATAATTCAGTGAAACAAAATTGTCAACAAGAAAGAAAACATTATTTTCTTTCTTGATGACAAGTGCTTTTCAGATATAAATCGCACAAGCGTTCACAATATCATTTCTTGTTTTGACGATATTAAGCTTATAGGTGGACGTCCGCTCATATACATTTTTTTTTTAATTTATCTTTTGAGCCAGGTAACGTCATGTTCTCAAATTTTCGTGTTCTATGCCAACCGCTATAGTTTCACATTCTCACGGAGTTTGAGCTTTCTACGATGGGTAACTTATTTATCCGGGCCACAAAAAACACGCTTGTTTTCTCGGGGACTCCCTGCATGCTTCATGATTACTGCAACTGTTTTATTTCTATCTTAAGATCAATCCCCAAATGCCCTACAAGTGCACGGTCCCATTCAACAATTCACAATGTCGGTCTATTACAAAGAAAACGCGGGGGGCGCTTTCGACCAAGGAAGTCGACGAGTCCTTGGGCAGTAGGAGCAATACCGTGAGCGTGCTACCGCAAAGGACGTCATGTTGTATCAGTCCGGTGCCTCTTCACTACGGGTGTTATCACACGGGGATAGCAGTGCGAGCTCTCGTCGAACTTTAGACTGGGAACTCTTACTTGTTGCACGCCTCGAGCCTCTGGCCTTGGTTCGCACAAGACGCCCTGGCGACCAAGTTCAGAGTTGCACCGGAACGCAGTGAAACTGCGTTGAATAACGCAAGCGCGAAGCCGGTAATTCCGACGTATCGCGATGGCCTCTAGAACTCCATCCGCCTCTAGATAAACACGGTCACCACTGTAAACACGTGGGCTATTTTGGCATCAGTACACCTCTATAGCATTGGGAGTGTCTTATGACAGTGAAGCTTTCGGACGACAGATTTTGACGCAAGTTCTTCAATCAGCCCGTCCATGAGAAACTGCCGACTAACGATGAAGGTTTGACCGAACTTTCAAACGAACTTTGCACAGTCCATCGACGATGTGGAAGAATGAACGAGATTGATTGTGTAACTGAGCGCTCGTTCATGCTCTAACGCCAGTTCGTAGAGAGAGCGAACGCAGCGTGGCGCGCCGTGCGGCTTTCATTCCTCGAGATTTCCGACCAATTAACATCTGTGTTCGCCGCAACATGTCACAGCATGCGCTCGCGCGCGCCCACGCTATATGCCGGACTAAATTTGACATTTAACAGTCCAGTGTCTGCGCAGACATTTACTTTCGAGCAGTTGCAATGAATATGAGTTGTTGATTTGCATAATACGCGCGGGTGAACCTGTTATAGATAAACGCTGATAAATTTCGAGCATCATGGCTTCGCTGAAAATGGCCTTGTTAACCCAGCTGATAGGAAGATAAATTATCGTCGCGAGCTAGAACAAAGTTCATTGAAACGACGGTCTGCTTACACTCTAGAAAAAGCCAGAACGTCTACTTTCCCGCACAACACACCGCGGTTTTTGGTCTAAACACATGTCTCGGCATCGTCCTTCGCTGAGCTGCCTCCGTAAGTTGCGGTGATTGGCTCTCCGAGTGTTGTGCGGGAAAGTAGACGCATGGAATTTTTGTAGAGTGCACGCAGTCTTCGACAGCCAGTCTGAATTTTTCTAAATTAGTGAAACGTGCCATATTGGAAAGCAACGAGAGCAGCCCACTCGGAGTGGGATATGTCTAACGTACTACAGGAAATTCAGAAGAGTGTCTCATACTTTTTTTCTAGAACACACCTGTAGAACGTTGATACTTGTATGCGCACCTGTATATCTGCTGTGCACATGCGCGGGTGCGTGAACGTACGTGTGTAAATAGTTGCTCTTGCAAGTGTTTGTATGAAAGACATTCCGAAAACTGTCGGCCAACCATGCGTGTGAAGAGCTTCAGATTTCCTTGCCCGCATGACAGCTCGCTTTTCAGTCCTTTGACGAACACTTTTTCAAAGCATGCGCGAAAAAAAGAGGAACGGTAAATTAGTTTAAACGTACTTGACAGTCAGAATATACGGACCATCTGGAAAGTATCAAGTAGCTTATCTCAACTGGCGCTTAGAGCGAAACGAAAAAGAAAAAAAAAAGAAAGAAAATGAAACAGAAGCCCGTAAAGCTTGCGACCGTTTAATCTGCAATGCAAATGAAGACACGCGTTCGTTTCGGTGTCTTGTGCCAGCGGCTCGTTTAGTTTTCGACACCTCGTTTAGCTACTTTTCGCTCCGATTAGTAACGCGCAAGTCCCGACAGCCCTTCCCGCTTCAGCGCACGTCATCAGCGAAGAAGGGATAGAGAGTGGCCTGTACCTAGAGACGCGTACTTCAGCCTGACAATCTCGCTTGACTTCCTCAATAAACTAGCCAGGCCCGGCATCTTAGCAGCCAGGTCAGCACGACTTGTCTATCAGGAATATTCAAGCCAGACGAGCTGCCTCGTTGGCCTGGCCTGCAGCGACGAGGCAAAGCGCGACAGATCTCCCCGAAAGGGTTCTCCGCTCTTCCAACAGTTTCCTAATGGCGACAGCCGTCATATGGAAGGCGCACAGAACACTGGCGAAAACACAGGTCGTGGATGCCTTCGGTCATGCGGTTTCCGGAAGAACCAATCGAGCGCACTTCCCGCACGCCGGTTGGGCTCCCCGCCGCACTCTTGCTTCGACCTACTCTCGAGTCGTAACACAGTCCAGGCAGACACGAGACGTCATCAACGGCGTCATGGCAGCCGTCCGGCAGATTGCGATGTTCATTACGGCGTCTTGCTCATTCTTCCCGGTCACGCCGTGCAGTTGACGGTGGCTTTCCGCCGCTCCCTCTTACGTCACATCCAAACGAAGAAATTGGTCAAACAATAAATCACGATAAGCGTAAGAAATTATAAAAATGACAAGCTGTCAAGGTCGCCAGTCGGAGGATATGAAAGCAATGCAACGAGGAGAGTGTGCGGGCGGCGTCAGGGCCGTGCTGGGAGAAAAACGAGGTGTGCGCGCTCTCGGGGGCGCGGTGCGAAAAGCGAATGGAGCCAACGGGCTCACCGCATCCCCAGCCGCCTGGGCACGCGTGGCGACGATCCCCGATGGTGGCACTGCGTTGGTGGCGGAACTCGCTTCTCGGAAAGGAGTGCCGCAGCTTGAACTCTCGCTGACGAATCGGGTAATGAGTCACCTATAATTGACGGAATGCTCCGTCCACACAGGACTGCAAGAGCTTTAGCGCGAGCGATTTTCGCTGACTGTGTAAGTTCGGTTGACGAACACATGGAGTAACAAAACCCCCAAAGAACGAAACCACTTGCTACGTTCGCGGCGGCTGAAGCAAAGTTGTAATCGGGTAGAAAAAACAACAACAAAACACACTGCATTTGGAAAGAAAACAACAAGAGTTACACATATACGTAACGAGACATTTCGCCGAAAGAGTATTATTCACAGATCAGGCGCGTTCGATAAATTGCAGGGTACCTCTGCAAAGGGAGCCGCAGCGCAGGAAAATTTAAATAAATACGAATTCCGAAGGCGCGGCACTTACTGCAAACTGCAGGCTGGTTTGGCCCTAAGTGGAAGAATTAGTGCGGTGAGGTGTCCGCCATAGAAAGCCGCGGATAAAGATGTGAAATTTACTTTTAATATAGCTGAATTGAGTCATAACTTTATAAGTTAAGTGTTGGGACTGTCAGTTCGTCCATAAATTTTAATGCACAGCGGGGCTTGGCTCATTCTTTGAAGATTGCGCTTTAAAAGAAACAAAACACAAATCAGACCAAGTTCCGGCTGCAGGTTAGGTATGTGAAGGAAAGAAAACGAAGAAATCCGCCTGGAGGAGGGCATCGTTAGTAACGACTGTTCCCCCTTCCCACGCCTAATTGCTTCCAGTATTTAATATGTATGACCGTTACATCACATTCGACTTCGTTCTCACACGACGGGCTCAACCCAGTTGTTCTCTATCTCTGGGCGCATGTGTGGGCGCATGACCTCGCAATTCGCGCACGAATCTCGAGACAGTGACGCGGAAACTTTTATATTCGCACAGCTGAGGACGAGCTCGAAGAGAGCGCTCGGAGGCCTCTATAGGACGACGTGGCACGGCGTCGCACGCGCGGGTTTCCCGCCGCCTAACAAGACATCTCGCATTCCAGCCGTCGCGATAACCTTGTTCCGTGGCGCGCAAGATCGCCTCACCGCGCAGAGAATAGAAAGGCGTGAAAGGAATGTTTCATTCCTCGAACGCGACAGAGATAGAAAAGAAAAGCCTATCGAGTGTTTATCGAGTGGCGAGCGTGCCGAGATAAACAGCAACCAGGAGATGCGTCCCAAAGCATCACGATAGCCTCCGCACAGGATGGATTTGGACGAAACTCGATTGCGTACAACGACTGATTGTGCTATTCTGAAGTCAACAGATAGCCGGCAATCTTTCGACATCCGCAGTTTGCCGTTGGTCCGGTTGCTCTAGACAACATGCAAAGACGAGCAGAAAGACAGCTCCGAGCCGACGGGAGATCAGGAAGCTGTGGGTCAAAAGCTGAAGCCAGACATTTCGTCGAGGCATAAGCGGCGCCATACGGCGCATATGGGTGGGCGATGCATCGCTCGTTCGCTCCCGAACGCTGAGCTGGCGAGCAGGAGACGACTCGCGCTGCCGTCTAGACGGCGACGTTGGGTGTGTGTGGGGCATGCCTTTATTTCACCTGTTTTTGTTTCGTTTTTTTTTTTTGTTTTGTTTTGTTTTTTTGCAAACGGAAATGCTATCCCAGCAGTGATTCAAATTTCCCCTTTGATAACTCTGAGCCAGATAAAAATGAGATGCAAAAAAAAAACACAAAAAAACAGTGGCGTGCCCGCGTATGTCCGTGTATGCGTGTGTGCGCCAGGGGCGGATCTAAGGCCGGGGGGGGGGGGGGGGGGGGGGGGGGCCTTCCCTAAGTCCCTTAAGGGCATCTTTTTTTATATATATAATGAATCGACATACACCAGCTTCTTTTCTTTTTTTTTTTTTAGGAAGTTTCGTTTTTGTTGAAGTGGCAAATATTAGGTCAACAAAATCGATCTGGGCGACGCATCGCCTGTGACGCAACATCTATTTGTAACATCAGATTCCTCTGCAAACCCCTCCAAGCCTCACCCATCAATCCGCTCTTGGTGAGAGAGATTTCGGTTGCACCTCAGATCCCCAGTTACCTCCTCCGTGGCGTACAGGCTCCTTTTCAGATCCTCAGGGACCAACCGCGTCTCACGTTGATTGGTTTAGTACGTAAACACCCAAAGTGTCATGCTTAGCAAGCCTGTGCGTATTTGTGTTTCTGTGTGTGTGTGTGTGTGTGTGGTCGGGGGGGGGGGGGGGGGAGATGCGTTCGCACGTTTGCGCGCGCGCGAGCGTTTTGTTTTTCTATGACTGTAGTACTATCGAATACAATCATGCACATAACGATGTCTACTCGCAGCGAAAGCTCGGGTCGGTTCAGATATCCTCACATTATTTTGTTTTTAATTTCTTTTTTCACTTACAACGTTTTAATTAACTCGAAATATTTTATCACTCCCTTTCTTTTTTTTTTTTTTTGCTACTATACAGTTCGTCCCCGACGCGTACCTGTAGCAGCAAATTCGGCATGATACCGTCAACAAATATTCATGGTCGACTGAAAACTCAAACCTCACTTCGGTGTCCGCTTGCCATTGGTTCCGCAAGCTGTGGACCGCGTTGTGATGAGTGAAGACGCGCTTTTTAACGTTATTTGGCTGCAAGGGGCTTCGTGCATATGTAAGCGAAGTCACTTCCCCCAATTACGCGCTCATTGCCATGTCTTGGTAAACACTCTGTCACGGTTGTACATGTAATAAAAAAAAAAAGAAAAAGAAAAAAAAAAGGGGGGGGATCGGTGGCCGAGTGGGCTAGCGCACACCAGCTAGGAGCACGTAGAGCGAAAGCTCGCGCAGCAGAACCCAGGTATCCTGGGTTCAATCCCCACCCCTGCCCGTTTCGATCTGGATGAGCATCGTACCGGCGTGCGGTCGTGTATCACTACTGCGTGGTGCACGTTAAAGACCCCAGGCTAGCAGTTGTACTGCACTGGCTAAATTGCTCATCTACAGCGAGTGACTCGTCGCAACCTTAAATGGCTGACCAACTACACGCTGTATAAATATCCCCACTACCACAATTATTATGTAAAAAAAAACACAAAAAACGCACAATATAGAAAGAAAGAAGAAACGAAAACAATATACGGCTGCGCATTAACGCATGTAAATACCGAGAATAAAAAATAAAAAAAGAACATGAGGGAGAACCGATAAAGCGACGTGGTTGAGCAGCCCAGAGCGTGCGTCGACCTCGTTGACGAGGAGAACGTGTTTCGTGCTTCAAAAGTTTGTTCTTACATATTCTTGCCTGATCATTCGTAGATTGGTGGATACGTATTCAGTTATTCACCCATCCTTGGCGGCCAAATGTTCCCCGACCGATGTACAACGAACTTACGACGTCCGCCCCCCCCCCACCCCCCCCCCCCCCCCCCCCCCACCACGCACGCTCCTCTCCGAAACTTTGCTCAGCTCCGCGTCCGTGTCCTGAAGGCGGCCAGCGGACATTACGCACATCTGTAGCGTCGGGGTGTCGACAACGCTCTGAATTCAAGCTTCAGCGGCAAGAAAGAAAAAAGAAAAAAAAAAGAACAGTACGCAGAATACTTGATGTATGTATTCTGATTGACAAATCAATAGCGCGATCTGCTTTTGCTCGCGAGCGCTCTCACAAGGGCACAGAGTTCTTCGATCGGTCGAAACAGAACTTGGAAGAAAACTCCCCAATACCTTCTCGTAGCGATGTCACACAAAAAAAGGACGCTTGATAAACAAAGCTTGGTAAAAGATATTTACCAATACCCCATTCACACGGCCAGCATAAAGGTACCTTTCACGTAGCTCCCTTTGCAATCGGCGAATCATCGTGCGCCCTTGGATCGCAAGCGAGCACATGCCACGCGCGGGGGACTGCGAACCGCGGTAGGGAAGCGGATTTCTAACATTGATTTTCAGGTTTAGTTACTTAAAGACCTACCAACGGAACCATTTTCCGCAAGGTAGGAAAATGCCCCTCGGGCCCTTCTCTTTTCACCCTCTCCTAAAAGTCACGTGATAGCAGCGATTTCTTTCCTGTCGGCTTTTCCTGTAGGGATAATCCTCAAAAATCCCAAAATGAGCGGCTAGCTGCGAGCGCGACAACGACCTTCAGACTTCCAGGTGCCTTCCCCTCGGTGACGCGGGCTCGCTCAATCCGCGAAACTGAGGAAGTCAGCGCGACCGAACGCTTTTCTCCATGAGCTCAGTCGGAGGAAATCGAGAGGCCGAGATATGCTGGTGTCGTTCCAGCAGCCGCCCTCTGGCATTGCGCGGCTGCTAGCTGGAACCATTCCCGTGTCTTCACAAGGATTGGCTTGCGCAATAAAGGGTTCAGATCATCGATAATCAATTTCTTTCCGAAACGTATAAATCAGGTTGCTTTCCCTAACCCCTTCATTACTGTTCGAAACATATATCTCCTCTCGTATGTTGTTCATCCTATTTTGCAGCATTTTGCGTATTTATTTCCCCTTACTTCTGCTTGATGACTGTTTTATAAGTTGATAAAGGCCTTTAAATATTGACGCCGGCTTGCGCGATCAACGCTGTACTGGATTTATCCAATATTGGACAAGATTGGCGTTAGGATGGTAGAGGAAGCAAACCACAATTCTAGCTTCTAATGAAGACGGCGCAGTCGTAAGATAGGTCTTTACTTCTCCCGCCTCCACAACGCCCCCATCGTTGCACTATCACAACTTCTCAGTAACCTAGCTGTATACCACATTTTACTCATAGTTACCATAAATGTGGTCCCACAGGCTTTCCCGTTATGAGCGAGACGACTTTTTAATGACCGGCGACTCTCCTGAGTGAGAGTAAATATTATCACCTTCCCACAACAACCACTCTTTTCTCTAGCCTCCCCCCCCCCCCCTCCCTTTCCCGAGTTGGGGAGATATCAGGCCACTCCAGGAAGCAACCTGCATACAGGGCTTTTTGGCTACTCATTCTCAACACATTCGAACGTGGAAGTAAACACATCGCATGAACGACGCCCAGTTTATTCGCAACCTAAATAATGTGGCACTACTGTTGGGACCTAACCATTTTCATCATCAATCACTCTGTGTTATGATTTCATGGTGAAAGTGTGTTCGTCGTGATGCCACAGAAGTGATCGATTCAAAGGGAGAAATAGGCCCTCGTATTTATTTTGCGGAAATACTCGCTCCTGTGACGCTCTAGTGCGTAAGGTCAAAGCGCCCGAGGCAGTGCGTAATACTTTACAACTGCCGCTGACGATGAAATATTTGTGGGAAGTGCATAAAATTTCTTACACCATAATGTAGCACCCTAAACAAAAGCATACCTAAACACAACAAAATGCCGCAATCGAAAAAACAATATATATATATATCCCCCTTTCTCTCTCTCTCTTTTTTTTTTTTTTTCTTTCCGCGCCATTACGAAGATTAGCGGCCGAGCAACGAATTTCCGCCAAAAGCCTCGCTTCTTGGAGAAAGGACTCTAGGGTATATGGTGGTGAATCTGTCAAGGAGTTTGTAGAAATAATAGGCGACCATTGAATCTAGCCTTCTGCACAAATCATGCCCGGGATATTTCCATTTTCCTCCCACGCGATTAGAAGGCGAGACGCTGGGGGTAAATCATGTGCACGAACATTCTGCGTCTAAGAGAGAGTACCAGATTTATAGTGCATGTTAATTTAGATGTAAATAGTTTAATCACTGTGCACAAACATTTGCGGTCTGGAGAATGGCATGGAAGCATGGAAGAAAGCAGCTTGCTGGAAATAGAAGTCTCCATTGCATTGCTCTGATGTGAAAAATTATTACGTATTTTTGTCTTATTTCTCTGCGAAAATAAAAACAGCGTTTAGAAACCGAATACTGTGCGTTTTGAGGCGCCGAAAGGACATAAAAAACCGGGACAACCTGAACAATACGAGGCGCCTTGCTTCACTCAGCTTGTCCTGGTTTCTTGTTTTTTCCGGAGCCTTTAAAAGTGGATGAAAAATTATGAACCGATTGACCCAACTTGCCACATTAGAGCAGTTCATTTTCATTACGACAGGCTCTCTTCAAGCGTCTGGCATAGTTCAGCTTGTACTGGTCCGTTTTTATATTCGGTTCCTTTCAAAAAGTGAGCTCTAAGCTACTGGACCAACCTACACATTCATAATTTTCGGAAGCGGAGACGTGGAGATGCGACAAAAGGAAAATTTCGCCCGCGTTATTTGAGGCCTATAGAGAAGCGGGCCGGAAAGAAGGGGCCAAAATCTTCTTCAAGAAACACACAATCTTCTCTACAATTCTGTCTAACAATTTGATATGAATTAAGGTATACTTGGACGCCGGCATTATTCGTTCAGGAATCAAGCGAAACTTTGCATCGGATCAATATACGTCTACGTCCACTCCCATTCAAAGATTATCATGTTTTCGACTCCGTACACGGGGTGGTTTTCAGCGGTGGGTTTTCAATCTGACTGCCCGCCAGAGCGCGAGCCAGAACGCACTACGACCGCGGGCCGTTGCGCTCTTCCCCTTCTTCTCCGTATCAATAAACAATCAAATACCCGGGCGGAGCCGTCAATCGTGCTGGTGTCGGGAACCAGTATGTCTAACTTTTGAAATGCAGGCGTGACGCAAAACACAGAGGCGTCTCGTTCGCCCACTTACGTTCTTCCACGCATTGCTAAACGAATAATGCCGACGTCCAAGTATACCTTCACATCAAACTGTTAGACAGAATTATAGAGAATATTGCGTGTTTCTTGTAAAATATTTCGGCCCTCTTGTATCCGGTCCGCTTTTCTATAGGACTGAAATAACGCGGGCGAATCTTTCCTTTTGTCGCATTTCCACTTCTCCGCTTCCGCAAATTAAGAATGTGGTAATAGTTGGTGTGGTGGCTCACTTTTTGAAAGGAACCGACAATAAAAACGAACCAGTACAAGCTTAACTATGCAAGACGCTTGAAGAGAGCCTTTCATAATGAAAATGAACTGCTCTAACGTGGAAAGTCGGGTCAGTCGGTTCATAATTTTTCATCCCCTTTTGAAAGGCTCCATGCAGAAAAACAAGAAACCAGGACAAGCTGAGTGACACAAGGAGTCTCGTATTGTTCAGGTTGTCCCGGTTTTTTAAGTCCTTTCCGCGCTCCTCAAAACGCAGTGTTCGGTTTCTAAACGCTGTTTTTATTTTGGTGAACAGAAATAAGACAAAAATAAGTAATACTATTTCACACCAGTGCAATGCAATATAGACTTCAATTTCAAGCAAGCTGCTTTCCGCCATGCTTCCATGTCATCCTCCAAGCCGCGAATGTTTGTGAACAGTGATTAAACTGTTTAAATGTCAATTGACATGCACTATAAATCTGGCACTCTCTCTTAAAAGCAGCATGTTAGTGCACATAAATTCCCTTAGCGTCTCGCCTTCTAATCGCGTGGAAGGAAAAAGAAAATATCCCGGGTATGATTTGTGCAGAAGGTTAGATTCAATGGTCGCCTATTATTTCTACAAACTCCCTAACTTATTCACTATTATATACCCTGGAGTCCTTTCTCCAAGAAGCGAGGTTTTTGATGAAAATTCGTTGCTTGGCCGCTATTCTTTGTAGCGGCGCGGGGAAAAAAAAAAAAAAGATAGAGGGAGGAGGGAAAGGGGGCAACAATTTTCGCAAAGTGATTTTTTTTTTTTTTGGTGATTGCGACAATTTCTTGTGTTTAGGTATGTTTTGGTTTAGGGTGCTACAATATGGTGTAAACAATTGTATGCACTTCCCGCAAATATTTCATCGTCAACGACAGTTGTAAAGTATTACGAACTGCCTCGGGTGTTTTGACCTTACGCACCAGAGCGTCACAGGAGCGAGTATTTCCGCAAAATAAATACGAGGACCTATTTCTTCCTTTGAATGAATCACTTCTGTGGCATCACGACGAACATACTTTCACCATAAAATCATAACAAATAATGATTGATGATCAAATTGATTGGGTCCCAACAGAAGAGTCACCTTATTTAGGTTGCAAATGAACTGGGCGTCGTTCATGCGCTGTGTTTACTTCCACGTTCGAATGTGTTCAGAATGAGTAGCCAAAAAGCCGTGTGTGCAAGGTGCTTCCTGAAGTGGCCTGATGTCTCCCTAACTTGACAAAGTGTGTGTGTGTGTGTGGGGGGGGGGGGGGCACATTTATAGTAACTATGAGTAAAATGTGGTATACAGCTAGGTTACTGAGAAGTTGTGATAGTGCAAACGATGGGGCGTTGTGGAGGCGGGAGAAGTAAAGACCTATCTTACGACTGCGCCGTCTTCATTAGAATTCAGAATTTCCGTTTGCTTCCTCCACCCTCCTAACGCCAATCTCGTCAAATATTGGATAAATCTAGTACAGCGTTGATCGCGCAAGCCCGCGCCAATATTTAAAGGCCTTTATCAACTTATAAAACAGTCATCAAGCAGAGGTAAGGAAGAATAAATACGCAAAATGCTGCAAAATAGGATGAACAACATACGAGAGGAGATATATGTTTCGAACAGTAATAAAGGGATTAGGGAAAGCAACCTGATTTATATGTTTCGGAAAGAAATTGATTATCGATGATGTGAACCCTTTATTGCGCAAGCCAATCCTTGTGAAGACACCGGGATGGTTCCAGCAGCCGCGCAATGCCAGAGGGCGGCTGCTGGAACGACACAAGCATATCTCGGCCTCTCGATTTCCTCCGACCGAGCGGCGTCGGGCCTGCAATGTAGCTCATGAAAAAAATAAAAAGGAAGAAAGAGCCTTCGGCCGCGCTGACATTATTAGTTTCGCGGATTGAGCGAGCCCGCGTAAACGAGGAGAAGGCACCTGGAAGTCTCAAGGTCGGTGTCGCGCTCGCAGCTAGCCGCTCATTTTTCGCTTTTGAGGATTATCCCTACAGGAAAAGCCGACACGAAAGAAGCCCCTGGCATCACGTGACTTTTGGGAGAGGGTGAGAAGAGAAGTGCCCGAGGGGCGTTTTCCTACCTTGCGGAAAATGGTTCCGTAGGTCGGTCTTTAACATGGGGGTGGGTGGGGGGCGTCCAAGGTCAGCGCGCCGAGGAGCGCGCATGCGCTGACCTGCGACGAAAACTACGCAGCAGACGAAATAAGGGAGCGGAGGAGCGGCTTTGCATGCTTCGTATTCACAACTCATAAGAACTGCTTAGGTGTGCCTCGAGCCTTTTTATGTGCCACGAGCGTTCGGTCCACTGTTAGCTAAAGGCCGACGTACAACCTCGGTTTTCGGCAAGGGAGATAATCCGGTTAGCGCTCCCCCTCTCCTAAGCTGCTAGGGTAGTCAAGTTGGGGTAAAGTAAAAGGTGGAGAGGATACAGGAAAAGGAGGCCGGCAAAAATGGAAAGTGCGAAATGTACGTCGGTCTTTAAACACCGAAAAAGTAGTACCTCGAGGGAACCTGTAAGCAGAAATAACCGCCACCACCCAGCAATGGCGACACCCGCAAGCAATATGGCATTCACTGGGTGCCATATTTGAGCGCGCTATTCACAGCGCATCCAGGGGGCGGAGGGGGGTGGGGGGGGGGGGGGGGGGGTTCGTGGCGGGTGGTATGGTTGGCTTGGCAGAAGTCCCCGCACCCCACATCCTCAGGTCAAGCTCCCACCTAACGTCTGCAAAGGACGGCGATCTTGATGGTGTGGAATGCACGCTGCGGAAGCACATACAACGTAGAAAACGCGTTAGCGCTCTCTGCTAAGTCACATTCAGGACTAAGTAACTCCACGAGCGAGCCATACTGCTGCGAACTGGCGCTACTTCTTAGGAATTATGACGTGGCGGCATTCCAACGCAGCTTCGCACACCGCCACTAGACGCGATTATGAAATCTGTTAATTCGTTTTAAAATTAGTTGTCTCGACTTTTCTGCCGGCAGCCCAGAAACAATAGCCTAGGCAAAAGTTTCAGGGCCACCTGAAAAACGTAGACCACATCTAAACAAAGAAATATTTGGAAAGATTTCGTTTTCGTACCCCTTGAAAGGGGTGTCCAAACAGGATGCTTCAGAACATGTGAAGCGACACTTCTCCCCCATATGAAGCGAAAGTTGAAGTCCGGCAGTGCATCTTCTGTTCGGACACCCACCCAATCCTCCAGGCACACAGCACGGCTTTCCTCCTCGCCTCCTTCGATTTTCCTAGATGTCGGTGCTCGCGTCACTCACTGACGTCACTTCTGTTGCCTGTCCATCTGTTCTGCGGCAGCTAGCGACCTCGCTACCGCCGTCGCCACGGCAGGAAGGCCCTGTATACTTTTTCATTTTCCGTGTACGGGACTTGAACAGCGGCAGAGGCCTTGAGCGATTTACTGGAGCTTGTGAGATGACTGTCCGGACCACGGTGGTCCGGACCCACTCGATGAGCATGCTCAAGGCCTGCGTGAAGAACACAAGCGGACTTTGGCGGAAAAAATACATTTCCCTCAACAAAACAAAAAAGAAGAAGAAAACGGAGGGAGCGGAATGTTGCACATCATAAGCCGGAGAGGTGTCGCTTCACGCTCTCACTTTACACGAGCTTGCTGGCACTCAACGCACCTGACCAAGAAACTCCTTTGTTGCGGTGTAATTTTAATGACAAAAGCGAGCGTTTTCTTCCAATCTTTTCTTCGCAAGGAGAAACTTCTTCTTTCTCTCCTACCTTTTGATACAGGTACCGCCATGTTCTCAAATATTCGCGTTCTATCGCAAACACTGACGTCGTATCCTTACAGCTTTTCAGGTTCATGCGATATTATATGATAATGCAGTGATATGTTGCGATATGTTGCTTATTTACGCGGGCCAAAAAACACGTTTACCTACCAAAAAACACCCGGTATTTAGCTTTGGCAATATAATTAACTTAAAGTCGTCTACATCTTTGCCCACACTTATTGTTTTCAAAAAATTCCATCTTCCCCTTGTTATCCTAAAACGGAACAACCTGCCCAATAAAATCGCACCGATCATTTCACCCGAGATGTTTGTTAGATAATTGTATAACATATAACAGTTTCTGCAGTTATATTTTCTATATTCGGTTTTGGGTTCAGCTTTCTTCATTATGCCAAGACCCACAGTATGTGCTTTTTAATTTCTTGACAATAGTGTACATTAATTTTTTGTGAAGGAGAGTTTCCCTCTTATATGACGACCGGAAGGGCATTTAAGGGTAGATAAATAAATAAACAAATAAATAAGAAAGTAAAAATACATTGTGAACTTGCGTCCGTGAAAAAGAAAGCACATTGAAAGTCTCGTGAGTTGCGCTCATAGCCTCCTACGCTTCCGGCTGATGCTGTTGTCGATTGAAGGCAAATAAATAATGTAATTTTATTGGGTTGTCAAATGGGTTAACAAACAATGACAGCAAATTCAACGAGAAAGACGAGACGTTTATCAACCCTAGTAATAAACCTAACACCAGGTATAGAAGTGTTTAATCATGTTTCTTTCGTCAGCACAAAGGTGTTAATTTACTTTTCTGTTCTACAATTCCTTCTATGTTTCTTTTATTTCCTGCATAAGATTTCCCATCACAAACGGCTACGGAGGCTCCCTTTTTAGCTAGATTCATTCGTAAGAATACTTGCACTCTAGCCTCATTCGTGTTTTGAGTCAGACGCATTTAGCTTGGCGTCGCCACCTAACGGCTTGGGAGAACAGCTAATTTTTGCACATCGTTTCCAGCAGACTTGTACGTAACACGTTACCGTTAACGCGTTACTTGTTTTGAGTTCCTTTTTTTGTAACTAAGGAACGACCTGGCTACTTTTTTAGAGAAGGAATGAGTAGCGTATTACTTTGTTACTTGTTACTGTTACTTGTTGACAAAGTGATGGGGAACGGTATTTACTTTCTTCTGAAGGGGAAGGCCTGCTACAAGTATCCAACTATAGTTCTCGCGCGTGTACTTTGCTTGATCAGAAAAAAAGCTAGATGGACCACAAACGAACGCGCACAAGATATATCAGTACAGCCGCAGTTATTCCCAAATAAACCTGCTAAAAAGCAAGAACTTTTTAATGACTACAGATAAACGTCACTAATGAAAATTGATGAGGCGACAGAAACTGAAGCAAACTAAACGTTTAATGGGGTGAGCTTGTGCCTAAAAACAGAGTAGAAAAAGGCTAGCGTCGCAGGCGTCGATGGCGGCGAAACAGCAGGATAGAACGCTGGGGCGAGACTGACTCCGGCTCGCCACGAGTGGCCCCTTATGTACACGCGTGGCTGCTGGAACATTTGGCGCCTAGAACATTCGAACCTCGAATACACAACAGGGTTCTCGAATATACCAGAATCCGAGAGTTACAGAGATAATAAAAATATACGTCCGATGCCAGGAATCAAACCGTGGGCCTTTGCTTGGGAACCAAGCACGATAACGTTTAGGCCATTGGTGCGCTGCCTACTGGGCAGAATCGCGAGCCACAGTTCACTCTTTGACGAGAGTCCAAAGTTCTATCGTTCGTAATAAGGCTTGAGCCGGATGACGTGCACCACCTCGGGTTGTGGATGGCGTCTGGCAGGTGGGCGCGTTCCGTCGGGAAGAACTTCGTAGTCCAGATCGCCGAGGCGTCGGATGATCTTGTAGGTCCGAAATAGCGTTTCAGAAGTTTGTCGCCGAGACCGCGGCGCCGTAGGTGTCCACACCCATACCCGGTCTCGGGTTGAAAGTGGACGTCCCGGCAACGAAGGTTATACCGGCGTGCGTCGACTCGCTGTGGGTCTTGAATCTTGATTCTTGCAGTTGACGAGCTTCCTCCGCGCGTTGAGAGATCAGTTGAGCCTTTGAGCGTCGTCCGCTGCCATCGTCGGTTGGCACGTGATGCAGCATGGCGTCGAGCATCGTGGTAACCGCCCGGCCGTGTACCAGTTAGAACGGCATTCCCGTGGTTTCCTGAACCGCTGTTTTCTACACAAGCGTAACGTAAGGCAACACCTCGTCCCACGTCTTGTGCTCTACGTCGACGTACATGGAGATCATGTCGGCGATCGTCTTGTTGAGCCGTTCCGTTAGCCCGTTGGTCTGTGGATATAAGCAGTGGTTCGTCGATGGCTGGTGTGACTGAGCCGAAGAACCTCTTGAGTCAGCTGTGCCATGAAAGATGACCCTCGATCAGTGATTAGCACTTTAGGTGCGCCGTGTCGAAGTAAAATGGACTCGACGAAAAACTTGGCGACTTCAACCGCTGTTCCCGATGGAAGGGCTTTCGTCTTGGCGTATCGTGTAAGATAATCGATCGCGACGATAATCCACAGGTTTCCTTGCGTCGATGTTGGGAACGGCCCAAGTAAATCCATTCCGACCTGCTGGAAGGGCCTAGTCGGGGCAGACATCGACAGCAGGAGTCCTGCTGGCTTTGTTGGCGGCTTCTTACGTCGTCGGCACTCATGGCAGGACCGTGTGTACAGATGGACGGTTTTCGGAGAGTCTGGGCCAACAGTAGTTGTCACGAATCCGGGCGAGCGTCCTGCTGTAGCCAAGGTGTCCAGCCGTCGGGTCGTCGTGGCATGCTTGGAAGATTTATTCTCGCAGGCTGGCAGGAACAACCAGAAGCCAGGCAGGGTTGCTGGTTCTGAAGTTCTTCTTGAAGGAGCACGCCTCGCCGCAGAACGAAGCTTGACAAGTCTCGGGCGAAGACTCGCGGAACTGAACTTCCTTGACCTTTGAGGTGGTCGATCACGGCGCGAAGTTCCGGGTCGTCTCGTTGAAGTGCTCCCATGTCGGTATCTGTAATTGCGCCGAGAAAACAGGCGCCATCGTTGTCGTCGGTGCTGTCGGGAGGAGATTCGACTGGGGCCCTAGACAAAAAGTCAGCGTCGTTATGCTTGCGGCCAGACTTATGCGCAATGGTTACGTCGAATTCTTGCAGTCAAAGGCTTCAGCGAGCGAGGCGTCCTGACGGGCCCTTGAGGTTGGCGCGCCAACAGAGAGCGTGATGGTCCGTGACAACGCGGAACGGGATCCCGTACAGGTACGGTCGGAACTTGGTAAACGCCCAGACGACAGTGAGGCATTCCTTGTCTGCGGTCGTTGGGTAATTTTTCTCTGCCTTGGACAGTGCCCGGCTTGCGTATAAGCTATCACCCTCTCTGCTCCGTCTTGTCTTTGTACGAGTACCGCGCCGAGTCCGACGTTGCTGGTGTCCGTGTGAGCTTCCGTTTCCGCTGATGGGTCGAAGTGTCCAAGGATAGTGGGCAAATGGAGTCTTTCCTTCAGTTCGTTGAACGCTTGTTCTTGCTCCTCCACCCACTCGAAAATCACGTCGTCCTTCGTCAGATGCGTGAGCGGTGCAGAAATCATGGCAAAATCGCGAACGAAACGTCTGTAGTCAGCGCACAGCCCAAGAAATCTTCGTACGGCTTTCTTGTCTGATGGCTTCGGGAATTCGGCGATAGCGGATGTCTTTTCAGGGTCAGGGCTTACACCCCGAGCACTAACGACATGGCCCAGGAATTTGAGCTTGCCGTAAGCGAATCGACATTTTGATGGCGTTAGTGTCAGTCCAGCATTCTGGATAGCCTGTAGCACGGCTCGTAAACGTCTCAGGTGCTCGTCAAAGTCGCTTCCGAATACCACGACGTCGTCGAGGTAGACGAGACAGCTTTTCCATTTCAAGCCGGAAAGGACGGTGTCTATTACGTGCTGGAAGGTCACCGGTGCTGTGCACAGTCCGAACAGCATCACTTTAAATTCATACAGTCCGTCCGGCGTGACGAAGGCACTCTTCTCACGATCCCGTTCGTCGACCTCGATCTTCCAGTACCCACTCTTCAGGTTCATCGACGAAAAGTATCGGGCGTGGCGCAGCCGGTCAAGAGTGTCGTCGAAGCGTGGCAGCGGGTAGACGTCCTTTTTTGTTACGGCGTTCAGTCGACGATAGTCCACGCAGAACCGAAGAGTTCTGTCTTTCTTTTTCCCCAGCACTACCGGTGAAGCCCACGGACTGTTTGAGGGCTGGGTGATGTCGTCGTCGAGCATTTCTTGAATCAGCTGCTTCTGAATGACTTCTCTCCCTTTCACAGAGACGCAGTACGGCGAACCGATGAACAGGAAGCGCGTCGTCATCAGTAACAATTTGATGTTTCGCAACCGTCGTTTAGTGTACCTTTGACGACGTGGAGAAGCACTCATTGAGCTCGGCGAGAAGGTCATTGAGTCGTCGTTGTGGGGTAGGCAGGGTTGGATCGATGTCGAACTGCGAAGGCGGCGTTGTCTTGTGTGGCCACGAAGAGAGGTATTCTGATATTCGGCAATTGCGGCTGAGTCCGGGAGTTCCTTGGCATGACCCACGGCGGTGCCTTTCGTAAGGTGCTGAGCCTCCTGTCGGAAGTTCGTTACGAGTGCAACAGTGTGTCCGTCTTTGAGCTCCGCGATGCCTCTTGCGACGCTGATTCCTCTTCCTAGGAACAGTTGGACGCTACCTTCTAGTAGCTAGATCTTCTCCGCAGATGTTTTTTTCGGTCCTGACAGGCACAAGTACACTCTAGCTTGGTGGTGGCAAGGTCACGTGGTGGGAGAGTACACGCACTGTAGCTGACGTGGCTGCCGTAGTTTTCTGATTCTCGGATATTGCGACAGGTTTCCGCAACTTCAACTCGTTGGCTTCCAGGTCGATGATGGCGCCGTATTCGCACAAGAAGTCTATTCCGAGTATAATGTCTCTCGCACAGTCTCGTAGAACGACAAACTTTGCCGGACACTTCTCGCCGTGAGTCTCGACGCGAGCAGTGCATCTTCCGACTGGCGTGATAAGATATCCCCCGGCGGTTCGTATCTGTGGGCCATCCCACGGCGTCGTCACTTTCCGAAAGCGTTGGGAGAGACTCCCACTCAGGACGGAGTAGTCTGCTCCGCTGTCGAAGAGAGCCGACGCGTAGCGGCCGTCGATAACGACGTTTAGGTTATTCTTTACCGTTGCAGGAGCGTCGTTTTGGTCTTTGGTGGCCTTCGAGTGGGGGCCCTTTCGTGGAGGATCTTGGCGTCGGTCGTCTTCGGCAACTCCACCTCCAGGGGTTCCCGTGCCTAGTTTCCCCGGCGAGGAGCGAGGGGCGACAGGTTTTCACGTCGGGATCGGTGCATCGACGAAGCTGGACGTCGCGGCGACGGCGACCAAAACTCTTGGCGGGACGCAGGCTCGGGGGGCTGAGGTCCCCGCAGGCAGACGTCGATCTCCCGAGGACGTTTAGCGTAACGGGGACGCGTTTCGTTCGGGTGGAACCCGCGCAGCCTGAGTCGTCGGTATGGGTATCGGCGCTAGGTGTGGTCTGCTTCCCCGAAGTGGAGGCTCAGAGGGCGTCGGTCGGACGTTCGCCACACGTCGGTCTTCCGGGGTGCGCGGGGTCCCGGCAGGTGTACTGGACTTGGTCGTCGTGGCGTCGGTCATGCTGCGGCGCAGGAGACTGACGTCGAGGCGGCGCCAGATAGGCGCGAGGAGGAGGCGGGAGGCGGGGGCCGTCGGGCCACTGCGGCGTAAGTCAACGTGGGTTCCTCGGGAGCTGCCATGATGGTGGGAGCTTCTGGTTGGATGACTCTCTGGAGTTCTTCCCGCACGGCCTCGGCGATGGAGAGCGAAGCTAGTCGGTTAACGGCGGGTAGCAGCTTTCGGAGCTCTTTCCGAACGACGTCACGGATGATCTGCAAAATGCCTGGGATGCTGGAGCTAAGTTCGCAGCTAGACTGCACGAAGGCAGCAAAGCCGGGTGGTCGCTGGTAGTGACTGGCTCGGGCGTGCAGGGCACGCTCGATGTTCGTTGCCTCGGTGACAAAATCTTCGACTGTTGTCGGAGGGCTGCGGACAAGGCCGCCGAAGATGTTGTCTCTCACGCCCCGCATGAGGATTCGTAGCATCTTCTCTTCTGTAGCCCGAGGGTCGGCGCGGGCACTCAGGCGCAGAACGTCCTACACGAAGACGGTGACACTCTCGTTGGGGCTATGGGTTCAGGTTCGCAGTAGATCCTCGGCTCTCTCTCTCGGTGGTGGTGGTTTATAAATATGCCCTTCAGCTCGCTCTTGAAAATGTTCCACGATGTCAAAGAGGACTCATGATTTTCGCACCGGTGCTTGGCAGTGCCTTGAAGCGAAAAATAGACGTTGTGCAGGCGCTGCTCGTCGGTCGAGCCATTGTGGCGGGCAACGCGTTCGTACTGGTCGATTCAGTCTTCGACGTCTTCGTTTTGCTCGCCGTGGAACGGAACAGCCGTCCGCGGTGCAACGGGCAGGTAAACAATTATAGAAGCGGCCGGGGTCTGCGACTGGTCGGCCAACGTCATCTTCTTCGGCTTGGGCTTGTCCAGCAGCAGACCAAATTCTGGAGGCTGTCCCTGTGTGCGGCGGCTGGCTCGGGTGTTGGGCTCGTCGACGGGGCTCAGCTTTCTGGGGCTTAAAAGAGATTGTGCCCGACAGATCTTCTGAGGGGCACGTTTCAAAGCATAGAATGCGCTTCCCCGCACTTTCAGCAAAATTTCACGAATGACAAATGATAAGGCGACGAAAACGGAAGCAAACTATACGTTTAATGGGGCGAACTTGTGCCCAAAAACATAGTAGAAAAAGGCTAGCGTCACAGGTGTAGATGGCAGCGAAACGGCAGGATCGAACGCTGGGGCGAGAGTGACTCCGGCTCGCCACGAAGAGCTCCTTATGTACACGCGTGGGCTTCTGGAACATTCGGCGAAGAACATTGGAACCTCGAATACGCAACAGGGTTCTCGAATCTACTAGAATGCGAGAGTTACAGAGTTATAATAAAAATGTACGTCCGCTGCCAGGAATCGAACCGCGACCCTTTGCGTGGGAACCAAGCACGATAACCCATAGGCCACGGGCGCGCTTTTTTCTTTTTATTGCCACAATAAAAATTTGTAGCACAATGACATACAACAGAAACATTTTTTTTAAAGAAAAGCGCCCAGCCTGAATCAAGGCTAGAGCTGGTCATCTGAAGGCCTTAAAAGACATAAAAGTCTTTTAAGGCCTTCAGTTCCTCGAAGACAGGTAACCATTCAGGGGGAAGAATCTTAGCTTAGTAGACAGCTGTTAACTCGCATACAGTTTGCACGAAATATTTTCGCGCAGGCCCTACATTCACATCAGCATGTCTTACAGCCATACGACTTTTCCAAATGCTGTGGAGGCCAATGAGCATGACTGTATCTAAAGGAATCATATCATCAGTCTGAACTTCTGTATTTAAGAACCTAATACCGTTCGGGGTGATGGGAAGATATGTTTTTATGGTCCTCTGCAAGACATCCCAAAAGAGCAGGGCGTCCCAACACTCTAGAAAGACGTGCTCGATCGTGTCCGGTTTCGGGCACAGAGAGCAATGAACTCCCCAAGGAACAAAGATCCCTTTATCTTTAAGCCATGTCTTTAGAGGAAGAGTAGTATGGAGCAAAGGTTTTAACTGTCGGCGGAATGTGCATTTTTTTTTACACGTCTAAGAACGTCCCGCTTACGGCGTTCAGAGCATCTGTTACGATACGAAGGTACAGGAAAACGAACATCATATAAATCCCCCGACAGACGCTTCCGCGCGACTCCAGAAAGATATTCTAAAGAAAAACTCACACACAAAAACTGAAATGCGCTAACTATACTTCACTCAGGTAAGGGCTGAGATGGCACGCATTACGTTTAAATGACGAGACGACAAACGAAGGTATTTGCTCCGCCAGACAGGTTTGTATCACAGTACGCAGAAAAGGGTCGGCTTGATCTCATAGAAACATGATTCTCGAAACCACTTGCTTAACGAAAAGGTGTGACAAGGAAAGTCCACCTTTGGCGACACGACAAAAAAGGTTATCACGGCTTACTCTCTCCCATCCAGACTGCCATATAAATACGGCAAAACCACGACGTAGCTTCTGAATGTTGATGCGGGAACAACTGATGACTTGAAGAACATACCAGATTTTGGCAATTAAAAACACGTTACACACCGTGGCCCGAGTAAAAATGGATAAGTCACTTCCTGTCCATTTCTGTGCATTTCCCCGGGTTTCTTGGATGACCGATGACCAATACGAATTGTTTGTTTTATAATGCTGAAGAGGCACTCCAAGATGGGGGACAGGGGTGAGCATGAAGCTAATGTTTTCGAATTGCTGGGGCTTCGTTGCCCACGACCCGTGCCAAAACCCAACACATTTCGCCCAATTTACGGAAGCCCCGGTTGCTTCACAGAAACTTTTAATCACACGCACAGCCTCTGATATGCTCTTTTTATCGTTACACAATACAGCCACATCGTCCGCATAAGCCAGCAGTTTGACTTCATGCTGTGCAACCTAAAACCTTGTTTATCTTTATTTTCAATTATCCGACGACAGAAAGGCTCTAAATATATGTTAAATAATAGAGGTGAAAGGGAACATCCCTGCTTTACAGATGACAAAACTGGGACGGGCTGGGTAAGGCGACCAATCACAATCAGTTGCGTAGTGCACCCACTATATGCCATTCGTACACCAACTAGAATAACTTTGCCAACCCCAACGCGGTCCAGTAAATCAAACAACACATTATGCTGTACGCGATCAAATGCCTTCTCTAAATCTATTTGTAGCATGGCTACCTGGCCTTGATCCGCGTCACAACACTCGAGAATACTGCGTGCACAGTGAACGTTTGTAAAAATTGTCCGCCCTTTAATCCCACATGTTTGGTGGGCTCCTATGATATTGTGTCGACGAGCAAGCACTTTCATTAAAATCTTGTAATCTACGTTGCTTAAAGGGCAACTCCGCTCAATTCTGAAAAATTTAGGCTTACATGTGATTTCATTTCACAAAGCACTACTAAACAGCTCTACGTCTTCGGATTCGTGAAATGTGGAATATTATTTGTGTAATCTTAATTTAAACATCATCTGATACCGAAACCGAAACTTCGGTTGCGTCAGGCAGCATTGGTCTCCTGTCGTCAGAGTCATGGCCACGTCACGTCGAACCACGTGGTCTTGTGACGTCCGTGGGGCGAGGGACAGGACACGCGACGCGGGCAGGTCGCTTCGCATGGCGTGGACGGTGATGGCCTGGGGGAGAGGGGGAAGGGGAGAAGCCGAAAGAGGAGAGGGGGAGCGGAGAAACAGACCGATAAGTGCGCAGGACAGCGCATCTGCGTTACGGTGATCACGTGGACGCGGTTGAGCCAACATCGGGAGGAGAAACTTATGACGTCATCGTTCAATTTCGCTCTGAAAAGTAAAAACAAACAAAACGTGAGAGTGACGTAGTCATGCCTCTGACGTAGTGGCTCAAAGTTGGCCGCTCCAACTCCTTCGCATTGACTGCGCTGACGATTGCGCCTCACGTCGCACGCTAGAGTTGGCAGATTTCGGCGACTTGGCTCATTTGAAAGTTTGCAGGCCAGTTTAATAAATATATAGACGGAATTAGATCGTAATATTTGACATGGGGTCTTCCTATATGATACTGAAGAGGGCTGCATAATTTCCTAAATATCAAAAATGAAGCGGAGTTGCCCTTTAAAGCAATAGGCCACGGGCGCGCTGCCTACTTGGTCAGCTGCGCGCGCGGCAATATTGGAAGCAGCTACTGCTTCGCTAAAACGACACATTTAGAGTAAAAAAAAACGCGTTGCTCTAAAGCTTAGGCATACCGCGTTCATTTGAATAGCTGTAACGGGCAACGTACGGACTAGTTAATTTTTCAGTGAGTAACGAGCAAGGGTATCTATAGATAGTTCATTTCAGTAACATGTATCCTGTCTGCTTTCCAGATATGTTTTCTTTGTTATCGCAGGGAAGGCCAAAGCATGACGTCAATTTTGTAGAAAAAATAACAGATTGCATTCAGTTCTTTTTTCCTCGGGTAGAAAGCACGCCGCAAAACAGCCTGCTTTTTGTGATTTTTATTATTATTTTTTACTAGGCCTTCGCGACTGCCGACATACCAGCGGTGTTGTCACAATGTCCTTCGCCAACCACAAATGTCAGCTAGGTTCGCTGCCAGATGTGCCGAGGATATTGCTGCCGGCTTGTTTTATTTAAATGCGGTTGACGTTTGTTTATTTGCAGTTTCAATGCAACTGTTAAATTCAGGGAACAAAAAAAAAAATAGAACATCGCTCATATACTTTTTTCAACCTCTAAATCCGGGTCACACTGCTTATACACAGTGCTTACTGTCAGGGGGGCCTCGGAGGTTCTCGGATGTGCTCGAGAGCTCTACATTTTATATTCCTCTTTTAGTTCGTAATTTGGTTGTTCTTAAAAAGTTCTCTGGTCTTAAAAAGTTCCCTGGCCAGGCCCTTGTGCTCAAACTTAAAATGGGCGAACTATTCGCACTTTGAGACGTGCTTTCTTAAAAAGAAAAAAAGAGCCATTTTGAAGTATTCGCCATAGTACCAGGATCGACTCGAGGACTCAACATTTTATATTCCATCTTTCGTTGGTAACTGGGTTGTGCTGAAAAAGTTCTCTGGCGACGCGCGTTTGCCCAAATTTCAAAAGATGAACGAATGCGTAAAAACGTCCGAACCATCCTTACTTGGAGGCGATGCTAGTCGGTATATGTGCGTTTATTTTTGACGATTCAGCATGATGGACGCGGATGATGAAATGATCATCCGCATTTTCGCGTCCCTAGCCTTGTGCCTTTTGCACGAGTGGTAACTTTAGCGCACCACTGCGATTCCCATATGCTGCGATTCTTTCTAGAATTTTCTGATTTAATGGTTCTCGATGACGCTCGGCAAGTTTCTAATTTTATCAATATGCTTATATACCCCCGTCGTGCTTATTTTTACTAATTAAAAATATTCAACAAATTTCAGTTAATTATTCAACTTATTGTTCCGATTAGCCCCCTATATAATGCCCCCCCCCCCCTTACGTAATTAGACTGCATTAGTGTGACCTTAACAATTTTTAAAAAACAATGTGAAAAGCCTAAATAAGACACCTTGTTAGATATTGTCACGGAGTAAGGCGAAGAGACGATAAATTATGAACTGAAACGAAAAGTTTAATCTGCGAACTTGTGCCAAACAAAATAAAGAAACGAGCGTCGAAGCAGCAAGAAAGCGCCCCCCCCCCCCCCAAAAAAAAAAAAAAAAAAAAAACGGTTTTGTTTTTAGTCAGAAGTAAAAAAAAAAAAATCGATAGTCCTTCATTCATAACAACGGCTGTATATCTAACATAACGCGTAAGACACGGCCGCGGTGACCTTGAGGAGAATAGCAGCGCTAAACTCGGAGGAGCTGAGCCACGTCACGCAGCCGCCCAGAAGTACAAACGTGAAGGAGGAACGCCGGTGTCGTGCGCAAACATTTATGCTCGCGAATGGACGTGCATCGCCGCCCTGGCGGTTGTGCTACTGCCTTGTTCAAGATGGCGGCCGTGGGACCGTAGCCTTAAGCCGGGGGCATGTACTACTGCTCATACATCGTACAAAAAAAAAAAAAAGTCTACAAACAGGAGTCACCTGCGACATCCGGGGTTGGAATGCCGCGTGCCAAGTTTTCACCGCGAACTCATTGCCATGCGGCATTCGAAGCAGGGGTATCTCGCGGTGTCTCGCGTTGTCTCGCGTTCGAATCTTTATGCAGACCGCCTTTTTGCATGGTGAATAAGCCGTGTGACCCCGGCCTTAACTCAAGTCTATCAAAGAGAAAAGAACAAGATCCGAGCGGGACGCCCATTGTAACGGATGGTTCCTATCATTTCCGCATTTCGGTGTTACAAATATGCCGTGAAGCGAGGAAAAAACAATATCTCGTTTAATTTTACGTCGAAAAAAAAAGCGGTTAAATGCTTTTTTTTTTTTTTTTTTAGCAGACCTTGAGAAAAATTGAGTTCATTGGGGTAAAAAAGCAGGGTGATGCAATCGCTCCAGCGTTTCACAGAGACGCAGTTGCTGATTAATGAACTGGCACTGTGGATACAGATTCTTCTATTCCACTTGTGTAAGGAAGTACGTTAAATGTCGTGCAAGGTCTGACGGTTCCACATACCTTTTGTTGCAGGCTTTATACTTACTAAGAAGCTAAGAAAGGCAAGGCAGGGCGTTTTTTTTTTTTTAAGTTTTCGGGGATTACACCAGTTACAAAACACCAGTACATCTAGTTTCTCAACTTAAAAAAATCATGCTGATCTAGAATTTTTTTTTTATTCGAACACTAATAAAAACAAGGGGGGGTCATTCATAGTCCGATAAAAATTTATTTATTAAAAAATACAATAAAGCGCGCAAGAGATTGTTTGGACCCACAGCCACAGTGGCTAGGGTCAAATCACAAAAGACGTTTTGGCAATGCTGCACACATGTAAAAAAATTGCCATAAAAAATTATAGATTTCGTTACGGGATGATATGTCTGTAATACACTTGTGAATAAAAAAAAAATGTATTTCTTTAATGATGTCAAAAAGTTTGTGGTCGGTTTGCCTTGCTGCATACCCGACCCGGAGAAATAACACGGAGCCAACGGTTTCAACAACAAGAAACTACATTTAATTTAACATGGACAAGACGATCACAATACTAACATCGTTGTTACTAAGGGGATAAGCTGAGCTAGTTGGTTCTGAGACATCTTGGGTAAAACCAGCTGAACAAAGGAAGGAAGATCATCATCTTCCTTCCTTTGTTCAGCTGGCTGGCGTGACGTCGCCGCCACGCGGGAAAAGTTCGGCACCTTTGCCTCGCAGTCGGGCAACTGGGCTGTGGAGCCGCCAGGGTGCCCACACTCCCCCCCCCCCCCCCCCCCCTCAAGCTTCGTCCGTCATGTCGATGACGGAGACATTGTTGTGGGCGTCAGGGGGTGGATGGCGCTGCTGGGCGGACTGACGTAGCAAGTCCGGCCGGCGCCTGCTGGACGAGCGCGATGCGTTCGGCGTCCGCTGTCTTTCCAGCTTCTTGTTCTGGCTCAGGGCTCGGCTGGCGGCCACCTTGTTGCTCTAAGTCGGCTCCAGCAGGCGGCTGCTGTGGCTGCTGCTGCTGCTCTCCGCGTGGTCCTCCTTGATCCGAGTTAGCTGCCGCTCCGTCCTGTTGGGGGTGGTAGCGGTTCATGGTTCCCTGGGCCGCCCCTGACGCGCCGACGTCCTTGGTGCCCCGGTCCAGCACAAGCCCGGCCGCCGTGTCGTTCCGATGGCGGGTGTGGTGCCGGTGTTGACCACGAGCCATCTTCGTAGAAAAACAAGAAAGCAGACGACATGGGGCTCAGTTGAGGGTTGGGCCCGACGTTATCTTCGCACCCCTTCCAGAAAGGTGAAAATAACGGATCTGAGGTGGGCACACAATCTTCTCCCCCCTCTCTTGAAAAGGGAGCAGATCCGTGGAAGTAGAAAACTACCCCCAAAATGCAAGAGAGGCGAAGCCGAAGAGAAAAAAAAAAAAAGGTTCCTCTCTCTTTCGTGTCACCGACGTCGCAGGTTATACCGCCGCCTTGGTGGAGACAAGGGGGTTTCCGGAACGGGACTGCCGTCAGTGTCGTTCCGGTCCTGCGAGGAATCTTCGTCTTCTGCTTGAAAAAATCGTTTAAGGTCGGTGACATGAACAGGTCCGGTTTCCTCACTAGACTCACAGTGAACTAGTTTGTAAGTGAGGGGCGAACACTTTTCATGCACGCGAAACGGACCTTCCCACCTGTTGGCGAGGGAGGCTGCGAAGCCATGAGCGGCGTCACTCAGTGGGTGAGTACGCCGGAGTACAAAATCTCCCACCTCGAACTGCAAGTCACGTCGCCCCTGGTTGTACTGTTCCGGCCCTCTGCCGCAGTCTCGTGCCACCTCTCGTTTGTAGTGTCCAGAAGTCTTGGACACTGGTTTCGGTGATGGCCGGGCTGCTCGCAGTGGTAGCAGCAGTCCGACGACAGTTGCCTGCTTAGGCCACCCGCACCGAGGTGCCCGTCGGACTGCCTCCAGTGATCGGGTAAGGAACCACTATGGGAGGGCCTCCACCAGGCTTGCGACTGGCTGTTTTGGGGAGGGCTTGTTCCGTTGCGGCGGGGGTCAATGCTGCTGGGCTGCGGGTTTGCGACCGCACCGTGCCAGCTTTCGCCAGCACTTGCAGGAGCAGACTGATGAAGATGGTTCGCTTGGGTGGTGATCTCCGTTGGGCCCCAGCTTACGATAGGGCACGGCCAACGACCTCCCACCTGTCGTGGCGACCCCCGCCCGAAACCCTCACGGGCCTCGCTGTGGCCTCCGGGGACCTCTCGGGGAGAGTTAGGCAAACATACGCTTATCCCGCACGGGAGATCACCATGCATGCCACGCCAACTCTCCTGGTTCACCTGGTGGGGAAGGGAGGTCGCGTTCGGACAGTCCACTTGCGTGGAGGCCTCGGGGCCCCGCCATGCGCATGCCGGTTCGAGCGCGTACTTGGCTGGTGGCGGCGGCGCGTAGTTCCGCTCGGCATGAAGAGCTTCCTCGATGAGGCGGCCCCGGGCTAGCTCTTCAAGGGTCTCAAAGGTGCGGTTGATGAGGTAGACGTGGTACCTTGGGTGACACTGTCTTCTGACCCGAGCTACTCTGGCCGACTCCAGCGACTTCGGGTCCGCCCTCTTGAAGAGCTCTTGCATGACCCGAACGTACCGGACCAGACTTTCGTCCGGGTGCTGCGTCCTTGCCTCGAGCTCTCGGAGAATCTGCGTTGCGTAGCCTGCAGGCAGGAACTCTTCTCGAAGCCTTGTCTGGAAGTCCGCCAGGCTGGTGAAGGGGGCCTGCGACCCCAACCAGCACCTGGCGCTGGCTTGCAGCGCCAGCGGGACAATCCGGTCCACGATGAAGGCTTCCGAGGCACCGGAGGCAAGGTGGTACGTCTGCAGCTCGCCCAGGAAGTCTGCCACGGACTTGACGTCGTCGTACCCCGTTTAGACTGGAACAGTCAAGTGTGGTCGGGGCTCTCGCGGTGGGGTCTCCTGCTGGCCAGGCGTGTGGGCCAGGCGCTGCATCACGGAGTCGCACATCTCCGTGACCTTCGTGAGCAGGTTGATTTGTGCCGCTGCGGCCATCGCGGCTTTCTGCTCCCGTGTGAGCATGCCTGCGAGCACAAAAAAAGAAACGCCCCCAAAAACCCAATACAAGCGCAACACAAGCGCAAAAAAAAGGAAACGCCACGCAGAAACTAAAACAAGCGCGCAAAAGGATTGCCGCGTCACGAAAACAAACAGTCAGACACACGCCAATACAACAAGCGTGGACTTGACGGAAGCACGGAACGACGGTAGGAAACACGGGGAATAGGGAAAAGGCTTACCGAAAGAAGAAACCAAGCCCCGTGAAATTCCTGCGAGTGGGTAGCATACCACGGTTGGGCGCCATTGTGGTCGGTTTGCCTTGCTGCATACCCGGCCCGGAGGAATAACACGGAGACAACGGTTTCAACAACAAGAAACTACATTTAATTTAACATGGACAAGACGATCACAATACTAACATCGTTGTTACCTCTCGGCGGTAATCGGCCGGCTCCCTGTGCGCCACCTCTGATCTGCCTTATCAGGGCGGCGCACGCGATGTGCGCGTGGCTGGCGTGACGTCGCCGCCACGCGGAAAAAGTTCGGCACCTTTGCCTCGCAGTCGGGCAACTGGGCTGTGGAGCCGCCAGGGTGCCCACAAGTTAGACTTCTGTCTCACATCCGTTGATTCTGGATTCCAAATTAATGTACCACTAAATTCAATGAGTCGTCGACCGTAAGTATTTTTAGATAATGATAAGTTAAAATTATGACTGACTGTATACTCCTCGTATGCCTTGTACGACATTTAAACAAACTTAATGAAAGGGGTTCATTATTATTATTTTTTTTAAATTGGATGTACACTCCGTATGCCACCTTTACTTCGTGTTTATCCATCTCGGCGTACATTAGAGGGAGCCATAACCAGCACGGTCACTTCATTAATTAATTAAAATCTCGAGGTAAACTATTAAAATAATGGCTTTATCGGTCATGTCGCAATGTTAGTTTTAATGCCGGATATTACCAGTCGTTGAACCGATTCATAAAATTTGCGAAAATACAACGGGCTTGAATTGACATATGCGCCGATGCGTGTTCACGTGTTTACTGCTTCTAAAACTGGTCGAAGAGCGCCGTATGGCTCCACTCGCAGTCCCGAGCAGAAGAGGGACGTACCTTGTTCGCTTGTCCTGTCTCCACCTTCCTCGTCTTTGTTACATGTGGCTGCTTCCAGGTGTATCATGAACCAACTCGCCTGCATCCTCAATTTGGACCTGTGTCGAGGACTCGTTCTCTGGGCGGCGTGTAGCCAACAGCTCCTCGATAACAAAGCCCTAGTGCTCAATTTTCGTTTTACCGAAGTGGCTTTAGTTAGTCTAATTTGAACCGGAGACATCGTGACAGTATAGTATGCATATTTACCTAAGTGGTGCGTAAAATACGTAGTTCAAGTCATCATTCTCACCATCATTTATTTTCCTTGAGGGTCCGATTGGGCATTATACAAGGGGGTGGCAATAAAAAATAGAAAAAACAGTAAACACAAATGTAACACTGTAAGCTAGTTAGCTAAGTTAGATAAAAAGAATGGTAATGAATTCAACAAATTTAGTACTATTATTTATTGAAACGATGTTCTGAGGCATTGAGTTTCAATCCTCGATAGTACCATGAAACATCTCAACGACACTTCTGTTTAAAAATAAACTACATATGTATATATCTTGAATTATTAATAATGTGCTTTTTAAATACATGGCCAAAACCTGATCTACCGTCTTAGTTTCCGTAAAGCCGGGGTCACACTGCTTATACATCATACAAAAGACTGTCTGCATACAGATTCGAACGCGAGTCACCGCGAGATATCCCTGCTTCGAATGCCGCATGGCAATGAGTTGAAGGAGGAAACTTGGTGCGCGGATTTCGAACCACAAGGATATTGCGGTGACTTTTGTTTGCAGTCTGTCTCTTTGTATGATGTATATGAGCACCTCGGCTTAAGGCAGCACTCACACTCTTCATGCCCCATACAAAATACACAATGGCCGCCGCAGACATGGTGACATAATGACCTGCGGACTCGCCTTCTGCTTCGTGCATTTGTATGCTTCGAACCAGACAGTCTTAGTATGACAAATCTGATACCGTCATACAAGTAAGGAACGTGTCTTAGACAGTGTCTACAGACTGTCCTTTGTACAATGTATGAGCGATGCCACCGTGGCTTTAGATGACAGTGCGTTGGAAGCTACACGCTCGCCGAGCCAATGAACCACCTCCCTTTCATCACCTGACTCAGCTCTCTGCCCGTGGATGTGGGCGGAAGCGGGTTCACGTGGTAAAAGGTAGACGTACGACTGCCCCAACGAGCGTCCATAGCTACTGCCGTGCTGTTACGTTAGCGGTTAACGGAGTATTACTAATGTATTTCAGTTTCTATTGAAATAAATTGCAGTTTGCGGGGCATTGAGATCCAAATCATTATATGAGACCAGAAAAATGTTGCAGGGGAGCTTCAATGAGGATAAAACTCTATACGGTAAGAAGGCCGCCCGAATCGGCACGGCGGAACCACAAAGGACATGTCAAAATTTGTCTTCGTTCTTGAACAGATACTGCTGTGTTGGGCCTTCCAGCCAGCGCATGCGACGAAACCAACCGTAATCACCTTCATCGACGAGGAGCAGTGATAGCAACCAAGATTGGATCAGGCGATGCTGCATGGGCGTGCATCTAGTGACACCGTCACCGTCGACCCCCGCACCGAGCATTTAAGAACAGCCGGCCTCCGGAACTGCTTCAGTTGGCACGGCGGAACCACAAAGGACATGTCAAAACTTTTCTTCGTTCTTCAACAGGTCAGTGAACGCACATTCTGTAAGAGTTTTAGAAGTAACGACAGGTTTGTCGTGGTTCTGCCATGCCCTGAGGTGTTATTCGAGACTTGTTCAGAGTGTTCGAAGTCATTCTTGTCGCTCGTATCTTGTGTATTGCCAAGCTGGAGAGCCTTACTGCTAATTACCTCTGGGGACATCGAGTTGAACCCAGGTCCCTACAGCAGCCTCGAAGAAATGATTGCCGAGGTGCTTGAAAACAAAAAGCAGATGAGGGCGGAAATCAAAGAAGTGAATGAAAACCAAATAGCTTCTCAAAAAAGACAGGAAGAAATGGCGGGGAAAATTGCTAAGCTCGAGGCAGCCCTAACTGACCTACAAGTAAGCAACAAGCAGATTACGCAACTCCAGGAGACAGTCAGCCAGTTGGAGGAAACAATTAGGCTGCAGCATGAGAAGTTAATTGGCCTTGAAGACAGAGGTAGGCGCAATAACTTGATAGTGTTTGGCATTCCCGAGGCACAAAACGAAACTGATGACGAAGTAAAAACCAAAGTGGTCACTGACCTCTTTCTAAATATGTTGGGCGTGACTATAAAAACGTTGGAACGTATTCACAGGCTGGGGAAACGCAACGAGGGCATAACTAGGCCGATTATCTTAAAACTCTTTGATTACAACGAAAAAGTCGAGGTGTTCCACTACTGCAAAAAACTCAAAGGCACTAAGATCTCTATCTCCAATGACTATTCTCAGGACGCATTGATTAAACGGAAGCATCTTTGGGCGAGTACCAGTGCAAAGAGAGCTAATAATTCGCGTGTAAGGCTTATACACGACAAGATTCAGGTCAATGGTGATACTTTTTATTGGAGAGAGTCTCAAGGACACAGGATAAAAGTGTCGAGCATGCGCAGCCTTCAGAGAAACAGTAAATGACAACAACAACAGTTGCAGGAAACAAACAAGACAAAGAGAACTGAGACTTGTATCCCTTAATGCAAGAAGCGTTATTAATAAAACAGATCAACTGGAGGCTGTGGTGATTGCTTATGACCCGCACGTTATAATGATCACCGAAACATGGTTGCACAGCGAAATCCAAGATGCAGAGGTGGTGCCCCCGAACTACAGATTAATTCGAAAAGATAGATGCTCCCGAGGGAGTGGAGTTGCCATAGCCTTCAAGGATAACCTTATCTGCCATGTTATGAGCGAGATCGATAACTCCGAAAGCATATGGTGTAAAATAAATATTTATGGACTGTGGCTAACGCTTGGAACGGTGTACAGAAAACCCGGTTCATCACCGGATGACTTAAGTAATATCCTTCCGTTTTTATTAACATATACTACTAAACAAAGCAGGATTATAATCGGAGGCGATTTTAATGCTCCCAATGTAATTTGGTCGGATGACGGTGTGGCCTGCCACGGAACTAGTCTAGCTGATGTGCTTATTGATATAGCATTTAGTCGGTGTCTTCGACAGTCTGTCGAAGAGGCCACGCGCATTACTGAAACATCGAGCACATTGTTGGACCTCTTACTCGTTAGTAAACATTTTGACCACTGTAGGGTAAATGTTCATGAGGGCATCTCGGATCACGAGTTAGTATTCCTTACGTGCGATCTTAACGTTTCTCAAGGCGCCCCGGCTGAAGTGAAGCAGTATTACGATTACGACAGAGCAAATGATGAGTCAGTTATTGATTACCTAGAAGAGCACCTTGATGGGTTCGATGAGGAGACTGATGTAAACGAGATGTGGTTAAAATTTAAGAGCATTACAAATCACTGCCTATCTAATTACATACCCAAAAAAAACTAAAATGATAAAACGCAAAAACCCATGGATTACCAGAGACATTTTGCAGGCTAAACGTAAACTGAAAGACTTCGTAAGTCCCGCTCACCTGCTATTCCTGAACAAAATGGAAAACTAAAATCAATGATAAAGCTAGCTAAAGAAGCATATTTTACGAAGTCATTGCCTGATTTCATTACATCGTCTCCTGAAAAATTTTGGCGTTATCTGTCCCCTCCAAGGTCTAACATCACGCAGATGCGCATTGATGATAACGTCGTGAGTGACAGGAGCAAAATTTCTTTCGAGTTTAATCGCTATTTTCAGTCCGTTTTTTCAACTGAGATAAGCGAATCGAACACCATTCCCAGCGATGAAAGATCTGACGCGTACAGCTTCATATCAGAACAGGGTATTGTGTCACTACGGTTATCACTTAACGTAAAACAATCGACTGGCCCAGATGGCCTACCAAACATGTTTCTTAGGAGATATGCTGAATGGGTTGCTAAATATTTTACGTGTATCTTTTCGAGGTCATTCAGGGAATCTGTAATACCAGACGACTGGTTAATAGCAAGAGTTGTACCAGTTAAAAAAGATGGTAAACGGGACTCAATTGAAAATTATCGCCCCATTTCATTGACTTGCACGTCGTGTAAATTATTGGAGCACATAGTAAACAAACAGTTAATATCTTTTCTTGATGAACATGACATACTAAATGGAAATCAACACGGTTTCCGTAGAGGGTTATCTACAACAACGCAACTAATTGAATGTTACCATGAAATATCCCGTCGTGTAAATGATCGTTTACAAGTGGACGCCATTTTTATCGATCTATCAAAAGCGTTTGATCGCGTACCTCATCACAAGTTAATTAATTTACTCATTGTCCTCGGTGTTCCTTCATTATTAATAAAATGGATAAGAGCATACCTTACAAATCGGCAGCAGTTCGTAGATATCGCTGGTACTCCTTCCGATTTGTTAAGTGTATATTCAGGGGTTCCACAAGGTTCTGTGTTAGGGCCATTGCTTTTTCTGATATACGTTAACAGCTTGTTTACTTTTAACAGTAACGGGCCAGTAAAAATAAGAATGTTTGCTGATGACTGCGTAATATACACTCCTATAACCTCCGTGGATGACCAGCTTAAACTGAATAATACCCTATCTAATATTTCGGCATGGTGCAGCGAAACTAACATGAAAATCAATACCGGAAAAACTAAATACATGCATATTAAAACAAAAAAGAATGCATTGTGTTTTGATTATGAGCTTGATGAAGTTAAGCTTTCCAAAGTTGATAGCTACAAGTGCTTGGGCGGGATTATCACGAGTGACCTAAAATGGAACAAACATGTGGACTATATAAAAAACAAGGCAATAAAAAAACTCTGGTATCTGCGAAGAAGGCTGTTTAGGACACCTCCTTCGGTTAAGACTCTCGCGTATAAAGCTCTAGTCAGACCGACCCTAGAGTACGCATCCGAAGTCTGGGATCCCTGGCAGGTCACACTTTCAAGGGAGCTTGAAAACGTACAGTCACTGGCAGTGCGCTCAATCTTTTCTGACTTTAGGAGTCCTACATCTGTTACGACGCTGAAACGACAGGCTGGTTTGCAGCCACTAAAAAAACCGAAGAATGTTCCAGCGCCTGAAATTGTTTTTTTTTTTTTCAAATATACAACAATATTATTAGAATTGATAAATCCAAATATGTGAAGCCGAAAAGCTACCGGCTAGATCGCCTGCACCACCCGAAAGTTTTAACCGCCATTGATGCCCGTATAAATATTTTTAAACGGTCATTTTTTGTTCAGGCGGTAGAGTTGTGGAATAAACTTCCTGCTAGTGTCGTTGCACTGGAATCCCTTTCTGAATTCGAGAATGCCATAAGCGTATTGTTTGACCTGTAAGTGTGACCCTTCTTGTGGGTGTATGTGTGAATGTATATTTTGGCGGTGAGGTTCCCAAAGGTTGATTTTCAAAGCGGTGCTTGAGCTGTATATATTTGTGGTGCGGATCCTGGAGATTGCTCTGAATGTTAATATTTGAAAGCAGTGTTGTATTTGATTTCCGTGTTTGTATTACCCCCTCCTGCCTTGGCCCTTGAAGGGGCTGGCAGTATTATGAAATAAAAATAAATGCCTGCGCCTGATTAACGTTAACGCCAGAAGCCTTGTCAATAAAGTCGCTGAGCTACAGCATTTGCTGGTGCTTCATAATCCACACATTGTCGTAGTAACCGAAACCTGGCTCCATGAGAACATTCAAGGCAGCGAATTACTCCAACCATCGTATAAAATTATCAGAAAATATCGAGGGTCACGGGGAGGAGGAGTCGCAATTGTTTAAAAAAAAAAACATTTAGACTACATCATCATGCCTGATTGCCGCAACACAGAAAGCCTTTGGTGCATGATAAGGTTCAACGAGGCATTATTTACAATTGGTGTTGTTTACAGGCCCCAAGATTCTCCTATTTCGTATCTAGAATCAATTTACGACTACATTAGCGCTAATGTTACCGACTGACAAAAGACAATAATTGCAGGTGACTTTAACTTACGGGGGATAAACTGGGAGAGCTTTGAGGCTGGTTCGGTGGAAAATAAAAGCTGTGAATTACTCCTGGACATCGCATTTAACTATGACTTGAAGCAGGTGGTCAATGAACCGACTAGAATAACTGAATGGACACGTTCGTTACTTGACTTAGTGTTTGTTTCTAGCCAGTTGCCGAACTGTGAGATCGGTGTTTCTGAGGGACTGTCAGACCATAAGCTCGTGCTGTTAAGCATCAATTTCGCTGGGGCTAAGAAAAGCCATAATGTAAACATTCGAGTACATGATTTTAATAGAGCGGACGATGTAAGTATTATCGATTACTTAGAGATTTTCTTGGATAAACTTTTGGACAGAGGTGACGTTGAAACCCTATGGCAACAATATGGTGGAAAGGACGAAAAATGACACTTTCCAGTACTCTTTCTTTCCCAGAACAATCCTAGATTGGAATAATCTTCCACAGAGCGTAGTTGATTGTGATAGCGTTGAGGTTTTATGAACAATCTGCTCACTTTGTCGACCGAGCCTTAACGTAATTGTATGCCGAACTGTTACTTAGACCATAGCGTTGAGTTGGTGTTGTATTGCCTTATCTGTGATATTATTGTCATACATGATTTGATGTATTGTACAGTGGCATCTATAGAAGTCTAGAACTGTTTAAATTTAACTCTATACTCATGTTTCCTAAGCAATCGATCTTGCTGGGTTTCTTTTTTTTTTACTCTGTATGTTACTGCTGCACGGTAACTGGCTTTGATCATTTTTACGGGTCTGATTGAAGAGCGTGCAGTTCGTCATATCGGTGTTTTGTATCTTTTGTAACCATTACTCCTGTAACAACCCGATTCCGGGTGAACAGTATTAATAAAAAAATAAAAATAAATAAACATCGCCGTTTCCGTTCGCGGTTCGCGGCATTGATTTTTAGGTAAAAAGAAACAAAACAAAAAACAGTACGGAGTCCGGAAAATTTCTATCACCGGAACAGATAATAAAGTCTGCGATACGAATCTGAATATGGAGTTTTATTTGCTCACGTCACGCTGCAGTGTCACACAACACTTCCTTTTCCTGCCAAAGCGCTTCATACCGAAAGCTCTGACCCCATTGCCTCAAAGGAATGGACCTTTTCGCAATCAGGCAACGATTATAAAATTGGGTTTTAGCAGATCGTTTTTCCCCCTTTTGTATTCCTATAACGATATTGGATACATTGCCGGCGTCTGTGCACGTGCATCGTATAGTCATTCTGCATCGGAAATGGAGCGCAAAACGCGCACTTGGCGTGCAGGCATCTGTTAGCTTATCGGAATATAAAATTGATTCAGTTTTAGTAGTTCGTTCTGATACCTCCGGCTCCAACAAATATTGTTGGAGCCGACGTCTATATTGATAGTACTCTATCATTCACTGCGCACGGTTCTAAGATCGTTGGATCATGCAGCGATAACAAAGTTGGGAATGATCACTCGGTTAGCAAGTTCTTTCGCTTCACCATTATCTGTAGTGCGTCCGTTCTGTAGCCTTGTACGCCCAGGACTTGAATTTGGTTCAGTTAGTTGGAACTCACTATCTTTAGCACAAGTTGAAATGATTGATTGTGTGCAGAATAAATATATGCGAATTATCTATGACCGATACTTTGGTCGGAAACTGTTTTTTCGTTACGATTAGTTGCTGCCTTCATTTAGCCTTGAAAGGCTATCAACGAGGAGGGCTGTTAGAGACATTCATTTTCTTCATGAGGTAGTGCATGGTACTGTTAAAACTGAAAATTTACCTATGAATATAGAATTTCATCTGCCCTCCAGAGCTAGTCGCCATTTTTTAACATTTTATCTTACTAAAATTTGTAAATCATCGCCATTATGTGGTATGCAGTCTGCCTTTAATAAAAATTCGATTGTGACGTAGATATTTTTCTTGGTTTTGTTAGTTTTAAGTTAGCCTTAAAAAAGTGTAGTTTATCCAACCAAGAGTCGGTGTAAGGTTTCAATTTGCTCTGCAAACTTGTATTTGTGTCCTTACAAATGTCTGTGTAATTTTGTGCATGTTTGTACTTTAAATAGTGTTCCTGCAAATATGAAATCACAGTGCACCACACAAAAGGCGTTACAGCTGTTTGTGGGCACTAAAAAAAAATAAAACATTATTATGATGATGATGATTATTATAAAACCGCTTTTTACCATGTTTTGTTGTAGCCGACGCAGCTGTTGCCATAGCAAGCCTCGCACAGGGTCGGACTCAACGCAAGTGTTTGAATCGCTCCTAAGTCAACAGTTCAATTTCAGCACTCTAATTGGGGCGTTTTCATAGTAGCCATATCGTCTGGGACCCTAATCCACGAGACGGGACCAAGCCGGACATGTCCCGGTCCCGCCATCCCGCTTGGTCTTGTTGTGTAGATTAGGGATCCTGGATTGCGAGGGGAAGGAGAGAGAGAGGAGGAGGAGGGGCCCAAGGCTTAGGTAAACACGCCTTGGCTATTCACGTTCTAGCCTTTAGCCGGCACTCATATTGCTTACCCGATACGCGTGTGAAAATATGGGAGCGGCTAAAGGCTAGCGCGTGAATCACTGAGGCATGTTTAGCTAAGCCTCAGGCCCCCTTTCTTCTCACCCTCATCGTAAACCGGATGTGACTCTAGAAAACGGGCCATTCATAGGGCCGAAATGGCTTGTTGACTTACTCCACAAACTTTTCTAAATACGCAAATTGGACCCCCCCCCCCCCCCCCCCCCCAATTCGCACCCCCATTAAACCCGTCCGATGCGTGCATGCTGACTGCGATTGTTACCTATGGACCAGTATAAAATAAGCATAGTTAAATCCACAACTTTTTGTACTGGTTATGTTACCCGAGAAAGACACCAACGCGGTCTACGAAAACTCTCTAATGCCACTGCGCTCTCAAGTCGCGCGTGCTAACGTCGCAGCGCTTTCGAGTCGCTCGCTCTACCGTCGCGGCGCTCTCGTGTCGCGCGCGCTAAAGTTGTCACGCTCTAATGTCGGCGCTGTTGTGTCGTGCGCTCTAGTGTTGTACAGCCGTTCACAATAAAGTCACTTTAGTTCACCGCAAGATTTGTTTATTTTATTCGCGAACTCCAGTGACTTATACGGGATGCCACTATCGGGCAAACAACCGCGGTCTAGGAAAGGTCGCGCCGTGCCACGTGCCAGCTCAACGCGCGATGTGTTGACGTAAGCGAGTTTCCAGAGTCTCGACTTTCTTCGAGAAAGCGATGAAAGGACTGCCTACTGTCCTCCCATGCTTCTGATGAATGTTGATAAACGAGGAATGTCTGCTTCAAGCGGTTACGTAGGTTGCGTGCAGAGTCGCCAGGATAAGTGTTTTATCGCGCAGACCATTGACAACATGTAATTACGAAAGCCACAAGAGACAAGCAGAAATCGCGAAAGGACCTGTTCCGACTAGTTCAGTGTTTCCCCGTTAGGTGCCGTCCGTTTTGCTGAAGAGGATCCGCTCGTTTTTGTGATCAATGAAGCGCGTGAAATACAGCTATTTCTAAGTTACCTAATAAGGGAGCGGTATTCGGCAATTCCTGGTTTCTTAGGAATTGTTGTTTAGCTTTTGACAAATGACGACGATGATCTGCAAGCCTGTCTAAGCATGGTTCTGAAAACTATGGTCTGGAGGTTTCAGAATTATGCTTGCACAGGCTTGCAGCTCATTGTCGTCGTCTGTCAACAGTGAAACCGCATTTCCTAAGGAACCGGAAGTTGCCAAATGCCGCTCACCAATTAACGAGTATGCTAGGAGTGTGTCCATGTGCCGCACGCGCTAGCCTTTCCCGTATAAAAGGTATGAAGTAAATAACCTAAATAAAACCTTGGCGAACGGGCGTATAAGATGCCTTTTACAGCGGAGCTGCTAAGGACTAGGTTTCCCAGGATTGTGTCCGTGTATGTCGACACCAACCTGCCTGGACAGCTGCCGCCATCTATAAGCGACGGCGGCAAGCACACCACCAGTATGGTTTCCGCCGTCGCTCGTAGATGGCGGCAACCTTTTCAGCTATAATAGAAGAATGGATGGTTGGGCGCGTTGGTGGGAATTCATTGTAGGAAACAGCGCGAAAAACAGACGACGACGAAGAAGAAGCACACAGTGTATCGAGTACAGCTCTGCTGGTCTTCCTTCGTCACGAGAGCGGAAAGGCTGAACGATTTCTGTTTTACGCTTTTGCTTCAGAACAGTTACCGCTGCGGGCGCCATTACGTGCAGCGCATGTAACTACAATCGTAGCATGCTGCTTGGTGCTGGGTAATTTAGCAAAAGGTTTATGCGGAGAGCAAGTCGTCTGATTTTTGCTCAGGAGCTACGGTGACCTCAGAACGACGCCTAGTTCTGATTGGCTTAGATTGAAAGGATAGTGGGTAGATCTCAGTGCAAGATGCCTTGAGTTCTGCTCACTATTTTTTTTTCAATAACCCAATAAGAGTTTTGCGTTGTGACATCATCGCAACACCTGTGCAAGAAGCAGACGAACTTGCGCTTTGTATTGTATTGAATACAGCGTTAAAGGGATACTGAACCAAAGAATTTAGTGTCCATAATAAGTGGCGCACGTTCTTTCCACGAGCCAGCAGCCGCCGGTGTGGGCGAGCACACGCAACGAAAATGACGTGAAAGACCTCCATTCGCGCTTGAGAGGACAGTGAAATGCATAGGCTTCGGGCCAAAGAAGAATAAAGACAGGCTTTTCCTTTCTACAAGTAAAAGCTACGTGCTTGTTAGACCAATTAATCGCTTACCTTTTACACCAGACACCCCTGTGTAGATAAAAAACTTGTTTTTATTCTCCTTTGACCCGAAGCCCATACATTTCACTGTCATCTGAAACCCCAAGGAATGAGCGGTGAGCTCGCCTCATTTTAAGGATCGTCTTCTGATTCTGGCCGTTCCTAGGCCTAAAGAGACACTCTAACAGTTGAGATGGCAATTTCTCGCTACTCCAAGGCTCCGATTGGATTTCGTTCGTGGCACGACACCTGTAGCTTAAGAAGAAGTACTTCAAGGCTTCTAATTCGCTTCAGCTCAGATCTAAATAAAGCAGCTGCTCTGGCAGAGTATGCTCGCTCGCATTCGTCTCAGTTTCGGCATATCTGACGGCCTAAATCTTCGGCGACAGACGGTCAACGCGGCACACGAACGTCCACAAAATCCGAGAACGAGCGCCAAATTAGAACGCTGCGGATTGGAGTGTTTTGGCTGACTACAGCCAACAACATTTATACTGATTTTAGATTGTCTCTCGTTTTAGTCGGCTTGATTGGGATTTACCTTAAGTATTATTTGTAAACAAAAAGTACTTGCCGAGCGCATATGTTTCACGTTGTTTTAAATTTTTTTCTTTTTTGATTATTACGCTCGTTAGCCGCATTGGCGCTGCAAGTGGGAAATGTAAGCGCGCTGCGCTGCGTTGCGAAACCCCTATTCTATAAGCCGTCGACGCCAACCTCGTTGCGTTTGGGCCCCCGAATTTCATAGGGGAACCCAAACGTTGGGGGGGGGGGCCCTTATTCTAAAACTCTTTAAGATCTCCTTTATCAAACTTGATAACGTAGCTGGGGGGTCGCTGTATCCCTCAGTGACGATATTTGAATGCGGCTCATAGATTGGACCCGAGCATTGCGTGAGTCCTCAATTTGGACTCGTGATGATCAATAGCTCGACAAGTATTCGGGTAATGACTCGTGTCCAGTCGCTAAAATGACGACGATAGCCGAACCATGACAATGTCTGGAACTCAGCGCGTGTCCTGTGCTTTGCCAACCCCCAGCGCGTGGCTATGATCAACATTGGCGGCATATAATCGGCTCCAGATCACGTGGCCACTTGTTCTCGCTGCGAGTTGAGCTGATGAACGCTGCTCATTCTTCGTTAATTTTTTTTTTTTTTTGCGACTTCTATTGCATGTGGTGTAAAACGAACGCGTATTTTATAGGTCATTAACGTCAGGGATTTGATCTAATCGGTATTTGCGCAAAGTACAAAAATCATTGCGTCGTCCCTTTAAGGTGTACCGCAGCGAAGGCTAGAAGCGCGAGCTCATAGCGTTGGCAGCTGCCCTTGGTGCACGAGAGCTTGTGCCGCCGAGATGTGCCCCAGAGCAAGGAGTTCGCGCTTGTAACCTTTCCTGCAGTACATCATAAGGTGAAACAGAGTATAGTGCGAAACACTCATTTTGCGGAATTGGGCGAGTAAAAACAAAGAGCCATCTACCGGGAGTCACCGAATCTCTGTCAACATTCTCTGCACTACCGTGACGTTTCAACAATGTTACAGGGGGAAAAAAAAAAAGAAACAAAAACATCATAGCGTTGCGAGCTTATTTTCCTCAAGGAACTGTCACAACTAGCTCATGAATTCGTCGGCACAGAATACCCCACAGACTGCTGGAACGCTCGGTCGATTTTTTACAGCTGCCACAAAAGACTCCAGATAGCTGTGGCTACAATCACAGCATTAAAACATAGTAACTTTACTTCCTCCGCCTGATGAATTTTTTATTCTGTCTCGTCTGGCTTTTTTTTTTTTTTTTTAATTCGTTGGCATATAGAGCTTTTTCGAACCAGCTGTCGCGTCGTCGTGAATGCGATCGTGCCAGTCCCAGTCGCCAGCTTATTCGCGTGCGCCGGTCGGCGAGGAATTTCCGTCGAAATGCTGAAGGTTTTCACCGTGCGGCCTTTCACTCTTCTTTCTCTCATTCTTGCATGTCTTCTCATAACCATGGTCTGGATATGCAGTGATTCCAAATATGTAAGAGGTAAGTACAACTAGAGAGATACAGAACACGGGTAAGAGTATAGGCACGACGTCTTTAACAACCCACCGGCACCCTTCCGAAACGATCATTTCCCGAACATGTTAGGTGTCATGTATTAGCGCCCAGGAAAGGAAGTTTTCGGTGGTCTTCTAATTGAAATTTATCCCACGAGTGCTCGAAGGAACACCGCTGATATTTAGAACTCGGAACGCCCCTGATTTTGCCGCGTTATACCGTAAACTACGGCGAACTATCTTTTACCGCTGCCCATGCTCACAACTTGTAGGATTCAGTGTTTTCTCGGTATGTACCTGTAACCTGACCCGGAAAATTAACCGGGCCCCCTAGGCAGTTTTATCAAAATTGATAAAAACCCAAAAACCTCGAATGAAGCTGTCTTTTAGCTCGATAATAGGATGCGTTTGTTAGGTTGTCGGTGATCATATACCCTGGTGTCTTTAACGCGCATCACTCAGTAGTGATACAGAACTGCACGCCGGTATGATGCTCACTCGGATGAAAACGGGCCGGGAGGAATTGAACCCAGGATCTATCGAAATAAAGTCCTTTAAAGAATCGGCGTATAAGCTTGCGATTTCGACTCTGCTCTTGACCATCGGAGTGCGCTGGTTCGCCGACTCTTAAGAACGAGGATTCCTTCTGAAGGCCTTCTAAGTAGTCGCAAAGCACAGGTACATACGCTACTCACATCACCAGCTTAATCAATGAAGGTCGCTTGTCAATCACGAAGTAAGCCTGCGCTTCTATTTTACGAGCATTCGATGAGCGTAGAATCGCAAGGTGATTCACCGGCTGGCAGTGTAAACCGGCCAACACCCTTCCAGGTGGTACATAATCAAGATTGTTCACTTTTTTATAGGTCGAAACGAAGTGAGCACGATGTGGTTCATCGAGTCGGGGAACCACAATTTTCTCAACTTTCGGCAAGCTTGCTCCATCGAATCGGCGGCCCTGCACAATCCTGGTATCCCTATTCGACTCCTCACCACAAGTACTTTGTCTCCGAACTGCAAATACGCCAAGATTCTTGAAGCGCTTCCAAATTTCCGAGCGGAGCTTCTGGAAATCAGCAGCGCGTTCCACTCAACGCCAATGGATTCCTGGTACCGTAGCAATGCTTGGGCCGACAGCACTCACAAGACCGAACACATCAGCGACGCGCTGAGGTACACAATCCTCTGGAGGCACGGAGGCATCTACATGGACCTAGACGTAATCATGCTCAAACCGCTGAACGGTTTGACCAACTGCGTGGTGATGATGGACAAGAACAGGCCCAACAACAACATCATGATCTTCGACAAGGACCACAGGTTCGTCACGGCCCTTATGGACAACTGCGTCAAGGGCTACAATCCGGACGACTACAACACATGTGGGCCCGGTCTCCTGCAGCAGATGTACGAAGATGGTGGTTCTCTATCGACGGACATGTCCTTTCTGAGAAAGGAGACGTTCCTCGCCATTGACATTGAGCGCAGCGGCTGGTTCTTCGACAGGGACCGCACAGCGTCGGTGTTTAAAGAAGTGCGCGAAAGCTACGGCGTGCATATCTACAATTCACAGACAAAGAACAGAACGTTCGACATCGGATCGGGATGTGCTTACGAATTGCTCGCTATCATGAACTGCCCTCGGGCGTATGAAGCTCTATCCTCGAGTTACACGTAGAGCTGTGGCACTTGAATGACAGTGAGTGGTCGTCAAGAAAACAAACAAAGTTTGTGGACTCTTAAGCCGTGGTCACACTGCTAACACATCATTCAAAATACAGTCTGCAGATAATACCTGAGACGTGTTTCTTCCTCGTATGACAGTCCTGGAACATCTGTCGTACAAAACATTGTCGGCAGACATGTTCCAAGCATGCATATCAATGAAATATACAGAGTTCAAACATGCTCAAGGCGCAGACAATTCTGTCACCGTGTATGCAGCGTCCATCGCGTATTTTGTATGATGAATGCGCAGTGTGATTGCGACTTTAGGAGACGCACAAAGAGAACTTGCGTGTGGGCATCTCAAAAGGAAAGCTGGCATTGTGCTGAAATATATATTTTTTTTACAAACTTTTATTTTTCAATCGCAAAACTCAACCAGGATTGCCCAAGTGGGCTCTATCTCTTCGTGGCATTTTAATTAGTCAGTGTCGTCAAAAACAAAAAATAACCGTTTTAACGACAAACGCGCGGAACTGTCAAATACGTCAGGGTGCGTGATGCGAATGTTTCGGTTTTTATTGAGTTTGTACATTCACTCGTTCGTTGCGCAGGCTAAACTGTTTTATTGCTTTATATTTGTCCCGTCCAAGCCTGCAGTTCATCAAGATTGTGCAAACTGAATACGAAGAAACGAACTTAGCAGCACACAAAAGAATATAAATAGCAAATGTAAGTCGTGTGTTTTACAATACGTCTGCACGTGACGTGACGATGCATGATTTGTGATTCTTCTTCGTCACGGTATCATGAACATGGTGCTTTTATTTCAGCTTGAAATGCTATGAACCGGCCGTTTCGTGATAATAGTTTGTGAATTATCGCCAGCCTAAAATGCTAAAAAAAAATAAAACTTGTAGTTAGTTTCACTATACCTTCGAGGTACAATATGTAAATAAAATATATAAATAAAGCTATGCAAAACTGACATTTTGTAAAGATCACTGAAAACCCTCGACCATTTAATTGACATCTTGTATGTCATAAAAGTCCAAAGGGTCCCCTTGTTTTTCTTTTTTTTTTAAGAAGTAGCAGGTTGTTAATTTTAACTTCGACAATACAAAAGAGTACATTTCGTGGAATACTTTTCTACAAATGATACCGAGAAAAACAAAAAAACACAGGCTCACAGATATTGTACCTTATTTTGTCGTTCCATCGGGTTTGCAAAATTTCATTTTTACCTGTCACTTTGTTTTCAAGTTCAGTCGGAAGATGCTTTGATCTGATAGAGCCATTCAAGCTGCGCCCACGCTTCATCGTCGGCCCTCATTGTTTCCGTGCGTTCATTAGCTATATCAACGACTAAGCCAATAAAGCACAAAACTCGTGCGGTGTTTTTTGCGATTGTTTTTGTTGGGGATAGCAAACCGACCAAGGCAACAAGCGCGTGACGCGAAGCCCTTTTGTAGCTGCCCGATTGTCTGTCCCTATCAGATCGTCGGTTGCGGTCGAACTGGAAGTGAAGAAAACTCCAATGCCGCCTGGACTGTTTTCGCTTCCGCTATCATCGCCCTTCGATTAAATTGCGGGATCACTGGACTGTTTTCGTTTCCGCTATCATCGCCCTTCGATTAAATTGCGAGATCACTGGACTGTTTTCGTTTCCGCTATCATCGCCCTTCGATTAAATTGCGGGATCACTGGACTGTTTTCGTTTCCGCTATCATCGGCCTTCGATTAAATTGCGGGATCACTGGACTGTTTTTGTTTCCGCTATCATCGCCCTTCGATTAAGTTGCGGGATCACTGGACTGTTTTCGTTTCCGCTATCATCGCCCTTCGATTAAATTGCGGGATCACTGGACTGTTTTCGTTTCCGCTATCATCGCCCTTCGATTAAATTGCGGGATGAGTACGGTAGTGACAACAGCCACCCACCGAGGGAAAAACAAACTCCTAAAAGGGACGAACAGGAAGGTACGCGTATTTATCTTTTCTGTTTCCTATTTTGACTATCTACTCAACCTTTTTTCGCCACACTTGTATCAACTGAGCGCAGATGGGAGGTTACGCGTATGCTACGAAGAAATAAATTTAGTTTCCGCCTTTTTCAGAAACACACTATGGTTACACCAAGTAGCCATTAAGCGTAGCGTTAACCCCACCTCTACCGCAAATTCGTGTCGGTATACCGGCCGGAGCTCGCTCTGCGCCCACGCCCCATATGAGTGTTGCCGTGCTTTGAGCCTTGAGGTAACGGTACGCTGAAATCCTGTAACGCCAGTTCGTCTTTAAATCGTCCGCTAGAACTTGCCGGTCCACTTGCGCCGTGATGCCTGCTTCTTGCGCGGGGGGGTCGCGGGGACGTCAGTACGATGCCGAGCTCCGATCGACTCTGATTGGAAGCATAGTGGGCAGGCGTCGATGCTACAGCTGCCTTGAGGTCTACCCACTATCCGAATTCCAATCGGAGCCAATCGGAGTTTGGCGCTCTAGCTGACGCCACCGCAACCCCTGCGCAAGAAGCAGTCGAACTTACGCTCCGCGTGGGAGGCTGTAGTAGATACTCGTACTATACCGATATAGCCTAGAAGGCCCATACGTTTAACCACAAAACGTCATCATTGATGGATCCGCACAGCGCGTCACCGTCCCCGTGGCAACGGTAAGACGGACGCTTAAACCGCTCTGTGTCGACTCTCGCCAAGAGTAAGCGTGTTTACCGCTTGGGGCGAGTCGGGGAACCACGAACGATGACGTCATGCGCAGGCCTTTTCTTCTGGGTAGTATTGACACAACACAGCGCCCCCGTCTTATTCGCTATAGAGTATGACGCACATGGCGACGTCATAGTGGGTCGTGTACGGCTGCCGTGCAGAGTAATTGTGTCGGGCTTCATCGAGGCCTGGCAAGGAGGCCTCGCAACTGTTATGCTAACATCTCTTCTTTTATTTTTGCTTGTTTTTCTTTTGTGAGTTTCGTTTTATTCATAAAGCTGTAGCACGTATGCGTCTCTCTTTCGTTTGCCATTACTATATGCCCTTGTAAAACATCCCAGACACCGTTGGCGGATTTTGTTTTGGCTTCATTGTACATGCACATCATACATATAAAAAAATGTGCCAATTGAACTGAACGAACCATTTATTCGAGGCAATGTTACCAACCGGCGTGGATGTCAAATTACGGGCGAAAGTGGTAACTAGAAAATTAACTACCTAAGCTATACTAATTAACTTTTAATATCCCATTTAACTGGTTTATTATAACTAGAAAGTTCTTGCTCTTTTTCCAAAAAATCTGTGATTAAAGGGGCGATGCAACGATTTTTGTACTTTGCGCAAGTACCGCTTAGAACGGATCCCTGACGTTAATGACCTGGGAAACACCCGTTCGTTTTTCACCACAAGCAATTGAAGTCGCAGAAAAAAATCAAAGAAAAAACGAGCAGCGTTCACACCCTCAGGTCGCAGCCAGAACAAGCGGCCACGTGATCTGAAGCCGATTATATGCCGCCAATGTTGATCATAGACACGCGCTGGGTTTGTGGGCAAGGCTCAGGACACACGCGGAGTTCCAGACATTGTTATGCTTCGGCTGTAGACCTTTCCAATGTTTACAAAATCACAGTCCAGCGTGCGATCTTCACAGTCCAGCACGTGCGTGTTCGTCGCTTCGGAAAGCGAGCAAAGAACGCGCCATACGCACGAACACTCAAAATGGCACCGGCCACACGCTCTTTTTTAGAATGGTCTATAGACCTATAGCTATATTACCCAAGCATCAAAGGAGAATGCAGGGATTGGTGTTCCACGCGCCGCACGTGCTGGCGTCAGCAGAACCTAGTAACTTTTCTAAAGCAAATACCGAAAACAAATGGCATCTTGCACGCACGTTCGTCAACGCTTTATTTTGGTTATTTACTTCGGATGTTTTATAGGGGGAAGGCGTGCCCGTGTGGCGCGTGGAACACCAATCCCTGCATTCTCCTTTATGCTTGGGTAATATAGCAAATGGTATATTGTCGTCATCGCGGCAATTGAACACGGGCCACTACCCGAATACTTCTAGAACGGACGTAATAACCTCTTTCGCCCCATCGATGTCGGCGGTCTCGGACTTATACACATCTTTCTAAAGCAAGTAATATCTCGATTTTTATTCTTCAAAACTGCATCTCATCATTTCCTTCGTACTTACTTACATACGGAACTCTCGAGTGCATTACCTTATTTGGTGGTTACGACGATACCCGCAAGCACATCACGTCCTGTGGGGTACCTCAAAGAAGTAGTGAGCGCGATTGAGTTTCTAACAGCTCGTTTTTCTTTGGAGCATTTATTTACGGTTTCTCGCAAAGTCTTATATGCTGATCTGATTGACATAACGTTCCCTGAACCTTTGTACCGAAGCCTACCGCAAAGTCATTTTTCTTTAAGCTCCATACTTCTACGTTACCTGTAAAACCCTGGCTTCGTGAACGTGGAATTTTTGTGCCGTGGTCAATCGATTGCCGCTTTTGTAACCAACCGGAAACTATAGAGCATTGTTTTTTTTTATCTTCTGCACTGATGCTTACCTTTTCTGGGATGTCCTACAAAGGACACCGAAAAAAGACTTAAATATCAATGCTTACACAATCCGTTTTTCGCCCTTAAAATTGAACGATAGTTTTCCTTACGATCTATTTACATTAATGGGGTTGCATAGCCTCTGGAAAACAAGAATGATTGACAGGAATGCGGACCCTCCCCGATCTACCAAATCAAATTTTATTGAAACCGCAACGCATGTACGAAATGTATTTAACTACATTGACGAACGGCCAGATTGGTATGTTCTTTTTGATCGATGCATTCATCTACCTGACTTTTAGCATATGTATTTTATTTATTTAATATTCCTTTCTGTTCCTTGTGTATATTTACGATAATGAGGCTCCGAGAGTATTAGATAGAGAATTGTATGTAATGGGAATTGGGACATGATGACCTTACCATGTTCTTGCTTGCTGTTGTCTTAGTAATATTTCCATGTAATAAATAAAAAAAAAAAAAAAAAAAGATCGGTGGCCGAGTGGTTTAGCGTACACCAGCACGGAGCACGGGGAGCGAAAGCTCGCGCTGCAGAACCCAGGATCCTGGGTTCAATCCCCACCCCTGCCCGTTTCGATCTGGATGAGCATCGTACCGGCGTGCGGTCGTGTATCACTACTGCGTGATGCACGTTAAAGACCCCAGGCTAGCGGTTGTACCGCACTGGCTAAATTGCTCATCTACAGCTGGGAGACTCGTCGCCCGTTGAGGCAGACCAAGTTCTAGGCTGTATAAACACACACACAACCCAATTTTTTTTTTGCTTCTAGAACTATCAATTATCACGAGCCCCAATCGAGTGCCCACGCAATTCTCGGGTCAAATCCATGAGCCGCAATCAAATATCGCCACTGGGCGGTACTGCGACGGCCCAGCTACGTCATCAAGTTTGGCGAAGGAGAGATTGAATGAAAACACTCGATTTTTCTCCTTGAATTAACACCACAACAAAGGAGTTTCTTTGCCAGTGGCGTTGCGTGCGAGTATCTTTTAGTCCCACTAGTGCCAGGAAACTCGTGTAAAGTAAAAAACATTCCAATATAATATTGTTTTGCCACCCCTTTAAGATACATTTTTTCAGACTATTCTTTATATACCAGCGTCACGTCACTTCGCAATCGTACAGGCCTTCGAACACTTTCCTTGAGACGTAAGCTTTTCCTGACTACTCCAGCAGATGGCAACGGCCCCTCCCAACACATCCGACCGAGTTTCCGCCAAAGTTGACAACATGTGCGAAAACCAAAATTAATTCAAGCTTCACAATTATTTTTTCACAAAATCAACACCCCCGCTTGTAATAGACTTCTTCCAGAATCAACGCAATCCTAGCGGCATATGAAGCATAAAGCAAATTGCTATTGGTCAGCACAAAGCTCCGCCCTACTTTGCCCAAAGCATCTTGCTATTGGTAAGTCTTGAACACGTTACTCGAAAAAAGTAATCGAATACTATTACAATTGCTGTTGGTTAAAATATATTCAATAGACCGATTTCACAAGGAGTTGTGCGACGCCACCGCTATCGCGGTGCGTTCTGGTACCTGTTGTTCTCCCCAGCTTTCCGGCCCAGTCAATGCGCGTTGTATGCCCGGCATTCGGAAATTTTCGTACTACCACGATGCTTTAAATCTGGTGTTGACTCACGGTTCTTAATCGCTGGCTTCACCTGTTAAGTGCCAGGGTGCTGAAATACCAGCACCAGGCAAAAAGGCATTGTATTACAATGTCTTCCCGAAAGAAAGCAGAGTCCGAGAGGATTGGCTAAAAAGATAAATAGAGCCGGATAGAGCGACAGTAAGAAGAGCGTTTTTCGATTTATTTCGCGATTTGCCTCATAATTTTCATCCACCCCATTGCACGTTAACTAACGAGTGTAAGATTACATGGCACGAGGCATAGTATAAGCGTGCCGAAGTTTTCCGTTCGTTGGAATCCCCATGAGCGCTCGCTTCGTACCGGTCTATCCCGTATGAAAATCTTATATCTGGGGCATATCTAGCCATATCAAACATTATATGATTATATACGGCCTATATACAGCCTTATCTGGAGTATATACAGCCTTATCTGGCGTAAATACAGCCTTATCTGGCGAATATAAACCTTATCTGGAATATATACAGCCTAATCTGGCGTATGTACAGACTTATCTGGCATATATACAGCCTTATCTGAGGTATATACTTCGTTATCTGGCGTATATACAGCTTTATCTGGCGGCCGGTTTTCAATATATAAGAAATTAAAAAAAAAAGTAAAAAAGTTTTTTGTTAGCAAACTGTGAATGACTCATTGTTCGCGGGCTAAAAATTAGAACAAATAATCCCAAACTTCAGCTTTGGCAAGCTTAAGTTCGGGATTATTTCTGATAATTTTCACGAGGATTTCAATGTAGCTTAATTATTTTGAAGTGTTAACATTACGCCCGAATAGAGAATTTGCTAAATCCGCCAAGCGCCTCGGCCCGTACTCGTGGAATCATGGGGAAGGTGTTTCTTCAATTGCCTAGTGATCGGAAATTTCGACCAATTTATGGTTGCACAGTTTTGAGTGTAATTCGGAGTCACCCTGACTCCGAATTTTCTCGCCAATGTCAGTACTGTGCATTTTGTCCAGCATTCAACCTGGATGAGCTGCAGACATATCTCTTACATTATTATCATTCTCGTACAGCTTCAAAGACGCTGATATTAAGTCAGAAACGCTAAAAATGCTACAAACAGCTCCGCTGAATCGGAGCTAAATCCCGGTTTTGGTTGTTGTTATTTCTCGGCTTTTAAGTAATTTCTGCTAAAACAACAACCACGAGAATGATAATATTTTTAGAGATTCCTGCGGCTCAGCCAGTTTAAAAGGCGGATCGCATGCACAGTATCATAAACGCTGCCATTGACGAGAATTTTAAAACTGATATGACAGGTCCTTGGGCCCTCTGGGACGCTTGTTCAGGGTGACTACGAATTACACTCGAAACTGTGTAACCATGGAATTGGTCAAAATGGACCTTTTGTAGAAATACGCGGTGCGCATGCGCGGAGTATTTCATGCGCCTGGGTTCGAGAGTATCTAGTTCCAAACAATCCGCCATCTTGCATTTCTCGCCTTTGAGCGGTTTCGTTGTGTCGACCTCGGGGCGGAAGATTACGCACGATGGGGAAAAAGGTGAGCTTGGGGGAGCCGTATCTAGGTCACATCGCCTCAATGGGTGAACAGGATGTAGCTGACGTTTTGGGTGTGGAACGGGTGGGAGAGGCCTTGGGCGCGCGTTGTTTTCCAGTCACCTAGTCTCGAACCGATTCGCGTGTCTAGGTGGCAGCACATATTCGCCAAGAGGTCCATTAGCGATCACTAGGGAGCTAAGGATCACCGTTCCCATAACCCCCCCAAGAACACGTGACCCCTCCCCCCAAAGGGAGGAGGAGAAAAGGAGGGAGGGGGAAGAGGGAGGAGGAGGGGAGGAGAAGGTGAATTGGAGGAGGACCAAGAGGAGGGAGGAGGGGAGGAGGAGTAGCAGGGAGGATGAGAAGGTGAGGACGAGGGAGGAGGAGTATACCCTCCCCTCAGTACCCTTCACTCCTCCTCCTCAAGAGCTGCGCTCCAATTCGGCGTTACAGGGTGTTGTAAACTTCTTTCATTTTTTTGTTTTTACTTCAAATGAGTTCAGTACAAGTCTGGTATTTGTTGGCCACTAACTTTCGGTTTCGATTTGCCAACCCCACTTTACTCCGCGACATCTTGTGAAGACCAAATGCAGTGCATGCGTTTACGAATATGCGATTTTCCTTAATTGTATAGTAATCTAGATGTTACCTACCTGTACGAATAGAACGTTGGGAAAGGTTTGTTTCCGGCTCCCAACTTTACGGAGTTTGTGCGCCGGTAAAAACAGGACGACGATGGCGCACGGAAGAAGTATACTGAACCGGTCATCCTGCTCCATCGGTTAGTCAATGTCCTAGTTTGTTGTGTGTGTGTGTGTGTTTTTTATTATCCGTGAGTCAGGAGGGTCATGGTATGATAGCTCTGGAAGGGTAGCCAGGCCGCCAGTGGTTATTGGGATGCGGCAGGACGTGATTCTACTCTGTAGTAAGGTGGTTAGTTGGGCGAGTTGGTAATGATTGAACATGGTTAAAATTGCGCACAAATAGAAAGGAACACAGGAGAGAGAAGAGACAAGCGCAAACTCACAACTCGATGTATTGAAGGAATAAAATGAAGAACAGCCCGCAGTATCAGCTCGGGGCTAGGTCACACTGGCACGGGGGCACCCGAGCACGCGGAGGGCACCAGAAAGGCGATTTCCTTGTCAGTTAATGCCACAGAACTTTGGCTGACACAATGCTCGCCTAGGCGAAGTATACTAGAAGCTTCAAATATTTCCCTAGTGTGTTTTTCGTGGAACCTGCCAATTATCGATGTTTTTTTCTAGAGATGGTGTACACTTACACGCTTGACAAGGCAGGGGTAGGTGGCTCCCCGCCGTGGAATTTAGAGAGAGATTGTGTTTTCTTAACTGGTCATTAACACACCGTCCTGTTTGTCCTACGTATACGATCCTCAACTCAAAAGCGAACTGTGAAATCACGCGGTCGTAACATGCTAGGGCACCGGTGGGATGATCCCAAGCTTCCACCGTGCTTTTTAAGCACACCATAGAACTTGGCATTCGCCAGTGATGATAAGCTCCGTCAGGGCACTCATTGGCTACGAACGCGAATTCAAATATTCCTCGACGAATTGATTGTTGACTAGCGCATACGTCCGAGTGACGCAGTTTTTGTGTCCAATGCGTGAGCTGGGGTCGACTGACGTCATTTTGGCCTTTGTAGGCATTGCAAAAAGGATATTTAGAGCCATACACACATGATGATAAGATCATAGCACACTGACATTAATGAGCACAAAACGGGCCCAGCTACAGAAAATAAATATTACACGTAAAAATAATTATGTTTGTAACTTGTTAATTACAAAGACGAACACATATCTGAGCATCTAAGTTTAATAGTATGTGTTGATGCATTGTTATATAACAGGTCATTTCATATACGTCATTTTAGCAAACGCCAGCTTGTCACTTGAAAAAATAAACCAAAACACACTGCGATCAAATGCAATCCATTGCAACGAAAGCACGTTATATCAAAGTCTTCAGAACTGCCAATTTGTAAAATCACCGATTAGAACAAAAGGTTAAAGATCGCAGGCGCTTCCTCGTTAAAATTTGCTGTGGTTATTCGGTGACCCAGGGCTGAAACATTTTCCCCTAGGCCCTACACGCAAGGTATACCTTTCGTTTCAATTCTCAGAAATTCAAACTTTCAAAGGAAGCTAGAAAAATGCGAAGATTTTATCCTAAAAACTACTTATATCGTAAAATCGTTGATTAGTACAATACGTAAAGATTGCAGGAGCTTCCTCACTAAACGTTTCTGTGAATATGCTGTTGCCTGGGGCTGAAACAACTTCCCCAAGGCCCAACTTGCGACTCATACATTTCGCATCGGTTCTCAGACACTCCAACGTTAAAACGAAGCCAAGAGTATGCGAAAATTGCATGCTAAAAGCCTTATCGATCCTCAAACACATCTGGGAATCCGAGCATTACTACGGCGATATGACTTAATTTGTCTCACAGGTGCTAATATCCAGAGCGATCTTGCTCAGAAAAGGTATAAAGTCTCATTCTTTCAGGATCTTCACGTTATACCTGCATCAGAGAACACGAAGAAGTCCGAAATCGTCGGCAAAAAGCTGCACATCACGACTCCCGCTCACCGAACAAACTCGCATGTACCACCTCTGGGTGCTGCCATCTTACCGGTGACATCACGGCTCTTGCGAGATCACGTGACGAGAAGTCACTCGGTTGCTATGGAAACCGAGCCAGCTCGGCTCGTTGCTATGGTATCGCGTGTGACCAATCGTGGTGAGAGGCGGAACAGGGAAAAGCGTGGCGCTACTCTGGCAGCTACGCTGCCACATAGAGTGGCTCTAGGTTGTCCGAACCACAAGAGACCTGGAAACCGCAAAAACGGTAGACGCTTAAATAGGATTCCAGGGTCCCGTTTAAGCAAAGCACGGAAATTGTTGCACCGATCCTTCAAAAAGCGTTAGTTTACATGCTGCACATTCCCCGCATTTTCCGTGGGCGCTGCCATTTTGAGAGCTTAGTGCAGAGCGGGCTAGATGGCGCGCACCCTTTTCAAAGGTGCACGCCATCTAGTAGCTGCCTCGCCAATTAGCCGAGTCCGCCATTGCACCAATGTTACTGGATTAACTTTTGAAAATGGCCTGTTGGCAATCGTTACCAACGTTACTATACTCTGTTTCAGGTTGTGTTGTACCGCAGGAAAGGCTACAAGCGCGAGCTCCTTGCTCTAAAGCACATCTCGGCGGCACATGCTCTCGTGCACCTAGGGCAGCTGCCAACGCTATGAGCTCGCGCTTCTAGCCTTCGCTGCGGTACAAGATAAAGTGAAACGATAAACAAAAAATTGGGTTGTGTAAATGTTTATACAGCCTAGAACTCGGTCTGCCTCAACGGGCGACGAGTCTCCCAGCTGTAGATGAGCAATTTAGCCAGTGCAGTACAACCGCTAGCCTGGGGTCTTTAACGTGCACCACGCAGTAGTGATACACGACCGCACGCCGGTACGATGCTCATCCAGATCGAAACGGGCAGGGGTGGGGATTGAACCCAGGATCCCTGGGTTCTGCAGCGCGAGCTTTCGCTCCACGTGCTCCGAGCTGGTGTGCGCTAGCCCACTCGGCCACCGATCCTTTTTTTTTTCTTTATTGCCGGATTTTTTACATTGTCAAATTGGCAGGCATATTGCTCAAACCATAGGAAGCAGGGCAAGGCTAAACTAAACCAGTCCGAAGTGACTGGCGTCAGAGGCTAAAATTGTTTCATGGACAAAAGTGCTTCAATGCGCGGAAGCCACTCAGGTTCGCACCTCTGTGCTCTGTTGGCTTCAACTAACAAAGATACACTTTCACGAAAATATTCCCGCGTCTCCCGTACATTATTGTCAGCCCAGTCCGCGAGGCCGGCCAAGCTCTGGGCAAGCTCGGGACGCTGGCTTTCCATCGCGAAATCAGGCGGTCGGCGGCACGTCGGCGGCCCTTCCGCATTTCTTTTCTAAAAAATGGACTCTGCAAGTAGATTCTGCTGCAGTCACGGTTGTAATTATGCCCGCTATCTATTCATTCGATTTTTACTTTATAATCCATCGGATAGCAGCATGGGTTCCTACAGTGGTTTCCCCAGGTATTGAAATGGGGGGGGGGGGAGGGGGGGGGGGGGGCGTTAAATTTTTAGGGGGGCGTTAAATTTTTTGGGGGGGGGGGCTTTGAGAATAGAGGAGTCGTCGCGATTAAGGGATGTGCCTTCAGTAACAAAAAAGGGGGGGGGGGGGTACACTCCGCCTAGGGGGTGTGTAGGTCACTGGGTGCCTATAGCTTTGGGTCTGGCTTCCGAGCGCGATTCTATGTTCGTGTAATATCAAAATACACCGGGATTTATATCATAGTTGATGTCTCTCGTATTCGTCTATGATCAGTATTCACAAACAGGGGCTCGCGTGCGCTGTCAGCGTCGTATGCAGTTCTCGATAAACGCTCCCACTTGTCACAAGAAAATGAACAAAATACGTTTTCTGCCTTTTATTTGTTGCCACAACAAATCTTCGGCAAGGGTAAAATTGCTGATGAATACTGTGCAACGTTTATTTCTTTTTGCATGGAAAAAATAGCGAGTAGAATGCAAAATACCAGGACTGAAAATTCCTGTAGTTGGCGATCACAGGGTTCGAGCTTTCTTGTTTGCTACAGCCACCTTTTCCGTCATCTCTCGATTAATGTATCTCGCGTAGAAGAGCATTTGCGTTACAACGAAGAGGCATTGCAGTTTTCAAAAGTGATATTTGCGTACTCGCCTTCCTATATCGCATTCTCAGGGTAGCTAAAATGTCTTTATTTTGTCTCGAGATAGATCGCAGAAACATCACGAGATCAATAAAACAACATTATCATTTATGGACAACTACAACGTTAAGAAAATAGTAGTTGACATAAAGCGAATTTAAATTAAAGCGCGCTTATAAACACGTCAACAAGCATGCTGCTAGCAGGCACATGGAGCATGCATACACTTACACAAATGAACTCGTTTCACATAGCCAACGAGGGTGTCTCACAATTCGTGCACTGTTGCCGCGAAGCTGTAGCAGGTACTGTAAAATAACGCTTCTAATATCTATCGCACGTTCACACATAAATCTTCAAATATACACACACGAATCTGCGCTGATCAGCTGATCGGAAGTGATGTCTTGAAATTCTTACCCTTTAGTCACACGTCTCCGAAATGGCACGCACACGTTAGGGAGCGAGGTTGTCACACACGTAAAGAACACACGAGAGGAATAACTGAGTTGTTTTCACCAGTAGCTAGTAGCTAGCCTCGACGTAGCCGAATACAAATACAAAAACAGCCCGATTCTTTCGAATGACGAAGACGTCTTCAAATTGTCATTCTTTCCTAATGCAACTTTGGTATGTAAGCAGCAGTTTACGCTTGAACTTCTGACACAAACACAGAACACCAGAAGAGGGAAGTTCACGGTATTTTAGTCCGCAAACGACCAAAACACAACAGTCTATGTGCCGGAAACCACGAATGAGATATTAGCGGCGAGATGTTTTGGTGGCGCCCTCCTGTGGTTCCCCCTTGTGACGTCATTACCTTGCAAACAACAAGTTCGATGGTGTTTGTTATTAGCATGGTGGAAGCTTGAAATCATTGCGCTCTCAAAGGAACACTGCCAACACCGTCAAAATTAAAGTTCTTTCATTCCTCTTATTTCCGTCGATGATAAATCCCCTTTCCGACGTCATAGTCAGCGTTCGGCCAATCGTGGAAGGCCGACCACAGCGACGCTTTCGGTCGCGCACGGGGCTAATAGCCATTTCTCCGAGCCGCTTGCCTTGGTGCCGAATGTCGGAAAACTGCCAAAGCTAAGAAGGCCAGGCGGGCGTAAATTTACCTCAAGCGTCCCAGGAAATGTTGTCTCAATCGGGACATTATCACACTGGCAACAGTTCTCAGTAATACACTTTGTGAACCCACACGAAAACGATGTTTCACGGCGTATCCAGTCCACGGTTACCGAGGCCAGCCAGACCGAACGAGTGGGGCGGGCTCAGAGCCGTTTATACTGAGAGAGTTTGGCCAATGGGCGGAGCTTGTTGGCCGCTAGAACGGGCGGATTTCGCGGTAACACAATATGGCGTTACTTCTTTGTCTTGTTCATTCCTGAGAAATCGCGTAGAGTTCCTATGAGTCAGAGCCACAATATGGCGGACGGAAGTAGTCATCCCCCGGTTGTCAGACTACGCTGCTGTGGTTGTCAGGCTGTCAAAATCTCCTTAAGAAGGCCAAACTCTCTCAGTAGCTCTGGGCGGGCTTGGACACGAGCGCCGCAACGCGGCAGTGAATGGCAGCGCGTCACTTTTTTCTCGGAGCTTGTCAACTTCTCCGATCCAGTAACGTTGATCGTTACTGCTAAGGAAAAAAAAAATCGACACTTTAAGTTTTAGACACAGTGTCACGAATCTTTTTTGATATCGCTTTTGCTCTGTCGCGGACTGTCAGCATTTCTGGAGGACGGAAAATAGCACGGTATTTGTCCTTCTATGTGTCCTCACATTTTGTCCTTATTTGTAATGCGCTGTTGCTGCTAATACGTTTCGCTGCAATTTCAGATAGTGCTTTAGACAGTTGGCAACAAGGATTTCCAGCCGTGTCGTTACCTTAAAGGGATACTTCAACGAAATTTGAAATATTCCCGTCGTGTTCAAAAAAAGGTTGAATATGATCCACAATATCCGTAAATGACAATCGCACGTTTGTATTTTGATCCTGGTGGCTGTATTTTTCGTTATAAACGGCCCACTCTGGCAAGCGCTCGGAGAAGGCCCAGCTTAGAGCACGTGACATCCAACGCAATCGTGACGTAGGTCGTCTCGAGACGAGCAAAGCTACGGCGAGGCTGACGCCGAGAGGATGGCCTAGTCGTTCCAGCCACCGAAGCGGCTGCTTTTGTGCGAATTTTGAGTGACGGGTTAATCTTCTATAATCTTGTAGGGGGACAATAGCGACTTCTGCGACACACAAAAGGGATTCTCGGGAAGAGGGGAGTTCCTCCTTCCCCCCTTCTCTCGTCGTGGCCGGAGGCGAGACAACCTCCGTCACTAGCTGTCAAGGTTCCTAGACGAGCATTACAAACGAGGCGTTAGCGACATCCACCAGGTGCTCTTTGCTAATCGCTTAATTCGTTTTAAAATTCCTTTTCGAGACTTTTTTAACAAGATATTGGTATGTTCCATGTGATACTGCTCTTTTGAACAGATATAGACCAAAAAATGAGCGCCGAAATTTCGTTGTAGTATCCCTTTAAGGCGTGGATTTTTCAGTGATTCTACAGGTTGTCTCAAATAGCGGCTAGGCTCTTTAAAGGGGCCCTGCAATCATATTTAAACTTTTACCCTTTTTGCGGTTTCCACGTCTCTTGAAGTTCGGGCAAGCCAGCGGGCACGGAGAGAGTAACTAAATATCAGTGCGTCATATTTTAACCGGACGACGCGGAAACCTCCTCCACCGACGAGGGCGACCCGCGGTACCGAAAGCGCGCGAAATGTGACGTCTTTGGTCCTGGGCTTAGTACTGGTCAGAGCCGCTAAAAGCTTCTCTTTAGTCGAAATACAAAATATAAGTGGCGCGAGCCGGTTCAATTATTTATTAAAGTAGTTTTTGTTCAGTATTTTGGAGCAGAAAAGAAACGAATGCAGCTTTTAAAGTACGGAAACAAGAAATGACCCGTCGACATACCCGCCACCAAGCGGTGGAAAAGGCGGCGCATACTAGAAAGGAGTAGTGGGATCAGGCGCCGACACGGAAAGGTCCCGGATGTACGCGGCGGCGCTGCGGTCGTATGGACAGGAGGATCCGACCGGCTCCGAGCGTTCCGAAGGCCTTCGGCGAGAAGCTTTGTCTTGCGGTTTGGCCGGTTTCGCATAATGGCAGCGCGAAGTGGCTCTCATTCTGAACTGATCTTTACCCCATGTTTGCTGTCGTTTGTGGCCAATGAAGTGTCATGCCGAATTAGTGTTTAATCGCGCAGCAAATGCAATGAGAGCCGCTCTCGCTGCCCGCTGCATACAGCCTATCCAGAGCATGCTATAGTGGCGCCCTCTCGCGCCGTCGACACGGAGTGCGGCAGCCGTGAGCGCTCGCGATGAGCCCACTACCCCTCCTCTAGTTCACGGCCACTCAAGCAACCAAGGACGTCATGAGGGAGGTTATTTTTTGCTTGTTTTGGTAATTTTAATTTGCCTAGAACTTTTAAAATAAAGCGAATTTCGAGAAAAGAAAAGTTTCACTAAGTTACTACGTTCAGTGCGGTCAGGTTCAGTGCAAATTAAACACCAGTAAAAAAGTCCTTGCAGGGCCCCTTTAAATCGACCGCAAAGATCGGTTTCTTATAGTGAGTTCGTTTCACGGCACTCGTGTCCACGCGTGGGCACTCGCAGCGTAAAGCGAGTTTGTTTCGGCAGGCACTCCACAAGTGGTTGCACTCTCCGAGTTCGTTCCAGCGGCGGCACCCCACGCGTGCATCCACTCGCTGCACCGAGAAAATCGGGCGTGCGCCAAAATGCAATCCCGGCATGCCTCGCTCCGGCGAGACCGGCGAGGAGCGGGAGCAGACGACGAGGGTTCGTCTGCTACGATGTGTCGCGGAACCGAAAGGAAAAAAAAATAGATTTTCTGATAGAAATCGCGTCCCGCGGGCAACGGAATCAAACGCGAGCTTGAATTGTGAGCGTCTGCTATTTCATGAAGGAAGCAATTGACATCCCGTTCTTTATTTGCAGGTTTTAAGTCGCTGTGTTGCCGTACAGACGCTGAAATATACCAGTGTGTCAAGAAATGCTCAGAACAAACGCATCAGCGGCTTCCGAGATGTTTATCACCGTCCGTGTGCGGGTGAAAAATTGAACATTTGTCGACAAAACTCCCCCAGCACAAACCTCTGACTGCCCAATAAGCACCAGAGAAAGCTAAACATAGTGACTTACCCAAGGCTTGGGCAACATCACCATGTTTAACATTTGCCTACGTCAGCTAACTTGCCCTCGTATTTTGTTCGAGAAAGCTCTCGTTCTCGACGTCCTCATCATGACTAATATCTGACCCACCTGTAATGACGATCGAAATCAAAAGTCCCACGAAAAGTTTAGCTGGATATTCCAACAGACTAGTTTTAAGCCGTACCCTTTCAGTGGTTCACGCATAATACCATGCTCAAACGGATCAAGCTTCTGCTCGGACAGCATCATCAGTTTTCTTCAGTGTAAACGGTTATAAGAATTGAAAGATCGCAACCAGCTGCTTTGTAGACAGCTGGGTGCGGCAATTTACGCCGTCTGTAATTATCTCTACGCCAGCCGAGTAACTTGAAGTCATCACAACTTTAAACTACAGGTTGCAGCGTTCAACGTTTGTAGATAAACGTTGGTAGCGACTGCACTCTCGCATCCCCACCCATCACTCCGAACAGATCAAGGTGCTAGTTTCGGTTTGAGGTTGGTACCTTTTCTATAACATAGATGGCGGCAGCATCAGTCTTCTGCACTTGGTGCATTTGGCGTATTCGTTTGAGTCCAGTTCTCCGTGCAACACTCTGCGAATGCGATGCATACTGGGAGAGAACTCGAACAGTGCCAGTGCGTGTGAAACCAACTTGCTATTAACCTATCGTGCTACGATTTTGTGCAGCGTTGCCTACAAGTGGTGCATTTTTTCTATAAAATTTCCAAAGAGCAAACTTACCTGAGGAAAAAGTAAAAAAAAATGAAAAAGGCTTAAATCTTATGGAATCGCAGCGAAGCCATCGGTCTTCAAGCAAAAGGGCACCATTTGGCATGTGAGACAAGAGATGGTGCAGAGCGGTCGCGAAGCCAACTGCCGCCAACGAATAAGCATACGGCGTCGAAAGCCGGCATCATCAGCAGACGATCTTTTCGACTCCAAAGCGGCGCGCGTTCCGCAGGCGGCGACAGTGGCAGAATCAAAAAATGGCGCGGTAACAACAAGGAACTGCAAAACAGACAACATAAGTACCCCGAAAAAAAGAAAAGACAAAATAATCCGACAAACCATTTTTAATCGATTATGTGTCCAACGTGTTTTATATAGTAAGCATGATAAAATCATGCATTGGAAACCGACATCGAAAGCTCGCGCCAGAGTCGAAAATATCGTCTGCTATAATTGATACCGGTTCTCGGCGCCGTATGCTCGTTCGTTGGCGGCAGCTGGCGTCGCGACCGCTCGCGCCATCTCTTGTCTCCCGTGCCAAACGGCGCTCTATTGTTTGAAGATCGGGGGCATCGCTGCATTTCCATAGGAGTTAAGCCTTTTTTCTTTTCTTTTTTACTTTTTCCTCAGGTAAGTTCGCTATTTGCAAATTTATAGAAAAAAATTGAACCACCTGTGGGCTACATTGTACAAATTCATGGCTCGATAGTTTAAGAAATCGATTTGGTCGGTCGATTTAAAGAGCCTGGCCGCTATTTGAGACACCCTGTAGTTCTGCCGCTCAAGGAGAAGAGATTGTGTGTGTCCAAACTTACTGGAAGATACCTTCGTGTCGGAGCCGACTCATTAGCACTAGCTAATGAGTGGGCGTCATCGAAACATCTCGTCCCCCGGATCAAAGAGCCAGACTTGCAATATATTGAAACACTTGTGTCATTCAAATGGAACAATAGATCATCCCACCTCTGATCTGTGTTATCGCTGGCTTTTAAAATAGATACAATGGACGGCTTCGATGGTAAAACTGAGGGACGACCTAGGTCGCTTAATTAACTTTGGCAAAACTCTATTTATAGGGTGTCTGCTACGAGTCCCTGCGCTCTAAGATAAGCCGGAAAAGAGGGCACCTGCATATAGCAAGTTCAAATGTTCCCCGCATGTGCACTAATGTGGTGCATTTTATCTGGTAAAATTTCAGGGCATAGCTCGCTTCTTGTGAAGAATAAGACAGACTTGCCAGGGTGAACGGTGTACGCGTCTGAAACCGGCCGAGTTAGCGATGGTTGTAACATGTGGCGCTATCTTTCGGTAGACGCAGCGAGCACACGACAGAGCGCGTCGTCTACTTGCCGCGCCTATCAGGAGATGGCGCCACGCGTCACTACCAGCGGCCATCGTTAACTTTGTCGTCTGCATGCACGTCCGTTGACTTTTTCAAGTTTGTTGGTCTTTTTTTCACTGAAAGGAAGCTACGCCTTGAAATTTTGCCAGCTACAATGCACCACTTCTTTGCGCATTCAGGGAAAGCATGAACTTTTTACGCGCAGGCACCAAAGTTTCCTGCTCGTTTTACAGCGCAAGATCCACAAAACTCCAGGTTTCAAGCTGCACTTCAGTGATCGTCATAACGGGAGGGTGCTTCGAGCAGAGAGATTAATCATACCTTGTAAGCCGGCAACAAACAGCTGGTCTCATATGGGCCGTAATTACCCTTCGCGTTCAATTTTGCTTCATTGCGGACATCATTTTTTGTTCGAGACGCCGTACCTGAAGCTCGCTATAGTTCAAAATCCTCCATGTATATGACGTCGCCACGTCAAATCAATTTTTCGAACTGCAGTTTCTCTGGATGTGACTTGAGCTCAGAGTGCAGACGTAGGCTAAGTATATTAGCAACAATGCGGGAAATTGGGCTAGTTAGTGCTTCTCGTTCTTGTCCTTTGTTTATTTCTCGCTGTTTCCAAGTTTTCATTATTAAATTAATCATTTTATTATTTTTTTTACGGTATCAGCCAGTATTGGCAATGCTTCGAGGCGAATCTTTGGGCGTGTTCCAGGCATGTAGGGTCAATTCACGAAAGGCTCCCTTTAGCAGGAAAATTTCGTCACTCAATACACCCTTTTGCAAAACTGCGTCGAGCAACATTGGTGGTCGAGATTTTTTCGACATGCTAGCGTGTGATTGGATACGAGTCCGCTCTGAATGCTGACGTAGATGCTGAGCTTTGACTTTGTGGGTTTCTTTTAACATAGCATCACGTAACGCTATATCACGAAATGATGTGTTTAATGGGTGTTGTAAGCCAGTAAGTTTTGAATGGTGGTGCAGAACGTCTGTATGCAGTGTGAATATGTGTAACCTTTCAACAACAGAATTTGCAGCAGGGTGGGCAGCTCCTCGGTTGTTGCTAATGCAATTCATTTCCAGTAAAAAACAAATTGGGTTGTGTGTATGTTTTTGCAGCCTAGAACTTGGTCTGTCTCAACGGGCGACGAGTCTCCCAGCTGGAGATGAGAAATTTAGCCAGTGCAGTACAACCACTAGCCTGGGGTCTTTAAAGGGGGGGGGGGGGGTGCAATGATTTTAAGATGAAAATAATTTGCATCTCGTCATTGTTACGTAGTTTATCGTGCCCCAGAGGATAGAGAAAACATCTCCTTCATTAAAAAATGTCGCGATTCCGCTACATACTCGCAAAGCAAAAGTCGAGCTTTTTCCAAAACCTGCAGCCGCGAGTGGCAGCCGAAGGAACTACGGCGAGAAGCTTACGTGACCTCGCTCGTCTCTAAGCTCCAGCATAACGCCCGCTAATGTCAGCAGAAACAGGGAGACGAAGCGTCCTTCGAGAGAGCACACGGGAACCTACATGGCACCCCGAATTTCGTCACTAGGAGTGCGACCAGGTGTGCTCCTGAAGAATGGGAGTGAGTTAAGAAATGCCAGAAATGCCAATTTTTTTTTTTTTACACAACCAGCACACGCAGACGAAATCGGTTTTCTGTTTTTTTACTTCAGAAGTGTCAGAGGGCAACGTCCACAAATTTTCGACCGAAGTCCAGAAATCCTTGCACGATGAAACGATGGTAAAATGCATCGTGGTGCATTTTACCTGGTAACGTTTCAAGGCGTAGCTCGCTTCTTGCGAAAAATATGTCAAGACTGACTTGCCAGGGTCAACGGTGTACGTGTCTAGAGCCGACCGAGTTAGCGATGGCTGTAACATGCGGCGCCATCTTTCGGTAGACGCAACGAGCACATGACAGAGCGCGTCGCCTACTTGCCACGCCTGTCGGGAGCAGGGTGTAAGATAGACAGGTGGGGAAACGAGAGCCAAATGAGCGACCGGATTGTGTCCCCCTCGGATTTCTCTTTTTCTGTGGCGCCATCTATGTGGAGCGCCGCGAACTCTCACTCCGGGTGGGCGACCGGTGGCGACCGGCTAAACTGACGGAGATCATTTCTCATGGATTTTCAATTGAGGACTGTCGTACTCTCGGTTTATTTTGCGCACTCTCTCATAAAGTTCCATGCAAATTCGATTCCGATTTTTTTCTTCTCGCCGCAGCGCCATCTGTCGCCAATCGGGGGTACCCGCAAGCAGACGAGTACACAATCCGGTCACGGCACTGCGGTAGGCTTCTATGGGCCGTTTCCCCGCCTGTCTATCTTACACCCTGGTCGGGAGATAGCACCACACGTTACTACCAGCTGCCATTGTTAACTCTGTCGACTGCATGCACGTCCGTTGACTTTTTCAAGTTTGTTGGTCTTTTTTTTCACTGGAAGGAAGCTACGCCTTGAAATTTTACCAGGTAAAATGCACCAGTTATTTGCGCATTCAGGGAAAGTATGAACTTTTATGCGCAGGCACCAAATTTTCCTGCTCGTCTTGCAGCGTAAGATCCACAGAACTGCAGGTTTCAAGCTGCACTTCAGTGATCGTCATAACGGGAGGGTGCTTCGAGCAGAGAGATTAATGATACCTTGTGAGCCGGCAACAAACAGCTGGTCTCATATGGGCCGTATTTACCCTTCGCGCTCAATTTTGCTTCATTGCGGACATCATTTTTTGTTCGAGGAACCGTACCTGTAGCAAGCTCCATTTCAAAATCCTCCAGGTACATGGCGTCGTCGTCACATTAATTTTGAAGCGGAGCTTTTAGGCGCCCGTTTCCTTGTTGAGCGGCGTCGGCGTCGGCGTAACCACGCGCGTTGCATTATGGGACGTCACAATTTCCCTGCTAAATTTAGCGGTAAAATTTCCCCGCTAAATTAAGCAAGAAAGTTTTCGCTAAATGTCTCGCTAAATTTAGCGGGGAAACTTAAGCCGCCAAATTTAGCGGAAAAATTCTCCGGCTAATTTTAGCGGTAAAACCTCCCCGCTTATTTTAGCTAGAAAATGTTCGCTAAATTTCTTGCTAAATTTAGCGGGGAAACTTAATCCGCTAACTTTAGCGGGAAATTTAGCGAAAATTTCTCGCTAAATTGGAAGTGAGGAGGAGGGGAGGGTACGGAGGAGGAGGAGAGGCGCACCCTCTTCTCCTTCTCAAGAGATGCGCTCTAATTTCGCATTACAGAAAATTGTAAACGTCTTTCATTTTTTTAACTGCACTTTGTCTGGATGTGACTCGAGGTCATATTGCAAACATAGGTTAACAGATTATTCATTTTATTACTGATCTTATGTCTCTTTTTTTTACGGTGTTAGTTGGTGTTGGCAAGGTTTTGCGGCAAATCCTTGGGCGTGTTCCATGCATCTAGGGACAATGCACGAAAGGCTCACTTTAGCAGGAAAATTTCGCCGCTCAATAGACCCTTTTCAAAACTGCGTCGAGAAACATTGGTGGTCGAGATTTCTTCGACACGAAGCGTGTGATGTATACGAGTCCGCGCCGAAGGCTGACGCAGCCTGCTGAGCATGGAACTTGTGGGTTTCTTTTAACATGACATCACGTAACGCTACCTCACGAAATGATGTGTTTAATCGGTGTTGTAAGCCGAATAAGTTCTGAATGGTGGTGCAGAACGTCTGCATGCAGTGTGAGTCTGTGTAACCTTTGAACAACAGAGTTTGCAGCAGGGTTGGCAGCGCCTCGGTTATCGCAACTGCAGTTCATTTTCAGTACACAAAAAGCAACCGGATTTTTGTTTTCGCAACTATTACAAATAAACAATAAGAACGGTAACACTCGAGTGTTCTATACCCATGGTTATAAACGTAAGACTTTAATCCAAACAAAACATTTTATTGCGGCGTGCACAATATTTACAAAATGTACATTTGAGCTCTCTTAGTTCAGTGGAATATATCTCACTTACCCAAACCCCTGAACCACAAAGAACCGTATCACACGTCTTTAATATATATATATATATATATATATAACAAGATTGACAAGCAACACACACTGGTCCCAGACACGTCCAAGACACATTCATCATAATGTAACACCTACAAAACTGTAATGAGGGGAAAACATTTAAGTCATATAAGGACAACAGTAGGACAACGTCTCATTGATTATTTTGTTCTGATTTATGCTTACACTGAATGTACCCCCGTCGTGTAATGTCCTTAATAGGGCCTTTGAGGTACCGTGAATAAATAAATAAATAAAGATATTTTTTCTTCGACTTGGAAGTTTCTTCTTTTTTTTTTCCGCTCCACAGTCTCAGGTATTACATTATGATAACTATCACCAGCTCGCCTGCACACTCAGTTTTATTTTTCAGCACACCTTGTTAACAAGTTACTTGAATCACACTTTGATACGCGTCATGTAACAGCTTAGGTCGACCAAAAATACAATTTGTATTATAGTCACTGAGAACTTAAGCAACGAAGGGTGTGGCCTATTAGGATCACGCTTCTTGCTTTGTGATTGGTCCTTCGGCGTTCTTATCGACTAATTCCGCAACCTGATTGGCCGCGTAGTGATTATATGATGCCGGAGATTTGTCATGCCCCACGTTTCTTAAGTTGTCGGTGACTTTAGGTAGTTCAGTGTTTGTCACTGAAGCAGGACCGGGTCGTTTGCAAATCCGCAAGAGCACAATTTCTCCGCGATTAATAACACGACAGTATTTTAAACAACAACAATGCCGAAAACAGGGAGTGACACGAAGTCTGCAAAGATATGATTATAACAATGAGTTGAATTTCCGAAGCTGTTAAAGGATGAACAAAAAAACAAGGGTTCTAACAGGTGTTCAGGAATTTCGGTAATGTTATTTTTTACTATTAGAAGAAGGCCTGCCAGGCGCATCCCTAGCATCGCTTTCAGTTAAATGTACCCGAGGGAAGACTTATGTGATTGAAAACTTCACATTATGCGAACGGGTTTTAACCACGCTTTCCTTTTTCCAAAATGTCCTTTATTTTGATTTATAAGATTAATCACAGTAAAAACATACAAACCGCGATGTCAATTATACAAATATCGCTTTCATGCATTTCCAAGTAATTAAACAAGTAATTGGTATTTACAAACACTTAATCAAAGAAACTAAAATGTACAGAACAACCAAACCCACCAACAAACAAATGCAAAAACTTTCGCGACGTTAAAAACAAGCTGCATTAAAGGTGGAAAAAAATCTTTGTTCCCTTAAACCATTGATCAAAAGACAAGCTTAAAAGGGCCATGAAACGAATTTTGGGTTGGGATGAATGATTTTAAATTGGGACTTTACTAATCGCATATCGTTTAGTTGGCCAAAAGAAAGAGGCTAGAAAGTCAAAAGCCAGCTTTTCGGTACGAACATTTGAAAATATAGCGGACTATTTTGTACCTTCTTGCCTTCGAAAGCTCTCCGCCTTTTCACTATGATACATCCGCGGTTCCAAAAGCGCGTCACCGGCGCCAAACTGACGTCAGCAGAGCCCAGCTCACGCATTGGACACGAGAACTGCGTCACTCGGACGTATGCGCTCGTCAACAATCAATCCGTCGACGAATATTTGGATTCGCGTTCGTGGCCAATGAGTGCCCTGACGGAACTTATTGTCACTGGGGAATGACAAGTTCTATGGTGTGCATAAAAAGCACGGTGGAAGCTAGGATTCATCGCACCGGTGCCGAAGGAATGTCACGACCACGTGATTTCACAATTCGCATTTGAGTTGAGGATTAAAGCTAAGGAGGAAGAAGTAGGAAAATCGTTTCATGACCCCTTTAAGAACCGGCGCCCCGGGGTCGACAAAACAGTTCGCAAGGTATTATTTTTATTCGTACCCTGATATGACGGTCTTAAAGTGCAACTCTAATCCGTGTAAGATGTACTTGATCGTAATTTTACCAGAACAAAGTTTATGCAAGACGTTCATGTACAATACCCACAAACGTTCTGGATATCAACAATTCTACTCTAGAGCCACTGAATAAGCTATAGCCCAAGGGCAGTGAACAGGAGGCGACTCGGTCGGCTGCTAGTCAGTGCCGCTGGTGGCTAAAAAGGGTAACTTTGGGACGGCCATGTCACCCAGCGATTGGACACGAGTGCTGCGTCACAGTTCGGAACGGCGTTCGGAGATTCGAGATCGAGATCGGGTCCAATGAACGAGGCCGAGGGGCCGTCTCACAGTTTCAAAAATTCCCCATGAACATGGCGCCACTAGTCAAACCAAACTTCATTGCCCGATGGGTTTACGCGTAGGGTGTACGCACTCCATACACCGATGTTCCTGTGAGCGCCGCCATTTTTGTGCTCGGTGCTAAATGGGCGCAACTGGCGATTGTTACAATTTTGAAATGCGGCTTCCTTGGCTTCAGATATGGAGTCAAAAAGCTCGGGCGCTGTCGTCTTTCTGTGTCACCAGGGGCGGACTCAGAGGGGGGATCCGGATGTCCTGACCCCCTTCTTGAATTCTGCATCTGTAAAAATTTATGGCGTGGAAACGGGAAGATTGGGGGGGGGGGGGGGATCTTAAACATATGATACGCTCACTAACACCTGACCCCCCCCCCCCCCCCCCCTCAAGAAATACCTGCGTCCGCACCTGTGTGTCACGGACAATTCTGACAATTTCTAGAGGACAGGAGAGCGCTTCCTGCGATATCAGACGTAGCTTGAGGTAAGGGCAACTGTGATTTTAGGCACAGACACCTAAACTGTCGTTACTCTCGCTCGTAACTAATTAAATGGCTCTATTCTGGGCAATACATCATTACACCAGAAACTCTATACTTTTTTAAATAATTCATTAAAAAATCACTTTTGTACTGGCTCTTTAAAAATGGCCGCAAAATCACAGATGTAATACGTCAAAATAATACAATTTCTCAAAAAACAAGAAAAGTAAAAAAAACACGTTAACATAGAAGCAACGGGCGAAACTGACTGCAACTCCGAAACTTTCAAAAGGTGCTTTTCGAGATGGCAGTCTTAAACTCCGAGAAAAAAATAAAATCGACGATCACGTGCTCCGACTAAATGTACACGAAAAACGTCCAGAATAATTGAAGCCCGAGTGCTCTACTATTTCGACGTCATCGTAGTTAGGTCGAGCGCAGACGCAGATTGGTACACGACAAGCTGCTTCAGCGCACGAACGCAGGGATTAACTTATTATGACCACGCTTTTTGCTTCCTGATTAGTTATTCTTCGGCATTCTTATTGTCTGATGTCGATGTCTCATTGGCTGCCAAGCGATAAATAGAAGCCCGGGACTCGCCACACCCCGAATTTCTCGAATTGTCGGTGACTGTGCGGAGCGCAAGTTCGTCTGCTTTTGTGCAGGGAGTTGCGGTGACGTCCGAACGCCGTGCTCTGATTGGCTCTGATTTGGAAGGATAGTGGGCAGAGCTCAAGACAACTAGCATCGCAACCTCCGCGCAGGAAGCAGACTTACTTGCGCTCCACGTGGTGCTGATTGCGTTTCATGGAGGTACAGAAAGCTGTATACGGGCTTCGATTATTCTGGGTGGTGTTCACAGTAGTACTCGGTCAAATCTCCTCCGCGCAGAGCAGAAGGGTCTTGCAGACGATCTCAAGGCCCGCGTCAGAATCACCCTGTTTTGGCGACGCCGAGGTCTATAAACCATAGCCTCGTATATGGTCCATGGTCTATGTACGGGCACGTCGGCGACACATCAGATGAACAAGTGGCCACTGTTTGACCAGTTCACGGGCTCGGTCCAAGAGGACCACGAGGAGCGGTGGCTCGTGGCCAAGTTGGGTTCCGTCGGGTGTACCAGGATGCCCGGGGCCGACACCATGGCGCCGAGAGTCACGTACTGGCAGGCCTTGCGGAGGATACGCTTGATCTTCTTCGAGGACGGCTGAAACGATCAGAAGATGCGGCGTGTCGGAAACAACCAATCCCTGCCAAGCTCGAAGCGTATCGCTATCTAGTTCGACCCGTCCTAGAGCACGCCTCAATTGTGTGAGATCCCTTCACCAAAGTCATTGCGGAGGTGGAGCGGATCCATCGTATTGTTGCAAGGTTCATTTCGTCAGACTATCATTCTGCATCGTCAGTAACTAATTTTGGAACTGGAACTGGAATTGGAGCCGCTCAAACTTCGCAGGCAAATCGCCAGGCTCAGCTTCCTTTGCTTACTCTGTCACGGGATAACTAGCCTGTCAGGTGATAAGTATCTACTTACTGCACCGCATGGATAATCATGAGTGCATCACTCCAAAGTTATACTTTGCCAAAACAAAGTTATTTCAAAATTTGTTGTTTCTTTTCTAGTACTATTAAACAGTGTAACTGCTTGCCGGGTCATTGCGTTTTGAATGCCTAAATGTTGGCAAATTTAGAAACATTCTACCACCACACCTGTTGTAATCCTCCCCTCCTTGGGAAGCGCTGCTGCCTGCACTATTTGTAAATGAATAAGAAAATCCACTGCGCTCCTGAACCATGTTGCGCGAAACTGGAGGGAAGGGAAGTACTTTATTGCACGAGACGTTTTTAAATATAATCCCTTCCAGTCCCCACGCGACTATGCCAAGATATGTATAAAGGTTGTTTACAGAATGCAGAAACATCAGCTCGTCCATGCCCAGCCACCCTTAGGCCCGGGTGCCTCAAAATCCATGCCGAAAATCCCGGCAACGATGAGCAATCAAAAAAAAAAAAGTTGGAACTTCAAATTATTTTATGTCGCAATGTTCTTTTTATGCCCGTCCACACAAATTGCGCTTGCTAACGACCGAGTTCTTGTGTTATCTTACAACGAGAAAACACGTACACTGCCACGCTGGCGCCATCTCTGAAGTGACACTGAAACTGCCCTTCACTACACCGAAGGTTTTGCAGTATTTCCGAGATCGAATGTAAGTACTATTTATAATAAATGATCGTTTATAACATTCACAAAAGTGTTCAAGTCAATAAAAAAGAACGTTGCACAAAAAAAAAACATATATATATACCAAAATTTAAAGTGTTCCACGGCTCCACAATAGATGGCGCTAGCGTGTTGAGATCCTAAGAGATTTTAAGGCACTGGGTCATAAGCAGCGCAAGGTGTGCGAACCAGACTTTAGCATGTCCGAGGCTCCGCAAGGAGCTTTTCACCAATTTCGGCTACCACTAAACTGGGCCAGTTCGCATTGCCCCTTTAAACGAAAGATTTAATTCATTCTGCCTCTTCAAACAAACCATCCTGACATCACTGAAAACATTCACAGAAGTGTTACCGTAGCAGAAGAGCGAGCTCCGGGCTTTCAGCGTCCTTGCCAAGCACGCGCGCTCGTGCAGTGCAAGCACTGTTCAGGACCACGTGCTCGCGCTTGTATCATCGGCTGCGTATGGACACTATTGGGCAGGAGATCGAACTATAGGGGGCGCTTTATCGAGCTTGTTGTCCCCAGAGCCGTTTATTGAGAGAGATTGGCCATACATTGGTTTGAATAGGCGAGCATCTCGGGCCAACCACAGGCCGCGAAACAGCCCCTAGCGGTGGTCGCGTGCTCTAAATTTGTGCCACGACTATACTTCGTTTCACCTTATGTGCGAGCGAAGGCAAAACTGGAAGCGCGAGCACGGAAGCTCCGTGCGTTCAGGCTTTGCTCGAGCGCGCGAGCTGGGGAGAAATGCAAAAAGCGCTGGTCTCGCGCTTCTAGCTTTGGCTTCACTCGCAGGTAAAGTTAAACGAAGTATAATTTGAGCCGTGCCGAGCGGAACTCCGCGCCTCAAGACGCTCGCGCACCCCACCCTTTGCACTGCTTTCTTTCAGCCAGTCTCAGAACGCTGTTCTAGCAGTGCAGACAAAGGCATGGGCACGAGCGCGTGGCTTTGGAAAGTGCCTCCTATGCACGAGGTCTCGTACAAACATTAGCGTTTCGCTGGGCTAGGCTCACGCGCCTGTGCCTTTGTCTTCACTGTCGACATTTGTGAGATGGAGTAGAGGTCTCCTGATTGGTCGACGCTGTGTCACAAATTTAGTTTACGCTCTAAGCGTGGGGGGAATATTCGGCGCTGGCGGCGGCCTTTGCTCCGCCTATTGTCCAAACTCTCCTAATATACGGCTCTGGTTGTCCCCAGAGCCGTATATTAGGAGAGTTTGGACAATAGGCGGAGCAAAGGCCGCCGCCAGCGCCGAATATTCCCCCCACGCTTAGAGCGTAAACTAAATTTGTGACAAAGCGTCGACCAATCAGGAGACCTCTACTCCATCTCACAAATCTCGACAGTGAAGACAAAGGCACAGGCGCGTGAGCCTAGCTCAGCGAAACGCTATTGTTTGTACGAGACCTCGTGCATAGGAGGCACTTTCCAAAGCCACGCGCTCGTGCCCATGCCTTTGTCTGCACTGCTAGAACAGCGTCCTGAGACTGGCTGAAAGAAAGCAGTGCAAAGGGTGGGGTGCGCGAGCGTCTTGAGACGCGGAGTTCCGCTCGGCACAGCTCAAATAGTCGTGGCACAGATTTAGAGCACGCGACCACCGCTGGGGGCTGTTTCGCGGCCTGTGGTTGGCCCGAGATGCTCGCCTATTCAAACCAATGTATGGCCAAACTCTCTCAATAAACGGCTCTGGTTGTCCCCACAGCCCGGTGTTTACCAACACAGCATAACAAAGAAATTGAACCTGGCCGAGCACGGTCTGGGCACGAGCGCTTCGCTCTGACCAGTGCTTTGGTCGCACGAGGAGTGGCCTTCGAATCGTCATCTTCGATTTCTCGGATCAAAAACAAACAAGAAAATACGGTTTGTTGTCCCCACAGCTGAAGCGCACCGCTAGAGGCGTGACTGTTCGATCTCCTCCCCAATAGGGGGTATTCACTGGACGCCATATTTGAGGGCGATGTTTAGGGCGCATGCTCAGAACGAGCTTACATTAATAGCCTGCTAAGACCGGCAATCTTGATGGTGTGGAATGCATGTTGCAAAAGAACTGTGGAAGCTCGCCGTCAGCACGCGCTCAGCAACCACGCACACAGATATGGCCGCCAGTGAATACTCCCTATTAATTGCTTAAAATCTCTAACTTAATTTTTGCTGCTCCTTTCTATGTTAGTTGTGGACAAATATCTATGGCTTTTCAGAAGTGAAGATTGCGCGTGCACAGCTCTGATCCGCGCTCAAGCATCACGAGCGCACGGGCGCCCGTAGCTTTCGCTCTACTGTCACGCTAAGCTGTCGTCGAATACTACTCAGTTCTTCGTACATTTTGATCCAAGTTAGAAATTCAGTTCAATGTTCGATCCCCCGCACGGGAAGAACGATACAGGTGATAAAATCCATCAATGGGTATCTAACATATTTTAAGACGAAACCCCAAAACTGGTGTAGGGCAACACGACAGTACGAAGTCACCAAATTCGAGTGTTGCCCTGTTGCCCTTCATTTTTCTTAGTCTCGGATTTTGTCTTAAAATACGTTCGACCATCACCAGCTACAGTTTGTGCTCCAACATTTCGCTCGTTAATGGGTACCTATCTTTCATGGATAGAAAATTCGGAGACTGCGGTTGAACTTGCTTCGAGAGACGGATCTTCTCATGGGAAGTCCTCTTTTCACTTTTTTTTTCTCTCTTTCTTTCTTTTTGATGCGTTTTGCATTTGGTTTTTGATGCTTTGTGACCTCATGGACAATCATCACCGTCACATCATCCTGTTCATGCTTATTTTTTTTTCTATGCCGGGTGGGAATAAACGAAGAAAAAAAGAACAGACAGAAAAAAAGAAACGCGGGCAAGTGCCCTCATAGAAAAGAGTATCGTCGGCCAGCTTTTAAGCAGGAAACGGTTAGACGCCCGCCGGCTGCATTCGCAAGGGCTCAATCATCACTCGACACGTGCTCCGGCGACTGCCTGACGTCACGTTGTTTGTGGGGTCAAACGTCGTTATGCCATTTCCGTGCGGTGGCTCTACTGTCGGCTTGCGCCACCTAGCTTTTACACTCGCCCCCGACCGCCAAGTAGGCATATCCGGTATGGGCGACGAAAAAATATCAAAACGTTTCAACCTGCAAATAGTAAAAACATAGAGGCGAGGCAAAACGAGAATGTGTGACGGTTACGTTTGTCTCCTAAATGCCTTCTATTGGCGTGGCGACAGCCAAACAATGTTTTCGCCCATACTGGAAGTGACGACAATTCAAGATGGCGGCGCCCTTGCGGAAAAGGTCTATAGGTGGCGCAAGCCGCCGCCCGATTCAAAGGTGATGGTGCAAACTCCCAAAGACGATGAGCGTCGTGACGATGCGCCTTTGGCGGCGCTTGATTAGCACCATCGGATCGTTGCGCTGGCTACAGATCGAAAAGTATAATTTGTGCTTTTCGTCATTCGCTGGGGGTTCTTTCATTGATCGCCGTGATTGGCATATGCCTCTGTGCTTTCCAAAAAATTGAACTCGGACGTTTTGTTTAGAGTGCGTATAGTGATTAGCTCAGTTCACACCGCAGTTTGCAATTACTGGCTCTCTGAGTTTACCCGCGGGAAATCGAGCGTAAAAAATACTCTTTATTCTTTTTTTTTTCTTTTTTGAGTGAAAGAGCTTATTGAAATTCTAAACGATCAAACATAATCGAATACGAACGGTGCTCAAAAACAGAGGCTATAGGAATTGACGCACACGCGCTGACACACATGTACGCGCGCCCACGCACACAACTCGACAGTCGCTGACCTTGTTATTGAAATAAACAGTTTTTCAAAGTCATGCATTTTTACGGATAACAAGTACGACCTTTACTTCCGTCTATTTCCGCGCAAAGTGTATACGCATAAGCACTCCGATAATTCTAGATAAACTCTAAACCCCGTGAGAAAAAGAAAAAAGAACAATCGAGTCGAAACTTGAACGGAAATAGGAAAGTGCGCAAATTGTCGTGCGCTACGTATTAAAAATGGAAAGAAAAATTAAATACCCGCCATGGATACAGGATAATTTATTATACGGAACTCTCAAAAATAACTTAGTTTTTTTTCGAGAAAAGAAATAAATGTTCGCATGTCCCGATGTTGCTTTCAATGTTAAGGTCATCTCTGTCTGTCTGTCTGTCTGTCTGTCTGTCTCTCTCTCTCTCTCTCTCTGTGTGTGTGTGTGTGTGTGTGTGTGTGTGTGTGTGTGTGTATGTGTGTGTGTGTGTGTGTGTGTGTGCGTGCGCGCGCGCGTGTGCGTGTGCGTGTGTGCGCTTGCGTGTTCTTGTGCATGCGTGCGTGTGCGTGTGTGTGCGTGCGTGTGTGTGCGTGCGTGTGTATGAGTGCGTGTGTGTGGTTTTTAGAGTACACGTTGCGGCCTTTGCATTCGCCTTTTTTTTGTTCTATATATTATATAGTCTGTTGCAGGTAAAGAAAAAGCAGGACAAGTTTCTCTCACAAATCTCTCTGCTCCACATGATTGGCGGTTCCCTCCTTCTTTCTATTGGCCTCCTCTCCAGCGTCGGCTCTGCTAAGAAAGGAATTGGTGGAGGGCATCGTGGGAGGAGCTTGCCCTGCTTTCCTTAGCCTGCAACAGTTTATAGTGAGAAACCCACGACAGCTGTGTGCCACGTTTCGGAGAAAGAAAAGATGTGCAAATACTCCTTTGTGTGGCTTCTTTCGCACTGAAATTTGGAATTGTTAGCTTGGAAAGATTAGGTAATATAGCTCACTGTTTCTCCTCGCCTGAACATGCATATGACCAACACGAAAGTGTCCAAGGTGCCGATATGTACCGTGTTTCTACGCTCTCTAAAGGGCTGTCCGAACAGGACACAGCAGATGGAGTCTTCCCTCACGGCAGATGAAGGGTTTTCTAAATTGACGGCATATGATGTACTCCCATCTGCTTTCGTACGTTTTTCTTGTGTGTGTGTGGGGGGGGGGGGGGGGGAGGAGGAAGCTACCCTCCTTTTGCGTCCTTGGCCACAGGCGTGCTCCTCGCGAGAGTCCGGACATCCACTCACACACGCTCCGCTGACTGTCGTCAGTCTCCTCAATCTTTCGAAAACACGAAATGGAAAGAAGCGACAGCGAGGAGACGAGGAGGAAAGCCGTGCTGTTTGCGTGGCTGGTGTCCAAACTGAAAAGGGACGTGCGCACAGCAACTTTTAGAAAACACTTCATATGTCGAAAGGAAACGCTATCTGCTCTGTCCTGTTTGTACAGGGGTACCCCGAGCGTCTTATTCGCGACCCCCGATTTGCTTAAACATTTACTAAACACACCAACTTACATAGTTGAAATAGTATCTCAAATATTAGGTCAAAATATTGTTTTTTCGAGAAGTTATTGAATTTACAATATTGGTGCTCACCGTGTTTTTTTTTTTTTAATGAGTCTCTACCGGCAACAATAAAAAAGTTGCTCCAGTGGATCGTAGTTTTTTAGAAGAAATATCTAGATATATAATCTGGCAAAATTGATGGTTTATGCGAATCAAGGAGAGACGAAATTTAATTCAAAAGTTTAAAAGGGGGTTCTAAACTATCGGCTAGGTGGCGTTAGCTAGCATTCGATATAAAGAGTACAGTACAGCCAATATTTGTCCATCCGATATCCATACATCCGTGGCAGGCAGAGGTTCACTTTTTCGACTGTTGGACTTTTTTCCAACCAATTAGAAACAGTTCCACGGTGTCAAATGAATGCTTTGGAAGCTCGCTCCAGAACCCGCACAGCGGCATAAAACAAACGCTGGGCAAAGTCTCTTTTTCAGACTGGCTGCTTGACCCCTGCAAACCTGCCTGCCACTTACGTAGCGGTTCTGAAAAGCGCGGGTATATTTGAATGTTGGTTTTGGCATCACTGTTGTTTGCCGATACCACAATACCCATTTTGAATTTCCGGTATACTAAACAGCAGACATAGAAAGGGTAAAGGCCGGGGAATCAGAAAATATAGTTAGTTAGGGTAGCTCGAAGATAGTCGAGTACCCTGAAGTCGCACCGCTGCATAAGTCCCACTCCCCCGTAAACGGGAGTTTTCACAAAGAAGTTGGTGTATGAGTCACACCTTTGTATAAGCCGCGCTTCTAGCATATTTGAACGATCGGTAGGGCGAAAGTTCATTGATAAGCCTGCGTGTATGTACGGCGATGGCGATACGTGCGCAAGGGGGAGTTAGTTTCGACATTCTCGTCAACAAATCGAACGCGAAATCCCGGGATCCATACTTAAGAAGAAGAAGGAAAAAAACGCATTTCAGTCACATCGTTGAATAAAACGCACCGCCCGAAGTTTTGTAAGGAAACCGCGACTTACACACCGGTAAATAAGCCAGTTACGAGCTGAATTTTCCGGGGAGTGAAGAATATTGACAGTTCGGGAGAACGATTATTAATGTGGTAAGGAAAATATCGAATCTGCTATGTATCTTTTAATATTGTTTCACGAGAGCAATCAGAACCCATGCCATTCGTAGGTGTAGCTACAGAGCGGATATATTGCCAACGACAGTGTACAACTGCCGCTTTATTTTTTTCAAAACAATCTATGTATTATTTCACCCAGCTCTCGTAAAGCGCTCATAAAAAAAAAATTAAAAAAAAAAGATATTACGTGAGGATCTATACAACGCTTCCACAGCCGTGTGCAAGCACCTGTGAGAAGCTTTCGGTAATGTACTCTTTGTTTCACATAAAAAACGGCACCGAGCGGCGAAAGCTTGAAATGCGACTGAGTTACGATACCTGTTCTACCTCCTCCGTGATCCATCTGAGTCGAGCATGGGGCAGAAAAGGTAGCGCGACTCCCTTTCCGGACGCCAGCCGTAGTCCGAGTTTTCGCCGCTGCACAAGGAGGGCCTGTGCACGCTCAGAACTCTTTTCAAAATCGGTCAATTGAACTCGCTTCAAAATTCGTTCGACACATCAATAGACGCATCTGGGCTAGTAACCCAAATTACAAGTCACAATAACGTGTTTTTTTTTTTGTTCTTTTTTTTTAAGTTGTTGAAGTTTTAAATTTGGTTTCAGAGGTTCTATTAGCAGCACCAAAACCATGACGTCAGATGTCGTGATAGGGGACAATAGGGGGCAGTACAGCTCGTTCCCGACGGGTTATACAAGAAGTTTAATAGAGTAAAATGAATGCCGGTTACGCCAACACCTCCTAGATAATAGGGAGTTTTAGTAGACCGTGTTTCCCCCTCCGCTAACCCTCCGCAACGAAGAAACCGCCACAGCGCCTGCGTGCCGATGGCCTTGGCTGTAGAGTTCCTGGTAGCAGAGGGGCTTATACGGAGGGGGAAACACGGTCTACTAAAACTCCCTAATAAAGCCTAAAGGCCGAACCACATAGGGCGTATTTTCGACGTATTTACGGGCGTTTCGGCGGACGTAATCCCGACGCATAGCGGGCATCGGGGTTAGCGCTTCCTCGACGCCTCGAGGTCGGCGGAAATACGTGGTATTCAGCGATCCGACCGAGACAGATCTCGGCGCTTCGGCGTGTTTCGGCGTGGTGTATCCGGAAGCGTACCGCGCAGTGCCGGCCAATCAGCTTCCGAGTTGACAGCCAGGAGTTGGTCGACGATCGACTTGGCTAACTATGCGGCCGGTTGTGGCGAACTGTACGAAATTGCTATATCTTTTTGGAACAAGCGATGAATGACTGAGACAGAAGAAAATACCATCTATGTAGCGGGCGATGTGAAACAATTATAAAAAGAAGGGTTTTGAGCAGAGACCGCGGCCGTGCTCCTGCCGAGACTTGTTGGCCACTTGGCGAATGCAAGGAACATTCATGAAACAGGCGTTAGCAAATTAGGCTTTCGTAGTTGATTAACATTTAGTTATTTCCGTCCCTTTGCGGAACGCAATAATATAGCAGCCGATCTTCATTTTGCCTCCTTGAAAGCATACCTCGGCAAACCTCACTCATGAGGGCCCTCACTCACCCTCACTCACCCTCATCTTCACAGGTGAGGTGAGGTTGAGTGAGTTTTTGAACAAGGAAAATTTATTAGTATGAGGGTGAGTGAGGGCCGTGAGGGCTGTGAGGACCGTGAGTGCGCGAGGGCGGTGAGTGCGTGAGGGGTGTGAGGGCCATGAGTGCGTGAGGGGTATGAGGGCCATGAGGGCGGTGCGTGCGTGATGACTCTGAGGGCCATGAGTGCGTGAGGGGCGTGAGGGCGGTGAGTGTGTGAGTGGCATGAGTGCGTGAGGGGCGTGAGGGGTGTGAGGGCCGTGAGGGCGGTGAGTGCGTGAGGGGTGTGGGGGCCATGAACGCGTGAGGGGCGTGAGGGCGGCGAGTGGCGTGAGGGCCATGAGTGCGTGAGGGGTATGAGGGCCGTGAGGGCGGTGCGTGCGTGATGACTCTGAGGGCCATGAGTGCGTGAGGGGCGTGAGGGCGGTGAGTGTGTGAGTGGCATGAGTGCGTGAGGGGCGTGAGGGGTGTGAGGGCCGTGAGGGCGGTGAGTGCATGAGGGGTGTGAGGGCCATGAACGCGTGAGGGCCGTGAGGGCGGCGAGTGGCGTGAGGGCCATGAGTGCGTGAGGGGTATGAGTGCCGTGAGGGCGGTGAGTGCGTGATGGCTCTGAGGGCCATGAGTGCGTGAGGGGCGTGAGGGCGGTGAGTGTGTGAGTGGCATGAGTGCGTGAGGGGCGTGAGGGGTGTGAGGGCCGTGAGGGCGGTGAGTGCGTGAGGGGTGTGAGGGCCATGAATGCGTGAGGGCGGCGAGTGGCGTGAGGGCCATGAGTGCATGAGGGGTATGAGGGCCGTGAGGGCGGTAAGTGCGTGATGACTCTGAGGGCCAGGAGTGCGTGAGGGGCGTGAGGGCGGTGAGTGTGTGAGTGGCATGAGTGCGTGAGGAGCGTGAGGGGTGTGAGGGCCGTGAGGGCGGTGAGTGCGTGAGGGGTGTGAGGGCCATGAATGCGTGAGGGGCGTGAGGGCGGTGAGTGCGTGAGGCCCCCTATAGACAGAGCAACTTTCTCAGCAATTTTGGTGTTGCTGGCGGGTTATTACCTAGCTTTCCCTAGATCAACACGAATTTCTGAGATCGGGTCCGACTCGAAACAAGCGAGCAACTCGGAGCAATTCGAAGACGTTTGAAGTGGCTGCATCCAATCAGGGACGCGAAATTTTCACGTGATACCTCGTGCCGGTGATGATGACAACAAAAGACTTGGTTCTAGTTTGAAATTGGTCGTTTTTGGAAATAAACAGTTTCAAAAAGATGCACTAGTATTCTCAACGAGATTTAAATGCATAAAAACACGTTTATAGCGCGTAATTGTGTGTCTAAATAGTGGAAGAAAAATAAGATTTTATGATAATAATGGCAAATTGCAGAAATTCGGTTGATAATGGCAAATCGCAGAACACGGGCCGCCCACGCAAAAACGTGGGCGGCCCGTGTTGCTGGTGTTGCGACGTCAAGTTTCTGGGCAAAATTGCTCCATCTAAAGCGGGCCTGAGTGGCGTGAGGGCCATGAGTGCGTGAGGGGTGTGGGGGTATGAGTGCGTGAGGGCCGTGAGGGCGGTGAGTGCGTGAGGGGCGTGAGGGCTTTGAGTGCGTGAGGGCCGTGAGGGCGGTGAGTGCGTGAGGGGCGTGAGGGCTATGAGTGCGTGAGGGCCGTGAGGGCGTGAGGTGCTCCAATCAGGGACGCGAAATTTTCACGTGATACCTCGTGCCGGTGATGATGACAACAAAAGACTTGGTTCTAGTTTGAAATTGGTCGTTTTTGGAAATAAACAGTTTCAAAAAGATGCACTAGTATTCTCAACGAGATTTAAATGCATAAAAACACGTTTATAGCGCGTAATTGTGTGTCTAAATAGTGGAAGAAAAATAAGATTTTATGATAATAATGGCAAATTGCAGAAATTCGGTTGATAATGGCAAATCGCAGAACACGGGCCGCCCACGCAAAAACGTGGGCGGCCCGTGTTGCTGGTGTTGCGACGTCAAGTTTCTGGGCAAAATTGCTCCATCTAAAGCGGGCCTGAGTGGCGTGAGGGTCATGAGTGCGTGAGGGCCGTGAGGTTCAGTGAGGGTGAGTGAAGAGCTGAAGGTGAGTGTGACTGTGAGGATGAGGGTGAGTGAGGGCCGTGAGGCGGTGAGTGCGTGAGGGCGGTGAGTGTGTGAGTGGCATGAGTGCGTGAGGGCCGTGAGGCGGTGAGTGCGTGAGGAGCATGAGTGCGTGAGGGGCGTGAGGGCCATGAGTGCGTGAGGGCGGTGAGTGTGTGAGTGGCATGAGTGCGTGAGGGCCATGAGTGAGTGAGGGGCGTGAGGGGTGTGAGGGCCATGAGTGCGTGAGGGCGGTGAGTGCGTGAGGCCCCCTATAGACAGAGCAACTTTCTCAGCAATTTTGGTGTTGCTGGCGGGTTATTACCTAGCTTTCCCTAGATCAACACGAATTTCTGAGATCGGGTCCGACTCGAAACAAGCGAGCAACTCGGAGCAATTCGAAGACGTTTGAAGTGGCTGCATCCAATCAGGGACGCGAAATTTTCACGTGATACCTCGTGCCGGTGATGATGACAACAAAAGACTTGGTTCTAGTTTGAAATTGGTCGTTTTTGGAAATAAACAGTTTCAAAAAGATGCACTAGTATTCTCAACGAGATTTAAATGCATAAAAACACGTTTATCAAGCTTCCCCTCTTCCATTCGGTAAAAAATAGCGCCCGCCAATTACCGTGATTACGCCCGCTGAAACGCGCGTAAATTCGTCGAAAATACGCCCTATGTGGGTCGGCCTTAAGTATTGAATTCTCCCGCGTCACTAAACAAGGCCATCGTAGGCCACAGATTGGCCAAAAATGTGGTCTCCCGCATCAGCCTTCGGCCGGAACACGTGTCCAATCAGTAATAGTCCGAGTCCCTGCCGAACACTAACGCCGTTGTTGTGTCCAATCAGTGGGCAACGGTGGCCTCCTTTGGTGACGCAGAAAAATTCATCTTTTAGGCTTTCTTATCTAAGAGGTGTGGGTTAAACTCGCGCCAGCAAAGCGTAAAAACATGCGCATAAGACTGTTTTTTTTGGACTGTGTGTTCAACTTTGCAAGTTATAACTGCATGTGACGTCCATTTCCCGAGCACGGAAAGTTTGAAATGTTCATCTTGGATGTATCTGCATTTGCCGTTTCCTCAATAGCTAAACTTAAAGTTAGAGATAATAAACAGCACGTCGGATAGAGTAAGCTTTGATATTCCGAAATTGTGTTTAATTTGGGTAGCTCAAAGCAAAGCCTTTACCAGCACTCGAGCGATCAATCTACCGGAATTTCCGTGGGACAAGCACAGAGATAAGAGAAACTCGTGTTAGGCTATATACATGAGACAGTCTGGTATGGTAAAGATAAGGTGTTCGATAAAATGCGGCGGTTGAACTCGCGAATGTTGTCTGAGTCGGGAGTGAGGCGCGCCTCGAAATTGCAGCGTAAGCTCCAGATACTAGTCTGTCAACCTCTTCATATTAAAGTTCAGGTGTACCAAGTCAGCGCTTGTCGTGTCGACTCCTTGTACCTGTCTTTCGTCATTTTTTTGCGCTGTTTGTTTCGTTAGTTAGCCCCACCCACCTATATCTGGATGGGCGCCGTACCCACGTGCATTTGTGTAATCATGGTGCGCATTGAACAGCTCTGGAAAGCTGAAGTACTGCAGTGGCTAAATTGCTCACCTTCAGCTCTCGGAGACACCAGGCACAACTTGAGGTTCACTAGCGTACCGCTAGTTAGCCTAGTCAAGGCAATTATTACAGCTCAAGCACCCAGTAACTAAGGTACAAGGAAAAATGCTAATAACCAAAATATCTCCAAGTTTGTGAACATGACGTCGCCTATATCAAAAGATAAAACAAGACAAAAACAAATACATATATATATATATATATATATATATATATATATATATATATATTATATATATATATATATATATATATATATATATATATATATATATATATATATATATGCCGATGTTTACTTTAAGTCCAAATTTCGTCAAAAAAATAAACGACATTCTGGGCGCCTGTGACATTTATTTCAATCAACAATTAACACTTGTCGGGAAGAAAATGTTTTTATTATTGTTATTATTATTATTATTGCTTTGATTTAAAAACAAATGCTACAGGCGCCCAAACTGCCATTTCTTCGTCGGTTCATACAGAAATTTTGTTTTGCCGTTTTTATTTTTTGACTCAGGTAACCTCATGTTTTCAAATTTTTTCATTCCATCACCACCGCTATCGTTCCACCATCACGATGGTTGAGCTTACTGCGATGCGGAGTCATTTTTATGCGGGCCCAAAAACCGGATTTTACTTTCGCTTAATTGTTGTTATATCACCCCATCGGTTACAAGTAGTGTTTTCTTATATGATAAAGGCTAACTTCCTCCCCAAAGGTATCCATACCAACTAAGTCAACACATGATAGCATTGATGAAGCAAATGACTCGGACGCCACTCCACCGCCAACCGGGTCTCTCTGTACGGATTTTTCGGACTTTCCTACGAAGACAAACAGCGCGTGATCGTAGCAGACGCCCAAACCTTCGAACGTATCTCATTATCTGTCCCTGTTTACGTGCGTTCTTCAGAAGCACGGATAAGGGTGGTCGCCTTCCGCGAATGCTGTTTTCAGCGAGCCTGCCATTGACTAAAAAAACACTTCAAGTTTCGAGCCATAACGCTGACCTTATCGTATACGTGACTTCGATGTAGCACAACTTTCTGTGTCAGGTCCTTCTTAAGTTGTTGGTAAACTAAACCTACTTGAGCAGCTTTCCTGGAAAGACAAGCTCGCATTCTTTGAAATCGGTTGCGACTTTTGCGACGCGGACATGTCAGGCGCATGCCTGTTGTTGCCGCTTAGCGAAGCAACGCGTGTGCGTTTTCTAATACGTCTCAAGCACCGCGTATTCAATTTGGTTGAATGCGGCCATATGAGAGAGAGAGATAATAAACATTATATAATATTCTAAGTACTTTATTACTAGTCTCTAATATAATGAAAATGGTATTGAGGTCCTTCGGTTGACCCACTTCCATTCGTGACACTCCGGCAAAATCCAACGGCCTTGGCGAGGACGGGTTTTGCGTAGTTCGAACGGCTGGATGCGCTGCAGCCTCGGGGTTCTGCATCTGTATTGGAATTTGGGAGGGACGAATGTCGCCATCTATCGTCGGATGCTTCTGAAGCGCCAGTCGGTCAAGACAGCCGTCTCGGCTATCTTGGCAAAACCGGTGTCTCGGTGCGCCTGCGGTGGCCCTCTCCCTCGGAGTGTGGACAGCGCGATGCGCATGCGTCCTCCCAAACACGATGTACCCCCACGACTCGGGGAGGGTTTAGCAATACAGACGCCATATCTGACGCAAACGAGCTGAGTGGAATGCATTTTCCCTATACTTCGTTTCACCTCAAGTCCAGACGTAGCCGACGCCATGAACTGGGCCCAATCAGACAGCGTCAAAAGCGCACCGTCATGGTGATCGTCATGTCCAATCGTACGCGTTCTATCATCGCTGAATCAATCGTAAACAAAAAAGGCCTAGTTACTTTCGCTTTTCACGCTGCTTGATGGGTCCTATTACCTCGTAGCGTCTGCTGAGTCTGGACTTAAGATGAAACGAAGTATAGTAAGGTGCGTGATTGTGCCAAGTCAAGCACCGTTTTTTACAACATCGAGATAGCAGCCTTCGTATTCACCTCTTCTTAAAGAAAAATTATTTCAGTCTGATTAACATATCAGCAGCGACAGACATATAACGGCTGGCTGCTACCTAGAGATTCGACCAAATCAAGCGCACTTACGGAAACAAGCCAAGTAGCTCTTTGCGAGTGTGCATGGGTGGATGCGGTTCGGTTTATTCGGGAAAGTTCCCAAACTAAGCAGACGGAAGTCTCATCTCCGCACCACGCCAGCAAACACAACAAATGAAAACAAGCAATAGAAAAATATGGCCCTACGAAAGCATAACCGTTAGAGAATTCCAATAAAAGTTCGTTCCATTCCATATTTCACTAAAAAACAACACGATGAAATTGGCGCGCATCAAAATATCATGGCGGCGCCAAAACAGTACGTCGAAAAACAAATGATACGGGTAAAAACAGCGAGTGATAAGACATCAGATGGTCGAATCAGTACAGGGTAACAAAGCATGCACCAATACAGTGACAACAAAAGAACAGCGTGCACTAAAAAACAACGCGCTTTGTTACGACATTTCGGGAACCGAATTTCACTTTAAATACTCAGAGTGTGGGCAGTAAAAACTGTGAATTTTACTTGCGAGCGAACGATTTCTTTTTTTTTTTTTTTAAGCAGTTATTCGAATGTCACTTACACTTAGCAAAAGAGCACTGTGATGAGGTTCTTCTGCCTAGTCGTTCTCGTTTTGAGTATGTTGCACAGCATACGTTTACGTCTGGCAGCACCGGCGGTTTTTTTTTTTGTTTTTTTTTTTAAGTATGAGATTACCTAAATCACAACGACCAGGACCATATACGCGCAATCGAGAGTGCAGCAAAAAAAAGTAAAAAATAAAAAAGTGTACGATTAGTCTCAAACTTGAAACTCTTAGAATAAATTTGCCTCCACGAGGTATGTTACATAGCTTACATGGCTCTTTCTGCAGACATTATGACATAAATGCCTGCCGCCCCAGGTATGTTCAAAATATGTTAGTTACATAAATATATGTACGCTTTGATTATGTCAGCAGACAGTTTTTGCATGACCAATGTGACAGGGCTGTCACACAGGAAGGAGACACGCCTCAATCAATGCCTGCAGAGTGTCTTTTGTACGATGTATTGGCGGTGTGACCGCAGTTCTAAGCAGCGATTAAAACTGACATGCAAATGCATCAAATGCTTAGCATCAAAACCTAAAAAATATAAAGCTTTTTTTTTACGTTGGTTGAGCATTTTGTTTGCGAAACTAAACCGCCGCTTTTGAGTCACACATTCCCAAACACAACAACATCCGTATACCCGCTGTTCTGACAGGTGCTGTTCCGACCATGTTGTTTTGTCGTTTACGCTGCTATATCCCGTCATTTAACACTGTCTCGTTAGGAAGGACTGGCAAACCTAAATCCCATTTCAGCATGGCCTGGCAAACACCGAAACTTGCAGTCGCGTTCCCAATAATCCAAAATTCAAATAAAAAAAAAACGGTTTTATTTAGGCAAATGCCTAGGAGGATGGGGCAAAAGGTGACTAATATCGCCTGGCTATAGGCTCCATCTCCCTGTACACTCTAAGAGACTCCTGTGCGTCTACTTACACGCAAAATACTCAAACAGCCAATCGCTGTGATCTACAAAATCAGCTCAGCGATTGATACAATAATACAATACAATAAACTTTATTTTTCCAGAAGTACTGGAGGGGTCCCCAGACAAAAAGCTGCTAAAAGCAGCTTGACTGCGTCCGGGTTTCCCTTATACATGGCAGCAGCTCGGACAACAAACATATAAAACACTTTACCAGGATTATAAGAAAAATAAAACAAGGTCACCTATCATTGAAGTAGCAGAAGAACAAAATTAGTTATGAATAGTTGAAACAGTAGGTACGTAAGTCTTTTTTGCCAATTGTGGAACGTCCGTTTAGATTTAAAAATAAATTCTGCGCTGTGGTATTACGCAATGCAAAGCGTTATGCTTGCATTGCGTAATGCCACTGCGCAAACTTAGTTTTGAGGTCTAAACAGATGTTCCGCCTCATCATTCGCTGAGCTGATTTGGTAGATCGCAGAGATTGGCTCCTCGAATGTTTTGCGTGTAAGTAGACGCGCATGCATTTTTTAGAGTGCACAGTTCAACAGCACAGCAGCATAACAAAATAATAAAAATGAAATCGTCCCTACATATAAATACTAACGGACATGAAAATGATGCCTAATAATTAACAAAATAAAACACTATGTACAATAACACTTCTTACATGCCAGGCCGGTTTCAATATTATCACGAATGACAGATGATGAGGCCGCGAATAACTGAATAAACTAAACGTTTAACGGGGCGAACTTGTGCCCAAAACAAAATAGAGAAAGGCTAGCGTCTCAGGCGTCGATGTCGGCGAAACAGCAGGATCGAGCGCTGGGACGAGACTGACTCCGGCTCGCCACGCGGAGTTCCTTATGTGCCCGCCTGGGTTTCTGGAATATTCCGCGTAGAAGGTTTGGCGACAATAACATTCAGACTTCAAACAAGCAACAGGGTTCTCGAATTTACCAGAACATTAAACTGAAAGAATAAATAAAAGACGCGTAACTCCCAGGAATTAAACCCTGGGCCTCCGCACGAATGTCAAGCGCGGTAACTATACTCGGCCACGCACGCGCTCGCTCGCCGATGCGCGTGGCACTATTTTATGCTAAAGTTAAGAAATAATATTTTGAAATGGATTTAAACTTGTTTTGGAGCTATGTACCATTGACAATATTTTTGGGTAAGTGCTTAGTAGCTGTGGAATTTTCATGTAGAATAGGAGCTTGGGAGCGAGTCACGTGGCGACACACCGCCCGAGTTATACCTTTTGTGAAGCGTTATTACGTGACTCACTCCGTTGTCCTTATTGACTCGCTCGGAACTTGACTTGCGCCGTTTTCCAAGTTAGTTTAAGTGAAGTAGAGTCGCTCCATAGTCGGTGCCAGGTTAAGAACGCTGTAGATTTTCCACCTCCAAAACGATCTCGTTGCCTTTCCTGGAGCTGCTCGTGCGACGAAGCGTTACCAAAGGCAGCAAGCTCGTGTACGAGGCGGAGCATCTACAATGTTCTTCACCTGTCGCCCAACTACAAAATACCTATGCTAGAAATACCGTTATTTTTTTTGTAATACTGTTTTTTCGTCCGCCTGCATCACGTGGCGCTTGTCTTGAACGCCAACGGCGCGCGGACATCGTCACGCCTCTTGCGCGGAGGGTACAGTGACGTCACAGAGCCGAGCTCCGATTGGAGGATATTGTGGGTGGACACAAAGGCGGAAGATCCTCTGCTCCTTGCGCAGGGGGTGTTGTGTCCGTCGGTGCTCCGAGCCGTCGGGCTCCGGTATCATCCGCTTACACTTTTCGCTTTCACGTGACGTCATCGTGCCTGCTGATGGTCATTTCCTATACTTCTTCTCGCCAATAAAAAACGAAGTCGGTTTTGGCGAACTATATATATGCTGTAGAAGGTACGCTCTGAGCAGAAGAGGCCACCGCAATATCCACGCTGATGTGACGTCAGTACATGTCATGCATAGATACAGTAGCAATGGGTATACGTTGTCTTGTCGACTATACTTCCTTCACCGCTAAGTTGGCACTGCGGTAGCTACGTGCCCCTTGGATCAGTCATACGCCTATCTTTAGTCACATTACCTCGCTCCCGCCCATATCTACGTGCAGAGAGAGCGGGGTCAGGTGGTGAAAGGGAGGCGGTTGATTGGTCCGGCAAGTGCGTAGCCACAACCGTGCACTGTCAGCTTAGAAGTGAACTAAAGTCACAGGATCCTGGGGAAGTAGCGCCAAGCTTCCCGTGTGGTCGCCAATTCAATGAATGAAATGAGCAGTTTCTCCTTGACCTCTCCATTCTTGGTGTGCCAATCCAAATTCCCGCTGACTGCTTTATAAAGACATATCTTGTATACCGAGAGTTCGCACATCCACACTCCGGCAAAAAATCTTTGCAACCGCCACCACACGTGGCATCGGTGCTTGGCGTCACTGAAATATAATTTCCCTGTCTTGAAAGTGGGAATACGTAAGAACAATATAATTGTGAGAAACCTGGGGGAGGTAAGCATGATTAATAATTTGATTGCATGCACAGTGACAAAGGCACTCATAATGGCGAGGAACGCTTTCGGTGCAGTGACGCTCCAGAGTGATCCTGGCGCGACTGGTTCAGAACAACATTTTCAAAGATTCGATGATTTCAAACGAACGAAATGTCGATTGCCATGGCAACGGAGACCGATCAGCCAATCGCCTTGTGAGGTTTTGGTCGTCTGTATATTAGTATCTGTTGTGTCCTGCATAACATGTCAAACGAAGAAGACGGGCCTCGTCTTCTTCGGAGATCCAGTCACGCCGCCATCAAAATCGACAGTTGTAAGCGGCCGGAGTAAAGCTACTCGTTGTGTGTTGATTAATCGTACTCCTAATTACCTCACAATTAACATTGGCGACGAAGAAGGGATCCCATAATCAACCTCCACAGGCAGCTGTGGCATCTCCATGGGACATTAACAGCCGCGACGACCTGACTCCGCGGCCCGCGACAGTCATCAGGGACAACAGTACAACTGCGATTCCCAAAGAATCGGTTCCTGTTGCGTCACCGGCAGAGCCTGACACTTCAGACACTCGAAGAAATTCCCGGAACCGCCGACCGCCTCAAAGATATGAACATGACGTCTAGTGGGGGGAGGTGTTATGTCCTGCATAACATGTCAAAAGAAGAAGAAGGGCTTCGTCTTCTTCTGCCAATAATTGGATAGTGTGCGTGCCATGCACATGTTGGACATTCGGTCACGCCGCCATCAAGATCGGCAGTTGTAAGCGACCGGAGTAAAGCTACTCGTTGTGTGTTAAGTAATCATACTCCTGGTTACTTCACACTTAACAGTGTCTGTTGGAATCCTGCTAGCAGGCAGGTGAGGCAATGGCGCTATACTTTCCGATTATCCAGTGATTTTAGTTCGCCACATCTGCTACAGACGCGAATGTGAAATGCGATCCAACGTGTTACGTCCTCTTGAATTTTCACAACGATGTTTTGCTCTCGTCGCTGGCTGTCTGAACAAACAAAAAAAGCGGCTTCCCAAATAGTTTTACTCAGGCAAAGCAGCAAAAGCTTAGCTATCACTTCCTGTAATTTTCATGGAACGTTTGCTCTTAGACCTTGGTATTTCCTTATTTAACATTTGAGCACCCCCCCCCCCTCCCCCGAGTGTGAAGAAGGATCACCACGCCCTGTATCGTTTAGAGCTGTCAATTACAATACTCGGCTTACACTGACGTCACATCCTCGCTTATTATGGTGGCTAGAATGAGCTACGCTTAGAGTACCGGCACTTCGTACCCCGATCTACTATAGTGGGCGCCGCCATCCTGGTGCTTAGTGTACAGCAGACGCCACTGCCGATCGCCACAATTCAAACATGCGACTTCCTCGGCTTCCGATGCAGGGTTAGGAAGCTCAGGTGATATCGCTTTGCTCTGTTGCGAACGGCTTTAACTTCTCTGGAGGAAAAAAAAAGCGTTTCCTGCAATTTCAGATAACTGGCCACTATTATTTTGAGTACCAAGATATCTGAAGTGTCGTTACTCTAAAGCGTAGCTTATTTAGTGACTTGGTTGCAATTGCTGCTCAGCACGTACGTTCTGCTGCATGCACTTCACGCCATCAAAAATTTCTTTTTCGATTTTTTTTTTTTTTTTGGCAACGTTAACTAGGAATGACAACGTGACCTCTGCTGGGCACATAGTGCAGGGAACTACCTGCTCGCACAAAAGCCGAGGAAGCAGTTCCGCGTAGCAACCAAAGGTGGTAATAGAAGGACATATAAAATGTACCATCTATGTCAAGGAGACCTCGTCGTCGGGTCGTGAGCCGTCCGTATCTTTTACGTATACATAACAAGCCGTCGACCGTCTTTATCTCGATCAGGCCGCATTTGCTCACAGTTGACTTAGTTATCGAGTAATTGCTCAGTTGTGGTCACTGCAGCTATAACAATGAAGACCGTCGTTGTCTTCTCCGATATACGCCGCGATCTCTGGGCAAACCATCAACTGGATATAGAGTGGTTTAGTTTCCCGCCTTGAATTGTTTTGTGATGAATATTTATTCCAAAAGGTAGGTACGAATTTAAGTTTTTTTTTCTAAAACAGACGTTAAACTGTTTGAATCGTCTGAACTGGATGGACTATGGTGCCCCAATGTCCTCCCGAAAGTGCAGCCGCACTGTCCTACAAGCATTCGCTGCGGACATCTGCTTCGTGCATACATGTGCTTCGAGCGTGTCTGCAGACATTTTGTGCGTGGCCAATGTGCCTTCATGCAGGAAAGAAAGACGCCCCATACAGTATTTCTCCTTTTCGAGACGTATTAGCAGAGTGAACCGCGGCTTAAAGGGACACTGACAGGGTATCTATACTCGCCAAGGTTCTTTCTTATTCGTACATGACGTTCGACAGCCCAACTAGCCAGAACACCATTTGCGGCTCGAAATTCGTGTACTTTCCGCCCCTTAAACCGCCGATCGAGAACTGGCCAGTTTGAGTCGCGCTCACTCTCTTCTCCGTGGTCACGTGCCGTTTGCTATGGTTTAGACACAACCCCCAAAGATAATCAAAGCCGTGGGCCTTCGAAGGCACACACTTAATATTAAAACTAGAAAATAAATATGACACCCATTTCTCGTGGCTCCTAAAAAACCGGAAATACGTTGATTTAAAAAAAAAAATAAGTTGCACAGGGGCCTGGAAGCATTTTGTGCATTATCTGCGTAATTGTTAACATGGCACCGTATCACGGGAAACCGGGCTGGAACGAAGCGGACTGAGCGATGGCGGCGGGCGTGGGACCTCTAAATCAAAACTGTCGTTCGCGGTACTGGAAAATCTGTCTAGCCTTAAAAAGTAGAAATCGTTTACCGATCACAACACTTAGGATTTATTCCGTACGACACACCCGACCACCAACATGATTTGCACGAAGACGTCGATCAGTCGTCACCCCTTGTCCCGGGTGAAGACATCACTCGTCTTACGAACACGAATTGGTAACAGCTTGAAAAACGCGCAAATGTCAAGAACCAAGTGCTTGACTTTGCTTTTCTCGAGCGACGTGCTCGTCTTTCGTCTGCTTCGCAAAACCTAAAAATTGAAAAAAAAAAATAATAACGCGGTCGGGCTTAGTCACGTGATTTCCGGCAACTCTCTCCTCTACATTTCCTCTTCTTCCCCAGTCCAGTTTCGGTTTCGGTTTCGAGCAGTTGTGTTTTTTTTCTATTTTACTTTATAAAAAATACACGTGACACTGTAGCAAAATATTGACTGGGTAGTGTTCTGACACCATACAAAATAGCTTGGCAAAAAAAAAATAATAAGGAGGGTGTTAGTGTTCTTTTAAAAGGAATCGACGTCTTCGAGGCCACGACTGCCCAAAAGCAGCTCTTGCCGAAACATGGTCTGCCCTTCTGCTGCTTCTATTGTCAATGACAGCCTAAGAAACGCAGGGCGTGGCGGGTGCCGTGCGTCTCATTATCGCTCAGCAGCCAATCAGACTGCTGCATCAGTCGATCTGAGCGCCGATGGTCCAATCACAAAGCAAGAAAGCGCGATCCTAATAGGCCACGCCCCGTGTGCCTAAATGCTGAGTCACTGGGCTGTGGGCGCATGCATGCGCGGCGTCTCATTTTTTTGTTTCGTTGAAGAGAGTTACTGCGCATGCTCAGAACGGGTTCCACAGCAGACAAACAAATGGCAGCGCACAGAAGGCCATTATTGGAAAAAGGCCTATAGGAGGTTTGTTTTCCAGATTTCGAGTATTTCGAACCGGAAACACGCGCCAGTTCAAACGTGGCGAGGCTAGAAAAACAGAGCGAACTCGTCGCACAGCTGTGCTAGACGAAACGCTCGTGTACTTACGTCTACAACCGAAGCGTTTATTTTTCTTTGTCGGTGTACGCACTTTCGTGCCATTAAAACGAAGCGACGTAAAGCAAGGCTGACATCCATTGTTGACGCCGGCCTTATATCCCGAACAGGGACAATCTACGTATCTACGGACTTGATCAGATGTTCGCATTTCTATATCCAATCAAGTAATTTGGCTTGTTCGTCTGGCTAAACAGAGTAAATTTTGGCCGTATTTGTAGCATTCCTTTTGCGGCACTTTGAGGAATCTGGGATGTGCACATTCCCGCAAAGCACTTTCATGAGCCAATCGCTGGTATGTACAGAGTGAGTTCAGCGAATGACAAGTAAAACATGTCTAGAATGAAAAGAAGTTAAGAAAAACACTGTATGCTGTGCCAGATAGCATGAGATTTTACCGTGGCGTGGCACACCGCAGAGTGTAATTGTTTTTAAAGAACAATCATATTTTTATTTTTATGATTCGCCGAGCTTCTGCCGTAGATCTCAGTGATTGGCTCTTCCAGGTGCTTCGCGAGAGGGTAGACGATGCAGATTTCTCAGAGTTGCTCAGACTAAATATATTCGCGTATTTTATCTTGGTTGGATCCCGCTTTTGGTTCATGTGGTCATCCACGGATTTCCCGGTGGATTCCATTTTTGGCCTTATACGAATCGATACAATCGTCAACCACGTCCAAGTAAAACTAACTGCATGAAGTCTATAGGACAGCGAAAGTCTTTCTGCTGTAAAGGTTTAAATATGTCACTTGTACAAAGTACAAGCACGGTCTACCTCTACAAGACAGTTTGAACAAGCCAAACGGTTCCGCGAATCCGCCATCAATAACATTCACTGCACAACAGTGATTACAGATATATAATTCACGTAGAATAGTCATCAACGAAGTTGGAGTCACCCTCCTAGGAATCTTGAGGTCCCATCTTTACCAGTGCCTGATGACGCCTTGTTGATCGCCCATCACCGATATGAAACAGACGGAGTAGTCGGCTCTGATAATCTCACAGTCATGTAATCATAGATCGATTGCGAAGCAAGACGTTGGAATATAATATTTACCAGAGGACAGGTTTCAAGAAACATATGATGGCAGCGAAACCAAGGCTGTCTCTTAAGAAATACGTTGAAGAAACCGAGCCCGGCGCAGCTTCACCTAGATGTCGAAAGATTGTGCCGCTGAGAGGCGTTCATGCAGTGAAGTGTACGCGCTTGTGCTTGAAACCTTTGCTTCACTCTCCGCGCCCTGCTTCTTTTTGTTTGTTTGTTTTTCTCTCAAATTGTCACACAAACAGGCGGTAAAGTTCCCAGACTGTATATATGGAACTTCGGAAATGTAGAGTTTATACTTCGAATCTACGGGGTAATATTTCGGCGACAACAAAAATCGATCAGCCTGGTGTGTCGTATATTGCTTTTCGTTTTGCCCATTCTACTTTAACTTATCACTTGTCAGAGAGGTCAGTTATAGAGATAATCCTCTGACTGCCTCATTTGGGTAAGGCGGATTTAGGAAAAAGAAGAAACAAGAACAAATCACGAGGCAAAAAGTGTGAACGTAACAAATCACAATCTGCATTTTTTGAAGTTGTCAGCGTCTATTATGGTGTAAACCAGCTTGGCTTTTTTAGAGTCTCTCACCTCTGATTGCACCTCGAACCGCACCTTCTTCTTGGCGTGCCCCGGCTTCTTCACGCTGGACTTGGGCTGAGCCGTGATCACAATGAGAGTTTCGTCCGCCTGTTTCGGCCGGAAACCCAGAACGACACCCACACGTCTGGCAACCCTCCGAATCTGCTGCGGCATCTTCGCTGGCGAAGAAGAAAAGGTGGCGCGAAGTTTGCCCTTCTTTGACGCAGCCTTGACTCTCTGTCGGAGCGGTAGCTTCTTGAGCGCGAACAGTCTGAATTTGTTCATAATAACACGGCCTTACGAACGCGGGCGGCTATTCAGCGACGATTGGAGGACCGCACACAAGCGACGCGTCGACTTTGGGGCGGGGAGATTAGTGGACGAGAGAGAAAAAGCGTCGCTGCTCTTTGTTGCCTAGAGTGTTATCGGGCCTTATCGCGAGATGGCGTGTGATGCTGCGGAGGAGAAGGCTCAGGGAGATAGAGAGAGAGACCAAAAATCAACAAAGATATATAAAAAAGAAAACATACATTTGTTGGCGGCGGCTGTACTGGCTACGCACACACATGCGCTCCTTCGTACGACAGGAAATAGCCACCATACGCCATATAATCCATGGACGTTCAACTTACTGCACCGCAATATGTTGTTTTCTACAGGACGCGCGGTACATTGGTTATACGCGTGCCGTAGCGCAGACTGTTAAAGGTCCACGGGCTTTCGCTCCGACCGCGCACATGTTAGTGGGTTCGCAGAAACATGTTTGCGACGTCGCACAGGTGCTATCGCCGCCAATATCGTGGGATAACGATGTTGGCCACCGTCTGCGAGACAGGGTCTACAACGGCATTCGCTGCTTTGGGATTAGTCACTAACTTGTTTACTTGTCAAACAGGTTAACCCGCACTCACACTGCTACATTACACAACATACAGTTTGCAGACACCGTCTGAGACGTGTTTGTTCCTTGTATGAGAGTCCTGTCATATTGGGCACACAAAAGCTGTCTGCAGATATGATTGAAACATACAAATGCACGAAGCAAACATACTTGAGGCATGCAAGAAGCTTGTCTGCAGATAATAGACCCTCTTCGAAAGTTCATCGGGCAACATTGGCAGTCGCCATTACTTGGTCACGAAAAGCGCGTGACTGGATCCTGGCATCATATCTGCAGCGAACACCTTTCTTCTGTGTGCTGTGTGAGCACCTGACAGCGGTTTTAAGTTCGTGAATTTCCAGAGATACGATTACGATGCCGCACAGCTGCTATCATCATCGACATGATCGGATAATGATGATGATGATAATGCGATGCCTGCGCCCGAAAGACCACCGTCAGTGAGTGAGGGTCTATGACGGAATTCGACGCTTTATGGTTGATCCATAACTTAACTTGGCAAACACGTTGTGATCTCATTCGATGATCACATCGATGATGAGATGAGCAATGAACCTATGTGGACAGCAAGTCGTCTGCTTTTTTTTTGCGGGGGGGGGGGGGGGGGGGTGGGGTGACGTCAGAATGACGCCGAGCTCTGATTGGCTCCGATTGGAAGGATAGTGGGTAGACCTCAAAGCAAGCTGCCTTGAGGTCTACCCATTAACCTTCAAGCAGAGGCAATCAGAGCTCGGCGTTCTGACGTCACCCCTGCAAGTCCCTGTTATTAGAGACGTTTAACAAAATGCTTCCGTGTTCCGCGTACCACACTACCGGAGCCTTTGAAGCATGCTTTTGAGCGTGCGCCCGGGTGATAACGTGGCCACGGTGCGCTCGCTTAGAAGCATGCTTCAAAGGATCCGGTAGTGCGGTGCGCGAAACACAGTAACGGTTTGCTAAAACTCCCATTTGTCATCTCTTACGTATATAGAAAACGCACTGGCACGCTGGTGTCATCTATGTAGGCTGAGCCTGGAAATTAATTACACTAGAGCGAAGGTTTTGTGATATTTACGAGATAAAATGTACCTCCTATCTATGAGGAAGGTTATTTTATAACATTGGCCAGAGTTTTTTGAGCCAAAAAGAAAATAATGATGCGCGAAAATATTTGAAATGAACGAAAACTGCAAGCGTTCCGTCCACCCGATAGATGGCGCCAGTGTGTTCTCTCGTCTTAAGAACTTTAAGGGGTTTTGAACTTTTAATGTGCACGGTCGTAAGCAGTCGCAAGTGTGTGAATCATTTCTAAGTGTTATCGAATGCAGAAATGTTTCACTCGATGCGTAGTATCTATTGGGCTCTTAACCTGTCGTCGAGATTAGCAATGTATAGAGAATTTTCGTTGAGCCTCGAAGTTGGACAAGTTCGGCGCACTTTCGTACTTTTGGGCGAAATTCGACAAATATTATCGACTTTTAAACGGTGATGCCCAACTTCAACAAAAAAAAATTATGTATGAAACAGCCTGTTTCTAATTTTAGGGAGCTATTTCCTTAACTGTGAAGACGACGGAAAAGCAAACATATACCAGTTTTCAATAATTTGGTACATTTCTTAAAATTCTCCGCCTTAACTTCACCAAGGTGGTTCCAGCCAAACCATCTTTATTTCACGCACAGTGCGCATGACGGTTGAACTTCCATAGAGCTTCATGTCGAACTTGGAGTTAAAAGTTCGGATAATTCGAACTTGGATAATTTGAGCTTGGTCAAACTCGAACTCTCGGTCGGTTTGCAACGTCGTTATAATCACCGACTGCTAGCTTAAACTCAGAGCGTGCGGTATTATCTTCACGCCCCTCGCTTCGTGATTGGTTGCTCGGAGTTCTTATCTCAAAATGCCGCAATCTCATTGGTTGAGGAACTATAATGAGATGCTCAGGACTTGGCACGCCTTGTTTCTTAGGCTTCGGTGAATGCCATCCATTTATTCTGGTGAAGTTTTCGGTCACGGCGAGGCCGCCGTGAAACAAACGAATTGCGCTGTTTTGTCGAATTATTCATTCCCGACTCTTGCGCCTGTACAGTGTTCAATTTCGATACATGGTGCGTTCACATAGCTGGAAGCCTGGAACTTGCGTTCGTCATAAAGGTTGCCGGTTGGTATCTACACTGCAGACTGGCAGTTTCGCAGTTTTGTAGTAATGATTATGATTTATTTACATTGTAACTACTTCGCCTCATATGAGGATAATTATATAGGGTGTTAGTGAATCTAATTTGACTAGAGAGGAAAAAGTTATTGTCATCAATTATACGAACAAGCGATGGTGTATATCCTAGAGTGCATTCATGTGCGCTTCGCATAGAGTGATGCCAACTGCCTGTTTCCCTTTCTCACACCCTCTTCCACCGCCATTTTGTTCCTCTCATTGTTTCCCCGTGCGCCGGAAAGTGGCCTTTGTGTCCATCGGTCCTCCCTTCCGAGGGGGAGAATGCTAATCCTCCCTCCGTGGGTTCCACAACGCTGCTCCGAACTTGTGAGATAAGGTGCTTGCTTCCGGGAGGGTTATAAGCCCCACGGATTATCGCCGAGAACCAAAATGGCTGCTGGTTTGTCGGCGAGTGGTATTACAAAGGCTGGCATCACCCTAGCAAAGCGCACATGAAGGCTCCCTAGTATGTCCTATATCGGTAACCAACAGAAATGGGAATTCAGATACAGTTATTATAAATGAAACATAATTCCTCCATTTTATCCTAGGGAAATGGACAACTATTTGAATTACGCCAAACCGAGACCCAAGAAAACGTTGAAGACCATGCTATTTGATAAAGCAATGTAGCCCAGCACTAGATAAGAAAATAAAAACCATGTTCATTGCCGTATCCTGCAAATTAACATGTGAAAACAGCCAAGGCACTGCACGCACACAGGCTATACACAATCACGCTGCACACTAACCGCGGCATCATGGGACGTGACCACGATGCCACGTGATGCCATTAGGTCACATGACATATCACGTATACCTTGATATCGCGATGTCTCCTTATGGTGTCACGTGTCTTCACGTGACACCACAGCGTTTAGGGACAAAAATTATTCCGTTACATAGAACAGAGAAACCTTTCCGCTAAGTTATCTGAAAAAATTTACCCGCTCAATTTAGCGGGGAAATTTTTCAGCAACGACGATCCTACATGAAACCATGAAACCATAAAACCCCTCTACAATGCATGTTTTCTTTGTATTTTTTTAATGACGGTTGTTATGAAGGAAGGTACTCTAGCCATGTGCGGTCAACGGGAGAATATATGGCAGTCGTATTCCGATTTCACCAACGTTTATCGGTGTCCTCTCAGCAAGTACCGGGAGAATAGCTTTGTTTTATTACTAGTTTAAACTCATTTCAGTCGCTGAGTTTGTATGTCATGCGGGGCTTTGTTTCTAGCATAATTCTCTTTTTGTTAAGCCTAAGCCTGCTCGACGAGCGTGACACATACAGGTGTCGCATTCGACCGGCTCCAAAGCTCCTGGCCCCTAACGCACGTGACTTCTACAGCTGGGTGCATGGAGCAGTTTCCGAATCAGCTGAAGTTTTAATTCGTTTTCTCGTTTCATCATTTCATCGTGGAGGCTCCGTTTTTAAAAGGGCCAGAAAATCTATGATAATGCTCAAAAAATAAGGTGTGGGTATGTTTTACAGCCTGACCTTAGTCTGCCTCAACGGGAGGCTCGTCTCTCAGCTGTAGATGAGAAATTAAGCCGGTGTGGCAAAACCGCTAGCCTGGGGTCTTTAACGTGCACCACGCAGTAGTGAAACGCGACAGCACGCCGGTACGATGCTCATCAAGATCGAAACGGGCAGGGGTGGGAATTGAACCCAGTCTACCTTTGTTCTGCAGCGCGAGCTTTCGCTACATGTGCTCCGAGCTGGTGTGCGCTAACCCACTCGGCCACCAAATTATTATTATTTTTTTTTTATTCCGTCGCCGATTTTTTTAATCATAATGCTGACAAATTTATTCGTGTGTTTTCGTGAGAATTTTTTTTTTTTTGGACCTAAGCTGATATTTTCAACGCTGACACCTAAAAAAGATGAGCAATTGTTTATTAAATGTGTTTTAAGGAGGTTTCTGAGATCGCCTTAATATGACGACAACTCATTCTGACGGCTCCAGAGTGTCGAACCGGAACCGAACCGAACCGTCATTTTTAGCCGGACCGGAACTGAACCGAAATCTTCGCCACTATCTTAGAACTGAACCGGAGCTGAACCGTAAAAAAATATAACCATAACCGGTTCAAAACGGTTCATGGTTAGGGATGCCGCGAACTTTTTTCGAACCGAAGATTCGAAAGATTTCGAAATTTTCGAACTTTTCATATCGAGAAATTTGACGCAAGTCGAATTTTCGAACTTGTTAAACTAAGGAGTTCGACGCTTTTCGAAATTTCGAACTTATCACGCTGCAAAGTTCGATGCTTGTCGAACTTTTGAACTTGATAGACTAAAAAATTCTATGATTTTCGAACTTTCAAACTTCTTGCACTAAAAGTTCGAAGCTTTTCGAAACTTTCGAACTTCCTACGCTAAGAAATTCGATAATTTTCAAACTTGCGAACTTACTAATCTCTAGAATTCGAAAATTTTCGAACTTTCGATTCCTGAAAAGTCAAAAGGTCGACGAACTTTGAACTTTTTGAGTAAAAGTTCGAAGTTCGTGGAACTTCGAAAGACCGGCGGGCGGTTTTATTTGGATTCAAGCAGTGAGGTACATTCGTTTTTTGTTGTTTTTTTTTCGAATTTTTACATGCGGTTCTGCATTCCTTGCGAAAGACAATGCCGTTTATTTCAATCATCTGGCATGCTTGGTTTTAAAGAAATAGATTCCCGAAGGAACGAGGAAGGACGACGGGTTTTTGACAATTGTCGTTTGTGCCATATTTGAAGCGCGCTATAGCCGAAGCTATTTATGGTAGAGATGTTAAACTTTTTTAAGAATTGTCTATGTATAGCCTAGGTCAGTGTCGTCTTAAGATATAATTATTGTTGTTCAAGACGAGTTTCGAAGAAATATCCAAACATGTATCTACGGGCAATTATGCCCTAAACTTTTTCGTCTATATTGTTTGAGGTATCGCATTTAAATTAACACCACAGACAGTATATATCATTACCATCTGCAGAATACAAAATAATGTATTTATTGATTTTTTTTTTTCACATTGAGGAATAACTTAACTCATGGGGGAAGATTTCTAAAATTGTTCAAGTTCATCAGGTCATAAAAAAAAAAAATTGTTTTTCTTATTTCACGTTTCTGGGACGTGTTTCTTTCAGCCTGTACACATTTTGGTAGGAGAAACTTGTTTCAAAGTTCTTGGCCTCTGAATATGCAAGAATACAACACTTCCGGCGGGTTCTTGATAGTTTTTTTTTTCTCCAGCTTTTCATTTTTGCATTTATTGGTATGTTTATTTATTTATTATGTTTTACCAATGGCGCAGTTATTTAGGTCGAAAAGACATAGCTTTGAACTTCCGAACCACTAAGCATGTGACGAGTAGTGCCCTCTGACAACGAGTTTCCGACAATGACCATCTACGCGATCTTTTATGTAGTGAAGAGCGACAGTAGCTATACATATGCATAAATAATTTCAGATTAAAATAAGCTCGACCATGCCCTCTTTCCCCGTATTGTTTTCTTTAACAGTTCGAAATATCTGGGGGGGGGGGGGGGGGCGGGGGAAGGGGGGAGACTGGAGCCCCCCCCCCCCCCCCCACACTTCCCCCCCCCCCGTTTTTCCTCTTCCGGCGCCACTGGTATGGTAGAACGCTCCTCGACCTCAAGTTGTGTCGGCTTCTGTGCTTTTTGCTCGGCGTTTCTTCTGTCCCGAAAAATAAACCTCCAAAGCAATCACAAACTAAAAAATTGTCAAGGTGCAGGCGAACTGGTGTATGTTGAGCATGATGCAAAATCCTGAGACTGGGAATGAAATTCGAAAAAAATAATGTAAGAAGAAAGAAAAAAGGCGACAGGACAAAGTCTCAAACTCAGCTGAGTTGAATTTGAGACGTTGTCCTGAGCTGAGTTTTCAGCTGAGTTGAGTTTGAGACGTCGTGAGCTGAGTTTGAGACGTTGTCCTGTCCCCTTTTTTCTGTCTTCTTACACTTTTTATTTCAAATTTCATTCCCAGAGCTGAGTTTGAGGCGTTGTCCTGTCCCCTTTTTTTCTGTCTTCTTACACTTTTTCTTTCAAATTTCATTCCCAGTCTCAGGATTTTGCATCATGTACAAACTAAACTTACTATATGCCAGCGTCACTCGGGCGGCGTTCGATCGGATTACTACCAGCGTGCAAGGGGGTAGGGAGTCAGTTTTCCAGATCGCTTCAAGGTTTTTCTGAGCCTCAGCCACCTGCCTGCCCCTGGCCGTTTCGAACTGGATGAGTATCGTTAAACAGTGCGTTCGTGTGATCACTACTTCGTGATGCACGTTAATGACCCCCCCGGGCTGGCGGTCACAATTACTGATCCATGGTCATACGTCACTCTGCACTGGCAAATATTCCAGCACATCCGGGACACTCGTCGTCTCATTTAATTGCCTGACCAACTTCGCGCAGTCTAAATATCCCACCCTAACTTTTCCAAACCTGATTTCGTGAAAACCACTGAGGCGTGAAAACGTTATTTGAAACTGAAACTGTGGCGGAGCATGAAAACAGGACCTCGAAGTTTGCGCACTTGGACTTGAAAGAAATTCGAAACCTTCGAAGTTTTTTTTTCGAACTTAGCCCTAAAGGATAATTGAAAGCTTCGACCTTTTCGAACTTTATGTAGAAAGAAATTCGAAATCTTCGAATTTATCGAACTTTATGTCTATAAGAATTCGAAACGTTCGCATTTTTCGAATTTCAGTTCCAAAGAAATTCGAAACATTCGAATCTCTCGAATTTCAAGTTAGGAAAGTTCGAAATCTTCGAATTTCTCGAGCCTCAAGTAAAAAAATATTCGAAATAATCGAACCCGAACTTTTAGAAACCGGGAAAGCTTCGAACTTTTTGAATTCGAAATTCCACGGTTTTTGAAAGTTGCGATTTTTCGAATTCGAAACTCCGTACAGTCGAAAATATCGAAATCTCTCGAATTCGAACCTGAGTTCGGTTCGAAAATATCAAAACCTTTCGAATTCGAACCTAGGGTGGTTCGCGGCATCCCTATTCATGGTAGCGTTTTTTTTTTTTTTTTTAGTATCACGAAATGAATGTTTGAGAATAAAAAATTGGAAGCTGTTATTTCTATGTCTTGATCAAATCTTCATAGACATAATTGCAGTGTATGAGAAATTGTGTGTTTTTTTTTTGTGGATCTTCTGTTTTGTCACTATGATTAATCATATGTCACGTGGTCACGTGACGTCATGGGGTCGAGGCATGCTGTCAAGTAATCTCATGCCACGTGTCCCCGTGACGTCGGATGACGTAGTCTCGTCACTGCGTCAAGTCGTTTCAAATTGAGAACGTTACTAGATTTATTAGCGTTATTGATACCCTGACGTTACGTGCCATTACAACTTCTCACCGCGAGTCACGTGACCTGACGTGCTTGACTGTCATGAGCCCGAGTCGAGTGCTCGGGCTCGTGATAATCACAATCTCCAAACATTCGGGTAATGACTCGTGTTCAGTCAAGTCAAGAGCCAATGCTCTAATCTTTGCCTACCTCGGCGCATGAGTACGACGAACACTGTCGGTATATAATTAACGTCAGATCACGTGACTGCTTGTTCTAATTGCAAGTTGGGGAGGGGAAAGCTGTTTATTTATTTTACTTTTTCTGCGTCTGGCATTAATCGGAGAGAAAAACTAATGGGTGTTTTTGCAAGTTATCATTATCGCAGGGATTAGTTCTTAGCAGTATTTACTGAAAGTACAAAAATTGTTGAATGACCCATATTATATGCACTCATCACTGAGACACCCAAACCTGTTTTCGTTGTTGCTGAGCTACCGCCGAAAATTGTCCCCGGAAAATAGAAACATTGAAAGGACTATATGTGATTTATTAACCGGGGGTCACATAGAACTACAAGTGTGTACGGGGGATACCTAAGAAGAAAGATCCTGGTGGTCTCAGCGGGACAGCCGAACGTTAGCAGCCGCTCTAAGTCTCACAGGAGTGTCGCTCTCAAGTTCTTTCCCAAACTTCGACCACCTCCGTATTTTGTTTAAACTTCACAGAATTTGGGTGCAAAATAAAATAAATGGAGGATCGCTGTTAGCAAATAATACAGATATAATTGCCGAATTAACAGCCCCAAACGGAGGAAAGACTAGTCCTCCCGGAATAAGAAGTACTCTCTGGAAAAGAAACGAAAAAAGAAGTGAAAACTTGGAGGACCCTTAAGCTTCGCCTTTAAGAGTGGAACGCGATAGTGTTAGCGGGTCCCGTTTGCATCGTCATCTCATTCGCCGTGCATGCGTGCCTTGCTTGGCCTCGTCAGTAGAGTGTCTGGCAAGCAACCGAAGGGTCGTGGTTAAAATCCCGCCTAAAGTTTTTCAAGTTTTCTTCAATGCATATTATTTTCTTTGTAAAGTGAAATAATTTGAGACATGCGGCGACCTTTATTTCGCATTACATGTCATGTTTCTTAATCTCTTTCATTCCACGCGTGACGTCACGTTTCACGTGAGCGTTGTGAGTTGTTTAAAATTCCCGCGCGAGGTCATGTGGCTGTGACATTAACCCTATTGACCAATCAGGATTTTCGCGTCACGCCACCGACGCCGGCTTTTCTGTCTCGTCACCAAGGAAAGGAGGGGGGGAGCGCGTGTAGTTTTTAAAAACATACTTCGTTGTAAAGTGGTATTCACACTAGCACACTCTAAGAAAAAATGGAGGAAAAAGGTAGCAAGGACGCATTTGCCTCACTTCTACTGACGCGCCCCCAAGCGGACACGAGAAGAAGGGAGGAACGAGACATTTTTCTCCTTCTCCAGCAAGGAGGATAGAAGGGTAGGAGAGGACATTACGTCAGCCGCGTAGCCTCGACAAGCCATGCTCCCTTGACGCCTCGCCTCTTTCTCATTTTCCTCCTTACCCTCCTAACTTATCAGGCCAACGTGACCACATCACGTGACCGTATCTAGCCTTCGTCTAGCCTTCGAGCTGATAACCTACCGGGAATCCTTCTACAATCAACCATCCATCTCCCACGTGACATGTCACGCGCACCAATTGCCAGAGAGATCTACGGTCACGTTGGCCACAACATCGTTTAAACTTTTTATGACTAGGCTTCACCAATATTGCAACGTGCACCCTCCTAGTACTTATAACCTCCTTGTTCTCCAGGCAGACGGGAGAAAGCTTCCGGCCTCCCGAGTCATCTTCTTTCGGTTTCGTTTTTCGGGCACGTCGCACACGTTGTTTAATAAAAGTTGTTGAGTTGATTGAGCTTCAGCGGCAGCGAAGGCCGCCTGTAATTCCGCCTTCTAGTCCAAACGTGCAGAACATTTCGGTTGCATTCACGATTTTACTACTAATTGTATCAAACGAGCAAACAGAGCCGCTAGAAGCAGCGAAGTTCCAGAGCAGTGCCAGCAGCGCTACGTACACTGGGCTAATATGACCATCTCCGGATTGCGGAACCCACGCAAAACCATGCGGACCACGCGAAAAAAAAAAAAAAAGAAGTTTTGGCACATGTCATTAAACGTTAAGACGTCTAAAGAGATGGCCATTTCCAGACGAGCTAACAGACCTACTTCCCCTATTCTTGATGGCACCACATTGGAAAACGTTTTGACTTACAAATATCAGGGCGACTACACGGCATCTAACATCATGTGGGACTCACATGTTCAGCAATTCATTTACAACCCTAAACGCACGCCTGGCTACTTAAAATTTAATTTATTCCAGACTCTTTTGACTCAAACTTTTTTATTTATTTAAAACACTAGTCAGGCCAAAACTGGAGTACGCTTCTGTAGTCCAGGACCCTAACACCGAGAAGCTTGTCGGCGCCTTGAAGGCTGTCCGGAATAGATCCGCGCACTTGATTCTTTATAATTTCCAAATTGCATCGTAGTTCAAGTGCAAAATAGCTTGTCTTCGCCTTATCTCTGTTTCCGCCGTAGGATTTCTCGTTCATGTTTGTTTCAAAAGATTTTTTTTTTCTCACCACCCAGTCCTAAAATTTGAACTTCTACTGGAGCCATTCTATATCATCACGCGTCGATCACCCACATCAAGTCGGAATTCCAAGGTGTCACACTAATACCTACTTTAGATCGTTTATTCATCGTAAGTCTACTGACCGAAATCATCTCCTCACGTCCATTGCCACAATTCTTAATTCTGTTGATTTTAAAAATGCCATAACCGGACTATTAGGACCCCGTTTTACACATTTTTTTTGTTTTTGTTTTGTTTGAATTGTTGTACATTGTAAACCCACCCCATCTGTAATGCTATCGGGCCCTGAGTGCACAAAGAAATTAAATAACTTCACCACTGCAGCCTCATCGCGACTCGTCAAGACAGAGTATCCTGCTGACATGCTCCGCGACTCACCATGCGGAGATTATTCTGAGATTTGACCATCCAACTTGCACCTCCAAGGCCTTGCACCTCCAAGTCAAAAACATGGTTCAGACATTTGCGTTTGAGAGTGACCGACTGCATTACGACCGCTTATCGCTGCTCACGACAAGATTAAATCGCTGGATGTCCTGACTTATCCAAGCACCACCATCGTTTGATCGTGCCGCGGGCGCTCCATATTGGATGCCGGTGACGCGTCGCCATTTTTGTCTTCTGGCGCATCCCAGATCCAGACGCGCACTCTCCTATTGGTCTGCTGTGGCCGCCGGTGACGTGCCGCCGTTTGCGAGCACGTTCCTATTGGTTTCTTTGTAGATGCGGGCGCCGCGCCGCCGCGCCAAACTAGATTGGCAGCGACGCTTTGCCATCTCTGGCTCAAGTGCGCCCCAGCATGCACCAGCTTGGCGATGCTTATTTAAAAAATGAGACGTTTACAATTCCCTGCAATACCGAATTAGAGCGCAGCTCTTGAGGAGGAGGAGGGGAGGCTACAGAGAGGAGGGTATATCCTCTCCTCCTCCTTCGTACCCTCTCCTCCTCCATCCTCTCCCTCCCTCAGTGACGTCACTCGTGACCCTCGTGATGTCACTTGTTACCCTCGTGACGTCACTCGTGACCTTCGTGACGTCACTTGGGACCTTCGTGACGTCCCTAGTGACCCTCATGACGTCGCACGTGACGACACGTGTGACGTCATTATGGGAAACGTCCCATAATGCAACGCATGGTTACGCCGACGGCGACGCCGCTCAAGCCGGAAACGGGCACCTAAGAGCTGCGATCTAAAAATTCAAATTCACCCAGTCGCTTTAGTGTGTGTGTGTACGCGTTGTAGGTGAAAACGGGGGGAATTGAGAGTCAATTGTGCATGCGCACGCGGCGCCTTTGTCACTGACTTCAGCGCTTTAGACGAGATCACGGCTCTGGATAACACCTCCTAGAAGAGAAGGCCGGTAGCGCTCTTCTCGTGACGTCGCAAAGAAAGGCCATCTGGGGCGCGCGTCGAAGCGAAGGCAACGCGCGTGGATCGACCGTCGTCACGCGCTTTAGTCAAATACGCGTGTCTTATTAGCTAAAATGAAAGCTGCACATAGCAACGGGTCTAGAAAACATTTTATTACACGGGCAAAATATTACACCACTAAATAATCGGTACGAGATGGCACGAGGTATGCGTATAAGACGTTTATAGAAAAATGTGATTGTTTTAAGTCGAAAACGTTTAGACACGCAATTATTGGTGTAGGAATGAATATTTTATACAGAAATACTTCGACAAAATGGCGAGACACGCAGCGATTGGACACAGCAAAACAGATCACAGTTAAAAATCAGGTAGACGTAGTCAACGTGGACACGGCTGGACAATTAAGTGTCACTTACGATCATGTAAGCAATGTTATCGCGTGCAGTCACTGAATTCTTGCATCATACCCCGGCCACAAGGCAAAAGTAATGTAATTTCGATCGAATGACATTGTGGGGTCGACAAATCAGCTTGCGACGCTCGTAGAATCACTCAAGACCGCGAGCTGATGAAATCCCATATCTTTTAATGAAAATATATTAACTTTCCCCTGTGGCAGGGGTACTAAAACTATTTACTATTTACAGTCAACTAATTTAATTCTCCCTATGGGCTCGAGCTGCCTTAGAAGAAAATATAAACTTATTTTGTATACAATAATACTATTACCTTAATACAGTTAAGGTTCTAGTATAAACGCGGTAAAACCAATAAAATAACATTAGTACAAACAAACACATAAGCACAAACAACGCACTTTGTATAATCACACAAACTTGTTATCCACCTTCCAGTGAAAACTAGACTATTACCACGCATATTTAAAAATATCGATGCAACTGCACACGGATAACGACGAAGAACGAGATTCCATTCTATCACAGAAAAAAAACGACTGCAGTACTTTATTTGCATCCCACATGACCAAGAAATCCCGTAAATAAGTTGTTTCTCACCTGTCGATCGTATCCATACGTCCCACATTATCCATCCCGAAAACATTTGAACACGAACTCGAAGAAGTCTCTCTCTGTCGAGAGAGACGTCTATCGATAATCGACCAGTTTAATCGTTGACTAGTTGCCACACATGTTACTCAAACCGTAGCAGGACTTGATCAGCGAATCCACGTAAATGCCGTAGTATCAAGCGAACACAAAAAAAAAAAAAAACTACCCGAGACTGCGGTGACGATAGAAAAACGACGGGAAGAAGGATCAAAAGAACCACACACGAGAGCAGCGGAAGCAGTGTGAGAGGCTTAACGTTGTCAACCCATCTTGCTCGTGTGTGCTCCCTGTGGCGATGACTGGATTTTTTTTCTTTCGGTTCCCTTCCCTTCTGAAACGTCTCAGCGTTCCTTTTCAGACAGTCAACAGCTCACACACAACGTAAATTTACCATAAGAGGAGCCCGTACGAGGAAACAAAATGTCACACTAGACCGGCTCATTCAAAAAGTCTGGGAGTTGTGGAATTGCACGTAGCCCCGCGGTTACGGGGATAATCATAAATATAAAATTGTTACTTTCAACCTTGGTAGCGCGTTGTATATTACGTTTATATTATATGTATAATAAATTATACGAGACTGCGCTTTTAAAACATATATTAATGTCGGATAAACGCGCACAAACGCCACCACGGCGCTCGACAAAAAGTGTTTCTTTTTTTCACCTTGAAAAACAGCGCGAATGACACACGGACAAGGAGAAGAGAACACACAGGACGAGGCGCTGTTTTTCGCGCTGTTTTTCGTGCTGTTTTTCGCGCTGTTTTTCGCGCTGTTTTTCGCGCTGTTTTTCGCGCTGTTTTTCAATATGGATTCATACCAACTAGCCCAGCTTTCCATTCTAGACTGTTTTTTTTTTTTCACGCCGATGCCATATATTTTTTCACGTAGTTGCGCCATGGCCTTCCTTCTCCGACATTGTAACGTAACCACTCGGAGCGCAACGGCCTTTTTCTCTAGGAGGTGTTGCGCCGGGTGACCCTGGACTTTGCCCGCGGCTCTCGCGCGCGGACCCTCTCTCCACCAGATCGCTGGCATAGAAGGTGTTACTTCACTCACCTATTTATTCTGCGAAGCAAGGACTTGGTTTTGTTCAGAGTCTTTATCGATGATTTAAATAATAAAATGGGTCGCTCTCAGGCGAGGAAACGACGTTTCATTAAAAATTGAAAAATGCTTTACAAGCAATGCCATTCTGTTTTTGAAGTAATTGAGGTATAACAAAATTAATTTTAATTTCGTGGCAAGATGTCACGTGGTATAATTATTTTTTTTTTTTGGTACTTAAAGCAAATTAATGTGCTATGTACTTTAACGAGGAAGCAAAATGCACTCTGGCGTTTTAATTCTAAAATCTGTTCCAGTTCCGGTCAACATGAGAGTTTGTGCGTCAGAGTCGTGTTTGAGAACAAACGCGTAGATTTGAAAAGTACGTCAACGAAAGTTGTACGTCCAACGCACTTGTATAAAGGTAGTTACAAAATCTACAACGCTGACGTCAAAAGAACGGCGAGCAGCTGCGACATTAGCAAGATAGTTGATTAACAAAGCTATTTCCCTCTTTTCATAGCGTCAGATACGTGGAGGCGTAAGGGGCGGATCCAGAACTCCGTTTTGGGGGGGGGGGGGGGGGGGGGCGGAAAATTTGTAAGGATGCTATTCTCCCATTCTTTTGTGTGCACCGGGGGGTCCAGCCATGTCAAATTGCCCTCCGAAAAGGAGGGAGGGGAGGGGTTGTCGACTTGGTTTGGGGGGGGGGGGGGGGTCGACGGCTGCCCCCGTCGCCTCCCCCCCCCCCCCCCCCCCCCCCCCCCTTGGATCCGCCACTGGGAGGCGTCTGCCTCAGAGTGACATATCTGGTGTAATTTTCAGTAAACAACAGTTTAGAGTGGTTATTTTCTTTTTTATTCGGGACAAAGGGAGTTGGTTTAACAAACATATGCGTAGCTTTTATTATCATCATCATCCCAGGTAGCACAGTTCTTTGTGCCAAAATGTGAGTTTTGTAATGTAGCCAAGGTAGAAACAAAGTTGATATTTTTTGGCTGCACAGACCGAAAAGCTTCGTCCTAATTCGCCAAATAAGTGCGAGTGCTTCACTGCCTGGTTCTTCAGTTGTCTGGTATTTTGTGCCTCAATCTCTAAACAAATTCCAGAGTTAGGCTTCGCTGCTGGTTGTTTTGTTTGTAATCTGGCATCTTTGGCTCATGAACAGTGAACTAGAGAAAAGCCAAACTCTGTTGTTGTCTTTTCCCATGGCTAGTTGGTAGGTATAGTTGCTGGACGGTCAGTTTGCAGCATATCACTGTTAATTATATAGGGCAATAGCCTTGAAGAGTCATCTTGTTTCCGGACCTATGAACATGAACAATTATCCCACAAAGACGCAAAAATTAAAAAAATAACAGTTTTTTTCTCGAATCTCAATGCTTGGGTGTCATCCTTGAGGACCATGTTTCTTGGCAAATGAAACCGTTGTTGTTCTCAAGAAACGTCACAGCATGGCTGTTTCTGTTTATTCAACGAGAAATCACCGTTCAACATAATCAATATAATATCTCGCTGCTGGCTCTTGCGTAAGCTATTCGCAAGAGGGTAGCGCACGATATACAGGGTGCTTCTTAACAGATTTGTTTTACAAAGCCGTGAAAGCTTAATGCGGTTTGTGCAGGTGAGTTATGCGACCAGGGGGACACAATATAGCGGGATAATCTTCACGATTGATAAGTCGAGTAAATACCTAAAGTTTAATAATGAACTCCTTAATTGGTGAAAATTGACGTAAGGTTCCAATCTTACACTTGCTGAGTTTCATCGAAAACCATTAAATCAGTAACTTTTAGAAAGACTTTTTAGCGCGTGGGAAGCGCAGTAGTGCGCGAAAGTCACCACCCCTGCAACAGGCACAAGGCTGGGGCTGTGGTAAAAGACGGAAAAACCGGGCGGGAGCGTTATCGCACAGGTAGCCTTGCTCCTGCAGCACGCTAATTAACATGCATTAGTTAATTAGCCAACTGATCGTTACGATTAGCCCGCTACTGCACAAACCAACGTAGCTTTCACAACTTAAAAACAAAATCAGATAAGCTTAATAAGAAACACCCTGTATGCACCAATTTTACGCACGAAAGTATAAAGAAATAAGACGGAGCGCAGAACACGACATATATCATTAATTGATTAATTAATATAACAATTAAATAATTAATTGTTAAGTAATTAATTAAACAGATTCGCGTGAGGCGAAGCGTCTGAGCATGAGCCGTGCCCACAACAGCGCCACCGCAGTTACGTGGGGCGTCAGAGAGTTGATTAGTGAGACCGATTTTTGTTGTCCGTTCGTAAATACAAAAGACGGTCTGCATACAGATTCGAACGCGATCACCGCGAGATCCCTGCTTCGAATGCCGCATGGCAATGCGTTCAATGAGAAACTTGGGCAGGCGGCATTCGAACCAGGGATATTGTGGTGACTCGTGTTTGCAGGCTGTCTTTTGTATGATGTATGTATGAGCAGTGTGACTCCGGCTTAAACGTTTCCACGTGGGCCTCTCAGCGAATGTCTCCAGTCAACTCAGCTGACTGGCCAATTGCGTCTTTTTTTTTTTTTTTCTTCTTTGGCGTACGTCGTAGGGAGGCTACGAGCAATGTGATGCGCGTAGAAATAAAGATGACCTTGAAGCCTCTGTCAAGCACCCTGGTCAATTACGACCTCTTATCAATGTTATCATGGAAAGAAAGCGACGTCCTACTGATGCGCAATGCAGCGCGACAACTTCGGCGATATTGTGAAACGGCGTCCCATCGCCGGGGACAAACTGCGCGACGAGCACATCGCACCGCTCATGCCCAGCGCTGGTGGTGAACAATTTTTATGAGCACCACTTTATTTTCAAAGTAAACTTTATGACTATAAAGTATTTTATCCGAACTGGAATGTGCCTAAAGTAAAATGAATTACCTGACCTGAACCCAGCTGTTACCTAAACCTTAAACGCACTTTTAAATTCTTAGGTGTGCTTTCCCTCTACCGAATTACCCACAATTCGTGATAATATCACGCGAATGCAGCCAGTGTCATTCTTGCACAGTGTACTGGACAAATCGGTAACAAAATAACTGGCGGCGCGGGCGTCATTCGGAAGCCCAGAACACGAGACAAGGACCGACGTTACACCGACCCAGTAACGCTGATGGCGGTGTGCCTGTAGTATGCAGTTTCTCCGTTCTGCATATTTGTGCACAAAACGTTGCACAATAATTTAGGAAGGTTCGTGAAAACTTCGACGAAAATTCATATAGTTTCCAGCGGTCCGCTATTTATTGCACGGAACAATCAACGAGGGAGCCTGAGGTTCTGTTCACGCGGTACTTTTCAAACCGAAACGAAACCGAAACTTGTTTACCGCTCAACGGGTCAACAGTATCCAAAGACGTGGCTTACTAGATAAATAAGGTAAAACCTTTTGAACCGGGCGGATTGTCGCGACACCTAGCCAACAATAATGATCTTGCGGTTTTATATTTTTCAAGCGTATGTATGCATGCGGAATACTTTTTTTAATTGAGAGTATATCACACCAACAAGCCTCGAAAGTGAAAAGAAAACCTTATGATTAAATACTGTAGATGGATTAATAAGGTTGAATTCCTTTTCTCGGGCGGCTTCTTGCGTCACCTAGCCAAAGCAGGCGACAACATTAACCACCTCCTGTCGGCGCGTCCTGAAACTAAAATCCAATATGTCGCTGTTCTGAGCCGCGTCCACGGCGATTTATATGACAGCGTCGAACATTTCTGACCACAGTAAATCATGAAGAACGTTCTGATGGTGGCCGAAAAGCCGGCCTTGGCCCAGTCTCTAGCGGCCATCCTCTCCAACGGCACCATGAAGTCTAGAAAGGGCATCAGCAGCGCATGCACCGTCTACGAGTACATGGGCAAGTTCAAAAACGAACCGGCGAGGTTCAAGATGACCTCGGTCTGCGGGCATGTAATGACCACCGACTTCACCGGTAAATACAACAGCTGGGACAGAGTCGATCCCGTGAGTAGAGGTCCTTCGACGGCGTTCTCACCGCTACTCTGTTCGTCGGATCTGTTCTGGCACGGCTCTAGACCAGCCGCGGTCACCTGCATTGAGTGACAGATTACCGCGTGCTTACTTTAATATTGTCATTGATAGAGTTAGAACGGACAGGGTAAAGTTTCAGTGGTCCCGCCTCCAGCGCGAGCTTGCTACCCTCAATAACGCTTCGGTGTCTCTTGAGCTTCGAGCGTGCAGCCAAAGCACGGTGGAAGACAACGAGCGCGTGCTGGAAGCCGGTCTTTCGAAAGACACGTCCTGCCGTTTTCATCCTGTCAGTGAATGGATCAATCATTCTTTGTTTCATCTTTCTTAAAGGCCGAGCTGTTCAGCGCTCCCACCGAAAAGAAAGAAGCCAACCCCAAGTTGCAGCTTCCGAGGTTCCTGGAAAAAGAGGTTGGTTCATGAGTTCGCATTGAGAACTGCCGCCGATGCACCTAAGATGTTTCATACGTAGTTTATTGCAGGCCTAGAATAGCAAGACAAACTTCCCACAAAGCCCCTCCCCCGCCCCCCCCCCCCCCCCCCCCTCTCTCTTTCCGCTCTACCAGAATGAATGCTATAGAGGAGGTAAGTGGAGAGTAGAAATGTGTCAGTCAAGGAGAGCAGAAAGCTTTGTGGGAGGTGTTCTTAACCTGCTCGTTCTAACCTGTAAAAGACTACAGGCAAAAAATCTGGACTTTTGGTTGCATAAATTATTCCACGGTTTATATATGCCCCGAAAAACAAATGATTTCACTCCGTGCGGCACCGTGAGAATGTCGAATGAAATGTAGAACCTCCTTAATAAACTGATGAAAATACAGTGATTTCAAAATAAAATATGCAACATAATTATTACCCTTTTATTTTAACACTCTTTAGGCCTTTGTTGAAGCATGCTTTTGTAACACGAATCGAACCAGTGGTTCTGCTGCACTATTCAAATTAGGAACCAAAGTCTACATGCGTTGGCTAAGCATCTCCAAAAGGAAATTTGAAGTTGCTGAGGGGAGGCTCTATTACATCTACACAATCAATGAACTTGAATTTTCACGACTTATTGCAGCGCGACTCTTGGAACTGCAGACGTTGAATCCATTACAGAGCTGTATAATGAAATGTTTGCCTTTGGGTGATCCAGGGTCAAGGCTGTGACTACCTTGTTCTCTGGCTAGACTGTGACAAGGAAGGTGAAAATATCTGTTTTGAAGTCATCAACATCGTCAAGCCTGTACTGAAGAGGCCAGCGACCTATGGTCAACAGGTGTGGCGTGTTCCCCCTCTATAAACAATACATATATTCATATAGTTAGATAGTATAGTAGTTACTTGGGGTGATGCTGGAAAATCACTGTGTCACATATGAATTTGCATCTTGTTTTTTGCAAGTTGGCAGTATGTTTTGACTTTCTAAATGTGATACCGGTTATCTATACATTTATTTAGTTGTTTGAGATACAGTGGTATTTCTTTAGGCCCTGCAAATTATGGACGCCTGAACAGCCAAGAACATAGCACTGCGCACACAATTAACTGGCAGCTCACTAGCTTATGATGATTCACAACGTAACTCGTTTACGAGCTTAGGACATGCCAGCAGGTGTTGCTGCCTGCCCTCGTTTGTTTTTCTGGGTTAGAAGCAAATGCGACCATTTGACTGGAGGCCTAAAACGTCACGCCGATTCTTATTCGCCTTTCAAAGTCGTCCCTACAGATTGATTTAAGTAGCGTGTCGTTGCCGTACACGTGTTGTGCTCCCTGTTCGGTCGGCAGCGTCTTAGTGACTTGCCGTCGTTCCTCGACAGATCATCTTCCGTGCCAAGTTCAGTGCCATCACCGACAAAGACATCAAGGCAGCCATGAACATGCTGGTGGAGCCCAACGAGAACGAAGCGCGCTCGGTCGACGCAAGGCAGGAGCTGGATCTCCGCATCGGCTGTGCTTTTACCCGCTTTCAGACCAAGTACTTCCAGGTGAGGCACAGCAAAATAAGAGAGACAGATTTGCCACATCTAAACAGTGCTCGAAGAGAAGGCCAATGTAGACAGCTGAATAGACGGGAAGAAGGTAATGGTCGGCCGGTCGGTGTGCTGTATGGAAAGAAGAGTACAAGAAACGTCTTTTGGGGTTTGTTTTTTGTTAAAATTGGGAGGTTCTTTTTTCTTTTTTTTTTTTTAACTTGCATTTGATAGTGAATTGTGCACTTTTCCCAGTCTGTTTCTATTGAATTCTCGATTCTCGGAAATTCGGCATCTGTCGGAGTTTAACTTTGCTATATTCCTAATTCTTGGAAAATTATAAAGAAAATGAAATCATTTCCTCGCACCACTGTGTTGAAAGCCAGCCTACTAGTACACGAAATCTGCGAGACCATAGCTTTCAGCGTTGTGAAGACACCACTTCCTCCTTGGGCCAAACTCAAAACTGAAACACCGACGTGCAAAATCCCAAACTACTAGACTGGCCTCTGCCACGACTCAGAAATACAAAGACAATGACTCTGTCTCCCGAACGAACATCGACAATGAGCACTCCTTCATTAATCAACCGAGGTTAGAAAGGATACTGGTATGGCCTTGCCTCAGGACTGTCAACTGCTTGGCTATACTCGCGTTTGCTCGCGCTTTTTCCCGGGTCTTTTATCGTTAACCACCAGGATGGCATTTCCAGTTTGGGAACACTTTTGGTGTACGGGCGGGACACGCCACTCGAAGTCGCATTTTGGGCACCACGCTGGAATTGCATTCGCTTTCCTCTGTCTCCCTCAGGGCAAGTACGGCAACCTGGACAGTTCGTTCATCTCGTTCGGGCCCTGCCAGACCCCGACCCTGGGGTTCTGCGTGGATCGCCACGACAAGATCCAGTCGTTCAAGCCGGAGGCCTATTGGGTCCTGCAAGTGCAGGCAAGACTCCCTTTTGCTCTGAAATAAGAGTAAAAACGCAGGCGAGCTGGTGAACAATCATAATTAAGAATTAAACACCTTGTGACGAGGAAATGAACGGGACATGCGCACCGCTGTCTCACGCTTTTAGTCTTTAATGCGGAATGGCATTCGAACAGACGCCAACACAAGTTTTGTGTCGTCCAAAGGCGTGCCTGTGGACGAGCCTGAAAGGTAGCTGACCGGGTCATTTGCCAAACGCCCGCACTGCCCACCGAGTGTGCATCTTCGCACGCATTGCGTGTCAAACTGTTAAAGGGGTGCTCCGGCGATTCTTCAAGCTACCCCAACTAACTGTATTTTCTGAATCCCTGCTGTGCTATTTAGTGTCAGGAAATTTGGAATAGCTATTGTGAAATCGATTAATGAAAATGATGCCAAAACCGACATTCAAATATACCCGCGCTTTTCGGTGCCGTGACTTCTCTGGCAGGCAGGTTTGCAGGGGTCAAGCAGCCAGTCTGAAAAGGAGACTTTGCCGAGTGTCTGTTCTATGCCGCTGCGCAGGTGCCAGAGCGAGCTTCCAAAGCATTCATTTGACACCATGAAACTGTTTGTAATTAGTTGGGAACAAATTTCAGAGTCCAAAGAGTGAAGCTCTGCCTGCCGCTGGCCTCACTTTTTCATAGTTGCCAGTCGAGGTTTTCAGTTCGAAAAACAAGTCGAGGACAAAAATTTGTTATTTCAATATCCTCGCGAAAACAAAGACTTAATTTGGCCGGATATTTGGGTTACTAGTTCATTGATGCCTGCTGGTGTGTTTGGTCACTTTTCGGGTGAACCGGGGACCACCAAGAAATTGCCGGAGTACCCCTTTAAAGGGGCACTCAAGCGGTTTTTGGGGAAGCTACTTTTTGGTGTGATGGCGTTAAGGAAGTGTCAGTGAATGAGTATCTTCAGTTTTAGAAGCCAGAACCGCCTATTAATCACGCAGGAATAAAATGCGTGCGGACTCTTTTCTGTTCCTGCGCCGACCAATGAAATTATTGTATGTTTGAAAATTTTGGCGGCCTTTGTAAAGTTTCGCTAAAGAAACAATTTTTCAGTTAATTTAGATATGTTGTGCATGATAATTTCACAAGACGTAAAATAGTTCTAGTTTAGAATACGCGATACTGAAATTATCGTTTCACAAACAAGGAACTACGTTTTCTCCTTGCCTTCCTCCGCGGGGGGTGAATTTCCCGTTCCCCCGGGATGCGCGGAAGCGCACGTATCTGTGCGCGTTGCATGCCGGTCGTGCCGGTCGCGGCCCGCGGGCCGGCTCCTTTTATCCGCAAACGTGGCGTCCGTGGTGAACGTCGACGTGGACGGCGTGGTGAAAGCTCATCGTTCCGCGTAAAAGCGCTATCCTTGACTGTGAATTTTCGTCGTGTGTCGCTATGATAGCCCAGCACGGACTAGAAGGGAAGATCCACCTACTCGTGCGGCGATGTCATGGTGGCACTCTCAAGACAACAGAAACGCCCGTGCCGTCGTGTTTGTTTACTTCGACTACAGTGGTGCTTTCTAAGCGTTTGTGTCCTCGAACATTGCCCGAATTTCTTATTTGGCGCATTTCATGCGTGTGCTCAAGTTCAAGGTATTACTGGCGCGTACCGTATAAAGGATGCGAATTTTCACGCGTTTTCATCACCAGAGAAAAGTGATCAGTGTTAGCAATTCTGAACGCTCGCAATGTCTATCTGTGATCACAAAATCATATTTCTACGTTGCTATATCGCTGCTAAGATTACATCGTCTTTTATAATCGGAGAAAAGGCGTGTGGCGATATTTGTACTATTGGCAATGTCGTGTATTAGAGTCGTGATCGTCCAAGACGGTGTACTGCATCTTTTTCTTTTCTTTTTTTCATCTACTGTAGCCTGCAAGCCTATTGAGAAAAAATAATAATAAAGCTTTAGGCTATAGAAAACTGTCTGTCTATATTCTGTTACGGCGTTGAGTAGCAGTGCATCCCCTTTTTAGAGGCGCCGCTGAAACAGCTGACGGCGGCGTATAGAAGCGGTCGCCGTGATGACGACCCGCTGCGCTTGTTGCAGTGGTTGCAGGTGTGCGTACGCGCGGCACAGAGCGGCCGTTCCGGTCACTCCGGTTGCAACGGATGCAGTCGTAGGTATGCGCTCGTTGCACATATCTGAACCAGCCTTCCCCCCGTCCTCCCGAGGTGAAAGTCAACGTGGCGACATCGTTTGACATCACGTACCAGAGGTAACGCTGCGATGTCAAACGTTGGTTTGGTTACGACTTGCCCCAACCGCAAATCGAAGAACGTCCGAAAAGGTCTGCGTTTCGTCGTCCTTGGAACCCGAACACGACTCCGAAGCGCTGCTAGGTCCACATCGCACGTCGGAGTGGCGTCATAGAAAATCATCCCCAGGTCGGCTGTCCGCCGAAGAATTTTAACCTCTAACGGCGTCAGGTCCTCGAGCGTAGAGAACTCCGCCATGATCGAAGCTCGAATGACAGAGAGTTCGGCCGATGTGGCTACCTCGGGATCACTGCGCGACGGAACGTCGTCCAACGCCATTGGCCCGAGATCCTTTTGATAAGCGTGCGAGGACCAATGAGAGTGGTTTCGTTTTCAGATGGATCCGAGGTTTGGCGGCCTTCACTTACATTTTTATTAAAGAAATAATCACCATATGATTATACTTTTTGGTTTTTAGGGATACTTAGGGCGTCTAAATTCAGCTGTCATCATCAAAACACAAACTCAAAAACCACTCGAGTGCCCCTTTAAGGCTGGTTCACAGACTCACGTTTGCCTACGACCGAGTTCTTGCAATCTCTTACGACGAGAGAGCACTCTGGCGCCAGCTAAAAGATGACCCTGGAACTGCATTTCACTGGAGCGAAGGTCTTGCGACATTTGTCAGATCAAATGTACTATCGCGGACAATATGAGCTGAAACAGCTCTCCGGCCGGCGCACGGTACTACCTGCGCCGCCTGTCGCCTGGCTCCCCACACATGGCGCACCCTGAGTCCGAGATAAATTAACACTTGCGCTCGCTGTGCCACTGCGCTCTTCCGGCCGTCTGCAAACGAGACGGCGGGTGCGACAGCGGGCATGTGTGCGGTAGGGCGGCGGGGGGAACAAAAGATTACACTTGCTGTCCCTCTTTTGGAATTGATTAACTTAATTCTATCGCGCAGAATCCCGTACAAAAACGCTGACTGGTGAAGAAAAAATATTGAAGTATCTTAAATTTCAGCTGCAATTATCATTTTTGAAAGTCACATCAAAAGACGTTGCAGGTTGTTTTTGTTTGATTACAGGAGCATGCACAAAGTAGGACATCGTATAATATAGGACAAAATCTGTATGCCGGATTTAGTCCGGCTCCAAGGTATTTACGTTTTTTTTCTTTTTCACTGATCACAGATGTTTAAAACAATGGTAAGCATACATGTTACTGAGAAGGTTTTGTAACCTTGATTGGTATGAAAATGTTCAAAAATATTATTTATTTATTACTCGACCCACGTGTTTGTTTCAAACAAAACAAGTTGGTGACAAGACATCAGTTTGTTTGTTTACAACTTCCTAGTCTTAATACAGTGGGACAAAGAGTCATATATTTGCCCGAAGAAAGAGATTGAAACTTAATCGAAAGTTTGCAGAGGACAATGTCAGACACAAAAGATTAATAGTCGGCGTGGAAGTTCAGCTGCACTATACAAGAAGATCGGGATCAAGGAGGCACCACACAAAAGTATGCGCTGGTTAACGGTGTCAAACAGTGTGTCGCAAACGTAGCATCAAGCTTTGTCAATCCTGTCTGGTAAGGAATCATAGAGCGCGGCCACGAAGTCTGGCTCAGCCCGAAGCCACTCCCATTCACCTCTCATTGCTTTCCACAATTTGTGCGCAGTGGCGCGGTGGAGGGGACGCCGTGACATGGCTACGTTGATGCGCCTCCAAATGTTTTCAATGATATTCAGATCGGCTCCTTTTGGGGGCCAAGACAGCTTCGTCAGGCAGCGCTCCTCGAGGAGATACGAGCGTGACAACGCATTTTTCACTTCGGCCCTTTCTTAAACTGCACTGAAATGCACGTCAGCTGAAAATGTGAACATAGGGCTACACGGCACACACATCGTGACCAATAATTTCGCTAGCAGACGACCAATAATTTCGCTAGTAGACGGCCGGAAGTGCGCAGCGGCGCAGTGAACGCAAGTGAGAATTTATCTTGGCCTCAGGGTGCGCCGTGTTTACGGAGTGATGCAACAGGCGGCGCAGGTAGTACCGTGCACAGGCCGGAGCGCTGTTTCAGCTCATATTGTCCGCGATAGTACATCTGTCTACGGGAAAACATTGTTTATAACGTTGTCCAAAGTTTTTCAGCCCCACCCTCCTCCGCCCCCCCCCCAAAAAAAAAAATTGATGCAAAAAATTGATAAAGGAAACGTATGGAAATGTTGAGATTTCCACGGCTGCCCGATAGATTGCACCAGTCTGTTCACTCGTCGTAAGAGATCCCAAGAGGTTTTAAGATACTCGGTCGTAAGAGGTCGCAAGTGTGCAAACCAGCCTTAATTCTGGTGTCTGTTTGACCGCGCTCTTGCAGGTCAAGGTGTCCAACGAGCAGACGTTCACCCTCGACTGGGAGCGCGGCCGCATCTTTGACCGAGAGGTGGCCATGGTCTTCCTGACGCAGATCTCAAACTGCAAAGAGGCTCTGTGAGTCGCCGTCAGACTGGTGTTAGTACTAAAAATGCTGGCCAGGTGACACGAGCCACTACCCAATTTAAAGGGTTCCACCACCCGTATGCATTCGTCCATCCACCCGATGGCAATCGCAACGCCGAGCGGGCGCAATATTCGGGAGACTTTAACTCGGGGCTCCGTGCTCTTGATCTCTTGGACTGTGGCTGATGAAACAGTGCAGAGCTTGTTTTGGGGAAATCCAATTTACGAATGCCAAATAGTTAGGAGTGATATTTGCGGGCATCAGCCTTTATGACTGTCCCGACAGAAACCCAGCAAGCTTTGAGCACCGATTTCAGACTGTTTCTAACACCGGTAGATGCAAATATGATGACTTTAGCATTTGAAATATGTAGTTCTGGGACTGCATTGTTTGAAGGACTCAACTCTTCGAATCTGTTCGAGGCATCGATTGTTTATGATTTGTTTAAATGCCTCTCTACATTATCGACTCTTATATTAAAGATACGGATATGGTGGAGCAAGGTTGAAGTACTGTATTTTCCGGACTATAGTATGCGGACTATATATGTCTTGCAGTAGAAATGTTAATTGGCGCGGACTTTCTCCGGCTCCGCACTGTACAAGGATTTGTTTGGTTTTTTTTGATCGTTCACTGTGATATGAGGTGAATTATTTATGAATGATACAAGATTTGTGAGGTAATACAGCAGGCTTTTGTCAAGTTGTGCTGTATATGATAATTTTTACATTCGTATTAGACACTGTGGGCAAACTATGCTCGGCGTGTGGACTATACACAGGGTGCGGACTATAGTCGGCATAATACAGTATATGTTTGTAATACTCATAAAAAGGTACTGAATTAGTCATGTGTGAATGATTTATTTTGAGTTTGAAGTGAGTTCGAAGTGATTAGTGGTTTCGGCCGAATATTTTCGTATCAAGCATTGGATAGTTCCTCCAAGTCTTTTGCTAGTGCACCATGCATAAACGAAAACCGAGCCGAACTCGTGAAGGTTGTTCCCAAGCTTCTACTTGTCCACTTCCAAGCTCAGTTAATTTTAATATTACCATATTTATAGACTCTGGCGAGTAAACGACAAATTTGTCGCAGCTATCCCACTTGAGGGGATTTCTGAATCTGCTTGCTATATGCAAAATATTCTTTCCACAATTTAAGAGTTTATAAAAAAAAAAAACTTTCAGCCTTTCAGCTTTGGTGAAGAAGGAAGAGCACCAGAGCTGTAGCTTCTGTTCTCGACGTGGCTTTCCAGGCGAGCGATCTGCTCTTCTTTCGCAAGAGAATTTGAAGCGCTTGACGCAGTGGAACTTTAGGCGATAGCGGCCTCGCGGCAATTGCGGAACCATTCGCGCTGCTGCGCACTTCGCCGCTCGTTCCGCTCCCGCTCTTCTTCCTCCGAAGAAAGGCTGTCGCCATCTATGAGCGACGACGGCAACCAGTTGTCTGGTTGCCGCCGTCGCTCATAGATGGCGGTAGCTGTCCAGAGTTCGGTGTCATAATTTTTTTGCTGGTGGACACGATCCTGGGGAACCTAAACCTTAACAGCTCCGCTGTAAAAAAAAAAGAAACAAGCACAAATGATGAACAGAGGTTATAAAGACATTGCTACCTAACATAAACTCTCTCATAATCGCGGCGGGTTAGCCCTGTTGAGTGTGCCTCTCGCAGAGCACCTGTGCACTGCGGGGAAGCGATACCCGCGGAGCCCGCATGCTCCGCAGATGTTGCTTCCCCGCAGTGCACAGGTAATCTGTGAGAGGCGCATTCAACGGGGCTAACTCGCCGCGATCAACACTTTGAAAGGTATGAATAATGCAGTTTACCTCGAAGCGAATATTAAATAGCATAATATTCTAAACTTTTATTAGAATATTCACGCAACCTTAGTATACTGATATAGAAAAAATATATCTTGCAAGAACCGTAGAGAAGTTCTAGTGTAGTTGACAACGTTACTAAACCACTCAGTTGGGAAACTGCCATAGAAACTGCTCTGAAAAAGTGTCCCCGATTTGTCCTCGAGCACCGAGCTAATGACGAACACAACGCCACCATTTCTCCCGCAGCGGCCGTTCGAGGAACCGCACGTTACTTCTATTTTCGCTTTAATCGGCCATTTCGGCGCCGAAACAGATACAGTGGAAGAGGTTACAGGGGCGCCACCCCCATTTCCCCAGCGGACGCACCGCGCCTTAATACCGAAGTTAAAATGCACCTAGGTCGGGACGCGCTACCTGAAAGCACCGCTGAGGCATGGTTGTAAAAAAACAATATTAATTGTGCCGCAAAACCTTGCAAACTAAAGATCTTAAAAACATCACGCGCCCTTCATGTTGTACTAAACTCCAATAAATTTAATACAAAAAGAGTCTTTTCCGTTTGTTTTTACGCAAAAACAGGCTTTCTAAAAGCTCAAGGTGACCACAGTACAGACAAATGATAAAGAGTGGCGCTGTTGTCGCATTTAGCTCGGTTTCGGTGGACGCCAGCGGCCCAGGTTTCGACGGCGAGTTTCCCAACTGAGTGTTTTAGTAACGTTGGTAGTTGACTACAACCGAATAATGGACGGCTTACTGTGCATGATCACTCGAAGCCCAAGAGACACCGAAGTGTTACCGAAGTTGGAAGCGAAGCAACTAAAACTCCTCCCTGCCATTTTCATCTTATCAGTTACTACGGTGCAGATATTTTCCTTGTTTTATTGTTTTAGATAGAGAGGACATAGGCCTTTGTGGCTTCTTTTGCCACCGCCGCCGAGGGATGTGTGGGGACTTTGTCAAAAAGCCTCATCTATTTATTTGATTATTTCTAAATATAGCGTTGACTCTCATCAGGCTCATTACAAGAGAGAATTTTTCCTCACGCAGGTATAAGTTTCCTAAACATATTTTTCACAATGCTGCCAAGACAATACAAGAATCAGGTATACGAGTGCTCCAAATTACAAAGAAATGCTGCGGGGGAATCTGAAGTAACAATGTCTCGGGGAATGAGGTTCCACTCATCTATTGTTTTAGGAAAGAGAGAACATTGCGACACATTAGTTCTACTTTCGAACGGTTGGATCATTTTAGAATGGCTATTTCAAAAAGTATAGGTTAACTGGGATTAACCGTACAATTCTTTTCTCTGGCGGAGAGAAGTAAGCCGTCGATCTGTCGATCTTCCAGGATCACGGACGTGACGCAGAAAGAGAAGAGCAAGCCGCGGCCCGTGGCCCTCAACACGGTGGAGCTCATGCGCATTGCCAGCTCGGGGCTGGGCATGGGTCCGCACCATGCCATGCAGGTGGCCGAGAGGCTGTACATCCAGGGCTACATCAGCTACCCCCGTACGGAGACCACCAGCTACCCCGAGAACTTCGACCTCAGGTGGGGCACCACAAACCGCGCTCTCTTGGCTCCACGGTTTAACGCAGAATGAGGGCCGGTATCCCTCAGGAAAGCGTGACGAAACGGCGCAGAAACCTGTATGAAACGTGGGGGGCACGCACTTCAGTGAACAATCTGTACAAAAGAACAGATAATTGAGAAGAAATAGTAATCGCTTGATTAGAAAGAACTAAGCTTTCAATGCGCCCCGTCGGGAACAAATTCCTGTGATTATGAGCCTGACACCGGCGTTCAACGTTCAAACGTGCCCACTAATCACTCCATCTACCCACTAATCACTCCAACCAGGGCTCGGCGCCCTGGTGTCCCCGTGCACTCTCGTCTCCTTCTTTCCCGCAGTTTCTGTCTGAATAACCTAAGAAGAGTACAGTCAAACCCGTTTATAACGAACAGCAGGAAACGCTACGATCAGTTCGATATAGCAAGTAGTTCGATATAGCAAAAAACATTGACAACGAACTTCCACGATGCGTTTGTTGTAAGGCCGAGGGCTTCTCTTTCTTTCTCATCTCTTCGCTTTCACCTTGTAACAAATGCGCTAAGAAGGTTTCATTTTTTTTATTTTTTGCATGCGTGCAGAGTTTGTTATTTTAGCTTATCTCCTTTTCTGAATCACTTCTCTTCGTGGGCAGCAGCTTTGTGATGAAGTTTTTTTTTTCTGTGCGTGCGTGCAAAGTGTCTTTTTTTTTAGCTTTCTCCCATTCTGAATCGCTTCTCTTTGTCAATTTTGTTCGCGGCTTGAGCTTTTTAAAATTTTCTTTCTTTCCTACTTTTTTTCTTTTTGGGGGGGGGGGGGAGGGGGAGGGAGGGAGGGAGGGAGGGAGGGAGGGACAGGTTAGAAGACGATTGTTTGCGCGTTTTGGGAAGCCTTCCCGGGGGGAAAAGTTTGATATAGCCAATAGGGTGTTCGTTATAAAAAGTACTTTTTGCATGCATTTTTATTTAAATTTTTCGTGAGTTCGATATCGACAATAATTCGCTGTACGTGGGTTCGTTCTAAACGGGTTTCACTGTAAAAAACAAAATGCAAAGTTTGTTACAAGCTCCAAAGAATGCCGCGGAAACGCACTCTGCGTATGCCAACTTTGCCTGTACGATCGAGATAATTTTTTTCTGATTTTGTTTTGGTTTGGGGTGGGGGTAGATAATTAATGCAGTAAGAAGCAGTGTCAGAGTGCTAAACAGCCACCGAAAGGAATAAGGAAGTAATTTTATTCTTGAAATGCTGACTGGAAGTAATGTAGACAGTACACTGACCAAGTTCGGATCCTAACAAGGGATTGCTTGCCTCATTGATCACCTGAAAACAGTCAATAAAGCGATGCCGATAATAGTGCTGTGGCCGTACTGGGAAAGAAGGGAAACGCTGTTTTGATGAATTACTCGTGCACAGTTGACTGTATTAATGGTAGAAGCTTCGTCACATTGTTTCTTGGCTTTTGATACTTAGCAGTGTCAATCAAGAGGTAACCACTTTGTGTGCAGTTCTTTTTCGGTTAATCTGTTCAGTTTGTTTGATGCTTGCACCACTGATACTAATAAGTACTGATGCTATGTGGCATGAATCCAGACCACTTTGTTCACGATTCAAGCAGGTTTCATACACAACTTGGTGATGGATTCATTGATCAAGGCCAATTACAATAACCCAAAGTAGTTTCAGCTTGCGTGTAGTCAATTAATTAGTATTGCTAATTATTAAATGATTGATGTTGGTATGTACTTTCCTTCTGCCAGAGGAACACTCCACCAAATTCAGAGAGTTCCCGACCTGAGTGCCGATGTCCAAGAGCTGCTATCGAAAGGAATCAACCGGCCCAAGTATGTTTGATTTTATTAAATTAAACTTTTTTTCGTTTATTGGTGAAGAATGTGCGCTTATCACTAGAGGCGATCGCTTATTTGCTTATTTCACTAAAGGTTTTTCTTTGCCTTTTGCATACTCTGATGCTACATTGTCACCAGTTTGTAGATTACCTTTTCTGTGTGCATCACCAATTTCCAGTTGGTGCCTTGATGCATCACTTTTTGATGTTTGTGTTTGCCAGCCGCAAGTTGACGGTACTATCACCGCTCGACAAGTGACTACTGCATCTATGACTAGGGAGTAATGTCTTTGGGGGTGACCTTGCAGGAAGGGCCACGACGCCGGTGATCACCCTCCGATCACTCCAACCAAGGACGCCTCCAGGGGTGAATTGGACGGTGATGCGTGGAGGCTGTATGATTACATCGCCAGGCATTTCGTCGCTACGGTTCGTTGCTGTTTAATTTTTTTTTTTTTGCCCAATGGTTTTTTTGGTTTTGAGAGACTGCCTATTAAGACTTTCGTTTTTATGTATATTTTTTGTTTCAAAGTGTGTGCAGGGCATTGCAAACAGAAAATAACAAAACAATTTATTTTGTTTTAAATTTAGAAAACAATTTCAGTAAATTAAAAATTATTGTTTTCTACATCTTTACTAAAAGTTTGTGAACTCAGCTTCTTCAATATAAGTTGCTGCCTCATTTTTATTTTTTGTGCAGTTGGGTCATCCTTGTTCCTTTTATTAGTACTTTGCATATGTTGTCACCACCCTAACGTGTGTTCAAAGAAAATTAGTCAGCAACATACCCTACAAACTCAACATGAGGACTGCAGATCGACACCAAGCAGACATGTTGAAAAGCGCCCAAAGAGAGTAGGACAAAGCAAGTTAAGCAAAACCAGGTACATAAATAAACTCCAGGGGCGGTTTGCTCATCTTGCGGCCGCGGCTGCGGCCAAGAGGAATTTTTATGTCACGTGACCAGCTCCATGGGGACAAGGAAGTACCTAGCGTCCCTGCCTAATGGCGGAGAAATCCGCATCGCTTCAAGCACAAAAGCCTAATTTCGCTGGCAGAAACTGACTACAGGGACTTTCAACCGGAGTCCAATTGACCGCCCCTTTATACTGTAGGAGCGGCAGGTAAAGTTACGGCCAGGGAGGGTAAATATGAGCCAAAATAATGAAAAAACCACGCGAGATAAAAGCGGTGGCAGTGTATTTATATACCTCCGCCAGCGCCTCGTGCCTTCTGCTGTGGTCGAGAGGTTAGAGCGCCGGTACTTGACGTCGCGGCGTGAAAGTCCCGAATTCAAATCCCGCCCGAAACTCTCTTTTTTTTTTTTCTCTTGTATTTGACTGCACTCCCACTAAGAATGTAGACAAGGCCCTATGAGCTCTATGAAATCAATGGGTGGGTAGTTCTGGCTCACCAGTTTGTTGTTCATGACATCGGAAGAGCGCATACATGTCTCTGGCTTTCTTTACCAACTTCCGCCACGCCTCCTGCATCTGCCGTGCACTCCGCGGAAAGTTGACAATATCTTCCCATGCCCGTCTCTTCGTTCGCCAGGTAACTGTGCTGCTGAATTTCTCTAGAATTTGTTGTTTCCGGTTTCCAACTACTCTAATTAATTCCATTTGTTGATCGAAATTCATTTTAGGTGTTTGCGTTAGAGAGATGGTTTGCGATGTCGATGCCTGATTCATTTTTGCATTTGGTTGTGATCGTCTGCTATTCTAACTAAAATTCAACAAGTAATGTGTTAATATCACAAAACGATTGCCACAGCAAAATGTAAAGAGTAAAAATATACCTTTTATCACATTCCATGCAAGTAAAAATATGAGATTCTTTTATTTCGGTTTTAAGACTTTCTCAGACGTTTGACTTGCTGCCTTGCCTGTAGGATTTCGCTCTATCAATGCATCCACAGCAGCTATAGTCGGTTACAAGTTAAGAAGGTAGGAGAAGCTCCTCCCACAAGCGTGGTGCGCCGGCTTCAAATCCCTCCGCAATCGAAAGAAGAGTTCACTGGAAACGCTCCTTGTTCCGCTTCAATGGATAGATAATGGCCACAGAGTGGTGCCAACTTATCTCCGACCCCCACTTTTTAAGAAAGCGACCTTTGTATTCATCGGAGAAGGAACCGAGCCCCTGAAAGCAGCCTTTGTATCAATCGGAGGGGGAAGCTAATCCCCGAAAGTCGCCTTTGTTTCCATCGGAAGGGGGAAGACTTAATCTCCCTCTCGTGGCTTCCACAATGCTAAGTCAAAGTCGAGAGATAAAGCAAATATGTACAGAAAGGCACGACCCTCCTCGCGCGTTAGCCGCAACGTCACGGAAACGATGGGACGCTATTGGATGCGGAGGTGGCGGAGGGATATAGGATTCCCTTTGAGGGGCATTGGCCGCTACCTTCTTGACTTGTAACCTACTATAGTCTTTTTTTCTTTTTGATTATTTTGTTGAAGTTTTTTCGTTTTGTTCTTTAATTGTCACAACTGCAGTCTTTATTAGTACTAAATAGGCGCCTCCTGTTATTGAAATGAGTAGTAGCAAGAGCGTTGTATATTTAAAAACACATCAAATTGTAGTTGCAGGGGAGAGGATGCTTGTTTCGGCTCCGTTTGTGTGAGAGTCATACCGATGCTGTTATCGTGGTTTCCTTTTAATGAACATTATGAAACGATTGTATTAGCGCGTTAACTTGCCTTGATCTTTTTTCTTTTTCTTCCCGGTGTTTCGATTGAACAGGTGGGACTAACAGTAAAAACGGTGTAAGGCGCAGTAGTGCAAGTGGATGATTCGTAAAAAGGATCACTGTTAAAAAGTGAGACACATGCAAAATAAAAAAAAAAAAAAAAAAGTTCTTAGCGCGATTTGAACCCGGAACTTTCACGCCGGGACCACAAGTACCGGCGCTCTAACCTCTCGACCACAGCAGAAGACACGAACCGCCGGCGCTGGTGGAGGTATATAAATATACTGCCACCGCTTTTATCTCGCGTGGTTTTTTCTTTATTTTGGCTCATATTGACCCTCCCTGGCCGTAACTTTACCTGCCGCTCCTACAGTATAAAGGGGCGGTCAGCTGGACTCCAGTTGAGAGTCCCTGCAGTCAGTTTCTGCCAGCGAAATTAGGCTTTTGTGCTTGAAGCGATACGGATTTCTCCGCCATTAGGCAGGGACGCTAGGTACTTCCTTGCCCCCATGGAGCTGGTCACGTGACATTAAAATCCCTCTTGGCCACAGCCGCGGATGAGCAAACCGGCCCAGCAGTGTGGATAGTGGGCCAGTTCCATGTTGATGTGAAGAAAAGGTGTTGAAAGAGGCCAGGACGAGCAAAGTTGAATGAAACAAGGTGCATAGGGATGGGTCAAGTTAATGGAAACAAGGCATATGAGGACAAGACAAATTAAACAAAAACAAGGTGCCTTGTTTTGTTCCAGCTCTTCTCGTCCATGTCTCATTCGGCGCCTTTACTGCACATCGCTACAAACCAACTGGCTCAACTGTCCACTCTGCCAAAACAGATGCTCAGTATCCATGTGCAGGTCCCACTTCTGCAGCCTTGATCACGCATTGGCCATGTTCTTCAGCATGCAGCGCATGTTCCGCAGTGTATGCCAAGCACCAATCTTGGTGCTCAGCTATCGCTGCAAAACGGAATTCCTCACAAAGTAACCTCTTGTCTCCGCTCGTGTTTGAACATACCGAGGCGAAATAGCGCAGACACAAAGGTGGGAAGAAAAAGGGGGTGGGACAGGGCACAAACTCGCAACTAGGGATTGTACTATAAGAAGGGAAGGAAAACAAGAGAAGACAAAACCGCATCCCCCAGTTGCGAGCCAGCGCTCTGTCCCGTCCAGTTCTTCCCATCTTTGTGTTTGGGCTATTTTACCTCGGCATGCCAGCCATCACAAACTAGCCCAGATATCAAGCTTAGTACAGTTGTTCTTTGACGAGACAACTCCTGCGGATTATTGCAGCTGAGCGAAGACATGAAGTACCTCCAGACAACGGCGTCGTTCACGGTCGGCGAGGAGCGCTTCTCGCTGACCGGCAAGAGCGTCATCAATCCCGGCTTCACCAAGTTCATGTCTTGGCACGCCGTCACTCCCGAGGAAGCCCTGCCGCAGCTCAAGGCGGGAACCACCTGCCCCGTCGTTCAGGTGGGCGGCGCCGGATTCTCTTTCACTCCGCTTCGCTTTACGACGGACCGCGGCGGACTGCAAAGGCCATCCCGGCCAATCCAGCGCTGCAAGCATATCGCGCAATTACGCGCATCGTATGTCCCTTTTGAAGGTCGCTCGTTGCTCGCATAGTATCAGATCGGCTTTGGTGACTTGCGGCACCCTCTGTCATCCATCGTGAGGTAAAACAGAGCAGAGCCTTTCCGCGGTAGATCTTACCCCGTGAGGTGTCAAGACATACTGGCTCCCTTTCCGCGAAAATTGAGACCAACAAAATTGACGTTGTCACCGGTGGACGCCAACGCAGAGGATCGGGTTACCCGAGCCGTCGTCTGCTCGCCGAGTCCGTCGGCAGCCTAGGCATCTTGTCAGATGCTGTCGACGTACCGACGTACTTAGATTGCCTCTTGCCTTTCATTCGGCAGATGAAGCTGTCCGAGCAGAAGACAAGCCCGCCGGGTTACCTGACGGAGTCGGAGCTGATCTCCCTGATGGACAAGCACGGCATAGGCACCGACGCGTCGATCCCCGTGCACATCAACAACGTATGCCAGCGGAACTACTGTCACGGTCGATTCCGGCCGCAGACTCATCCCGACCAACCTCGGAATCGTCCTCGTTCATGGGTACCAGAAGGTATTTGCCATTGAGACATCTTTTTCTTTTTTTTTTCACGTGTTTCCATATTTGTTTGCAATCGGCCACACTTCAAAAGATGGTCTGTCCACCATGGGTGAAAAACGCTTTGTTGGGGCACCAGACTGGCAACAGTGATGCACACACCTTTCACGAGGCTTGACTATCGGATAAGCTGCGTATGCCAGCTGCAGGATGGCAGCACCCAGAGGTTGTACTTGCAAACATGTATGGGCTCCCTGTAAAAGTTGGTCTAGTTATACCTCTAGAGAAAGTAGGGAATCTGGAGAATTTTGTGTAAATTAAGTTGGACAAACTGGCAGAACATGCTGAATGAGTGATGGTAGTTGGGAAGGGTTGTCATAGTGCACTGCATATGTTTAATTGTTTATGAGCTCTACTAGCTATGGAGAAATAGGGGAGCTGGGGAATTTCCTGTAACTTCAGCAGTCTGAGAACTGGTAAAAAATGCAGATGTGGATGATGGTAGCTAGGGAGGTTTGTACAGTGCACTACATATGTTTAAGGTGTTGATGATCTGTACTTGCTAGGGAGGTGCCCGTAGAGAAGATGGGGAGGCTGGGAATTTTATGGCAGCCTGGGGAGATGCAGAACCAATAAGATATGCAGCTATGGCAGTTGAGAAAGTTTGTTAAAATGCACTTTGTGTGATGAAGATGTTTAGATTCCCACATTTCTAGGGTGCCACAGGGAAAATTATTCAGCTCGAGTAGTTGGACTACTTGCAGTAGGGTGAAAATGGCACCCAATAAATTTATAAACCAGCTTGTGTTCATCACTGCTTACTAGAAAGGTTGCAGTGGGATAAAGAAGGAAGTTGGAGAATTTTGGGGAAGCCAACTAGCCAGGAGCATGCTAAAAAAAGTATAGACAAGCAAGTTGACTAAATGGGTGCTCTTTCCTACTTTCATTGGAAATGTCTTTAAAGAAAACATTTTGGCTGAATGTACCTTGTCTTCTTCTTATTCATTACTGTGGCCACTGTAGGAAAACAAAAGGAACTATGGATGTTTGGAGCAGCTTTTGAGATTTTGCTGAAAACATGTGTCAGCTTTCTACTTTATTTGGCCACACACTTTCTCAGAAGTTTTCCACTTCCCAAGGGTCCCTACACTCGCACCGAGCGTCGAAATCTTTTGTTTGTTTGTTTCTTTTTGTTGTCTTTCGCTGCATCCTTAAATTCGCCCAGCCAAAGCGTTTGCCTCGGCTCTTACCCCCTCAAAGATCGACACGGACCTGATCCTCCCAACGATGAGGGCGGCCGTGGAACAGCAGCTGAACCTGATCGCCGTAGGCAAGGCAGACTACGACGCCGTGCTCAGCCATACGCTGACCGTGTTCCAGCTCAAGTTCTGCTACTTTGTCACCAGCATTCTGCAGATGGACGAACTCTTTGAGGTCACCTTTACCCCGCTCTCCGAGAGTGGCAGACCTCTGTCCAGGTGGGAGCTTCGCACACACTCTCCCATGTCTGTCTGTGGTCACTGAGAGCTTAAGAAGTGAAGGATTGGGCTGCTTGCTTTCACGCTTCCTGCTTCGTGATTGGTTCTTTGGCTTTCTTGTCGACTAATGCTGCAACCTCATTGGTGGCCGAGCGATAATGAGATGCTCGGGACTAGCCGTTCCCTGCGTCTCTTACGCTGTCGGCGATTATAGTTATCGCGGTGTTAAGAGGTACTTTAAGGGCATGCTACTTCATGTAGGTTTAGAAAACTTTTACTTTACTTGAAGTACATTCTCGGAGTATGTGGTTGTACTTTACGAGAGCAACTCCGGTCGAAAACGAAAGCAAAATAAATGACTGGTGTCGCTTTTGTGGCATGAAGAACGATCAGAGCCGAAATATTACGTCCAAGTGAAGCCGCATACTCTACTAAAACCGGTTTTAGAGATGCGACCAGCCGCTCTTTAGAAGGTGGCAAACGGGTCAGCCTTTACCCGAGCCACACTAGGCGACGCATACCGCAGCATCACCGTGACGTCACGTCGCGGCTGTACATCTGACATCAGTGTTGCCATTCTCCTCCAGCAGATAGTTTCGGTTTTGCCGTAGACGCCCGAAACCAAACTTTGAGCCGTCGTATTCATACAGCTACGCACAATATCGAAAAAAAAAATATTTTCTTGTAATTCAGGGACTTTGACTGAGCTGAAAACAGTCGTAATCCCGAATTTGAAAATGGTGACTGGAGCTGGCATTAAAAATATTTTTTTTCCGATACTTTCCGAGGAAAGTGCAACTCCCGACCTCAAAGTATGTTCCCCAAACTTGTTCTTGCTAAATTTGTATCACAAAATGAGGCTTTGTCAACATATACTGTCAAGACCGGTTATAACGAAGTCAACGGGAATCGGAAATCACTTCGCTATATCCGCTATTTCATTATAACCGACTTCGGTTATAATGAAGTGCAAAATGGAATGGGAAATTGTGATCGCTTCGCTGTAGCCGCTATTTTGTTATGACCGACTTCGTTATAACCGATCTCGACAGTAGGTAGGTGCCTTACGTGTTGATTGTGCTGAAAGGTTTGTCAGCGAGAGTAAAACAACTACTCTGTGGCCGCTTGACTTTATCCACCAATATTTGCAGTCATTCTCGAAAATAACCGATGCACCCCCGATTACCCCTTCGGCAATGCATATCAGTTCAAGAAAACCCCTGTATAGGGGGATGAAAGGGCATCATAAAGGTTTGTGTCATGAAGTACTTGTACGTTACTTTGAAAGTACATTCTATTATAGTACTTTGCTTCAAGTACATTGTGGCCAGTGTACTAACTATTTGAAGTACATAACCTCTCATTTACTTTGCACTCTACTTCAAGTACTCCTTCAGACACACTTTACCCAACACTGAGCTATTGAGTATGTTGAAGGGCTTCCAACACTCTGATAACAGGGTGTCTAGCGACCGGGAAAACCGGGAATTATCAGGGAAATTTTAATTACCGGGAAAAATCAGGGAATTGTCAGGGATATTGTCAAAAAGAGAGCCCTGTCAGGAAAAAGGAGCCGGATACGCCATTGAGTGCCCTGAGCGTAGACTTGAGGGCATGAGGACACAAAAATAGGCAATAAATCCTGCTTAGAGTGGAGCGCGGGCTCTGCTCACCCGATGTAGAGTGTGCTACCCGATGCAAAGGGAAGAGGCGGTAAATCCAGTCCAAGCCTTGGATTGGATTGAATTGGATTGAGGGCGCGACACTAGGCTAGATCCAGTTAGAGCTACTAGATTTAGTTACAAATGGGAAAGCCGCAGACCCCAATCCAATCCAAGCCTTAAGCCGAAAGTGTGCATCTGGCGGCCATGCTGCCATTCGGTTATTGACGTGTGTGGTTGAGCATCGTGTTTTGATCGTGTTTCCGTAAGTGGCCTCTTCACTGACGATGTCGGCGGCAAGAAAGTGCTCGTTTAATTCGGACTGCACGAACCCGAATATTTCGGAATATACAAGTTGGATTAAGCCCGTGCAAAATTATACTTGCAGTGCTCAATGCTCAATGCCTTGTGCTGTAATGGTCTTACATACTTCACTGCCTTAACAGTGGTCAGGGAATTTCACCTGAAATTGTCAGGGAAAACCTGGAAAAGTCAGGGAATGTCAAAATAATAAAATGTTAGACACCCTGGATAACATCATTTATTTTTTGCACACGAAATGCTAGAACGTGGTGCCAACAATCGGCCAGCGGTCTTACATTTTTTCAGAGCTCAGTGCCCGTCTAAGAATTGAGCCGTGCATAGATTCCTCGTCAAAGGCCCCCTAACGTGGCTCCGCTCGCTAGCGACGGGGCAAGAGGCTCACGTCGCCGACTTCAGTTTCGAGTTTGGCTAGTCTTGACGTCGTGTTGTGTCGGTGGCGAAATGTGACGAGTCATCCCCTTATGGCGGTTTTTCGGCCGGAACGGCCGCAGGTGTGGCAAGTGCCGCCGCTACCTCAAGCTGGTGGCAAGCAAGCCAAGCCGACTGCACTGCGTCCAATGCAACGACACCCACAGCATCCCGCAGAACGGCAGCGTCCGCACTTTCCGCGAGCTCAAGTGCCCCTTGGACGACTTCGAGCTGCTCCAGTGGTACGGCGGCACCAAGGGAAAGGTGAGCGAGGCGTCCAGCGTCGAAGCGAGGAAGTGGACACACTCGTTCCTCAAATGCAGCCTATGGAAAAGAGCAGTGCACTAAAAGCGTGCCAATTTTGAACTTTCCCATAACACTTCACAAAGCATACTCAAAGTGTAGTTTTAGCTTACAAATCGTATACTAACATACTTTTTAGTATGCACACCTTAGTCGTGCGACTGGGTCGACGCACAGACTGCACTACTGAAACGGAAGGTACTCTAATAGTGTGTTAAAAGTATATGTTGTGTATAAAGTATGCTAAAAATACTACATACTTTATGGGTACTTGTTTTTGTTTCGTAAGGATACAGAAATAGTATACAGTTTTTGTATTGCTTTTTACCAAGGGAGTAAAGAAGCTGGTGCAGGGTAGGACCCAGTGTAGGGTGACCAGACATTTTGTTTTGTCAGTTTGTCTCAATTGTGCGTCGTATCTCATTTTCACAGGGGTCTGTTCAGTTCCGAAATGTGTGTGAAGTGAGTGGAAAAAAGCGGCAACACCAAATACTCTTTAGAGACTACCTTTTGTAAAAGTTAAGCTTACTGTGAAAATATTTTCGACCATATAATACAATTTTCCACTAATTCTCTGGTTGCATCTGCCAACATTCTTTTTTTAACCGACATCCATGTATAAACAACTTGTCCTGGTGTATCTGCATTTGGTATACCTGTAAAACCTCAGTTGAAAACACTTCAGTATTTAGCAACAAAGGAATGCAATTTAATCACAGTTTTGTAATACCATTCAACTTTGTGGCCATGCTGCTGGTGTGTTAGAACTTCTCATGTAAGTGGCCTGCATTTCACAACAGTCCTACAGGACAAAGCTGGACTTGGAAAATTTCAGACTTCGGCAAAATGTGCCTAGACATAGGAGCCGTCAGCAGCTGGACACTTTACTTTCTTGTGGAAGCAGAGCTCTGCATTTGTTTGTGCCCTGGTGCTAATTTAACTGCGTTACTATTTAAAATAAAAAGAATAGTTGATCATTTGTAAGAGATTTTCCTCCTTGTTAGCCCCCCTTTGAACTGAGATGTCCCTGTTTCAAACATGAGGATTATGGTCACCCCAACTTACGGTGTAATATATAATATAGGTGTGGACACCGTGCGTGTCGCAGGTGTTAGATAAAGTCATCTCCTCGCCTTGGTTGCAAGTGGTGCCACCAGATGGCTCCCTGATATGCGACTGATGGCAGACTGTCGCCAGCCAGTTTCCCATGTATTTCTATGGGAGACAGCTTGTTTTTTAAAGTCATTTTGTGGGAGTGCCACTTTACGTAGAACTTTGTGCTGCGCACATTGCTTAGACACTACTTCGTTATTGACCCTAGTTTTGTGCCTCAATGGCACCAGGAACAGTTTTACTAGCATGCTGAAGCAGAGATCTCTGACGCGGTGTTCGAGCCAGTGTCCATCAAGGTCGGAGCAGACGCCCCGAGCGAAAAAAGCACTTGCCTAAATTCCGTAAAAACAAAAGTCTTTTCTTTTTTTCCATTGTTTGGATTGCAGAGACACTGTTGGCTAAAATCTTCCGAGCGCACACCAGTAACCTGCCGTGCCCTAGGCTAATGTACCGACGTCTTCCGTGTGCCTAAACGCAGAGCTTCATCTTCTGCCCATACTGCTACAACCACCCGCCGTTCAGGGACACGGGGCACCAGATCGGCTGCAACTCGTGCACCCATCCCACCTGCCCCCACTCCATGATGGCCAATGGAATCTCCGTCTGCCCCGAGTGCACCTCGGGTGTGCTTGTGCTTGACCCCGCCTCCGCGCCCAAGTGGAAAATCGGCTGCAACAGGTATGTCGATGCAACGTTGGTCTGGGCATGTTCCGTCGTCTCTCGAAGGGCCGGGTATATTGGCTATATACCTGAGGAGTTACTATGGTTCCTGCTGCATCCGCAATCCGCAGTATCTTTTACAGGGATACAAGGGTTTGTAGCAAATTCCCGCATGTTTATCGCATCGTGAAACACAAGTTTGCCATGTCCACGATCGGCGCCATCAGTTCCCGTTTTACATGGTTGTTAGCGGATGGCCGAGTGTTTTATCACTTTTTCTTTTTTATCATGTTTTGCTGTCGCATTCTTAAAGATAGCCCACCCCATGTTTTTCATAATTTATCTCTTCACTTTGGGTGGGTGTCCTTTCGGGACTTTACAATATTTTCAAGATGCCATTTTTTTGCCAATAAATAGGCAGATGCTATAGGCAACAAATGTACAGAAGTCAAGATCAGAAATACCAAAATAATTTCTGAAACACAAAACGAGAGAACAGCATTGCAGATGTAATGATCGAATAATGTATGGAATGTGCTCGTCTGTCTTCAATATTTTGCAGAAGCAAAACACCAACCTGAAAGTTAGCTGCCATATTTTTACAAGAGTTCTATAACTATTTGGTAATCTGCAGATGCTTTTTTTTTTTAGCCGTTATGTTTTAGTTTGCAGTTCTATGCTTTGAAATACTCTGCTTTAACTCCTAAAATATTGTTTCACTGAGTTGCTGCTGCTGTTGCTGGCAGTACATATGTGGCTCAAAGATACATTGTTCAACACTCTGCGACTAAACTTACTTGTTGCACTTTCTCCAGTGTACTCACAGCCAACATGACTTTGCCTCAAACATTTTAGGTGTGATGTCATCGTTCAGCTCTGCGAAGATGCACGGAAGGTCAGCGTAGAAGACGAACAATGCGAAGAGTGTGGCAGCCAAGTGATTAGCGTTGAGTACAAGCTTGTAAGTACCATAATGGCTATTGACTGTATGCTACAAGGTGTGATCAAAAATTTCCGGGACTAATTTTGCTGCGTAAGTTTCGTTATACCAAAGGGCGTCGCTCTGTGAACATCTGGACCTGCGCCACACATGTTTTTGTGACCGCGTGCACGAGCACAATGGCAATTTTACCATAGACTGCAAACCAGGGCGAGAGCAAACATTAATACTGCGTTAAATTTGGCAAATATAAAACGGGGACCTTGGAAATTATTCAGCAGGCTCGTGACAAAAAGCAGTGAATTTCGCAAAGTGTTTTAAGTGGCACTCGCGCTTCAGGAACGGTCGAACATCGCTGGAAGACGAAGAGCGGTAGGGCGATCTTATCCAACCTCTCCTTCACTTCAGTGACGGTCTGTCACTCTTGAGGCGCGAGTGCCACTCAAAACACCTCACACACCTGTTACTTGACATAAGCCATTTTTAATAATTTCAGAGGTCTCTGTTTTAGATTTGCCGAGTTTGACAAAATTCACTATCGCTCTTGCTTTGGTTTGCAGTCTATGGAGAGATTGCCATTATGCTCGTGCATGTGGTCAAACAAACTCGTGTAGCACAGCTCCAAATTTTCCCAAAGCGACGCCCTTTGGTATAACAAGACACAAAAGTTCCTTCCTATGGTTTGTTCACACGATGCATCTTTTAGGCGCGCGACAGTTTCGCGACACTCAAGTTTCGCGAAATGTGCTCGTTCACACGTACCGCTTCACGTGCAACAACGATGACGTTTAGACTCGCGAAAATAGTTTCGGTGTTGACCATAATGTGGCGCTCCGAATCAGATCGCTATTTATCTGGGGACCTGCTTTGCGCATTTTATGCAGTCAATTCACTTTAATTTTTTTTTCTCACATACTGCACCACTTGGAGCGATCTCGCATGTGCGCAAAGCCGATTAAAGCGGCAACCTGTACGTGCAGGACATGTGCCGGCGCCGAGCCCGTACGCAGCCAATTCATTGCCAAAGCTCCTATCAATGCACATGGTATTCATAGAAACGCTACGTGCCCAATCTGGTTACTTCTCGGCGCCCATGTCTGCCCTGATTTTACTGTGCACTGTTTCAGAGAGCGCAAATGGTTTAACGTTCGCTTGTAAACAAAGCAAACTTGGTTTCAGTTTACTCGATGGTCTCTTATATTCGTTACACGGGCACCCTTAAAGGGGTACTCCGGCGATTTTTTGAGCTACCTCAACTAACTATATTTTCTGACTCCCCGGCCTTTACCCTTTCCAGTATGGTATTTAGTATCGCGAAATTCATATTAGTTATTGTGAAATCGGCAAATGAAAATGATGCAAAAACCAACATTCAAATATACCCGCACTTTTCAGTGCCGTGACGTCAGTGGCAGGCAGGCTTGCCAGTCGAGCAAGCGGTCTAAAAAATTGAATATGCCAATCATTTGATCCGTGCTGGCGCGCGGGTACTGGAGCGAGCTTCCAAAGCATTGATTTGACACCATGAAACTGCTTGGAATCAGTTGGGAACAAATTCTACAGCCCAAAAAGTGAACGCATGCCTTCCACTGACGTCTCTTTTTCGTTGTTGCCAGTAGAGACTTTCAGTTTGAAAAACACGGTGAGGACCAAAATTGTAAATTCAATAGCTTCGTGAAAAAAAATTATTTTGACCTAATATTTGGGATACTATTTTAGCGATGTTGTTTGGCGAGTTTAGCAAAATTTCAAGCAAATCGGGGACCATGAAGAAATCGCCAGAGTACCCCTTTAACCTTGGTTAACTCAGCTTTAACTACTGTTACGTGGCACCACGGTTACCGCACTATACTTTTAGACAGCTATTTCAGAAGAAGTGAAGAGCGCGCGTGCACTGCTTTGATGGGTGCTCAAGATGCTCAAGCGCACGTTCGCCCATAGCTTTGACTGCATAGCCGCAGAATGTTGTCCGCAAGTATTGTGCGCTAACTGTGGCTCAGCGTAACTGCAGTTAAGTGCGCCCATGTAACAAGGGTATTATCCAGCGGTATCGTCGCGACAACAACGCTATGAGCACTATTCTAATATCGCCAACTCCTGCTAATTGTCTTCGTCCATCGCTGTATTTTTTTCCGATATGCTACTCACTCTTCCTTCAGTGGTGCTTGACGTGCTTGCGGAAGCGCCGGCAGTATCCATCGTTCGTGGTTTCGTTGTTTTTTTTTCGGATTTGGCTCGGCTACAACACCGGCAGTGACGTGGTCTTCTCAAACAGCTCGCTCCCCCCTCAAAGGCCACGTGAGAGTGTTTCTGAGCGGCCATTGGCGGCGCCCTCAGAGTGATTGACAGGACTCGGCAAAGTTTCAGCAAAAGCTCGCTCCAGAAGCGAGGTGTGCGCGCAACTTTTTTTAGATGCGCGCGTCCTTTTCGGACTCGTTCAGACGGCGCAACCATTTCGCGAAACTACATTTCGCGACACTAGATGCGCGAGAAAAATGCATTAGTGTGAACGGGCCTTAAGACTAAGGCGGTTCCCAACCCCGAAAGATCCGTGGTTAGGAACCGCTGCCCTAACTAACGCCGCCTAGAAGACGAGGCCCGCGCGCGACGTCGGCGTAAACGGATTTTCTACCCGCCCCCGGCGGCAAGCATGCCGAAGCGCTATGAGAGTCGCCGCAAAACGAAGACGCGTCTGCCTCGGCATTGCCACGTGCTGGCGTTGCTTTCGGTGCGAGACGCGCCGACAACACTGCGTAGTTCCGCTAGTGACGACGTTTTGAGAAAAAGGCATGCACTTTATCTTCTACAGTCAGACACGGTGAAAACGGCAGGGCGTCCTTTTCGAACGCCCGACCTCCGGCACGCGCTTGTTGCCTTCTGCAGTGCGGGAAGCTTGCGCCGGAGGCGGGACAACCGAACCTACTCCCTGCTCTCCTTACCTTCATAGCGACGACAGTTGGCGTTGCCCTAACCCTACCCTCGTGCGTGGTGGGGCGCATCTCGCTCCCCGTACTAAATCCCTCGGTGGCTCCGACAGGAGAAGACCAAGCTGCCGGGGGCGCAGACGGAGGCGGCGGGCTGCATCTTCTGCGACGTGACGCTGTCGTGCCTCGTCGAGCGCCACCAGGCCCTGCGGCCGAGGAACAACTACCGGCGGACGGGCGGCGCGGGGGGCCCCGGCGGTGCCAGGGGGAGGGGCCGGGGACGGCGCAGGGGGAAGCCCAAGGACAAGATGGCGCAGCTAGCGGCCTACTTCGTCTGACGTGCCCCCTGTCCCCCTTGCTTTCGGGCGCCTCGGACGACGTCGACGTACCTCAGGACTGGGACGGATCCGTGAGTCCCCTTTTGTGGGCTTTCGCCGCCCCCTTTTTTTCCACTCGCAATTCGTTTTCTTTCGGGGAAGATTGGGGACTTCGCGACGTAAAGGCTGGTTCATTGACTCTCTACTGCTCGCGACCATGTGCCTCAAGACCCTCTAAAATCTCTCGCAACGAGGCAACTCACTGGCGCCGTCTGTCGGGTGGTTGTGGAACGCTCGCAGTTTCCGTATATTTCCTATTTCTTTGCCCATTATTCTTTCTTGGCTCGAAAGCCTTTGACAATCTTATAAACGACCAGTTCTCATAGACGGTACGTACATTTGATATCTCAAATACCGCAAAACCTTCGCTCTAGTATGAAATGCAGTTCCAGAGTGACCTCGTAGATGGCGCCAGCATGCCAGTGTGTTCTCTCGTTGTAAGAGATCGCAAGAACTCGGGCCTTTAGTTCCAGGGACTTGAAAGACCTTCGTCAAAACGACGAGGTAGTTCAGATGCAGAATGTGGGATTTTAAAGACGATATGCCAGTTGGATCATGCCGTCAGACCGGGAGCACGGAATGTGCCGTGAATGAGTTGGGCACATGCCGCGTGTGTGTGATGTCACGCAAGATCATGAACTGCCGAGACCGACATAACATGACGTTATAATGTCGCGCGACACCATTATGTCATTGAGCTCGGCCATCTGGCACCGTCACGGTTATTTCTTTGCGACGGTCTTTCGTGACAACTTTTTCATAGAGTCTGGCTGATAAAACACTTTCCATTGAAAAAAAAAAAAAAAAAAGTTTCCGAGTGATTTGGACATTATTGTGAATAAAATTTTACACTGAGCGATCTTGTAGGCAATGTTTCAGAACGGAGGACTGCAACTCAAGTTCTTGCAGATCTCCAAGGGCTGCAAGGGCTTCATAATTTTCTTTTTGTTACTTTCTGTTTGGGACAAACATGTCAGACATATCAAGTAATTGAGGTTCAAGAAAGTGAAATGCCTCAGCAAATGTCTTTAGAACAAATCGCACGCAACTGACAGGCTTCAGTTTCCCTAGCCATGTCCTAGGGGGATAGGTATGACTCAGGGTGTCTTCCCCCCAAAAAATTAAGTTTTTTTTTACCGCAAAAATTAACTATGCATCACCAAACTCACATTTTCCACCCAGATGTGGCGCCAGCAGTCCAAACTAGATGCCAAAGTTTCAGAACTAACCGTTATCTTATTCAAGAGTTATATAAGTGATTTTCTGAAATTTTCAATGGGAAAATGTTGGTCGACGAAGCTCTCAAATGTATGGAGCTGAATGGCACCAGTTACTGAAAATGGGCAAAAGTGGGCCCCATTTTCCCTTTGAAATTTTCAGAAGATCACTTATAACTTGATTGAGATAACGGTTAGTTCCGACACTTCGGCATCCGGTTCGGACTGCCAGTGCTGCGTTTGGCGATGTATAGTTTTTTTTTTTTTGCCGTGCAAGAAGCGCTGTAAATCTTTTAGGGGGGGCACGCTGTAGTTTCACTTTGTGAAGAGTAGAAGACGTCTTCAGCGGCACAGCTTAAAACAGCATCTTTGTTTCCGTCTTTTAAAAATGAATGCGTTACATTTGGGGTCACGTTAAGGCTTGTGCGCATGAAACACAGTCTCAACCTGAACCCTGAAACGAGGAAAAATGAAGTGACGGACAATGCGACACTGTTCCCCTGGGTACCCTGGCTTCCCCGAGCTCTAAAATGTCTTAGACTGTACCTACTCCTAAATACAGGGCATTTCCAGATTAAGCACCATAATAACAGATCCGAGCCATCCACTGATGCGTAACTAGGAAGCAAACACCCCCTAGCGTCTGCATTATTGTGTACAAGGCTTGTAGACTCTTGCGCAGGTTTACTGCATTGATGCTGTGATCGGAACGGGCTTCTCGCGATCGAAAAGTTTGGGAATTCCCGGTTTAGATTGTTGTTTCCCAACCAGCTCGCCTGCATACTTTTTCTTCTTTAAATGCAGTGTTGCTTTCGTCTGCTTTGCTTCTAAAGGGCACAAGTTTCTTGCAAGTTTCTCGCTTAGCTGTCATCCTATAATTTTTTTTTTTTTTCTTTCCAGAGCCGCCGAGCCTGTCCGCAATTGCAAAGAGCTCGTAACGAGAACAACCGGAACCATAAATTAATTGCCAGGCGCACGTTCGCCTATTCCTCGGAACCCTGTGTCGTCTCACCTAGTAATTTATGCAGCCTCCAAACAATAAACCTGTTGTACACAAAACACACTAAGTTGTAGTTATTGACTTGAAACTTGAAAATGAATACCTGCGCACATATACGGCATGCTTGTTCTAAACTGAAAATGATACAAGAAATAAAAAAGGCACCTGAAAATAAGGAAGTATTTCGCTGGGATAATGTCGGTTGCAGCAGATGTCGGAGCACAAGTGTGAAGTGATCATTGGTGAATTAATTAGTTAAAGTCCACTAATTACATTTCTAAATATTTGTCTTGGCTGGCACGCTCCTGGAGGAGATTTGTAGGCCGTCATCAAAAGGTCCATAGGACGAATTTTCAGATTTCAGTAAGCTTTATGCTATTCAGTGACATATCCAAGCTGTGAAAAGACTAATTCCGAAAGTAGGACACACTGAATTTTCTTTAATAAAATCTGTTGCTATGGCCTATTAATAAAGTGAATTAGTGAATTTCTGGTAATCAGTTCGCTAATTGTCAAACCACTCTTGCCTGGATATCTGTCACGTCGACTATTATCCGAAAAGAATCATTTGTCTTCAATGCCCTTTTTAGGTTATTATTTTCAATTCTAGAGTAAACATCCCGCATCATGTGCATAAAGGATTAGTAGATATGTACCGCTGGATTAGAGCTTTAGACACATTTACTATGTGACGGACATGAGCCCAGTTCTCGAAAACATAAATAGGCCACATCTTCCATTTTGCTGGGGACTCCTCTCCCCCCCTCCCCCTCATACAGCATTTTGTCATGGGCGCACCCCCCCCTCCCCTCCCCTCCCCCCCCCCGGCGGGGGGAAAACATCAAGTGTTCAGACATACAGCAGCGCTCTGCTCTGTGGAACGAGCGCACCCGAGGCTTCCCCAGAGAGAAGGAGAGTACGAGAACAGCAGAGAAAAAAAAGCAGAAGCTAAGTTAGATGTGATCACTTTGCCGCAGCAGGTTGAGACGTTTCGAGTGTTTGGTTCTCCTTTGCCACGAACTGGCATAGGGGCTCTGCTCCGCATTGCCGCTTTCCAATTGTTCCGTTTTCCGGACGCCCCTTTTACTCAACTGAAACTCCAACAGGCTCCGAGAAAGTCCCATTTACATTTCCGCCACAAAAGATGGCACCCAGCTAGCATTTGCACCATCCAGTTTCCACATCTGTACAGTCACGCTAACATCACATTCTGAGTTATCACTGCCTTTGCCACACTAGTACATCAAAGGGGCGACTTTTCTTTGTACGCAGTCCAGGCATTTTTGTGACGCGTTTGCAATCACATTTATTTCAGTAACAAAATATCTTGTCACAAGCTTATGAGGTGGACATGAGGCAAGAAGACACCACTACCACGTTTTCCCGAAACGAGCGTTACAAAATAAGGTGTTTATAGTGGTGCCATGATATCACGAGCCTCCACAATGTCGTAGAGCAACAGCAATGAACAACTCAGCACTGCCTCAAAAGTTAATGATGCACACATATCGGGAAAGCTGTACAAACTGGTCAGACTTTCGTACACAATTTGCAAAATACGTGGCAATTCATTTTAGTGCGCGGTCAATTGGTTAGATCACCCTCGTTCAACATTTCGAAACCCAACGCCAGTAGGACGCGGAAGTTTTTGTCGGCCTTGACACAAAAAGAACCTTCGGCTTTAGAGTTTTTGTGACTTTTGAAGTACAGTAGCTCGCCGGTGCCTTCGGCGTTATTCCGGATTAGGTAGCTTCCCGATGCCACAGGCTGTAGTTTTCTATGGGTGTAATTAACTGGCAAGTGTATGTCTCGAATGCTTTAGCATGTAAACTTACCCAAGTAAAAACATGAAAGGTGCAATTATCTCGTAAATGCCGGTCCGTAAAGCCCGATTTTAATCGCTCGCGACATGACCCTCAAACTATTGTAGCCCACGATCCGACGAAAGCATGAAGTGGCAGAAAGGCAACCTGAAAACGTTCACTTTTGTCTCCAACTTGCGAGTTGTCTAAACATTCCAAAACTCTCGGATCACGGCTGTTCTTAACCTTACTCCCCATTGAGAGTTCTGCGCACCGCCGCAAGAGCTACAGGCCCGGGCAAGTAACGACAGCGTGCGGCATCGAGACGGACAGATTTGTAGGATTCCATCGCGTGAACCGTCCCGTAATTTGCTGCAGATCCGCGTTCCGAAAGCTCACTTCGACGCACGCTTTCGAAGCGTCATGTGTCCCGCAGCCTCCACCCGCTGCTCCTCAGCCGCTGCTGCCGCCTGATTGGCAGACTCCGGTTGCCACGAAGCCCTGATGGCCAATGGCTGCCTCTCAAAGTGCTCCAAGACCTTCAGCAACCTGAGCGTCTCGTCCGCCGACCTGTACAACCCCAGGTCGTTCACCGAAACGTGCCGCACCATGCTCCGCGGGTCGATGATGAATGACGCCCGCAGGTCCAGACCCGTGTCCTCGAGGTGCACGTTGTAGTCCCTGGCGATCTTGTTGCTGAAGTCCGACAGCAGCGGGAAGTTGATCCGCCCGAGTCCGCCACACTTCCGCGGAGTGTTGGTCCACGCCAGGTGGGTGCAATACGAGTCCGGCGAGATGGCGAGGAGTTCCGCGTTGGCGCTGCGCAGGTCCGCTGCGCGGTCGCTGTGTTCGAGCAGCTCGGTGCAGCACGCGAGACCGAAGTCCTGGGGGTAGAAGAAAAGAACGAGGAACTTGCCGTGGTAGTCGCTCAGCCGCGTCTCCTGCAACTGGTCACCCCAGACGGCGATGCCCTTGAAGTCGGGGGCGTAACTTTGCACCCGCGGCGCCACGTTGGGTGTGGCAAACGCCGCCGGCGGCTGTGTGCAGCAGGGTTGTCTCGCGGGTGTGCTCGTTCGGACAGGTTGTGGCGGAGAGTCGTCCTCGTCTATCTGGAAAAAAGAATGACATGGTTTCGGTACGGTACCTACGGCAGGGCTGCTGACTCGAGGGAAAGTTCCCTGATTAAGGTAATAATCAGGTCTATGTGGGAATAAGGGAAACCTTGCTAGTTTGAGGAAAATTTTGGGCACCGTATATATCTGGAATTTTTTATAGGTCAACTATGATTTTTTTTTTTTTTTCGAGTTAATATCGAATTTGAGTGGCTTTGGCTACATTTGGATTATTTCCTGGCAGTTTGTGGTGCGACCATTTGGCGACACTGAGGGATACTAGGCTATGTGGTGCAAGATACCGCCCGTTATAAAGGGTACAGCCATTAGCACCCATCCATCCATCCAACTTTTTTATGCAAAACCAGTTTTCATTGCCCCCTGAAAACTATGGAGGAAGGTACCAGCCAAGTCAAAGATTCTGAGAGCGCCGCTGTGCCTTCTTCAAAGAAAAAAAAAAGCTTGAGTACAAAAAGAAATACTGCAATGTCTGGAGATATAGAGTTACCATGACTAATATTATTTCGTGGAGTGCCGTCGTGTTCTGTGTGTTTGAGTTCAAGAACTCTCGCTTGTGTTACACATTTTGTTTTGGACTGACTATTATTCAAAGTGCTAATGAAGTTATTGAAGCAGTATCGTGTTCCGATGACGTGCATAACATCTAAGGCAAAGATAGGGTTTCATTCGTCAGTATGAACCTCCCATTAACACTTCCCCTCCAGATTTGCTTTGGCCACAGTTTTGGCCCGATAAACTAATGCAGGGGTTCTCAAACTGGGTTCCGGGGAACACAGGGGTTCCACGATCTGGTCTCATGGGTTCCGCGAACACCCAAATTACAACCCCCCCTCTTCTCCCCTCCCCTCCCCTCCCCTTCCCCTTTCCCCCCCCCACACACACACGCCGAAGGCTGCGCGGCAGGACCATGCAATGCGCCTTCATCTCACTTTGTACTGACATCGCGATTGATATGGTGGGGATATATGGGAAGCAACACAAGGAAAATTGCCTACAATTGTGCATCTGTTGCTTCTCGGTCGGCAAATACGGATTGGGGGGGGGTTCCGCGGCAGTTGTTGAGGCTTCCTGGGGTTCCGTGAGATCAAAAGTTTGAGAACCCCTGAACTAATGTATTGCGAAACATATGCAAGGCGCAAAGGCTATGCGTAAAGCGAGTCGTCTGCTTCTTGCACAGGGGTTGCGGTGATGTCCGAACGACGCCGAGCTCTGATTGGCTTTGGTTGAAAGAAAAGTGGGTTGACCTCAATGCTAAATGCCTTGCGGTCTACCCACTATTTTTACAGCGGAGCTGTTAAGGGCTAGGTTCCCCAGGATCGTGTCCGGTATGTCGACACAAACCTACCTGGACAGCTACCGCCATCTATGAGCGACGGCGGCAAGCACACAACCAGTATGGTTTCCGCCATCGCTCGTAGATGGCGGCAACCTTTCCAACTATCATAGAAGAATTGATAGGCTCGTTGTTGGGAATTCATCGTAGGAAACAGTGCGAAAAACAGACGACGATGAAGAAGAAGCACACGTAACGAGCGCAGCACTCGTCACGTTTGTTTCTTCGTCCTCGTCTGTTTTGCGCGCTGTTTCCTACGCTCCTACGCTCTTATCAGTTTCGGTTTGGACTCACGATGGGTCGGCCGCGCGCCCTTTCGGAGAAAGGAGACAGGCTGCGGAAGGAGCGGCGACGTACGCAGCAGCGCGAATGGGTCCGCAACCGCCGCAAAGCCGCTGTCACCTCGACTTCCACTGCGTCCAGCGCTTCAGATTCCCTTGCCAAAGAGCACATCGCTCGCCTGGAAAGCCGCCGCCGAGAACGGAACCAGCGATGTAAAGGGCGCCGGCGGGCCAACGCCACGCCACGGATGACGATCGTGCCACGGAGGCCAAGCGCAAGCGCGAGGCCCGGCGACGACTGCACTCCACGCCGGCTGAACAGTTCTCGGGTGCGACGGCAAGGTTTCGAAGGGAGTTTGTGGAGAACCCGTTTGGCATCACGTGCGCCGTGTGCGACCGACTCTGGTTCGCTGGAGAAGTATCCACGATCGGCGGCGTGTCGGACGAGAAGAAGCAGGAATCGGGCACGTGCGCGTTGCGGCAGTGTATCGAGTACAGCTCCGCTGGTCTTCCTTCTTCACAAGAGTAAAAAGGCTGAACGTTTTTTTTGTTTTTTTTTTCAATCAGCCAATAAGAACTTGGCATTCTGACATCATTGCCACCCTTGTGCAAAAAGCAGACGAACTTGCGCTCTGCATATAATATATTTCTCATAGTAAAAATGAAAGTGATGCAGGAAACAACCAATATCTAGTATTATATAATTATTTGAGCAAGTGAGGGAAATTTCGGCAGAAATAGGGAACTTTCAGGCGTCCGCTAGGGAAATTTTGCCTTTCGGTGTTGGCAGCCCTGGCCTACGGACCCTTTTCGAAATCGCCATCATCTCAGTGTATGCCATCTGTGCCAAATTAATGGCAGCCTTCTTGAGGCTGATGTAGGGAGAAGTTGAAGATACTACCGAGCGAAGGATATATACGACACCCGTACCTCCGAGACGTCTGTGTAACATGACGCACAAATGGGACGCAATGACTGCGTAAGTATCTGCTTCGGACTTTGGTCCAATCAACCTCTTGGCGCAAGTCTAACTCTAAAGCCTCTTGACGGTGGAGATTTAATCGAGGGGCTTATGGGTCGTTGCTTTGTACTGGTCAGTTCTTACGGTTGCACCATTAAAACTGCAACAAATCGAGAAAGAATTATGAGGCGATCGAAGAACCGATTCTCATCTGCCACTGACGTGCAAAAGCGACAGTGTCCGACAAAATACAGCATTGTGACCACCATTAGTTTTTGAAAATAAAACTGCTTTTTGAGCCACCAGATGGCATTGAATTTCGAAAAGGTTCTACAGTTGGCGACAAGATGAGAACGGCAAGGAGGAGCTTCGGTTGCCCCGCGTCCGGCGCGGCAGCGCTTAAGTATCTTGTGAGCCTCGAGAGCATGCATGCAGCCAAAGCACAGTGGAAGGCATGGAGCACACGCTGGAGGCAGGACTCTCGAAAGTCGCGCCACACCGTTCTCATTCTGTCTGTGACTATGGAACGAGTCTCTGACTGGTGTGTTTACCGGGCTCTCAAACGCGATCCCTCGATTCCTGCTCGATTATGTCGCAAAAGCATCGCGCTAAACGGAACGGACAAGCGTCGCGCTGCTGCCCGTCGCGATCCCGACGCGGCAGCAGTGGTGGATGTGGCAGACGTCTGTTCTGCTGCAGTTTGTGCTACAGTTTGACAGTCCACAGGAGCTTAGGTACGGCCAGGGGTTGGAATGTCGCAACGACGGCGACACTCGCTCGTGCTCTTTGCGGGAACTTCTACGACCAACCGCCGGGACTGCGACATCTGACGGCACAACGCTCCGGCTTCCGTGACTTCGTTCATTGTCACCTCGGGACCGCTACCGACATGCGGGCGATGTGGGACCCTTAACGCACCAGTCGAAGAAACGTTCCGGGCACCCTTGTTTCGGGGCTATGCAACGAGCTCGTCGAGGTAAGGCATTCGGTTCATCTCCTTTGGCACGGGGTCATATCTGGAAACATACACGGTTTCGCCTGACCAGAAACGTCACTTCCTCGACGAAATGGGCTGCAATTCGGTCAAAAGCTACCTCATTGGTTCTGGTAACGCACCCAAACTGCTGGTATGAAAAAAAACGCAGAATTAAAAGACGACGACACATATTTCACCTAAGAAGCGCTTGCCGATAAACACGACAGACGATAAAAAAACTATAGCCCATAGTATGAGCTGGATCAAGCATGACGCCTTTGGCTCGAACCTACATTCGGTATCAACTTTTTTATGCTGCATTGTCAAAGCTAGCGTAGCTTCCGCAGTGCACCAACACTATCAAAGCTTCTTGCACGAGTGCATGGCTTCGTTTGGTGTCTCCCTTGCAGGAGAGCGCACACAGATGAGGCACAAGATGGAGCCATGGGCTCTCGCAGCAGTGTGGGGCTGCAGCGCTGCGCTATGCGGAGCGCAAGTTCGTCCACTTCTTTTGCAGGAGTTGTGATGACGTCAGAACGCCGAGCTCCGATTGAAGGATAGTGGGTAGACCTCAAAGCAAGCTGCTTTGAAATCTACCCACTATCCTTCAATCAAAGCATGGCGTTCTGATGTCACCACAACCCCTGCAAAAGAAGCAGACAAACTTGCGCTCTGCGTAGCCTTAGCAACGTAGCACAAAATTGTTGGCGCCGTATAGCAGTGTCTTGGAAATACCAGCTGATACCACACACTTTGTTTATGCTGCTTTGCTCAACGTTGACACATACCATTCCTTCACCTGAAACGGTAATAATAGAGGTACAAACGAAGATATTTTGCCAATTTTGACTAACTCATTTGGCAGATCGATCGTAGCATGGCCCTCCTGACCCGACCGAAACCGCCGTTCGAGCACGTTGGTTACCTGGAAGGAGCTGTCGACGGACTTGTCCATGGAGCGCTCCAAGGACATCTCGACATCGGCGGCGGCGGTGATTCCCAGCACGGTCCTGGTCTCGTCCATTGCCTTCATGGCCTTGAGGTGGTACTTGGCCTTCGCGTGCTTCTCAAGCTCGCTCTTGCCCGTCTTCAGCACCACGTCGCACACCTTGCACCGCGCGTGGTACGGCGTTGTCGGCACCTTTGCCAGCCACTGCTTGAACCGCCCGTCTTGCAGCCACGCGTCGCAGAACTTCTGCCTGCGCCACTTCGTGGACTGTACGCTTTCGGCACTGGCCTTCACCGTTCTCACGATGAGTTCGGTGGTCACCGGTTCGTTGGACGCCAGCAGTTCGTTGACGATTGCAGCCCTGGTTTCCGGTATGTGGATGCGCGCCCCGCTGGCCTCCAGGGGGCCGGCAGCAGCTGTGGTGGCCACCGGTATGTCGGCAACTGCGGTGCTGCCTTCGGCTGTGTTGGCGGCTGTGGAGCCGGCAACCATGGAACTTGCGGTCAAGGTGTTGGGTGGCTGTGGGTTGGCGATGGCAGCGTTAAACGCTTGTAGTTCGGCGTTCGCCAGAATGTTGTCTTGTGTGGCACCGATGTTGCCGTGGTGTGGCAGGACCGACCTCACAGCCTCTTCCATGGGGTGGGGGGCTTCTGCCAGTGGCTGTCGAGTGAAAAATGAAAATGCCAGAAGTTTGTATGCTTGTCCTCACAGTCACTCTGAATAGAATAGACATTGTGACACTGAGTGGAAAGGCACTTCCGTCGGTATGGTGCACATTGACAGAAGCATTTGATGTTTTTTATAACTGTCACCAAACTGTTTTCAAGGTGATGAGAGCAACTTCAGAAACAAATTTGCTGTCTCGGTTGATTTACCGCTGCTTTCAATACTAAACTAGCTTCATCTCAAAACTTCAGTGCAACAGCGTGATAGGCACAGGCACGAGTGTGCAACTTAGTGCACTCCCCGTACAAGTCCTTGTAGAAACACATTTCCATGGGTACCGCACTGCTGTGATAGCACTGTACGTCACATACGAGATGGAGTGTCCTTTTATGACATTGTGACTAGTTACCAATTAAAGGATACTTTAAATAAATCCTCATTCCAAATGACCTCTACTACTGTTCTTAACTACTGGTTTAATGGGGCCCACATAGAAAAAAGGCTCTGTTATTTTTGCTCAGCTGGAGGTTTTCTGTACTAGTGGCAAGCATAGGCATGTGGCTATGAACATTTATTTTTAATGAACAAATGCTTATGGTTCTAGAGTGCCCGGGTTGCCAATTATTTTTATTTGGGGCTCCCACTCCATTTCGAAGACGACTGTCGAGCATTCGACGGAAATCTGCCCGTAAATATGATGGCGGCAGTGCTGGCTTTGGCGACTGTGCATGAGGATGCTGAACAAGACTCTTAGTTAATGGCTTGAACAACAATAAGATGGTTAGAGTAATTGACTGGATGAGAATGGCAAGGGATCTCTTTCGGATGCCCAGCCTTCAGCATGAGCTCGTTGCCTTCTGTGGTGCTTCGGCTGCTCATGTGCTCCTGAGGCTCATGAGATGCAGAAGTGTCATCAACGGTACAGTCGGGGACAAAAGTCTCCAGGACACGCGAGCTGCGACTGAAACGCATTGCTCTGCCATCTGCCAGCGGGTCGCCTGGTTTCGAGATCACAGAAAAACGCATGCGCGTCCTACTGTGCCTGCCAACATGTGCGCTTTCCCGCTCTTCTGCGGTGCGGCGCCTAACTCGGAATCGGGCGCGTGGTACCGCCTCGGAGATAGCGCTTACTGACATGGCACCTATAAAGCAAGAAGTCCCGACAGCTCAACTGAGCGATAAGCTGAATGGTTATAAAGCAAGGTGTGCTGACACGGCGAAATGCGGCGCAATGCCCCAGGCGGTATCTCGAGTTCCAGAATATGTAGCAGACGCTCGTCAGCCGCCAGCGCTATCTCCGAGGCGGTACCACGCGCCCGATTCCGAGTTAGGTGCTGTGCCGCAGAATAGCGAGAAAAAACACATGTTTGCAGACAGAGTAGGACGCGCATGCGCTTTTGTGTGATCTCGAAACCAGGCGACCCACCGGAAGATGGCAGAGCAATCCGTTTCAGCCGCAGCTCGCACGTCCTGGGCACTTTTGTCCCCGACTGTACATAGCTCATGCTGGATGTGGGAAAACTGATGGACCTCCCCGTCGTTTTTATTGTCAGCGGCTATAGCTGAACCACTTGGTACACTGTATTTAAAAGAAAAGTGCTGAATACACGTCCTTGAGTTGGTGGTTTTCCTTCAAAAGGCTTTACAGACTCCTGCCCTGACCAGAACCTCGAGGAGATATATAATTTGCCTAGCTTGAACAAGTCTGTAGCAGCAGGCATGCGTCCAATCATGTGCCTTTTCTTTTTGCAAAGCTACATCATCATTCTTGCTTGCAACATACAAAAGGCTGTAGCTAAATGGAGCCGATTCGGCACCACTCTACCATGAACTCTGCAAGCATAAAATTTCAGATTTAAAATGACATTATCAGGTTCTAACGTTGCACATTCATGCTTGGGACAAAATGGTATTTGCAAAACAGGAGGCAACACTAGATTCTCCAGTTTTGCAGAGTTGTCACTAAATTTATTTATCTATACACAGAACTTCACTCTTTCACGAATCACTCAAAATACAGCATGTCCCAACCTGCCCCGACAGAGACAGGATGAAGGCTGGTTGAGAGAAATCAGAAATTGTTGTGTAGTTCAGATTACACAAATCAATTTCTTCTAACAATTCCACAAAAGCTGGAACATTAACCCTTTTCATCACTCCATCGTTGACAAAACAAAATCGGTGTTTATTCCTGGCAGTTTACAAACGTTTTAATAAAAGCAGGCACAGTGTAAACCTATAAAATGCTTGCGTAACATAAAACATTACTACGGTGCTCACACTTGTTTTAGGCAATGGTAACACTGTAATTCCTTCCCTCTTTGCATTGAGGGCAAACATAGAACTCTGTTAATGAACCTCGCAAGTTAATTGTTTTAGGCATGAATGTTTGAATAGAAGGAGAAAAGATCACGACAAAACGCTTAGTTGTCTATGTTCGGGGAGCAGAACAGGGCACAGAATCATGGTCGAGACTCGAAAGCTCACCATTTCGTTCATGCACCCTGGAAGAAGCTCATCAAGCGAAAAAGCTGACAGTTCTAACGAACCCATTACTTTCTATTCAAGTGCAATAGTGAAAGATGTGCGCGTTTAGGTCCTGCTTCTTCGTCAAATTTCGCGTTAACAAATCCGCCGAAACGTATCTGCCTTCCGTCCGCCATGTCAACAATATGCCTTCCGAATCGACATGCCGTCTGTTGAACGTGCATCGGCGATTACTCGTCGACGGAGTCATGTGAATCGCTGCCAAGGCTCGCGCAGACTTGCAACTGCCCACCGCAATCAATCGCACGCAAAGCGTCACAGTATCGTATGCAAGCACTTCAAAACGGCCGGAGGCACACGGTCACACACCACCGAACGCCGCGAACACACAAGACCGTGACTGAAACTATGCATTGCTTCGGTGCGTTTACCTGGGCATCATTTTTACGAGATCTGAGGGTGGCTCTTCCCATTCTTCCCTCTTGGCTACCCGAAGAACACGAGATCCCCGCAAAGTCTGCCCGAAGATCCCCCATTTTTTCCCCTGACATGCGTCCGGCATCGAAGCATTGGGCCTAAATTCCCTGGACAAAGGGGAAGAAATGTCCCTACATAGAAAATCCTTCCCTCGTACTGCGCGAAAGTTGCACCGCTAGGGGATCCAGTGCTCGGATGGACCTTTATGTCAATTATAACTGCATCGCTGAACCTAATAATCCTTGATTTGATGAAACAAGGTGACACAGAGCGAGACAAAGCCATGTGCTTCGTTTATAACGCTGCAAGACCTTCGCTGTGTTCTAAAGGTTTCTTAATTATTTATAGTCCTACAAAACTGACCTTTGAAATGAAAACAAGCAAACATATAGTTACGTTTTAAAGGGTGGGTACGTCTTCACCTATCTTCAAGTTGATCCCGCGAAACGCGTCTCCGATCCTGATCGCGACGTTGTTTTTCGCCATTTGCTATCTTGTTGGCTTGATTGCTTCGGCTACTTTCCGGTCTTTTCGTGAGAACTTCTTCCGGTTCCTGTCTATTTGTCGTTTGGTTTCGGTTTGTTTTTACCATTTTCACAAAGGTGCTTTTAGGTGGTGCAGACAATAAAAATATTATCCCCACTTATCTGTACAATGCCTGAGAAAATTATTCGGCCATGAACAATTAACTAAATTTAATTTCGTGCAAGTATTTCTTTGCACGAAGATAAAAGGAAAAAAAAAAAAATAAAGCTTACCACCGCGGGGGTGAAGTGGTGAAAGGGTATGGGAGGAAAACAAATGTCCCAGGTACTATACTTCGTCTTACCCTAGCATGGACTAACCGCGAAGGCTGTGCTAGCGCGAGCGGCCAGCCTTGACTGCCTTGACTAGAGCACTTGCTGCACGAGCGTTCGTGCAGCCGCCGCGGCTTCATTCAAAGCGATAGCTCGCGCTTTATGCACGCGCGGCTAACAATAGTCCATACTAAGGTGAGACGAAGTATAGGTTTAGTCGTTTAAGGACTTTAGTACCTACGTTTTTTGAAGCAACACATGTTTGTAAGTTTTGTCGTGGGAAAGTGAATGGCAATGGGCGGCAGTGCCAAATCCGGATTTTATTTGTTTTTATTTTATATCTTAAAAAAATGAGAAAACACCAAAATTAAATATTGAATTCTGAAAAATTCGGAATCGAACAAAAATCAACTGCGATAAACTCGGAATTTTCAGCAAAAGAATAAACTCAGAAGAACAGCCTCCGTGTTTCACGAAACAAGGAATAAAGGGAGCTCAAGTTGTGAATGATGCAGTATTATATTTTATAAAGTTGAAGCTTGGGCGAGATGGTACGTACTTGAGAATTCAAATAGCGTGAAGGACGAGAGACCGGATAAGGAAAGACACAGACAGAGCGCTTAAACTACCTAGCAATACATAAAAATAAAACAAAGAAATCATACGGGTAAGAGATTTTGAGAAAAATGATTACGTAAGATTTTCAAAAACGTCTTAAATTACATAGCCCATTCTCCTTCCTTACCATACCGCGTGTACACTAACGCATCGATCCCACTTTGAACGGTTCATAGAATTTACTATAGAGGTGCCCGAAGGTGGTAAAATTTTTCACTAAAATTTCGGAAAGATTGACTCACCCAAGTAAATCACGAAAAATCAAAAATTACGTTTTCCCCATGCTTTGCATGTACACTCAAATAATAGTTTGTGTCACCGTGGCACTTATTTTGGCCAAGGGAAGTGAAGAATAGGTAAGCCGATTAATTTTTCTCTCTGGTTCACCGATGTTTCAGCTGTAATAAACGCCAAATAGCCCAGAATGATTTATTTTATGATTTAAAAAAAAAGGCTTAGCGATACTTTTTTTTTTTTTTTCATGGACAAAACCAGTTTTATTTTCTTTCTTTTGACTCCTGAGGTAGTAAATCCCAGAGCGATGCGTTGAGAAACCGATTCTGCGGACCGTCCAAAATGGGATCGAAGCGTTACTGTACGCTGCATAATACTGAATTTATGATCGTTAGAAATAACTGAATTCTTGCTTTTTCGGAGATATAATTATTTTTATGGTTTATCAAACATCTAACGCATGAAAGCTAGCTTGCGATACTGTGCCAACTTTCGTCAAAGGGGAGTGGTCTGAAATTTTGGAACAGCTTTTGCAATACTGTCGCTTCTCCCGCTCTGTCCCCAAGCTTCCTCATCTGTTAAATTTCTGCTATAGTACGCTTTCAGGACTTGTTATATGTCATTTTTGTTTTTCTTATTTACAATTGTATTATACTAAGAACGTAAGAAAAAATATTGGGAAAAATAAAAGGGGAAGGGGGGGGGGGGGGGCGTGATGCGCGGTCTTGAGGGCCAGAAAATATAAATGCGGAAAAACTTAAGAAATAATCCTATAGATAAGCATTTAAGTTCAAAAGTGAAAGTTGAAGTAGACGTTAAAAAAGAAGAATATGAGGTGTTTGAATACATGCACTTTATTTATAAATCGAATATTTAGCAAATTATGACATTTCACAATAATTGGGACCCAGAAAACTCGCCAGGCACAAATCAAAGTGCATAAAAACTTTGGCATGTTTCAACAGGGCAGAAGACTAATGAGAATGATAATGATATAGCATGTATTACATGGCTTGCACGTGACGTCATTCAAAGAGCGCTCCGATGACCACCAGAGAAGAGGAGAAGCAGGAGCTCCACTCTTACCAGGATCTTCTTTTGTGCCTCCCGGATTTGCACAGACGTCGCTATTCTCCTCCCAGAAGATTATAGAAGATTAACCCGTCACTCAAAATTCTCACAAAAGCAGCTTCCCTCTTCTCCTTTTACATGGTGGTCATAAGTATGCGACGTGACGTCAGTGCAAGCCATGTATAGATATACGGCACAGTACACCAAGCACAATATGAACGCAAAGGAATTTGAACATATGTAGTTACACATACATGAAACAGGGGACCAAGAATGGTGATGCTGATGATGACAATGTCCAATTAATAATATGACGAGAGGACACACCTAAGGTCGCTAAACTCGTCAAAGACAAAGTCTGGGCAGAGGTTCGAAGAGCGTGCTCATTGGACTCTTGCGAAGATGGCGTCACGCGGGACGAGATGTCAATCATTCAAACTCTCTCAGTGCTCAAATTCCAGCGAGATTGCGAAACAACGAAGTCGTAGCGAGCTTCCCCGAGCGCACGCGAGTAACACCGTGGGGCAAGCCGATTGAAGGTAAAGCCCCTTCATGTTTCAAAAGTAGCGCAATGCGCGTCGATGCACGAGGCACGTGCAACGTGCTGCAGCCTTTGGGAAAATCATGGCGGCACAGCGCTGGACTGAGCTAGATTTCAGACTCCATGTTCTTCCCAGAATTGGCGCGCGGCTGAAACACTTTACGTTTACGCGTTTACGTTTACGCGGCTGTAGAGCTCATCTTCCGCCTCTGTCAACAACGCTACCGGGGTCACCCAGAGGTGGTTTGTCTGACGACGGTAGTGTGTGAGAGATGAGAAGGCGACGGGGGATGACAAGGAAAAATCGAGGGTAGGGAAATAAAAAAAGCTCGAGGTAGACCTAAGCATTTCTTATGAGTTGTGAATGCGAAAGCATGCAAGCCGCTCGTCCGCTCCCCTTGTCGTCTGCTCGTACGCTCCCTTTGTCGTCTGCTTCGGGATCTCGCGTGCTTCGGGATCTCGGAGGCCATGGCGCAGCAGCCAATGGGAGCCCCGTCGATGCGCGCCAGCCACCGGCGCAAAACTAGGAGCCGTTTTCGAGCTTCAAACTGATGACGTCAGCTCGCTCCATGAGACAGTTAATGCTTTCGCATTAAAAGGGGTACGACCGCCCCCCCCCCCCCCCCCCCCGCACACACACACAAACACACACACACACACTAGGGGTCAGGAACTGCCGTAGAAAATGTTAGGGAGAGAAGGAAGTGGAGGGGGGATAGTAGTGAAAAAGGGGGATATCTCTTCCCTCAAATTTTTTATTGTATATTTCTGAAACGTATGGCTGTGGTCTGGGACTGTGGCGATCGCCTCCCCTTTTTTCCCTCTTTATGCACCTTGCCCCCTTTTTCGATGCAACTGGGTGGATGGGGGGGGGGGGGGGGGGGGAGGAGGGAGGCTCATTTTCTTCTTTGTCCCCCTGATTTGACGCCCCTGCTTAGACACGTTCCAACTAAGCGACGACGAGGAACAGCACAGCGCGCAATTTTAGGAACCAATGGTTATGGAAACTTGGAAATTAAAAGGGTTTGCGTTCCATGAACTCACGAGCGGCCATGACAGATTTTCAAGAGAGAGTATCGTGCTAGGGATCGTAGGGTGCAGGCGCGTTCAGTGTCGTCCTTTTACAGTTCTTATACCCTTGACGTCAGGCGGGATTATCAGTTGTGAGCGACAAATTCAATGGTGTCTGTTCGAATCGACGGTGACAAGTTTGGTTGTGTACGATGGAAGCTTGGAGTCATCGTGTTCTTGAACCATGCACCGTCAATTGCAACCTGACATTACTCTCATTACCCTTGGTGAAAGCAGAATTAATCCCCCTCTTGCTAATCTTGGAAAACCGACCACACCGATGCTTTTGCTAGCCTACGTGACCAATAGTCATTAATTAAAAAACAAAAATTGCAGTGGCTTAACTCGGCTATGCCAGGATATATGTAGCGTGAGCTAAGGTTCAGCTGGTTATTCTTAGCTTTCCTGGTTGTCTAGGATTAGCTTGATTATCATGCTTACTACTGCTTCAATGAGACACACACGGTATACGCATTATGTGACACATGTATATTTATTTTTTTTTGCTCAACGTCTGGTTGCTTCTCTATTGCCACAAAGACGGCTCGGTGGTCAGTATAGTAACACGCTGCCGTCTCTATGGCCCCAATGCAGTATTTGGTATTGATTGTCTGTCTCTGATACACAAGATCAATGGTGGTTCCCCATTGGGTAGGCGGCGCCGCTAAACTCAACGTTTCACGCATGACACTACTTACCGGCGTCAAGTCTTTCATGTGCCACAGTATTTCACACACGTCGCACACATATCCAAACAGATTGTTTACGAAGTCCGTCTCGAAGGTCCGAGTCGCACCGGCGCTTTCGCTAAGTTTCACCGTATAGTCAACCAGTCGGCCAGCCTTGACGTCATCGACGGCGTCTTGTTGTTGCTGCTGCTGAGATGGTCGGGCACGTCGCTCAGTCTCCTGGCGACGCCGCTTTGCTAGACGTTCCTCCCTATGCTCCGATGCCCCCGCAACACGTTTAGCCTTCTTCTGTTCGGTCTTCCTACGCTCAACCGCTAATTGCCGGGCAACTACTTCGGGATCCGAGTTAAGCTTCGCCGCTCTTCTGCGCCGCTGATGAGCAATTTCGCTTTCCTTCTCCTTGGCTATAGGTCTGTTTCTCTCGGCTAGGGGGAGCTGTACCGTTCATGAGACGCGACCACAAAAGAAGCGCTTCCGATAGCGTCCGCGAGACGCGTCCATTTAATGGTGACGTGAGGCGGCGTCCTAGCGTTCCATCATGTACACTCCACGGGCGTAAACTAGCGTCTGCGTCTGCTCGCGTCTGTCGCGGCTATGACGTCACTCCTTTGGAAAGCGAAGACCAGAGCCGTATATTAGGAGAGTTTGGACAATAGGCGGAGCAAAGGCCGCCGCCAGCGCCGAATATTCCCCCCACGCTTAGAGCGTAAACTAAATTTGTGACACAGCGTCCACCAATCAGGAGACCTCTACTCCATCTCACAAATGTCGACAGTGAAGACAAAGGCTCAGGCGCGTGAGCCTAGCTCAGCGAAACGCTAATTGTTTGTACGAGACCTCGTGCATAGGAGGCACTATCCAAAGCCACGCGCTCGTGCCCATGCCTTTGTCTGCACTGCTAGAACAGCGTGCTGAGACTGGCTGAAAGAAAGCAGTGCAAAGGGTGGGGTGCGCGAGCGTCTTGAGACGCGGAGTTCCGCTCGGCACGGCTCAAATTATACTTCGTTTCACTTTACCTGCGAGCGAAGCCAAAGCTAGAAGCGCGAGACCAGCGCTTTTTGTATTTCTCCCCAGCTCGCGCGCTCGAGCAAAGCCTGAACGCACGGAGCTTCCATGCTCGCGCTTCCAGTTTTGCCTTCGCTCGCACATAAGGTGAAACGAAGTATAGTCGTGGCACAAATTTAGAGCACGCGACCACCGCTAGGGGCTGTTTCGCGGCCTGTGGTTGGCCCGAGATGCTCGCCTATTCAAACCAATGTATGGCCAAACTCTCTCAATAAACGGCTCTGGCGAAGACCGGTGAGGCGCGCACGGTGGTGGCGGAGCCCGCGGTGGCGGCGTCTCCGGCGCGCCAGCTGTGCGCCGTGTGACGTCACTGCTCCTCGCGCTTCCGCAGCACGGAGCACGGCTCATTGTGCGAGCCACGCAAAACTGCTCAACCTTGGCCAGTGTAGCTCACGCTACAAAAACAACAATAAAAACCAGTAAAATGGTTTCATCCCACCGATGGGGGGGGGGGGGGGGGGGCAACGGCAACTGCCTGGAGGAGAAATCCGCCGCTACTCAGCTGGTTCTGACCTAGCCACGTCAGGATACAATTTAATCAAATTCAAAATGCCGAGAGAAAAAAAAAAAAACGGTAAGGACGGTTTTTTTATTTAAATTTTGTTTTGTTGACGGATATAAGAACGATAACAGAGTGTCAACTTCGCCGTTGATGATCTTAGGATACAATTACCCCAAGCCTCTGCCGTGCTTTTTAGATACCATTAAACCTGTAGGTCGGAGCTGATAATCTTTGTCGTGACGTCACACGTATGAAACACGGTCGTCTCTGCGCGTTCTCTCGTGCTGCCTTTTGTTCGACGGCGCCTATGGAGTGGTAGGGATTTTTCGCCCCTTTTATTGAGAAACGTCACAACGATAACTGGATCTGCGGGTTTGTGAGAAAAGAAAACTTCGCAGCAATCTTTCGGCTCCGCCCCCCCCCCCCCCCCCCCCCCCCCACTATGTCATAACAGAAGGAATCTTTGTGTTTGACGAGTTTAGCGATCCTATACTCCGTTTCACCTCATGTTGTGCCGCAGCGAAGGCTAGAAGCGCGAGCTCATATCGTTGGCAGCTGCTCTTGTGCCGCCGAGACGTGCCCCAGGGCCCAGAGCAAGGAGCTCGCGCTTGTGGCCTTTCCTGCGGTACATCATAAGGTGAAATAGAGTGTAACGATAGACAATTTTCTCTTGCTTCGTTTTTTGTATTTTTGTTTACGCGGTTACGTTGCACTACGTTTACGCCCCCTTTTTATACGCCCTATCTACTAGGTACGACGTCACGTTGTTGGTAAACATGAGAGGCCCAACACGAGCATTTTGTCAGACAAGTACCGTATTCCAAAAAAGACCACTTTCGATATACTGCCCTCTATTGGCAGCAATGGAACCCCTGCACAATGGCGCACTAGAACCTCAACGTCACGGCACACTTTATGCGTTTGGTTGCAGAAGAAGAAAACAAAATGAAAGCAGTTTACAACTCCCTGTAACGCCGAATTGGAGCGCAGCTCTTGAGGAGGAGGAGGGAAGGGTACTCAGGGGAGGGTATACCCCTCCTCCTCCTCCTCCTCCCCTCATTCTTCAATGTCCTCCGGGGGGGGGGGGGGGGGTCACGTGTCCCCAGGGGGGGGGGGGGGTCGCGCGGTGCATTATGGGAAATGTTTCATAATGCACCGCGCGAGCCCTCCCCCCAGGGTCACGTGACCCGCCGCCCCCCGCCCCCCCCCCCCCCCCGAGGTCACGTGACCCCGGGGGGGAGGGGGGGCTCGCGCGGTGCATTATGGGACATTTCTCATAATGCACCGCGCGGTTACGCCGACGCCAACGCCGACGCCGACGCCGACGCCGCTCAAGCCGGAAACGGGCGCCTAAGAGCTGCGCTCTAAAAAACAAGCCCACAGAAAAAGGCGAGTGCAGTTATGCTGCACTTTCAACGCTGTTTCATTGGCTTCTCGGCTCGTAGTGTTAGCAGCGCTCCGACGTTCGCTATCTTATGGAATGACTTGCGTCCGATCGCAGCCAACGCTACATGTGGCCGGAGCCAATCACACGCCGGCAATAGGTCACGCGATCTCCCTGCACTTTTGTATCACTCCGCTGCACCGCTGGTAGTCCGTGCCGCGCCCGCGCTCGCCGAGTATTTCGTCTGCTACGGGTGTATCAACGGTATCGTCTGCTACAGGTTTAAAAAGGGCCCTTTCACGTTCTGAACTTTAGTCACAGGGGATGTCGGTACGTTGGCTGGCCGCTGGCGTCTGTGTCCGAGCTTTCCACCTGTTCGGCATAGTTTCGAGATGTAAGTACACATTGAAAGGTGCCCGATGACCCGGCCGTTGATGTTTCCTTGTATTGTCTGGATATACCAGGGCTCGAGGCGCAGTCCTTTCCACCAGCTTCTCGGAGTTCAATGTGATAGGCAGGTAAAGGGGTGCCCTGATTTTGCCGGGTATCAGTGAATTGTAGTGGTCCGGACGCTTTTCTTGTTCACAACGCATTCGCGGTACGACGCGGCCGGAGTCTCCTGCCGAATTTGAAAGTAGACATTCATCACGACCTCTCGCGCCTGACGCCCAAACGTGCCTTTGCGAAAGGACGTTTTGAAGCGACTCGGTGAGGAAAGCAGCGAAGCACATGATTCGGCCATTACGGGAACGAAATCACACAGAAAAACCGAGTGCTGCAGCAGTGTTGCCAGCGTATGTACGTGTTTTCACGAAACCACATGCATTTACATATATTAATAAAAACAAACTTCAGATATATAATTCTTTTAGTTGCAAGTCATTCTCAGCAGCACACATCTGGAATATTTTGCAATGTTTACGCACAAAACAGTTATCTTGAAAAAAAAAAAATTACTTTTGCGGACTACTTTGTTGTGCGTAGGAATGCTCTTCCCGAGGTTGCGAACCGTCCCTCAGCATTTGGCTGCGCTCGGACGGAAGTGAGCAGCGAGAACTCATCCGCTCGCGACCGCGTGGCCACGTGCTGGCGCAGCGCGAACAACTCGAACATTATGGTGAAAGGAGGAAAGTCTCATCCGGGTCCGGCCATCCCCGTCTGGCTCTGTCCCCGCCCCCCTCCGGCTTCTGGCGGCTGTTCGCGGTAGCAGATAGAGCTGACGTTTTGTGGACCTAGGATAGATGGCGCCACTAAACCTCCGCATAATAAAAGTTTTGTCGATGATACCAGGCTTTTGACGGATTTATATTTATGTTGGAACGACAAGATTTATAGAAAAAATACCTTTTATCGAGCAGGTATTCGCAAAACTTGCTATCTTTCTACAAGACCCTCATTGACGTCATGCCACGTGGTTCTCATGGCCGGCGCTCGCGGCTGCAGGTCGGGGAATATTCTAACTTTTGCCTCGCGATTACACGAAGGAATCGCTACATTTTGAAGGTAGAAGATGTGTTTTCTGTCCTTTGTGACAAGATAAACAATGTCAAAAGTAAAAGATGCCAATTCTTTCAGCGTTAAAATCGTTGCACAGCTCCTTTAATGGCGCCCTGGGTGACCGCCCAAGTCGCCCACCCCCTAGGGCCGGCCCTGCTTCTCGCCACTGAAGATGCCCACGAACTATGGAAAGCACGACTCACAAGCAGCTTTCATTCTTTGATTTCTTGTTTCATTTTATTATTATTTTGGATTTCAGACAGCACAGAATTTCCTTGAATTTGAAGCAATAGCTGTCAGTAGATGTCGCCGGACTAGGCGACTTCTGCTGACGCGCCAGATTGAATTTACAACAAAAGCAACTGGACAACACCTGATACAGCAAAATATAAGGACATGCACACATATGCATAGTATAGCAGCGCGAAATGCAGCAAACAAAAAAAAAGAAAGACGTTTACAATTTTCTGTAACGCCGAATTAGAGCGCAGCTCTTGGGGAAGAAGAGAGGAGGGTATGCCCTTCTTCCTTACCCGCTAGAATTAGTAGGGAAAAAGTTCTGCTAAACTTAGCGGGAAAATGTCACCCTCGTAACGTCGCACGTGACGTCACGTGCGACGTCACACGTGACGTCACGAGGGTAAATTAAGCGGGAATATTTTTCCGCCAAATTTAGCGGAAAACGTTTCCCGCTAAATTTAGCGGGAATATTGGCAATGTTAGATGTGTGTAACGTCACGTGTGACGTCACGAAGTTAACCCTCATGACCCTCGTGAGGGTACCCCTTGTGAGGGTAATTCTCGTGACCCTCATGGGGATAACCGTCGTGACCCTCCTTAGCCTAACCCTCGTGAGGGTAACCCTCTTAACCCTCGTGACGTCACACATGACGTCATGTGTGACGTCATTATAGGAAACGCCCCATAATGCAACGCGCGGTTGCGGTGACGGCGACGGCGCTTAGGAGCTGCCTTCTTAAATGAAAATCGTTTTCAAATCTTTGTAATCCGAAACTAGAGCGCAGCTCTTGAGGAGGAGGAGGGGAGGGTATGCTCCTCCTCCTCCTCAGTACTCTCTCCTCCTCCCCTCCACCCCCTTCTCCATCCTCTCCTCTCCCTCCTCCTCCAATTAAGTTTCGCCGCTAAATTTAGCGGAGACAATGACGTCACATGAATTGGTGTCATGTCGCCTATGAATAAATTCAGTTTCTCCTCTAGATTTAGCGGGAAAGTAGACGTCACGTGACCTCAACACCAATTCAATTCCCCGCTACATTCAGCGGGGAATCAAATTCATATTGAGGTCAAGCGACGTCAATCTTTCCCCTAAATCTAGCGGAGAAATTGAATTTGTCTGCTAAATCCAGCGGAGAAACTCGATTTCTCCGCTAAATTTAGCGGGGAAATGAATTGGTGTTGAGGTCACGTAGCGGGGAATTGAATTATTGTTGGGATCACATGACGTCAATTTTCCCGCTAAATCTAGCGGAGAAATTGAATTTGTCCGCTAAATCAAGCGGGGAAATGAATTGGTGTTGAGGTCACGTAGTGGGGAATTGAATTATTGTTGGGATCACATGACGTCAATTTTCCCGCTAAATCTAGCGGAGAAATTGAATTTGTCCGCTAAATCAAGCGAAGAAACTGAATTGGTGTTGAGGTTACATGACGTCAATTTTCCCGCTAAACGTTTTTCAAGTTTCAAGTTTCTTTATTCCTCTTCAACAAAGAAGAGAGGGAGGAGGGAAAAAAAGCAGTACAAAACTGCTTGACGGTGCCCTCTCCTCCCCCAACAGCAACAGCAGAAGAGGCACTCAAAACAAAATCACTCTCAAGAGTACGCAATCAGCTTTCTGTCAAAACTAGTAAAGATAGTATGCGTTTGTTGGAACAGTTTTCAATTGTTATGTTCCGCGATAAAAAATAGTTTAACATTTTGGGTAGCTGGTATCTCACCATCTGATTTCCGTAGTTTGTTCTCGAGCGCGGGACCGTCCAGGCGTCGGCATGGCGGGTGGCATACGAGGTGTTTAGTGAGTGGAGGGAAGAAAGGGAAAGAAGACTGTTTCCCTGGTGGTTTATCGCTGCTTTATATGCTAGGGCAAGTTTATACTCATAATAATTCGTGATTGGAACAATTCCTAATTTATTTAATAACGGTGCCGTGTGGCTGTCATGTGCTTCATTACACCAAATACGAATTACTTTTTTCTGAAGTATATGAATGCGATGAATATTTGCAGAAGTTGTAGTCCCCCATACCAAAAAACAGTAATTAAAACAAGAGTAGAATAAAGAGTTATAAAGAAGTCGTAGTACAGACTGGGGTAAGGTTTTTCTATGCTTATAAATTATACCTACAACTTTCGATAGTTTTTTCGCTATCATCTGAACTGTTTCATCCCATCGCATGTATTCATTAAACACAACACCAAGAACTTTGACATTCTGCACAATTTCGATACCATGTGAGTCTAAGGAGAGAAGCTGATTTCCCCTCATTTTTACCCCCTTTGCCCTGAAAACAACAGCTTTCGTTTTATAACTATTTATCACTAAAGAGTACTGGACTGTCCACGTATAAAGCTTTTCTAGAAACGTATTACCTGTCTTCATAATGTCCGAAATATCGGACCCTGCAAAAAATATACTAGCATCATCTGCATAAATTATCATGCTTGCGTCATCGTCAATGTTAGCTATGTCGTTAATATACAGGTTAAATAAAAGAGCGCGGTTACGCCGACGCCGCGAAACACGGGAACGGGCGCCTAAGAGCTGCACTTTAAAACAAAACAGCAACAATTACAAAAACTACGACAATTGCGAGATATGACTTAAAGCACATTTCTGAATATGTTCTGAAGCTCAACCAGTGATTTCCCTACCCACACCCTAGGGGTGTGTGTACACCACCCCTAGTTTGTCTGAGGGAACCCTCTAAAATTATTTTTAGCTAAATACGAAAAAAACAAACAAAAACACTTGATATATTTGGGTCGAAACAGTTCTTTTCTCGAGCGCGTGCCTAAAAACGTTTTCCGTTTCCTGTCTCTCTCAGTCACGTGAGTTCCGTATCTGGCATGCGGGACGAAAGAATAATAAAACATTTCAACCTGGCATATGTGAGAAAATATAGGTGAGGGAAAGCAAGAATGTGTGACAATCAGGCATTTTTCGGGAACACCTTCCAGCGGCGTGGAGAAATCTAAACGATGTTTTACCGCATACCAGAAGTGACGACGTTCAAGATGGCTGCGCACTCGTGGAAAAGGTGTGTACCAGCCTCGCACGTTCGAAAAAATATTTTTTTTTTTTAGATTTTGGTGAATAATCGCAGTATTGAGAAGAAGAAACAAATCTCGCGGCCGCGGCAATCCTTCCCCTGCCTGCTCACACAAACAGATACTAAGAAAAAGACGAAGATAAAGACGAATATAAAGATAAAGAATAAGATAAAGACGAAGATAAAGATTAAGATAGGAATAAAGACGAAGAAGGCTCGCAAAGTGATTAGGTAATCGGTCTCAGTTGCCACGACAATCGCCATTTCGGTCCATTCAAATTTTCGAAGTTTCGGAAGGGTCGTTCCGAACCAAGTCGCGCCAAGATCGCCAGGATCATCTTTGTACTCAACGTGTTCTTCGCTAATATAAGCTTCTTTGGCACTGTGCATGCAATCCACTTATCAGTTATGCTTATCCCCACATATCTCTTTCAATGTGTCGTTGTTCTTGCGTATTTCAAGACAGGAAAATTGTTTTTCGATGCCTCCGAGCACCGCCGCCGCATGTGGTTGCGGTTAAAAAAGATGTTCGCTTGTCTCGCCGGTGTGTGGATAGCGAAATCTCGGTATACAAAAAAGAACTCTGTAAAGCTACCCGTCACCTGCGAATTTAGATCGGCTCACCAACGATTCGATTTCATGAACCAAAATGGCAACCACACGGGGAGCTTAGCGTATACTTACCCCTGATCCAGCGACTTTAGCCAACACCACCTAGAATAATCAAAGCCTCCGCATCGCCTCCTCTCCCTTCATGAAACGTCATCACAGTCGCATCGCGCTAGCTCGGCTATTGGGCCTGAGTTCAACCTTCGACGTGCTGATTGAACACGAGCCCCGGCCGAACACTGACGGAGCACTCGTGCCCAATCCCAGGCCTCGATCGATCTGACTGTGATGACGGTAAGGAGGCCTTCTGCTTATCTAGGTGGTGTTTCTTTAGCCCACCTTAGCCGTGCGGTGGTTGCTTGAAGTACTCGTGCCCTCGGGGCTTGAGGCCGTGACGTATACTAACACTCTTGCTATTGGCAACCCCAGTGACCCTAGGCCACGCTCTAGGTTACCCTAAAGCGCGGTGGAAGAAATACTTGGGGGCAGTCAGGCACGCTGTGATGCTGCTCGTCGATTTGTCGAGGGTTGCTACTCGTGCGGAACATACGTTAGGTTCCAGGAAGTATGCTAAATTGGGATCCATGTGGTTCTCGTGCGGCAAAAATTATTTGAACACTTGAGGTGGAAGGCGTTCTTATATAAGAAGTACTGCTTAAGTTGCGCTATAAGTAGTCAATCTGCTGCAGCCAGATACCGCTCAATTAAAAGTACTGGTGAGTAATATGATTAACATTTAAAATAAAACAGAATGGAACTCAAACATTTTTTGTAGTTCATGTCGTGAGATTTGAGTATTGCAGGTCTGATTGATACCCAAGAAGTGACCTGTTTCCTGAAGTGCTATAGGATAGAGATATTGAACTATATAGGCACATTTACTACATATACATGAACGAACATAGCAGTTAGCAGAAATCATCGAAGTAAGGCAAAGAATGTAGTCAACATTTAAGCATGGTTCCTGCTAGGTGCTATACCATATAGATTACCTTTGTGTCACTTGAATGAGTTGCACCAGAGGATCCTGTTTGCCCTGAAGAGCACTTGCCAGCTTCCACGGCAACAGACGGGTCTTGTCCCTCTTGCGTAAACGGCACGGACGGCGCAACGCTGGAGGAATTAATACGCCGTCTTTTAGACGGCTTCGTTGCTGCTTCTGTATGCACTTCTTCCGATGATAGCGATATGGCGAGCTCGGGAGATTGGACAGACTGCAGGGGCGCTTCTGCGACAGATGTCTTCGGCTTACGTCGTTTACCTACGATTGTCTCAACATGCTTTCTCTTTCGAGGCGGATTCCTGGGTTTTTTGTGACCCGTAAGGTACTTCGGGCAGCCAGGAAAAATGCTCGGAACAGCGTCTAGAGATAGTACGGGCTTCTTTGCAGCATGGAGGAGAACTCTCCCACCGAACTCCGCATGATACCATCTCGATATCAGTTCGTCGGGGAAATGCTTGGCACAAACATGATCACTTGGTAGTAACTCGCGATCGGCCCTCGGGATTGCACGACGCCACTGCTCCAGGCGAGCGTCATTCGATGGAGCTTTAAACAGGGACACTCGCTCTGCACAGTTCCGGTGCCCCGAACTGCAGTTGGGAACGAAGCACGTCTTTCCCATCCTTATAGCATAACTTCTTCTTCTTCGGGTTAAGGCTCACCCTTACATAAATGGGTCGCAACATTATTTTTAATTTTTTTAGACTTTTTACTGACTTTCCGGGATCTTACTGAATTCCTTTATAAACGCACTTTGTTTTGATTACTATCAAAAAACTTTCAAAAGAAAAAAATAAGGATTTTTTTGTAGACTTATTTATAAAGAAATGAAAAAGTAGTTGTAATAACGTTTTTCTGTAGGATATTTTCTAAAAATATTCAAAAGGAAAATATAATGCTTTTTTTTAAGACTTACTTGTAAAAAAATTAAAATTAAATTGTAACGACGTTTTTCTATAAGTTATTTTCTAAAAAAAATTCAAAAGGAAAAATTATAAATTTTTTGTAGACTTTTTCATAAAAAATGAAAAAGAAGTTGTAATGACGTTTCTTTGTAGGTTATTTTCTGAAGAAAAGAGGAAACTTAGTAACATTGTTCTTTTATAATATTTTATAAAAACTGAATTTTTAAAAAATTATTTTATTAAAAATATTGAGGAATTTTTTTTTCAATTCGGAAGAAAGTTTTGAAGAATAACAGCTCACATTTTTTGAAAATATTGAAAGGGAAAAGACATCTACACATTTTTCCCTGTTGACATATTTGTAAGAGTTCCAAAAATGATATACTTCGTCTCACCTTAGCATGGACTAACTGCGAAGGCTGTGCAAGCGCGAGCGGTCAGCCTTGACTGCCTTGACTGGAGCACTCGCTGCACGAGCGCCCGTGGAACCGCCGAGGCTTACATCCGAAGCAACTATAGCTCGCGCTTTTAGCATGCGCGGCTATAGTAGGTTGCTTTGCACTTTTTCTTTTAATTAAGATACTTTTTTTTAATCAGAAGACAATGGCAAATGATCTTTTTCATTCCCTTTCCTGTTTCTATTTAATAAAACATTCTGATAACACGTCCGACGAAACAAAAATAAAATTAGAGTTACGTCCCACGTAACAAAAATAAAATTAGAGTTACGTCCCACATAACATAAAAGTTCGCTGTGCCTAGCGTTAAGTCCGGACGGACCGCTGAAACGCGTTAACCTAACCACCCTCCCCCTCTCTTTTTCGCTCGTAAACACTGACAAAGAATTCAATGTGACCAGTGTGCACAAGTCTGGCCGCAGGCATAATGACGCCGATTGTTTGTCTAGGGATCCAGTCGAATCTCCTCCCGACAGCACCGACGACGACGATGACACCCGTTTTCTCGGAGCACCGCGTTCCATCCGCAGACCAACGGCCTAACGGAGCGGCTCAACAAGACGATCGCCGACATGATCTCCATGTACGTCGACGTAGAGCACAAGACGTGGGACGATGTATTACCGTACGTCACGTTCGCCTACAACACCGCAGCTCAATAAACAACCGGGTTTACACCATTCGAGCTGGTGCATGGCAGAAAAGTGACAACCATGCTAGACGCGATGCTGCCCCATGAGCCAGTGGATGACGGATGCGACGATGCCCATGCGGTCCGTCAGAGAGCAGAAGAGGCTCGCCAACTAGCCCGCCTTCGAATCCACGATCAACAGCGTGCCGACGCTGGCCGGTACAACCTTCGTCGCCGGGACGTGGAGTTCCAACCCGGAGAGTAGATGTTACGGTAAGGTTGTTTTCCCCGACCTCGATGAACCACCTTGAAGTTGCCGTCGAGGACCGGGGGATCGTGGATGAGGCTAGTTGCTGGAGGGCTGGATGCGTCGGTGGTGATGCAGAGGCGACCGACAACTCGGAGGGTTAACGAGATCAACAAAACTTTACTTAAAAAAAAAAATAATCACACAGTTACATAAAGCGCAAGTGCAAAACGATCCCGCGCTGTAATAAACTGCCGCGCACGGCTTACAGATTCCAGGGGACGCCTTGGCGTCAGATGGTCCTACCGCGCACGGTAAGGACGGCGACTACCTTGTAGCCGCGAAGATGAGGACGCTGTCGCGCACGACAGGTAACGCGGCGCACCGCGGGAGCTGAACGTCAGTGGGGTCGCTCACGAGCCCGTTCCAAAACTCAAATATTTCCCTGTCCGGCCAGGGTCTAAAACAGCGTGCTCGAACCCGTCCAGGCCAATCAGGGTTCGACCCTGGTCCCATTGGCTAGAGGAATCAAACTACAACGCCCACACACAACGCACTTTCGACCAATCGGGTGAGAGGTCATTGCTCCGAGAGTAAACCAAAAGCTAAGCCTTGCATGGTTCTCAGAAGCCGAGGATAAAATACGACTTATGCTTTCCTATCTGCCACAAAAGATACACATTCGCGAACGGCGAGAACCACCGAGACATGTCAGCTGGGGCACGTCTATGCCACCGCAAAAGGCCCTTGGCAACAAAGTAAAAAGAAAGACACGCCAGGCATATGCAGAATATATAGGGAGCGCCTGGTCCCCGGGCGTCACGGAAGAGTTCCGAGACACGACTCCGAGAGCTCTGAAGCTCTGTGTCTCCCAGCAAACGACCTGGCGACCGGTGACGTGTTAATGTTTCGGCCGTGGGTTCCCCGGCTAGCTTTTACGTCTGGCCCCGCGTCTTAGGGTCAAGGGGTAGGCGCACGCGGCGCTGGGACAGCAGCCTCTTGTCGGCAAGTTAAGTGTTTTCACGTGGGTTCGAAAACCGGGGTTCCGCATGAAATGCAACGAAGAGGGCGACATACCCGCGGCCATTTCCCCGATACCGGGAAAAGCTCATAAACAAGCAGGATTCCGACTCGTAACGGCACGGGACCCCCTGAAACGCGACACTCGACTCCCAAAGCGCCTCCCCATTCCCGACCGAAGCGCCGTCAGGCGGCTGAACAAAACAGAGCGGGGTATGCCGTCCTGTCGGTCTTAAAAAAAGTACTGAATAAAAGCGACCACCTCTACACGGAGACAGGGTGTGGGTATGGACACCCATTCGCCACCGCGGCCTCAGCGAGAAACTGTTAAAACGCTACTTTGGACCCTACAATGTCATCCGCCGCCTTGGGGACTTGAACTACGAGGTGCTCCCCAACGGAACCCGACCATCAGGACGCCGCCAGCCACGACCCGATGTCGTCCACGTAGTTCGACTCAAGCCGTTCTACGTGCGTTAGGATTGCGACACTACATGTTTATTTTGTTTCACCGTAAATTTTTTAGCCATTTCTGTTTTCCTTTCGCGTTGCATCGGGACGATGCACCTTTAAAAGGGGGGATAATGCCGCCCGCAGGGCCGAGAAAGCAACGCTCGGTCACCGACTTCTAGAAGATTTGCGTTCATTCTCGCACCAGACGTAACTTTCTACCTGCTTTCTTGTTCTGGAAAGTGACAGTTCATCCTCGCCCCGAGCGCGCGACGCTCGAGCCTTCTTAGCCGAACTTTCGAGATAGTGACGCACTGTAGAGAAGCAGCTCCCCGTCCCAGTGCTCGATCCTGCGGTTTCGCCGACATCGACGCCCGCCACGCTCTGCTGTTTTCTTCTGTTCCCTTTTTGTTTTGGGCACAAGTTCGCCCCATTAAACGTTTAGTTTCTTCAGTTATCATCGCCTCATCAATTGTCATTCGTGACAATATGTGACATCGCGCTGACATATGTGACAACAAAATGGCGGATTTACGTCATGTGACGCTACATTCACTGACAGCTGAGAAAACGCAAGGCGTGGCTTATTATGTTAATTCACGCTTCTTGATTTGTGATTGGTTCTCCGGCTTTCTTATCGCCGCAATCTCATTGGTCGCTGAAATATGTTCGGGCATAGCCTCCTATATAGTGACAAAGCCTGGCAGATCGCCACGAGAAGCAGTCGCCGAAATGGAAAAGGTGGAGCGGCAGACCACGGATGAGAGGAGAGCCACGTGACTGGCGCCCCGCTGCGGCGAGACGCCGAAACACCCTTCTCCCGAGCGAACAAGCGTGTTTCAGGTCCTCGCCACTGCAGAAGCTGTACGCTGACGTCCAGGTTCCCTGAGAAATAACTCTTTGATTCTCTGTGCAACCAGATCCTCGCGCTCCAAATCTGCGACCGGGCACTCTATGGCTCCGTCGTCGAACTGCTAAGCTTTGTGAATATTAGCGACGTGCGCGATCGAAAGCGTCGCTGTGGGCGGCCTTCCACGATTGGCCGAATGCTGACTACGACGTCAGCAAAGGAGCTCTCATCGACGGAAATAAGAGTTATGGAAGACATTCAATTTTGGCGGTGTCGGCAGTGCTGGTTTCAGAGCGCAATGATTTCAGGCTTCCACCATACTAATTACAAACACCATCAAACTTGTTGTTCGCAAGGTAATGACGTCACGAGAGAGAACCACAGGAGGGCGCCACCAAAACATCTCGCCGCTAATAGAGGAGGCTATGGTTAGGGACTTTCCGCGTCATGCGTTTCTTAGGATGCTTTTAAATGCGCCCGTCTGTGGTATCAACGGCCTTATGAGAGAGAGAGAAAACATTTATTTAAACCATCGGGGTCATTGCTCTTGAGGTCGAGTGGGTGGTGTCCTCATTCCAAGACTCCACTGGCCATGGCTGCTCGACGTACTTGCTGGACGAGCGCTTCTTGGCCCGCCAGGGTATCGCCGGTCAGCTGTACCTCCCACCGCTCAAATGACGCGCTAGGCGTCTTTAAGTGTTGAGGTTTGCCCCCGCACCCCCACGAGATGTGGAAGAGAGTGGGGCGTGTGTCGCCGCACCAGGGGCAGATGCCGCGATGTGTTAATGGGTACATTTTGCTGTATCTGTGTAGGTTTGGGAATGTGTTCGTTTGGATAAGTCTGAGAGCTACTGCGTCTTCCGTGCTGAGTTTCTTGTGAGGGGGAGGATAAATCCTGCGGTTGAGCCGTTGGATCTCGAGGCGTTCGCCGTAATTAGATGGCAGGGGCACGAAGGTAAAGGGTGGGGATTGATGGGACGATTGGTTTTGCCCCGCTCGGTTGGTTAGTGCTCGAGCTAAGGCGTTCGCCCTTTCATTCCCCTCCAGTCCCGCGTGGCCCGGCGTCCACGTGATTTGATGGTATTCTTCCAGCCTTGGGCCCAGGATCCGAGCCGCCAGCAGCGGTGTTCGTCCGTTAGTAAAGTTGCGGCAGGCCTGTTGCGAGTCGGTAACGACATGAACTTCCCTGCCTACCCTGTCTTGTTGCTTGATTACTAGTGCCGCGGCTATGGTTTCAGCCGCAGCTGGGGTTTCTGCCCTGACGGAGGCCGCTAGGGTCAAGGAGTTGTCTCCCCCGTTCACAGCGGCTACCGCGAAGAGGCCCGCTTCGGGGTACGCCGCCACGTCCACATACGTTACGTTCGGGTTGCCCTTGAATTGTCGGCGCTGTCTGTCGACGCGAGCTTTGCGCCGGCCTTCATGTAGTTCATGACTCATGTGTTTCGGGATGGGGCTCACTTCGATCCTGCTTCTGACCTCGGGTGGGAGCGATCGTTGCCCATCGAGGATGCGGAACTCCGTTACCGTTCCGACCCGGTGGAGGATGGCTCTGCCCGCCGCTGTGTTCTGTAGTTTGGCCTTTTGCGAAGCCAGAACCTTATATTTTATCCCACTCTCTTCCATTCGCACCACCTTCTCCCTCCCCCCTTTGCCTACGCAATTCGTTTCACAGGTTGGACCATGGGGGGAATAATACTTTGCACACTATATCCGTTTACGGGCCAAGTGCAAGCTGGCATTCATCAACGTTACTATAGACGTTTTTCGTTTCCTTTCGTTCTTAGTCACGTGGCTTCCGTATGAGGTATGCACGACGAAGAAATAAGAATACATTTCAACCAGGAATTTGCAAGAAAATGTAGGTGAGGCAAAAGAAAGAATTTGTGACGAGCACGAATTTATTGTAAACAGCTTTCAGGGGCGTGGAGAGATCAAAACTATGTTTGAACGCATACCAAAATTGACGACATTCAAGGTGGCTGCGCCATTGTGGAAATATGTATAGGAAGTATTCACTGGCGGCCATAGCTGTGTGCGCGACTGCTGAGCGCGTGCTGATGGCCTGCTTCCAGGGTTCTTTTGCAACGTGCATTCCACACCGTCAAAATGGCCGGTCTTAGCAGCCTATAGGAGGTATTCACTGGCCGCCATATTTGAGGTCACTGTTTAGAGCGCATGCTCAGAACGAGCTCGCATTAATAGGCTGCCAAGACCGGCAATCTTGGTGGTGCGGAATGCACGTGGCAAAAGAACTGTGGAAGCTCGCCGTCAGCACGCGCGCCGCAGCCGAGCACACAGCTATGGCCGCCAGTGAATACTTCCTATTAATGTGTGCTCGTTCTGAGCATGCGCTCTAGACAGCACCCACAAATATGGCGCCCAGTGAATACTCCTTATAGAAAGTATTCACTGGCGGTCATAGAGCTGTGTGCGCGACTGCTGAGCGCGTGCTGATGGCAAGCTTCCACAGTTCTTTTGACGCGTGCATTCCACACCACCACGATTGCCGGTCTTGGCAGCTTATTAATGTGAACTCGTTCCGAGCATGTGAGGCGTCAGTGGAAGCCATGTGTACCGGTCAAAGCGGTCGCCTAAAGCTTTCGCTTATCGTCTGCTAAGTGCGAGAGAAAAAAAATCAATGGCGCGAAATGCATGCTGCGAGAACGTTTTACGGCTATAGCCATTATAGACCAACAGGCTGCTTGCAGACAAGCCCGCGTTTGCTCACGCTGGGTGTGGGCAGTCTACTTGCGCAGAGACCAGATTCGCTTTGAAGTGATGCGTCTACGCATGCGCCGTGACGACAGCAGCGCCACCGCAGCTGCGTGACGTGATTGCCGCGGATCCCGTGCGTGTTTCTTTTACGTATGTCGCGGCCTGCTAAATTTAGTGGGGAAAGTTTTTCTGCTAAATTTAGCGAGGAACCACAGTGTCGTGAAACTGCGACGTCTTAGTGTCACGTGACGTCACGATTTTCCTTCTAAATTTAGCGAAAACCTTTTCTCCGCTTTATTTGGTGTCAGTTTCTCGGCTAAGTTCAGAGATAATTTAGTGTCACGTGACTTCTTGGTACCATGTGATGTCACAGTGTCACGTGAACACCGTCTACTAAGCTGAGCGGGACAGAAGTCTGCTTAATTTAAGCAGGACAGTGTAAGGGCCTGTTCACACATGCAGCGGAGTGCCACAAACATAGCGCTAACCTCGCGCTAAGCGTGTGCTGACGGGAGAGTTCACCAGCGTTGTATAGCACCGTCAAAACTGCTGCTCATGGCACACACTAGGTAGCTGACGACACGTGAGCAGCGCTGCATCAGCGCTTCGCTGCATGTGAGAACCGGCCTGTATGCAGCAGTGTGCAGCGTCTCAAGCACCGCCGCAGATTATTCGCAACTTTCACGACCTATTAGCCCCGTGCGCGACCGAAAGCGTCGCTGTGGTCGGCCTTTCACAATTGGCCGAACGCTGACTATGACGTCGGAAAGGGGATTTATCATCGACGGAAATAAGAGGAATGAAAGAACTTTAATTTTGACGGTGTTGGCAGTGTTTCTTTGAGAGCGCAATGATTTCAAGCTTCCACCATGCTAATAACAAACACCATCAAACTTGTTGTTTGCAAGGTAATGACGTCACAAGGGGGAACCACAGGAGGGCGCCACCGAAACATCTCGCCGCTAATTGGGGGCGTACTGGTGCCTATCAAAATGGCTGTCATCTGGATGATCGTCGTAGAACAGCGGTACGAGGCTGGGTCAGGGACGCGCGAGCATTTCCAGTTTTGCTATATAAGAGCTGTATTAGAGCCTTCGTTTATTTTTTCACGTCAGGAAGGTGTTTGCAAGCACCTTTGTTGTGAAGCCGATCATCTAGGAGCTAGGGAGAGCGATTCTCACACCGCGGTACCACCATCGCTGAAAGTTGCGAATTTGCAAAACCCGGCAAGGAACTGTGACATATACCCCTGTCTCTGCTGCGCTGTCCTCGCGCAACGCAGCAGAGGCAGGTTGCACTATTTCTCCACAGGGTGCGGTGCCGTCGGTGCCGAGAAGCGCTCCGATTGCAAACCGAAACTTAAAAACCCGTCGAAGTTGCGTGGTGTTTCAGAAAGCCGTTAAATACCGCCCGTGCCTTCTATCGTTCTGCAGTTTGTTGGTTTACTGTTTTTCGATGATGCTCAGCACAATTCTAATTGAAACCATGTCGTTAAACTCAATATTAAAAAGAATAGCTACGCGAAAATAATTAACAACTTAATTATCCCGAACTTTAATAATTTTACTAAATAGGCCCCTGGCCTAGGACCAAAACGCCACAAGCCTTTGTTTGGAGCGGTGCGTAGTTTTCGCAATATCGAATTTGTCCACTTTTCGTGAATCACTCTGACCTGACGAAGAGGATATATCACCACACGCTTATCAGGAGCTTTTGACAAAATTTCTCACCAGCTACTTCTACATAAACTTAGTAACCTTAACATAGATCCCAATGTCCTCACCTGGAGAACATCATCCCTAACGAATTGCTTCGAATTTGTTCGTACTAATGGCACTAATTCTTCGCCCTCCCTTGTCAACTCCGGTGTCCCTCAGGGCTCTGTACTCGGACCACTCTTATTTCTTATCTATATCGATGACCTTCCTATGCATGTTTATTCCCTATTAACCTATTCGCTGACGACTGTGTAATTTATAAAGAGATAGCAAACATCTCTGACATTCCCCCCCCCCCCCCCCCTTTCTGGTTGATATTAACAACATTGGCAAATGGTGCAAGGAATCGCTCTTGGAGCTTAACACCTCTAAATGTACCAGGGGCGGATCCAGAACTCCGTTCTGGGGGGGGGGGGGGGGGGGGGGGCGGAAAATTTGTAAGGATACTATTCTTCCACTCACCCATGTAAAATTGCCCTCCGAGAAGGGGGGAGGGGGGAGGTCGACTTCGTTTGGGAGGGGGGGGGGGGGGCGGCTGCCCCCGTTGCCCCCCCCCCCCCCCCCCCCTTGGATCCGCCACTGAAATGTACTTCTATGAGAGTATCTCGTCATAACAACACTTGTCCTTTCTACCCTATCAACACTTCTACTCTAGTTTCCGTGTACTCCCATAAATATCTCGGCATTCACATAACCAACGACCTCTCCTGGTATATCCACATCCAATATGTCACTAACAACGCAAATCGACTTTTGGGCTATCTCAAACGTAACTTTTCGCTTGCTCCCTTTTCGTTAAAACTTGTCTATAAAACCATAGTTCGTCCTAAACTTTAATATGCAGCTTCTATCTGGAGCCCCGGTATCACCTTGCATCAGCTGTCGAATCTATTCAGAATCGTTCCACCCGTTTCAGTACTTTCAAACTATCATCGCACAGTCAGTGTAACTTCCACGAAATCGTCCCTCTCCTTGCCTGATCTCTCTTTCCGAAGAAAAATATCCTGTCTATGTCTATTTTACAAGATTTATCACTCTAACCCCGCTCTTCGTCAAGCATTGTTTTTAGAACCATCGTAGATATCATCACGTGTAGACCATAACCTAAAGGTAGGGATTCCCCACTGCAGCACCTCCCCTTTTGATGCCTCTTTTCTACCCCAGACCTCCATTGATTGGAATCGCCTTCCCGCACATATAGTCTCACTAACTAACACTGTTGATTTAAAAAAAAAAATGTTGTTACCAACTTTTTAACAGATGTTGCGTAGCGCGTTTTTTTCTTTTGTTTTTCCACATTTATCTATGTTACTTTTATGTATTTTGAGTAAACGCCCACTCCCCTCTGTAATGCCTTCGGGCCAAGAGGGAATAATAAAGGAAAATTAAATGAAAAGAAGTAGGCACAGCTATTAACATCAGTGAAAGCCGATTAAAAGTTAATCCACTTCGAAAGTGACCGATTATAGAGTTTCTCACATTGAATCTACCCAGTGCCTGGCTGTCCTACCCTTCCCCCAACCCTCCCACATATCATTTCTTGGGAAGAATGGCTGGCTCCACCCACGGGCACCGACATACCCACCGAACTATAGAAACACCAATTAATCACTCCGGTCCCCTTGCGGAATTCATCCGCGAGACTTGGGCCGGACGGGCCGTCCGGACCAGGACGTAGGCCCCTACACAAAATAAAGTTTGCTTGCTTGCTTGCCTGGCTGTCCGTTTGACAATGTAGATTAGACAAAAAAAAAAGAAAAAAAAAGATCGCGAAACCAGACACGTCAATTTTAGGAGCGTCACGTTTAACTTGGATAACAGTCCTTTTTTCAACGGTAACTCTATACACTACGTTCGGAGTGGAACCCGACGAGCATACAGAGTGGAATTACGCAACACCGAAAATTAACTCTTTTTCTGAGGCGTGCACGTCTTCCTTTCGATTCACAAAGTTGGGGGTAGCGCGATTTAGGTAATTCTGTTCTTTCGTAACCTCTATTAGAGGACAACAATGATGACGATTAGCTTTATTTTCATAAGGGCGGCGCCATGGCCTCATTGGGGAAAAGGGTAACAAAACAAAAACACACAATTAAAAAAAAAAAAAAGCTCGAGCAACGTTGGTGGTTGCCATTGCTTGGGCATCAGGCGTGTGATTGGCCCCGAGTCCTCGCTGAACGCTGCTGCAGCCATCGTGTCCAATACATGCTCAGAGTACGTGCACAAGCAGTGGCGAACTCAGATAGCTGGCGCAGCAGCCACTATATACTTCATTTCACTCTAACTTGGTAAAGAGCGAACGCCACAGCCTCCACGGAGCCAATCAGAGCGACGGAGGCGAAGCACGTGACAGCCCTTATCAAAGGTACAGGGAGGAGAGCGTAACACAGGCAGTGGAAAAAGAGGGGAAGGAGGAACACCCCTCTTATCCGGTTCCTCTTTCGTGTGTCCCAGACGTCGCTTTTGTCCACCTCGGGCTTTCCTCTCTCTCCCGCCCGTGGCTTTGACAGCACTCGCGCGCAAGTGGTGAGGCAGAGTACAGTCACGTGTGTCCCTCGGACGCGTTCATTGGTTCACTGGGACTGTAGCCTTCCCCGCTTGTCAAATTACGGTGAGACGGAGCTTCGATGGGGCGCATTTTTGAAAAGGGTCTATTTCGCTGCTTTCGTGACTTGAAAAAGGGCTAAAATACGTCTGTCTTCGCAAGCTTTGTTTTCTATAGACAGAATGAAAACACGGAGGACGGTCACGGACGTGAAAGAGTGTGGTTGTCCGTGAACGTCTTCCCTATGTTCTTTTCTATTTTAAGTATTTATTTTCTATTGTCTTTGATTTTATTTTTGAAAGAACCATATATGTCTGCCCGAGTGGAAAAGAGGAAAAGGATGAACGAGGAACCGGACGAAGCCTCGCTGTTCTACACGGCCAGCGAGGTCCAGTTCACAGATCCTCGTCGAGCACGTGCGTACATATATACACTTGGTTTTGTTTCAGCCTGGTTCCACGCACTACCGTTTAGAAAGTAGAGGCCTGCTCATGACGTCATCGTTAGAGGACCCTCGACCCGCCACGAGTGAAGGTCCCTTACCCCAAGTGGCGAATATACTGAAGCTCGCGATGAGACCGGCCGCAAAGCGCCAGACGCGTCCGTCGTGCAGGCCTTGTCTTTTAAGTGATATTTGTTTCACGTTGCTGGAATTGTCGCAGCGTTCAGCAACGAATATAAGCGTTCGCAATTGCATTGACTCCACGTGTGCTGTCGTTTTCCAGGAGTGAGGATACCGACAGACCCGAAGCAAAAATTTGTCACGTGAGTTTTTCTTTTCTTTTTTCGATGATTCTAAGAAAGGCGTGAATCCACGAGCTAAACATTAATTTCAGGTAGCCCATTACAACAGCAACAATGCTCCAGTTGTTAAACGTCATGTCAAGTAGAACTTTGGCCGACTGGTCGAGGGGAGAAAAATTCGGTTCGCTTGTTGCTATTTGGTTTTGACAAAAAAAAAAAACAGTACTAAAAATATATATCTTTGTGGGAAACGTTACAATTGAAAACGAGCGTGTTGGGTAATAGATACGAAAACTTGAAAGTATAAAAAAGCGAGGACGAGGACGGGAACAGGAATTCTTTCATTTAGCAACAACATAGAATGGCACAGCGATAAAACCACCCCCAAAGGTTTCAACGTTCTCATGGTAAAAGTAGTTCATCAGTTTGGGAGCATTGTATGCGACGACTGGGAGTAATCACGCCGATGTCTTTCTTCGTCTGAACTGAGCTGAGCTTAGCATAAAGACTCTTGGGCCCAAGGTTTGGTCTTTCTTACAAGAACTAAAGGTTTTAGAAAAAACAAACTGGGGATTGACGCCCAGATATATTTATAGATCATTCGTGAACCACTAATTTTGTGCGTCATATAAACTAAATTTAAACCTTTTTAGTTATTTACGCTATGAGAAGGACATGTAAGCTAAAAGCTTAGAAGCAGCTCATTCATCTTGACGCGTGTTACATATGGACCTCTTCGTTCACTGCCTCGTGATTCGCCACACGTTTACATCTGTGATAAATGACAGGCTAGTATAACGCTCCGCCTCCAGCAAGCGGTCCTTGGCTTCAGCCGTGCTTTGGCTGAGCGTGCGACGAAGTGCTAAGAAAGGCAGGAATCTTGCGCTCAAGGCGAGGCACCCACTGGGTTCTTAACCTGTCATCACAAAGGTGATGAACATAATCATAATCATACTGTTGCTGGTCTTGAGGATTTCGATGATGCCTACTTGCAGGTTCAATCTGTCGAACATCAGCCTGTGCGTTGGCGTCCTTCTGCTTGGAACCTTTGCGCTGCTGCTAGTGGCCGCTCTGGTTTTTCCCATCTTGTCAAACTCTGCAAGTAAGACAGGGTTCGATGCTTTGTGGAATTTATAGTCGGGCATCCAAGTTAAGCCTATTTCACATGCAGCGACTGTGCGGAAAAAATCGGAGCGCCAGCCGACGCAGCGAGTACAATCGCAATGTTTGGTTTCACATGCTCCAACAACAGCGTGATAGCTGTCGGCCCGGCCGGCTTTTCTAGTTGCAGCGGACACGGACGCGACGCGTTTGACTTTGCCTAAAATACAACAAAAACGTATTAATAGACACAGATGTTTTACGAATACAATATGTAACTAGAAAATTTTTAATAATTAAGCATTGAACCAAAAGCTTCTAGGTGTCTAAAGTTATTTTCGAATACGTAGCTATCGCGGATGAAAGCTGACCAATGAACGGCTGGTTGACGAGAAAGCGATCGCACCAACTCTGCGACAAATGTACCAACTTGGTAGAAACCAGTCGCAGAGCCGTTGCGACAGTGCGACTGCGATTTTAAGCGCGCATTTGCTGGAAATCGCACCGATTTTGGACGAGAATCGCAGCATGTGAAACAGCTTTCATTCTCGTAGTGTGATAGTGGCCTCATTGCACTGTAAAAGATAATAACCCAAACCTGATGACCTTGGAGGCTAGTGAAAACTGCAACATACAGTGGTTTTATAAAACACCCACGCGACTCTTGAGGGCTGTTCACACGCTTGCGTTTGCTAACGACCGAGTTCTTGTGATCCCTTGCGACGAGAGAACACATTGGCACGTTGGCGCCACCTATGAGGTGACCCTGAAACTTAATTTTACCAGAGCGAAGGTTTTACCGGTATTTTTGAGATCAGATGTATTCGTATTATCGTAGACCAATGGTCGTTTACATCGTCAAAATATCTTCAAGCCAAAAAAAAAAAGTATTAATAATTTAATACACGGAAAATGAGGAAATATACGGAAATGCCAAGTGTTCCACGGCTAACCAATAGATGGCGCCATTGGACAAGCAGTTAAAGACATCTGGCCTTTATCTCTTTCCGTTCAATAACATACGTTTTGAATGAATGAAGATATCCCAAGAGGTTTTAAGGCTCTTGGTCAAAAGCAGTTGCAAGTGTGTAAACCATCTTTTAGTTGCAGCCATGTTTAAAACATTTGTAGGCTTCAGGCTGATGACTGGGATGGGGCACGTTTGCTCGACACCAGCCAAAGGCAAACCAATTGTTTAAAGGAGAATTCCAAGTTAAAAATAATAGAAACACGCACCGACCTTATGACAGACGGTTGATATATGACGTCTGCGGCGTCTCCAGAATGATCGGCTGTGTGAACATCAGAATGAAGCGTCCATACCCAAAACCGCTCTGTTGTACCTGCCCACGCGGCCTGTACAATTTAGAGGGACAAGTTTAGTGTATCTGTGGTGACCGCACACGCACTTGTCGCGAGTCCATTGAATCAGATGGCAACTTAAATCGTGTAAAAAAAGTTTTTATGTTTTACTTCCTTGAAGTATTACCGATAGAATATCTAAACCGTTGAAGCCTTGATAGGAAATGGTCACGTGCACAGAGAAGGTCGGCTCTGTCTTTCATCACATTGTCTCAATTTCCTTTCCTCTCCTTTGTAGAACAGCTTTTCCCCTTTCCTGGTTCATCCTTAGTGAAAAAGTTGGTGCCTTCCTTCATACGCTGTTAGTATAAGCTTTTATGTCGGACCACTGTAAGCACAATCTGGGACAATCCGGAGCCGTAAGCGTGCCATGTGACCTTAGGACTGCACCCAGCCTTACGAAGGATGGCCATGGGACACGTTTTGACCAATGGGTTTGTCCGAATGGCACCTGTGGAGTTCGCCGAATTGTCCTTCACTGGACGTCATCAGCAAAGCGAGCACTAGGCACTTCTTGCCCTTATGAATAGGCCAAATGTCAAAATTTCTGCCAGCCATTATCATCATGACACTCGTAGACGCTATACCGGTTGGGTATTTGCAATCTTTCATTTGTGGACAAGGCGCATCTGCATTCAACTCGGTTTGCGGGATATTATAGGGTAATGTATTTGTACGTTCAATCGTTTGCTTATTTAGTTTCGGTGCTACGAAAAGGAAAAAAAAAGAAAACGGCCGCGAGATTCGGAAAAGGAATTATCAACAACAAGATGAAGACTCGTCACTGAAGCCATGAGTTGTGCCATCGAGGTAAGTGTATGGTCCTTATCGCAGACGCTGTGTCAAGAGTTTGGACAGAACAGGTAGTATATGATCATATTTTAAATTTACGACTCCTACTTTGCGGGGACCAATGTCTCTTGCGCGAAACCATCGGTACGGGAAACCTTAAATATGGCGGAAACTTGATAATTGATCATAAGTATACTAGACGGCGCTTCTTTGTGCATATTGTCTATTGGCGCCGAGATGTTTCGGTGGCACACTGTTATGGTCTCCCTACGTGACGGCATTACCAGGATTCGCTTCGCCGCGACGTCAAGAGTTGTGATCCTGAATACTTATCAGTTGTAATGACGAGTTCGACGGTGTGTGTAAGAAGCAAAGTAGAAGCCTGAAGTCATCGCATCCTTAAAGGGGTCATGAAACGATTTTCCTACTTCTTCCTCCTTAGCTTTAATCCTCAACTCAAATGCGAATTGTGAAATCACGTCGTCGTGACATTCCTTCGGCACCGGTGCGATGACTCCTAGCTTCCACCGTGCCTTTTATGCACACCATAGAACTTGTCATTCGCCAGTGACGATAAGTTCCGGCAGGGCACTCATTGGCCACGAACGCGAATCCGAATATTCGTCGACGGATGGATTGTTGACGAGCGCATACGTCCGACTGACGCAGTTCTCGTGTCTAATGCGTGAGCTGGGCTCGGCTGACGTCAGTTTGGCACCGCTGACGCGCTTTGGGAACCGCGGATGTATCCTAGTGAAAAGGCGGAGAGCTTTCGAAGGAAAGAAGGTACAAAATAGTCCGCTATATTTTCAAATGTTCGTACCGAAAAGCTGGCTGTTGACTTTCTACCCTCTTTCTTTTGGCCAACTAAACGATATGCGATTAGTAAAGTCCCAATTTAAAATCATTTATCCCAGCCCAAAATTCGTTTCATGGCCCCTTTAAAGGGGTACGGAAACGAAATGACGTGAGCGCGAGCTCTCTACATCGCCCTTCTAAAGGCCGGTTCAGACAGTTGCGTTTGACTGCGTTTGACTGCGTTGCGGCAGCGAGAAACCAGGACATTCCTGCTGCTTATATCGCGTGCCAAGATGATTCCTTGAGTAGGATTCCACGCTTCATACGAAGCACAGATGTGCCGGTGACTCGCTTTCGGTTCTTGACGCAACGCAGTCAAACGCACTCAAACGCAAGTGTCTGAACCGGCCTTAAGTCGACCAGCGAAAAGCGCAATGCGTATCGCGCTCGTGTCATCAATAGTTCCTGCATGGCCAAGAGTACCGTAGTTGCAAGCGTTGCCGCTTGGTGGCGTCAATCCGTGACACTTTCTAAAGCCCCTTCATGTTTTAAAAGTAGCGCAACGTGTGTCGGAGCACGAGGTACGTGCAACGTGCAGCCCTTGGGAAGATCATGGCGGCACAGCGCAGCACTGAGCTAGATTTCAGACGCCATGTTCTTCCCAGAAGTGGCGCGCGGCACGTGTCTCGGGCATTTCCACAACAATCAATGGTGCCACTTTTCCCAGGATAGAGGGGCTTTAACAATCTCGCCTAATAGTAATAACCGAGGACTGTATACGCCCTATGGCCTATACATAGCTTGCCCATAACGTTATTCGCGGCGATGCCGGTGTTTTATGTGCCATGGCCGTTAAGTTCACCGTGTTAGTTTCACACCGCAGCAGTAGTAGCTCAAGGGATCCAGTACGTAGAAATAAGCGTCAGCACCAAGCAATGGCGACACCTGAATACTATACGTATATAAGGCATTCACTGGGTGCCATATTTGAGCGCGGTATTCACAGCGCAACCGGGAGGAGGGGTGGGATGTATGGTTGGCTTGGCAAAGGTCCCCGCACCCTCAGATCTAGCTCCTACCTAACGTCTGCAAAGAACAGAGTTCTTGATGATGTGAAATGCACGTGAAGCTTTAACATATAAAGCGTAGTAAACGCATAAGCGTTCTCCGCCAAGTCCCATTCAGGACTAAGTAACCCCACAGGCGAGCCATACTGCCGCAAACTGGCGCTGCTTCTTAGGAACTCATGAGGTGACGGAATTCCAACGGATCTTCACAGACCGCCATGCACAAGACACAATTTTGAAACCTGTTGATTCGTTTTAAAATTAGTTTCCTTGACTTTTCTTCCGGCAGCCCAGAAACACTAGTCTAGGCTAGTGTTTCTGGACTTCCGGCACAACGTAGTTCACATCTAAACAAAGAAGTAAGGACAAACATTTCGTTTCCATACCCCTTTAAACCAAAACAGACAACGTTGACAGTCTAACATAATTCTTATTTCTGTAAACAGAAGCAAATTATTCCCTTTTAAGACGTCATGATGAGTTTTGGGCAAATCGTGGAGAGCCGACCACGTCGACCCGTTTTCTCGCGCACGTCGCCAATATTCAATGCGTAAATAAAAGAAAGAAAGAAAGAAAGCAAACGAGTTTCTTTCTTCTGTTTCAGGTTCTGTTCCGGAACCAAACTCCAAGGAAGGTTGGCACACATTTTTATCTTCAAAAAGAAAAGAAAAGAATCCAGGGGAAACTTGGGCTATGGTTCTCAAACTATACTTTCAAGCCGTAGGTCCAGAACATAAAAAAAAATTGTTACTTGAGAGATTGGGGATTTTATTTAACGAAGAGCGGAGTGTTCGACAAAATGCAATTGGTTCAATTACGCAAAAAAAAAAAAAGTCTCAAACCATCGCTAATTTTACACACACACCTACAAAAAAACAAATCTTTAGTCAGGCTTCGGAAGGATTACAAGATGAAACTAAAATATATCTGGTGATGGAGAACTCGAAGGCGTCAGAAAACCAGAAATAAATAATGTTCTTGTTTTTTTTTTTATCCAATACGTGCTGCTGGCCTGTAGAATTTTTAACACCGCAAAGGTGTGTGCGGAACGCAGTGTTGTACACGTTCCTCAAAAAAAGGAACGAAAGCTTGTTCCTAGTTCCTTCTGATTTTTGGAACGCGTTCCCGTTACAAGTTCTATCTGCAGAAAAGGAACTCGTTCCCGTTACATAAAAAATGGAACGTATCGTTACATATACGTTACATGTGTATACTGCTAATTATCATATTTAGTTAGATTAAGCAGTTTTTTTATCTATACAATCAAATGGGAACATACGATTGTGAATGCCGTGATAGAAGGGCACCATGGAGAAGAAAACAAGCAGAAGCAGGGTTTCTTTTCTTGGTATACGTATTCAAGTTTGCATATCTCAGCTTATAACCATATTCACATTCGTGGTAGAAGATTCAGACGAGCCAAATATACTGCTGCCCCACATTGCACGAGCGTTTTACAACGTCATACGTTTAGATCTAACAAAGTCCCTTGTTCGAACTTAACAACAGTTGCTCCTCGATGTTGCTGTCCGCAAGACGAGCAAGTGAAGGATAGGGTAGGGCTTTTGGAAAGTCAGTCTTGAAAACTACAGGCCCTTCATCGTGAAGGTTGGATTTGTTGTTCAGTTTGAAGGTGGGGGACAAGGGGAAAAGAAATATAGTTTAATTTTTGTGTATCTTTTAAGTGACCAAAGTTCGGGATACAAGGGCGCATTCGATGTCTGGTAACCTGTTTTTTTGTTGTAACTCTAGGCCTCTTTGTGGAAGTTCGGGGATGGCTGTAGTCGGCCTTAACTTTCTGAGTGTTTGAGAATTCGTAGAAGCAAAGAAAGTAGTTGAATTTGAAACGTCCCACTTTTTGTGTTTTTTTTCTTCGACTAAAAGTTTTGCTTTTTGTACCGCATCCCCGCGCACTAAAAAAAAAAAAAAAATCAATGCCCACTGGCTTTTCTGCATTCGAATGTTACCAAACGAGGACCACACAAAATAAACCTTCAGATAAGTAACTAAAAAAAGTTAACAAGATCCTGCTTTTCGTAAAGATATATTTTTAATACTTTTAGAATTTTCCTTTTAGAAATAAAAGAAAATTACCCCACAGGACAAAAAAAAAAGGAACGTCGTTCTTTTTTCTGTCTCAGTAAAAATGTAAAGAGTTCCCGTTCCAGTTCCAACGTTGCCAAATGGAACGGCGGCGTTCTTTCGTTCCTCCTAAAAGGAACGCGTTCCAGGAACGCCATTTCTTGGCACGCCGTACCGTAAAACACTGGCGGAACGCAAGTTTGTCCTTTTTGTTTTTGCAGGGGTTGTGGTGACGTCAGAACACCAAGCTCTGATTGGCTCCGATTGAAGGATACCAGTTACACCTCAAGGCAGCTTGCTTTGAGGTCTATCCACTATCCTTCCAATCACAGCCAATCAGAGCTCGGCGGCCTTCTGACGTCTCCACAACCCCTGAAAAAGAAGCAGACGAACTTGCTCTCCGTATAGTCACCGACAGTTCAAGAAAGGCGGGGCGTTGCGATTCCCGAGCATCTCACTACCACTCGGAAGCCAATCGCATTGCGACATTAGCCGATAGGAATGCCGAAGAACCAATCACGAAGCGAGGAGAGTGAAAATGCCAATAGGCCACGCCTTCTGCGTTCTTTGAACAATCTGTGACACTTAAGTCCATTGTTTGGACATTTGGACTCCTCTATAGGGGTCCGCGAAGGAGGAAGTGGGCGACATCTTCCGGAACACGAGTCAGCAAACACGTCCACGTCGGCACCTCTCTCAACGACGGCCATTGCACCCGATTGCGTGGGCCGAGTTTGTCTGTCTGAGGGTAAGCATGTTGGTGAAATTCTTGTATTTTATACTTTTGTACTTCTCGTTGCACCCCGCCGCTAAGCTGACATGGCGGCAGAAGCTAAGGGCTCAGTGGACCGATGGACCGTTAGTTAAGCTCCGGGTGACCCCGCTTTGTACGCATATTCAAGCGCAGGGAATCGGAATGAAAGGCATGCGATTGATTGGTTTGGGAAGCACCTTACTTGTACAGCCGTGTCGACTTAGCGGTGGCCAAATTATTCACGATGCAACACGCGCAAATGTTTTGTTGAGAAAGGGTTTGCAATAAGATGCGACACATATTTTCAGAAGTCTTGCTAAATTTTTTCCCAACACGCTTCTTACATTTGAAATAGTTTACGTTTCTAAACAAAACAAAACAAGACACGGTTTTATTTTTTCACGAACGCCTGGTATATTACAGGCTACGAAATATAAAATAATTTTTATCACATTGGTTTATATAGAGCTTCTTTATATACACTTAGCACACGTTTTTGATTCCTTCATTTCCTGCATTTATTTTATTTATAGTTACGGCAGCCGCATTGAGACTATTCCAGGAGCGGGGACTATGAAACAAGTGCAATAATACAAAGTACATTATAGGAACACAAGATAGAACAACACATAATACATACACCGTTGTTCACGGCGCACAAAAAAGCATCTAAAGGTAGTAATCCAACATTTTGGGGTAATGAGTTCCAAATTTTATTCGTTCGGGTAAAGAAGCTGTATTTGAACATATCGGTACGCCCATAACAGGTTGAAATATTTAGGTCGTGATAGGTCCTTGAAGATGACTCGTTGGTAAGTTTGGTAAAGTTTAAATAGGAACTTAATAAGGCTTAACGAGACGAGTTAATTAAAAAGGGGACCCGACGTCAAGATGATTAGCATCAGCCAACAATAAGGATCGATTAACTCGCTTCTGAAGTTCGAGTGGACTCTGTGGAATTCAAATATTCAATAGTCCTATAGTCTATAACGACCTAAGAACTGCAAAGAAATCTCCAACCACACTTACATAAAAAAAAAACGCTCTACAAAATTACATAATCTCCAGCTCTATCTTTCTTTAGTGGGTCGCAACCTTTGGAACGGGTGTGTTGTGTTCTTGAGATTGAGATAGTCTGGAGATTCGACGTCGGTATATAGGCCGACTGACCAACGAAAGAAAATACGCGATTACAGTAGAGCGAATTTTGATCAGATCAACAATGATCTTGCAGTTTTTTTTGACCAGTATTTGACAGACATTTCGGGGCGCTCTGTTGATGAAAACTGGGATTTGTATAAAGATAAGATAATCTCCCTTATCGACATATACGTACCGCTCCGAAATGTACTTGAAGATAATCAGTCACCTTGGTTCACGAAAGCCCTGAAGAGACTGTCAAATAAAAAAAAGCGCTTGTACCGTGCGGCCAAGTTTTCCTCGTGTGAGCGTCGCTGGGCCGCGTATCACAGTTCTGTAGAAGTGTACAAAAAGCGATTGAAGGCGCTAAATCTCAATTTTTTCACCCATAGTCTTCCAGACATGCTGGTAAATAACCCCATTAAATTTTGGAATACTGTTAACAAAAAGGGCCGTTTTTCAATTTCTCTTACAACTTCAGTGGTGACAGTGTGCCCAGTGACGAATGTGCTAATGTTTTAAATAGTATATTTATGGAATCTTTCTCCGATATTAGCAACATAAGTTACCCTTCGATGAGCTGTTCGTGTTATCAGCCAATAGATGCCATCTTTGTTGATCCTGCTGGTGTTGCAAAAATTATAGATGAACTAAAGTTATCATACGCATCAGGAGTGGACGGTGTTAATTCCAAGTTTTTGAAAAACACTAAATTATACACGTCTCTTATTCTTTCCGAATTGTTTGAACAGTCGCTGCAAGATGGTATTTTACCTTGTGATTGGCAAGTGGGGAAGGTGGTTCCAATTCCGAAAGGTAGCGATAAACATTCCCCTAACAACTATCGTCCCATTTCATTAACAAGCATACCATGTCAACTTCTGGAACACGTTATCTTTTCCCAACTCATACATTTCCTAGAGTCGAATAATTTCTTCACTGAAGCACAACACGGATTTCGTAAATCATTATCTAGTGAAACTCCGCTCCTATCCTTCACTCATGACATTCATTCTATTCTTGACCGAGACTCCCAGGTGGACTGCATTTTCTTAGATTTCGCCAAAGCATTCGATAAGGTGTGTCACGAGCTATTACTGCTAAAACTTTCAAAACTTAACATTGACCCTAGCGTTCTCACATGGATTCGGTCTTTTCTGAATAACCGTTCACAATTTGTAACAATTAACAACGAAAACTCTCCTCCTGTGTCTGTGAATTCTGGAGTTCTTCAAGGGTCTGTTTCAGGCCCACTACTATTTTTTATTTATATGAACGATCTTCTCATTAATGTGTGTTCATCCGTTTGTCTCTTCGCCGATGACTGTATAATATACCGTGAAATCTGTCACGATTCTGACCTGTTTACACTTCAGTCTGATATTAACTCTGTCTCTCGTTGGTGTGAATTATGACTAATGAAACTAAACACTAGTAAATGTAAACAAATGAGAGTGTCCCGCAAACCTAACAACAGTCCCTGTTACCACCTAGATGGCAACCTTTTGGAGCAAGTGGCAACGTACAAGTACCTTAGTGTTCACTTAACAAATAACCTTCAATGGAATCCCACATTCAGTATGTTACGACCCGTGCTAACTGCATGTTGGGCTACTTAAAACGCAGCTTTTCATTGGCACCTATTTTACTAAAATTGATCCTCTACAAAACATTAATCAGGCCTAAATTAGAATATGCAGCCTCCCTCTGGGATCCCGGTCGCGATACTCTAATCACTGCATTGGAATCCATTCAGAATAGGTCAGCCCGTTTCATTCTTTCCAACTATCATCCTACTACTAGTGTCACATCGATGAAAAATAGTTTATGTTTACCACTTCTCTCCTTGCGACGTAAAATTTCACGCCTATGTCTACTGTAAACAACATAATTTTCGCGGGCTCAAATTTTCGCGAATCGGGCCAAAGCTGAAAATTTGAAATTATTCGCGGGTTCTAATTTTCGTGAATCGAGTGTAGCTTCCGTAGCGTTCACATATTGCCCGAATTGTTCGCGGGATGCATTTTTCGCGTTTTAGGCGATTCGCGAAATCCGCGAAAATTAGGTCCTCGCGAAAATTTAGTCGTTTACAGTATTTCATAAAATGTATTTTCATAACCCTCTCCTACGCAATCAGATGATTACTCCCCCCTTTTACATTTCATCCCGTCTTGACCATCAGCATAAAGTTGGAGTTCCAAGTTCGTTTACCACAACATTTCAATCTTCTTTTTTACCCCGCAAAGCCGAGGAATGGAACCACCTCCCCGGTTTGATTGCTACTATAACTGATACTAACCTGTTCAGAAATTTCATAACTAACTATTTTAGCAGTGACCCATGACCTATTATTTTTCTTTGTTTGTTGTATATTTAATATTGTTGACTTGTTACTATATTACTATCTTTGTCTTACGTATGTGCTCTCCCCCTCTGTAATGATTTCGGGCCCTGAGGGTACTTTCAATAAATAAATAAACTCTAATCGTACCTTGTATGTGTGCTGCGGCATCTGCGCAGCTGCTTACTTCAAGGTGAAGCCGGCCGGTCTCTTCAGCTGGCAGATACCGCCTTGCAGCGACTTCTACGGCTTTGTCTGCACCGAGGACATGCTGAACCAGAGCTACCCGGGCTGGCGGTCCTTCAAGCAGGCCAGCGTTGGCTTCCTGTATCGTACAGCATTGCATTACATTGACGGTTCGAAAAGCAGACAAATATTGCGCACCCTCTAAAACAGGGTTCTCAAAATCACACCGGAATGATAGCCGGATACGTAACTTTCCCATCTGCGAACCACATTTGACTATACCGTCACCATAGAGTAAACCCTGTGACTGTTCTGGACGTTCATGAGAAAAGAGAACTAAGTTTTTCGGACCCTTGTAAATAAATTACGCATTGCAGACAGATGAAACTCCGCGAAAATGTGACGCTGGCGCGGTTGTTATAGAACGCCGAACGTCTGAGAACATGACGTTACTTGGATCAGAAAACAATTGATCAAAAACAAAATTTCTTTGTGAGCTGATGGGCACCTATGCCTAATATCGTCAAAACAAGAACTAAATATTAATTTCCTTTCTCGTCGACTGAAATAACCTTTGACTGAAATCATAATTAAGGGCGCTGTCCCCCCGCCGTACCATCGGCGTGTAATTGCGAGTAACGAAGAATGAACCAGTCGCACGGGCCGTCTGGGAAAAGGAAGCCCCGTGTTTTATTTCGTCAGCCCTTTTATAGGCGATCCATGCAGACGTAACCGATGACCAGAGCACACCACGTGTAGCTTTGTTATTGTCACACTGTTATCACACTGTTATCACACTGTTATCACACTGATATCACACTGATACCACACTGATACCACACTGATACCACACTGATACCACACATCCCTTTCTTGGGAGAAAAATAAAAACATGTTAGCAAATAAAAAGTACGTTAGCACTCAGACACCGTTCAGGATACCGCTTAATCATCAATCCCCAGTCTGATTCGTATCTTAACCACTCTACCCAATCTTGTGGTTGCGACGGTCGTCGGTGTCCTCGTAGTCACTGGAGAAGGATCGGAACTTATATCGCTTCTAGCTTCCGAATCTTGGACCCTTACGTCACTCTCACTGTCCGGTATATAGTAGCCTTCATCGTCCTCTGCCTCCGCTGGCAGTACCTTTCGGCGGTTTCGCCTTAACTTCACCCCTGGCTCGGTCTCAACCAAGTAAGACCTTGGTTTTTCTGTTTGGGCCACAACCGTTGCTCTTGCCCTTCTGTTGGAAACCCACACTTCGTCGCCCACCTTTAACTCAGAAAGCTCCCTAGCTCGATGGCGCCTATCGAAGCTTTTGCGCTGCTTTTCTCTTAGTTGACGATCCTTTATCGCCAACATTTTAAAGTCAACGTTCCTTTGAAGGCGTAGCTGCGGAAGCATTGGTACGCGTGTCCGTAGACCTCTGCCCATAAGGATTTCTGACGGGCTTTTGCCGGTAATCCCTGGGGTGGCCCTGTAGGCTTGGAGAGCTAAGTAAGGGTCGGCTGATTTGAGCACCAGACGCTGAAATTTCTGCACCATTCTTTCCGCTTCTCCGTTGGCTTGCGGGTGTCTCGGGCTCAAAGTGACTTGTTGGAAACTGTATAGATTCGCAAACTCTTCAAAATTACAACATGCAAACTGTGGACAATCGTCGGAGACAACGGTCTCTGGCACCCCATGACGAGTGAATATGCTTTTAAGCCGCTCTATAACAACAGTTGCGCCCGTCGAAGGATGAACACAGATTTCCGGGTACCTTGATAAATAATCTACAAACACAAGATAGTCAGATTTTCTTATTTTGCACAAATCGATCTCTACTCTTTTCCATGGAAAACATGAAGTCATGGTCGTCATCATCCCCCCCCCCCCCCCCCCAGTTCAGCCTTCTGAAAACTGACCTCGGTACACACATTGCAGTTTTTTACCATCACTGCCAGTTGCTTGGTTAGGCCAGGCCACCAAACAGGGTCTTGTGCAAGAGCTCGACATCTGCTGATTCCTTGGTGACCATCGAGCAGGTGAGATAACAGTTCATCACGAAGTGCCTGGGGAACAACTAATCTTGTACGTTTTAACAAAAACCCATCACACACAGTTATGCCGGCCCTCTCTTCCCAGTAAGGTCCAAGGGAGCAAGGGACGGACGGTTTTTAGGCCAGCCTTTACGAGACAGCTGAGCCAGCGTATTACACACTTCGTCTGTAGTTTGATCTGTTCTTACACATGACAACAAATCGTCTCCTGTTTCAAGACCCATTAAACATCCCTGAGAAAACTTTAACACCTCTTGAACCGTTAGACGTTCTCTTTCCATTGGCATTTGATTGAGAGGGGCCCGCGACAAAACATCGGCGGTTGCAATGTACTTGCCCGGTACAAACACAACCTTAAATCTATAGCGCATTAGCCTCATTCTAAATCTCTGAACTCGAGGTGGCAACACATCTATAGCATTTTGTCCCAGCGACGTAACTAGAGGCTTATGGTCGGTCTCGAACGTCGTGTCTAAGCCCCTTAGGTACTCGTCAAACCTTTCGGCAGCCCCTGTCAGTGCCAACGCCTCTTTCTCCATCTGCGCATAAAGCGTCTCAGTTTTGGTCAAAGACCGCGAAGCAAAAGCGATAGGCCGTCGTACCCCTTGCTGTACGGCTCCAAGCCCAAATGACGACGCGTCTGCCGAAAAGATTGCCGGATGGGTTGGGTCACACTTAGCCATACACTCGGAAGAACAAATCATGCTTTTTAGATCGTTCCACGCACTTTCCTGAGCGGGGTCCTAAGCCCATTCCCTGTTTTTTTATTTTTATCAGTTCTCGCAACGGTGCAGTTTTCTGAGCGAGATTAGGCAGAAAACGGCCCAAGTGATTGACCACACCTAGAATTCTTTGTACTTGCGACACGTTTGTCGGAGATTTCATATCTTTGACCGCTTGCAGGTTTTTCGGGTCAGGCGCTTAGAAGATGACCGAAAAAACTAACGTCTTTTACACCGAAAACACACTTCGCCCCATTTAGTGTCATGTTTGACTCTGCGAGTCTGTACATGACTTTTTTCACGCGCTCATCGTGTTGTGCTTTGTCCGAACCAAACACCAGGATATCATCCATCATGTTAACTACGCCAGGGAGGCCATCTAGGATCTCAGACATTCTCTTTTGGAAGTATTCAGGCGCTGACGTAATGCCGAAGGGCAGTCTAGTGAAACAATACCTTCCAAAGGGCGTTATGAACGTCGTTAGTTCCTGGGATGACCTGGCTAGTTTTACCTGAACGTACAAAAATGTTTGAACAGCAGTAGAGGCTTTATTACACAACGTTTTGGGAAGCGACTTACCTTCTTAAAGTGTGCAGAAAATACAGTTGCAAAGCGTTTTTAGAGAGACCAGAGGAGAAAAGGAACATTGGAGAAAGCGAAAGAAAAAGATCATATATAAAATAGTACAATTAAAAACACTTAAGCAGGAAAAAGACTACATTCCAACAAAACACATATACAAAAAAAAGTAGTAGGGCCGCGATCGTGTCTCCCTTAGTACTGCTACTTTTTTATGTGTGTTTTGTTGGGATGTAGTTTTTTCATGCTTAAGTGTTTTTACTTGTAATATTTTATATATGATTTTGTTTTAGCTTTCTCCAATGCTCCTTCTCTCCTCTGGTCTCTCTAAAAACGCTTTGCACCTGTATTTTCTGCACACTTGAAGAAGGGAACTCTCTTCCCGAAATGTCGTGTAATAAAGCCTCTACTGCTGTTCAAACATTTTTCTACGTTTACGACTTTCTTGGTGAAGACTTGTTCAATAATACAGTTAGTTTTACCTGATGAAATCCCGAATTAACATCTGTCTTTGAGAAATACGCTACGTCTGCGATCAGTCCCAATGCCTGGTCTACCGTTGGGAGCACGTATCGCTCTCTCTAGACATTTTTTGTTTAATTGTGTGAGGTCAACACACACGCGTACGTCTCCGGGGGGTTTTAAGACCGGAAAGATTCCGGCGCACCAGTCTGTAGGACCATCGACCTTCCGGATGACTCCCATCCCTTCCATTTTTTTTATTTCTTGCTTTGCCGCATCACGCATAGGAATCGGGACTCGTCGGGGCGCGTGTATAGCGCAAGGGACTGCATCTGAATTCAATCGGATGTTGTATTGTTTCAGAATGGTTCCAAGACCATTGAACACCTGCGGGTACAGAACATCATAATTTTGTTTATCAAGAGACACACCATCGATGAACTTTACAACTCCCAAATCCCTGATGGCTGGTAACCCTGGAAGTATACATGACGAAGCGGACTCACGACATAGACAGTTTGCATCGACACTTTGTCCTTCCAGTTTAGCTTTGAACTTTCCGAGTACCATAAGGCGATTTATCCCGCACCAGTCAGTACTTCGCTTGCTGTTAGACGGAATGCCTGGAAACGTAAACGGTACAAAAGTGGCCTCTGCTCCTGAATCGACTTTAGCAAACACTGGTACCGAGTTTAGGGTTATCTGGACATACCGCGCTTTCGCGTCCGGAACATTTATCGCCCCCAGAAAAAGTTCGCCAGTCTCTTGTTGTACGGATGACACTTGTACCTTTCTTGGAGACGACGCCGACTCCTTCCTGTAGGCCCGGCTGAAATGTCCCTTGGTGTGGCAATTGAAGCACTTCTGTGCCCTTGCAGGGCACACCGACCTTTAATGCTGGTTGCCTTTACAGAATGAACACTGCTTGTCCCGATGTGATGTTTCCAACCCGTAGACGTTTCTTCGAGGTGCATCCCGGCGTCGACTCACGGCGTCCGCGTTCAGGTTCTCTTTCGTCGACGAACAGACCTGTTGTCCGGGCTCTCCTGAACGAAGTTATCGCTGTTGCTGGTGCACCACTTCCTTGAGGCGTACCTTGGCTAACGCCGATGAAAAGGTCAGCTTAGCGTCCATTTGCAGGTTTTCGGAAAGCTTGTCGTCATGGAGCCCCACGACAAACCGGTCGCGGATCATGCGTTGTTTCGTCTCGCCGAATTCGCAGCGGTCTGCTTGGACGTGCAGTGCCGTAACGTACTGGCCCATGGACTCTCCTGGCTTCTGTAGCCTTCGGTGAAAACACGCACTTTCATACACGACGTTTTATACACGACGATCTGTTTGAAGCTGTTTGTCTCCATGTCTGTTCATCTCGCTCTTGTCTAGAGTCGCGCCGCGAGTCCCGTACTGCGGAGAAACTGTAGGAGCGCCTTAAAAACCTTCCGGCATCCTCTTTTTGCTCGTTGCGGAAACAGCAGCTCTTCCGTCGTTCGTTTGCTTCCGATGGCCAGTCTGCCATACATTATTTCACGGCTTCTGTCATATGCGGGACACTCTGTTATGACGTGCTGCACTGTTTCCACGACTAGGCAGTTGTGGCACTCTGAGCTGCGCCGTCTTCCCATCTTCTGCAGGTAGTTTTTTGTGAAGGCCCTTCTCGTACGCAGGCGACGCAGCAGGGTAGTTTCTGTCCGAGTCAGTCCTGTGAGCGCCCCTTTTGGTAGCGCCAGTTTCTCTTCCTCTTCTAGAAAGTGCAATCGTATGCACTGTGCTGCCTGTCCCGGATCCGGTGGCGTTGAAATGGTTGGAGCCTCCCCATGAGCCGCCGTTGCCAGTTTGTCAGCCTTTTCATTTCCTATTATTCCCACGTGACCTGGAATCCATTGCAACCCTGTCTCAGTTCCGTGTTTTTCTAGGTCTCCAAGTGCTGTCCTTGCTGCTGTGGTGGCTGGATCTCCTTGTGCTATGTTCATTATCCTCTGCAGCGCCCCTTTGGAGTCTGTGATGACTACCATACGCTGTAGCGGCAACTTCACGGCGATACGTAATGCTCTGTCAATTGCAGCCATCTCCGTTGTAGTGGACGACGCTGGTTCCGAGAGCCTTCCGTTCCATTCTAGCCCGATATTCGGAATGTACACGGCTACTGTACTTGATGTTCTTGCCCTGTTGACGCTGCCGTCTGTGTACACCTGCAGCTTATCTGAAAGTTACGGGCTTTAGCTGAGCAAGTTGGTTCATTGCTTGTGAATGAGGCCAGCTGAACATAAAAAACACACAGAGAAAAAATATATCATTCGCACCGCTGGACTAGCAACATTTAATGATGCCTCTTTTTCCTTTTCTTCTAATCCTTGATTTCGGTTTTCTTTTTCTTTACACTAAGATTTCTTAATTTTTTACACTCTAATTAGGTTTTCTATTTCTTTACGCTTAATTCGAAAGTTCTTTCCTTTAACGATATTTCTTCTCATTTAACACAGTGGCATTTCTGCTGTCGGAATGGTTTTCTTCCAAGTGATTCTCAACCACGGCCCTAACCTGGTGTATCGTCCCGTCTTTTTTTGACCTCAGGTACTTGGTATTCGTGTCGCAGTCCACTCTGACGATGTCCCACGTTGCTACGCTTACATGCCTTGTCACCTGGGGTAGTGGCAACGTTAACTTTCTTCTGTCGTGCTGTTCCACGAGGTCTTTTTTCGATTCTGAATCCGATCTAGAAACAACCACCCTGAGGTTGTGGTTGCTAGTCTCGCCAGCTGGAGGAGTCGTCTTCTGCCGGCCTGTTTCATAAGAGGCATCGCCGCCGCCTCGCTGAGGACCGCTTCATTCCCCGCGCTTCCTGGGACTCCCAGTGCCGTCCGCAGTACCCTCCTGTGCATATATCTTCCAGCTTTTGGACGTCCGACTGCAATGGTGTCATGTAGGGCAGCCTGTACAGCGCTCTTGATGTCACCAGCGCTGTGTTCACCGTGAGGATGGTTTTCTTCGAGCTTCCCCAGGACGTTCCAGTCAGCCTGCGGATTGCATTTGCTGCGGGCCGACAGGCCTCAAGCACCCCTTTTGTGGCTTGGGGCCACTGCAGCCGGTTCTGAATAATAATTCCCAGGAACCGTTGCCTTGGGACTCGCTTGATGCGCCTTCCCGCCAGCATTACGTCCCCCGTGTGGAATCTCCTTCCACTTCCACGTACTGACATCGACACTACTTTCTCCGTGGATACAGAGAGACCGGACTCCACCAGATAGTCGTCCACCACGTCGATTGCTTCTTGCATGCTGCGGATGATCTGGCTTGTGTAGATTCCTACTGTCCACAGGCACAGGTCGTCTGCATAAATCGATACCTGCACCGGCAGTGTTGTTCTGGGAATTGCCTCTGGGAGCCGAGCCATTACAATGTTGAACAACACGGAGCTAAGTACACTCCCTTGTGGTAGTCCTTTATGTAGGGTCCTTGGGGTAGACGTGGTGTCGCCGGCCTTTACTTGGACGACTCGGCCCGAGAGAAAGCGGTCCAGGAAACCTTGAATCCTGCCTGTGAGTCCGATTTCTGCAAGCCTCTTCAGAACGACCGATCTCTGGACACTTTTTTACGCTTTTTCCACGTCCAAAAACGACACCATCGTGTTCCGCCTACTGGTCTTTTTCTCTTCGAGGTCGCTCGTTAGGTCCAAGATGGTGTCCTGTGCTGTTAGTTCCTTCCTGAATCCCGTCATACACGTTGGGAGGACGTGATGCTCCTCCAGATACCAGCTCAGTCTCGCCTGGACCAGTCTTTCAAAGAGTTTGCCTACACAGGATGTAAGTGCTACTGGCCGATAGGACGTAGTCTTTGTTGGGGGTTTTCCTGCCTTTAGAATCGGTATGATGTTTGCGGTCTTCCAAGTTTCCGGAACCTCCCCCTGTTCCCAGATGATGTTGAACCAGTTCAGCAGTGGTTCCAGTGAGTCTTTTCCTATGTTCATCAGGGCCTGATATGTTATACCGTCGGGTCCCGCCACACTCTTTTTCCTGCATTTTCTTAGAGCACTTTGCAGCTCCGCCACACTAAAAGCCGCATCCAGGGGTCCCTTGGTCATATTCAGTACTCCCGGTCGTTCGGGGGCTTCTGCCGGCGCAAATAGTCTACACAAATCGTCGGCCACTTCTGTCATTGTCTTTTTTAACGCCAATGCAATTGTCTGGAGAGGGTGTCTCAACCTTGCTTTCCATGTCATCGAGTTTAATGCCTGCCAGATCTTCGCCAAAGAGGTGTGCTCGTTAGAGTTCTGACACATCAAAGCCCAATATTGCCTTACGAGCGCCTTTGCATGCCTTCTCATCACCGCAGACAACCTGTTAAAGGTGATCTTATCTTCTGTTTGCCCCGTTCGTCGGTACTTCCGCTGAGCTCTGTTCCTTGCTAGTTCCATTCTTAGCAGCGTCAGGTCTAGCGTCGGGAAGGATTCTGGTAGCGTGATCCATGCCGTCGCCTTTTCCAAGGCTTGCCTGATCGCCTCCTCTATGTTTCCTTCTGTCAAGCTAAGAGCGTGGCGGAAGTTGTCCCAGTTTGTACATGGCCTCTTGACTTTCTTTGACCTTTGGCAACCCTTGATGGTGATGTTAATCGGAAGGTGGTCGCTTCCTCTGGTGCTCGCGGCCGTTTCCCACCTTAGTGGTATGGACGGCGTGTGTGCCGTGACATCAATGGAACTGCAGCTGTTTGGGGGCCTTATAAAAGTAGGGCCTCCATCGTTAGCTATTACTAGCTGAAGGTCCTCAAAAGCTGTCATGAGTACTTCCTCTCTTCTGTCTGTTTTGGTGCCTCCCCATACCGTGTTATAGGAGTTAAAATCTCCGCAGATGATCAACTCATCTTTATACTCCTCTCCCCAGTCTCGAATCTCATCTGCCGGCATTGGCGTGCCGTCCGGCCGTACGTACCCCAGAAGTATGACTAGCGTTTGACCCCCGACCCGTACTCGCGCCGCCACAAACTCTGCTGAAAGGGTGCACAGTTCGCTCGTTTCTAGCTGCACGTGAGGCAAATCTTTGCATATAAAGAGCGCCGCACTGCCATGTGGGAAGCTTGGGATGGACTGTGTAGTTAGTTTGATGTAACCCGAAAGCGACCGTTTCCCTGGAAGGCCCGCTTCTGTCCACGCCGGTACCGGATATGGATTGCTCTTCAAGTGAATGCTGACTTCGGCGTGTTTTGCGGACAGTCCCCGACAGTTCCATTGTAGCACCGTTGGCAGGTCCCTCCCGTTGCCCACTCTCTGTTGTTGCCGCTGGCTCTCCAAACACCTCTGTTCTGCAGTCATCTTGCTTGCCTACGGCTTTTCTAGCGGCGGTTAAGAAAAGGCAAATAGGCGGATCATTTCTTTTGCCTTGTCTATGACGTACACAATCTGTTTGGCCCATTTCTGCGGCAGTCGATTTAGAAACTCTCTGACTCCTTTCACTGCCATTAGAATGAAATCCGGTATCAATGGTGCTTGTGAGCTTGGTGCTCCTTGCCGCGACTCCCATCGTCCCTGCGTTGCCCTGCTGTAGTCGCGTTCCCCTCCAGGCCTTCCTTGCGTTCCGCTGCTATTTGGCTCTGGACTCCCGCTGTTCGTATTCCGCTGCTCCGGACGAGTCCCCTTCGCTGTTTCCCCTGCCTCAAGGCTGCCCTGTTGAACCTGCTTCCCCATCGATTTTTCATTTCCCTTACGATCCCCTTGTGCCTTTTTTCTGCCCTCATGCACCTGTTTGGCGGCTTCCTGGAAGGTTAGGTTTTGGTTCGCCTTCACGCTGCAGATCTTCTTTTCCTCTTGAAGTTTTGGGCATACCGTTGCCGTTGCGGCGCGCGGTTCCTTGCAGTTGACGCATCTTGGGGATCCGTCGCACCTCCCCCTTACAAAAACAGGTCTCAACATTCTTTTTAATTTTTTTAGACTTCTTATTGACTTTCCGGGATCCTACTGAATTCCTTTTGAATCGCACTTTGTTTTGATTATTGTCAAAAAACTTAAAAAAAATACTAATTTTTTTGTTTATTTATAAAAAAATTAAAAAGAAGTTGTAATGACGTATTTCTGTAGGTTTTTTTCTAAAAAAATTCAAAAGAAAAACAATAGAATTTGTTTTGTAGACTTATTTATAAAAAAATTAAAAAGAAATTCTAACGACATTTTTTTTGTAGGATATTTTCTAAAAGAAAAACTTATTGACATTATTTCTTCATATTATTTTATAATTTTATTTTATGTTCACTCGGACTACTTTCTTTTGACTTTGACTTCCTGTTGACACGGTCAACAGAACGTTTGTTGATTTTGTGTTGAATCTTTTTTGATGATTTTCTTCTGCCTGAGTCAAAAGAGTAACTGTTGACTTTCTATTAACTCTACGTTGATCTTTTTCTGCTGACTTCCTGTTGAAAGTGTCATCAGAAACACTGCAGACGTTCTGTTTCATTCGTGTTTTAAATATTCAGTTGACTTTCTGAAGCCAGTGTCAATAGAAACGCTAAAGACTTTCTGTTGACTTTTTATTGAACATGGTACATCTAGACTAAATGTCAAATGTCACTAAGTTTCTCAATGGTCTCTGACAATTTGAGAACCGCAGGGAGGAGCTTCAGTTCTCCTGCCTCCAGCGCGAGCCTTCTATCCTTGACAACGCTTCGACGTCTCGCGCCCCTCGAGCTCGAGCGCGCAGTCAAAGCACGACGGAAGGCATGGGGCGCGTGCTGGAGGCCAGGCGTTCGAAAAACACACCCTGCCGTTCTCACTTTGTGACTATTGCGACTTTATTGACCCTATTCAACTAGTCAACTAGTAAAGTAAAGCAAAATAACTATTCTGAAGTGGAGCAACCGCCTTGACTGGCTTCGTCCTGAGTGGTGCTATGCAGAGAAGCGATAACATTTTTTTCTAGGAGCCGTTTCTGTGGATGTTGTTTTAGCGACTACGCGGAATTATTATTAGTTGTACCAATGCTTTTTAGTAAGAGATAGAGTCCACGAACTTCGAAAGACCGTTTTTCTTTTGAGAAACTTTCGAAAAGGAGATCGCACACTTGGAAGCTTAGTAAGTGCTGAGGTGGTCACCGGCCAAATGATTACCTTCAATATGTAGGCTATATAAGGCTCTGGAGCAGTTAACGGTACTGTGATTCTGGTGTTGAGTGCTTCATGATGTTTGTGTTTGTTTCCAATGCTTACATGTGGGATGTGTATGTACCAAAGGAACACTATTCCCTAACGAAACTCAAAGTATATATTAAAAGAATTGAGTGTCTTTTTTTTTAAACGTTAATCTGCGGTTCCGTCAAAAGGAAGTCAACAAAATTTATGTAAGAAGGAATTCTAAAAAAATGTATGTAAGAAGGAATTCTAAAAAAAATAAGTGGCCAATTTTAACTAGGAGTCAAATAGGTTGTCAAAATAAAGTCTAAAAAACATAAAAAAGTGTAAAAAGAAATTCAATACGATTCCAGAAAATTTTCAACAGAAATTCAAAAGAATTTAACTACAGATTTTTGTAAGGGCCCTTCTGTATGTTTTTCCAAGCACTTCCCGCATACGGCTTCATTTATGCAAGTTGCCGCAACATGCGCGATCCGGAAACATTTTCTGCACTGGAGTGGCCTCGGTACAAACGGCCTTACGCTGTACCTCACTAGTTCAATTTTTACGTGCGCCGGGAGTGTGTCGCCCTCGAAGACAACTTTTACGCTTCTCGACACGCCAAACCGTCTCGCATACACGACATGCACTCCGCAGTCAATCAACTCGACTATCTTCTCCATCGTGACCGTCGTGTCCACATCTCCGATGACTCCCACCCTTGTGTGCTTTGCCCGAGGGAGAAAAGCACGTACTGGGATTCCGCAAATCTTGTTCGTAATTAAGAGGTCCAACACTGCTGCTTCCGTTTTCGCTTCAATCGCGATTATGTTCTTCTTTAAGTTAACCCGAAGTTCCTTTATAAGCTTCGCCGCCATCGTCTCCAGTTCATCTGACAGGAGTTTCCAGTTGAGCTTCCTTAGGTTCATCTCCGCCTGGGTCGGGACGACCACTACCGTTCGTGAAGATTCGGAAAGGTGCGCTTTATCTTGGCTGTGTTGTGAGCTGCGCTTCGTCTTTTTCTTCCTCCTGTCGACCGTCTCGAAGTCGTCATCGTTGTCTTTCGTGTGTCCCATGCTTGCGTCCTCGTTGCCAGCCTCGTCCTCAGACAGGTTGCTGTAGCTTCCACTGAGGTGCCGCTTGGCCGGGATGGCCGGGATGGCCGGGATGGCCGATGCACCCTCCGCCGCCATTACCTCCGTAGACTCCCCCCCCGCCCCCCCTTGCTCGTGATTTCTGCCGACCGCCGCCACCCCCCCCCCCCCCCCCCACGAGGGCGTTATAGCTCGCCCTCGACTCTTCGCGTCGTGACCGTTTCGTGAGAGCCCAACGCAGCACCACCGACACGGCCACCCGCTCACGGGTCCGCCCCTTCACCACCGCCCCCACCGCCTTTGAAACCAAAACAGTCGTCCGTTACGCCGAGCACAACTTATCATGACCGCTGCTGATCGCAATGTCCCTGCCCCGTCTTTTACTTTGTCAGCCCTTTTATAGGCGATCCTGCAGACGTCACCGACGACCAGAGCACACCACGTGTAGCTTTGTCATTGTCACACTGTTGTAACACTGTTATTTGTTTGTTTGTTTGTTTGTTTATTTATTTTTGACACAATTGTGACACAATCACACAATGTGTGATTGTGTGATTGTGTCACAATTGTGACACAATCAAACAATGACACAATTTGACACAATCACACTGATACCACAGGCGCCACATTGTCATTTCTTGTTTTACCCATGTTAGGCTTAGGTGGACGTCGGCTCAAAGAGAAATTTCGTATTCCTCGATTATTTTTCGAACCAAGTAGAGCGTCATATGTTCTCAAACTTCTGCGTTCTATCCCAACCACTATACCGTCCCAGTCTCACTGAGTTTCAGCTTTCTGCGATGCATTTATGCGAGCTAAAGAACACAGTTTCTTTTTCATCTTCTTCTCAAGAACGTCTGGTATTTCAACACTTGGATCCCGATGACTACCTCATCAAGTTTTTCAAAGGAAGGGACTTAAAGAAAAGGCCAGCTTTTGTTCTTGAAATAACATAGCGCCTTAAGCTGTCACTGATGATATATTAACTGGCAGCTTAATACGGGACGTGGCTAATCCGGAGCACCGTCTTTTCTTTCCGCAGCCAATAAGACTATGTCAGTAGCCAATAAGAACTGCGAAGAACAAAGCACCTAGCGTTAACACATTAAGCCACGCCCAGGCCACCATTAAGTGCGGAACATTCAAACCCAATATCGTTGTACGATCCCTTTAAGACGTTGTATACAACGAAATGACGACCCCATGGCACCGGGAACGAAAGTTACACAACATGGGAACTTTCGTTTTACGTTGTTGCGGAACAACGGAAGACGAAATAGCGTTTGCCGAGGGAGCAACTTCGTTGCAGTCGGAGGGCGTAAAACCTCCGATGGCAATTCGTTCCCTCATTGTTTGTTTTTCTGTCGCGTGCAGAGACGGTGGATTTTCTCGGCGACGTGGACACGGCGATTTCCCAGGTGTCGCTGTTTGTGAGAAACTGTTCCAGACAACGTACGTGGAAAAATCTGCGTGTTGGGCACAATCAATCGAGCTGCGAAGATTGCTTCGAAGGAAACTTGTTTTATTTCATGGACCTTTTTTCCTTTATGGATATATATTGGCCGAGCTAGGAATCGATGTGTGGGTCACGTCTTGGGTAGAATGTTAGGAGACGTCTTTCCGCACTTCAAGACAACTGGAGCGTCTATTTACCCGCAAAGCACTTGCACTTTGAGAAGAAAAGGGTGTGGTTTTACACCCTTGGCCCCAATATAATACACCTCAAAAATGCCGTTCGACGTAAAGCGCTCTGACGTCAAACTGAGGGCCCCAACTTTTCCGAGGGGCTTAATAACGGTGCGCGATAACTTATTAAACGGCTAAAGTACGCATCAGAAACTACAAATAAAAAAAAGCAAAAAAAAAATAAATAAAAAAAAATAAACAAGGTTTTGCAGTAAGGCAAAGAAAACCCCGATTATGATTTTTTTTTTGTAGTCAGTAAAACGTACATTAGCTATTTTAATAAGTTGTACCACTCGGCTATCAAGCCTCTTGTAGAAGTTGGTACAGACGGTTCGGCGTCAGGGCGATGTACGTCGAACTGAAGTTTTGGGGTGTATTCAAACGGAACAAGGGGTGTAAGACTAGGCCGCTTTTTTCTGGGAGTGTGGGCTGTCCAATCACTGCAATCCCCGGAGTGATCCCGGCGAATCACGAGCCTCGTAAATATGTTAAGAGCAAGAAAGCAGTCTGCGCTGCTGCAGTGAGCATGGGTTCTTAAAGGGTGTAGTGTTGCAACGTGTGGGTTTATCCTTGCAGCAGATGCAGCGTATTTTTGTTTGCATCGCTCCGTAGATATGGCCTTGCCATTTGTTAAGACGTCAAGTGCAACTTTATAGGACTATACGTAAGCGATTCTTTTGCGAAATAGCGGAGACGATTAAAAGCAGGGACCTAATTTGTTCGACTTCAATCTTAACGGCTTAAGTCCTTGTCGTCAGCTGAATTGGGGCCGCAGTAATCGAATTGTGTTTTTTTTGTTTGTTTTTGTTTTGCGAAGCTTAAAATTGCTAAGGCGTTCCTAATTTTACCGCCGAGGTTTGTATTCATCGTATGCGTTTTCCACCACTCAAAACGTTTTTAATGTCAGCGCATTCACATTCGAATTGCATTAGTTTCAGATATTTTTTTAGAAAAATATATAATATCTGATTGGACCCACTGCCATAGGTGCTAGACCTTGGACCAATCTCAAAAGAAACTTCACAATGCGACAGGAAAAATAAACGCAGCAACGAATAAAATAGCGGAACTTCATGACGTAATTACAAATAGTCAATACAAATGTTCGTACGTCTTCAAAATTCAACGTGCCTATTGTAAATACTCTTAAAAGCAAAAAATTACACCATCTTCCCGAGGGGAACCATGGGGTGATGCGGAGCATCGCGGGTCGTTATTAACGGTGTTATTAACGGTGTTAGTAACGTTGTTAGTAACGTTGTTAACTTGGGTTCCGCCGCTCGCTTCGTACGTTTACGTTGAACTTCACGGTCCCGAACCTCAGGTTCTGCTGCTTGACGTTCACGAACCAACGCGGCTTCCCGTTCTCGAAGGTCGGGTTCCGCCGCTCGCTTCGTACGTTTACGTTGAACTTCACGGTCCCGAACCTCAGGCTCTGCTGCTCGACGTTCTCGAACCGCCGCTGCTTCACGTTGTCGTAGTTCAGCATCCGCCGCTCGACGTTGACGAATGGACGCCGCTTCTCGTTGCCGTAGTTCAGGGCCTGCCGCTCGCTTCAAGCGTTTGCGCTCAGCGTCGCGTGCCCTTCGCTGCGCAGCTTTGTCTTCAGTGGACGTAGCGTTGCTGTTAGTTTGTGGGGTGGTGCCGACGCTTGCTTGCGCCAACCCCCAAACTGACGGGACTGTTGCTTCCATCACACTTCATCGGAAGAACGGAGTGAAGTGGAGTCAACAGCGCTGAACTGAACGCGCGCAGCGCGCTACCGCTGCTTATATTTACACTTGAAGGAGAGGAGACTAGAGGAGGAGAGTTGCGCATGCGCGCGCGGTGTGAGTAGAAGCGAACGCACGCGAAGTGCACGCAGCTGGTAGAGAGAGAGAGCGGAGAGAGTAACGCGCTGCTGTTGAAGAGAGGGAAGGAGGAGAGTTGCGCATGCGTAGTGTGAGTGCGGACTACGACGCCGACGCCGCGGGACATAGACCCGAGGAAGAGATGCTCCGCATCTAAAAAACAACTGGCGATTACTTTTTCGTGCTGTGTCGTGCTTTGTACGTAGAAACGTAACGCGTATCGGTGTAAATCGAGCTCTAGCCATTGAAAGGAGCGAAAACGCCAGAGAGGAGTTTTAGTTGTCCCATGTCCATCGCAAGCTTCCTAACTTCGGTAACCCTTCGGTGTCTTGCAAGCTTCGGGTCACGCATGCGCAGCCAAAGCACGGGGAAGGTCGACGACCGCGTGCTGGTATCTGAATTTAGACACCCGCGTCTTGCCGTCCTTATTCTGTCACTTACTGTACTACGTACACGAGAACGTCTCCCGATGTAGAGGACCGCGAGGCGAACCAGAAGGACGCCCTGCTGAACGTGCTGGCCTCGGTGGGACTTGGGGGCTTTCCGTACCTGGAAGGTGACGCGGCCGCGTCTGTGAGGCTGGACGACGTGGTCGCTGCGGCGCTCAGACTCCTCGATGTCGCACCCTTCTTCAAAGTCCTAGTGGTCAATGACAAGGCAGGGTTCGGGAACGCTATCTTGGTAAGTACATGGTCTGACGTCAGCTGAGCTACCAGTCAGATTTTCACCAAGGCTGGTTCACACACTTGCGACTCTTTACGACCGCGTGCCTTAAAACCTCTTAAAATTTCTTATCACCAGAAAACGCACTGGCGCCATCTATCGGGTAAGGGTGTAACACTGGTGGTTTCCGTATATATCCTATTTTTCGGGGCATAATTCATTATTTCTGGTCTGAAAAGAAAAAAAAAAACTTTTTTACAATGCTATAAACGATTATTTCTCATAGATTGCATCTGAATTTGATCTCGCAAATACCGGAAAATTTTCGCTTTAGTGAAATGCACTTTCAGGGTCACCTCAAAGATGGCGCCAGCGTTTTTTTGTGCTCTTGTGCACGGCGTTTTCTGTATTCTGCTTGGACAGCCCTTTAGTCGTTTGTTCTCTCAATGTAACTTGGCCCAAAGATAATTTAACCAAATAATAAAAAAAAACATTTGCGTATAATTTTCAGCTTACCACCCGTACTCCCGCTCTTCCAACCCTGGAGCTTCTGCGGCTAAGCAAGCAGTTCGATCATCTGCTGAAGACCTGGTGGACTCTGAGGGACCTGCTTCCGATTCTTCAGTCGCAGTCTTCGGCTGACATCGAGGCTCTACTGAACATCTTCCGCGACCTCACTAGGGTATGTCGCTCACTGCCGAAGTGCAGGCTTTGGCCTCTATCAAGCAAACAACAAAATTAATTCTTGTTCAATGGCTTCCATCAGTGGGGTCAAGCATCTATTTTGTTTTTGACAGATATCGTCAACGAGAGTGAATATTTCTGGCAAGCCAGCTCTTGCAAAGGTCAAGGATCTGCCGAAGTTTCACCATGTACGTATGAAAGGCGTGCAGAGGCACCTAATGTGTATGTAGAATTAGCCCACTATTTCCAAGGCCCCTTATTTATGTATGTTTCGCAAATGAGACATCCCGACACCACGGTGAAGAACAAACGATAACAAAAGAGTTGTCGGACACAATATATCGCAAATACAGATGTGTCGAAGACATCCCGGTCGCTAACTTCTTTCACTGTATTGGTACTAGTTGCACTGTTGTGATTTTTAAACGAAATTCAAATTTAAAATAGACGAGCTTCGTGTATCGTAATATTTAGCATTTCTGGTTATCTATCTAGGTTAAGAGTGTAACGTTTTATCTACCATCGCAGTGGAACTGGCTGCGTGCCCTCAATGCTCTCTTTGGGAATATAACAACATTCAGCGATCAAAGCTCGGTAACTATGAGTGACAGAGAGTACTTCGCGGAACTTGCCCGAGTCTTGGACCAATATGAGCCGTAAGTTTGCTTTTATATTGTCACGAATGACAAGGTGAAACAAAGAATAACTGGGGAAACTGACGTTTAATGGGGCGAACTTGTGCCTAAAAGTAAAAAGGAAACAGAAGATAACAGCAGAGCGTCGCGGGCGTCGAAGTCGGAGTCGAACGCTGGGGCGAGACTGGCCCCGGCTTGCCACGCGGAGCCCCTTTTGTACACGCGTGGGCTTCTGGAACAATCAGCGTAGAAGTTTCGGCGTGTAGAACATTCAAACCTCGAATTAGCAACATGGTTCTCGAATTTACCAGAACATCACATTTGAGTCAACAAAAATGCGTACCCGCGGCCAGGAGTCGAACCCTGGTTTTCAGCATGGAAGGACAGCGCGATAGCCGTTAGGCCACGGTCACACTGCCTACCGGGCCAGCTGCGCGCGCGGCAATATCATGTCTGAATAAATTGAGAAAGTAAGGCAACGTCTGAATGAATGGATGCTTGGCAAAGCGTGCAGCGCCGTCCGCAGGGCCAAATAGAATGCCGGGAACTGGCTGGATAGAACCAGCTCTAGCAAACAGATGAGGCGACCTTGGAGGCGACGGAGGTTACGCAGGCGAGTGGGCGAAAATAGGCGGACAAGTGTGCTTTCCTGCTCTCTCTTTCTAATCAGCGTCTCGTGGTAGAAACGTCTGAGCAATGAGGAACATAGAGGACATTCCATGATGTGTTGCGCGTCCCGCCTCGGCCTTTTGGTTTCTTTTTCGAGAAATCTATTGAGAAAAAATGGCGAAGTCTAATTATTTAAAAACGATGGAACGTCACCAGATATTGCAAGGACTTAGCTTGGTGTAATAGACCGATCTCACCAAACATTCGGCGCATGCGTGAAGCCGTCGTAACTTTAGTTCACAGGAGACAATCGGCAGCGCACGAGACTGTTCGTGCTGTGCACGCGCAGAGCTCCAGCGAGGTTGTGGCACATGCAGAAAGACTAAGGTTCCCTCGATGCATTGCGGCAGCGGTGGCGTACCCAAACTGGCGAGTTAAATCGGTCTATTGGCAGAACGTGTTTGCAAGACACGGAAACGAAGCGATGCGGACAAAGGCGAGAGAGCAACAAAACAGGCACACGCAGCGCTACGTCTAATTGAAGTTAACGTGGTAAGGAAGGCGAGCTGGTGTCGTGTGATGAAGACCTTTGACGGACTATTAGTAAGTAAAGGATATAGAGCATGGTTCTCGAGTAAGTGTTATCTTACTTTATAAAAAGCAAGGGACTGAATCGTGAAATGAAGGATAAAAGGATGCAAACGTAAATAAAACACAGTTCTGCCAAATATTAGACCTACATGTAGCATTTGGGCAAGTTACAGTAACATAAGCAATCTCTCACGCGTGTCCGTTGAGCTCACATATTTTGTAGAACGAACCAAGACCAGCTTCGTATACCTTTATCGACACAGGCGCCACCTGTTGAACTTCGTGGGACTGAGCATCGCCGACAGTCACGTGACATTCCTCTCGGACAAGTACACCAAGGTGAAAGACTTCGCCTACATGTCTTACCACGACACTAGCCTCCCTCTCCGCGAGCAGCTCTGCTTGAGGTTCGCCGAGCGAATTTGCCCCATGGGCGTCGAAGCCCTGTTGCTCCAAGCCCTGACCAGGAGTTCCGTCAGAGAGGACCTGATCAAAGAGGCACGTCTTGGGAACGTCATTTGGGCTCGTTTTAGCATTTATCCTAAAGTGCCTTGGTTTGAGAGTGTTTCCAACTGCTCAGTGGGGTCACGGGGTTTATGGCCCGCGTTTGCAATACGAGCTGCGAGAAGGAATAAATGCTACGCACGCGCCCTTTCTGACTAGTCTGCGTAGCAGGTGTCCGCCGTTAAATTTCAAACGCTCTTCGTAATTTGAGTTGCTCCCTCTCTTAAATCTGGGCTTTCTAGTCTTCCCTAGAGAGCCGGTATTACAGAGAGTTTCCAACTGCTTAATCGGTGTAACGTGGTTTATAGGGACGGATTTGCAATACGAGTCGTGAGGAGGTACGAAAGACAGTGATCGTCTGCGAGCGTCTCTGCCTTTCCGCTTGCTTTCCTCCTTGCCACGCGAAAACGCCGCGCATGCGCACTTGCAACCAATCTCTTTAGGACGCGTCCGCCATTAAATTGCAAGTTCTTCCCATGGTTTAAGATGAACCCTCTCTCCAATCCAGGCTCTCTAGTCTACCCTCGTCACACCTGCGCCCCTTGTGACTTTAGGACATGGTGTGGCAGGTGGCGTGGTGTGGTGAGCTAGACGAGCCATCAAGAAGGCATAATATGAAGTACCCCCTAGCAGCCTTTGGAATAGGCCGACCGCCAGGTTACAATGGCGAAACATGCATTACCAGACGCAATTAACATGATACTGTGTTTGTAAAATCAAATTTAGAAGAAAAAAAAACTGTAATTGTGGAATTGTCGTGGTCTTTCTTGACATATCGTTAAGTGTTGCCTGCGCCTGGGTGTGGGCTGTCGTTAAAATCTTAACAGGACAGTTAATGAGTACTTCTTATTGTAGCGATTTTGTTCCTGTCTATTCTTATCGGGTGACGGTAAAATCCCCTACAATGAGATGTAAACGGAGTGTTTCGTTCAGGGCATGTGACGTAGTTTCTATTTTATTCAAATAACTCAACACGAGATTATTTTTCACAGTGAAGCATTGTGCAAAACTTATCTTGAACACGGAAAAAAGAGTACCTTTACAGATTCCATTTAAAATACTATATTCTTTATTACTGTATAATTGTTACGTAAACGCAGTTCTCTTGTATAGAATCAATCCAAAATCTGACCGGAAAATAGCTTGCTTTAGTGGTTGCTGAAAGATTAGTTTAACTTCGTAATCTTTTATCTGCATTAATAAGAAAAAACCTTCCGATTCCAATGAAAGACAACCATGGTTTGCAACCGCAGTTCACCTGGTGGATTCCGGACTTTAAGGCTATTATGGCTAATTACTCTTCAAAGCTTGCATGGCTTGACGCAGCGAGAAGAATACAGGTTCAAGAACTCGTAAGTCTCTCTGATTTGTTCCGATACTCGTTAAGGGTGCGCAGTGCAGAAAGTAATATTGCAACCCTGCTCTAAGGTGGGCTTTCGTAGTCTGGATGTTACGATCTTCCCGATCCAGAGCACTGTACCGGCTTGGAATGACGAATATAGTAATCCACCTTTTTACGAAGTCACCGGTTCGAGATTTTCGGGTAGAGAACGCGCGTGCACACCACGAGCGCTTTCACGAGATCTCGCTTGAAAGCATGCCATGGCCGCTCGTGAATCCATGGAACGCGAACATGTGTTTTCATACCAGAAACTCTGGAACCATGATTTCGAAAGAGGTGGATTGCCCTGCAGTCACTCTCAACTTCGGTATTCTAATCAGCTACTGCGCAATCTCAATGGCTGAGGAACGATGATAAGGTGATACCTCGCGCTCGGTCACGCGTTGCGTTTCTTTGTCTGTGGTTATAGTTGCCGGCGCTATGGAAGTTAGTATAATAGATGTTTTGTTTTAAAATATAGCGGAAAGCATTTACGTTTTCGTACTTTCAGGCTGGTGCACTCCAGAAATTGTATGTACGCATGTTTATTATGGCGGTGTTATTGTGGAATGGAGAAATCACTTTTGTATCCGTCAAAAATCTTTTATGGGTTATTTTTTCCAAACTTAAAATATACCTCTCACGTTGAAAAATTAGTTCAAAACGATCAACTCTTATCTGCTAATGATCATCCCACGCTTGTATTTTGAACAGATTACTATACAGGGTGTTTTATTCTTCTTCTTCTTTTAAAGCTTAACTTCTTTGTTTAAAAGACAAAAACGTGAAATCTACATTAATGCGGTTTGTTCAGGTGATCAGTTATGCGGCCAGGGGGACATAATTTTGTCACGAATGACGAGGTGAAACAGAGAATAACTGGGGAAACTGAGACGTTTAATGGGGCGAACTTGTGCCCAAAAAGAAAAGAAAAAGGAAACAGAAGAAAGCAGAGCGTCGCGAGTGTCGAAGTCGGCGTTACAGCAGAGTCGAACGCTGGGGCGAGACTGATTGCGACTCGCAACGCGGAGCACCTTTTGTAGCCGCGTGGGGTTTGGAACGTTATTCGTCCTAGAACGTTCGGCGCGTAGAATATTCGGAACTCGATCAGACGAGAAGGTTCTCGAACTCACGAGAACACCAAGTTGAAAGAATAAATAAAAGGGCAGTCCGCTAACTGGAATCGAACCTAGACCTTTCGCGCGACAGTCATGCACGGTAATCATTCGGCCACGCACACGCTCGCTCAACCACGCGCGTGGCAATATAGGCTAATCGTAACAACCAGTCGGCTAATTAACTAAATAATGCTATTTAACTTTTTAATCATTAAAAATAATTATGGTTCTAATTAGAAATTTGCTGAGCATCATCGAAAATTATTAAATCAGTCAATATTATAAAGACGTAGAGCACGTGGGAAGCACGGTGAAGCGCTAAAGTTACCACTCGTGCAGCAAGAACAAGGATACCGGGTTCGATAACGTGCCCACGCGGTTTTTCAGTTTCTTATCATAGCCCCAGCCTTATACCTGTTTTACGAGTGGTAACTTTAACACACAACCGCTCTTCTTACGTGCACAAATATTTTTTTTTTTTTTTAAAATGAGTGGTTTTCGATGACACTCAGCAAGTTTCTAATTGGAACCATGTCTATTTTCACTAATTAAAAAGGTAATGATCAAATTTTATAGTGACGATTATTCCGCTATATTATGTTCCCCTGGCCGTATAACTCACCTGTACAAACAGCATAAGTGTAGCTTTCACGGTCTTTTGTAAACAAACATGTTTAGCTTAAAAAAGAAACACCCTGTATTTTTCGTTCCGGTGTTCTCGTTAGCGATGTAGTGGGAAAGGGAAATTGAGACAATCGTGGTGTAGGCTCATGGGGACCGTCTGTCACTGCCTCTAAGGACCGATTCCAGCGAGCGCTCGAAGATCAGCCATCGGAGAGCGCAATGCATCGAGGGAGACGTGACGTCAACTGGCCCGGCACGGGCAAAGCTGTTTGGGGGCTGGCGTGGTTATGAGCTCCGCCACATGGTGTCGTCAACGCGCTGCCACCTGGCCGTTTTTAGTTGCTCCTACCCGCTCCCCGCAGGGGTTAAGTAGGCCGGAAGAGAAGGAAAATACGGTTCGACAGGGCTCGCGCACAGGCAGCTTGCCGCAGTACTTCCGCGGAGCGGCGCTGCTTTTCACTTCAGAGTGACGTAACGACATTCGGTTTATTCCTCTTAAATAATGTTTGCGAAAAATTCGTGTCTCCGTGGTGTGGACAGCACGTGGGTGACATTTAAACAATAAAATAGGCACTAGAAGTTTATAGCAGCATCCCTTTTATTTGACTGTTTTCTAAACGCGGACTTCTGAAAAAAAAAAAAAAAAGGGATACGAAAACTTGAAAGTATAAAACAACGAGGACGAGGACGGGAACAGGACTTCTTTCAAGTTCCTCGCTGTTGTATACTTTCAAGTTTTCGTATTTATTAACCAACACGCTCGTTTTCAATTGTTAAAAAAAAAAGGACTGGGAACGCTTATAAAAGTTAAAAAAAAAACACTCCGACAGTTACTTTTACTTTCTTCCGGTCAAGACATGTGCGAAAATTGTTACCCTCGATGTTGTCGTTTTTTGTTTTTCTTGAAATTCAGCTTGATTTTTTTCGTGTGTGTCTACACTAACATTCCATTTTTTTTTTTCCCAAGGTGGCAGAAATGAAAATCAAGATTCTATTTTCGGACTTGTTGCACAACACGAGCATGGACCTGAAGACGATTGACTGTGGCGTAAGTTCAACGGAGGCGTAATTATCGACAATTGCAAGCATGGCCCCGCGACCAGTACCCCACGTGTGCAAGCACGTGCGGCGTACGCGCGAGGGTTACTTTGGCAAGCTTGCATTAGCACGGACTTGTCCGCACGAGCAGAGACATAGAAGTGGCCAGTCGCCTCACTTGCAATCGTCTATAGAGTATTCACTGGGCGCAATATTTGTGGGTGCTGTCTAGAGCGCATGCTCAGAACGAGCCCCCATTAATAGGCTGCTAAGGCTTGACGATGTGGAATGCACGTTGCAAAAGAACCCTGGAAGCTAGCCATCAGCACGCGCTCAGCAGTCGCGCACATAGCTATGGCCGTCAGTGAATACTTCCTATACATGGCTTGCATTGACGTCCCAACAGCCGTCATTGCTGTGGACATAGCCTCCTCTATACTGACAAAGCCTGGCAGATCGCCACGAGAAGCGGCCGCCGAAATAGAAAAGCTGAAGCGGCAGACAACGGATGAGAAGAGAGCCACGTGACTGGCGCCCCGCTGCGGCGAGACGCCGAAACACACTTCTCCCGAGCGAAAAAGTGTGTTTCGGGTCCTCACCACTGCAAAAGCTGTGGGCTGACGTCCCGGTTCCCCGAGAAATGGCTCTTTGATGCTCTGTGCTACCAGATCTTCGCGCCCCGAATCTGCGAACGGGCACTCTATGGCTCCGTCGTGGAACTGACAGGCTTTTTGAGTATACACCTTTTCTACGTGGGCGCCGCCATCTTCAATTCTGGCACTTCCGGTATGCGTGAAAACGTCGCTTTCTTCTCCCCTCGACAGTAGAATGTGTTAATATTTTAATTGCAACCGTAAGTCGTTGTTGTTATGACCCTTCTATACTTTTTTTACTTGTTCGGGGTTGTAATCTCTTGCTTTTTTTTGGGAACGCATACCGGATATGGGGACGACGTGGCTGAGTGCGAGGCTAAACGAAAAAGGTGTATAGGGAGTATTCACTGGACGCCATATTTGTGGGTGCTGTTAAGTGCGCATGCTCAGAACGAGCTCACATCAATAGGCTGCTAAGACCGGCACTCTTGATGGTGCGGAATGCACGTTGCAAAAGAACTGTGGAAGCTCGCCGTCAGCACGCGCTCAGCATTCGCGCACACAGCTATGGCCGCCAGTGAATACTCCCTATAGAGGAGGCTATGCTCCGGACCATGCTCCGGTGCCCGTAGCTTCTGCAACATACATTTGGCACCATCGAATTTGTTCTTCTCGGCAAGCTATGCCTAGAGGAACAAATTCGATTGTTCCAAGTGTACGCTGCAGAAGGTACGGGTACAGGAATGGCACGGAGCAGTGGCGGCTGGTACGGTGCCCTATGACGTCACGTGCAAGGCCTGTACTATTAGTGAACGATTGAAGCGTGCAATGAACATTTGGAAAAGAAACAAAATATAGAAATTAATTGTAAAATTTTTCGAGATTATTGGCCATTAGTACCTGTCTGCAAGGTCCTTTTTTGTCCACAAGGCGACGTGGAGTTAGTGAAATATTAACCCAACACAGTTTCATGGTTCCTTTAAGAGCTTTCATGAGGTGTCTATAGACCCTTTTCATGGCAAACGCCACCAGGAGTTGTTCTAGTCTTTGACGTCCCAGAGAACTTCCGGTTCATAAAAAGTATGAACAAAGCCCACCCTAACACCGCTGTTTGAAATGTTGATGAAACGTTTAACCACCAATTCTCCAGGTGAACGCCAAAAGAACGCAGAACCCCCAGATATGATAAATATTTTCGAATACTCTTGTAAACCAACTTGCCTCCTCCAAGACGTTAAATTGACTAGCCGAGGGCCCTCGTTAAATCTCCAACTTTGATGTGCGTGTAGCGTTTAAAATCATTTATCCCAGCCCAAAATTCGTTTCATGGCCCCTTTAAGGGGGATTCAACCGCTATTTATTTGTACCCTTTTCGTCATAGATGGCGCAGAATTTTTCCGGAACAATCGAGTTGCCTGTCCGCAGCTGCGCATGCAGGTCGGCCGCTCGAGATGGGCTCGGGCCACGGGCTGTTCGCCGCCGATCTCGAGCTAGATCTTCTTCGCTCTGCGTCCGCCGCTGCAGAAAGCGGCCAACAGGCGGCGCGAGATACGAGCCAGTACATACGTAGACAACAGTGGCTTACAAAACGTAGAATAAGCTCTGATTTCCGAATGAATTCGAAGTTCTATCCACGTTCAAAATTATCGAAAGCACAGGGTGCGGACTTGCGGCCGTTTGGACCACCATATTTAACACGCAAACGTTGTTTTGGAAAAAAAAAAAAAAAATCTTAATTTAAAGTTACAGAACAAAAAAATAAAGTGGCAGTTTTGCACTTCCTATGTCCTATATCGGCCTGCTCTTCGTCTGAATACTGGTTTGCAAAACCGCTCCCAGGTTGTGTGGAGTAAAGCCCATCTATCCTGAGAAAAGTGGCGGCAATCATTTTTGTGGAAATGCTCGAGAAACGTGCCGCGCGCCACTTCTGGGAAAAACTAGAGCCACTAAATAAGCTGCGCTTAGAGTATCGGCACTCTGTTCCCCAACATTGTTGTGGGCGCCGACATTTTGGTGCTTGAGCAGAGTAGACGCAACTGCCGATCGTCATGATTCAAAAGTGCTACTTCCTCAGCATTAGATTAGGTGTTAGGAAGCACATATAATATTGTTTTGCTCTGTCGCGAACTCTTTAATCATTTGTCGAGGACGGAAAAGCGTTTTCTGTGATTCCAAATAAATCTTCAGATAACTGACAACCATAATTTTAAGCCACAATATGAACAAGTGTCGTTAGTCTGAAGCGTAGCTTATTTAGTGGCACTGTATATAGAAGAAAATGGCGTCTGAAATCTAGCTCAGTGCTGCGCTGTTCCGCCATGATCTTTCCTAGTGCAACTAAATAAGCTACGCTTCAGGGTAACGACACTTGTCCATAATGTGGCTTAAAATCATGGCTGCCAGTTATCTGAAAAGTTATCTGAAATCACAGGAAACGCTTTTACGTCCTCCACAAATGTTCAAACGCTTCGCGACAGAGCAAAGCAATACTACATGAGCTTCCTAACACCGAATCTAATGCTGAGGAAGTCGCACTTTTGAATCATGACGATCGGCAGTTGCGTCTGCTCTGTACAAGCACCAAGATGGCGGCGCCCCCAGCAATATTGGGGAACGGAGTGCCGACCCTAAGCATAGCTCATTTAGTGGCGAGGTCCCCACTTCTGCACGTCCAGAGGTGTGGACCTCGTCGAAGAGGTACACACTTCTGCGCGTCAAGTCAAAAGCAACAAGAAGCAACCGTTTCCCACCCGTGAACTACACCAAGGAGTTCTGTGTCCAAGCAAGTGGCGTGGCTCTACTACTCCTTTACAATCGCGCGCCAAGTGGACAGCAGCTGACAAGATTGGCAACGGGTATGGCAAGAGAGGACACTTTCCGTCTGTCTGCCTGTCAGCGAAAAAAAAAAAACACTCAAATACACAAAGCCATGTTGCACTCGAGGTTGAAGTTGAAGGCGCTGCCGGCAAGTGCAGACTAAATTCAATTGATAAAATTCACGCTTACAAGTACCGCCAACCATTGTTGTGGAAACGTGCAAGACACGTGCGAGGAGCGGATGCTCCGCTGCCACTCGCTTCCAATGGCCGCTCATTTCAGTACTGCGCCGACAACTGCTTCCAAGGGCCGCTCGAGACACGGGCCTCGTGCACTGGCGCATTTGACGCCACTTGCAAGACGAACGCAAACACATCGAAGGCAGAGCCGTTTATTGAGAGAGTTTGGCCATACATTGGTTTGAATAGGCGAGCATCTCGGGCCAACCACAGGCCGCGAAACAGCCCCTAGCGGTGGTCGCGTGCTCTAAATTTGTGCCACGACTATACTTCGTTTCACCTTATGTGCGAGCGAAGGCAAAACTGGAAGCGCGAGCACGGAAGCTCCGTGCGTTCAGGCTTTGCTCGAGCGCGCGAGCTGGGGAGAAATGCAAAAAGCGCTGGTCTCGCGCTTCTAGCTTTGGCTTCGCTCGCAGGTAAAGTGAAACGAAGTATAATTTGAGCCGTGCCGAGCGGAACTCCGCGTCTCAAGACGCTCGCGCACCCCACCCTTTGCACTGCTTTCTTTCAGCCAGTCTCAGGACGCTGTTCTAGCAGTGCAGACAAAGGCATGGGCACGAGCGCGTGGCTTTGGAAAGTGCCTCCTATGCACGAGGTCTCGTACAAACAATAGCGTTTCGCTGAGCTAGGCTCACGCGCCTGTGCCTTTGTCTTCACTGTCGACATTTGTGAGATGGAGTAGAGGTCTCCTGATTGGTCGACGCTGTGTCACAAATTTAGTTTACGCTCTAAGCGTGGGGGGAATATTCGGCGCTGGCGGCGGCCTTTGCTCTGCCTATTGTCCAAACTCTCCTAATATACGGCTCTGATCGAAGGGCTTTAGTCCAGACAGATAAAAAGGGATCGGTGGCCAAGTGCAATAAATAAAAATAGAAAAGTATCGGTGGCCGAGTGGGCTAGAGCACTCCAGCTCGGAGCACGTGGAGCGAAAGCTCGCGCTGTAGAACCCAAGGATCCTGGGTTAAATCTCCACCCCTGCCCGTTTCGATCTGGATGAGCATCGTACCGGCGTGCGGTCGTCTATCACTATTGCGTGATGCACGTTAAAGACCCCAGGCTACCGGTTTTTTTGCACTGGCTAAATGGCTCACCTACAGCTGGGAGACAAGTCGCCCGTTGAGGCAGACCGTGTTCTAGGCTGTAAAACATACACCCAATTTGTTTCCAGACAGATAAGGTACCGCCGCTTCATTCCACCGTGACATAAGAAGATCACTGTTGAAAGAGGTGTTCATAACGGGCAATAGCATAGTGAACTCCCGAGGTTACTTATGAAGACACTAAAGTTATTTAGAGGTTCATTTGATTTTGTCTAAAAATTAGAAAGGTGAAGAGGAAAAAAAAAATAAACGTACGCCTCACCTTAGGTAGAAACGTATTTTTTACCTATTGATGGCCCGTTTGGTTTTCTTAGTAATCCTCAAAACGCGAAGTGTTTTATTTACAAGAAACAATTGTTTCGAGCGTCAAAACGCTAACGTCAAAATTCTGTTTGCATCTCAGAGTAAGCACCTGTTTGTTGGTGAAGAAAATATATTGTAATTGTTCAAAGTAAAAGAAATCATGCTTCTTTTTTTGTTTTTCATATCCGCTAGCCACCAAACAATGTCTACAGAGAATGACTATATCTGAAATATCGTTTCATAAAATAAATGTTGTTCGGAATATGTATTTTAGCCTTCTTTGCAACTCATTCAACTATTTTGTTTTTATTTACAAATACATATTAGTAGGGTGCCTTCATGTGCGCTTTGCTTAGCGTGGAGACATCTGGCCATTTTGTCCCACACTTTTATTTTACTTTTTTTTTTTCAGAAGCGCGTGAAAGAGCGTGTTCCGGCACGCGTTTTTGGCGCTGACTGTGCACATTTCGTTTTCGTCGATTTATTTGTATTTTACCCGTGAGCGCGTGCTGTCGGCATCGGGTACTACAAAGGGTGGCATCACCCTAAGCAGAAGGACATTGAGGCACCCTACATATTAGGATATCTCTGTTCAACCCTGCACAATATCAGGGTGCTTACGAGCCACGCTTGTAGCGTATGCAAGCGTTTGACCACGCGCGATAAAATAGCACACACAAAAAATAGAACCAACAAAAGTATCGCCTTCAGAGCCTTATCATGCCTTTCACTAGGAGTCTGCTGATGACTAATTACACTTTTTTGCAACGTTCAAAAAGTGCCGACCAACAGAGCCATCAATTGTAATTCTGTTGTGTCTATGTTTATGCAGCGGGAAGTTAGTCAGCTCTGAGGGCATTTGATGTCTCCGTTGGAGATGAAAGACAGTGCGGTATACCGCTGCTTGTCTGACGACTTTAACGTGCATCACGCAATAGTGATACATGACAGCACGCCGGTACGATGCTCATCCAGTTTGAAACGGGCAGAGGCGGTGGATTGTATCCACGATCAGTGAGCTTTACAGCGTGAGCTTTCGCTACACGTGCTACCGATCCACGAGCAACGAGACATCGCGATCGAATTCGAGCTCGAGAGAAAAACAACAACGGCAACAGCAAGAAAATCTCCGGTTTGAGGCATTTAGTACTAGTGTCGCCATCTCGTTTAACAAGTTGGAAATAAAATTAACAGGGTAATTTTATTTACACAAATACGCAAATACAACCATATTTTGCTTTCTCCTCATGGTCTTAAAATTAAGATTAGAGGCACCCCTAGTACGTACGGCAAAGCGTTTTGTCACGTTTGTCTTCTAAATAATTGTATTTTCAAAAATGTCTCAAAACACGCTAAAAACAGTAAAAACGGTCATATTTCTGGATTTTATTAAAAATCTCCAGCGCTCTAAAAGAAAATTCAAAGGGCCGTACAACCTTCATTACGTCATCATAAGTAACCCCCAAAAGAATGAATACTATCGTGCATTCCTGAAACTCAGGTTTGTGTAGCGAAATATGCCCATTCAGTGACGAGCGGTTGAATCCCCCTTAACCCAACACAGTTTTCATGGTTCCTTTAAGAGCTTTCATGAGGTGTCCATATCTTAATATTTTGAACACCAAAGGTATTTTATCAGCCGAATTCACGAGAAGACCGTCAGGAAGAACTGTTAAAAATGATTGACGTCAAGTGATGCTATGACGTCATTATGATGTCATCATGGCATCACCGTGAAGTCATTGTGAAATGATGGAGTTATGCTGTCACGTGACGTTACAGTCCTTCGTGACGGTTCTTTGTGACGTCCTGACGTCACGTTATAGCATGACGTCATGTCACTTTGACATCACGTGATACTATAAGGGCGTGTGACGTCACAGCCATGTGACCTCACGACGACACACGCACGTAGCGTGTGCCCTGCTCAGTCAAACACGTTATGTGTTCCCCGGGTTTTTTTCAGCACGATCAAGCTAATTAATTTTTTTTCTCGTTTCAGTATCCATCCAATCTGTACATGAAGCACCCACTGCAACACGGCGCAATGAACGAGGACTACTAGACGTTCTATAAGTCCTCGTCCTTTGCGCTGTTTGTGTTTAACCAACTAGCCCACCAGTTCATTTTGCTGCAGGATGGTTTAGTACAGGAAGCTGGACCACAAGATACGCAGGAGAGGCTCTGTCTATGGAAACCAAACCTCCGCCCGCTCATAAAAGGATTGGTGGGACAGTAGCTCCCCTCTAGCAAACTGCAGTTCACTGGCAGGTGCTAAACACAGTTCATTTGACCGTTCATTTTAATCTGCAAGCAGTAACCGTGTGTGGTGTGGTGCCTGACAAGGGGAGAACGGCGGAGAGAAGCTTCCGTGGTGCCGCCCCCCGCGCGATCTTCCTACTTTCGACAACGCTTTGACGTCTCATGCACCTCTAACTTGTGCACGTACAGGCGAAGCACGGTGGAAGGCAGAGAGCGCGTGCTGGAGTCCGGGCGTTGGAATGTTAATATAGAAGCTCATGTTTTCACGGTGTCCCGTTATATGTGACTCCAGCAAAATAATGCATATTTTATAGAGGAGAGTTATTCTTCTCCAGAAAATCTTAGAAATTGTTTTTTTTGGGGGGGGGGTATTTTTGACGAAGATCACGTGACCTTTGTCATACATATCTGTCATGGGAGATGCTCTAATGACACTCATTCTATCATAGCTCCGCAACCAATAACATTGCGGCATCAGCTGACAAGAACGCCTCAGAACGAAATCACAAATCAAGAAGCAAGATCGCAATAGGTCACGCCCATATATTTTTAGCTGTCGCTAACTACCGACGATTTCACGTCCTGCCACAATATATAGGGTGCCCAAGGAGACTTGGGAAGTGATCCGTTACAAGTAACGGATTTCTTATAATTTGTTACTTTTTCAAGTAATTTTGTAATTGCCACGTTACTTTTTTTTAAAGTAATTTGTAGTGTAATTTCGGTACAAAATATTGATAACGAATTACTTTAATTGCTCGTTACTTTAAAAAAATATAAGCATAATACAGTAAGTGGAGAAATACGAGCAGAACATTCAGCGGAATAGAAAGAGCGAGTTTAACAAAATAGAAAACATCAGGAAGGGAGAATAGCCGCAAAGAAAATACGATATTTTGTATGACGGGTCGTTAGAACAACTAAAAAAAAACGGGCAAGGCGTGTGCAAATATACGAAAGACAAAGATCAAGTAAGACAACGCCAGTAGGCTTTCCGTCACCCTCCATCGTGTTTTTCTTCTTCTCCCGGACAGGAAAAAGCTCTTCGTGCTTATTTGTTTTTGTCTTTTACACCGTTCCACATTTTTCAACTTCTTCGACGTCTCCCGCCACCTGTACAGACATCACACGCGGGTCCTCAACCTCTCAATTCGCAGGTTCACAGCTCGTGTAACAGACGATGTAGCCTCGCGCAAGGGGGTCGAATTCTCTTTGTCTTTGATGTGCGCTACTGTATTTTAGCTCGATTTTCAGGCAGGGCTCAAAAGTTCCCGGCGCGAGGCTAAGAGCATCGTCTTCGATGGTATGGACGATAATTCTTGCTGAAGCATCGGTGACTATTCGAAGCGAAAGTTCGTCTGCGTCTTTTTTTTTTTCGGGGGGGGGGGGGGGGGGGGGGGGGAGAGGTTGTGGTGACGTGAGAACCCCAAGCTTTGATTGGCTCCGATTGGAAGGATAGTGAGTAGACCTCAAAGTAAGATGCCATGATGTTTACCCACTATCCTTCTTCAATCAGAGCCAATCAGAGCTCGGCGTCGATCTGGCGTCAACCCCTGCTAAAGAAGCAGACGAACTTGCGCTCCGCATAGGATTCGTTTCATCAACTGGTATATGTCACAAACGCGTATTTAATCAGTTACATGATTTGGCAGATATCCGCCTTCCAGCAGCTTCGACTACAATATTGTATATCACAACGACGCCAATGCTATCTGTGAGTATTTGCAGCTATCATTTTTAATTTGCAAGCGCGTTTTTTTTTCTTCTTTTGTGTCGTTGTATGCCTATAAATATATACATTGTCAACATCTAACTGTATCAGGGTTTCTATGGACGACTTGGGCATATATGGAAGCGTTTTATATACTTATATTCCTTTCTTTAAATTAAAAATCAATGTTTGAATGCTGAAACTCCGAGCGAAATTATTCTTTCTAGTTACTCTTTCATAGCTGGAATTGATTAGCTGGAACACTTCACGAGGCCTTTTTGATTTAGAAATGCATTCAATTTGCCGATAATAAATAAATGATAATCCTGACGATTTTTGATCCGACGCAATACCAAAGAATTACACGGTTGCGAAATTTGCCACTTTTTTTTTTTTGTAAGTAGTCGGAATTGAATGAGTAATTTATATATAGTGTTATTGCCCTGACTGTAATTTTCAATGTTCGAAACATTATAGGGCTGTGTAACACAGCATCATTTTGTTATTCTTCTTTTCGTGCAAGTGTTTAGGATTCACAAACTTCTGTTTCAGTTGTTCCCATCAGCTACTTTGGTCTGAGCCTTCAGGCGATCCCGTTGCTAAGGTACCATATTCTCCCTCTGTACCTTCTATTACTTCGTTGGAGGAACTGCACTAGAGCTTGTTCGTCAGTTGCCTGCTTAAGTGCTCTGCAAAGACAACGTGCACAAGCCCTACTCGCCTGCTAATTTATTCCTAGGTTCTATTCATGCTTGTACGCACTACAGAAAAAAACGTAGTTGACTACTATCTGGGGCCGCTGTGGTACGCAGTTTAAAGAATTTGACGATAGTGGAATTTTCTTAAACATCCAGGCTAAGATCAAAAAAGAGTGTTTCAAGTTCCTTGTCGAAGTCAAGCTCAAAGGTAACCAACCTCATTTATCTTGCTCAGTTTGTTTAAGGCGCCCTTCATTATTTCACCAATAGGAAATACTATGTTGTCAAACTGTTACCAGATCTGGTTCGTGCAGTGACGAAGGTTCTGGCAAAGAAACGCAGTAAGTGAAGTTACGCACCTTCGTACGATGTGCCTCCATTTAAAATAAATAACAAAAAAAAACGTGTGGGTTAGTGCAGGAAACTTTGGGAAAATCCCTCTAATTGAAGTTTCCTGCGTATGCAGAGCGCAAGTTCGTCTGCTTCTTTTGCAGGGGTTGTGGGGTCCGTCAGAACATCGAGCTCTGATTGGCTCTGATTGAAGGAGAGTTGATAGAGCTCAAAGGAAGCTGCCACTATCCTTCAATCAGAGCCAATCAAAGCTCGGCGTCCTGACGCCACCACAACCCCTGCAAAAGAAGCAGACGAACTTGCGCTCCGCATAAACGGGACAAATAAAATGAAGGTAGTGATTATTACATGTTTCACTAATCACCTGTTAGCATAATTGCCTAAACTACACTTTGATTCACTACAAGTCCAGTCAACGCCAAGGTTACGATCCGATGGAGCTAATCACAGCGCCAAAAGTGCATCGTCACGCACTTTTGGCAGATCGTGACCTTGGCTGCGGTCGGACTTAAAGTGAAACCGAGTATAGGTATGTAGGGTAAGAGTGCTAGTTGCGTCAAACCTTCAAATAAGATGCTGCTAATATAGGGCTACTGGTTCACACGTATAGGAAATCAGGGAATTGCAGAAAATATAAAAATAAAAGATTTGATGCACCAGTAAAAAGATTGAAGCGTCAGTTCTTGACAGTTCGCCGTGTTTGTCAGTCGTAGTTTTTGCAGAAAGAATCTTGCAGAGCTCGGTATACAGTTGCTTAATGAAAAAGGTTGCATTATATTTAGCTAATAAGTACTATCGGAATAATAAAATTTGGATATAAAGCGCAAAATGAACACATAGAAAGGGTCATGTCTGTTATCATCAATGACTTCATGGGGTAGATATGATGCTAATTATTGAGTGTCACGAATTTTTGACAACTTTGTCACTGACTAAATGATACATTGAGAGCTTACGCGGTGTCTCGCTTGTAATATAGGCTCGAACATAATATATTGTTTTACGCATTTGCTATTTGAAAATGTGTGCCCGTAAATATTCCCAAATTCTCCTTTCTTTCTGCAGACAAAAACAACAATCACAACCGATACAAGCAAATGCTAAACTGTATATTCTCTGTTTACGAGATACAATCCATACCCTTTCTAAATCAGGTAAGATGCCCATTGCGGCTGTAATGAAGTGTATAATAATGAAACGACCGGTGTGCTCGATTCTTAAAACTGCAATGTTGACTTTCCCTCAACATTTTTTTTCTTTTTTCAGAAATTTCTACGAGAGGAGTTTTCTGTCCTAAATGATATCGTGGCGAATCATCTTGCACTGGACCCATATATGACGGTAGGAGAAAGCTGAGTCTACAATTATCGGAAAATATGGTTTTATTCATAATCACCAGCAACTGAAGGACGCGCGACTTGACAAGTCCCCAGCATCTCATTATAGCTCATCGCTCAGCAACCAATGGGATCGTGGCATATGAGCCGATAAGAACGCTAAAGAACCAATCAGGAAGCGAGAAAGGTGAATTGACATAATAAGCCCCGCCCCGCATATCTTTAGCTGTCAGGAACTATACTAAATATGTGCTTATATAGCGCCCTATCTCACCATGAACAATAAAAACAACACATATCTAAATACCATCCTCGAAACCATAGTAAAAAAAATTGCGGTTAAATGTAATTAAGTAAGTAAAATTTATTTTCTTTGCACTAGATTTATTTGATTCGAAACAGAGTTATTTGATTTAAATCAAATTAATCTGAGTTGAACCCCCGTAGACATGAAATCGTGCTTCGTAATCACTAGATGCATTTTTAAACGTGACAGATTGATTGATAAATCTGTCCGATAACTGGAAACAATTCGCGGAAAAAAGTATTATACTGTAAATTCAAAGTGCAGTTACATTTTCAGTTAGGGAAAGATGTTTTTTTCTTTTGTCAGTGAAAATGTATTATCCACTTTTTCTTTTTGCGTTCTGATTTTCTTGCAGTAAGAAATTACTTTTCAAGGATTAGTTTTATTTTTTCGCATTTTTATTTACTCGCAATAGGACGCGACAGACGAACGAAGTGGATGGTAGAAATTAAAAACAACATTCCGATTTACGATAAGGAAAGAGGGACATTGAAGACAAACAAACAAGAAAGCCTGTCTTGTCTGTTGGTCTCCAATGTTCCTCTTTAATTATCGTAAATTAGAAACCAACACGCTCAACCATCTACATCAACATTCCGATTTGCTCATATGACCACTGCCTTGTGCTGATGTTGAGCCTGAAATAAATATTTTTTGCTCGAATTCCTCGATTTAAATACAAAACAAATGTAAATGGGTGATTTCATCTCAACTCAGGCACGGATTTAGGGTCGAATTTTTAATTTTGACGAAAAAAATATATGTTTTGGGGCAATTCCTATAATAAAAGAAGACGCAAACGGCAATGTCGTCGGATTTTTTGTTCTCAAGTTATGGACCGTTGAAGCGGTCAAGGTAGAAACTGACGTTTTTCCAGCTTATCGGAGGTGCCATATTTCACTCCATCCCTTTTCCATACTTTTTACGCTACATCAATATAACTTTTTGGGAACACTCTAGACATAGACTTTTTCATGCTAATGAAGCGTCTAGGTCATAACATTTTTAATAATTTTTTTTATTTGTCAAACCACCTCTCTGCAACGATATTTGACGAAGTTCAGCAAGCTGTGCTGTGTGACCTAATCAACATAATTTTATGATCTTTATATCACCGTAAAGCTCAAATCAAGCTCTTTCTTTTGATTATATTTTCAATATTGCGCGATAAGTATATAACGCACTACATCTGCCTGAAAAACGAAAATGTCGAAAAACTAGCAAGTTTGGAGTCGATTTTCTCAAAAACCCACTTTTTATTTATTTTATGTTTTATTCACAGTTAGTTGATATAGCAGTCTATTAGAAACTACCAACAGAAATTGTAATATATTGTTTGTATTGCTGCTATTAAGACTCGAATCTCGTGCTTTGAGCGTTTTGAACGGGACTTCGCACAGGCGCTCTGCTGAGCAGAAATTTGGCCTATGTACGGTTTTTTATTTATCGTTAGCAGTTACCTCAACATCCAACCATAAACATTAATAAAATTTGGAGTAGTGTGCTTAAAACAAAATTTACCTCAAAGTCCGTATCCACAAGTGCGGGCACAGCGCTTACTTCCTCCCAATACGGGGGAATGCAGATCGTAAGAGAATTCCTCTGGGGCCTTTTGCTTTCGGCTTTGAGTTTGAAATACCGAACTTGACATGTAATTGTTATATTTTCTTATGTCAAACAGATATGCAGTGCATATACATATGTACGATTTAGTAACTGACGCTTAGGAAGTACGGTTTATTTTGTGCGCGTACGGACTCTCGTAAAATAACAAGCATTTCGTAGCGTGTAAGGCTTCAAACGTGTTAGTCATGTTTTTAGGTTTCATCTCTATTTTCAGTGATTCATGCCGGGTTACTTAGACTTTTTCTTCTTGACTTAAGTTTGTCCGGGAGTCTAGATGTTACGTACCTTCGCCGTCAATACATAGGGCGAAGCTCACACACCTTGCAAATCACGCCAGTGCCAAGTAAATAAATATTGTTAGGATGAAAATTGTTGCTACACTGGCGTTTACGCTCAGATATTGAGGTAAGTACTAACATTAAATAGAAAACCTTTCATAGGTCAAAATTCTGCTCAGCTGAGCGTCTATGCGAAGTCCCATTCAAAACTCTCACAGCACGAGATTCGAGTCCTAATAGCGGCCGTACAAACAATATATTACAATTTCTGTTGGTAGGTCCTGACAGATATTACCTAACTGAAAATAAAAAATGAAAGAAATAAAAGGTGGGGTTTTTCAGAAAATTAACTTCAAACTTGCAAGCCTTTCTTTAGAAAAACTTGCAAGTTTGAAGTCGATTTTCTAAAAAAACCCCACCTTTTATTTATTTTATTTTTTATTTACATTTAGGTAATATCGTAGTCAGCCAGGACCTACCAACAGAAATTCTAATATAATGTTTGTATGGCCGCTACTAGGACTCGAATCTCGTGCTGTGAGAGTTTTGAACGGGACTTCGCATAGAAGCTTAGCTGAACAGAATTTTGACCTATGTAAGGTTTTCTATTTAATGTTAGTACTCACCTCAATATCTCAGCATTAAAGCCAGTAAAGCAACAATATTTATCCTAACAATATTTATTTACTTGGCACTGGCGTGATTTGCAAGGTGTGTGAGCTTCGCCCTATGTATTGACGGAGAAGATAGTAACATCTAGACTCCTGGACAAACTTAAGTCAAGAGGAAAAAGTCTAAGTAACCCGGCATGAATCACTGAAACTAAAAATGAAACCTAAACACATGACTAACACGTTTGAAGCAGCCTTACAAGCTACGAAATGCTTGTTATTTTAAGAAAGAGTCCGTACGCGCACAAAATAAACCGTACTTCCTAAGCGTCGGTTACTAAATCGTACATATATGTATATGCGCTGAATATTTTTTTGACATTAGAAAATATGACAATTACATGTCAAGTTCGGTATTTCAAACTCAAAGCCGAAAGCAAAAGGACCCAGAGGAATTCTCTAACGATCTGCATTCCCCCGTATTGAGAGGAAGTAAGCGCTGTGCCCGCACTTGTGGATACGGACTTCGAAGTAAATTGTTTAAGTACACTGCTCCAAATTTTAATAATGTTTATGGTTGGATATTGAGGTAACTGCTAAGGATAAATAGAAAAACTGACATAGGCCAAATTTCTGCTCAGCAGAGCGCCTGTGCGAAGTCCCGTTCAAAACGCTCATAGCACGAGATTGAATTCTTAATAGCGGCCATAAAAACAATATATTACAATTTCTGTTGGTAGTTTCTGATAGACTACTATATCAACTAACTGTGAATAAAAAATAAAATAAATAAAAAGTGGGGTTTTTTAGAAAATCGACTCCAAACTTGCTAGTTTTTCGAAATTTTTGTTTTTCAGGCAAATGTAGCGCATTATATACTTATCGCAAAATATTTAAAGTATAATCAAAAGAAAGAGCTTAATTGGTGCTTTACAGTGATATAATAATCATAAAAATATGTTGATTAGGTCACACAGCACAGCTTGCTGAACTTCGTCAAATATCGTCGCAGAGAGGTGGTTTGACAAATAAAAAAAAATCATTAAAAATGTTATGACCTAGGCGCTTAATTAGCATGAAAAAGCCTATGTCTAGAGTGTTCCCAAAAAGTTATATTGATGTAGCGTAAAAGTATGGAAAAGGAATGGAGTGAAATATGGCACCTCCGATAAGCTGGAAAAACGTCAGTTTCCACCTTGACCGCTTCAACGGTTCATAACCTGAGAACAAAAAATCCGACGACATTGCCGTTTGCGTCTTCTTTTATTATAGGAACTGCCCCAAAACATATATTTTTTTCAGTCAAAATTAAAAATTCGACCCTAAATCCGTGCCTGAGTTGAGATGAAATCACCCAAATAGAAAGCATAGGACGGCATAGAAAGTTAACTAAAATATATTTTTGGGATTATTTTTTTTGTGAAAAAGGTTCGATTTATATGATTGACGGTAAAACCGGTCTGATTTAATAAATCGCAATTGAAATCTTCTCGATTTTGATTCGCCACCCTGCTAGGAACAGATCAAACACGTGCAAGTGACCCCTTTTTGCAAAAGTGAGCGCCACCTAGTGAGCTGCGGCACCAATTGCCGGAGTTTATCATTGTTTGCTGACGTATTTATACTCCGAACTTGCGTGTTGGGACACGATGGTTGCGTCAGAGTTCGGCGAAGACTCGGGACCAATCACACTCTTCACGCCCAAGCATGGATGGATGGATGTTAATGGCGTTAATGGCTATACCCTTTGTAACGGGCGGTCTCTTGCGCCACCTAGCCTAAGTCTGGAAAACCAAGAAATGGCGACCGCCAATTTACCCGATCGACTTTTGAAAAAAAAAAAAAAGGTTTCTATTCTACGCGTTATTGTTTGTTTCCGTAAGCACCGAAAAGTGACAGCTGATTCTCACAGCGATGTAGCGTTATTCATTTTTTTTTCTTTCTGGCTTTTTTGTTAGCTTTTTCTGAACATTACGCGGAGTTTGACGGGAGACGACCGACTCACAATTCGTGGCTTCAGTCCCTACCTGAGCGAACACGTGGCCATGTTTTTCTTCGTGGAGGTAAGACTGCAGAGCGCACCGTTTCCAATCAGTGTCCTCGAGAGCTTAAGAGACACAGGGACCGGCTCATCGTATTCGCGCAAAAGCCAATCAGACTTCCCACACCGCAGCCTGATTGGGTTTAGAGTGGCGATTAGATACACTAGCCCGCATTTTTTGAAGCTGAATATTGACTACACTACAATATCGTTTTTATTCCCAAGGGAAAGCAACGATTGTTTGCTACTAAGGTTCTTTTATTTCTAACATACATTTATGTTTAATATTAATTTGGATGTGCTAAATGTTATGTTCAAAAAGAAATCGCATATTTTTTTGGTTATTAATTCTCCAATCTGGCTGAAATATGGCACACCGATTCGATATCTTTCTAAACTGCGAGTCAAAATAATGCGCGAATATAATGTTTTTTTTTGTTTTTCTTTAACCCGCGCACTTTATTATTAGCTGCGGATGCCAAGCCGGTAATAGAACCCGTTCGTGACGTCACATTTGGCCGCTAGCGAAAAACGGAGCGAAAACGAAAAACCCCCATGGGAGTTACAGTCTCGGCTTACGTATCGTGTGATTAAGACTTTTATTTTACTTCGCGGGGGGGGGGCGGGGGGGGGGGGGGGAGGGGGGATCTATAGGGAGCCAAAAATGACATTTACGTTTAATGAGACCACCGTCTTTGCCTCGGTTAATATAGCAAAATAATAAATACAGACGGAGGAATTGAAGATAACGTAATACGACAGGCGAGCTGGTTACAGTTAAACTTTTCTAAAACCCAAGACGGAGGCTACAAAGAGGGGACAATACGTCTCAATCGAATTGAGGCGTCTTGTGTTTGATCACTCTTTATAGCCTCCGTCTTGGGTTTTAGAAATGTTTAGACGGAGAAAGTTCTTTTTAATGAGGATTTTGTCTCCGCATTTTTAGGGTCTTTAAGTTTTAGCAACATCCTCCGGTCGTGCCATTACACCATAATAGCCCGGATGTGCGCCTTGTTTTTATACGAGCCGTAAAACCCGAAAAGATATATAGATGTATTCTGTTGTTCCCCACGTCGAGAATACCCAGTCGTGAGCGAATCGCGAATACCTACGAATGTTCCTGGTTGTCTTCTAGTCATCGTGTGACCCTAACAAGGATCACTTTGCGGCGCACCAGGACCAAGGTCTGTCACCAATGACCAGGTAATTTTTAAAGTATGTGGACGCTCTAGATGGCAGATTTGGATAGTCCTCATTACGAATGGATACAACACGACTCGTTATAAATACCAATTAGACATATACCTTTGAAATGTTTTCTTCACTTTGCTCGGAAAGTATTCATACGAGTAATCGTAACTCTTTTGGAGGTTATTAACAGACTTGTAACCATTACATTAGTTTTTGCCTCATTCCTCTTTTCCTGCTTTCCCACGTACCGTGTCGCTGTTATGCTCATGGCTATAGTCACGTGTCACTGCTATGTTTAAAGATCTAATCGCGTGTCACTAGCGCGTCAATGCTATGTCTATGGCTATGTTCATTTATTTATTTATGTTCATAGCCATAATATTATTGGTTATAGTCAATGATGAGATTATGACAGTTGTGATTAAAACCTCAAAAACTAAATCACGAAGCAACGAGCATAAACACAATAGGCCACGCCCAGGTGGTTCTTAAACTGTCGGTGGCTACATAAGAAAACATGCGTCACCTGCAAAAACCGTTGGCACTCTATAAAAGGGAAGACGTCGGTTTTGTTTCTCAACACAAAGAGCACACGGAGCAAATGACTGCTATGAAAAAGCCAAATTTAATTACACCCAACTTGTTATTTTGAATATGCGTGCAGCTTTGGCTGCTGTAGAATCTGAAGATTATAGTGTAGTCGCTGACAGCTGAAGACACATAGGGCGTGCTAAGCTCCAAATATCTTATTAAAGCATGAAATGCTTTTTTTTTTTCAACGCTACACCCCAAATCCCAAAGTTTTGTCAATCCGTCCGTCCGCGCATTTCCCGCTAAATGTAGCGGGAAAAATGAAATCATGAGACCTGTACACGAATTCAGTTTCTCAGCTAAATTTAACATGAAAATTGATGTCACGTGACCTGATGTCTTGGCACATACATACCAATTCAATTTCCCCCTAAATTTAGCGGAAAAATTAACGTCACGAACCCTATACATAATGTTTGTTCCCACGCTAAATTTAGCGGGGAAAGTGGCGTCACGTGACATCACCTGACGTCATGTGAGCTATATATATCTTGGCGAAATTAACGGCGCGTGACCTTTACGTCAACTCATTTTCCCCGGCTAAATTTAGCGGGTAAATTGACGTCTTGTGGCCAAAACATTAATTTTGTTTCCCCACTAAATGTAGCGTCAAATTGACGTCACGTGACCAATACACCGCTTCAGTTGCCCACAAAATTTAGAGGGAAAATTCACGTCTTGTTACCTAGACACCAATCCAGTTTCGCTGCTAAATTTAGTCGGGGAAATCGACGTCACGTGCCCTGACGTAACGTGACCTATACATCCATTCGATTTCTCCGCTAAATTTAGCGGGAAAATATGGGTCACGTAACACACCGATTATTTCACCAATTCCCTATAATGCATTTAATGTATCATAGGACTGCGAAAGTAACGCAATTGATCCGATTGCGGCATTGATTGCGGCATTAGCCGATGAGGACGCCGTTCGAATTAGAGGAAGTTCGAATTACGGGCGGAGAAAAAGAGAAACACGAAGCTGGTAAGACACGCCCGTGTGTTTCTTAAGCTGTCAGTGCTCTTAGATAACGAGGCCATCGCCCTGGGAGCCTCTACGTCACGTACTGGAGGCTAGCGCGGGGTGCAGCTCGGATACGAGTGCCGTGTCAACGTTCGCCTGAAGCTCGTGTCCAATCATTGAGAACCCGAGTCCCAGTCGAATGCTGACGCAGCACTCGTGTCCAATGAGTACCACGCGATGGCCTCCGGTATGTGACGTAGAAACTTTTTTAAGCTTACAAATTTGTACAAAAACGAACACACACAAAGAAAAAACGTGAAAGTTCCATTAATGCGGTTTGTGCAGGTGAGTTATTTAACCAAGTGGATATAGTATACGTATTCTAATCGTGACGATGGGTCGGATAAATAACTGAAATATATCAATTGACGATTTAATTATTGAAAACAAAGATATTTTTTTTCTAATTGGAGATATGCTGAGCGTCATCGAAAACCACTAAACCAGTCATTATTAGAAAGACTTGTAGCACGTGGGAAGCACGGTGAAGCGCTAAAGTTACCACTCGTGCATCAGGTGTAAGGTTACCGGTACGTTCTCGGCCTTTGTACAAATTACTAATTTAGTTGTTTTCGCTGAGCAAGTCTCTAATTAAAACCACATAGTCTATATTTGCCTTAATTAAACGTTAATGAACACATTTTAGTTAATTAGCCGACCGATCGTGACGATTAGCCCCCTATATTATGTCCCGCTGTCCGTATAACTCACCTGCACAGATCGAAAATAATCTAACTTTCACGTTTATTGTTTTTTTTTAAAGAAATCTGTTAAGTTTAATAAGAAAGACCTCTGTATACGCTGGACAGTTAAGTTCAATTCGCTAGTCACAAGACTAAGCTAGTCCCGTGTGATTTCGCCTAATTATTCTCTGCATCTTATTTTTCGTTTAGGATAAATGGCGCCATCTCGCAGTACCCACCATTCTCGGTCCTGTTCTCCTGTCGAAACGGCAGCCCGATGTCCAAGGACCCCTGCGTTTTGTACATTGATAATAAATCTGGAAGACATTGAATAAAAGACGAAATCTACGATAGTTCCATATCTCCAAATGTTTCATACGTCCAGCAGACAACGTCGTCTACTGCGATTGATCAGCACCGCACCGCTGATCAATCCCAGCAGACGGCGTTGTCCCGCTCCCTCGGTCGCGCCGTGGAGTAGAGGGCCCCTGGAGCGTCTACTTTACCGCAAAGCACCTGGAAGAGCCAGTCGCTGAGATCTTCAGGAGAAGCTAGACCAATCAGGAGGCTGGAAAAAAATTGTTGATACCCATTGTCGCCGTCAACGAAAGAAACGCAGAACGTGGCTTATTATGCTCGTTCTTCCGCTTTGTGATTGGCAGTTCGGCATACTCATCGGCCAATGCTGCATTCTGATTGGCTGCGGAGCTATAATGAGATGTTCGGGAGTCGCCATGCCCCGCGTTTCTGAAGTTGTCGACGACTATAGACATAAAAGTACAAACACCGTCCGTGCAAAAAAGAAGTCATTTATTTACAAGAAGTCGGCAAGGAGAACGATTCTCAAACGGAGTATATCCTAAACTCGAACAAACTCTTCCCGAGGTTTCACAGACAACGCTTTGAGAAACATTGCGAGCATGAAAACATGGCTCCCCGCGGCCCGCCACTCTAGAAAAATGCGTTTATTCGCCCTATATATTTTCTCTGCAAAAGCGTGCACCGCTCATGGTAACGTATACTTTGAACCCGCGTAACATACACATATACGGTTCCCGACACTGTTAGCGCAAACGCGACATCGATGCTTAATCGTATTTGGCCTCGAACGGGCATTGGCGCCGGGCGGGCACCCTTCGAAAGCTGGTTTACACGCTCGGGACCGCTTAAACCGGACGCCTAAAACCGGGTTTTAAGCCTCTTGCGACTGCTTATACGACCGTCTGCGCAGCGGTTGTGAGCAATCTCAAGAGGCTTAAAAACCCGGTTTTAGGACTTTCCGGTCGAAAGCCGTCACGAGTGTGTGAGCCAGCCTCGAGGTTAGTGTCCTAGCAGAGCACTTTCCACTACACTAGCGGTTGTGATCGGAGGCTTCTGACATTAAGAAAAAAACAATTCGCGTCGATCCTTTGTTCGCGTTAACAGTTTCGCGCTCTGTACGAGATCAATAAATTGGCTGACGTTATATAGCTCTTCGGTTGGGTCCCAGTGCAGTTGGATATATGAATACCGTGGCTGTCCGAATAGACTAGCTATACTTTGTTTCCCCTTAGATGCAGACGCAGCCGACGTGCACGAGATGATGGAAACAATCAGACAGCGTATAAAGCTCACCATCATGGTGTTCGTCATGTTCTCATACGGGGTTCTATCATCATCAGAAAAGGCCTAGGGACTTGCGCGTTTGAATCTGCTTGATTGGTCGCCCTTTCCTCGTCGGCTACGTCTGGACTTAAGCTGAAACGAAGTATACAAATACCGTGTTGGAGTCCTCTTGGTCACGAGTGGTCCGCAGTGATTTGGTCCGTGTACTGAAGTAGTCGGTTGCCAAGTTTGTCACTTGTCTGTATGCCGCGTTTGAGAAGCTCGTATCAACTTGCAGTTATACAATTATTAACGTACAAACGGCTCACGTGTATGGCGTCTTATGTATAGGGTGTCTCGATTACAAATGTACGGTAGTCCGGCATAAAAATGGGAAGATAGGAATTCGGCCTCGATATATGCTCCGGTAACGTTTGAAGCCTGACTTGAGTTATGGAGTAACTATAAGCTCCCATTCGTAACATGTTTTTTTGCGGAGCCTCGTATATTTTTGTTACATTTTCGAGTCGTTTTACGACTTTCACTTTTCAAATATTTGCTTTCAACGGCCCAGTTCTGGCGAAATTAATGTCGGACTGCGTGCTATTTCTCTGAAAACATTATAATAACCTGATTAGTGTTAGTAATAGGAATAGGTATTATCACCAAATACTGAGGCTTGTCCCTGATACCCCTGCTGATATTTTCAGTCGAGATACAGCTGATTTTAACCTTAAAAATTTGCTGCCAAGTGTCTCGCGATGGACTGGGGGCAGCAAATACGTGTAGCCTAAAATTGCGTCGGTCAGGAGATATGTAGTGCAGGAATCTCCTTCGGTGTATTTGGTATACTCCTTAAAAAGAATATTTTTATAACGTCTCTCTAAACACGGACAAACAGCTATGCGAGGAGTGAAATCAAATTGGTAGTCTATTTGATAGTCTTGGTTTGGAAAAAGGTATATGTGTTTTTTACAACAAGAAGAAAAGGACTAAATAACATTTAGCATTGTGAAAAACACCCATTTCGGTAAATGCGAAGACCTATAGAAAGAAACGTGCTCTTTTTCTTTCTAGTCACTTCATTCGGGAACTCCGAAGCTCATTAATCTATTGTGTAGTGTTTTGTTTGATGGAAACCCCGAGCGGTTCGCAGTACCGTAGATTGTGAAGAAGGGGTGAGTCATTACGAAAACCCAGGGTGGAGGTGTTTTTTTCTTTATTTTATTTTGCAGTGAATTGAATTCACCAGCTCACCTGTCGTCGTTTTTTTTTTTCAAAGAAATGAGTGTTTTACGAGGCACTGGATAGAAAAATGTTTTCTGGAACACTAAGTATAATGTTGAGTTATGATTGATAGTGCAATTAAATGCAAAGGTGCGAGCGAGCTGGACAAGATTAACGAGAATAATCTCCGGAGAAGGGGAACAAGGGAGACAAAGGACAAACACGAATCTCCAAACAATCTCCAGTGTTTGGAGATTCGTGGTTGTCCTTTGTCCCCCTTGCTTTCCTTCTCCGGGGATTTTTTTTTTTTTGTCATGTTGAGTTAAAGGATACGCTTTATTTGTTTTGTTTTTTTTTTGTTACAAAGTAAACGGCGAAAGTATAAATGAAACATTGCGCAACTTAACTGGAAAACTTCGGCGGATAAACAATGTTGCACAGAATACTTAGGCTGGATTGTTTTTCTGAGTATACTTGCAGTTTATCGGATTCTTAATTTTAAAATTAGATTTTGGTTGCGTCATGATTTGATTTTTTTTGTTTGAATTGCGGTGTTGTTGAAGCTTACAAAATTTACTTTGGTTTAGAATGCAGCATTTTAGCTTCGTATAGTTGCATGGTGTGTTTAGAAAAAGTGAAATTCGGTTTTACATGTCAGTGTGTAACCTTAATTGCTATTGAAGTCTTCTAAGTCATGGTATCACGTATGAAAGTTCGCGTTCTCAGTAAACTGTTATCGTCTTTTTGTATTTCACAGGTGTGTGAATAAAGTGGCGCATTCATAGAAGCGTGCGAAAATAGCTTCAGTAAAAAGGCAGAAGTGTTAACCGGCCTCTTGTGCATGATGATAGTTGTACATTTATGCTTTTACAAGGTATAGGCAGATTTGACTTTATAACCTTTGAGATGTACTCTCCAGAATAAAAAAAAAAAATCAAGTACTTGCCTAGTTTTTGTGTTTTTGTTTACTTGCTGAGACTTAAATGACCCCGGCAAGAAGCTTAAAAGACCTTACCAAAAGGATCTTTCGGTTATTTCAATAAAAAGAAAACAAACTATTTAAAAAAATATTTGTGAACTTAGTGATATAGGGAAATATGGCGCTTTCTTGTTGATGAAAGCAAACAGAATATGTGAGTCAGCTAGCATTTCTTAAAGTGCACCGCAAATTCCACCACTGATGCGGTTTCCGAATCAAATACACAAGTTTCTTGAACATTTTGTATGAAAGCGTAACCTTTGACTGAAAAGCGTTCTCGTTTCCAGGAGTGTCGTCGGCGCTTGGTTGATTATAGGTGGATTGTTCTAGTCATTGTAAACTTTGTCTTAGCAACACACGTTGGTCCCGGGCGCAATGGTTTGGAAGCCTTTCGAATGTAATGGTCTCAGCGTAAATATTTGTGTTGTAACTCTCTATTGGTGAAGATAATAGATGAAGACAATAACCCAATGCTGCACTTCTTTTCATGCGTCACGTTAGTAAAACAAACAAAAAAAAACCCTTAGACTAGCTACACGACGTATGTGCTAAAGTTTTAGAAAACGATGCGGACGCATTCTCTTGAATTAATGAAACTTTCACCTGAGGTAGCAGATAAGCATGAAACCGAGATGACGCGAGTCTAATGCTTTTTCCAAAAAAACAATAAAAAAGTATGTTTTGTTTTCAAAGATTCTGAACAAAATACCACTGTTGCATATTTTAGGAACACTTTTTTTTTCAGACGATCGATTTAATTTCGTTTTGCGAGAGATTAAATCGATCGTCTGATCGATTTAATCTTGCGCGCGAGAACCTGCAGCTGTCACTGGAGGCTCGCGCGCGCAAGCTTTCTAACAAAAAATCAGATCCTAACAACGCCTGGAGGTCTAAACACGAATCCGCGAAGGTGTAGGTTCGATAAAATGCGATGAAAAAATTTGATTTGCGTTGTTGAGGTGTTTCCGCCCCTCGTAGGTAAAGCCTCTCTCATAAAAAAAAAAAAAAAGAAAAGAAAACTGCCCACGCAGAGCTGCGTCGTCGCACTCATCGCTGTCCAATCGCACGTCTGCAAACCGGTTTCCTAAAACGTTCGAACCGGGCCGGTTAGGAAAAAGAGTAAAGGGCGATTCACACACTTGAAGTTAGGTCCGACCGACTGCGAGGATTGCTATGGCAACAGCTGCGTCGGCTTCATGAAAATGAGGTAAAAACCGGTTTTGTTGTAGCCGACGCAGCTATTTCCATAGCAACCCTCGGACTAGCTCGGACTCAACGCAAGTGTGTGAATCGAGGTTAACTGACAACAGTTACTACATCAAAAAAAAAAAAAAAAAGTGCTTACAACCCGAAAGAGAGCAACAGTCTCACAAAATTCTTCGTTGAGTGGAGGGTAAACGTGAACGTGGCGGAAGTGACATCATTGCTCTAGTTTGCTACAGGTTAAGAAGAGCGGCGCAAGCCCCGCCCACGAAGCTCGTTTTATCAACGTGCGCCGTTGATGGCTTCTTTCTCTCCACTCTCCACCTCTCCAGCGTTAGCTCCGCGAAAGTGGAAAGAGCGACGGAATTTGTGAGAGGAGCTTGCCCTGCTTTTCTTAACCTGCAACATACTATAGGGCGGTTCCACAAAGCTCCTTTTTTAGTTTTTGCAAGTCATGTCCCGCCATGTCGATGAACGGCGTCCATTCCTTATTGGCTTTCCCTATTAAGTTGCGCGCAGGCGATTCATTATTGACGTTCTCTTTGGAGTTGGTGAAAAGCACAAACATGGTGGTTGGCTCTGTCCACGACATAATTCTGAGTAAGTACGATCGGGGAAGTATTTGGGCCGTACGAACACATGCTTACTTTGTGTTTTTTTTTTTTTGTGTGTGTGTATCTTTAAAGGATTAGTTTCTTAGGATCTTCAGGTCACTTTGAGGTATGTTTCTGGCCGTTTATTTTCCCCGCTAAATTTTGCTAAAAAATGACGTCACATCACTTGTTGTCACGTGTCGGACGTACAAATTCAGTTTCCCCGCTAGATTCAGCTAGAAAATTAATGTCACGTCACCTTGGCCAATTCAGTTCCCCCGATAAATTTAGTGGAGAAAATGACGCCACATGATTTGATGTCATGTGACACATACACAAATTCAGTTTACAAGCTATATTTAGCGGGAAAATGGACGTCACGTGACCTCAACGCCAATCCAGTTTTCCCGCTAAATGTAGCGGGAAAAATGGCGTCTTATGACTTCATGTCACGTCACTTCACCATCAATTCAGTCTCCTCGCCAAAGTTGGCAGGAAAATGACGTCACATGGCTTAATGTCACGTGACCTACACACAAATTCCGTTTCCCCGCTAAATGTGGCGGGAAAATTGACACGTGACCGCACGCGGCTCTTTCAATTATATCTGCAGTTAATCGCTTAATTGGACGACAAGATAGTTGGTTTTTGCCCCATTTTCTTCTTTCAAGTCGCCCCGGCACCATCTACTGGTGCCTTTTTATCTGCCGACGGGTAAACTTCTCGGTCCCCGGCTCTTCGTAAGTCCAAATAAAGACCGGTATGTATAAAAATCGAGTATAAGCCTGTGCTCTTTTATGTTCCTGACTACTCTGGCTGGCGCAGTCGATCACGACGAGAAATAACTCGAGCAAGCTGGAAAACACTACTTCCGCGCATAGAAATTTGACATGGGGCGAAAGTTAACCAACATGGCGTTCGACGAGATTTCGAACCCGAAGTGCGTCACGTGAAACCGCCCTACAGGTGGCGTTGACGTTCAAGATTTCCGCGTAACGAAAGGATGAGTGGGGTGATCCAACGAGGAGATGGTGATGTCTTGGAGGGAAGGTGATTCCTTGAAGGGCGGGTGACTCGGTGTTCGCTCTTCAAGAAAGAGTATCTCAAATATTGTACTCTGGTCCGTGGTCTCCCTTGTGATCGCTTGTGATGAGTTCAAGCATTGCAAGCACTCTGTCCACTTTGCGATCCAGGGTAAGTAGCTTGAGGGAAACGACGAGAAAAAATAAATTAAATGCGTCATAATCCTACTGACAAAAATTCACAACATGCGTGAGAATCTCTTCTTCGGTGCTAGAATGAAAAACAAAGGCGAATAATAAGAACGATAGGGCTAGTTTGCAGTTCATTCTGAAAAAAAAGCACAAACGGGCCAATGACACACTCAGAGTTAAAGAAGGCAGAAAGACAACGGTACGGACTTCAACTAAACTGTATTGGTTCTGACATCGAGTAAAAATACTACGCCACAAGCAAACAAGTCAGGGAAATAAAACATGCAAAAGATGGAGTTTAAATACACCTAAAGTATTTCCCCGACTCGCTTAGTTGTCGCAGATGTAGTATTTATACTGGATGTCAGAACTAATAAAGCTTAGTTGTAAGTCAGCGCTGTTATATCTGACTGCCTTTCTTTCACTATGTCCGTGTCTTTGCGCTGTTTGTACGTTTGAAAACAAAGATGAGTAAGCACTGCCTATTTTTAATCTACTGATACGATCAAACGTACTTCACGGATTTTTCAAAATTTCAGTAAGGTAACACCAGCCGAAATATCCAACAAAGATATTAAATAGGTGTACGAAGGAATGACGACAAGCTTATTTTAACGAAATTGTTAATTAAAATGTTATAAAACCTTTAACTCTTTTAGGGTTCCATATACAAAATTATAATATTTTACCATCGATCATGCTTGGCTGTGAGCTAACAAATGACAGCTGTCTACACTCTAAAAAAAAGAAAGAAAGATTTGTGAGTTCACTTTCCTGCAGAACACAAGAGAAGGTATACTGGCGAACAGTAAAAGCGTATCCTATAAAATAACGAAGTTAAGAATACGATTACACACACACACACACACACAGACAAACACACACACAAACAAACAAACACACACGCGCACGCGCACACACACACACACAAACAAACAAACAAAAGTTAAATATGCGTAGGAACGATTTGAGCGTGGCGTTTCACTTGCTAATTGTCCCTGCGCACATCGCATTTTTTTTCAGATCTAATAGACCCTTTTTGAAAGTCCATCGAGCAACAATAGCTGTCGCCATTTCTAGGTGGCGCAAGCTACCGCCCGTTACAAAGGGTATAGCCATTAACATCCATCCATTCATCTATCGTCGGGCACGAAGTGTGTGATCGGATCCGCGTCCTCGACGAAGGCTGACGCAGCTCTCCTGTCCAATACATGCTTACAGCACGTGACCAAACAATGGCAATCTAGGGTAATTGGCTCAGAAACTGCTAAACTGCACGCGCTTTTTAAATGGGTCCATTATTATCAGCTTTGAATTTTGCTCAGGTCTTTCTATTGTTCGTCGTGATTGGCTGTATCCGTGTTCTTCCGGAAAGAGAAGTAACAGACATCAATTTGTTTAGTGTGTGTACAGTTAGTAAGATTTGAAATACCTGGACCTCCATCCTGTGTAGTCTCGCGCCGACGGTCATGGGCTTAACGCCCTTTTCGTTCAGGTAGGATCCCGGCTTGCCAAGGGTCTGGTCCAGCCTGCGTAAACGTGGGGCTTTGATATGTGGAATAGCGCTACTATGGTTGGAACGCCTCTTTGACTAGTCTGTTTTTAGCGTCTTATACCGTTCATGCATCAAAAGGGATCCTGAAATTAGCAGCAACTGACGTCAAGAGAACCGGCGTGACGTGCTGTCGGTCGTCGCGATCCTGACGGTTATTCGTAGAAATTCTGGCAAAAGCAAAGTGCGAGCTAACGCCAGTGTTCCTGACCTCAATCGCCATAGCGAACCACATAGTCACTAGAAAGACACGAGGAGCAGGGCACGTCTCTTTCGAACGCCTGATCTCCAGCACGCGCTCGTCGCCTTCAGTCGCGCTTTGGCTGCCTATGCATGCTCAAAGCTCACGGGGAGCCCGAAGTGTTATCGAAGCTGGGAAGCTTGCGCTAGAGGCAGGACAGCTGAAAGTCCGCCTTCCTATTCTAAAGGCCCCTACACACAGTTGCGTTTGAGTGCGTTTGACTGCGTTGCGTCGAGAACCGAAAGCGAGTCACCGGCACATCTGTGCTTCGTATGAAGCGTGGAATCCAATTCAAGGAATCATCTTGGCACGCGATATAAGCAGCAGGGATGTCCTGGTTTCTCGCTGCCGCAACGCAGTCAAACGCAGTCAAACGCAACTGTCTGAACCAGGCTTTATCCTTTCAGTGACTATGCGGAGAGCAAGTCGTCTGCTTCTTGCGCAGGAGTTGCGGTGATGTCAGAACGGTTCGCCGTACTCTGATTGGCTTTTATTGAAAAGATAGTGGGTAGACCCCGATGCTAGATGCCTTAAGGTCTACCTACTTTTTTTTTTTTATCAGCCAATAAGAGTTTGGCGTTCTGAGATAATCGCAACCCCATATGCAGGAAGCAGACGAACTTGCGCTTCGCATAGCACCACCTGGTCGCAAGCAATCAAGAGCTGTCAAACGTACTCGGCCGTACTCAAAAAGCAAAAAAAAAAAAAAGATGAAGCCTTAAACTGCTGTGATTGGCCTTCGATTTCCTGTAATTACCAGCCCTAAATTGCTGTAACTGGCCCTCGAGATGTTGTGTAGCAAAGTGTAGTCATTCAGATGGTGTTTTTAGAGTAACCATGAGGTTGTTGGGATGTTTATCCAGCTACTCACCTTCGTTGGAGCTCCTTGATGCGCACCATCATGTTGACATGACCCTGAGAATACTGCTCGATGACGTCACGGACGTCGTAAGGCTTTCGAGCTTGCTGTTGGGGAGAGATATGTAATGAGAAGACAAGTTGTCTCATAGAGTATGTCTACATTTGGGTATGTTTAATCAAATTAAGTTTGGATTTTGTAAGCTTTGCATCGATGAACCTGATTTTTAATCTGTTCAGCAAGAAAACAAGTGCAGCTAAAAGACTCGTGCGTGTAGCATACCCACGACTGATGTACATTGCAAGTTTTCCCGTTTAAGGAGTAATCAAGGAGTGAACCATGACCTTCAAGCATTGCGTGCTGTCGTTAATCTTCGTTTAAAAGTATTTTCTCTTAATGATTTTCCCGCTATAAATTGTACTAAAAGAAATAAAACAGCATTTACAAATATGCCTCATCCACGAGGGAAATTATGCCCTGCCGAAAATGGGTTCCCGACGATTCGTTTACTTGCCTGAAACTTCCGCCGGGCCACGAAATATTTGATCTTTCGTATCCCACGTATTGCATTTTTGTGGGCCTCTGTCAAACTGCACACAATACAAAAATAATAATAAAAAATGAGAGGAAAGCATATAGCCGTTATTTCTCTTTTTTCTGGGTTACAAATATTATGATTTTGCATAGCTTTTTAATGTGATTATACGTATTAAGACTGCGAGTTGGGCTAGTAAGTGATCTATACTGTAGATTACGCCTAAGAAAAACGAGGATAAAAAGATGAGAGGCACACAAGACAGGGCGTAACCTTCAACTGAAATTTATTAGAATACGCATATAAAAATGTAAAAAAGTTGTAGATGCGCAAAGAGGGTATACTTAGATAATGTGTGTGTGTGTGTGTGTAAAACGTTTAACGAGAAAAACAAAAGAAGTGGTCGCACTCGCGCGTGACTTCTTACTTAGATAATAAATTTTGTTAAACTTAGATCATAAATAAGTTGAAAGTTACGCCCTGTCCTGCGTGCCACTCATGTTTTTGTCCTAGTTTTGTTTTTTGCGTAATCCACAGTATGATTATAACGGAGCCAGTCTTACCAGAAAAATTTCGACCTCGGAATAAAAAATTAGTCCGTCCAACCTAAACTCACGTAGTCGACTGCGCGTCTGGAGGCGACTCAAATGATTAACGAGTGCATAAACTCCATAGAGTCCACTAAGCGAGTATAGTGTTCAATTATACTTCATATATTTATATCTGCTTACGAGCTGGTAATAGCTGACGTTCTTGGTCTAGCTTTAGCCCACGATGGAGTCAGACTCCGGCATATTGTGTACAAATGTTTACTTTAGCCTGTTAAGATTTGGACGGTCATAAGGCGTTCGTTCATTCAATTACCACTGAGTGATGCAGGTAAAAGTATCCAGGTTAGCAGCAGTCATACTACCTATTAAATAAGTCATTTTACTGCGGAGACACCAAATTTAGTTTCAAGACAAACCGATGATCCGTTTTATGACCATAAAACATACAAAAAAACATATTCGTGTAGTTTTCGCACAAAAAAGCTCAGTTTAATTTAAAAACAAAAACCAAGATAAAAAACAACAACAGGCATGTCCACAACATAAATATGAAATAGAATTTTCGTCCCGCAACTCTTTTCGTCCCCAAACAAAGCAAACCAAATAGCTCTCACCTGGTTACCTGAGGCGACTCGTCAACGTCTATCTCAACGTAGTCGTCTTTTGGATCGTTGCAGTTCGAGTTCGGAGCCGTGAACGTTTTGCGTCTTTGCCCTGCGCACAAAGTAGTGTAGTGTTTTTGTCTCACACGGTCGTCAACACGGCAGCATACACTTGACGTGTGCCAAACCTGTGTTCTCCCAGTAATCTTTGAATCGGGCATTTCGAAGATATTAGGGGTATATACGGAGAGCAAGCTGTCTACTTCTTGCGCAGGAGTTACGGTCACGTCAGAATGATACCGAGCTCTGATTGGCTTTGATTGAAAGGACAGTCGGTAGACCTCAAGGCTAGATGCCTCAAAATATACCAACTATATATATATATATATATATATATATATATATATATATATATATATATATATATATATATATATATATATATATATATATATATATATATATATTTATATAATGACATCTTGGGGCTAAGTAGGCTGTAGGCGGGACTTGGGGCTAAGTAGGCTGTAGGCCTTCCTCAAGCGGGACCTCAAGCGGGACTTGAAAAGTCCCGCTTGAGGAAGAAGGGTCCCCCTTCGAAACGTCGCGGTTTCTGTATAACTTATACATGTTGAATTAAACCTTCCAAGTTTGTTTGACCCTCGGTGGCTTCTACTTCTATATATATATATATATATATATCAATCAGCGTTTATTTCAGCTTGAAACACAAACTGAGGGTGGCGAGAAAAAAGCAGTGTCGTCCACTGCTTGACGGGCCTCGCCACCCTTACAAGTCAGCAGTGTAAACGCGGTAAAAATAATATATATATAAATGAATAGTACAGTCAAAATGAGAAGTACAGACAAATTATAGAAAAGCATTCCTAAGGACAGAAGAAGACATATCACTCAAATGATCACATAGAGGAGTATTCAAAAACTTAGGCAAGATATATCGCAACATTGTAAAGCCATAGTTTGTTCTACATCTAGGTAAAACAAAGGTGTCTTTTTCCCTGGTTGCATAAGGCGTATTGTGGGGCACAGTAGAAACAATACGTGAAAGAAAATTATCATTTCTTGCTATTATATTTTTGTAAAAACACGCGAATCTATATTCAAACAAATTATATACAGGCACAATTTTAAACTGCAAGTAATCCTGCCCGGTTGGGGAATTATATGGAGCTTTTGTAATAGCACGTAACATTTTTTTTGTAAGATCAGAAGCTTCTGAGTATTGGATGTTGTGGTATTACCCCAAACAAGGAAACAATAGCTTAAATACGAATAAAAGAAAGCGTAATACAAAGTAAGTTTAGTTTTTTCAGGTAGAACATGCTTATTACGTGAGGTAATTCCAACAACCTTGGAAAGGGCAAGACAAACCTCGTTTATGTGGGCGTCCCATGTCATCGTTGCAGTAAAACTTACACCGAGAGATCTAAACATTTCTACGTACTCGATGACGGTGTCACTCAAAACTAAAGGCGGTAGGTGCATTACAAGTTTTCCTTTAGGGCGAAATATTGCGGCTTTAGTTTTCTCTTTGTTTATTTTCAATGAGTTGACTAATGACCACCGTGCTAATGATGTCAATACTCTGTTAGCAGTGCCAGTTATTTGTTCAACGTCGGAGGAGGAAAAGAAAAGGCTCGTATCGTCAGCGTAAATAACGTATTTTGCGAGAGTACTAATATTGGAAATGTCATTTATATATATATTAAACAAGAGTGGTCCAAGGAATGCTACCCTGAGGGACACCATTAAAAATTTTAAGGGAATCGGAGCGAGAGTGATTTACAATGACATATTGTAATCACGAGCTTAAATATGATTTAATAAGGCTGAGGGCGTGTCCTCGTACGCCGTAATGCTCGAGCTTAGCAAAAAGTATTTTATGATTTAGAGTATCAAACGCTTTACTCAAGTCAATAAAAATACCAAGACGTTGTGATTCAAAACTGTTCAAAATATATTCTTTTTGAGCAAGCGAGGCACGTTCCGTTGATATATTTTTAGTAAACCCATACTGGCAATCAGATATTACAGAATGCTTTAAGAAAAAATTGTTGAGGCGGCAATGAATTATTCGTTCTAATCCTTTAGAAAAAACGAAAGTATAGATATTGGTCTATAGTTACCAAATTCGTTCTTATTTCCTTTTTTTATAAATTACGGCTACTCTAGCTAGCTGCATTGCTGTTGGAAAGTGTCCCGTCATAAGCGCTGCATTATATATATATATATATATATATATATATATATATATATATATATATATATATATATATTACAATTAGTTAATTTGAGTTTCGAGTTCTGACATCACCGTAATCCCTGTTCAACGACCAGACGAACTTTCGCTCCGCATAGCTTTAGTATAGTCGTCAAGTATGTGTCTACAACCATTGACGGCGAAACAAAAGACAAAAAAAAAAAAAGAAACGCACGGTTTGATTTATGACGTTCGCGATTTTTGCTTCACTGTCTGTTCCTAGGCGTTCGAGCGTTATTTTAAGCAAGACAGGTCGATCCAATTTACACGTCGAGTCAACGTTGCGTCGAGTGTACAGCCCATGTTTGCTCAGGTCTTAGTGACTGAACAGTCTACAAGACAAGCCTTGCGCATGACGACCTCATCGTGTCTCGATTTCCGACCCGCCCCAAAGCGGCAAACACGCTAAAGCTCGACCAGAGTCGCCGCGAAGCAGCAGACGCGTTTGTCTTGGCGTCTCCGCGTGCTAGCTTTGCGTTCGTTGTGAGACGCTACAACACGCGCTAGCGGCATGCTGACGCAGAACAGGTGGCGCTATAGTAAAGACGCTTCGGGGAGGGGCGCACACCTTGTTTGTCTGCTAGGCGGTATTGGTACAGTCCGGATCTAGCGCACAACGCCTCACCTAGTTTCCCGCTGTCTTCAGCCTGAGAGTCCCCTTCCGTCTCGTTGGCCGTCATCGTGGCCGTGCAGTTGGGCACGTCGATTTTTTGCTTGGACTTGCGTCTTCGCAGCACGCTCGCTCTTTTCGCTACCTGCGAGAGAAATCAGGAAAATTTATGAAAACTACGACCATTTAATATATCGCTGCCTGGCGAACAAAAAGTTCGATGGTGTTTGTAATGAGCATGGTGGAAGCTTGAAATCATTGCGCTCTGAAACCAACACTGCCAACACCGTCAAAATTGAAGTTCTTACATTACTCTTATTTCCGTCGACGAGAAATCCTTTGCTGACGTCATAGTCAGCATTCGGTCAATCGTGGCAGGCCGACCGCTGCGACGCTTTCGATCGCTCACGTCGCCAATTTACTTCGTTCACCCTTAAGCCGAGGTCACACTGCTCATTCACTAAACAACCGACTGTCTGCCAACACGAGTCACCGCAATATCCGCAGTTCGCATGCCGCCTGCCCCAAGTTTTCTCCTTGAACTCATTATTGCCATCCGGCATTCGAAGCCCGGACCTCGCGGTGACTCGCGTTCGAATCTGCATGCAGACTGCTTTTTGTATGATGTACAAGCAGTGTGACCCCGGCTTTAAGCTGACACTGCAGCCAACGCCGCAAGCTCGAGAACTTGAGGTCGCTGCTTTGAAGCGTTCCTCCGCAGAACGAGTACTCGCGCTAGAAATGCACGTCTCAAAGAGTAGAAATAATCGTCAGTATACCCGCCAACGGCGTCTCTTGCAAGCTATGTATTCCTTCCATGCTTTGATAGTGGTCCCGAAATGGCAACAAATGACTTAATAGGAGCGAATTGTTCTGTTTTCAGATGTCGAGATCCTAATGGTTGGTCATAGATGTTTCAGCAAGAAGCATGAGCAAACGCGAGCTTCGCTGGCGTCACGGCGTCCTGAACCCTGTCTGCCGAAGCTTCCCTGGACTGTCCATGCTGGAAAGCGGCACGCAGCAGAACGGGCGTCCGTCGCATCCACCACCTGTCCCTGTGACACCGCCAGGAAAGCGGCCTGCGACAGCGTGACACTTGTATGACGTCATCAGAGGGAAATCAAAAGACTACTTCTTTGGACGTGGTTAACACACACCAGTCGGAGATACGTTCCAGGCACTATTAGCGGCGAGATGTTTTGGTGGCGCCCTCCTGTGGTTCCCCCTTGTGACGTCATTACTTTGCAAACAACAAGTTCGATGGTGTTTGTTATTAGCATGGTGGAAGCTTGAAATCATTGCGCTCTCAAAGGAACACTGCCAACACCGTCAGAATTAAAGTTCTTTCATTCCTCTTATTTCCGTCGATGATAAATCCCCTTTCCGACGTCATAGTCAGCGTTCGACCAATCGTGGAAGGCCGACCACAGCGACGCTTTCGGTTGCGCACGGGGCTAATAGTCACTGACAAGGTGAGAACGGCAGAGCGCCTCCTTCGGATGAGACGTTTCCACTGTTTACAAAAATCACAGTCCACACGTGTTAAATCACAGTCCAGAACGCGCACGTTCGTCGCTTCGGAAAGCGAGCAAATCACGCGCCATACGCACGAACACTGAAAATGGAACCTGCCAAGTGTCCTTTTTTGGAAAGGTCTATAAACGGCTCTGGCCTAGTCTCAACACGTGGCCGCCTGCCGCCGTGCATTTGCTGCGCGTGCAGGCTAGAAGAGCTCGCTGGCTTCCGCTGTGCATTGGTTGCGAGTGCCTGCGCGTTTACACTTGATTTAGCAAGGACAGAAAGCTCGCGATGAAGACAGAGCTGCTATACTTCGTTTCACTTTATCTGCGAGCGAAGCCAAAGCTAGAAGCGCGAGACCAGCGCTTTTTGCATTTCTCCCCAGCTCGCGCGCTCGAGCAAAGCCTGAACGCACGGAGCTTCCGTGCTCGCGCTTCCAGTTTTGCCTTCGCTCGCACATAAGGTGAAACAAAGTATAGTCTCAGCTTACCTGAGGAGGTTTCTGAAATCGACTAAACATGGCGATAACGGACTCTGCGGGCTCTCAGCATTCTATAAATTCATAAGTCATAACAAGCGCGGCCGATTTTCCTATTAAACGAGCAATCGAATATCGAAATTATTTCCGGCGATGGAGGGTGCATTGTGCCGGCAGCCATGAACGACATGTGACCAATGTAAACGCGACATTCTGTTGAGATTGCAAACGCTGTTATTACAAGATGTGTATGCTTTTGTGGATGATAGAAGCAAGTAAGAGTACTAACAAAATGTTACATATTCGAGAAAGGGAAGATAATACTGCTATAATCGTATCAAAAACAGCAAACTATGTTTGTTTGTTTTTTGTGTGTGTGTTCTACAGGAGTGATGTGTCCGGTCGCCAGCTCTCAAGCGCCCAAACGCGCGCGCTCGCTGGGTTGAATCCATGGTGTAAGATACACGCTTTAGGTGAGGACACGGCGGGGCTGAACGCGCGGCGCGAGGAATCAGATAGTGTTCGTTCGACGGGCATACGAAAGGCTGCATTATTCCGCGGCCACCGTGCCCGCGGCTGACAGTGTCGCCGGCGACCAAACGGCGAAACTGTGTGAGAGCGAAAAACATTATCTCGTTGCCATGACACCCCTGTACACCGTGGTCTTTCTGCACGAGCGACTACCTCGCTGAAGCTCTGTGCGTGTGGAGCACGAGGCGGCACGAGTAGTCTTTGCCGTGCCCACGGGTCGACGAGTCATCTGCCGGCGCCGCTTGAAACCATAGTGAGAGAGAGAAAGAGAGAGAGTGAAAAGCGAACTTTATCTGCACTGCGCGAGGAGCGCGCTGTCCTCACCTGAAGAGTATTATCTTACACCGTGGTTGAATCGTAGTCCGGGCTGTATGAGCACCGAGCCGCGCGCATTGGAGGTATCACTCGGCGGTTCCACCGGTCGGAGGCGCGAGGATCCTTCGCTTGCTATTGACTGACAGTCGTCCTCGGAACATGCTTCTCCCATCGCCGGAGATGAAATCGGTGTGTTGCGATCTTCAATTGCTTTTTCAATCGGGAAATCGGCCACGTATCGTCATGATTTAGGGGTTTCTAGGACGCTTAAAGCCAGCAGAGTGAGTTATCGCCATATATATATGCAATCTTAGAAACTTGCTCGGGGCACCTTTAAGGGCTCATTCACACTGGAAGCGGATCCGCGTTCGCAAAGCGGTTGCGAACGCGGTTGTATAAGGATTCAGTACAATTGCACGCGCATTTGATGACATCAAATGCGCGTGCAATTGCACTAGATCTTTATAGACCTTTTTCGCATAACCTCAAACCAGCCAGTAACTGACGTACCCTCGACCTGGTGCATTTTTGGATTGCCCGCTGACACAGGGTATGCAACCGCCAAGGGTATGGGCGAAAAGGGTTAAAAACGGACGTCGTGCATGAGTTAGTTCCGAGTGCTCCTTTTTACCGTGCTGCAATTTCCAAAAATCTACGGTTTTCTGGCTACCACTGCGTGGTCGTCGGATGGATAAATAATTTTAAAAAGCATAAGAGCAATAGCGGAAAGTGTGCCATGAGCACAAGAAGCTGCAGCGCGAGTGTGGCTGCAATGTTATCGAGCTTCGCATTTTCCCCAAGAATCCTTATTTATGAAGTCAGTCGATTGCGAGCTTGAATCGCGAGAGATTTGTATCACACTCAACGTCACGTTTAAGCTCACGACCACTTCGTTTACGACAAGGGGACCGATTTTAATTCCCGGTGCAGGTGGTCCAATTAGGTTATTACTGCAAGCCCCATGGTATGTGAAATTTATAAAAAAAAGTCTACATGCCACCACTCGAGATGGAGCTATCAAATGCCAAGAGCTTACCTGCATAGACTACATTAAACGGCTAATATATTCTTTCGTTGTGGAAACTCAATCAAAACACCCCACCGACTTCGTCGTCGTTCTCTCGAGGAGGCAAGGTGATGGCCTGTGAGTAGCCAGCTGGATTCAACCGGACAAGCTCCAACCAAGTTATTGCAACCCACCATAGCCAAGTCTAGCCAAGTTCCCCCCATACCCACACCGTTGCCTACCGAGATAGCTGTGCTGCCAGAACTAGCCGGTATTTCTTTTTCTAAGCCGCTAGACGGCGTCGTCGGCGCCGCAATTCTCAAGATGGCGGCGCCGTTAAAGAAAAGGTCTATACAACCGCGTTTGCAACCGCTTCGCGAACGCGGATCCGCTTCCAGTGTGAATGGGGGGTAAGAGTGAACAGAGTATATACTCCATTCACCCTACAGCTGAAACGAAGAAAAAAAAGTTTTGTTTACTTGTACGTTGGGACCAGAAGCTCCGCCTTCAGCGCGAGCGTTCTGCCCTGCTATACTTCGTTTCACTCTATCTGCGAGCGAAGGCAAAGCTAGAAGCGCGAGACCAGCGCTTTCTGCATTTCTCCCCAGCTCGCGCGCTCGAGCAAAGCCTGAACGCACGGAGCTTCCGTGCTCGCGCTTCCAGTTTTGCCTTCGCTCGCACATAAGGTGAAACGAAGTATAACACAAGTGTGAACGCGCAGGTACGCACAACCAAAGCACTGCGGAAGCTAGCGAGCTCGCGCTGAAGGCGGAGCTTCTAGTCCCAACGTACAAGTAAACAAAACTTTTTTTTCTTTTTTCATAGACGCCGAAGCGTTATTGTGTTAGGGAAGCTCGCGCTGGAGACTGAGCAACTGAAAAACCTCCCTGTCGCTCTCATTTTGTCCGCGACTCCAGCGACCTATAAGGGTCACCAACATCGGGCAAATATGGCGTTCTAAAACAGGCCATGCCGTGCAATGTGTAAGCTCGGCAACACTGTAGCTCGGCGCACAACGCTCGGGTTTCAGCGACTCAAAATGGTTCGCCCCGATATTTATTCACCCCGTTTCAAGCCTGCGGCGATGTATTTCTATTTGTATTTGTTTATTTTGAGTGCCCAACAACGGCTGAAGCTTACACATTGATGCATTTGTTAGTAACAACAAGATGACATATTAATACGAACAAAAAAGTTTCGTCATTTCACACACTTCTTAAAAAAACAAAAGAATTGAATAGCTAGAAATCATAAAGGTTATTTCAGTACACGAAGCAAGCACTTCTTAAATTGAGGTAAGTCGGGGTTGAAAATGTCAATGTCATCCGATTCCAGACGATTAAAATTCTTTTGCAGTCGGCCTGCGGGTCACGTGAAATAAGTATGACTGACGTGGAATGTGCGATTATAACGAACATTTATGCCGGGTATATGATAGTTAATTGATGAGACCAGAGAGCTAATATCGTAATAAAAATGTATGTATCTAAACAAGAATGCAAGGTTGCGCGAACATCGTTTTGATGCAAGGTTAGTAATTTGCAATTATTTAAGTGCTTTGCCGTAAGCGTAGGAGTCATGTGAAGTATATCTGAAATGACAAATTCGGGTAAATTGTTTCTGTACGCGTTCCACATTTTTGGAAGCTGTAGCACTGAAACTATTGAAAATAACGAAGCAGAAGTAATGTTTTGGAAGAACTATGCTTTGATAAAGCACGACGAAAAGGAAAACACTCGAAAAACACTTACTAAATCTTGAAATTGCATTAAGAAGACGAAAACATGAGCTCACAACGTATGACGCGTGCGATTTAAAGTTACCCTTGGAGTCAAGCATCACTCCAAGAACTTTCACAATCGTAACACGAGTAATCAACAAATCTTCTAAGTGGTACACAAAACGGGTTGGATTAGACTTACGCGTGAAATATATTACATTTGTTTTGTCAGTGTTAAGATCAAGCCCATTGTCGTTACACCATTGACAGATGGCATTGGTATCTCCTTAAGTGGAACACAATAATTTAATGTCAAAATATTTTTATAGATCTCGAGATCATCTGCGAACTGCAAGAGACTCGAATGACGAATGAAGTCTTGGATATCTTTGATAATTATACTAAAAAGAAGAGGTTTAACATTGGAACCCTGGGGTACACCATATGGTACAGTCAAAAAAGAGGCTTTACATTTGCGTAGCCGACAGTTTTCTCTTGCAGAAAGATAACTTTTAAACCAAGAACACTCATCACTGAGACCAAACATAGAAAGTTTGTGTAACAGTAGCTTAAGATTTACACGATCGAATACACTGCGTCAATTTACTCTCGAGAACAGACTCTGGGGCCAACATCATTTGAAAACACACAAGATTTGTTTCAACAAACCTGCCACTCATGAAACCACGCTGTTCATTGGGTATTCCGTGCTCAAAACAATATATTAAATGCTTATGGATGAATTCTTTCGAAAACCTTCGAAAACGCGGAGTGCAATAATATAAGGACTATAGTTTATAATATTCGTTGAGGTGCTAACTTAGGAAGAGAGATTATTAAGCCCTTCTTCCAGGCGGTTGGAAAAAACATTGCTTCAGCGACATAGAAAATATGTTATGTAGAATGGGAGCCAGTATATCGACATACCCCTTAACCATAAAATTCAGTATGCCATCAAGGTCACGTGATTTTTTAGACAGGAGCTGATGAATTTCACATACGACGTCGTCAAGGCTAATTGCAGGAGGAAGAATATGGTTATGAACAACTGGTAAAATGTCTGTGTTTTCAACGATAACCGATGAATAGATTGACAATAATAACTTGGCGAATTGATTGCACATCGTATCTGGGTCAGAAGAATATTCGCCGTCTATCATTAGTGACGCAGGACTCGGCCCATCTCGAGTTTGCTTTTTTACCAAACACCAAAAATCCTGGGGACGCTTAGGAACACTTCCTTCGACATGTCTACGATAAGACTCTTTATCACGTGTATGATAGTTTTTTGTAGTTTTTTGCGCATTGAGCGTTTTTTTTTTTGTTTTTTTTTTTTGCGAGAGAACCGAAGGGAATATCTGTTAGATCGATCAGTTTGTTTTCGTGGTATAACGCTGTGCATGCCGGTCATCACAATATTAGACAAAGCACTGACTGCCTCGTCAATCGAATCTAAGCAAAGAACGTCGTCCCACGCATACGCAGCAAAAAAATAGATACAAGTCAGGACATGAGCCGTTGGCGTAACCAAACCGATAAATGTTTTTGTTTTTCACAGACGTGACTAGCACGTAAAATGGAACATGCCATATAACGGCGGGAATGATTGGTTTGCTCACTATCGCAATATTGTTAGTTTCAATATTAGTAAAAAGAACGTCCAGAGCCTTTCCACATTCGTTTTAAGGATCCTCGGCCCGATAAAAATCGTTGTAGTAAAAAAAAGTTAAGATTGATTGATTGATTGCTTGATTGAATAATTGATTGGGATTTCATGGCTTGCGCCATGAAACCCCAATCAATCAAAAAAAAATTAAGAGCTGATAGCCTTTTCGACAGCTGACCACCAGGTACCAGGTACATTAAAGTCGCCGACAATGATAACATTAAAGTTAACGGGTCAAGTTTTTCCGATAAACTAGTCAAAACCTGTCCTAATTCATTGGAATCTAAAGACGGCGACAAATAACAAGTCCTAGGACACCTAAGCATTTCTTACGAATTGTGAATGCGAAAGGATGAATGTCGTTCTTCCGCTCCCTTAGTTCGTCTGCGGCGTGGTGGCATGGACGGCCGCGTTTCCCCGGTGGACGGCCGAGCGCGTGCACTCTCCCTGGAGTTTGCCCGAGCGGGCTCCGCCGCCAGGTCCGCACCGCCACACCGCTCTTACCGGCGGCCGGGTCGTTGCGTGCGCCGCGCCGCCGAAAAAAAAAAAAAAAAAAAAAAAAAAACTTATTTTTATAGCTTAGCCGCACGAGAGCCAATAGGAGCCTCGTTCTTTTACGACGCGCGCCAGCCAATGGGAGCATAATACATCAGAAATCGGCTTCACTAGCTCCATTGGGAAAGGAAATTTTAGGTGCCGTTTGGCGTGGTTTCAAAGGTGATGACGTCGGTTCGCTCCATAAGACTATTAATAGGAAATTATTAATGCTTTCGCATTAATAATTTCCTATTAGAATATTTTTCGGTCCGCTTGTTTTCACTTCAAGCCAAACAAATTCTTCATAACTTTAGAGATCCAAGTGGCGAAGTGCCGTAATGTTGCTGCGTATACGGCTGTAATTACACCGCCACCGTACTTCTGTCCGGTATCTCCGTAGTTGCGGTCCCGGCGAAATATAGAGTAGTTGTCAGAAAAATATCCATAAGATGAGATTTCACTTAGTAGCCAGGTTTCTGCAATACAATACACATCGTAGACTGAAAGCAAAACCCCTTCAGAGAACCTATCGGCCTTAGTGCGGAGAACCCCTTAGGTTTGGGTAGTAGGTCGATAAAGTTTTGATCTTCTCACGTGTCTGCATATGCAAGTTCGTCGGTTTTTAGTATACCTTGAAACTGACGAAAAAGACACCCCTCAGGTTACACTAGTGGGTCGTTGATAATATCAAACTTGTCGGCACGTACTGAGACGTGAAAAGACGAATATGAAGAAAACCTGCTTTTGAGTCTTGTACAGACGCCTTCACCACGTCAGCCACAAACCTCTCGATGCCTTGTGTGGTTGCATCGGGTTCGTTATTGTTGCGAACAATGCTTTCCGGGCTGGACCCCGAGGAATGGTGCTCAAGGTCGTCGACTTGCTGACACCACCACGCATTTATGCCTTTCGCCGGCGTTGAACTTCGTTCCAGCCGCCTTTGGGCTGATTGTGTTCGACAGAGCTCGGATCGACGTTATCCGAGTTCGTTGGAGTTGCCGGGGTAGCAGAAGTGAACTATCTGGAAGGTCTGAGGTCCTCGCTTTTCACCGTTGTCTTGTCGACACCATTGGGACGAACAGATGGCGCTTCATCACTCGCTTTCTTCGTAGTATTCTTCGACATACTGACATAGCCTTGCCCTCTTGGACATAGCCTTGCCCTCTCGGACGAGATAGGTAGTGTGCACTCAGCGCACACACCCATCCGTTCGGCTCGGCTCAGAGTACGTCCAGTGAGGGAGCGCAAAAGCATGCAACTGCCCTCGTTCAGAGCAAAACCTGAATGTGTTGGCGTAAGCGCTCGAGCTTGCAGAGGTTTGACCATCTTCGGTGAAGCGACGAAAGGACTGCGTATACTGTCCTACGGTGCTGATGAACGTTGATTAAAGCAAATGTCAGGCTCACGCGGTTCCGTAAGTTGCGTCCAGAGCGACCTGGGCAGCACGCTGAAGGCAGAGTCACCGGGACAACTACTCCATCGCGCCAACCGCCGACAACATGTAATCACGGAAGCCGCAAGAGACGAGCTGAAATCCCGAAAGGACCTGTTTCGGCCAGTTCAGTGGTTTTCCGCTAGGTACCGTCCGTTTTTGCTGGAGTAGCCCAATAGCTTCATCTATAGACCGACACGCTGTTTACAAACAAGCCCGCGTTTGCCCACACAAGGTGTGGGCACTGCGCGTGCGCAGAGGCCGAATTCGCACGAAGTGAAGCGTCTGCGCATGCGCAGGGCCGTCGACAGCGCCACCGCATCTGCGTGACGTCAGGGCCGCGTGTTGGTCTATATCTTGCTTTGAAAATGCTAGAAATAGCATATTGCTGAATGCACTCCCTAGGGTCCCTAATCTACATGGCGGGACCAAGGGAAACGGACATCACCGCCTCGTGCGATCGGTCAGTTTTCACCGCCGACTAATCAGAGCAGGGCCATAATCTGGACACTTGGCGAGAAACTCGGCGAAAAATCTGGCGGCCGTGATTGGCCAACGCCGCACTTGACCATTGGCGCCGGCCAATCATAGCCGTCGGATTTCTCGCAAACTTTTTCGCCAAGTGTCCAGATTAGGGCCCCAGGTTGCGATTTCCGGGTTACTTGGACCCACCGTGTAGATTAAGGGCCCCCTGATGTACACATGTGGGACCACAGGAGCTGTGTGCACTGTTCATGCTCAAAATCTATACAACAGACAAGAAGGCGAGACGCCAATTTAAAGGTAGGATAACCTTTATGTGTCTAAATCTCGACATCAAAACAATAATTTGCTGATTGTAACCAACCGCGTTACTATGTTTCCGTGGTATTATCGAGATGTACCGATTTGTTATCAACACATCGACCCAAATACTGTGGCGCTAGAAAAAATAAAAATAAAACGAGGACTATATGTTGTCACGGTCTACGACGGGCGACGCGAGGTGTCGCTGCTCACCCGACTTAGAGGCGTTCCCGAGTTGAAGCCGCCGTGGCTAGACTCCTTGATGTGTATCCTCCACGTCGCCTCGCAATGAGACGTCTTCTCCGCAGCGTAGCACCTCCAGAGACACTTAGGGAAAAAACATAAAATTAGTCGCGGATCTGCGTAATGTTCAAGAACCTTATTTCCCACGACAAGTCAGTAATTTTGAATATGCAGCATAAAAAAAAATCTGGAACATATGGTTACTTTAGAGGTATGTGCAAATGTTAACACTGTTAGCGCGAACAAGAAATCGCAAGGACAATTTTTCCCCCTTACAATTGAGAACAAGAAATCGCAAGGACAATTTTCCCCCTTACAATTGAATGAAGTCATAAATAAACTACAACTGTTTCGACAAGTTATCGTTAAAGTAAATAACCTAAGCGACCTAATTGGAAACCCGTCAATAACTAAAAAAAACTAAAGTATAAAAGAAAAAATGTTTGCACGCTTAAGCGAATTGTGATGTGAACAATACAGCTTCAATCAATATTTTGGATCGTCTGATTTCGAATCCTTCATACTGCACCGAGAATCCCGACGAATCCTCGAGGATCTCTTTAGGTGGACCACGATTAATTTTCAACTAATAACCACCACCCAAAATAATATTTTTTCATTGCTTTCTTCGAAAAATCGAGCACTAATTAAGCCGCAGTGTCACTTATGATAATGCATACTAGAGCCACTAAATAAGCTGCGCTTAGAATATCGGCACTCTGTTCCCCAACATTGTTGTGGGCGCCGCCGTTTTGGTGCTTGTACAGACCAGACGCAACCGCCGACCGTCATGATTCGAAAATGCGACTTCTTTAGCATTAGATTCGCTGTTAGAAAGCTCACGTAATTTTGCTTTTCTCTATCGTGAACTGTTTAAACATTTGTTGAGGACGGAAAAACGTTTCCAGCGATTTTAGACAAACCTTAAGAAAACTGGCAACCATGATTTTAAGCCACAATATGGCCGAGTGTCGTTACTCTGAAGCGTAGCTTATTTAAGACTCGGTGTTTGCTGCACACGTGATAACATGGTTGCCAGCGGACACGCCTAAGCATATTTGTAGGACGTTTGCTTTATGCATACGTACGCTTCAAACATGTCTGCAGAAAGTTTCTTTGCTGTATTACCAATGGGACACGACCGCCATTCAAGAAAAAAAAAAAAAGAAACACACGCCTCAGACTGTGTTTGCAGACAGGTTTTTGTACGATATCTTACCAGGGTCTATATGGTACGCAATACAGAGCCACTGGCAAAAATTGTCCCCGTAATAAATTTATTTTTTTCAAAACCACAGTTTGAGAGCCGTTAAAACACACGCAAGTCCGCACACTTTGATCGTCTGTTCTCGTCAGAGACTCCGCTTCGTCGTTCCCGAGCGTGCATAAGACCGATTTCGCGGAAAAATTCCCCTCAAGCAGCAGGGACCATGTATGCTCGCTTGGCTACCTGAATGAGAGTAGCGGCAGCCGGGATCTGCCGGTTGAAGTGCTTCTGCCTCTGCTTTTGCTGCACCTTCAATGCGAAACCGGAACCGAGAATACCCTGGGAGGAAGGAAGAAAAAAAAAAAGAAACAAACAAAATGAACGGTCTCCTTTGGAGTGCCGTCACTTCATTATTTACCCTGCTGCGCCCACAGCACGAAACTATATACTCTATTTCGAGCCCGCATTACCATTTTTGTTTTCTTCTTTCACTTATTCAGGTTTTTGAGCTGCTCACGAAAGCGTTTTCGGACAGAAATATAATTTCGGTCGAGAACTTTTCAATACGAGTTTAGCGAATGTTGACGAAGTTTTAAAGAAACGATCGATCGAAACACTGCATTCGCGTCTCTTTAATACGCGGTCCCCGTTAATATGGATAACTCGCTAAATAGAACCTATTTTCGGGGACAAACTGGGTGAGTACATCCATTCTTGTCTCGGCCGCACGGGCGACTCCCATTATGGACGATGTCTCGGGAACTGAGGTGTTAATAGTAGAGAGTTTGAGTAGATCGTTTCGATACCTCCGACACCCTCGATAACGATACACAATAACGATACGATAAATGGTGAAAAGGAGACGACGGAGAGTCGGGTATCGGGGTGGGAGTCTTGGGAACGATCTACTAAAACTCTCTATTGACGAGAAATACTTCAAGCTTAAGAAACACGGGGCTTGTTATATCTAATCGCAAAGCGAAAAGGGTGAAGGTAACATGGCATATGTCTTGTGTTTTTTTTTATTAATTTATGAGTCTCTATAGTAATGTCTTCCGCGTGCCCTAAGAAAGTAGTCATAAGGGATTTGCTAATAGAGAGCTTTAGTAGATCGTTCCGATGATTCCGATAACAATACCTGATACTCCGCCGCCGCCTTCGAGCATGCATCGTATTGTTATCGGGTATAGTTATCGGAGGTATCGGAACAATTTACTAATCTTGTCAAAACTGTTGCTCGGCCGAGTTTGGTTGAACATGGTACCGATTTCACAGCGCACAAACAGCACGCAAACACTAGCATTCAAGACAAAACCCAACATACATACCGCGCTGTCATCATCAGTCATCAGCGCGGTGTGTATGTTGTGTTTTGTCCTGAATACTAATGTGTGCATGTGCGCCATTTGTGCGCTGTGAGGTCTGTAACAAGATCTACTAAAACTCTCTAATAGAGAGTTTGAGTAGATCGCTTTGACAGCTCCAATAACGGTGCCCGATAAGGATGCAATACGCATATATCAAGGCTGCGGACGAAGTGTCGCGTATCGTTACCGGAGATATCAGAATGATATACTCAAACTCCCGAATAAAATGCCGCACTACCTGCCGGAATCAACTGCATTTAGTTTCTCTCTTTTTTAGGTTTATTAGCACGTTCATCGAATTCGTTTCTATTACTCTTACATTTCCTACGGTCGTCTTCCGTTTGCCAGGTATACTCGCCTAGAGTTTAAGAAATGAAAGGGTGTGGCGCGGCCCTCGAATCTCATTATCTCTTCGCATGCCAATCAGATTGCGTCTTTAGCCGACAGGAACGCCAACGAACAAATCAACGAAGTAAGAAGCGTGAACGTATAATAGGCCACAGGACGCACCACGTGACGAAGGAGGACTCACCGCGGGTAGAGCGAAGAACGAGATGGCGAAGACGGAAAAACAGGAGGCCACGATCTTTCCCATCCAGGTCCTCGGAACTGTGTCACCATACCCTATTGTCGTCACTGTAATCTAAAATTGAAAAAGAGAAAAATTAAAATGAGCGGATGCGTTGCTTAAGCCTTAGAAATTTCATTCCCACTCCGGCATTGCAAAACGCGAGCATCGGGGCCATCGTGGTCAAGTTTTTTAACCAGGTCTTACCATCTATGCTCCAAAATAATCCTCGGCAATTTTGGCATGTTCGAAGCTGTCGTGATAGGCCATCTGTGATTTCACTTAAAACAGCAGACAACGCAGAGATTGACGAATCTTATTGTGCCTCAATTTTTAACGAAGTGTTCATTAAGTCTTTTTCCTACTCTTTCAGCAACACTGATCCGACATATCGTGTAAACACTCTCTCATTCATGGATCATGTCATCATTAATCCCGATGGCGTTTCAAAAAATTATAAATGACCTTAAAGGGCCTCTGACACGCCAAACAAAAATTTTTTTTTTCATGCTAAACGTTCCAGTGGCATATCAGGACATTACAAAAAATTTGTTTCACTATAGAGCTGCGTAGTTTTTTTATAAAAAATAGAAATACGAGGCCCAATTCAAAGTTCCCGCCGTGCACTGTGACGTAACAGTGTACCGCAAGGTGTCGGGGTGGTCACAAGGGAGGCATCGATCTACGTCACTAAAAGTGGGTTCACCGGAAGTCACGTGAGTTTCACTCCTCGTGCTCTCCGAGACCGTGCCTAAGACTTTTTTTTCTTTTTGTTATTCTGCTCTTCGTACGAGCGATCGTAGAAAACGAAGTTTCAGTTCCACTAGCTCTTTATCCCTGCACCGTTGGTTAGTTTGCGTGCTGTAAAATTTGAGGACGAAGAGTCAGTGGATCGACGTGATGGAGGTCAATGATGAAAGCGTTGCGAGTACAAGCCAGTGTACGAGTGCATATCGTCAGTCCGATGAAACAGGACTATACTGGGCGCAAAACAAGCTATCAAGTTAAAAAAAAAAATTTAGAACTCTCGCAAACATTAGGATTGCTAGCATACGACACGCCCGATCGCATTGCTGAAGGTTGAGACACCGAGGTCTTTGAATCATCGGATAGTCTCCAGGCTGAAGATGCCTGCCGTCTAAAGAATACGAACTGGTGAGTGTACCAAGTACAAGTAAACGTCGAGCACAAAGTACGTATTTTGTCTAGAACATGAGTAGAACTTGTTTACTAGGTGCTCATGCGGCCGATGTATGTCTCTCAGAAATGCGTGCAGTGTGATCTCTTCTTCAGTTGCTGAAATACCGGGACAGTCCCTCACACAGCACCTTCTAGGCATTGTAGTTGATCACGTCAATACACTGACTCGGCTTCTTCTACCTTTACAGCAACATTAAGCGATGAAAAGCAAATAAAAGAAACCTTGTCTGCTTGGATCGCTCGTGGAGGTGCGGAGAATAACAAAAAATAAAAAAAATATATTACACGCGCTCGCGGTAAGCACGAGGAGGGATACAACTCACGTGACTTCCGGCGATGCCTCCCTTCAGAGCCGTTTATACTGAGAGAGTTTGGCCAATGGGCGGAGCTTGTTGGCCGCGAGAACAAGCGGATTTCGCGGTAACACAATATGGCGTTACTTCTTTGTCTTGTTCATTCCTGAGAAATCGCGTAGAGTTCCTATGAGTCAGAGCCACAATATGGCGGACGGAAGTAGTCATCCCCCGGTTGTCAGACTACGCTGCTGTGGTTGTCAGGCTGTCAAAATCTCCTTAAGAAGGCCAAACTCTCTCAGTATAAACGGCTCTGCCTCCCTTCTAACCGCCCCGACACCTTGCGGTACACTGTTACGTCACAGCGCACGGCGGGAACTTTGAATTGGGCCTCGTATTTTTATTTTTTATAAAAAAACTACGCAACTCTCTAGCTAAACAATTTTTTCGTAATGTCCTGATATGCCAATTCAACGCCTAGCATGGAAAAAAAAAATTTTTTTTTTGGCGTGTCAGAGGCTTTTTAAGTTATCTTCAGCTACAGGCACAAATGAAATCAACTATAAGTTCCTCAAAGCAACTAATCAGTACTCCTCTCTTATACTTGCGAAGATATTTCAACAGTCACTCGACACCAGATTTTTACCTCATGACTGGAAAACTGGAAAAGTTATTCCTCTGCACAAGGCTGGTGACAAGCACTCCCCCTTCAATTACAGGCCTATCTCACTAACTAGCATTCCACGTAAAGTCTTCGAGCACATCGTATACACGCAACTCGTTAATTTTCTTGAATCCAACTCATTCTTCTCCTCAGCTCAACATGGGTTTAGAAAAATGTTTTCTTGTGAAACACAGCTACTCTGCATTACTAATTATTTTCATGTTGCTCTCGACCAGGAATCCCAGGTGGACTGCATTTTTCTTGATTTTTCGAAAGCGTTCGATAAGGTATCACATAAACTTCTACTCCGAAAATTAAACAAACTTAACATCGACCCTAACGTATTTCATTGGCTGGTAGCATTCTTAACGGATCGTTCGCAATTTGTAACCTGCAATAGTGTTAACTCTGCCCCCACAACTGTCTCTTCTGGAGTACCACAAGGGTCAGTCCTAGGTCCGTTACTTTTTCTCATTTACATTAACGATCTGCCCAGTGTTGTCTCTTCCTCGATAAGATTATTTGCCGACGACTGCGCTGTCTACCGAATAATATCTAGTGACTCCAAATCCCAACAATTGCAGCATGATTTGGATTTTATCTTTCAGTGGTGCGAGCTTTGGTCAATGGAACTCAACATTAAAAAATGCAAGCTAATACGCATAACCCGTAAAGCTACCTTTACTGCTACTTATAACCTTAATAACACAACATTAGAACTTGTAGACTCTTACAAATATCTGGGTGTGATACTTAGCTCCGATCTTTCCTGGAACCTGCATGTTACTTACGTGATTAATAACGCTACTCGCATGCTTGGTTATCTTAAACGTAAATTTTTCCTGGCCCCTTCTTCGTTAAAACTATTTCTTTATAAGACATCAGTACGCTCTAAGCTTGAATATGCAGCCTCCATCTGGGATCCCGGTACTACCTACCTTCCTGACTTAATCGAATCCGTTCAGAATAAATCCGCACGTTTTATTTTGGCTAATTATAACCAGACCGCAAGCGTGACATCAATGAAGGACATTTCACTTCTACCCAGCCTCGCACATCGCCGCAGAATTACTAGCATTTGTCTTTTTCACAAAATATTCCACCACAACCCGGTTCTCAGAAATCAGCTCTTCACCCCACCATCATTGCTTTCAGCTCGTCTACATCACCAGCACAAAGTAGGCGTTCCATCTTGCCGCTACAATAAACATTTTAACTAATTTATTCCGAGAGTCACAAAAGAATGGAATCAGTTACCTTCATCACTTGCATCAATTGTTGATTGTGCTCTGTTTCGTACAAGTGTTAGTATAGCCATGTTTTCCCCATTATCTAAGTTTTGTTCTACTGTTGTTCCATGTTTTTTCTTATGTTTATTTCTACCACTCCCCTCTGTAATGCCCCTGGCCCTGAGGGTAAAATAAATAAATAAATAAATAAATAAATATGTATAATGTCCGGTTCCCATAAAAAGGCGCGCTCGCGTACTGCTAACACATCATACAAACGACGGTTTGCAGACAGTACAGAGTTTTAGGGAACCATATTCGCACATCCGATACGGTACCATAGGCCCTCCGGTATACGAACTGCGCATATGCGAGTCTTCTGCGGTAGCGCTTGCGCAATGCGTACCGGAGAGCCCAACGTACCGTATCGGGTGCGCAAAAACGGTTCCCTAAAACTCTGTACTGTCCGAGGCGCGTTTCTTCCTTGTACGACGGACCTGTCGCATTGGTCACACAATAACTGTCATGTAGACGACATCTTCAAAGCATAGTATAAAACAAAACATCATTCAAACTTGCTCGAGGCGCGTACACGCAAAAAACTTCCGTTGTTTATATCTACGGTGAACGCAGCGTGATATGAGCCGTGCGATTGCGCGTTCAAGTCCGACCAGAACGATCCGAATGAGCCGATCGAACATCAACAAAATGTGCACTGTCACGACGCTCGTCGTCGTCTTTGTGCGCCTGCGATCGATGGCTACACCAATCGCGCACGGTGAATGCGTCGTGATACTCCGCTTGTTTTTAATGCGAGAGCATTCACTGTCCCATGGAGCGGAGCCTGCGTTGTTCGTAACCGCGAAAAACGGCAGAGAAATTCCCTCTGCGGAACGGCTCTTAAAATGGCTGCGACGCGGCCGGTGCGCTGGATAGTTCCAAGGAACGCCACCCCACAGAGCGGCGCTGCTCACGCACGCCGCCGCAGCAGAGCCCACCCGCCGCTCTCCTGAGCCCGGCCGGCTGGCGTCTGCAGAGAATAGCGGGGCGCGCATCTTGTAGGAATACGCTACTTATACGAACGCTTTCGCATTCCTACACGTAAGCCGTTTTAAATGTCCTCCTGTAACCCGTTTATTTTTGTGCGTGATTGGTTTAGCTGGTGACAGCAGACGTACAAAAACGACGAGCGCAGTGACGATGCACTTTTTCGAGCTGCTTGATGGGTTCTATTGAATCGTATAGCGTTGGCTGCGGTCACACCTAATGTAAGACGGAGTGTATATATACGCTCTAAATTCATCTCTCTGTCGCTATATTATACTCTAACAAGTCTGGAGCGTCTACTTTCCCGCAAATAACTCTGCAGAGCCACTCACTGCAGTCTATGGCAGCGATTGGCTTACCAAAGTACTTTGAGAAAATTTAAAAGTTCCAGATTTCCTTTTTAGATTCTAGTACACAAAACTTGAAAGAAAAAAAAAATTGCAGAGAGTTTTAGAGAGGTAGCCGACATTTCATTAATGAGACTTCACTTGGTCGAGGGTTTCAAAAGAGGTGCGTCAATCAACGAAAAAGTAATGCCATGTCTTTTTTAAAGTGAAGCTCTTAGGCGCTCGTTTCCGTGTTTTGCGGCGTCGCCGTCGGCGTCGGCGTAACCGGAGGTGGACGGGAGGGTACGCAGGAAGAGAAGGGGAGGGTACGCAGGACGAGAAGAGGATACGGAGGAGCAGGAGGGAAGAAGGAGAGGAGGAGGGGAGGGTACGGAATAGGACGAGGGGCATACCCTCCCCGCTGTACCCTCCTCTCCTCCTCCTCAAGAGCTGCGCTCTAGTTTCGCGTTACAAAAATTTGTAAACGTCTTTCATTTTTTTTTTGTAGCATCCGATGTTGACGGGGCATGACCAACAGCCGACATGGTGGAAATAAAACGGCATTTCCCGAAGCGGTGGCGAACAACCGGGTAAAGCAAGAGATGAGAGGAGACGTTCTACGAAGTGCTGCAGACACACACAGAAAGTAAAGAATTGTGTAAAAAAATCTGATGTCGGAATTTTATGGAAACTCACTCAAAGCCTAGGAAACCCGTGATGTGAAAAGTCCCAGCTATCTTATTCTTGCTCTACAGCCAATCAGATTGTGGGCTAGCAGATAAAAAAAAAAGAAAAAAAAAAACCTCGAAGAACCAATCATGAAGCAAGAAATAGGAACACAATGAGCCGTGCCTTGTGTTTTCTTCAGCTCTTTTTACGATGTATGAGACAAGACGCAGAAAAACGAAAACTCATTTGACTGATATTTTTTGGACGGCTGAGCATGTTGGTAACGACAATGCGAAAACAAAGAAGGTCTGTGTCGTCTATACTGTCTTAAATACGAGCCTCTTTCATTAAATTATTTTACGCGCTTTCTTCAAGTGTAATTAAATTGACCACTACTGACATGTCCACATTTGTGGCAGACATTACAAGTAAGGCCTGAGCGCGGACTTGAAAACAGTCTCATAATTGTCCGTGCATTATCCACGATGTAGAGAAACCAACGCTCATTTACCTGCGTGCGTGTCATCTTTGAAAGTAATGAAATTAATGCTTAAGCACTCCTCACGTCCACATTTGTGCGAGATGTTTCGAAGTTAAGGGGGTCAAGGAGACGGTCTCTATAGTTGTATTGTATTATTTAGTTATGGCTCGCTTTTGCTCCTTATGTTAGTGCTTCTTGCTCTATGATTCAGACTGGATGTGAATCGACAAGAAAATGCCATGGACTCGGCACGAATGCAAAAAAAAAAAGGAATAACATCAGCGCACGTGCTTTCATTGGAAGTAACTAAATTAATCACTCGGAGCGTCAAATATTCTCATTTGTGTCGGATGTTAGGTGCAAGCGAGGGCTGTGTAATCGAATTTTTTTTAGTCTTAGCCGCTGTGGAATCGAAATTTTCTTCTGGCACATCCTGATCGAGTTTTGGAAATTAGAAAGCTTCGAATTTTTTCCGAAACGTGTTATGCACACATTTTCTGCGCTTCCGTTTTATCCTCGTAACGACGCACATGGAAAATCCGTGCGAGCGGAGAGAAAATATACACACACACAAAAAAGGTGATCTCTTTATCCTTTCGAAGAGTGGCCGCTTTTAAGTACAAAAAAGAATACCCAACAAATCAAATAAAACGTAAACAAAAACACAAAAACAGTCTTGAGTATTTAGACTAACTGGCAAGACGGACAAGCCTTCTGCACGCCAAAGAGAAGCCGGCAAATGTACAGAAAGAAACAAATGGTTCAAGTTCCACAAGAGTAAAACTGGAACAACACGGAAGCGGTGGAACGACGAAGAGGAACAAATGTCCTCACCGAGGACAGTTATAGATACAAGAGCAGAGCGACTCTCCTTTTCGCATACGGTCGAATTGTCCCAATTAGCGGCTAACGAGCGTGAAAAGCAAAGTTTGCTCGTCCGCGGAGCCTTGCGGAGCCGCTGGATCTCCGCGAGCTAAGCTGCGTATAGCAGCTAGCCCTCAGCTTGTTAGCGTGTCTCTGTCTCGAAGTACCGAAGAAAAAAATTGCGTTGCTTGTAGTATGTTTGTGACACGAAAACTTTGTCTGCTGACGCACAAACAAAGTTTGCGTGCGCGTCAACAGAGCCTTGAAGTTGGTACGCTCATAGCCTCCTCCATACTCACAAAGCCTGGCAGTTCAACGATGGAGCCATAGAGTGCCCGATCGCAGATTTGGAGCGCGAGGATCTGGTAGCAAAGAGCATCCAGGAGGCATTTCTCGAGGAACCTGGACATAAGCGCGCAGCTTTTGCAGCGGCTAGGACCCGATACACACTTGTTCGCTCGGGAGAAGTGTCTTTCGGCGTCTCGCCGCAGCGGTGCGCCAGTCACGTGGCTCTCCTTTCATCCGTTGTGTGCAGCTCCACCTTTTTCATTTCGGCGGCCGCTTTTCGTGGCGATCTGCCAGGCTTTTTCAGTATATAGGAGGCAATGGTACGCCTGAACGGTGACCTATCTCTCAGCTGTAGATGGAATCTGGCTTGAGCAGTACAACCGGAAACCTACGGTCTTTATAATGTGCAACACGCAGTAGTGCATCACACGAACACGTGCCGGTACGAAATTCATCCAGATCGAAAGCGGCAGGGAGTGGGAATCGAACCCAGAAGGTTCTGCAGCACAAGCTTTTGCACCACGCTCCGAGCTGAGACGCACTCACGGCCACGCCTTAGCCCGGTCCTGACCGAAGCACCAGGATGTACGTACAAAGTGCGCTCCCCCCCTTTAAAAAAAAAACACTTTTATTTGAAGCTTTTAATGTTTTAAAACGAAAACCCCACCAATTCAAAGATCCATTCAGTAATCCCCACTAAATCTACCTGGAAAATCGACGCAACGTGACCTTTACACCAATCAGTTTCCCGGGTAAATTTAAGGGGAAATTAATGTTACGTGACCCGCTTTTACGAGACCTATACTGTAGATGTCTCGTGACATCGATTTCCCCGCCAAATTTAGCGAGGAAACTGTATATTAGTGCATAAGCCAATGCAGTTTCCCCGCTAAATTGGGCAGGGAAATTGATGTCACGTGACCTATACACCAATTCACTTTCTCCTCTAAATTTGGCGGAAAAATCGACTTCAGGTGACCTTTACACCAATTCAGTTTGCCCACTAAAATGAACAAAAATAGGCCGTTCATTCTCCGAAACGGCTCTTTGATATCTTCTAAACAAATGAAAACTATTGCTCCTTAAAAACGTATTTCGTGCGTTATAGAAATTTAAAATTTAATTGGTCGCTACAATTTGTTAAGTTTCTTTGTCCCTTTTTATAGCAAAGATAATTTACGCGTCACCGAAAATTAATTTACTATCTTGAAAGCCCGAGGCCGAAACGTCAGTCTCTATCACGAGTTTTCAAGACTGAAAAAAAAAAAGATTGAGTTGTGTGTATGTTTATGCAACCTATTACTTGGTCTGCCTCAACGGGCGACGAGTCTCCCAGCTGTAGATGAGCAATTTAGCCAGTGCAGTACAACCGCTTGCCTGGGGTCTTTAACGTGCACCACACTGTAGTGATACACGACCGCACACCGGTACGATGCTCATCCAGATCGAAACGGGCAGGGGTGGGGCTCGAACCCAGGACCCTGGGTTCTGCAGCGCGAGCTTTCGCTCCACGTGCTCCGAGCTGGTGTGCGCTAGATCACTCGGCCACCGATCCCCCCTCAAGATTGAAAGTTCACCAGCTTGCTTGCATGTTCCCTGTTATTTCGAATGCCCAGTATCCGCAAATTGTTGCGTGTATATTTCTACAGCCGGAAGTTAGTCTGTCTCAGTGGGCGTCTGGTGTCTCAGCTGTAGATGAGCAATTCAGCCAGTGCGGTACAACCGTTAACGTGCACCACGCAGTAGTGATACACGACCCCACGCCGGTACGGTGCTCATCTAGGTCGAAACGGGCAAATGTTCCGCTAGCGGTTCGCACCCGATGCCAGTTTCAGAGCTAATTGTCGGAAGGTGTGGAAGCGATTTTGGGATATTTTCGATGTGGCCAAACGTAGTCCAACGCCACTATGTGTAACTTTAAAATCAGCGTTTAGTCTCTCTTCTTCTTCTTTCGTTTTAAAGCTAGCCACACAACCTGCCTACTGTGAGACTAATTACCTCGCAGCTGTTCACGACTTACGGCAGTATAGGCGACTGCTAAATCTTACTTTTTAATTTTGTTTTTGGTTGGGGGGAGGGGGGGCTTTTGTAAAATAGGATTTAAGTGACGTACGCGTATTCTACGATATACCGCATTGAATACCCTATTGACACTAGCGCTCTCAACTGTCATTTTGCTAACGATCGTTGACATCTCCCAACTGTCATTGAGCTCAACTAAGTTGTCTGGCGTTACACGGTACATTGACGTAACATCCCACGTTGAGATGCGCGTCAAGGCACACAGTTGAAACCGAAACGAAACCAAAGCTATGTCACACTATCTTTTTTCTTTTAAATAGCGATACAGATGAACTATATGCACACTTTTCATTCATTATAAACGCTTAAAACTAAATAAAATTAACTTCTTTTTTGTTTTTGTTTTTAGACCAGAAAAACTACGATCAGAATGTTTCACACGAATTGAAACCAAAGAAGAACAATGAAAGTCTTATCGGCACCGACATTACAATGGCCGCCCCACTGATCTCTATGACAATTGCTGGATCGCGTTTACCCGCTCCGCGAATGCGGTCACTGGCGGCCATCTTTAGGTAGAGTTATGTCACCTCTAGCCAAGATACAGCTTCTGCAGCCACCTGGCAGCCGCCATCATCCATCCTTGACAGACGGCGTTTTGGCAGTTGTGGTGGCAAGCTGCCATCAAAATAGCGTGGGTGATATTTCATGCTTGATTGAAATTGTTTGACGAAACATATTTTTGAAACCCGGCGTGTACGGTAGCCCGATCTTTGAGGACCCGGTGAAAGTTTCACGAAATCGCAGCACCAAGGAAAAAGCAGCACAGCACGCATCAAAAATCGCATCGAAAGAAGCATCGAAAGCAGACGCCGGTACGGAGTCTGCTTTCGATGCGAGCTGCGCTGCTTTCCCCCGGTTCTGCGCTTTCGTAGAACTTTCGCCGTGTCCTCAAAGATGAGGCTTCCGTTCACGCCGGGATTCAAGAATTTGCTTCGTCGAACAACTTCAATCAAGCACGAAATATCACCCACGGTACAGTGTACTAGATCTACGGCTATTTTATGACTGCCTGCCGCCATGGCGCTGTCCGCCATATTACTATGATGGCTAGAGATGATATAACTCTACCTAAAGATGGCCGACCGTGGCCGCATTCCGGTCCATAGGCAGAGCTGGTCAAACGCGATCCAGCAATTGTCATTGAGATCAGTGGGCCGCCCTCGCCGAGCTTTGGCTTCCGCGACGTGCCGTGTAGGGATGTCGCGAACTTTTGTCGAAGCGGATTTTTAGGTCAAACTTTCGGGGTTCGACTGGTTCAACGAACCTTCGAACTTTTTACCAGATTCGACTGGTTCAACTATGTGGACAGTGTGGCCAGATCTTGATACAAGCATGTCTAGGTTTGGAGAATTGTTTTTTAATGCAAAGGGTTATTTCAATTTTATGAACAGTTGCAATTAGAACAAACCAATTCTAATCACTGAAGAAGTTAACTTAATTTTTTGTACTCTATTAACTGAAATAACCAATCAGTACTGCCCTTATTTCATCCCTTAGCCATCACCATCCAATCCGAAGCCAACTGGTCAGCCTGTCGCGCATGCGCATAGCAGTCGACAATGAAATAACTCGCTTCTGAACCACCGAAGGGCGCCCCCTCAAATCGATTCGCAAAAAACTGATAGCATCCTCGATCATCCGCACCGGTTCGCACCGGGGCAGCCAAGGTGCACCCCTTCGTCTTCGATCAAGTGTACCGGTGCGCACCGCATGTCCTCGATCAACGGAGCGCACCCTCCCGGTGTGGCTTTTTGTTGCCCCAACGCGCACCAAGAAAATCGACGGTGCGCCGGGGTCCAGTCCCATCAGGCATTGAGGCCAGGAACGGGAATCGAGGGGATGGCGGGAATACACCAACTCATGTTTACAAACAAACCGGAGCGCCCGGAGCGCCCCTAGCGGACGCCACCGGCGCCGCGCATGCGCGATGGGGGTGTGGGCAAGAAACTCGCCGTCGCCCATAAACACACCATTGAAATGCGATGTTGTCGGCGTCAGTGTGAGTCCCCCTGCCCTTTTTCGCGTTCGAATTGTTGGTTCTACGTCTTCCAGGCGATGTCTGACTATCTTGAGCGGCGTCAGCGAAATTACCGAGGCTCGTTACACCGCAAAACTTCGCGTGAATAATGTGACATGTGGCGATTCATTCCGCGTGAACGCCGCAGAATGTACGCTAAAGCCTGATTCGCAGGATGAGATTTCTCGGAATTTTCAGTCGCGACGCCGCTCGGGCTGCAAAATCGTGAACCATAGCTGAGATGGTCGACGTCGATACTGAAAATCGCAAGCAGAATCGGACCAATTGAATTAAGCATAACAAGTCGGTGAGGGTCACTGGTAACAATGATCAACATCTCCTTGTATCTACTGTTTTCATCGAGCCTGCTTACCAACCTTCAAATTTAAGTCTTTTGAGGCCTGCACTTCTTATCGCAAGTACCGGGCCAACATTTGGTCTACGGACCGGCGTCGTCTAAGAGAGCAGACGGCAAGCAGAAACGTTTGAAAGAGCAGACGACAGTTCGAACAATCAGGCGGCCGTTTGAACTTGAAGACGCACTGAACGTAGTCCGCAGATGGTCCGCACAACTTGACGGTTTTCTGGCGTTCATGTTGGAACAAAACAAATAAATCTGATGACCACAAGTATCCGTGAATTCAACCCAAAGTGCTTCCCGCCCAAGCAATCGTTGTTCGACGGCGTCTGCTTTTCCCATTTCACGGCACATATCCAGATTCTCGGACGAACCGAGCACGTGAAAACTGACCTTCAAACCTTTCTCGACACTTTTGGTACGGCCCCAGTCGCGGCGTTTTGACGAGAAGGCAGGTTTTTGTCTGGTTCCTTTCAAAACAACGCAGGAATACACGTCTGGCATGGGGACTTCTGCCCACACCCCCAGACCGGAAGTGCGACCGACGCGCCACCACCGCGCCGTGACGTCAGAGAGATGAGTTCGTGTATAGCAGTCGCGCAGTCTGTCGAGATGGCGACCTTGCGAAAACGAACACTCCTCGCAGCTGCACTGGGTGATGAATTCCTCAGCTCTTCTGAGCGTGAAGACGACGTGCTTCTAACCATCGCCGCGATTACCGCTGATTTCTGAGGTGGCAAGGAGCGCCTGCAAGTTGTGAACTTCGTGGAAAGCGTTGTGAGGCGTTTCGGTGACACCGAGCTTCGGCTATTATCTGATGGTACTCTTTCTTAAACGAACAATAATTTGCAAAATATACCCTTGGAATTGTCACCCGCTTCGTGACTCCATCGACAATCACGTCCGCGATGTTCGTCTGTATGTGACCGCTAAATCCGCGAGTAAAAAACCGGGAGAAATTGACAGCAGACGGGCCCAGCGCGCGGACGTACGCAAGAAAAAACGAACAAAACGCGAGGTGACGCATGATGGCGGTTACCGCGGTGCACCGGCGCGGCGCAGTTTGTCCTCGATGTTGCACCGACTTCGCGCTGCACGTCCGAGGAGCGATGTCCACTGTCCTGATTTCAGGGTGGTTCCGGTGCGCGTTCATCGAAGATGCTATAATTGACAAAAGTAAAAAAAAAAAACAAAAAAAAAACGAAAAAAAACCCTGGTCTGTAAATGTTTTATTGATAAAAGAATTTCCTTGACCACCACGGCCTGCCAACTTCACCGGGTGCTCCTTCAAAACAAATAACCTTAAAAAAAAAAAAAAAAAAAAACTCGATTGAAGCAAGTTTTTGCCGCACTCGAATGTGTGTGTTATATATTTGATTTTATTAAAATGTCAGAAGCGACTAAAATATCGAGCGACTAAAAAAAAGCAAAAATAACAAAAAAGATACGAACGCAAATAATTTGTATTTATTGGTAACTCTTTGGTTGCTAAATATAGATCTTGACAAATGTGTTTCGCATTGAAGATGAAAAGAATCGAAAAGCCCGCCAAACTTCGACATCTGCGCAGATCTATAACCTGTGTCCAGGAGACTACGCATTTAATACGAAAGAAATATATGATCGATTTTTTTCTTTTTACGTGATTAGTCTTTTCTTGACTGGTCGTTTCATGTCTTGTTTTATTTTGTTTTCTTGGTTCAAGCTTTTTAATTTAGTATTACATATTTAAAGAAAAGTATTTTTTTTTTTATGGGAGAGGGTTTGGGTATTTTTTCTTCGGGTGTCGGAGTGTGAAAGAAAAAGTTCAAGTGTCTCAATAATTGAAAAATAAAAGCTCTGATCGTGGCGTATTTTTCGCGCGAGAAGGTATGGTCGAGGACACGTGACTGATTGTACGGCAGACTTATGTAACTTGCATTGGCCTCACATCAGGCGCAATAGACCTTTTTCCAGTAAGCTTCTGCGCATGCGTACGCTCCCGCTGTCGCCATTTTCGCAGGACACCGGGACGCGGTGCCCTGCGAAAATGGCGACGGCAACATTGTCTTCGCGCGTATTTAGTCTATTTTGACGCTTTGTTTTATAGTATCGGTAGTATGAAGTATAAAAAGCACTGAAAACTGATACAACGGCACGATGCCAATGTGTTTTGAAGGGAGAATGCATCTTGGGCTGCTCTTCGATTGTAGTTCGCAGACAACTCCCCAGACGGCGCTCGTAACTCGAAAAAGGTTAAAGGGTAAGACAAAATGGCTAGGTGGCGTAAGCTACCGCCCGATCCAAAGGGCTCAGCCGTATTCATCCATCCATCCATCCATCCAGGTTAATTGTGGCGGTCCTTGCCGCTGCGCGCGTCTGCCTTCCACGGCATACCTTTTGCACAACCGAATTTGTTCTCTTCAGCAAGAACGAGTAGACACGACCACCAGCATGGTGCGATATTTCACGTCCCATGCGAACCGTACGTTAGATGGTCTTCCTACTTTGCGATTGGCTAATTTCAGACTGCGCTTCCTACGCGCGGACTGCGATCAGCCAGTCACCGCTCGCGCGAAGGAAGTGCGCCGAACTTTCTCACTTCGTTTTGATTGGACCGTGTACTGGCACGTCGTTTGTCTGTGGTCGACGTTCCACTTATAGCGACACCGCATGTAACGACGCCCCGCCTATAACGATCACTGTCTAGACTATAGAAACAATCAGTTTCTAGTTCAGACACAACAATAGGAAGTATTCACTGGACGCCATATTTGTGGGTGCCATTTAGAGCGCATGCTCAGAACGAGCTCACATCAATAGGCTGCTAAGACTGGCACTATTGGTGGTGCGGAATGCACCTTTCAAAACAACTGTGGAAGCTCGCCATCAGCACGCGCTCAGCATTCGCACACACAGCTATGGCCGCCAGTGAAAACTCCCTATAATCGGTTATAGCGATTGCATTTTTCGGGTTTTTTTTTTTTTTTCATTATCGTTATAAGTGGATTGCACTGTAATCATTTCCAGTCAAGGCGTAGAAGTAAAGAACCAAACAAAAAAGGCTAATCTTACAGACTCGCCGAACGAACGAAAGTCAAATGGTGGATTGCGCGATTTTTGAGAAACTGTTCTAAATGCATCGTATTTACACGGTCAGTGATTTTGTGTTCACGGCATGTAGCCTCGATGAGCTCACAGTGCCAAGTGATATCTCGACATCAAGTGAGAACTTGTCGTCACGTGACTTCATGAGTCACTCTTCATCACGTCACGTGGCACAGTGACGTCACGTGACGTAACAGTGTAACGTGACACCGTGACGGATTATGGGAAATTCCAAAGACAGCCTTTTTTGAGTTCTTCATTGTAACAACCTAACAGAAGGAGACTGAAAAAAAAATATTTTTCGCATTATCAGCAATCGACAGCAAGACACTTGGGAGAGACGTCAAAACCTAAATACATTTTAGTTTTTTTTTATTATTATTGTTTTTTGCCCGTGAAATAAGACCCCATTTCTCATTACCTGGCGTTCTTAGGTTTCAATTTTTAACGACGAGACTCCGCTTTTTCATAGAAGGAGAAATCAGCAAATTTATATCGCAATGCTTTTATGATTTTTTTTTTTTAAACTCAAAGGGCATTTTTAAATGGGTGTTGTGTGTCGTCACCAATTTCCGTGGGAGTGTATCCACCTTCAACATTTGCCAATCACTCTCGACTAAAAGGATGACGTTGCTAATCGCCTCTCAATGTGGAGTAGCAAACGTGCTATCCTAGAAAACAACGCGAACCCATACACACACCACACACACACACACCACACGCACAGACGACACCTGTAGGAGTGGGACGGCGGTTGTGGAACTTCCAAGTGCACTATCTTTTCTATCAGAATATCTTTCCTAGCATATATTAGGTGCCTCGTACTCAATTTAGTTTGTTTTCACACGCACATGCACACAACCTCCTGTACGCTATATTTCACCAGCCCGCGATGGAAATCAGTTGGCGTTTTAAAAAAATGTTGTAGACCAGGTGTCGCGACCCGCGTACAGTGAAATCCACCCATTCACCTCACAGCGTAATAAGAAACGAAGGGTGTGGCTCACGAGACACATGCTCCTTGCTTCATGATTGGTCATTCGGTATTCTGATCGGCCATTGTTGCAACCTGATTGGCTGAGGAACAATGATAGCATGCTCGGGACTCACCACACCTTGCGTTTCTTAAGTTGTTGGTGACCCTAATAATCTGCGGGTTTCTTATTGTTAGGCCAAACCGGGAAGATGTAGGGCGTGTGGTTATGTACTGTGTATTAACGCGCGGTTTTTTAGGAAGTAACAAGTTCGCCGTTTTGCACAAAGAGAAAAAGTTGAAACGTTTACTATTCTCTGTAATGCCGAATTAGAGCGCAGCTCTTGAGGAGGAGGAGGGGAAGGTATGCACCTCCTCCCCCTCCCCTCCTCCTCGCCTGCTGCCCTCCCACTTAGCGGGAAATTTTTGCTAAATTTGCCTCTAGATTTAGCAAAACGTTCCCTCTAAACTTAGCGGGAAAATATTCCCGCTAAATTTAGCGGGGAAACTGAATTGGTGTTGAGTTCACGTGACATTAATTTCCCCGCCAAATTTAGCGGGGAAATTTTCCAGCGAAATTTAGCGGGGAAACTGATTTAGGGGTGAGGCCACGTGACGTCAATTTCAGCGCTAAATTTAGCGGTTAAGTTTCTTCGCTAAATTTAGCGGGAAAACTTTCTCGTTAAATTTAGCAGGAAACTTTCCCAGGAACATTTCTCATAATGCAACGCGCGGCGTTACGCTGACGCCGACGCCGCTCAACCCGGAAACGGGCGCCTAAAAGCTGCGCTCTAAAAAGCAACAAAAAGAACCTTCACACACACACACACACACACACACACACACACACACACACACACACACACACACACACACACACGCACACGCACACGCACACGCACACATACGCACACACACACACACAAACACACACAAAAGAAAGCTCGCTCATATTGCGCATTGAAGAAGCATTTAATATTTTATAGTTATCTACGTGTCGAAAATTTCATGTCGAAAATTTCTACGTCTTAAAAGAAAAAAAAATATATTCGCGGTTCGTTTTCGGAGTCCGACACGGAAGGACGACGAGGAGCTTTCGGAAGATGGATGACGCTACACTTTGTCCAGTCTCCCCTTTTCAGCCACGAAGCCTAAGCTGCACACGAGCCACCCCCGCGCGCCCATCCCAAGCCTATCTCCCACAACGTCACGTGACTCGGGTCCTGATCAATTGCGGAGCTTCGCCAGGAAGGCCTCACGTGACGAGTCGTAGAAGCGCGCGATTGGTGCGGACGGCTTGCAGCTTTGGCCGCTGCGGTCAAAGGGGACTCTAGTGTACGGAGGATACCTTTCGAAAGCGCAAGGGAAGGGCCTCGGTCGACGTAAATTAATGGAGCGCGCGGAACCGCGGCTCTCTTTTTAGGTATTCGTTCGTCGCCGATTTTTGTTAGTCTATACTCCTTTTCACCCACAAGAACCGTAGTAAAAAAAGTGCGGCACTTCGCGGAGCATTACTAATGTCCCCCTTTACGTAGAGAATTAAGACACGTATGTAGGTACATTTTAGATCAGACAAATGTTATCTTATCAAAACGTACACGTTTCCAATGCCAAAAAGCATCGCTTCTTCTTCCGACAATCAAATCTTCTAAAAACTCTTTCGCGCGGCGCATGAACAATGCGCAGATGTCTTTTTTCTTGGGGAGTAAACGAGTCTAGTTTCGGAAACCCGAAAATGGCGTCGTAGCTTTAACAGAACCAAGCTAACCTCGATCGTTTTCGGTTAGCTGTTTATTATTTTTTTATGGAGTCGTACACGATCATTTTTAAGTCGCCACGACACTGCTAATACATCATACAAAAACTATCTGCAAGCATGTTCGAAGCCTAGATATGCATGAAGCACACATGCTTCGAAAATGCTCGAAGAGTGTCCGCTGATAATTTTGCCCTCGCGTCTACAGTGAACACCATGTTTTTTGTATGAAGTATATAGCGTGTGTTCGCGGCATCGTTATTGCGCAACAAAACAAACATCCGCATGAATCTGTATTGAAGGGAATTCAATTAGCTTGGCTGTTTCGCCCATCATGAGATCAAAAATGGCGGATCCGCATTCTGTGTTCACTCACCACTCCCCACCAGAGGGCATCGGCGTAGCTGGTGAAGTCGGACTTCCCTTCGATTCCCATGGCGTCTTTTTCCGCCAAGTACATAAAGTACGAGGAAAAAATGAGACCCAAAAAGCCTATATACAGTGTTGTGATGAGCTCCTGCAACGAGAAGAAAGTAGACAAGTTAGTTGTTTGCTTACCTCTAAATACACTTCGTATTTAGTTTTTTTATTATTTTTGCTTTTACTCGAGAAAAGCGCGTATGAAATATGAACTATAAAACACAGCGTGTGATACGTTAAAACCATGTAAAATGTAATATTGCGTTATTGGTTTTTGTTTAGTTCAAAAGCGCCAATTCATCGTCGTGATAGTCCAAACGGTGCGCTCCGTGAACTTCGGCCCCGACTTTGTGTTTGACGAGTTTAGAGCCCCAGCTATGTCACTGCTCCCAGGCAAAGCGAGGAGAGCCAACGTCAGCGTCATCTGCGATGACGCTAACGAAGCACTCCAGATAACCCAGGGAAATACTTTTTTTTTTATGCGCCGTCATTTCTGATGCTTACGTCATTGGTTGTGCCGACTAAATCTAATAATAATAAAAAAGATTACTCGAACGCCGCAACTTTATCAGACTGCAGGCGGATCGCATGCAATGCCAAGCCAGACATTATGTAGCGTTTACACTTGCGGATTCACAGGGGGATCCGAGCAGGCGAGAGTTATAGTAGGTCGGTCGTACACTGCGGAAAGCAGACCCGGTGGGACCGTGCTCAACCCATATGCTTCGGAGTGACGGCGCGAGCTCCTCGTTAGCAAAGCGATGCTCTAGCTTAAGACCTACTAAAAGTATCTACTAGGTGCACAATTGGGCAACGTCGTTCGGAATGCGAAGAAGCCTGCTTATTCACTGCATGGGTTGGCCAACAAAATATAGTGTTTGCGTGCGTGCGAATGTGAGGATCAATGCCATATAAGTATTGTGGGCCGTGGTGTCGGGGATATTATGCCGGAGAACCGAAGGTCCACATATACTATCTCCTTCCCAACCGACGAGCAAACGGCGCATCCCGCAATTTCGGAGAAAGAAGTTCAACTCACGAGTTCTTTGAAGGTATGTTGGTTTGGCAGCTTTTTGTTTAATACTTGTGCTCTTGCACTTCCCAATCGTCAATGTGCCCGGAAGGATAATAGTATAGTAAACAACGCCGCTATTTTCTGAATTCTCAAGGCGACATACTAGGTATTTGCGGAAACAGTTACCACTTCCATTGCGTTTTGAAATACACTGTGGGTTTTAGCACGCGAGTCACCGGCGCAGAACATTTTGCTTTGTGTTCCATAGCTTTTGCATTCGGCATCGCCGATTATGATTCAGCAGATCAGTCGTCCAAGACTCCTATTCTGACCTACGTAGCTGGATACGTCGCCTGGAGACACTTCTTCACGATGCAGTGGTCCATCATCTGACAAATGCTTTAAATCGAGCGGGACTGTGCCTTTTTTAACACAACTGGTCGTCACTGTGGTGATGCACGCTGAAGTTGTTGTGGGCAAGCAGCTCTTGCGCTTAAGGAATCAACGAAACGTTGTCAAGGACGTACTACGCTGCCGGAGTTAGAAGAGTTGGACACTTGTGCAAGCGACCAAACACCTCAAGCAGCTCTTAAACTCACCTTTAACTTGTCGACTAACATTCTTCTCAACATTACGTGCCAGGGGGAATATTATGCGCGCAGTCTAGTAGCTGCTGCGTGCAACTATCTGAGTCCGCCATGGTTTTGGGCATGCACTCTGAGCCTGTATTAGACACGAGGATTGCGTCAGCGTTCGGCGTGAACTCGGCTCAGCTCGGATCGAACACGAGTACTACGTCAGCGTTCGGCGATGACTCAGATCCAATCACACGCTTGGTGCCCTAAACATGGTGGCCGCCAATGCTGTCTAATGGGCTTTTGAAAAGAGTTTATTAATCGCGCTCTGCACTAAGTATGAAGATGGCGGCGCCCACAAGAAAAATGCGGAATGATGTGTCGATACTCTAAACGTAGTTTAGTTAGTGGCTCTAGCCACTACAATGGTCGCTGACGTGACGTCAATGCAAGCCATCAATAGAACGGAAAAGTAAAGTAGCAAAATGGCACGGACAAACAGCGCAAGCAACACCGACGGCTGACTTGGAGCTCCGTCGAGCGAAGTTCGAAGCGCATTCACTCTAATTCCGGTCGTGGTTTATTCTATGTTGTTCAGCGGTCTCGCTCAGTCACTGCCGCGAGGCGCGTCCTAGTGATCCCGGATTCATTTCATCAAGGGGCTTTACCCGGATCAAAAGACGTCGCCTGCAATGACCTTGTTAAGCGCCAGGCACAAAAACGCCAAAACAAGCGACCCGCGTCGTATGACGCGTCGGAACTTCATTAGGTGGGATTATTACCCGCGAGTTTTCCGGTGTTTCACAGTCTATTCGTGACGCAAAAATAAACAAAACCTAAAAGCAAAAAAAAAAAAAAACTGAACTAGCCGGAACAGGTCCTAATAACAATGTAGCGCAAAGACAACACAGGAAGAAGACAGAGATAGGAAAGAACGCTTTCCTATCTCTGTCTCCTTCCTGTGTTGTCTTTGCGCTACATTGTTATTATGCAAAACCAACTAGCCCAACAGCTCATTTTAGGAACAGGTCCTTTTGCGATTCCTGCTCGAATCTTGAGTCTTTTCTGTTTGCATGTTGCCGGTGGTCGGAGCGACGATCGCCGAAGTAAAACGAGGGAAGCTGCGTTAGTTTTGTCCAGAGCAACGAAAACGGCAGCAAAAAAAGGGCCGCAGGGAAAACCATGACTCAAAATGAACTAACGAATTAGATGCGCCTTTCTTTGCATCTCATGTTGTGCAAGGCCAACTTTCCTTCCGGTGACTCTGTTGGCTGCTGTCGTATCAGCGTGTTGCCGCTCTGAACGCAACATACACAAGCGCGCGAACCGGGCATTGGGCGTTTTTCAACGTTTACCAGCACGGTAGAAGGTTAGTCGGTAGTCCTTCCATTGATTCTCCGAAGAGGCCTAAGCCTCTGGAAGCTCGCTTACGCCAACTCACCTCCGCAGGTTTTGAAGGTAGTGGATGAAATTTGGTGGAAACCATTTTGAAGCTAATACATGCCTGATTAAACACGAGCGTTGTCCGATGAGCAGGCACATGGCACGGAACGGCCTGCTTTCGGCCGCCATATTTTATCGAGTGTGGCGACTGTCGCTGGTGATCAGAGCGCCGAGTTTTGATTGGAAGGATTAGTGGGTAGGCGCCAAGGCTAGCTGCATTTGTCTTACTCACCATCTCCCTCCAATCAGAGCGAACTAGACCGTCGTCTGCTTCTCGCGCTGAATCTGGCGTTTGAACGCCTTAAGCCGGACACCGAACGCCGGACCCTAGGCAGTTCGCCCAGATTGGAGAGAGACAGTGAGAATAAGACAAAGGCAGCTACCTCTTGCGTCTATCAACTAATCCTTCCAACCAGAAGTCGGCGCTCTGCGCGTGTCCGTCGTCTCTCGTGCGGTCGCCGATAAGCACCGATCGCTTGTACGGTGTTCATTTTCGCGATGAGGACAATGGAAGGCGACCCACAGTCCTCAGTCTGGGTCTTCCTACCTAGAATAATCGCTTGCTACCCAGGGTTGTGCCAAGTATGACGTCGCCGCAGGCTGTTACTTCTCCTCTCCTTCAGATTTTTTCCCCCCTAATACTCCGTTTTATCTTACGATGAACCGCGGTGGACGCTACGAGCAACCCCAGCCGATCCAGCGCTCTGTACGTATGACGTCACAACTCACCCCGTGGGTCGCTGCGCCCGTTCCGAAAGTCACGTGACGCTAACGCAGAATTGGAGTGACTTCGATTGTTTCGTAACATTCGCTTCGGTTCATCGTATGATGAAACAATGTCTACGGTACTTTCCGACGCGTCGCATATGCTTGCCGGATGTTTTGTGGTGCATGTGTCTGGCCCTACTATTGGCGACAAAATGTTTCGGTGGCGCCCCCTGATTGTTTCTACCAGTGACGTCAGAACCAGAATTATCAGTGGCGAAGGACAGGCTTGGTGTGAAGCCTACTGACAAAATACACGCTTCGCCTTTCTTATAACCGAGTCCCACTAGAGCGACAAACAGAAACAGCCGACACCGACAACCGTCAGACACGTGCAGCGTGCAGGCAAAGGTACCTTTGGCAGTCTTGCAGTCTCTCTGCGCTCAGAGCTATTGAAACCCTGCCGAAAATAGCTCATGCATGCTGCACATGTTTGAGGCTTGTTGGTGTCGGTTGTTTCTGTTTGTTGCTCTAGAGGGGCTTGGGCATCTCAAGTACCGACAACCAATTATGGGCGAATGCTGGCGGCCATAGCTGCGTGCGCGACTGCAGAGCGCGTGCTGATGGCGAGCTTCAACAGTTCTTTTGCATTCCACACCATCTTAAATTGCCTGTCTTAGCAGCCTATTAATTTGAGCTCGTTCTGGGCATGCGCTTTAAACAGCGCCTTCAAAGATGGCGTCCTATGAATACCCCCTATAAGCCTCGTGCATCGGTGCATTTGACGCTACTTCCAAGTCCAGCACAAACATATCAAGGGGTACCAGTTTTATACTGGAACAAATATATTGCTCTTAATTCCTTGTCTAGATTTGGACTATGTTGTGGTGGCAGCCCAGAAACACTAGTCTAGACTATTGTTTCTGGGCTGCCGTTAGAAAAGTCAAGAAAACTAATTTTAAAACAAATGAACAGATTGCAAGATTGCGCCTGGTGGCGGTCTGTGAAGCTCCGTTGGAATTCCGCCACGTTATCGGCCTCTAAGAAGCAGCGCCAGTTTGCGGCAGTATAGCTCTCTCGTGAAGTTACTTAGTCCTGCAGTCGGAATTGGCGAAGAACACTAACGAGTCTACTACGTTCTATATATTAACTTCCACAGAGGCTTCCGCAACGTGTATTCCACACCATCAAGATCGCCGTTCTTTGCCGATGTTAGGTAGGAGCTTGATTTGAGGATGCGAGGACCTCTGCCAGGCCAAACATACCACTCCTGGCCCATACTCCAACCCGGGGATGCGCTGTGAACAACGCGCCCAGTGTATACCTTGTATACATAGCTTGCAGGTGTCACCATTGGGGGGTACGTACGGTTATTTCTACTTAATAGCTCCCTCGAGGTACTACTTCTGTGGTGTGAAACTAACACGGTGAACCGAACGCTCGTGGCACATAAATCACCGACATGGCCGCGATTCACGTTACGGACAAGCTGTGTATAGACCATATAGGGCGTACAGTCCTCAGGCAGAGCCGTTTATTGAGAGAGTTTGGCCATACATTGGTTTGAATAGGCGAGCATCTCGGGCCAACCACAGGCCGCGAAACAGCCCCTAGCGGTGGTCGCGTGCTCTAAATTTGTGCCACGACTATACTTCGTTTCACCTTATGTGCGAGCGAAGGCAAAACTGGAAGCGCGAGCACGGAAGCTCCGTGCGTTCAGGCTTTGCTCGAGCGCGCGAGCTGGGGAGAAATGCAAAAAGCGCTGGTCTCGCGCTTCTAGCTTTGGCTTCGCTCGCAGGTGAAGTGAAACGAAGTATAATTTGAGCCGTGCCGAGTGGAACTCCGCGTCTCAAGACGCTCGCACACCCCACCCTTTGCACTGCTTTCTTTCAGCCAGTCTCAGGGCGCTGTTCTAGCAGTGCAGACAAAGGCATGGGCACGAGCGCGTGGCTTTGGAAAGTGCCTCCTATGCACGAGGTCTCGTACAAACAATAGCGTTTCGCTGAGCTAGGCTCACGCGCCTGTGCCTTTGTCTTCACTGTCGACATTTGTGAGATGGAGTAGAGGTCTCCTGATTGGTCGACGCTGTGTCACAAATTTAGTTTACGCTCTAAGCGTGGGGGGAATATTCGGCGCTGGCGGCGGCCTTTGCTCCGCCTATTGTCCAAACTCTCCTAATATACGGCTCTGTCCTCAGGTATTACTGCTAGGAGAGATCGTCACGCGTTGACGCCACCAAGCGGCAACGTTCGCAACTACTGTACTCTTGGCCGTGCAGGAGCCATTGACGTCACGAGCGCGACACGCATTACGCTTCTCGCTGGCCGATTTTGAGGCGAGAGGTAGAGAGCTCGTGGCCACGTCATTTCGTTTCCATACCCCTTTAAGCTGCAGGACTTTGGTTGCGCGTGCCTGCGCGTTCACACTTGTGTTTGCAAGGGCAGAAAGCTCGCGCTGAAGGCGGAGCTTCTAGTTTCAGCTTAGGGTTGAACGGAGTACAGACGATTGCAACCAGAGTACCTGGCCGCCGCCATGTTTCTGCTCGTGCAGGCAAGTACGTGCTATTGCGAGCTTTCCAAAGCTACGTTCACGCGCACGCTGCACATGCTTGCACGCGTGGGGCACCAGTAAGACGCCATGCTTGCAATTGTCTATAAACCTTTCAAAAAACAGCATGTGGCCGGTGCCATTTTGCGTGTTCGTGCGTATGGCGCGTGCTTTGCTCGCTTTCCGAAGCCACAAACACGCGCGTGCTTGGATGTGAAGATCGTACGCTAAACTGTGATTTTGTAAACATTGGAAAGGTCTATTGGATGTGTAGTTGAAAGCACGGTGGATGCTTGGAGTCATCGCGATCTTAGACCAACACCATCAAAATCGACAATCTGGCATAGTTTTTATTTTCGCCGACCAGTGTCCGAAATCCTAGCCCCCAACAATAAAAATAAGGAATATTAATCTAAAACGCATGCTTTTCTGAGGAGAGAGACTGCGCATAAAACAAGATTTTTTTTTATAGCACTATTGGCATTGGCATTGTTCTTGGAGCTTCGTGTCTATGCACTTTTGGCGTGTTACACTACGATATGTGCGAAGGTTTCTAAAAAAACTGAGTTTTGCAAGAAGTGCAGCCCCCTACTGTGTCATGGCGTCAGTGTAAACAAACATGGCTGCACCCACGGAACACTCTGCGCGCGTCGAAAGAGCGGGAGTTTCAAATGTGAAGTTATGACCCCGACTAAATTACGTCCTGTGGCGTAAATATTACTAGAAAAAATTTGTTCTTTCGCGGAAGATTTGTTTTGTGACATGCTTGTCCCAATTAGGCTGTTTAAAAAAAAAACAACTTTTTTTTTTCTTTGCAGTTACCCTTTAAAGGGATGCTGAACCGATATTTGAAATCTCATAATTATTGCCCGAGCGGGCTTCACGGGATGGTACTGTACCTAAAAACGATATTCAATCAGACAGATATATATGGGGCCCGAATTATTGTATTTCTTTGAATTAAGAGCGAATCCTCGGCCGGAAGCCGCCGGCGCGAGTGAGTCCTTCTGAGAGCAGGCGTAGCGGAACTGACGTGCGCATTCTCGGCGCCCCCAGCGCCCTTGGTGCCTCCGCGCATTCTCCGCGTTCGTTGGTGCTCGCCTTCATTCTTCGCTCGGCGGCTGTTCTGCTGCTCCTGCTGCTGCTGCGGCTGCTGCGGCTGCTGAGGCTGCTGCTACTGCTGCTGCCGACGATTTTATACGTCGCCATACTAGTAAAGAGATCGCAAAAGGCAATGCCGGACGCCGACCAGCCGAGGTCGCGGAAATCCAAAATATGGGGCAGAGCCCGCGTGGTACTAACAATAACAAACGCCACCCGGCTTAGCGCCTGGCTTGGCTTGGCTCTGTCTGTCTTTTGAGGCGAATGAGAATGCGCACGTCACGAAGCGAGCTTTCCACGACGCTCACCAGGGGTCGCGTAAAATTGTATTTTTCGTGTTCATTAAATTTTATACGCCTTCTCGCTCAAAACAACGTCTTTTAGAAGTACAGGACATGCTATGTATGCCATTGCGACCAAGAATTTCCACCCAAAATTTCGGTTCAGCATCCCTAGTCAGCACGGAATGAAACCCGAACGCCGGAACGCGTGGCCATCGACACAGGCTGCTTCATCTGGAGGGTCCCTGAGAACAAATGAAAAGGCACCGGGGTGCGAGGGCGCGGTGGTGCGGGCCCTACTAAGATGTGCTCAACCCTCGCGCGGCACATCTGGGACTTCCGCGTTTCGCCGGTGGCGCGCTGTAAGCACCGTCACTCACGGTGTTTTTGTGTCGTTGCACTGTTGCCCGGAAACTAATAAGAGTATGGTTCTGCCAATAAACAAATTTTATTTCGCGTCTATGACGTTTCGCTATTTCTCAGAAACCGCGTCTGCCACGTTGTTGACCGGAGCCTCCGCGTGGTTTCGGTGACACGTCATCAAGCACGACGGGTCTTCTGTGCATGAAATGTTTCACCTCTCATTTCGCCCTTGCGATACACAAAGCGATAAATAATGACAGCGCAGAAGAGATATCGCTGGGCGCCCGATAAACAAAACGATAATTAACGGGTGCGCTGGTCAGATCTGATTAGAATCTGCACAGCGTGACGTATTGTTCAAGGCTCAAGACACATACAATTAAGGAAAATGTTTGCTGAGTGCGCGAGTTGGTAGACCTGCATTAGGGCATTTGCAGCGAGGCATACGAGCTTGAAGAACAAGAGAGGTTAATGGACGAGCTCTGGGAGTGGACGTATGGATGTGCTCATACATTATATACTAAATATTTGTAGTAGCAACCTTCAGTTCGGTGTCAGCACTCGTCATGTGTTTCAACTTGTTCTTCTGTCTCGTATGTCGCGCTGTTTTGCTCTAAGTACTGCTAATTTTAAAATTACGATACGTATAACAAACAATAAAAAGTGCGCACGCCAGGAGGAGAATACACCATGGGCGTGTTCCGCTGGCGCGCGCGCAAGCAGCTTGCTGCTGCTCCTAGCATCGACCTTCTCGCGACGCGCGCAAGCCGCAGGTGTCGACTGGGCAACAGTGTGGCAACACAAAAGCACCGCGAGTGACGTAAAGCCCCTTTATACGGAAAAGTAGCGCCGTCCTTTGAAGATTGCCGCCTGCTGTCTTGGCCCGATCCAGGCGGCACTACAGTCGACGCGCGAGTGTAATAAAGCAAAACATGAAGATAGAAGGTGTGCGCGTCAGAGGAGGAGGGAGAAGGAATGCCTATGCTGCCGGAGTGCAGTGCATGCTATGAGCTCATGCCGCCAATCAAATAACGCCGACTGTGCAACGTCACGGCTTTTATTCGTCTTTTTTTTAGCTCATCCTTCGAGGCTGGTAGACCGTGACAGTGCGCTTTTAGCCTGTGTGTATGTATTTGCGTGTGTCTTTCAGCCTTTGACTGCGCTCTGACTCAAGTATAGGGTCTATTCACTTGCTGAGTCATCACCCACAAACATGGCCGCCGAGCGATAAAGCGGAACTTTTATTCGTGAGCTTGGTGAAAAATAAAAGAAGGCAAAGCAAACTCGCCTATCGGCAAACCGCTATGGCCTTCGGCGGCCATGCTTGTGTGTAGGGACTCGACATTAAAAGGCGGTCTGACGTCATGTGAATAGACTCTATAGGAAGGCCGTCTGCTATCTTGGCCCGATTCAGGCGGCACTACAGTCGATGCGCGGGTGTAAAAAAAGCAAAACATAAAAATAAAATATGTACGCGTCAGAGGAGGAGGGAAAAGATGGCGCTACCTTTCTTATTCAGGGGCGTCAGTGTGACGGCGCTTACAGCGCGCCACCGGCAACACGCGGAAGTCCCAGACGCGCCTTGCGAGGGTCGAGCACATCTTAGTAGGACCCGCACCCTCGCACCCCAGCGCATTTTCATTAGTTCTCAGGGGCCCTCCAGGTGGTGCAGCCTGTGTCGACGGCCACGCGTTCCGGTGTTCGGGTTTTATTCCGTGCTGACTCTACCTATGCTGCTTCGTGAATTTAGTAACAAAGAAACCTGCACCGTTTTTAGGCATCATTGCAGGGAATAGGTTTAAAAATAAAAAAAAAATAAGTTCATCTACGTAACTGAAATGCAACAAACACAAACACAGCAACTATAAAAGAAACATTATCTATAGAAAATTAGAAACAACTGGGATACAATAGACATTTTCCATTCATTTGTCCTTCGGTGTTCTTATCAGCTAATGTCGCAACCTCATTGGCGGGGGAGGTACGCTAGGACACTCAGTACTTACACCATCCTACTTTTCTTGAGCTTGTCAGTAACCATGCATGCTCCGTTTTACCTCACAGTGTACTGCAGCGGACGCAACGAGCTATACTAGCTAATGCAAGCCTATGGACGTAACACGTGACTTGATGCCTCGCGGGTCGCTGTTCTCCTTGCGAAAGTCACGTGACGCTCACACTGCACTGAATTGACTATGATGGCTCGAAGTGTTCACTGCAGTCCATCATAAGGTTCAAGGGTAAAATAAAGTATTGGCGACGTGCGCGACAAAAAAACGTGTTTATGGTCGGCATTCGCGATTGGCCAAACGCTCACTTTGGCGCCTTTATTAACGTGAAACTTTTTTTGGCTAGGTGTTCAGCCTTTCGTGAAGCCCAGATAAAAGCGTGACCGCGAAGCTCGACACTGATTGGTTGGCGTGTAGGAAAGGAGGAGTGAGGTGCTCGGGCGCTCATTTGTTAACGGGGAGGTCATATCACCAGAGGTGTAGACAAAGAGGAGCTCGACCACCTGTACGCACAGAGGGAGAGGAGCTCGAGAGTATGGAAGGCTTTGAAAGATCGCCGGGTTTATCAGCCCGATTAGCGGTAGTATCGCTTGATTCACGGAACAATTATCGAGTGTACACCTGATACGCCTTAAACTTTCTGATGAAGAGCGCCGTGAATGTAGGCGTCTGGCGTCTTAAGAGTCAGAGTATCGCTAGACGTTTGTGTTGCTTGAAAGTTTCACGTATGCAACACAACTGCCTAGTAATGTGCTCTGGATTAAGTTTTCTTTCCACGACGGAAAAGAGGAACAACGTCAGACTGTCAACTTTGATTGTGTCGGTTTGAGAACGCGAGGACTCCAAGCTTCCGTCGTGCTTTTTACGCACACCGTCGTACTTGTGCAGTTTGCAACGGATGATAATCGGGATTCCGTGCCGTGACGTCACGGCGAGGCAAATACTGGTAGTGACGACAGGAACAAAAACCATAAGAAAGAGCCACCGAATCACCTCGACGCTAATGATCAGGGACTCCGAAAGAAATTTGCAACGCTGGACTTATTACGTCCACTCTTCTTGCTTCGTGATTTTTGTTTTTCGGTGCTGTTATTGGCTATTGCCCCAATGTATGGCATCTGGAGCAATAAAGTCGCGCTACTCCTACATCAGACAAAAGATGCAGACATGATAACGAAATTATCTGGGTACACGCCTCATACATGGTCAAAGCATACTTGCTTCTTGCACGTGTGTATGTGCTTCGAACATGTCTAAAGAGAGCTTTTGAATGACCAACGTGACAGAGCCTTAGTATACAAGGAAGAAACATATGCCTTAGGCAGTGCCTGCAACCTGCTTTTTTGTAAAATACATTAGCAGTGTGATCGAGGCATTATGCTTTCGGTAACTTTACGCGAACGCCGTAGTGAGGGTTTGGCCAACCGTGGGAGGTGAACATGCAGTGCCGCTTTGGGACTTTCACGTCGCCAATGGTGTCCCGCTTGAGCAGGACGATACAAAATATATACGGCTTCATGTACGCTGCCCGCTTTTATGTTCATAAGACACAAATTGCACTTGTACGTACAGTTGGACACAGACCTGCCTATGTACAAAAACGACGGATCCCAGCAACCTCCACGTTCCCCCCTGCCTGTCCACGTGTAGCATCCGCAGGATCTGCAAAAATCTTATACCCCTGAAAAAGAAAAAAAAGAGAACAGTGACCTCTATCTTTAAAATCCTAGGATGCACGAAATACAGTATAAAACAGTCGTTTCGAAGATATTTTTATTAATTTCCCCTCAAAATTTAGCAGGGAAACTGACTTGGTACAATGGCCACGTGGCGCCAAGTTTCCCGTCATATTAAGTGGGAAACTAGATTGATGTATAGGTCAGCTGTCGTCATTTTCCACGCTGAATTGAATGAAGAAACTAAATCGGCGCCTAGGTCTTGTGACGCCAGGTCACGTGACATCAATTTCGATGCAAAATTTAGCGAAGCAATTGAATTGGTGTATAGGTCACGTGCCGTCAATTTGTCGCTAAATTTAATGAGGAAACCAAATCGATTTGTAGGTCCAGTGACGCCAGGTAACCCGTCATCAATTTTCCCGCCAAATTCAACAGGGAAACCGAACTCGCGGTTAGGCTAGGTCACGGGGCTTCAATTTTCTCGCTATATTTAGCGGCCAATCCACGGACGGACGGATGTATAGACGAACAAAATTTTGGGATTGGGGTTTCTGTTAAAGGAGCCATGAAACGATTTTACTACTTTCGCTAAATACAAGTTAGAACTACTCTCTAACGTTAACAACTGAATAAACTGGCCTTTGCATTTATTTCTAGGCAATGGCAGTCGCCAAACAAAAAAAGTCGAGAAAGATGAGCATCGTTCATATCCCCTCAACTCGGAGCCCGAACAAGCGGCCACGTGGCCTGGTGCCTATCCATTGCCGCCAACATTAATCATAGCCACGCGCTGGGGTCGGCAAAGTAGAAAACGCGTGCTGAGCACCAAGTAACAGAGAGTTTTAGTAGATCGTTTCTCACCCCGATAACGATACCCGATACTAGAGAGTTTTAGTAGATCGTTCCGATGACTCCGATAACGATACCCGATACTCTGCCTCCGCCTTTGCGCTTACATATATAGTATCGTTATCGGGGGTATCGGAGGTATCGGAACGATCTACTAAAACTCTCTACTGCGCCGGAGCCATTACGCATGCGCTAGAGTATCGGGTGTTTCGGGCGCAGGTATCGGGAATATCGGAAAATATCGCGCGCACTCCCGTGCCTCGCGAGAGTTGACGAGATCCGGCAAGAGCTGAGCGATCATGGCCGCTCCACTCGAGCCTTTTTCTGCCCAAGCGGGTCGAAAACGGTTCACGATCGTCGAGGATATCCTTCTTTCAAGGGAAGTGCTTGCGATGAATCCCTTTGTAAATTTTACGCGGTGGGACACAGTGGCGGCCAACCTGAATGAAGCACTGGGGAGGAACTTCAGTGTTCGCGGAGTGAGAGACCGCTGCGATCTGCTCCTCGGTCTGTTCAAGCGAGACGACCGCACAAACTTGAGAAAGTAAGTAGTTTTTGAGTCCCGTTTGAAAGTTCAGAAGCGTTTTAGCTAGGGTGCCTAGACGCAAAATATCTGGCTAGGGTGCCTGGACGCAAAATATCTGGCTCCTCCAGATATTTTGCGTCCAGGCGTCGCGTTTCGCGCTGCGTCTAGAAAGCAACAACCAACGAACGGCCGTGTTCACTAGTTGCAAGGAGCGTTTGAATTTTCTCTACTGTTTTCGCCACTGTAGGACTGTAGTTTTCGCCACGGACCTAGCGAAAAAGGTGATAAAAATAATAATATTTTTTATTTGCACAGATTGCGATACCTACTCGGCAGCGTGCAAGGCTAGGCAGACAGGTTGAGACCCCTACGCAGGTGCGCCTTCTAGCCCACCGCCAAGTAGGGAAAGGGATACGGGAAAGGAAAATAAAAATGCAAACACTCAAAACAGAAAGATACACATACAAAAACGAGTAACAGCGCTGTGCCATTCCACGGCAGAGCGCCCGCCAACGCTCGCAGCAGGGCGAACATGGGTAGTTACGTCCTTCCCCCCTCGGACATCAGTTTACAATACCTTTTGCACAAATCCAGGGACCTCTCCCTGCTCCGCGGGAGACGCTGACGCTCCTTCAGCGGAACAGAGAGGAGCTAGCGAAGTACAAAAGCATCCTGCACTCTTGCAGGCGAAATTTAAAGAATACAAGGACACCGAGAGACAAAGGAACAAAATTAATACTATCGGCAACAGCCGCAAGAACACAACCTCTGTAGCGGCCAGCTGTAAATGTTTTGGCTCGTGAGATGGTGATGCCGATGGCGTACCGAAAGGTGGATGAGGCGTACGCACTAAAAAGGATGAAAATGAGTGAAATTGAGCTTCATTGCATTTTATGTAATAAAAATGCGTGCTTACTATTAATAAAATTAAATATTTCGGCATGTAGTCATCATTTAACGCGCGATTTTTATCTAAAATTTGCGTTTGTTTCTTAAGCGCGTCTGGCTACGTTGGGCAGACGCTTCGGAAACGCAGACGCGAACCGCTGCCCGGTAGCGCTGCGTGTGGTTTGACTGGGCGCACGCGTCTGGCTTCCAAGCCGAGACGCGTGTCTAGACGCACTGAAAAACGCGCCATGTGGGCTAGCCTTTAACGCAGTCAAACGCAGTCAAACGCAACTGTCTGAGCCGGGCTTTAGAGTTCGGCTACTCTCATCACTTCATTGGTTGAATACCAGCCACTACCCGAGTGTCCGCCGAGGCATTGATTGTTACGAGCCGAAGTGGAGTGCTCACGCAGTTTTCGTGTCTATTTCATGAGCCGCGCTCGACCATCGTCAGGCGGGTAGTTTCGATTCCAAAATTTCGTTATCAAACTTTGCAAAAACTGAAAAAAAAAATTGTCCCCTTTCATTTTGGAAATTTCACCACGACAAAGAAGCTTCTGAATCAGTGGCGCTCTGTGCGAGTATACTTGGGCCAGACTAGGACCAGTACGCCTCTGCGAATTCGTGAGCATTCCCACCCAATATCATTTCATGACCCCTCCAAAAAAAAAAAGTCATGATTTCAAAACAACGTGATTCACGTACGCTCTAAGAAATCTGGGGCCCGAATCTACACGGCTGAACCAATCGGGACCAAGGGACCGCAATACACCTCGCCTGCTGCGATTGACCAGCTCCGCGCCTCTGATCAATCCCAGCAGGCAGCTTTATCCCGGTCCCATGGTCCCGCTCGGTCCCGCCGTGTATAGATTAGGGCCCCTGGAGTGTCTATATCGACCAACACACCGCGTTTACGAACCATCCCGCGTCTGCCCACACCGGCTGTGTGCATTGCGCGTGCGCAGAAACCAGCTTCGCGTTAGGCCTAGCTTCTGCGCATGCGCAGTGCCGACGGCAGCGCCACCGCAGAGGCGTGACGTCAGAGAGTTGGGATATAGTTACAGACAGCTTAATAAACGCAAGGCCACGAACGGTCACGCTTCACGCAGTGCGATTCATTCTTGGGCTTTTCTTTTTTTGGCCGATTCGGCTATTTTATTGACTGCAGAGCGGTAGATAAGATGTTCCTAACTGACCACGACCTACGTTTCTTAAACTCTCAGTGGCTTTACTTCCCCGCAAAGCACTTGGGAGAGCCAGTCGCTGCAAGGAAGGGAGGGAGCTCCGCCAATAACGAGGCTGGAAATAATGTTGAATTCTACCACTGCTTTAGACATTCGAATAGCCAACGAGGGATCTGACCTTTATTTGTTGTTTATGGAAGACAGCCAAAACAAACGTGCATCCTGGGAACGCGAGATCCGAAAAGACGAATTAACTCGGGGACATACAGGGAGTGAGGTAAAGACAAGAGTGGAACATGGCGAATCGTAAGCGGTGACATCTCGCTGGTCCCGAGAGTAAGAGCGAAAAAAAAAAAAAAAGCGGCAAGAAAGCAGAAAAAAAAAAGCATGCAAAAGTTTAGGCATGGTCTAACTATTTCTAAATTTGCCAATAAGTTGACTCCTTCAATCTCCAGTGTCAATAAACGTCTCTTCGTGCACTCCTTTTGCCCCCGCGACGAAGTTGTTTGCGTGTTCGTCCTCTTTATTCCTTTTCATGCAACGCGCGAAGCCGGTGCTTCCTAGTAAGCTAAAACTAGAAAGGTCTATAGGTACCAAACTTGCACGATATATTTTGCTATTCTTTTTTTTTTTCGTATATTAAATCGTCGCCAGCCATCTGGTTTCCTTGAGACCACGAATGTCTGCCCCTTTGCTCACCCGTTTCAACGTGGCACAAATGAATAAAAAAAAATGGCCGACCTCTTCCTCTGGATTTATTGCATACACTTTATGCATACGAACCAAGTTGGGTTCTGTGTTTGTCAGGCAAACGCAGACGCAAGAATGTTCGCACAAAAATAGGTGGAGATAAACAAACCCGCGCCACAGCAAAAACAGACATGCTTACATGAGTACGCCATCCCATATGCGTTTTGACAAACTCAGGGCTGGTTCACACATTTGCGTTTGAATGTGCTCGACTGCGTGTCAACCGCTTGTGACTGCTTACGACGATATAGCACACTGGCGCCATCTATCGGTTGTCTCCTTTTTTTTCTGTATATTATTCTTTCATCATGAGCGTGATATAAATTTGCCAATCTTACGAGGCAGCATTTCTCAAAAATAGCTACTTGATCACACAAATAAGCAACCCTTCAGGGGAAACCCCACCCTTGGTTAGTGTGATTCTGAACCAACAGATGGCTATGGGATCGCCTTACAGACCTGCACATCTACACACAAAAAATTGTGCGTGGCGGCGCTTCGATTGTGTGGTATTTAGGGTGCCTACATGTCTGTCCGTCTGAGGGTGAAGACATCTATTGTGGTCCTGAGTGCCAGCGCGTGACGCTCTCGCGCACTCGGTGCGTGACCTGGGCGGTAAAATGGCGTCTACACATTAGCCAACGTTGACATTAGCCAAAGCTACGCGCTCGAGCTGAGTGACACCGGATTGCGCGCGTGCACTTCAACATAGATAAAAAGCGATTGGGTCGAAAAATAGCTGAAGCCTGATTCACATGGTGCGATTTTCTTCTGCGAAATCGGTGGAGCGATGTACCGCACACGCGAAATTTCATGTTCCCTTTCACACTGATTGAGAACACATGCGATTTTCCGCATTTGCAAAGCACATGGTTAGAACCATTGAATTCGTTTGAGGTAACTATCTTCGATATCTAACAAAATTATAAAAAAGTATTTTATTTATTTATTACCTTCTGGCAAAAAGTAGGCGCTATACTTATATTTAGGGCTGATTCAGACAAGTGAATCGGCAGCGTTCGCAGCAACAACAACGACGAAAACAACGAATACGACGAATACGACAGGGACACCGGGACAAACGCAGCGCATAACTGCTTGAGCAAGCTAGTTGTTGCGTTGCTTGGCATGTCGCGCAAGGCGAACGGTTGTCCCGGTGGCTTCGTCACGTGGACGATGTTCCATATTGCAAGAGTGCAAGCAGCAGCGCGTTTTGTCTTTCATAGAGCTTGATGGCCGCTACTCTAGATGATGACGAGTTCAGGCTGCTCTGTAAAAAGAAATACCTAGTTCTGTAGAAGAAAAAACTGCTGCTCCTAGATGGAAACCCGCTGCGATGGTGGTAGAGCCACAGAATCGGAGTTTTACTCATCGGTAAGTCGACTTGTGTTTTTCTACGAGCAGGTTTCTGGAATACATTTTCTCTGCAGATCCTCCTTATGCTTCATAAGGACCCGGAGCAGTTTCTAAGATATTACCGGATGATGCCCAGCACTTCTGAAGGACTCCACGCTCTCCTGGAAACAAAGCACACGAAGCAGTATGTCGTCATAGAGCCTATTTCGTTGCAGGCGCGGCTTGCTATCACTCTCAGGTAGAATGGCCTTCTTTTTAAACCGCAACGTTTAGAGTGGATACGAGGTGCAGTTAAACTGGTTTATAGGGAGAACTTATTACTGGTTTCTCGGCTTCCAGACAATAATATACACGGCAATGTTTTGTTTTCATTTAGGTACTTGTCATCAGGAACGTCAATGCGGGACCTTGCACTGCAATTCAAGGTTGGCGTGTCAACAGTGGTATCCATCGTGCATGAGACATGTCAGTGTATATGAAAGGTGCTTCGTCCAAAATACATGAAGGTAAACAAAGACATATTATATTGTTCTTGGTAACTTTCAGAAAAGAGGACGGTTTCACATGAAGCGAATTTAGTTGCGATTTCGCAGTTGCGACAACGCGGTTGCGGCAAACAGACAGGTTCAGTGCAATTATGAAATAATCGGAGCTGCGTCAACTGTCAAACATCGTTCGTTACGTCACCAGCGACGCTGCTACGGTACCGAAAGACAACCAATAAAAACGCGGGTGATCCAACACCTACCGTATCCTTAATGGCGCTCATATGCCTTGAAAGAGTCGCTGGCGTCTCGTAATGATCAAATGCTTCGTATAGAAGTCGTATTCACTGGCGGCCATAGCTTGCGCCGGTTGCTGTTGAGCGCTTGCTGTGAGTGAGTTTGCGCAACGCGTCTGCAACGTATACTTCACACCGTCAAGATTGCTCATCTTTGCGAGCAATACGTAGCAGTCCTTTTTAAGCTCGACTTGCAAACAATGCCCGCCAATATGGCGTCCAGTAAATACCGCCTTTAAAGATGTAGAACTTTAGGAACATTAAGTTTCACTGTGGTGGTCTTGGGCAAGTGATGAATTTAGGTTTCCGGTGTACTCTTTCCACACACTACTAAACCAGGGAATTGTCCAGAATTCTAAATCAGTGCGTGTTGGAATTTTCTGGGCGGGGGTGGGGGGGGGGGGGGGGGATAGGTTTATATGCATTGCTCAAGAAATTCAGGAGGGTGTCGCGCCCAACCTGGAGATAATTAGGGGTGTTGGAAGGGGGTGGTCTTAAATTTATATAAATTGCCCAAGAAATGTTTCCTTTTGGGGGGAAGGGGGGTGGCTGTCGTACTTAACCTGGAGATAATTTGGGGGGGGGGGGGGGGTGATGGGTGTACAAATCATTGCACCAAACTCGTCCTTTGCAACTCTTCCTAACTATACTTCGTTTCACCTTAGGTCCGAGCGCGGCCGATGTTATAAGTAGAAGGGCCAATCAAACACCGCAAAAAGCGCAACGTCATGGCGTGCTCTCTGCGCCTGATAGGACTAGCCGGTGGAGGAGCACGCACAGAGAGACGGCGAATACCGACTGGTCCTTCAACTGCAGAGTGCACGCCATGACGTTGTGCCTCTTTCGCTGTTTGATTGGCCCTTCGCCTCATAACATCGGCCGCGCTCGGACCGAAGCTGAAACGAAGTATAGACAGGATTGCAAGTATTAAGACTAATTCTGCGGTCCCACGGGTTTATATCCGCAGCCGAAATATTCAGCCGCCAATAGCTTACGATACAAGAATGCTGACATCATCATAGAACATTGCTTTGAATGCAGAACCCGCTCAGTGCAACCCGGAAAATGAATCATGTTGAAAGCCGTACTGTCAAAAATAATTTCTCAAAAAGTTTACACAAAAGAGAGCCATCGACCTATGCTCATAGGGACGAACTTGGGAAGGGAGAGCTGCAGACCTGAGGATGTTGAGGGCCCCTATGCGATTACTGCGCCAACTTCTAAAGCTGGGGTCACACATTACGCATCCTACGAATACAGTTTGCAGGCAAACTTTAATTCAGAGCACCACAACACCCCTGCTTTGTATGTCGCACGGCAACATATTCATGAAGTAGCTTGGCACGCGGCTTATGAAACATGGAGTGTGACGGTCTGTCGTGTTCGGTCGATGTCTGCAGACTGTTTTTTTTTTTGTCTTTTGTATAAGTAGTGTGACACTGGCCTGGCTTGGGCATGATATGCTAGCTTACAAAAGTAAGTTGCGACTCGCGAGTGCCTGGAGCTGAGCTGGTTGAATAAACATACTTCTGAAAGTTTCCAGCTGAACGTAGAATAAACAAAGAGAGGGAGAAAAAGAAAAGAGACACACAGCTTTTCAGATTTTGTTACAAAAATATTCGCAATTGATAAGCTTCAACAAGTATTTTTCATATTTGAGGATGCATTTATTGGCAGTATTACTGTACATAAAAAAATATTACATGAACTGCCTTTAAATAGCAACTTAAAACCATGTGTGAACTTTGTGCTGTACTTCTAGCTCCCATCAAGCATCACAGACTGGGAGAAAATTGCCGAGGGCTTCGAGACAGAGTGGAATTTTCCTGATTGTGTTGGGGCCGTTGACGGGAAACACGTACAGATCGAGGCCCCTGCCGATTCTGGAAGCCTGTACTATTACTGCAAGGTGTTCCATATGCGTATGCAAATTTACCTTAACATTTATCACGTTTTGCAAGAGCGCATGAAGTGACGTATCATACGCCTTTTCAGGGTACTTACTATATAGTGCTGATGGCTTTCGTGGACAGCGAGTTGAGGTTTGTGGCCATAGACGTTGCTGCGTATGGCCACCAAAGTGATGGTGGCGTCTTCAAGGCATCAGTCATAGGAGAGAGCTTCAGTTAAGATGCCTTCAATTATACACCACCAAATCAGCTGCCATCTTCCCATATCATCGCCCCGTACGTATTTCTTCGAGACGAGGCATTTCAACTGAGTACCTATCCTGGCAGATACCTCAGTGATAATCTTGGGATACTCAACTATCGACTGTGTAGAGCGAGGTAACCTTTAGAATTGTCACACTTGCATTACAATAACAAAGACACAGTGTTGTCCTTGTCCTATTTCCAGGAAGTGCGTCGAGAACGCATTCGGAATTTTCGTTACTGGATTCCGCACCTTCCGCAGGCCAATCGGCCTCCTCCCAGACTACGCCACTGGAGTCGTCCTCGCAGCTTGTGTACTGCACAACTGCCTACGAGACAACAAGTTGTGCATGCCAGATGCCTATGCTGATGAAGTCGACCACTTCGGCAACATTATTGACGGCCAGTTGCGCAAGGAGGCCTCTCAGCAGACGAATGCGTTGTTCCACCTGCAGTGGCGGAGATCGCGGCACCTAAACCAATCTGCCCGAAAACGCAACACAGTGGCCACCGCCGTGAGAGACCTGTACTGCAGGAACCTTGTAAAGGAGGGTGCAGTGTCATGGCAAAGGGAACGCGCTCGCTTGAAATCCTAAACAGTGTCAGTGGTATTGTGACAAATCCCGAAGTTTTGAAGTTTTTGTGTGTGAGGACCATCTGGACTATTTCCGTTGGAACAGGGAGCTGAGGCCCTTATTAGAAGAATACTGTGCCGCTGTGAGTTAGCTACTTTGGGACCGGGCGCTGTGGTGTGAGACGGCCTGCGTGCCAGTCCCACTATGATTTTGAACAGAGAAAGTGAAACATCTGTATTGTACCAAGACCGGTGCTACTGGAGAGAGATGAAATTAGGGGCTCTCCTTGTCCATGTACGTTCTTAATGTGCTTAACTAGGAGTGGCCATAATTTATACTCTGCCACCCGTGGAGGAGTGACCCAATCCTCCCAGCTCCTTGGTTGGATAAGTGGGGCGAGTGTTTTCAGTGCACGTTCTGCAACATCCTGAACTGACGCGCAGTCCTTAACTTGGTGTATGAGAGTTATTTGGGTAGTCTCCGAAGTATGCGCATTTAGGTGGTTCAGAGAGATCGCAACGTGCTGGAGGATAGTGTAGTGTTGAGAGGGAGTGTGTTTGTACACGCCAAAGAAGCTTAGCATCTGTCTTCTCTGCAGTGTGGGGTGGGCAGTAGGGGGTTATGTGGTTATGGCGAAACTATTACAGAAGGCACGGTGAGTTTCCTTCTCATCGTGCCTTGTGTTGTACCTTCCGGGTCACATAAGGGTCGAATTCGTTTGGCCATTGATAGGGGGTACTCGGATCGTCGGCGGCGTGCGTAGTTAAGTGGGTGGCCTCGCAGCACCGGCGCAAAATGCAGATATTTGCCTTTCTGCGCCAGTGCACCCCAAGACTCCAGCAACGTGTTATGTTCCTCTTTATTCTTAGCTAATGTCCGCCAGGAAGGTGAGCCAGTACTTGATTTTTTTTTCTTCTGTACCTGCAACTTTTTCGTTTTGTTAGTTGTTATCTTTCAACATTTGAAGAGAGTAATAAAATATTTCTTCGTGGATCCCCCCTGCCTGATGTCACCTCTCTAGTTCATTTTTACACTGAACCTGTTGCCTGTAAATCAGTCAAACTTTTTTGTATAAAATGGGTTGTGGTTTTTGCCTCTTTTACGGAGAAAATGGCGGACACTTTTTGTGGCAGGTATTGCCCAAAGTAAATCGACAGAGTACCGGCTGATTCCCCTAGAAGGAGGTGATATTTTCCTGTTTTAATATGGCCTATGATGCCCAAGCGTATCTTTACTTAACATAGAATGCGTTTTATCAGCCGATTTTCATTAAAATGAACGCCACGCTGGACCGGCGATGGAGCACACACACATCGTGTGAGTGTGTGAACGTGCGAAACACGTTCTTTATCTCCTCAGTCTAGGTCAGCATGAACAAGCTTACGTAAATGTTTAGCTTTCTTTTTTATTCAAAACAATATTAGCGATTGCGAACATGACAAAAATAAAGATAAAGATAACGACATAAAAAACAAAGGTTGCCAATTGTAGAAGAAAGCCAAAACAATCATGTTGGTGAAGTAATGACAAAGGATGCACGAAACCAAATTGTCACAGGATTTGTATGAGAAATGCACAGGCATTTATCATAGTCGTACCATCCCAAAATGAAAGGGGGAGGGGGGGGGGGGAGGTAGCAGCGCTCAGCTGGGAGCAGAATTGTTTTTACGGAGACTTCGACGAAAAATAATAAATTTAAACTGAAGTTTTGGGCAGAGAACGCGCGTGCACGCCACGAGCGCTCTCACGAAATCTCGCTTGAAAGCATGCCATGGTCACTTGTGAATCCATGGAACGCGAACATGTGTTTTCATACCAGAAAAGACAGAAGCAGGGCAGATAGACCAATGTTGTACCAATGTGCCCCGTGAGGACCTCGGAAGGAAATTGCTGCGCAGCACTGGAAGGAGCTATCAAGGCGCCGCGTTGATATATCTAGCACTCGCTTGGCTCGCGTCTCGCGCGTTTATATATCAATAGGTGTTGGCACTCTGTAAAATTGTGAAACTCGATTTTTATCAAATACCTTTAATTACAAAATGCCATACATCGTTTCTCGGTTTCTAGACACGCCTTCGTGCCATCTCCAAACAAACGGTACAATATGAGCATTAGGCAACATAACATGGCAATTTTAAATTTATCACATCTACAACGTAAGGTACACACACACGATATACGTTCCACTTGTCACTGGATTATTCCACAAACACGTACAAATTACGGTCGTCAGATGCTTCGTTTTAACTTACCCTCTTTATTAAATAATCTAAGTGTTGATTAGCATTTGCAAGTCACAGTATGTTTTTTTCTTTTTTTTTTCTGTTGCTATACCGCTCTTATAGTGTTTTGTTCGCAAATTTGAGACGCACCTCCAATGTGATTATCTATTTTTGTTATGACGTGCCCCTGTTGCAATGCCAAGTTTTTGTAGGGGGCGCAGGCCTTTAGTCAAGCCTTTTATAGGCTTTTTGTCTGCGCCCCCAACATCTGTGCGATGTTGAATAAAGATTTGATTGATTGATTGATTTGAAGAAATTATCTTTCTACTATGCAATGAGTAACATACGCAAATTGATCGAACACAAGCCTCAATTGTTGTCACCTGCATTTTTACGAAGGAAGCAACCACAACCCTCGCGTGGTACGCAAACGCCAATTCGTTTGAATGCCGAACTCAAACTTACATCCCCCGGCGAAAAACGTTCACTCATGAGAAGCACATCCGCCGCCCTACCCCCGCAGCGAAGTTTGAAGACGACGACTTAGGTGACGTTTTTTTAGTATTTTTCATTCCCACCTTACTGTGACCACCGTGACGTCTTTCACGAGCCGCGTTTTATTGGTTGTCCGTCCCCTTCGCAACAGCGGCGTCCCAAGGAAAGTTTGGCAAAATACGGCATCGCGAATATGTCAAATTCGCACCGCAACTGCGTGGTGTCGCAAGAACGGCGTCGCAGTTGCGAAATCGCAGGAAAATTCGCACCATGTGAATCAGTCAAAAGCGCGCGTGTGTATGAAAGCACTCTACCTCCTCCTTGTGTCGCCTAGCAAAGACGTCGGACTGTGGATCGCATAGTCCGGGGTTCGATTCCCGCTGAACGTAGTGGTAAAGCCCATTGATTGCGATTAAGTGTGCCTAGTTGCGATTATGTATGAATTATTATGACGAAGAGTGCCATTTTATATGCTTAGGATTCTTATGCATATACCCGCTGTGGGCTATGCATTTTTGTTTACGTTGTCTTTGCCCACGTGTAACGCTTTTCCGTCACACTCAGGAGTTGCCCTAACTAGGGGCTGCCAAAAGAAAAACTATCGCAGTTAATAAAAAAAAAGAACGCAAACACGCACACTAAAGACGCAATGTCACGGCGTATTCACTGCGCTTGGTTTAGTCGATGAGCGCGAACACACAAAACAAGAACGAACTGTATGACCGTGCGCTCTTCTGGTTGCTTGATTGGCTTCATCGGCCTGTAGCCTTGGCGGCGCTTTGATCTAAGGTAAAGGAAAGTAAGAATCCAGATCTTAGGATCAAACCACTGAAGGGCATCTGGCACGCCCCAGCAAAAAAAGAACAGCGTGTTAATTTCTCGATTAACTGGAGGTCTGCGTCTCTGCAACTTCGTTTCTCGGTCTCCCTCCGTCATGCACTTGACAGAGAATAAACATTATTATTCATATTTATTATTATTATCTCTTAAAGTTCACCAGAAGTCTCGGTTGCACGGCGCTTTCTCAGTAATACACCGCCATCAGATTCCACCTCCGGGCACCTCGGAAAAGAGCCTCAATAGGTATTCGAACCCACCAAATGGGGATCCGTAGACCAGCGCTTTGCCTTAGTGCCACGTATATTCTTTCTTATATATTACTGCCGGCTAAAAGCCAGCGAGATGGCTATGAAACAAAATATAGTCGCACCATTCCGACAAGCCATAGTGTGATTACGAAAATGATCTCTGCAATTGATAAAAAAAGACACAATTGAATTGGCAAACATGGCGGAATCGCAACCGTCCCTTTTGGGGCTTTCATTTCCATTTCAATTGCTCCGGGCATGCATACCGATGCACCGTGGAACGCGCTCAAAAGCATCTGTGGTCTACCCACAGCCTAGCGCTTGTTGTTTTAACGTCTCTATCTCACTCACAGCGGGCATTCAAGCACCTGACACCCAAACATCTGGCGCCGTTCCTGACTCTCGCGTGGCGTTCAAAGCGGCGCACGACGACACATGCAAATCAAGCTATTCTTAAACACGTGTCGCCATCCGTATTTGATATTAAAAGACTGCAGGCTTGTCTTAACTGAATGGGAAAAGTTTGAGATTGAATACTACTTCACATGTAACCTATCAATATGGAGTTTCCGGAAACCGTAATATAGAAAGATGCTTCGTGATTCAGTGACTCAGACTTTTGATTGGCTGACGTGATTCAGTTTTTATAGCAGGAGGAAATAATAAACTTCAAACTTAATTTTTCATTTTAAAATATACATTCTTTGTACAGTTCATTGCTCGCTTTTTTAATTCATTATCTCCAACATACCGCTCCCGTAAATTATCGTGGACGTCGGGACGTTCTAAGTTATAACTATTGAATAAAATGTTCAATATCAAACACTGTGGCAAATAAAAAGGTAAATATTAGAGTAACAACAACAACAAATAAGCGTAATATCGCGACATTAATTTATAGTAAAATAACAGTTCTTTAATTTTATATTCACCGTATTAATACAGAATGCACGAAAAGAAAGTTATAAGCCGTCAAAAAGGAAGCAAAGCGGCATGCACGGTAAGATTGCACCTTCGGTGTAGGTATACATAAATCGAAATCGTTTTATGGCCACTCGACAGATAGCGCCAGTCTGCCGTCTGCCGGTGTGTTTGTTCTCTCACCACAAGCAGTCACATGTGGTCGTTGCTCAGCCAATCACAGTCAAATGCAACTTTGTAAACCAGCTTTTACGTGCACACTCAAGCACGGGTGCACGAACCGTGATAAAAAAAAAGCATATACACATGCGCGCACACGTGTCACTGCGTAAACTTGGATTTCCGCATTATTTGGGATTAGGTAAACTCGCAAAGCCTGGTTTAGAAGCCACAAGCCAAGAACGATTTTGTGAGGTTATCTGTTACCTGATTGCCGACGTCGCGAAGACTTGTCCGTTAGAGCCGGCCACCAGGACAACTACAGACGCCACAACCACGATGAGATCTAAAATATCAAACACAAAACAAACAAAAAAAAAAAAACACGTAAGAATGAGCAGTGAAAACAGAGGTCTACTTTTGATCACAATGACATAAAAATGCACACCGGTTGAGTGGAGAAATCTGCGTATATCTGTCGGCTAAGGATATACGCAGAGGTAATATCAACTGATACCTTTGAGGGAATATTAACTACTACACACATGTGCGAGCCAAATATAAAAAAATATTTAGGGCATGCGCGTATGTATTTTTCTTTTATTCCTAAGATTGCTTGGTTTGAATTGAACGATATAAGAAAAAAGGTTTACCGATCGTTTTTACCACTAACACTTCCACTTTGTCCATGGGAAATAAATTTTGGAAAGAGGGTTTCCTCCAATGAATTGTTTGTTTTAGTTTAGCTTTACGAACTGCATAATGTCTTTTGCGACACACGCCAGGCACGTAGCCAGGATTTTGTTTCGGGGTGGGCCCGCCCATGACAAAATGCTGTATGAGGGGGAAGGGGGAGAGGAGGTCCCAGCAAAATGAAAGATTTCGGGGGGGGGGGGGGGGGGGGGGGGAGGGGCCCGGGCCTCATGCCTTCAGTAATGTTTCTCGTCGATCGTGGAGGTGCTGTGATGGCTGGAGGGTGTCTCGTTTCCGGAGACCTCAATGACGCTCACGACTCGGTGGTTGAGTAAATAAATATATATTTACAAATGACGAACAACATTTTACAGTACGAAACAAGAAAACGTCACGCTTCGGCGTACTGTCGCTCGCGACAGCCCAACGCCAACAATAGCGCCTCGCCGCCAAGTCCCCTGCCGCGCACGGCAAGTTCTCTGTCCCGCAAGACAGAGTACGCGGAGCCCTCGGGACCGCGGGAGAAGACGACTTGCTCCGCGCACGGGCTCGTTCAAACTCAACTTCTCCAAGAAAGGCACGCCGAGATTCCGAAGGGAGGCCGAACCTCCCTCTCTCCCCGGACTCGCCGACATGGCCTTGACAAAGCCATTTCCCCAAGTACCCTGGCGGCAAGGGCGACAACCCGCTCCCGCCCTGGGAACGAAGACTTTGTTTACTTCCCACGCGGAGAAATCTGCTTCCACTTTCGGGAGGTGGCCGCCGCTTGCCGCCAAAGGGAAAAAGGGAAAAACGGGAGGCATCGGGCGCCTCCGAAGGACACTTCGGGTGACCGCGCCGCCAATTCCCCGAGCTCTTCGGCCATCCCTTCACCCCCCCCCCCCCCCCCCCCGCCCCCTGGCTACGTGCCTGACACACGCACTTTAGTAGGCGATGATTACTAAGGCTCCCGCTGGTCCCGGTGATAACTGACTCCCGCTTCTCAATTTAAAGAAACAATAAATACATGCTGACTATTTGAATTTCTTTTCCATTGGAGTTTTCCGCTATGTGACTTTGATTCATCCAGGCTGCCAAAGGTGCCAAATCGCGTGAGCCAAATCCAGCCTACAGTTTGAATACAAGCATGCGTGTTGTGTCCAATCTGTGAGCTGGGTGTCTAAGATTGGATGCGGCAGAAATAGACCATTTGCTGTATTACCCAAGCATCAAGGAGAATGCAGGGATTGGTGTTCCACGCGCCACACGCGCACGTCTTCCCCGTATAAAATATTCGAAGTAAATAACCAAAATAAAGCGTTGACGAACGCGCGTGCAAGATACAATTTGTTTTAGGTTTTTGCTTTGGAAAATTTACTACTGCTGAGGCCAGCACGTGCGGCGCGTGGAACACCAATCCCTGCATTCTCCTTGATGCTTGGGTAATATAGCAATAGGTCTATTAACCTATTGGTTCGGCCGGGACTCGCGTCTGCCCTGTGCCCCGTGCTAGTCTCCGGTAGATGACGTAGGTTAACCCTGCTGTACGGCCTTGTAGTCACTCTAGGCCTTGTAATCAAAAAGGTGTTGGCCTGATGTTCCTTATGCCACTAGTTCAGAAGAACGCCTCTCGATGTTCTCCGGTATTTTGTCTTAACACTTAGCGTGCGGAGAGAGAAACTATGGTCCTTCTCACAAATATCTGCTGTGCTGCCAAAGGTGCAGGTGCGAGCGGGTGGCATTGAAAAGCGCCTTCAATGCGTGAGTTTTTGTGCAAGCAAAGCACTCTGCTGAGCTAGGCTTTCGCGACTGTGACATTGTCTGCGCCGTAGACAATTGTAAGATGATCGCCCGCTATATGCGTATACTGTTAACTTTAGCGATTAAGTCTACCCAGTGTAAGCCAACATTACTAGGATAGCTCAGTTGTGAGGGGTACCCTCCTCCCTCTCCCCGCCTAGGCCGCCTCCCGACATTTGAGGGGCCGGCTGGAGTTTCGTTTTGAAAACTGTATATTCCATGGATTACGATAAAGATAGAAGCTGTGCTTCAAAGCATATGCATTCCATATAATACACTGCAGTTACAATAGCAGCCGTCCCCAAAACGGTGGCGCATCGAATGTCTGGGCGCGGACATTAGAGTAAGAGCGGGGGGGGGGGGTACTGCTCGTGTATGCACCGTTTATGGGCAGTTGAGTAACTGAGTTGGTTTTATAACGTTGATATAAACAGAAAGACGAACAAAGCGACACCTCTTTCATAAAAGACAAGAAGGTTCCAGTCTTTATGTTCATACTTTCAGTAACATCTAATTGCAACCAACGTGCTCATCTCTAACTAAATTTATTCCGTATTTATTGTTTAGACAAAGCAAAGAAATTGAATGCATGGTGTCTTCATGGCGAAAGGGCGATTCACAGATGCAGCACAGCGCTGAGTTACCGCTGCATTGTGTATGCGTAAACTTTAGAGAAGACCTTGTCACATGCAGTGGAGCGCACATCACTGATATTTTCTCGGATGAAAAATTGTAGACAAATGTAAAACTACAAATAAACATTTAATAAGGCAAAGTTGCACCTACAAACTTAAAAGGAAGGTACCATGTACCTTGCGCCGGCGACTGACCCGAAGCATTGTGTTACCGCGGTGGCTCTTATAACCCGCTGTATACGTTGAAGAATTTACCGAACCAGAACACTGGATGACAGCCGAGAATGGGCTGGAGCGTTCTAGAAGAGTAGAGATTTATAAAGGAAAGATCCGGGCCGTGAAGGATGCGAACCCCGTTCCTCGGCATGACAGCGACGTGTTGCCAATTCCGCCAAGCACGCGGCGATATAGCGCAAACGTTAGCGATGTGTCTGCAGAGCTCAGTCGGCGCTGCTCTGTATGTATAAACAGACCTTAATGGTATAAGCCAAACACACGCCTTTTTTCTTTTATCCGTAAAAATATTTAGCAGGCGCGTTTTGAATACAAAAGAAATAGGGGTCGGGAACACGGTGACTAGCATGATCCCTCCCCCCCCCCCCCCCCCCCGAGTTCATTATCCGAACCAATAACACGGCACAGTGCACGTACAAGAGCGGCTCACCTCCGTGATTTAATTACGAGCAAACACGGAAGCTATACAGTTATACTTTTTGTATTATTTTTTTACGTGTGTTTTACGCGTGAAGCAACGGCCAATCTTGGAAGAGTAAATATTTGAGCGGGACGCGCGAGCAGCAGAGAACGAAAATCGGAGGTTCCAGTGAACTGCGTCAGGAATTGTGTTTGCGCAAGATTGAGAATGACGTCAGCGCCCTCTGGCAATGATGTCAAGTACCGTGTAACGTCACCCATTCAAGGGGCTGTGGGGTTGTTGGAGTGACAAAACACTTCTTTGACCAAATTTTCGCTTTTTTAACGTTTCAGTGGTGCTCTTTTGGAGTGCTTCAATGACAATAAACATTCCGTGAACTAATATTTCACTTAATATGTTATGAGGTCGTTCAATGTTCATTAAATTGTTGCGTTATTTGTATTGGGGTAATTTAATCAACTTAGAAACATGTAAATTTTAGGTTTTTTTTTTACTTCGTTACTAAACAAAAAGTAAGCAGTATGCAAAAAAAAGTGTTTAAGTGGAAATTATTTTATTGAGACCCTTTTAACAGTCGCTTGTGGTGATTTCCCTAATTTTCCTCTTATGCTTGTCTGTGTTAGTCACGGGGTTATCAAAAGGTCAGTATATTTTTTTCCTGATAACAAAAAAATGCCTGATCCCTTCTGTTATCTATCTGGACATAGGCATGATCAGATATTGGCAAAGTAATTTGTTTTTTTTCGGAATGAGGCAGAAATTTTGTTTCTTGAAAATGCAAAATATATATGTCCTCATAGAGTCACTGACAGCCGGTTTTACCATCATGGCCATTCGAGTATGCTCCGTGGGAACGTTCAACAGCTCAGAAATACTCCATTCAGCCGATCCCCTTGCAGCCAATCAAGCGGCGGCAAAAGTGCATTGTCACAGCGCTTGTTTTCATTGTGGAATAGCTATCGTCGACTGAACCTATCACGCACAAAAAATAATTAAAAAGAAAAAACCCAGGATCCCGGTGCATTCGCTGAGCGTGATTGGTTTATACGGTGTTACTAAACGGCGCCCATCGCACAAAGGCGATGGGCGCCGTGTAGATGCACGCTGCTTGTTTGGCTCGATCAAATTGTAGCGTAGTTCTCGGTCAGACTTAATAGGGAGTTTTAGGGAACCGTTCTTGCACATCCCAAACGGTACCATGGACCCTCCGGTATACGAACTGCGCATATGCCACCGCAGAAGACTCGCACATGCGCAGTTCGTATACCGGAGGGCCCATCGCCGTATCGGATCTGCCAAAACGGTTCCCTAAAACTCTATATTAGGGAGTTTTAGCGAGTCGTTTTTCAAGCACACGGTTCCGAAATCACGAACGGTACAGCTGGTCCGTTCCGTGAAACCGTACTTGAACTTTGGCATACTTTAGCGAATCGTGAAAGTTGCGCAACCGTGTAAACGATGATGATGATAGTGCTTAACGGTGGCGCCATCTTCTAGTGAACATGTGAAACATTCTGCAACGTGTAAATCCGTGGCGGACACCGTGGTGGCGGCCCGTGTTTCCGGCGTTCGACTGATGTAAACAAGACGGCCGATGTAACATTTGCCGGTCGGAATTACAAGAACTGCGAAGCTAGAGCACACTGTTACGCTGGCGCCATCTATGAGGTGTACCTGGAACTGCGTTTCAGTAGAGTTAGGTTTCGCAGTATTTGCGTATTTACGAGATCAAATGGAACGTACCATCGTTGAGAAATTGTCGTTTACGAATTTGTCCAACGTTTCTTTTTTCAAGCAAATGTATATATGAAAAAAAAAAAAAGTGACGGGCGAAGAGCTTAAGGAATATACGGATGTCCGAGTAGTTCCACCGCTACCCGACAGATGGCGCCAGTCTGTTTGTTCCCTCTCGTCGCAAGAGATCAAAATAATTTTTATGACACTCCGGTCGTAAGCGGTCACGAGTGTGTGAACGAGCCCTTAGAGTGAAACGAAGTCTAGTACTTCCGTGCCAATAGTACTCAAGTACTCACCGATGACGGAGATGGGTTTTCGTGCAAACCGAAGGCGTCCCCAGAAGCCGAGATATTTGCTCCGACAACCGGCCGCCCATAGCCGAACGCAGTACTCAATGCCGAAAAATACTACCAAGAAGATTTCCTGAAAAGACAAATAAAAAAGTATTTGTTTAAACATGAATTTTATTGAATTACCTGATTTCTTACAACTATTTAGTTTGTTTAATGTGCACGTGTGGAGTCCAAAGGGTACAAAAGTAATGTACTTTACTGGAGCTTCACACTCGCATTTGTAAAGCATTTGAAATATTAACATAATTGCTTCCCTATATAAATTTCTTAGAGCATCAAGCAATAGCTTGTACGTTTACGCGATGTTATATTTGGATGGGGTCGCATACTTCTTTTTTCTTTTATCAGCACGTTAGTTCTAGAATTGGTTATACTCAAAAACACGAGACAAAATTTCTTTAGATTTAATTTTAGTGATTTTTATCAGTGTATATAAGATAGCTGTCGTGGCGAAGAATCTATTTAATGATATTGAGCTAGCGTGGACCGGAAACTTTCTAGAGTTAAAATGCAACGTAGTGTTTCTTTTTTTTTTAGTTTTCCAACTATTTGAATCAATATATACATTCATCGTTCTGCAACTCTGATAACAGGAAACGCATAAACGTTATCGATACGTTTCGATTCCTTAAAATAAAATTGAAAACCAGAATACACTACTGTACTTTCCCATATTTAAGTTTAAAATTAAACACTCGCTGGTTAGATATATGTTTATGATTTAGGCGAGCTCCCCAAAATGGAGAAGATATTTATGCAAGATATGCTCGAGGGAAATTCAATTAATTCTTGTGAAATTCAGCACTCCATCACATTTTGACCAAGAAATAATTTCATATTTTCTGGCAGCTTAAGAAACAAGGGGTGTGGCTTAACATGTTCGCTCTTCGTAATTGGTTCTTAGCCGCTCTTATCGATAATACCAAAATGTAATTGCGGCTAATCAATAATAATATGCTACGGGATCATATAGCTGTTTAGCAGAACGAAAATTCTTACCATGTAGTATAATGATGATATGGCGAAATCACTATATTGATCTATGGTTGAGAGAACGCTGAAGATTAAGCAGATGAGTACGACTAAAAACCTGAAAAAGAAAAGATTGTATTACGAAAAGCCAGCCCAGGCGTTTAAGCACACCCTCAAATGCAGTGAGTACCCCAGCGTATTTATGTTGAAAAAAAAAAAAACCCAGAAATGTCGCGTTATGAAATAAAATTCATTTCATCTCATGCTCACAAATGATTAGGAGTTGCTTTCACGGCGATGTTCGTTCTTATTATATTTCCAAATTTCCCTTATAAAGTGGTCTTGATCAATGCAGCTACTAGAAAAAAGAAGAAATTTATTTATCTCGATATTTTATTTCTAGAGATTAATAGAGCACGAAGGCATTAATGGGAATTTGAACAGATCTTCACTAAGACTGGTGGAGGGCTTTATATGCATGCTCTCTTAAAGGATGAAATAAACGTGCAATACTCAAGAGATTAGAAGTTTGGAAATGCTACCCTTATTATAGTGAACAAAGTAAAGGTATGCAGCAACTGGCATGCAAAGTTTGTTTCGTAATTCCTGGAGTGCAATATCTACCGGAAGGAGTGCTCACACGAATTTCGAAATCCGCTCAGAGCGTTAGTTTTCTGGCCAACAAAGGAGACCGCATGTTTTACCACGCCGAACCAAGTTCATTTGCATATTCCTTTTTAGTTGTTCGGGATTTTCCCCGCACAGAAGTTCAAAGGACCAGAACTTACCTTCTAATTCTACAAAATTAACTCTGAAAACTTTGTAATCTGTGTACGCAGATTTGTTTTGTTTTTGTTTTACGGAGTTCGAGGTTTAGCATGAAGATGAAACATAAAGCTCAAATCGTTATGTTTAAAGAAACCCTCATTACGCTAATGCAATGGAGGCTTTGCCATGAATCGAGAAAGCAGGTAGGTTTTGCGGCAGGATTTCTTTAAAACCTCAGATTTTGTGACCTGATTTTTTTTTGCAACTATGCATTATGTATGGATTTTAATGATCAAATGGGGGGCCTAATGTTCAAGAAATTGTAAAATGGGTTGAAACCAACTTTAGCTAGTGAGATCAAAAACCGACAGAATCTACTGAAATTTAGCGGCGCGCCTTGTTCTGCAGTAAGTTCCAAATCAGCTGTTACTGACACTAGTAATGGCCTCGCTTAAGTCTGACTCTAGCACGAACATTCCTGTCATCTTTACTGCCCAAACCAAATGTTACGCTGGCTTGCGTGACGATAGCACAAACCCACCTATCGTGAGCTAACAAACATTTAGAATATTGAAAGTATGAGTAAGCGGAGCAATAACATTAAATTTACAATTTAGATGTCGCAAAGTAATACCAGGTAAAAAAATTCAACATAAATCACGTGAAAAAAGAAACACCTTCATACTATACATATAAGATACAGCCTTACCACGAAAGCAAATCTGACATAGCTACGCTGCTACATTCTATTGAATCTGATTATATATTTTGTCATTTTGAATTGTAGGACAAAACTCTAGTTACACGTATAAACTCCTTTTTTTTTGTGTCGAAGAGAGGTTGCAGCGAACGCGCGGTGCCTGCTGTGCGAGCCAGTTACGTCATCTCTCGCATGATTGCTTGGTCATAAAGCGGGAATTGTGAATATTTTAGAAAATTCACTTTCGTGATGACTCGTGTTTTAGAAATCGCGAAACTGTATATTAAGTAGTTATATACATATGGGTGGTTTCATCTCAACTCAGGCACGGATTTGGGGTCGAATTGTTAATTTTGACGAAAAAAAATCGTTTTGGGGAGACCCCTTTTTGTGACAGGGGGTGCAAACCGCAAGTTCGGGCGATGTCCTGTTCTCGAGTTATGGACATTTTAAGCAGCCGAGGCGCAAACTGGCCTTGCTCTCGCCTGTCGGAGGTGTCATGTTCCACTTTTTCAACTTTTTGCCTTTTTTTGGTAGTGCAATGTAACTTTTTTCGACCGCTCCCAGAATAGCGATTATTTGTGCTCAATAATTTTATTGTGATTATTTATCTTCACTTTTGTTTTAAATATGGTGAAAATGTGTCCCTAAATTTGACAATATTTGTCAAAGTTTGACCAGCTCTTCCGTGTGACCTATTTGAAATATTGTAACATATTTAGTATTTCAGAAAGCTGAGAGTATAATCTTTCTATTGATAACAAATTTATTGTTGTGTGTAAAAAAGAAAGGGCAGTGTATTCTCGTAAAGCAAGGACTATTTCAAACTTTTTTCGAATTGGAGGTCGATTTTCTAAAAAAAACCCACCTTTTATTTGGCTGATTGTTTTTCTGTAGCTAGCTATTGCAGTGTTTTATGAGGTAATATATACAGAAAATGTAATATTTTGTTTGTATGGCAGTCATAAAAGCTTGAAGTTTGATTTTGTTTGACTGTTTGGTCAGTAAATCAACTCATTCGCAAAAATACACTAATTCAAAATTGGCGCCTCTTATTTTTTTATGAGATACCAGTGAACACACGTATTCTCTGATAAATAAGTTTAACGCGATTATTTATATCCAATATATTTTAGAAAGTTTGCACACATGACGTTTTCGGACGATATTTGTCAAAGTTTACCAGCTCTTCCGTGTGACCTATATGAGGTGTCTTAACATATTTAGTATTGTCAGAAAGCTTGGAGTATACTCCTTCTAATGATAAAATATTGGATGTTGTGTGTAAAATTGAAAGGGCAGTATTTTCTTGTAAAGCAAGAACTTTTTCAAAAATTTTGCAAATTGGAGGTCGATTTTCCAAAAAGCCTATCTTTTATTCGGCTAATTGTTTTTCTTTAGCTACCTATCGCAGTACTTTATAAAGTAAATTAAACAGAAAATGTAATATTTTGTTTGTATGGAGGCTATAAGAGCTCACATTTTGGTTTTCATTCACTTGTCGCCCAGTAATGCAAGTGACTCACAAAAATAAACTAACTCATAATTAACTCCTCTGAAATTTTTAGCTACCTGTAAATTCCTTTAATAAAAGAATATGCAAACGGCGAGTCATGCTAATAAAGCGTCTATGTCATAATATCTTTAATGTTTGTTTTTTAATTGTCAAGCCTCCTCTCTGCAACAATATTTGACGAAGTTCAGCAAGCTGTGCTGCGTGACCTAATCAATCTAGTTTTATGATCTTTACTTTGCCCGAAAGCTCCAATTAAGCTCTATCGTTTGAGTATAATTTAAATATTTTGCGCTAAAGCATATAACGCTGTACATTTGCCTGAAAAACGAATATTTAGAAAAACTTGCAAGTTTGAAGTCGATTTTCTAAAAACAAAAACACATTTTATTTATTATTTTTTTATTCACAGTTAGGTATTATAGTAGTCTGTCAGGAACTACCAACAGAAATTGTAATATATTGTTTGTATGGGCCGCTATTACGACTCAAATCTCGTGCTATGTGAGTTTCGAACGGGACTTCGCATAGACGCTCAGCTGAGCAGAAGTTTGACCTATGTAAGGTTTTCTATTTAATGTTAGTACGTACCTCAATATCTGAGCGTAAAAGCCAGTGAAGCAACAATATTTATCCTAACAATAGTTATTTACCAGGCACTGGGGTGACTTGCAAGGTGTGTGAGCTTCGCCCTATGTATCGACGGAGAAGATACGTGACATCTGTATACTCTCGGACAAACTTAAGTCAAGAGGGAAAAATCTAAGTAACCCGGCATGAATCACTGAAATTAGAAATGCAACCTAAACACATGACTAGCACATTTGAAGCGTTACGCGCTACGAAATGCTCGTTATTTTACGAAAGAGTCCGTATGTGCATATGTGCATATGTGCATATGTGCATTCACCAGTGCGCCACATCCCTGAGAGAAGAAAAAAGAAGAGCGAAAAACGCGGCTCCTCAACGGCCACAGTCGCCCCTGACGAAGAACCAAGTCGGTTCGAAACGTAGGGCTCCTACATGTTTAGGAATTGGTTGGTTGCCATATTTTAATTATAAAATAAACCGTACTTCGTAAGCGTCAAATACCAAATCGTACATATGTATATGCGCTAAATGTCAGTTTGACATAAGAAAATATGACATTTACATATCAAGTTCGGTATTTCAAACTCAAAGCCGAAAAGAAAAGGCCCCAGAGGAATTCCCTAACGATCTGCATTCCCATGAATCGGGAAGATGCAAGCGCTGTGCCCGCACTTGTGGATACGAACTTGTAAACGTGTTTTAAGTGCACTACTCCAAATTTCATTAATGTTTATGGTTAGATATTGAAATGACTGCTAACGATAAATAGAAAACCTTACATAGGCCAAAATTCTGCTCAGCTGAGCGTCTATGCGAAGTCCCGTTCAAAACGCTCATAGCACGAGATTCGAGTCCTAATAGCGGCCATACAAACAATATATTCCAATTTCTGTTGGTAGTTCCTGATAGACTATTATATTACCTAACTAGTGTATAAAAAATAAAAGAAATAAAAGGTGTTTTTTTTTTCGAAAATCGATTCCAAACTTGCTAGATTTTTTTTTTTTTTTAATATTCGTTTTTCAGGTACATGTTGCGCATTATATATTTATCGCCAAATATTCAAATTATACTAAAAGAGAACTTAATTGGAGCTTTACGGTGATATAAAGATTAGAAAAATATGTTAATTAGGTCAGACAGCACAGCTTGCTGAACTTCGTCAAATATCGTCGAGGAGAGGCGGTTTGACAATTAAAACAAAAAAAAAAAAACATTAAGGATCTTATAACCTAGACGCTTAATCAGCCTAAAAAAAGCTAATGTCTAGAGTGTTCCCAAAAAGTTATATTTATGTAGCGTAAAAGTTAGGGAAAAGGGATGGAGAGAAATATGGCAACCTCGATAAGCTGGAAAGACGTAAGTTTCTACTTTGGCCGCTTCAACGGCCCATAACTTGAGAACAAAAAATTCAACGAACCCGTCGTTTGCGTCTTCTTTTATTATAGGAATCGCCCGAGAACATTAATTTTTTTGACAAAAAAGTAACATTTTACCGAAAATTCGTGCCTGAGTTGAGATGAAATCCCCTATATATATACTATATATATATATATATATATATATATATATATATATATATATATATATATATATATATATATATATATATATATATATATATAATATATAGGGTGGTTCAAGTCACCAGGCTTGATCTAAAATGGACCGTAAAAATCGACGCCTGCACGTAGCCATCTAAACTTTTCGTCAAAGGTGTATTTTACACTCCGTTTTTTTCTTGTAAAATTACAAAGCGTAGATCTCCTTTAGTAAAAAATAGGGCCAAGAAACTTGCCAGGGTCTACGGCGGGCGGCGACCCAGACGACAGGGTCCAGTAGCGGGGTGTGTTTGGCGTTCGTATTGATAGATGGCGTCGGAAGCAGCGTCTGAAGGTGCAGCCGACCAGCGAAAGATAGCAGACGACACGCAGACGAAATCCGTTGGCAGCAAAAGCGCCACCGTTATGCAGACGCGTTTTTTTTTTTTTTACTTTAAGTTTTGCTTTTATTGTTCGCATTTATTTTTTAACCGAAGGTACATTTCAAAAAGATTATATTCATTTCAATAAACCACTGTGGTCGCGAGCCATCACGATAGAAGGTAGCGCCATCTATTAATACGAACGCCAATCACGCCCCACTACTGGACCCCAGTCGTCTGCGTTGCTGCCCGCCGTGGACCCTGGCAAGTTTCTGGGACTTATCTTTACAGAAAGAGAGCTACGCTTTATAATTTTACAAGAAAAAACCGACCTGTGATTTCCACCTTTGATGAAAAGTTTAGATTATTACGTGCAGGTGTCGATTTTTTCGGCCCATTTTAGATCGAGCCCGGTGACTTGAACCACCCTATATATATATATACATACTGTATATATATATATATATATATATATATATATATATACAGGGTGTTTCACGAAAGGATGGACAAATTCGATATTGCGAAAACTACGCGTCGCAACAAAAAAAGACTTCTGTCGTTTTGGTCCTGGGCCAGGGGCCTATTTAAGAAAATTATTAAAGTCTGGGATAATTAAGTTGTTAATTATTTTTGCGTAATTAACTTTTTTAATATTGTGTTTAAGGGCATGGTTTCAATTAGAAAATGGCTCAGCATCATCGAAAAACACTAAATCAACAAATTGCAGAACGATAGAAGGCCGGCGCAGCATTTTACGGCGTTCTGAAAAACCGCACAAATTCGACGGGTTTTTAAGTTTCGGTTTGCTATCGGAGCGCATCTCGACCCCGACGGCACCGCGCCCCCGTGGAGAAATAGTGTAACCAACCTCTGCTGCGTCGCGCGATGACAGCGCCGCAGAGGTTGGTTGCACTATTTCTCCACGGGGGCGTGGTGCCGTCGGGGTCGAGATGCGCTCCGATAGCAAACCGAAACTTAAAAACCCGTCGAACTTGTGCGGTTTTTCTAGAACGCCGTAAAATGCTGCGCGTGTCTTCTATTATTCTGCAATTTACTGATTTAGTATTTTTCGATGATGCTGAGCAATTTTCTAATTGAAACTATGCCCTTAAACTCAATATTTAAAAAATTAATTACGCAGAAATAATGAACAACTTAATTCTTTAATAATTTTCCTAAATAGGCCCCTGGCCCAGGATCAAAACGACACAAGCCTATTTTGTTGCGAGACGCGTAGTTTTCGCAATATCGAATTTGTCCACCTTTCGTGAAACACCCTATATATATATATATATATATATATATATATATATATATATATATATATATATATATATATATATATAAATGACGCCTAGAATAACCGAATCTTCACAGGCACGGTCAACACATTTGCGTATGAGTATCACCGGGAGTGCGGTCTTACGGCAAGAGAAGACAACGGCGCCGTCTATATTGGCTAGACAAAATATACCTCCGATCTGCGTATATTCTTTGCTAACTTTTTACGCGTCACGCGTTCGTCGTGAGCTCAAAATAATTACGACAATGTTATAAGCAGTCATTTCTCATGAATAATGCGTAGATTTGATCTCGTAAAGACTACGAGACCTCCAGTCTTGTCATAGGTAGAGCGGAAGCCTTCGCCCAGGTAGCACCCCAGAGAAACGCCCAGGGCGCAAGCTTGGCAATCCTAGGGACCCAACTTGGGCGGCCTAAAACGGTGTTGCTCGAGGGTGTTGGTACCAGAGTTTTTTTTTTTCCCTTGGCCTTTCTATGGCTATTCTCTGGATCGCCACATAAGTGCCAAAGTGCCACACTTGAGCCAAAGATGCCACGTTTATGCACCGAACAACCAGAAGTGAAGTCTAAGTCGGGCATTTGTTTGGCGAATCGGGGCCCAGGTACCCAGGTCAAAGAATGTAAAGGTCGAAGGGGGCGACGAGCGGTTCCCACGCAGTCAATTGCACACAAGCGCAAATGTGTGAACCAGCCTTAAGGCAGTGGAAAGCAGTTCAAAAAGAATAGCGTGGACGGCGCTTACACTGAGAAATGATATAGGAAGCATTTCCATCCGGTGGGGCGCTCCAAGAAGTTATAAACATTTCCCTGGAAGGTCATCTTTCCCTTCTTGCATCCATCACGGTATGGAAAGATTCCCAAGTTAGTCCTGCAATGAAAAGAAACGTCACAAAACAAGCGTTACTCTCGCATTCTGCTTGCATTTTGCGTACATTATGCACGTGGGATTCTTCGCGTCGCTAGAGAATGCAAGCAAAAAGAGCAGAATATATCTAGGAGCTAAAAATCAAGACGTGTCAAGGTGTCGTACCTTGATTAAAGTAATTATCCACAATTACAAAAGTCAAAAGAAAGTGATATATATTAAAACTAGAAGGTGAGCACGTTGTTTGAAATATGTTACAGAAAGAATAAGCGGAGGCAAGGACACGACGATACGTCGTCGAGTTCGTCCCTTTGTCGATTCTTGCAGTAACATACAAGCAAAAAGTACGTTTAATTAAAGTTATTGTGGAAAGGTGTAACAGCGGGATCAAAACCAAACGGCGAGTCCAATACTCATAAGCACATAAATTTCTCTATTAAAAAAAATGTTTGTGCCGAAATTCAGTTGAACAACGTTTGACCCTGCATGAAAAAACCTCACTTTGTCACTTGAGGCAATGAGACCAATATTAACAAACAAACTAACCGGCCGTTTGTGGTACCACACGGTTCACCAACGCTGTTTTGAGTGTTCTTTAAGTGCACTCGAAACTATTCTCAAAATACAATTATGTACATTTCAAACGGGCACGATCTCGTTAGCGAACACATCTTCAATGCCTTAATCTTTAACGAAACCAGGTCCTTCTGTTCTTCCTTTTATATTTCCCATATTCTCCCTCTTGCCTTGTTTCTGGTTTCACCGCTGTCACCATGTACCCTCTCTGTCAGATCTGAAGAATCGGCAAAGGTGTCCTTTGAAGTCAACCAGTTTAAAATCTGAAGCCGAAAAAAAAAATAACAAGTGGCAACGAATTATCGAAATTCACGTTTGTGGGAGTCTGGGTTCTACAAAGAAGGTATGGATACACACATGTAATCATTAAACGTACAGCATCTGAAATAAACAGCCAGCTCCTCTACTTGCTCTACGTGGATATCTTTGCTCGACTTATTAGACATCGATAACTCGGGAAACGCAGAGGGTGTGGCTCATTATGTCCGCACTTTGTGATTGCTTCCTTGACGTTGTTTTCGCCTAACGCTGCAATCTCATTGGCTGAGGAGCGCTAATGTGATGCACGGGACTCTCCACGCCTTTCGTTCCTAAAGCTGTCGGCAAATATTTATAGAGAAAAAAAAGTCATACTCGCAGTAATATTTTTCTGCCTCTTGCATTCATATAGGCATGAAAGAAATAGATACGTTTTACACCCGTTCGCGATTATTGAATAATTTTCACCGCTTTCAGAGTTACGATATTTATTTAAAGAAAAGAAAACGTTAGAAGTAGACACCTGATGCATGTTACATAGAATAAAAGATGCCCAAGGACATTACTCGTTTTCCAATTAAGATTTTTTCCTCGGTGTTACCTTAAAAATCGTAACGTTCTTTCTTTTATGTGTAATGTTGTACAGACGATTGTAAAATGTAGAACTCCCTCCGACCATAAAATTTCGCGCAGGTGTGCAAGTCTTGTTCATAATGCAACCTCGAACTTAATTTGCATTAATGAAGTATTATTATTCTATCGATGCGTGTCTCAGAGAAAACGAAGGTTATTCTAGACGTTTCTTTAAATTAATACTTTTTTCATTTTTTTTTCGTAAAATCTGCCCTTGTTAAACGAATGAATGAACGGCCGTAGTCACGTGAACTTGGCGTGGAGGGCCACATTAGGACAGCAAGTTTGTCAGTGGTGTGTGTGTGTCTGTGTGTGTGCGTGTACATACGTGTGTGTGTGCGCGCGCGCGTGTGTGTGCGCGCGCGCGTGTGTGTGCATCTGTATGTACGTGCGTGTGTGGGCGAGCGTTTCTGTGTTCGTTCGTTTTATTCGTGATAAAGTGCTGAGTGATATAGATACATAGCTTTGGGGACATATTTACGTGTATGCAGAAAGACGTGGATAAGTGTTATTAACTCGGCTAACAAAATTAGATTGTTCTGCCCAGCAAAGAGCTCGTGGAATACATCTTAAAAGCATATTGATCTCAATATCCTAAAATAACTTGGAATGTATTGTTACGGTAATTCGCTTGGGAACATTTTGCTTTAATTTTACCTGTAATTTAAAGACGCAAAAAATATTTGCGAGTTTGTCCTTCCTTAGCTCTCACAATGTTCCTTCACAAACAAACAAAAAAGATAAACGCGATCAAAAATTAATTACAAGGTGCAGGGTGGAGGAGCGGAAGAGGCGGAAGAAAAAAATAATTAGTGTTATCATCACAAGTGGCTGACACATGCTGTAAGTAAGCTGAGTATATCACGAACATGCACATAAAACTGGACCCAAGCGGTAGAGCGCCGTATTACTGTTGTGTTCTGCTTTTTTGCCGCCCCACATCTGAGTTATTTTAGGAGCATAAATAAGAAAAAATATAGAATATTTTATAGCGTTTTAGTGTAGCGAACAAAGTGCATATGCTATTTACTTATGTTTTTAAAATTCAGGCAGCGGAATACCTAATTTTGTCTACCTAAATATACAAGGTCAAAAAGTATAGTTAGAGCGCTTTAAATACCTTTATCTACTAAAATTCCCTCGAGCCTCAAATAGACCCTTTTTGAAATTCAGTCTGGCCACTTTCATCACTATCGTCATCTAAAAAATGGCATATGTAGCGTTCTAGCGGTGGCTAGAGCCAATAAATAAACTACGCTTTAGAGTAACGACACTTGGCCATCATGGTTGCCAGTTATCTGAAGCTTTATCTGAACTCACAGGAAACTCTTTTCCGCCCTCCACAAATGTTCGCGACAAAGCAAAGCAATATTACATGAGCTTCCTAACACCGAATCTAATGCTGAGGAAGTCGCACTTTCGAATCATGACGATCGGCAGTTGCGTCTGCTCTGCATACGAACCAAAATGGCGGCGCCCACACCAATGTCGGGGAACGGAGTGCCGGTACTCTATACGCGCAGCTCATTTAGTGGCTCTAGGGGTGCCGACACTCTATGTGTAGCTCATTTTGTGGCTCTAGAGGCGGCCTTCCGTTTACTAATGAAGGAAGAAGCTGAAGATGCTCCTAAGCTGATGATTCAAGGCCTATATGCCCATTCGAGACGTTAGCACGATGCGAAGCAGGAATCGAACGTAAGAGCTGCGTAAGCGTTCCTTTCTAACTCAGGCCCCAGTCAATCTGTTAGTGGAACACAATCGGCTTCAAAAAAGCCCCTTGGTGCATTGAACCTCGTCAAGGCGTCTATCGGGGTCGGCGCTTCGTTCTGACTGGTCGCATCCTCGTGGCCATCGACTCTGAAAGAGATCGAGAAAGAACTATATACAGTGAAGAAGACATTCTCGTTTTGCCGTCGACTTGCGAAAGTGACGGTGCCATGCAGAAAAAAAAAATACTCCGGACTACTGGCTCATTGCCGTTATTAGTACGGCAAAAAACAAAAACAATTTCTCGTGTTTCCCGGACTTTCGGGGATTGTACGAACACGTAGGTTCTTTGGAGACGGGTAGCATCTCAGCCAGAGTCCGACCGAGTCTCTGAGACTACCGGGAAATTTTCGTTTCGGTGTCTTCCTATAACTTTCGGAAACGCCTTCGTGTTTTGCTTTGATTTACGATATCCAGGCCCGTTGGGAAGTTGTATAGAACCTAGGGACGCAGCTTAAGAAGCTCCGCAGGCGGAGCGGATTACAAACGAACGCGTGTTCGTTTGTAATCCGCTCTTCGGCCTCATTAGTTCTTACAAAATGATGTCGCAATCTGATTGGCTGCGAAGCGGAAAGGCATGGTAGTGACGAGGATCGAGAATAAAAATTAAGATGATTTTAATCGTGATTTAAATTACACCGGTTTTACTATGATGATTTAAATCAAACCTTTCCCTCAGAAATAACGCCTAAAACACTTTTTATTGACTGTTTGTCTATCATTTGATGCCGTCTATGTGCACGTGTCTCGTATTCAAATTTAAAAAAAAAAAAATCGGGCAAAAAGGAAAAAAAAAAGATTCATACCGGGTTGAACACGAACAAGTCTTCTGAGCAAATCAGAGCGTTGAGCTTCTTTCCTACGTTCCACTTTGTTTGTCAGTTACATAGTGCGAGTGAAAATGCGAAAGAAACCAAAACAAGAAAAGTAATGTCCTATCGCAAGCAAATGAGAACGCAAAAGGTAAAGTAAATACATTTTTTTATTACTAAACAAATATCTGATTGTGTTCTAGTAAGGCAAGTTTATATTTATAAAAAGTATTGTTAATTAGAATGCAATTAAAAATGTTTCATTGTACGTACAGTAGTCCTTTGTCACGCGCATTATTTTCAGGGATCTAGCGGATTGATAAATTAATCTGCTATATCTAAAAGTACATATGATGATGAAGAATAACTTTTTGCTACATTAATTTAAATCAAATTAATTTGATTTAGATAATATAGATCTGATATAAATCAATTAAATCTGATTTAAATCAAATTAATTTGAATGACTTGATTTGTTCAAAAAATCGTGATTGTTTTCCACCCCGCTAGGGACTCACTAGGGACTCACCCACGCTAGCGACTCCACCCCGCTAGAGACTCATTTTCAAACGCCAGGCATCCGGCTTTCGGAGGTCGCGTTCGAACGCGTTTGGACGGCGAGCAGAGACAAAGGCGGCTATAGCTTTGCGTGTACCCACTAATCATTCCAGTCAGAGCTCGGCTCTCTGACATCCCGCGCGCTCTCATCTCATCCTTTTTCTCACTTTCTACCCGGAAAAGATGACTTACTAAGGGAGTAGGTGGTCGAATGTTTCGCAGACGGGGAACGCACGCACGGAAAAGGAAAAAAAAAAAGCGGAAGCGAAATTGGACCAGGATAAATTATACCGCCGTTGAGAAAACAACCGTGTCCGGAGGTAAAGAGAATGACAAGAGCGTGTTGGTTCAACTAGATGAACGTTTTATAGAAGATCCCTTTACCATAACTCACAGCAAACGTTAGCAAACGAAACGTAGTTAGTCAGATACCCGAATTCCGCTTACCTGAACAAATAGTGGCTCAGCATTTTGTGTGCGTGGCGTCATTCGGCGAATCTAGGCGCACGTCGCTAGAAGGCGAACAATTAACTGTCTTAAAGAAGGAACCTCTAGGGACAAAACAAACTAGTCTCGAAAAAAAAAAAGTTTGCCCGTTTTTTCGATTTAATCACATTAAGCATCTTATACTAACGAAGACAATCGGTCTCATCAGACATTCGGTATACTGCCCTTTTCCTTAGCTTGTTTAGCTCGCGAGCCAATTTCGGTGAGCTAGTCTAATTACACACCGACTAAACAAAGCCCTTTTCGTCTAGGCTCTTGCTATCTTAGCGTTCAGCCGTCTCCTTGAGAAACGAATTGGGTTTCACAAGAGTATCGTATGTGCAGCAAAGACACAAAAGTTGCAGCATGGCGAGGACCATAAGTTCTCCCCGGCCCAGGCTTCAGCAAAGAGCAAGGTGTCTTGGTGTTTGTTTATTTACTGTTCTTTCGTTATATAGGCTTTCGTTATATTGGCTTTCGTTATATATGCTTTACTTATTGTGTGTGTGTGTGTGTGTTCTTTTTTTATGGATGCTTTGTCTCGCTTCGCAGCCCCATAAAGAACCTCCTTTAAAAAGAATTGGGGCCCGCCGTAAAACCCTAGAGAACAAAGTCAGGCGTTTGTTTTGTATCTGTGTGCTTGTGCGTGTAGGTGTGTTTTTGCTAGTACCGCTGTCAGTGGTGCCGGCGTTATGCAAGTGGTGGGGATATATCACGCTTGTCTAGACGTTTGTCTGAATAAAACAGTGAGCTCGTGTAAAGTGAAAAAACATTCTAAGTGAATACGGCGAGGAATTGAGGGAGAGGAGGAAACAAGAGCGCGTGGTGACGTCATAACGCAGTCTCCTCCTCTCTCTCTCTCTCTTTCTCAATTTCTCGCCGCATTCGCGACTCCAATTCACGGTAGGTGACGCCACTTGTTTTCCAAAAAAAAGTCAGTTATAAAATTATAATTAGGGTCGGAGATGCGTGCCGGTATATGAGTTGCTGAGCCTGTCTAGTGTGCTGGCTTCGCTGAGCGACAAAAATTATTCCCGCTTATACGAAGAAGCTGGGGTGTTATGAGCGAAGGTCACCTCTTTATCCTGAAATCAAAACGGTGTTCAGTCTAATATTTACGCCAGGAGAAACGTTTTAATTCTGGAATGAAGCGAAACGAACCTCTATTTTGGATTTCGTTTCTCGGTATGGGCGTTAATTTCGGATTCTTTCGTAGCTCGGGGTGTTCGCAGAAATTTTATTTTGTAACATACGTGTGCGATCCAGGCACTTAAAATATATTAGAGTTCAGTGTCCCTTTAAGGGTAGGTTCTCTCATTCACCACGGAGATAACATGGAATATGTATTTGTTGAACAAATCGGTGCTGTGACTTGTGTCTTTTTGCTGCCTTTTCTAGATCAGATAAGTAGCATGTGAAATAATGCACTGCGGGCCTTCTAATGGGTTTTGGCGTATTTAGATGATTCATTGCTTTCACATTATTCCCAGCACAAGAAAAACATAACAATTAAAAGTTTACAGAATATTGCCAGGGCTGATGAGTTTATGAATATGTTCAAAAAACATATAGATTAAAAACGCTATTCTCACTACAAAAACCCAAAGACGGAATCCGAGTCGAACAGCAGAAATGTGTGTGTGTGTGTGTTTTTAAAGCATCGAGTGACGCATAGGACTTCATATTACATCCAGTGTTTGACTGTTTGTCTATGTTGATAACATGTTAGAGTTCTCCAGTGTGCTAAAAAGAACAAAATATATGACCGTTCTGGAAAGACTATTATGGTTAAATGGCGTATTTTAGTGATCGTGGCGTTTGTTAGGGGCCTACATTGCCGTAATTTGTATTATTAATAATGTAATAATATATTTGATCTCCAAAAATGTAGTTCTGGCTTGCATTTCTTAACGTCACAACTCGGACAACGTTTTTTTGGTCTAAACACATGTTCGGCATCGTCATTTGATGAGCTGCCTCCGTAAGCTGCGGTGATTGGCTCTCCAAGTGTTGTGCGGGAAAGTAGACACACGGGTTTTTTTTTTTTTAGAGTGTATTACAGTCGCGACTTTTGACAATCGGTAAAACTTCCAAAGTTGCCGCCAATTCTTCCAGACCAAACCCCCCCCCCCCCTAAAAAAAAAAAAAAAAAAAAAAAATTACTTTGTTTTTACAATTTTTTTTGAACATATAGTTTTCTATGGTTTTTACGCGCATTCGTTTTGCCAGCTCAGCCTTTCTAGTTAAAAAGAAGAACTATCCGCTTGCACGTCTACTCACTCAGCGCGTTTCGTTGGCTTTGGAAACCGGTGAAACAGTAGTGAGTTTTAGTATTGCGTATACGATCGAACGCAAGCACTGTGTGTTTGCGTTAGCGTTGCGTGTTGCACACTGCGCGTGCGCGGAGTCCAAAATTGCAGTCTTGGATTGGCGCATGGCGACGACACGCATGCGGAGCATTCAACGCTAACGCAAACGCACAGCGCTTGCTTCTATACGCAATACTAAAACTCTCTACAAAGGTACAATCCCATAACGGCTGCAGCACTATACATTGGGACCACAAAAACTGCAGTTTGCATTCGGAAATGGATTTTGCGATCCATAATCGCGAGCAGTTCCGCCGTGCCCGCTGAGCAGGAGAATTGGGGGACCCTCACTAGAGCGCTTCCCGTTTCCGCCACGGGAGGGCGAGCAACGAGCTGGAGACGCGAATATACTATTGCATCGCTGCTCCTTTAAGACCACCCCAATTCCTGCTTACACAAATACTGTAGCATCGAGAAAGTCCTTAAGATTCTGCAGCATACCCCTTACCGAAGGCTCCGAACCCAAGCGGCAGCTTTGGTTCCGCGGTGAGAGCAACCTGCGTGAACGCATTTCCTCGGCCATTCCGTCGCGGGGAAGGCGATCACCTCTAACGAGTTTGGTTTATAAAGCGTGCCGACCCTTACCTCGGCGACCTACGTAAAGGCGTCGAGTGCTTTCGCCTCAAACAGCTTTCTGGTTTTCCGAGTAGTCGGCGCCCAAATTGCGTGCGGTGAGGGTCACCCATTCGGCTTCCGGCGACGCCGTCCCCGGAATTTCAGTCTTCCACCTCGCGGTGGACCGCAGCAGACGCTAGGGCTCCATCCTCTAGCCAGCCAATCCAACGCTGGGAACTCATCACGCGACTACACTCTAAAAAGTCTGGAGCGGCTACTTTCCCTCAACGCATTTGCGAGGGCCAATCGTTGCAGACTACAAATGTATATACAAGGTGTCACAAAAAAAAAAAATTACAGTTTTTTTTAGTGCAAAAATAAACAAGACATCGCCGAACGCTCATTCTCCGCCCAAAGGTAGCACTAGAGGTCACAACCATGATGCCAAAGTTTCAGCCCGATTCGATACCTTATTCAAAAGTTAGAAGTGATTTTCTGAAAATTTCAATGGTAAAATGGCGGCCGACGGAGTTTTCGAATACATGGGGCTCTATGGCGCCAGAAACCGAAAACGGGCCAATATGGGCTCCATTTTCCCATTCAAATTTTCAGAAAATCACTTATAGCTTTTGAAAAAGGTATCGCATCGGGCTGGAACTTTGACATCTGGTTGTGACCTCTAGCGCTACCTTTGGGCGCAGAATGAGCGTTCGGCAATGCCTAGTTTATTTTTGCAATAATAAAAAAAAACTGTATTTTTTTGTGACATTTTGTAGATCGGCGAATGTCGAGGCTGATATATTTAGACCCAAAAGAACATACAGCACAGAGGCACTGAGCATGGCGAAACAGGCTGTATATTAGGGCTAAACGTGTTTTAGGGCGAAACGTGTTTTGGGCTAAACGTGCTTTAGTGCTAAACGTGCTTTAGGGCTAAATGTGCCTTAGGGCTAAACGTGTTTGTAGGGCTACATGTGCCTTAGAGCCAAACGTGTTTTAGGGCTAAACACGATTGTATGGCTATATGTGTTTTAGGGCTAAACGTGTTTTAGCATTGTCATTCGCGGAGCTCCCTCCGCAGTTTGCAGCGATTTGTTCTCCCAGGTGGTTTTGCAAGAGAGTAGCAGCTTCAGGTTCCCTCATATAACCGCCGACAGTCTAGGAAACGCAGGGCGTGTTGAGTCCTGGGTATTTTATTATCACTCCGCAACCAATGCGATTTGCGACGTTAACCGATAGGAACGTTGAAGGACCAATCAGAAAGAGAGGGGCGTGAACGTAATAAGCCAGGTCCCACTTTTCTTAAGGTGTTCTTGACTATACAGGGTATTGTTTTTAAACTTTACAAATTTGTTTAAAAAAAGCCGTGAAAGTTACACTTATGCGGTTTGTGCAGGTGAGTTATACGGCCAGGGGGACATTACGTGGAGAAAAATGTTTGCAATAAGTCGGTTAATTATTTAAAGTTCTTTAATTAGCTTTTTAATTAGTGAAAACAGACACATGGCTTCAGTTAGAAACTTACTGAGCATCATCGAAAACCTCTAAATTAACTTTTTTTAGAACGACTTGGAGCTCGTGGGAAACTCGGGAGCGCACCAAAGTTACCCCTCGTGAAGCGGGCGCAAAGCTGGCAGTGCCTTACCGCGGTGATAATCTAATCCTCCGCTTTTTGCCACTGCCAGCTTTGCGCCTTCTTCGGGAGTGGTAACTTTGGTGCGCCCCCGAGTTTCCCACGAGCTTCCAGTCGTTCTAAGAAGAGTTGATTTAGTGGTTTTCGAGGACGCTCAGTTAATTTCTAACTGGAACCATATGCCCATTTTCACTAATTATAAAGTTAATTAACAAATTTTAATTAATTAGCCGACTTATCCCAAGATTAGCCACCCACATAACGTCCCCCTGGCGGTATAACTCACCTGCACAAACCGCATAAGTATAACTTTTACGGTTTTTCTTAAACAAATCTGTAAAGCTTAAAAAAAAACACAAAAAAAACTGTATAAAGTGTTTGCGCCCTGCGCGCGCATTTCGAAGGTCACGCGTGACACTCACGCGGCTTTGGATTGGCTGGGATAGCTCGTAGGGTCCGCGTCGGTCCATGGTGAGGTGAAATGGAGTATAGAGAAGGAACTAGCCAGGGGAAACCAGCGCTTAAGTACACCCTTACCCCGAGCGATGTTTTGGGAAAGTTCCGCGCGATAAACCAATGTCGTTTGGCCCGGTGGGCTCTCTCGTCATCAACCGAAGAGAAAGAAAAGTCCTCGCGCAACGACTGCGCCAAAGCCGTGATAGCTGCACTCTCTGTGGTACCGTGTGCCGCTACGGGACATTTGGTTGTAATGTTACGGAACTGATATCCCTGGCAAAGACGCGTAGTGACCCGAGAAGGCAACGAGTTGACTGTACACGACGCGGTCGACTATGTTAAAGCATAAAATGCTTTTTGACAGAACACCCCCATCCCACCTTTACCAAAATTTTGTCCGTGCATTTCCCGCTAACTTTAGAGGGGAAAATTGACTTCACGTGACGTGGTGTCACGTGACCTATATACGTACCAATTCAGTCTCCACACTCAATTTAGCGGGGAAAGCTCACGTTACGTGACCTGTAAAGCAACCCTGGTTACCCGTTTAATTTAATAGGAAAATGTTTGTCGCGTGAAGCCATGAAACCTAACACACCAATTCAGTTTTCCCACTAAACTTAGTGATAACATAGGCGTCCCGTGACCTGAAGTCGCGGGACCCATAACCAATCCAGTTTCACAGCCATATTTGGCGGAAAAATTCATGCCACGTGACCTTATTAATATAGTTACAATATAGTAATGTTTTTCTTTTTTTTTCTGTTTCTTGTATATATACCCTTGCAACGCAGGCTAAAGTCATATAGTGCTTCTCCGAAATGAACATCGATCATCGAACATTAGATTGCTTTACCAATGGAAGGGTGCTTGCTGCCTACCACTTTACTGCGTTCTACGGAACGGGTTATTTTTACACTGTTTAGTATTTTAGCAACGCCATTTTTATATACACCACCACCGTTATGGCAAACAGCTGGAGACGTTAATACTGGTTTAGATGAAAAATTTGGTTATGTATTTGTATAGTCTAGGACACGTTAAGAAACGCACGGTGTAATGAGTCCTGGGCTTCCCATTACTGCTTCGGAACCACTGAGATTAAGGCGTTAGGCAGCGTTACTAGAACCAACTCAGTTGGGAAACTTCGGTAAGAGCCTGCTTTGAAAAAATGTCTCCGATCCGTACTCGAGAACCAAACTGGATGCGATCGCAACGCCGCCCTTTCTCCCGCAGCGGTCACTCCGGGAACTGCACGGTTGCACGTTCCTGTATAGTTCCTGTATGGGCTCCCTACGGGAGCCAGAGTTGCGCGACTGTTTTCCACGTGCCTCCGCGCCGCTATTCGCCGAGATCGATCACGTGTGGAGCAAAGAATCCTGCGCCACGCAGGAAAGCAGGCGTTGCACGCGCCCCGGCGTATGTTTCACTACTTTTTCCTACTTCTCCTCCTGTCCTGTTTTCCATGCGCGGCGGCGCGCGCGACGCCGCTATCCGTCGAATTCAGTCACGTGACCGGCCACAATCGACAGAGCACGGCTCCTACACGCGCGTGTTGTGGTTTTTCCATAACTTCGGATTTCAAGATGGCTGAACGCGCAACTCTGGCTTTTTCGCAAGGGCACCGCCATCTTAAACTATTGTCACCGGGCGAAAACATTGTTTTGCCGTCGCCATGCCAATAGAATACATCTAGAATATAAGCGTGACCGTCACCCCTTCTCATTTTGTCTCCCCTCTATATTTTTTTATTATTTGCAGGTTGAAATGTTTTATTATTTTTTCGTCGCCCATACCAGATATGCTTACCAGGCGGCTGGGAATGAGGGTAAGCGAAAAATATCTATACAGGAACTCTATGTGTCGCCATCTCGCAGTAGCTACATATCGCAACTTTTATGTTTTGACTCGCCGCTAAAGGGCGACGCTGTAATTGTATGTACTTGAGCCTCGGTGGACGCGAGCGGTCCGGGTTTCTAGAGTGAGTTTCCCTTGCAACTGAGTGTTCAAGTAACAAACTGGTAGCAGCGCGCAAAAAATACACAAAGGTAGGAATGGACAAGGCGAGCGCCGAACTTCAACTGTTGTCTTTTCGGCACCCGTGTAAGATGTCGCAACTGCGCCACAGAGTGGCTGACAGGGGTGGGAGAGCTAACAAATGTGCGGTAAATCAGGAATAAGCATGTTGAGCGCGTAGTCGGAGTAGCCTAGCGTATTCCGCTGAGCTGTGACCGAGTATACAACGGCCAGATTGGCCGATGTGTCAATGAACGAGCACGCGAACATGCACTTTCACTGCAGTCTATACCAGTGTGGGGCACCTTCCTTTACACTGTGTCACGTGCATCTGTCAGCCGAAAGTTGACAGCATCACGATTTTGGGCAAAGGGGCTGACAAAACTGCGTAAGAATTTCTGGAAGTCTACGAGAGAGGAAAGTAGGGTAATAATTGTGTCAGCGAAACATCGGTTTATTTACGCAAGAAAAATACAACTTTTTTGAGCACGTGTTGACGCGATGACGGTGTGGTTATTTACTTCGGTGTTTTCTTTTCATTAAACGTTCAGTTGAAGTTCGTCGCTCGTCCTGTCCATTCCTCCCTCGGTCTGTGTATTTTTTGCGCGCTGCTACCAGTTTGTAATCACGAACCAACTCGCCTACATCGCTGCATTGGTTCTAGTAACGTTGGTATTAGGTGATAAGGTTGCCGAAGACCGAACGACGTAGACCGACACGTGAACAGGATAAGCCTCGCCCCGCCTTTCTTAAAGTGACTATAGTGGTACTAAATTAGAAGCTTTGAACTTTATTACAAAAAAATAGTGCCGAGGACACCGGTCAGAAAGCTTCCAGTGGAAGGCTCGGCTTTACTTTGTTCACACTTATGCTGAGACTACAGCCAAAGCTACAAGCCCGAGCTAGTCCACCGCTCCTTGCTTTGAGACGTGCATTTCTAGCGCGAGTGCTCGTTCTTCGGAAGAACGCATCAAAGCAGCGACGTCGAGCTCTTGTGCTTGTGGCATTTGCTGTAGTCTCAGCTATACGATAACGAAAAAAAAATTAAAGGAAGATCCATCGGTGGATCCTTAGGGAATGCGTTAGCATGACCCTTGAAAAACGTCACACACGTCCCCCTTTGACAAACACTAACTCTGATCCCTTCACTTTTCTGTCCTGACTTTCTCTTTTGACTTTCTGTTTTGCTTCCCCTATTTCTTTCTGTGTGTGGCGTTTCCCAAGGGACATGATAACGCATTCCCTAAGGATCCAGCAATGGATCTTTCTTCAATTTTTTTCCGGAAAAGTGGGCTCGCCGAGCCCGCTTCGCCCCAGCCTCTGTGGCACGCAGACCCGCGTCGGCTTGCCGCTTCTTGCGCCGCGTTTCGGCTAGCCGGGCTCGGTGCTGTTTCCGCTCCTTTGTCTCGTTTGCCCGCCTTGCACGCTTAGCAGCGGCAAAGCGGCAGCAGTCTTCGTTTTGAACATGGCGTTTCACCGACGTTCCAAATTTCTTGGAGTGAATAGTATTGTTTACGTAGTGCGTTGCTACTATACGTACTGTTGTTTGTGTACTTTGCTCTTATATCGGTGTAAACCAATCGCATACCGTGTTATTTATTGCCGGTTGTATTTCATTAAGAAATAGGCGTTTAGATAGGTGAACGTGCAAAATTTTGGTGTATTGTGCGTAGTTCAATCGCAAGGGATTGCTGTTGTTTAGTAACAAATTCACTACTGTCTCGCGTACCTGTACGCTGCTCGGCAATGTTAACGCGAACAAAACTTCGGTGCATTTTCGCATTTTACTTCGAAATAGCATACTGGCTGGCATCAAAATTTACCGCTCGGGTTAATACCCCGACTGGTTACTTTCCACCACTATAGTAGTACTTTTGAGGACACTCCTTTGACATTGAAAGAAAAAAAAAAAAAACAGGCAATACTTGTTCAAGCAAGCAGTGTGTCGCATAGCGTATACTCGGGGAAACAGTATTCCCCTTGCCTTGGTCATCGGTGTACGTGCGACTTGAAGTATTAATTTATTTATTTAGTTCTTAATGCCTCCAAGACCCACCATAGGGCATTACACGAGGAACCAGCTGCTAAAAAATTGCGGTAGTAAAAAAAGAACCAAAACTAATAACAGCAACATAGATACGATTAAGAACGACAAAAGTAACAAAGACACTGAAGCCCCAGCCGCAACGCTCATACGCCAAACGAAGACACGGAGTTTTCTGCAGAGATGTATGTTCGAAGCATGCTTGCGTAATGCATGCGTAGGTTTCAAAACACGTCTGCAAACTGTTTTTGCACGACCAGTCTGACAGCTGACCGTCATACAGGGAAGAAACACTCCTCGGACAGTAGGGAGTTTTAGGGAATCATTTTTACACTTCCGATCCGGCACGATGGGCCCTTTAATACGAACTGCGCATGCGCGAGTCTCCTGCAGTAGTGCATGCGCAGTTCGTATTGGAGGGCCCATCGTGCCGTCTCGGAAGTGCGAAAATGATTCCCTAAAACTCCCTAGTGTTTGCAGACTGTCTTTTGTATGACATATTAACAGTGTGACCGCGTCCCGAGAACGATATAACCATGCATACCGAAACTAACCAGCAAATAGTTGTAAAATAAATAAATGAAAACAAACTTTCGGAGTTAAATACCTGGCAAAGGCGTTCTTCTCGTCCACCATCGGACTGGCGAAGGGAGAGTAGCCCAGCAGCGACGTCTTGCCCTCCATCTCGACCTGGTGCTGAGAGCCCGGACGTAGACCCGTGTCAACGACCGCCGGAAGAAGCGCGTTCGAGCTTAGTTTGTCGGGGGTGCAGTCCATTCCCCGCTGGTCCCGGCAAAGGAGGATGAGGTTCCCCGGAGGACCGTGGTGTCCCTTAGGTGACCGCCTGTCCTGGGGTCAGCCAGAAGGAACGCCTCCTTGGGACCATTGTCCTGCTGGCTCCGAAGCCGTCAGGGAAGTCCAAGACGATGGATAAGCTTCGAAGTCTTCTTTGTCTGCATCGAGGACAAGAGGGATTTTTCTTTTTTTTTTTTCAGAGTGGTTGGTCACTGATAACTTAAGAAACGCAGGACGTGGCCAATAGAGTTGCGGCATTAGCAGATGAAAATAAAAAAAGCTGAACAACGAATCACGAGGCAATCGGCGGGAACACAATCAACCATTCCCTGCATTTCTTAAGGGGTCGTTGACTATATATCACTCCAACAACAACAAAAAAAGTATGCGTGTTTACTTTCGAGCATAACCCGAGACAACAAATCACGCAAGACGATACCAGGACGACAGAGAATGACGAAGCTCGCGGAATGCCATTCAAGCAGGTGTCTCAAACTCATTTGAGTGAGGGGGGCCAGATAGCCCATCCCTGAAATGTCGAGGGCCAACATAAGGCGTGGGGAGGAAAAGGAAAATAATATATTTAACAAAAAAACAGCGATAGTGTTTCGCGATGCAAACGTAGCCGTGTCTACACCCATAGATTTCGTAAAAAAAACTTCTCGTGCCATCTGCTCTTTTTTTTTAAATAGCCGTTTTTGTTAGTGCCGTTTTTAGCTTTGATTACTTTGTGCAACTACTTTGGGTTCGTACTATGCGTGATTACAAGATTTAAAGTACCACCGTCCCGCCAACGCGCTGAAATTTTTCAATACAACTAGAGACCAAGCACAGAATTGTTTCGCAGTCACTTAATTCACCCGTGAATTATCAAAGTCCAATACGTCTCGAAAAAAAATTTCTTAATGTAGATTTTTTTTTTTTGCTTTCCTGACGATTGATTGTTATAGCAGAAAGACAAGAACATACTTTTGTCTTCACAGTATGTAAAACAAAACAATCCTGGGTATAAAAGAAAACAGATTAAATCCAAATATGTTAAAACGTCATATGAGCAAAGCTACGTTTCCAGCGAAAATGAATGGACGACAAGAGGTCATTATTTATGGCGCACGCACAGCGCTCGAGGCAAAGGAACGCAAGCTCACAGCCACGGTAGACTTGCGGGCCTCGTCCCGAAGAGTCGCGGGACGCATGCGGCCCGAGGGACGCGTGTTTCAGAACCCTGCGTTAGGGCAACAAATTCTAAGTGCATGGCGTTTCGCACGGTCACGGGGTCCCTGCTCAGGTTGCATTTTTCAGATCTATTTGTATAATCATAACGAGGATATTCATTTTTTGAAATCCTTCTAATTTTCGCCGTAATCTGTAGGAAAGTGAACACCCATCCTTTTTTTTTTTTTTTTCTTACAGCGGTAGCTGTTAGTGCCTCTTTCTGCCGAAATCCGGCGGCGTTCGAACGCAAAAACACACGGAATTGCGAAAAGAGTGTTATAGCTCTACCGCGCTATTACTCTTTCCCCATCACCCTCAGCCATCGCACAATCACGCCATCTCTGGCAAGACGTACTACCGATTCCTTTTTTTCTCCTCCTCCCCCCATTTCTTCTCTCCCTCCTCACCGCCGCCCCTTCGGGATTCTGGGATGTTCTCCGGCGCGTCTACAGTCAACACCTCCTAGAAACTAGGCCGTAGCGCTCTTCTCGTGACGTCGCAAAGGAAGGCCATCGGGGGCGCGCGTCGAAGCGAAGGCAACGCGCGTGGATCCACCGTCATCGTAACGCGCTTGTAGTCACATACGCGTGTCTTATTAGCTAAATAGAAAGCTGCACATAGCAACGGGTCTAAGAAACACTTTATTACACGGGCAAAACACTAGCACCGCTAAATAAGCGGTACGAAATGGCACGAGGTATGCGTAGAAGACGCCTATAAAAAAAATGTGATTGTTTTAAAGGGATACTGAACCAAAGAATTTAGTGTCCATAATAAGTGGCGCACGTTCTTTCCACAGGCCAGCAGCCGCCGGTGTGCGCGAGCACACGCAACGAGAATGACATCAAAGACCTCCATTCGCGCTTAAAGGGGCGATGCAACACTTTTTGTACTTTGCGCAAATACCGTTAAGAACGGATCCATGACGTTAATGACCTATAAAACACGCGTTCGTTTTTCACCCCACGCAGTCGAAGTTGCAGAAAAAATGAAAGAAAAACGAGCAGCGTTCACCCCCTCAACTCGCTGCCAGAACAAGCGGCCACGTGATCTGGAGCCGATTATATGCCGCCAATGTTGATCATAACCACGCGCTGGGGTTGGCAAGGCACAGGACACGCGCCGAGTTATTATGGCTCGGCCATTGTCATCGTTGCAGCGATTGGACACGGGCCACTACCCGAATGCTTCTTGAGCTAGTAATTATCACGAGCCCAAATCGAGTGCCCACGCAACGCTCGGGTCCAATCTATGAACCGCATTCAAATATCGTTATTGGGGTGTACTGCGATCCCCACGTTACGTCATCACATTTTGCAAAGGAGAGATTGAATGAAAATGATCGCTTTTGTCCTTGAAATTACACCGCAACAAAGACGTTTCTTGGCCAGTGGCGTTGCGTGCGAGTATCCTTGAGTCCCACTTGTGCCAGTAAGCTCGTATAAAGTGAAAAACATTCCAATTGAATATCGTTGCACCGCCCCTTTAAAGGAGCGGTGCAACTAGGGTGCCTCAATGTAGTTCTGTTTAGGGTGATGCCACCCTTTGTAGTACCCGATGCCGACAGCACGCGCCCACGGGTAAAATACAAAGAAATCGATGAAAACAAAATGTCGCCATAGCACAGTCAGCGCCACAAGCGCGTGCAAGGACACGCTCTTTCACGCGCTTCTGAACAAAAAATAAAAATAAAAGTGTGGGACAAAATGACCAGATGTCTCCACCCTAAGCAAAGCGCACATGAAGGCACCCTAGGTGCAACGATATTCAATTGGAATGTTTTTCACTTTACACGAGCTTACTGGCAGTAGTGGGACTCAAGGATACTCGCACGCAACACCACTGGCCAAGAAACTCATTTGTTGCGGTGTAATTTCAAGGACAAAAGCGATCATTTTCATTAAATCTCTCCTTTGCAAAATTTGATGACGTAAGGTGGGGATCGCAGTACACCCATATGACGATATTTGAATGCTGTTCATAGATTGGACCCGAGCATTGCGTGGGCACTCGATTTGGGCTCGTGATAATTACTAGCTCGAGAAGCATTCGGGTAGTGGCCCGTGTCCAATCGCTGCAACGACGACAATAGCCGAGCCATAACAATGTCTGGAACTCAGCGCGTGTCCTGTGCTTTGCCAACCCCAGCGCGTGGCTATGATCAACATTGGCGGCATATAATCGGCTCCAGATCACGTGGCCGCTTGTTCTGGTTGCGAGTTGATAGGGTAAACGCTGCTCGTTTTTCTTTAATTTTTTTTTTCTGGGACTTCTATTGCGTGGGGTGAAAAACGAACGCGTGTTTCACAGGTCATTAATGTCAGGGATCCGTTCCAAGCGGTATTTGCGCAAAGTGCAAAAATTGTTGCATCGCTGCTTTAAGAGGACAGTGAAATGCATGGGCTTCGGGCCAAAGGAGGATAAATACAGGCTTTTCATCTCTACAAGTGAAAGCTAGGTGCTTGTTAGACCGATTAATCGCTTACCTTTTACACCAGACACTACTGTCTATACTTCGTTTCACCTTATGTTGTACCGCAGCGAAGGCTAGAAGCGCGAGTTCATAGCGTTGGCAGCTGCTCTTAAGTCACGAGAGCTTGTGCCGCCGGGATGTGCCCCAGAGCAAGGAGCTCGCGCTTGTAGCCTTTCCTGTGGTACATCATAAGGTGAAACAGAGTATAGATGAAAAACTTTCTTTATTCTCCTTTGGCCCGAAGCCCATACATTTCACTGTCATCCTAACCGCGAATGGAGGTCTTCGACGTCATTTTCGTTGCGTGTGCTCGCGCACACCGGCGGCTGCTGGCTCGTGGAAAGAACGTGCGCCACTTATTATTGACACTGAACTGGTTCAGTATCCCTTTAAAGGCGCACTGACACACCAAAATCATTTTTTGTTTTATTATTATCCGAAACGATTGAAAACGATGTCGGGACATTACCCTCAAAGTTTGAAACTTTAAAATTCAGTATTTGTGAATTAAAAAAAAAACAATTTCCAAATGCCGAATTTGAAGTTCCCGCGCGATCCGCGCCAGTACAGTGACTCAAATTTTGCGGTCTCCTGCGACTCGACTTTCTTTCGGACCTCCGCCGTTGCCACGGCGACCAGAAGCGAGGAGGAGGTGAGGGATAGAAGGGCGCCGGCGGGAAACAACCGGTTTTCCCCCGACTCGCCAACGAGCGCCGGCAAGTTTTCCGAGGGAGGGTACAAATCTAGGAAGCAACATCACACCGAACTCTGATTTCTGGTATTTCAAAAAGAGGAGCCGTAGTGCGTTCGCAATTGCGTTAAAAAACATGTTTTACGATTGCCGTTATTTAATGTTATAGAATTGTCACCTACAAAGCTTCTAAATTTCCTGATTTTTGAAGTCACCGATCAAAAGAAGCGAGGAGGTGAGCGGCGGGAAATACAAACGCCAAAACTAAAAAGGCGCGCGCGCGCGCGGGAAAATTTTTTTTCGCGATGCGGGTTTTTTTGCGTTTCTATGACTACAAGTTGCATCGTTTTAGACAATAAAAAAAAATACGACCTTTGGGTTGTCAGTGCCCCTTTAAGTCGAAAACAGAGTCACGCAATTATTGCTGTAGGAATGCATATTTTATACAGAAATACTTCAACAAAATAACGAGACACGCAGTGATTGGACGCAGCAAAACAGATCACACTTAAAAGTCAGGTAGACGTAGTCAACGCGGACACGGCTCGACAAGTGTCACTTACGATCATGTAAGCGATGTTATTGCGTGCAGTCACTGAATTAAAATTAATGAAATTTCGATCGAGTGTCAATATGGGGTCGACAAATCAGCTTGCGACGCTCGTAGAATCTTTCAAGACCGCGAGCTGATTAAATCCCGTATTATTTAATTAAAATATATTAACTTTTCCGTGTGGCAGGGGTACTAAACTTACTATTTTTAGTCAACTAATTTATTTCTCCCTATGGGCTCAAGCTGCCTTAGAAGAAAATATAACTTATTTTGTATATTTTTACTATTACCTTAATACAGTTAAGAGTCTACAGGTTTTCCCGCTCATTTTAATCCAAGCGACGACCAATTTAATCCCGGAGTCACTCAATTTAATCCAAGCGCCATACAATTTAATCCAAGCGCCATACAATTTAATCCCGGGGTCAGTGAATTTAATCCACAATATATATATGCACTTATTTTGATCAGTGGTCGTGTTTTCGCTTACACATTTGGTAACTTAGAACGATTGTTTATATAATTAGGACTTTTAGGGAACAATTGATAATTTTATTACTAATGTGATTACTTTGAGTTACTAGTCCCACTATTGACTATGTCGGTTACTCTTTTTAGACCGCAGGTCTTAGGCACACGTTTCCGGCTTGAGTGGCGTCGGTGTCGCCGTCGCCGTCGGCGTAACCACGCGGTGCATGATGGGTCAATTCCCCCGCTAAAATTAGCGGAAAAATTCCCCCGTTAAACCGAGCGGAAAATTTTCCTCGCTAAAGTTAGCGAAAAATTTTCTCCGATAAGTCTAGCAAAACATTTGTTCCGCTAAATCTAGCAAAAAACTTCCCCGCTAAATTTAGTGGAAAATTTTCTGCGCTAAATATAGCGGAAAGTTTTCCCCGCTATATTTAGCGGAAAATTTCCCCCGCTAAATCTAGCGGAAAATCTTCCCAGCTGGATTTAGCAGAAAACTTGCCCCGCTAAGTCTTGCGGAAAATTATCCCCGCTACATTTAGCGGAAAATTTTCTTAGCTAAATCTAGCGGAAAGTTTTTCCCACTATATTTAAGTTTCCCGGCTAAATCTAGCGGAAAATTTTTCCAGCTAGATTTAGCGGAAAAATTTCCCCGCTAAATCTATCGGAAAATTTTTTCCGCTGTATTTAGGTTTCCCCGCTTAATTTAGCAGAAAAATTTCCCGGCTATATTTAGCAGAAAATGTTCCCCGCTAAATCTAGCGGAAAATTTTCCCCGCTAAATCTAGCGGAAACTTTTTCCCATTATAATTAGGTTTCCCTGCTAAATGTAGCAAAAAATTTTCCCAGCTTGATTTAGCGGAAAATTTTTCCCCGCGAAGTTTAGCGGAAAATTTTCCCCACTAGATCTAGCGGAAAATTTTTCCCACTATATTTAGGTTTCCCTGCTAAATGCAGCAAAAAAATTTCCCAGCTAGATTTAGCGGAAAATTTTCCTCACTAAAACTAGCAGAAAACTTTTACCACTATAATTAGCTAAATCTAGAAAAAATTTTCCCAACTAGATTTAGCGGAAAATTTCCCCGCTAAATCTAGCGGAAAATCTTCCCAGCTGGATTTAGCAGAAAACTTGCCCCGCTAAGTCTTGCGGAAAATTATCCCCGCTACATTTAGCGGAAAATTTTCTTAGCTAAATCTAGCGGAAAGTTTTTCCCACTATATTTAAGTTTCCCGGCTAAATCTAGCGGAAAATTTTTCCAGCTAGATTTAGCGGAAAATTTCCCCGCTAAATCTATCGGAAAATTTTTTCCGCTGTATTTAGGTTTCCCCGCTTAATTTAGCAGAAAAATTTCCCGGCTATATTTAGCAGAAAATGTTCCCCGCTAAATCTAGCGGAAAATTTTCCCCGCTAAATCTAGCGGAAACTTTTTCCCATTATAATTAGGTTTCCCTGCTAAATGTAGCAAAAAATTTCCCAGCTTGATTTAGCGGAAAATTTTCCCCGCGAAGTTTAGCGGAAAATTTTCCCCACTAAATCTAGCGGAAAATTTTTCCCACTATATTTAGGTTTCCCTGCTAAATGCAGCAAAAAAATTTCCCAGCTAGATTTAGCGGAAAATTTTCCTCACTAAAACTAGCAGAAAACTTTTACCACTATAATTAGCTAAATCTAGAAAAAATTTTCCCAACTAGATTTAGCGGAAAATTTTCCCCGCTAAGTCTAGCGGACAATTTTTCCCCCTAAATCTAGCGGAAAAATTTCCCACTATATTTAGGTTTCCCTGCTAAATCTAGCAAAAAAATTTCCCAGATAGATTTAGCGGAAAATGTTCCCCGTTAAATCTAGCGGAAAAGTTTCCCCGCTAAATTTAGCAGAAAATTTTCTAGCTATATCTAATGGAAAACTTTTCCCGCTATATTTAAGTTTCCCCGCTAAATCTAGCGGAAAGTTTTCCTCACTAAATCTAGCGGAAAATTTTTCCCCGCTAGATTTAGCTGAAAATTTGTCGCTCTAAGTCTAGCGGAAAATTTTCCCTTCTAAATCAAGCGTAAAAATTTCCCCGCTAAATTTAGCGGGAAACTGGCAGAAAATTTTACGTGTTAAATTTAGCGTGAAATTTTCCTCGCAAAATTTAGCGGAAAAATTTCCTCGCAAAATCTAGCGGAAAATTTTCCCCGCTAAATCTAGCGGAAAATTTTCCTCGCTAAATCTAGCGGAAAATTTTTCCCGCGAAATCTAGCATAAAGTTTCCCCGCTAAATCTAGCAAAAAAATTTTCACTAAATCTAGCTGGAAAAATTTTCCGCTAGATTTAGCGGGGAAACTTAAATATAGCGTGAAAAATTTTCCATTAGATATGGCAGGAAAATTTTCCGCTAAATTTAGCGGGGAAAATTTTCCGCTAGATTGAGCGGGAAAAGTTCTCCGCTCAAAATAGCGGAAAAATTTTTCGCTAAATCTAGCTGGGAACATTTTCCGCTAGATTTAGCGGGAAACATAAATATAGCGAAAAAAGTTTCCGCTAGATTTATCGGGAAAATTTTTCGCTAAATTTAGCGGGGAAAATTTTCCGCTAGATTTAGCGAGGAAACTTAATTATAGCAGGAAAAATGTTCCGCTAGATTGAGCGGGAAAGTTTTTCGCTAAATCTAGCTGTGAAAATTTTCCGCTAGATTTACCAGGGAAACTTAAATATAGCGAAAAAATGTTCCATTAAATATAGCAGGAAACTTTTCCGCTAAATTTAGCGGGGAAAATTTTCCGCTAGATTTAGCGGGGAACATTTTCCGCTAATTCTAGCTGGGAAAATTTTTGCTACATTCAGCAGGGAAACCTAATTATAGTGGGAAAAAGTTTCCGCTAGATTTAGCGGGGAAAGTTTTCCGCTAGATTTAGCGGGGAACATTTTCTGCTAAATATAGCTGGGAACATTTTCTGCTAAATTAAGCGGGGAAACCTATATAAAGCGGGAAACATTTTCCGCTAGATTTAGCGGGGAAATTTTCCGCTAAATCTAGCTGGAAAAATTTTCCGCTAGATTTAGGCGGGAAACTTAAATATAGTGGGAAAAACTGTCCGCTAGATTTAGCTGGGAAAATTTTCCGATGTAGCGGGGATAATTTTCCCCTAGACTTAGCGGGACAAATTTTCTGCTAAATCTAGCTGCTAAGATTTTCCGCTAGATTTAGCGGGGAAAATTTTCCGCTAAATATAGCGGGGAAAACTTTCCACTATATTTAGCGGGAAAACATAAATATAGCGAAAAAATTTTCCGCTAGATTTATCGGGAAAATTTTTCGCTAAATTTAGCGGGGAAAATTTTCCGCTAGATTTAGCGAGGAAACTTAATTATAGCAGGAAAAATGTTCCGCTAGATTGAGCGGGAAAGTTTTTCGCTAAATCTAGCTGTGAAAATTTTCCGCTAGATTTACCAGGGAAACTTAAATATAGCGGGAAAAATGTTCCATTAAATATAGCAGGAAAATTTTCCGCTAAATTTAGCGGGGAAAATTTTCCGCTAGATTGAGCGGGAAAGTTTTTCGCTAAATCTAGCTGGGAACATTTTCTGCTAAATTAAGCGGGGAAACCTATATAAAGCGGGAAACATTTTCCGCTAGATTTAGCGGGGAAAATTTTCCGCTAGATTTAGCGGGGAACATTTTCTGCTAAATATAGCTGGGAACATTTTCTGCTAAATTAAGCGGGGAAACCTATATAAAGCGGGAAACATTTTCCGCTAGATTTAGCGGGGAAATTTTCCGCTAAATCTAGCTGGAAAAATTTTCCGCTAGATTTAGGCGGGAAACTTAAATATAGTGGGAAAAACTGTCCGCTAGATTTAGCTGGGAAAATTTTCCGATGTAGCGGGGATAATTTTCCCCTAGACTTAGCGGGACAAATTTTCTGCTAAATCTAGCTGCTAAGATTTTCCGCTAGATTTAGCGGGGAAATTTTCCGCTAAATATAGCGGGGAAAACTTTCCACTATATTTAGCGCGGAAAATTTTCCACTAAATTTAGCGGGAAAAATGTTTTGCTACATTTAGAGGGGCAAATGTTTTGCTAGACTTAGCGGGGAAAATTTTCCGCTAACTTTAGCGGGGAAAATTTTCCGCTCGGTTTAGCGGGGAAATTTTCCCGTTAATTTTAGCGGGGGAATTTACCCATCGTGCACCGCGTGGTTACGCCGACGGCGACGGCAACGCCGACGCCACTCTAGCCGGAAACGGGTGCCTAAGACCTGCGCTCTAAAAAGAGTAACCAACATAGTCAATAGTGGGACTAGTAACTCAAAGTAATCACATTAGTAATAAAATTATCAATTGTTCCCTAAAAGTTCTAATTATATAAACAATCGTTCTAAGTTACCAAATGTGTAAGCGACGAAAACACGACCACTGATCAAAATAAGTGCATATATATATATTGTGGATTAAATTCACTGACCCCGGAATTAAATTGTATGGCGCTTGGATTAAATTGTATGGCGCTTGGATTAAATTGAGTGACCCCGGGATTAAATTAGTCGTCGTTTGGATTAAAATGAGCGGGAAAACCTGTAGTATAAACGCGGTAAAGACAATAATATAACATTAGTATAAATAAACACATAAGCACAAACAACGCACTTTCAATATTCACACAAACTTGTTATTTACCTTCCAGTAAAAACTAGAATATTACCACGCATATTTACAAATGTCGACGCAATAGCTCACGGATAACGACGAATAACAAAATTCCATTCTGTCACGCACGAGATTTAAAAAAAAACATCGACTGCAGCTTTTGCGCCTTACATGACCAAGAAAGCCCTGTTAAGAACGGAACCTTCGGCGACCTTCTTCCGAGTTTCAACGCTGCGGAAACGAGTCACGATCTGTCCGGGACCGTCGCCTGCGTGTCTGGGCCTGCGGAGACAGGTCTCAACGCGTCCGTGACGTCAACGGGACGTGTGTGTGTGTGCGTGGGGGTTCGTGCGCTCCGAAAGGGAGAGAGGCAGGGCCTAACTGCGGAGAACCATGGCTACGATGCACTTCTGGCTACGACGCGGCGGTCTTTGCTGCAACGCACTTGGCGGCGGTTTGCTACGTCGCACCTGCTGCCCTGGCGGAGAGTGAGGAAGAAACGGACCCTATATAAGGCGGAGCGTGAGGCTGCTCCGTTTGTTCTCTCTGATTTGGACGACTGTATCGCAACCATGTAATTAAACCGTTCGTTACGTTACCAATTCTTCCACCTCCACTGAACCCCTGGGTTCTTCACTTCGGGGAATGGACGTCGTCAAAGGCCAGGAGGCCTCCGGACGTACGGCTTAAACCCCGCCTCGAACAACTGGTTGGCAGCGGTTGGGATCGGACCATGCGACATCGTGCTACATCTGTGGGTGAGCGTTTGGACTTTGCTTTGAGATTCGCCAGGCTTCAGATTATGGGTAATTAATTTTGAACTGCTGGGAATCCTTAGGTTTTGACTCGTGCGCTAGGTTTTGGTACAACCTCGCGACAAGTTTTTGAACAAAGCCAAAGCTAAAAAGCAGCGATCATGGATCTAATGAGGTTACTGAGAACAGATTTACTCTGTTTATGTGAAGAATTGGGTGTGGAGGTGGAGCAAAAGATAAAGAAATCTGAGATCAGTAAAGCGATTTCAGAGAGCGCGGAAGCAGAGGAAATTAAAATTGCGTGGGAACTGCTTCAGAACGCTAAGAGCGAAGCTGCAGCGAGAGAGGAACGAGAACGAGAGCAGGCTGCAGCGAGAGAGGAACGAGAACGAGAGCAGGCTGCAGCGAGAGAGGAACGAGAGCAGGCTGCAGCGAGAGAGGAACGAGAACGAGAGCAAGAGCAGGCTGCAGCGAGAGAGGAACAAGCGCAGGCTGCAGCGAGAGAGGAACGAGCGCAGGTTCCAGCGAGAGAGGAACGAGAGCAGGAGCAGGCTGCGGCGAGAGAGGAACGAGCGCAGGCTGCAGCGAGAGAGGAACGAGAGCAGGAGCAGGCTGCGGCGAGAGAGGAACGAGCGCAGGCTGCAGCGAGAGAGGAACGAGCGCAGGCTGCGACAGAGGAGCGAGCGCTGAAAAGGCTAGAGCTCGAAATTGAACAACAGCGATTAAACTCGCAGAACAGTAGAGTTGGGGCTCCGGTACGAGCAAGTGAGACCGAGTCGTATCAAATGAAGAAGCTCCTGCAGCCGTTTAAAGTTGGGGAAGACGTGGGCCTGTTCTTAGTTAACTTTGAGAGGACATGTGAGAAGTTGAGCTTCGCCCCAGAAACGTGGCCGCAACGGCTTTTGACTTTGTTGCCCTGTGAGGCTGCAGAGGTTGTCGCCTTCGCTGCTCTTTTTGGATGCGTTTCTAAACCTTTGACGGAACGCCTCCGCAGAAAGGCGGTACCGCTTCAAAAGGCTGGACTTCACCTTATCATAGTCGTCCGCGTCTCCAACTTCACCTTATCGTAGTCGTCCGCGTCTCCAGCACTGGAGACGCGGACGACTACGATAAGGTGAAGTCCAGCCTTTTGAAGCGGTACCGCCTTTCTGCCGAGGCGTTCCGTCAAAGGTTTAGAAACGCATCCAAAAAGAGCAGCGAAGGCTACTCAGAATTCGCGTACAGGCTTAAAATCAATTTGATAGAATGGTTGAAGAGCGAGGAAGTGTACGAAAGCCGAGACAAGGTAGTCGAGTGTGTGTGCCTCGAACAGTTCTTACGTAGCATTCCGCAGTCAGTCAAGCTCTGGGTGCAGGATAGGGTGGGAGTCGACTCTGTCGAAAGGGCCGCTGAGCTAGCCGAAGAGTACGCAACGCGTAGAAAGCTGAGCGGAGAGGAAAGCGAACCCGGCCGGAGCGATCAGCGCAAGACCTTCCGACAGGGAAACGGCTCGCGAGAAAACGGGCCCGAGAAGCCCGAAGCAGGACAAAAGGTCCCAGAAAAGAGTGCAGAACACTCGAACGGAGACAAGGCGCGGAAAAGCCCAACAGGGCAGTTCGAGGCAAGGAAGCCGTTCCTGTGCTACAACTGTCAGGAGCCGGGACACATAGCGGCCAGATGTAAGAAACCGCGGGTTGTGTTCTCGTACGTGAAAGGTAGTGACAAGGACCTGAAGCTTCTTCGTCCCTATCTTCATGAGCTCCAGGTAAACGGAAAGCCGTGCAGGGTGCTTCGGGACAGTGCAGCGACGATGGACGTTGTTCATCCGTCGTATGTAACGACATCCGATTTTACTGGAAAGGTAGTTTGGATCAAGCAGCTGCTCGAAAAGCACAGTGTCTGTCTGCCTATGGCGACAGTAAGGATAACTGGCCCGTTCGGAGAGCTAGTGACAGAGGCGGCTGTCTCGCAAACAGTCCCGTTGGAGTATCCTTATTTGTTTTCTAACCGGTCAGATTTCCTGCTGCGCGAAAGGGGTCAACAACTGGGAGAAGGACTAGTTCAGTCGTGTACGAGGTCTAAATCGCGTCAGCTCGCCCCTTTGTTGACGAGTGATCCAGAGCCAGAGGCAGCTGACGGGGAGCAAGCACTCCCAGACTTGGAGGCAGAAAACCGGGATGAGAGGGACCAGGTTGTAGAACAGCCTGACCTCGTAGCACTAGAAAGCGTACGCCGTCCCAACGAGCCGGCGAAAAAGGCGGAGGAAGACGGGATTATTAAAGGATCTCTCGTAGCTCCGACGTCACGTAATTTTGATCGTCTGTTGCGAGTAGACAGAGTGTCTTTGACAGTCGAGCAGAAGAGCGACCCTAGTGTGTCAGGGTTTCGCGGTACAGCTCAGGAGATTGCTAGGACCAATGTGACGGGGCATGAAAAAGGCGGATTCTTTTATCGGCGCTATAAGGACCGCATTTTCACGTCTAGAAATCACGTGAAAATCGATTACTATGCCTTCAGCGTAAGAAAAAGAAAAGGCAAATTTAACGGCAATGCCGATGGGTTGAGCAGATTTTTTTGACATCACGAAAAACAGTAGGGATGATCTCAGAGGTCTTCGTCATCCACGGGAATGAGGATCTAAGTGGGGGCACTTTGTTAAAACCCAAAAAGGACCTCACAAATTGCGAAGAAGTTTTGTCTTTTGTATTTTGTTCATAATGACCTCGTTAGAAAAATGAGTTTTTTGGCGACAGGGGGTCTCGATACCCGAAATTGTCCTAAGGTTTTAAATTGCATTGTTTTGGCAAATGTTGGTAATCCGTAATCCAGTCTGGCGGGTCTTTGGCGAATTCCGAGCGTTTGACTGCGGTGTGGCGTGGTGTTGTGGGGGACGTTTCCGCTAATGCCTCCGTTGTAAGAGGTTTGGGAGTTTGTTTAGTGCTTGCGGCGTCTTCTCAAGGCCTACCACAAGCCCACCTCTTCAGGCCAGCGATTGTACCACCGGCCATTCGAGGTTTCCCTGGCCCCGGAGGGGCTGTTAAGAATGTAACCTTCGGCGACGTTCTTCCGAGTTTCAACGCTGCGGAAACGAGTCACGATCTGTCCTGGACCGTCGCCCGCCTGTCCGGGCCAGCGCGAAACGAGTCCCGACGAGTCCAGGACCGTCGCCTGCGTGTCTGGGCCTGCGGAGACAGGTCTCAACGCGTCCGTGACGTCAACGGGACGCGTGTGTGTGTGCGTGGGGGTTGGTGCACTCAGGAAAGGGAGAGAGGCATGACCTAACTGCGGAGAACTATGGCTACGACGCACTTCTGGCTACGACGCGGTGGTCTTTGCTGCAACGCACTTGGCGGCGGTTTGCTACGTCGCACCTGCTGCCCTGGCGGAGAGTGAGGAAGAAACGGACCCTATATAAGGCGGAGCGTGAGGCTGCTCCGTTTGTTCTCTCTGATTTGGACGACTGTATCGCAACCATGTAATTAAACCGTTCGTTACGTTACCAATTCTTCCACCTCCACTGAACCCCTGGGTTCTTCACTTCGAGGAATGGACGTCGTCAAAGGCCAGGAGGCCTCCGGACGTACGGCTTAAACCCCGCCTCGAACAGCCCGTAAATAAGTTGTTTCTCACTTGTCGATCGTGTCCATGCGTCCCACAATATCCATCACGAAAACATTTAAACACGAACTTCAAGAAGTCTCTCTCTGTCGAGAGAGAGAGAGGTCATCGACCATGTGTCATCGCTGACTAGTTGCCACACACGTCACTCAAACCGTAGCAGGACTTGTTCCGCGAACCCACGTAAATGCCGTAGTATCAAGCGAACACACAAAAACTACCCGAAACTGCGGTGACGACAAAAAAACGACGGGAAGAAGGAAGCAAGTCTCAAAAGAACCACCCACGAAAGCAACGGCAGCAGGACGAAAGGCTTAACTTTGTCAACCCATCTCTTGCTCGTGTGCGCTCCCTGCAGCGATGACTGGATTTGTTTTCGGTTTCCTTCCCTTCTGAAATGTCTCAGCGTTCCTTTTCAGACAGTCAGCAGCTCACACACAACGTAAATTTACCAGAATTGGAGCCCGTATGAGGGAAGATGTCGCATCGGAGCCGGTTCATTCGAAAAGTGTGTGGGGAGCTGCGGGACTGCACGTAGTCTCGCGGTCACGGGGATAATCATGAATATAAATTTGGTATTTTCAACCTTTGTAACGCGTTGTATATTGCGTTTATATTATACATATACATATAATAAATTGTACAAGACTGCGCTTTTAAAACGTATACACCTTTTTCGTTTAGCCTCGCACCCAGCCACGTCGTCCCCATATCCGGTATGCGTTCCGAAAAAAAAGTAAGAGATTACAACCCCGAACAAGTAAAAAAGTATAGAAGGGTGATAACAAGAACGACTGACGGTTGCAATTAAAATGATAACTCATTCTACTGTCGAGGGGAGAAGAAAGCGACGTTTTCAAGCATACCGGAAGTGCCAAAATTGAAGATGGCGGCGCCCACGTAGAAAAGGTTATAGTAATGTCATATAAACGCGCACGAACACCACAGCGGCGCTCGACAAGAAATATTTTTTTCACGCCGATACCAGATATTTTCTCACGTAGTTGCGCCATGGCCTTCCTTCTCCAACATTGTGACGTAACCATTCGGAGCGCTACGGCCTGATTTCTAAACGGTGTTGCTACACTACGGCCAGAAATTGAGGGAGAGGGGAGGAGACGTCAGAACGCCGAGCTCTGGTTGGAATGATTACCGGGTAGACGCGAAGCTAACGTACAAGTTTGGGCTAGTTGGTATTTCATGATTAAAAATTAAAACAGCGCAAAAATGTATTTTCTTTTGGTTTGCTTGTTTTGACGTTGCAGTATTTAGACTCGATGTTAGCGCGAATAAACTTCAGTTTTAAGTCAGCGCCTTGTTCGTCTGCCTTCTGGTCCTTGCACTGTTTTAATCTTTAAACGCGAAGCTAGGTCTCTTCGTCTCTACTCACCCTTCGAACGAGCACGAACGCGAACGCCGATAGTAGGACACCGGCATTCGGCATTCGAACGCTTTTAAAGATTGAGTAGAGGTAAAGACAGTTAGAGCCACCAATCATTCCAGCCCGAGCACGGTGTTTGGACGTCGCCGCGCGATCTCGTCTCGTCATCTCTTTCCATTTCTCGCCCTGTTCGCTTTCCACCCGAGGGGCGGGAAGGGCACGTGGGCGCGTCGCTGAGCCGAGTCGCTGAGCCGAGTCGCTGAGCCGAGTCGCTGAGCCGAGGGCCATGGCGGCACAAGGACAGAGAAGGGCGCAAGACCCCCGACAATCACGCACGAGGGACAGCGCGCAAGCTTCTTTCACACATTTATTAAGGCACGTCTCTTAAGGTCAGACTCGACGAAGCGAAAAAAAAAGCGACGAATTTTCGTCCGGCGACGTTCGTCGGTTCCTTGTGCCGTATATTCGCTCCGTGGAGTTTCTGCCTTAACAAATATTCTACTAAAGCAAACGTAGCAAATTGCTGGACAATCGTGTTGCAGGTTAAACGTGTGGTTTCAGTTCGATTTCTCTGGGATTGAGTTATATTTGCCCTCAGAGCTCTTCATCGGTTACTTTAGCGAATGGCTGAACGCGTGGCAAACATGGACATTCGATAGCAATTTCTGGAATGTAGATGCTGGCGACGACCCGGGTTTGAAAACCCAGGCGCTCTTCCAGAACCTGATCCGGTCAATCAGCGTCGATCTAGGGGGCGTGACGTCATTAATTGTCTCAGCCAGTCAACATCGAGTTAATCGAAGACTTCACTTTTCGGCTTTAAAAATTTCTCGACCCACCCCTCCCCTTCCCTTGACGAAACAAAGCACGGATCTCGTGAATACCGTAAAGCACATCGGCTAAAAACAAATCTCCTACAGCCTACCTTTGAACAACGCAACAGCTGCCATTGTGAACCGCAGCACGCTTTGTGGTGTTGTTTGCAATTTTTAGAGTGCCTTAATTGTAGGTATTTCTTTCCACCGAGCCTCAGCAACTCGTTCTGGTGGTTGCCATTTTGCTAGAAGCACGGGTGTGACCCTAAAAAAAATTGAAAGCCGTTTACAACTCCCTGTAACGCCGAATTAGAGCGCAGCTCTTGAGGAGGAGGAGGGAAGGGTACTGAGGGGGTCATGTGACCTCGGGGGGGGGGGGGTCAAGTGACCTTGGGGCGTCACGTGACCTTGGGGGTCACGTGACCTCGGGGGCGTCGCCGGGTTGCATGCAACCCGGCGACTCCGGCGGGTTGCATGCAACTCCGGCTGAATGCAACCTGGGTTGCATGCAACCTGAGTTGCGTGCAACGCGCGGTTACGCCGACGGCGACGCCGACGCTGCTCAAGCCGGAAACAGGCGCCTAAGAGCTGCGCTCTAAAAAACCAGCACACATGGGACGTCACGCAAAAACCGATATATAAAATTTTAACACTGGGACGTTTTTTCCTAAAACCTTTTATGTCTGTGTGCTTTTTTTTATAAAGCTCAGCTCAGAGGTGGTGGAATCTTAAAAATAAAGCGAAAACGGTAATCGTGCATTTTCTATATCCTGTACCGACTTGCTCCTCGTCTGCACATTGCTTTGTGTGCTCGCTCCCAGGAGAGGTCGACTAGTTTCTAAATGCAAATCAAAGCAGCATCTACTCTCCTATATTTCTGGCGGCGTTCTTAGTGTTTTTGCGTTCATCGCGTCACCTCGAAGTGGGCTGGCAAAGCAGCGTGCTGACAGCGAACAACCCATTACATAACATAGAACATGCACTGCCGCCGATTTCGCCCTATTTTTATGATTTCACCGCCTCCGAGTCGAGCTCTTTAAAAAATAAATATATTCATAAAACTTCTTTTCTTTTTTTTTGCGAAATGACATTCGCGTGCTCAATTTCTGCTATGCACTACGTTTGGAATTCGAATTTCAGTCGTGACTACATAAGCGTAAACGAATTGGGTCACGTCCGGCGTTTCTGTAGGAGTCGGTGACTGACTTTAGGTGACCTTATAGTTCTGGGAACGACACTCGGTGGAAAGACTGCTTCGCAAATCAACAACCCGTGGCTTGCTCTCCGTATCCGTCGGAGCGAAATATAATTACGCGAGTTCCCATTGGGCTGCCGAACCCCCCCCCCCCCCCCCCTTCTTGCTCCTTCCATCCCTTTCACCGACGACTTTAATCAATTCTCACCACGTTTTCTGTCGACCCTTAATTCAGCTCGACATCACACACCGGGCTTGATTCCTTGATTGCGAAACTCTTCCGAGCATGAGTCACTTTGCCATACTTTCGTTCCGGACGATTCTGGTCCACGAGAGACCGTCTTCGTGTATAAACATCAACCGAGAGTCTATTTTTAGAGCGCAGCTCTTAGGCGCCAGTTTTCGGCTTGAGCGGCGTCGGCGTCGCCGTCGCCGTCGGCGCAACCGCGCGGTGCATTATGGGACGCGTGACGTCACTGATGACGTCATCGGCATCGTCATTGTAACTGATGACGTCATCAGTGACGTCACTAATGACGTCATCGGCATCCGCATCGTCATCAGTGACGTCACTGATGACGTCATCGGCATCCGCATCGTCATCGTCATCGTCACTGATGACGTTCCCCACTGATAATTCAGTGGGGAGCTTTTTGCTGTTTGAAGCTAGAACGGGGTGCTAAGAACGAAAGCGTAAAGGGCTAAATTCCAGGAAGTAGACACTCTGTGCGACGTATGCAACCGCGAAAGGGAAACTATAGAACATGTAATTTTAAGGTGCACGGGGCTTCGTCCCACCTTCTTGGGGGGGGGATGACTACGGATTTGGAGGAGGCACTGGGTTTTCCGGACATAGATGGACGAATGGATAGGGAAAGAATTGAGGTAACTAAGAGGAGATTGGAAGATTGGTGGAAGAGATCTAGGGAAGGATAAAGAAAAAATACAGATAAAAATAAGCAATAAATTCGCTTGAAAAGAGAGGGGGGATCTGTTATAACAAAATTCATACAAATTTTTAAAAAAAAGGGATGACGAAATGTTAGGCTAGATGGCGCAAGTTGCCGCCCAATACAAAGGGTATAGCTATTACCATCCATCCATCCATCCATCCATCCGTCATCAGTGACGTCACTGATGACGTCATCGGCATCGGCATCGTCACGTGACCCCCAGGTCACGTGACCCTCTCCCCCCTCCTCCCGTGTTCACGTGACCCCCCCCCCCCAAGGTCACTTGACCCCCCCCCCCCCCCCCAGTACCCTTCCCTCCTCCTCCTCAAGAGCTGCGCTCTAATTCGGCGTTACAGGGAGTTGTAAACGGCTTTCACTTTTTCATTGTCTATATTTGTCAGCTTTTGAGATGACTCGTTTCTATTGGCGGCCGAGCAGGAAAGGATGCCATTCGTTTTTGGTACGCTTTACTCTAAAAAGTCTGGAGCCCCTACTTTCCTGCAAATCACTAAAGGAGAGCCGAACCCTGCAGTCTGTACGGCGAGTGCCGAGGCTGCATATATGTTTAGACCTAAAAGAAGCAGCCTACGCTGCTGTACAAAACAGCCTGTTTTTTTTTTTTTGCTTTTTCAAGGTTAATCTTTTAGAGCGCAGCTCTTAGGCGCCCGTTTCCGGCTTGAGCGGCGTCGCCGTCGCCGTCGCCGTCGGCATAACCGCGCGTTGCATGCAACGTTTCATGCAACACGCGCGTTGCATGCAACCCGCGCGTTGCATGCAACGCACATGCAAAGCTTGCATGCAACAGCGTAACCGCGCGTTGCATTATGGGTACTTTCCCATAATGACGTCACGAGGGTTACCCTCTTAAGGGTTACGAGGATTATTCTCACGAGGGTTACCCTCACGAGGATCACGAGGGTTACCCTCACGAGGGTCACGAGCGTTGCCCTCACGAGGGTTGCGAGGGTTAGTTACCCTCAAAAGGGTTACCCTCGCGAGGGTCACGAGGGTTATGAGAGTTACCCTCACGTAACCCCCCTGAGGTCACGTGACCCCTTCCCCCTGAGGTCACGTGACCTCAGGGAGTCACCTATCCCTCAGTACCCTTCCATCCTATCCCTCAGTACCCTTCCATCCTCCCCCTCAAGAGCTGCGCTCTAATCCGGCGTTACAGGGAGTTGCAAACGGCCTTCATTTTTTGTTTTCGTCATTATCCTAGTTCCCTCCGTAAACTGCGGCGATTGACTCGCCCAAGCACCTCGCGAGAAAGTAAACGCCAAAAATTTCATTAAGGTGTACACACGGAAAACAAATTTTGTATTAACTTTCCCGCAGAACGCGAGACTACTATAATCACGGCGAACAGTAGAAGCGTCCAAGCGAATGACAAAGTATCATCGGGAGTTTAGAACGCCGACGGTGCAGGTTCTTTTTTCACCAAAACGTTGCTCCTTTGGAAAGTTACAGTTTTATTTTCGGCAATTCTTGCGTGTTCCGGGTTGAAGCGTTAATGAACATAGTGCGTGCGTAAAACATATTAGCGCGCTGATTCAAAACAGTCGCCCTGCTGCCGCCAACGACGCGGGATGCGCAGTATACCCTTGTTTTTGTTGTTTCAAGCACAATTTCTTCTAATTAAACATTTATTTCTAGTTTTCACATTTCTGTGTCTTTGTTTTTTTCAAATGTTATTGCTTTTGGTTTCACACTTTTATAGTTAGTTTCACATTTCATGTGAGTGTGCTCTTGTCTGTCGTTTACGCGTTTGTCTCCTCTGTTCTTGTCTTTTTGTGCGCAACTTGAACTATATTTAAGTGCTACCGACCCACCCAAATGACCACCTTACTACGAAATAATTGTTTTCGGTACCGTTTTTCTTTCTAGTTTCCGGCACACGTGCGCCTCATTAAACTTTCTTTTTAAATATCACGTTTTTTTTTTTTTTTTACGCAGAACTACGTATTTTTTCGCGCTTGGAAGGGGGTGCAAAATTGCGATTCGATATCACGAAATCTTGATCACGGAAGTGACGTTTATCTAATTGACGTTGAGTCACGTGACGTCAACTGATCTCACATAACCTGACGTAACGTAAACTGTAAACAAATTTAGTTTCTCCGCTAAATGTAGTGGGTCACGTGACATTATTTTAAATTTAAGTTCTACGGAAATTTATGAAGCGTAGTACACCTATGCACCAACCAACTTTTTCTCACTTTTGTGCTTTTAGTTTTACACATTAATGTTTCTATTTCTGACATTATTTTACCTTTGTGTACTATTCGTGCAATCACGCTTCTTTTTTTTTTATGCGCATCAGGAAATAGCAGTTTTTTGTTTTTGCATCTTCTACAAATAATGTTTTCTGGGCGATGTAAGTGTATAAATTAAAGAAAACAGTAAATAAGTAAATATATGAATAAATAAATAAATAGGTCACAGACGGACGCCCGGAAGCAATACACCAAGACCGTTAACGACTTTCCGCAAACATTTCCGGGAAGGGAGCCGTCCTTTTCATTTCGAGGGAAAGATTGAACATATAGCGAGAATGTGAAAGGGCGCTTCAGCCTGAATTCTTCCTGAAGCCCTATTCAAAAAACATATTATAACAAAACAAAAAAAGCATTTATCGCTCCACTGACTATGTGACTATGTGCTTGAAAGGTGTTTATGCCTGGTATACCTTATAAACAAAAACCCTAAAATATTGTAATTTTTTTTTTTTTTTTTTGCAAGCGCAAGTTGGTGTTTTTTACTTACCTAAACGTTGATTTTCTCTTTTACCTTTTTTACGTCCTGTGGATGCGTATTTCTCTATTAGTTGCGGGCTCGACGCATATCATCGCAAGAACTTTGAGGCGTTCGACGTTCGCGTGATTACGTCGATGGCGTGCACGGATATTGGATTCTTCGGCGAGGAAGAGCAATCAACATGATAATTTGTTTCTGGATAAACGGATCTTGGCTGACCTTTCGGTCACTCTGCATGGGAAAGAAATATATATATATATATATATATATATATATATATATATATATTACATGCGGTGATTGACTATGACTGGTTGGATTGTTGTAGCTGGCATAGAATCCTCGCCATGTTATACGACGGTCCTGTTTAGACGGCGTTAGGTCAATCTGCTTTCTGAGGCACGTCGACACACTGATTTACGCGGTAGACGGTACATTTAGCCAGCGCGGTACTGCAGCTATATGCCGAAAGCAAGTCGTCTGCTTCTTACGCAGGAGTTGCGGTGACGTCAGGGAGACGCCGCTCTGACTGGCTGTAATTGAAGGATAGTGGGTAGGCCTCAAAGCAAGCCTATACTTCATTCACAACCAATCAGAGCTCGGCGTTTTCTCGTAACCACAACCCCTGCAAAAGAAGCAAGCGAACTTGCTCTCCGCGTAGCCTGGGGTTTTTAACCTGCATTTCGCGGTACTTCGTGTCGGTACGATGTTTTATCCAGATCTAAACGGAAAGGTTTGTGGAGGAAGCCCAAGATCCTCGTGTTCTGTTCAGCGTGAGCATTAGTCCAACCTCCTCCGAGCTGCGATGTGTTACAACATTTGTCCTCTCTGTGCTCCTGCTATTTGTATATTTTTCTTGTTAGTTCTTTCAACGAGGTAGAGGGGCCTAGAGCAATAAATTGCTATTCAGTTCGCCGGGCGAAAGTGACCCCCCACCCCCCCAATGGGCTGCCACCATGTTGTACAATTTTGACTAAACTAGACACGTGACCGTACTAAATCCTGAGGCTTTTACGCAAAACTGAGCCGAGATTTGTTTTGCGATAGCTGTAAAAAAAATATAATAAACTATTTTTTCGATACTCTTAGCCCCAGAAATCAGTGTCTAGCTCCAATAAAACCCCAAAATACAGCACCGCGGCTGACGACAATTGCGAAGCTGCCCGCGTTTTTGTCGTAAAAACATATTTCGGACTTAAAACAAACGAAACATAGCTTATTTCGTTGGTGCTGTTATTAACGACGAACTAGCAATTAATTGTGCGCGGTACTTACTTAAAATCTAGGCGTAAAACTATAAGCTCACGTGTGTACTGGTCAAAAAAGTGCAACATGGCGGCGGCCAAATGGGGATCACTTTCAGCTGCCCGTTTATCGCTTTAAGGCCCTCTCTCTCGCTGCGTTCATTGCGCAATGTCGTGCCCTTTCTTCTTCTTTTTTTTTTATTTTTACACGATAAATTGCGCTGCTCTGGGACAGCTCGTATTGCGAAATGTCGCTTGAGAACGTCGTATGCTCTGGGTTTGTTTCAAACACGGAATACTTTTTTTTGGCCAACTTTGTTTACCAACACATTAAGAAACGTAGGGCATAGTTCATTCAGGCTTCTTGCTTCGTGATGCGTTCTTGTGCCTTTTCTCATTTGCCAATGCTGCAATCTTATTGGCTTCGAGTCCATAATAATACGCTAAACATTAACCACGTTCAGCGTTTCTTTTTTTTTAAGGATGTTATTGATTACACATAACGATCATTCCGTATTTGTCAAGACAGTCAACAACCCGAGCTCAAAAGGGTACGGCAACGAGATTCCAGCGCCTATTTTATTGTCTAAATGTCAACCACGTTGTGGCCACACCAAAGAGACACCAATATTTTTTTTTTGCTCTAAAACACACCAAAACAATAATTAAAACAGATAAACAAAATGTCGTTACGTCATACTACCCATAAAAGCAGCGCCGCTCCGCGGAAGTATGGCCGCAAGCTGCATGCGTGCGCGCGAGCCCTGTCCTAACTGGACCAAATCAGATTTTCCTTCTCTCCCTCGCCTATTCAACTCGTGCGGGGCCAGGTTGTAACGCACTGACGCCACCAAGTGGCGAAGATCACAACCGCGCCAACTTCCCTGTAGCTTTGCTCCGTGAAGAAACACCTGACGTCACAAACGCGCTGGGGGGGCGCCGGATCTCCCGAGATGCATCGCGAACACGGTGGCTGCTCTTCGAGCTCTCGCCGGAATCGGCCGTTTGGGAACGAAAAATATAGCCATACGTTCAAAATATAAACGTGCGGTTGTCATTGGGAGGTTTCGCTGATCACGTTTAATTAATTTCTTGACGTGAGAAGTATATTTCAATTTTCATTTCAGTATTCCTTTAAAGCCAGGGTCACACTGCTCCTTTATCATACAAGTCTGCAATTATGAGTCACCGCAATATTTGTGGTTCGAAGTCCGCGTGTCCAAGTTTCTCCTTGAACTCATTGCCATGCGGCACTCTAAGCACGGATCTCGCTTCGACCCGCGTTGGAATCTGTTTGCAGACTGTCTTTTGTATAATGTATAAGCAGACATGTACACGTTACACAAAAAGTAACTAAAGACCGTTACTCGTTGCACGCTTAAAAAGTAACTTAATACGTTACTCGTTATTAAGTCTCAAAAGGAACGCGTTAAGATATCACAAAAGTAACTAGTTACTTTTCTCGATACTTTGACGACCAAATGCACAACTGCATTTGTTTCAGGCTTTATTGTGTTCGTTTCAATCAGACTTGTGCCTATCTCAAATACTCTACTCGAGATACTGTATTTCATATACTTTTTGAAGTATCTTGGTATCTTGCAAATACTTTTGATCGAGCGTATTTGATACTCTATTTTAATTACATTTCTGAGTATCTTGTACTCATTATCTCGAATACATTTTTTACATTCCGCCATTTTGGTGAATTTTTCGGTATGAAATGGCGTGGGCGTGGCACGAGAACACGTGAACATTCTTTCGAGCAACCAAATCCTGTTGCTAGCTCCGATTAGCTACGGTGACTTTGATTGAGGTCGTGAAAAAAAAACATTGCTTTTTTGCCGATTGTCACTCATATTTCAGCCCAAAGTTCGTACAATGAAGGTTTTCCCCTCTCCTTCCTAAAGGCGCCTCCTGTTTCCTAGAGTTTCCATAAAACAATCCTCAAATATAAGGGGTCGTTTTACGGAAGTAAAGATTGCCACACTGAGGCGCAACGCAGACCGGGAAACGACCCACAACAACAATGCCGACTTGAGTGTCAAGAAAATAACAAATAGAAGAAAATGAAAAGTAAACACACAAAAAAGGCCTTTTTTGCTTATGTGTCTATTTCTGCTACAACAAAACGTCCAGGTTCTCTTTTGTTTATTTTCCTTTTGTCGTCAGTCCGTCACTTATTGCTCTCCCGAACACAGTCTGTAAGCGAACATTGATAAGCAGAGAAGAGGACAGGAAACGAACCAAAAGCTGGATGACCGCTCAAAATCCCAACAAAGCGTCCCCTAACGTTGAGTGCCTTTCTGAACGGAATCTACATGAAGAAGTTGCGACCACTGCCGTGGCTACTATGTGGGTTCTCTTTTTTATTCATTCACTCATATCCCTATCCCAAGTTCGTTTATAGTGAACTCCCCATATAGGGAATATGGATTGTAGTTAAAGACCGACGACCAGTTTGCGCTTTCTACTTTTCTTCCGCTTCCTCCTCTCTCCCCTTCTACCCTGTGCACCGTTGCCTGTTTCCTCCTCCCCCATGGCGAGGAGGGTATTCTGCCTTGCAGAATCTCGAGTCTGGTCGTCCGCCTTTAAACGATGAGTCTAAGGTCCTTAGACGCATCGTTTAAAGGCCGACGACCAGACTCGAGACGTCATATTCAGCGATTTCGGTCCCAAAAATGTTTTGTAACATGTATCAGTGATATGGCCACGCGCGTTACCGAGTGAGCGCGTGACCGAACGGTTACCGCGCTTGGCTCTCGCGCTGAGACTTCGGGTTTGATTCCAGGGAGCGGAGTCCTTTTTTGTTTATTCTTTCAACTTGACATTCTCGTAAGTTCGAGAGCCTTGTCGTGTGATCTAGTTACGAATGTTCTACGCGCCGAACGTTCCACGCCGAATGTTCCAAAAACCCACGCGGGTACAAAAGGTGCTCCGCGTGGCGGTCCGGAGTCAGTCTCGCCCCAGCGCTCGTTCCTGCTGTTTCGCCATCATCAACGCCTGCGACGCTAGCCTTTCTCAATTTTGTTTTTGGCACAAGTTCGCTCCATTAAACGTTTAGTTTCTTGAGTTATTCGCCGCCTCATCATTTGTCAATCATGACAATATCCTGCTCCTTATAGTTGGACTGCATAAAATAACCCTACTATGCTTTTTTCTTTTTTTGCCGTTTTGTGTTGTTACTTGCTAATAAAACATTCTGGTAAACCAGATTTGTGCAACTGTGTAATTGTTGTTGTCACTGACGTCGATGCAAATTATACAATGCGGAAGTATCTTCAAAAGTAATTGAATTACATTTCTAAGTATTTGTACTCTACTCAAGATACTTTACAGTGAATGCAACTTGAGCAGTATTTTAAATACTTTATGAAGCAGGTATTTAGTAACTTAACTTAAATACTCTTATCGAGTTTTTTGTCGAACACTGGTTTCAGTAGTCGTTGCACTTAAAGAGGCGATGCAACAAGTTTTGTACTTTGCGCAAATACCGCTTAGAACGGATCCCCGACGTTAATGACCTGCGAAACGCGCGTTCCTTTTTCACCCCACGCAATAGAAGTCCCAGTAAAAAAATTAAAGAAAAACGAGCAGCGTTCACCCCCTCAACTCGCAGCCAGAACAAGCGGCCACGTGATCTGGAGCCGATTATATGCCGCCAATGTTGATCATAGCCACGCGCTGGGGTTGGCAAAGCACAGGACACGCGCTGAGTTCCAGACATTGTTATGGCTCGGCTATTGTCGTCGTTGCAGCAATTATACTCCGTTTCACCTTATGTTGTACCGCAGAGAAGGCTAGAAGCGCGAGGTCATAGCGTTGGCAGCTGTTCTTAATTCACGAGAGCTTGTGCCGCCGAGATGTGCCCCTGAGCAAGAAGCTCGCGCTTGTAGCCTTTACTGCGGTACATCATAAGGTGAAACAGAGTATAGACATGGGCCACTACCCGAATGCTTCTCGAGCTAGCAATTATCACGAGCCCAAATCGAGCGACTACGCAATGCTCGGGTCCAATCTATGAACAGCATTCAAGTATCATCATATGGGTGTATTGCGGTCCCCCCTTGACGTGATCAATCAAAATATTCTGGCGGGCTTTACGTCATCAAATTTTGCAAAGGAGAGATTGAATGACAATGATCGCTTTTGTCTCTGAAATTACACCGCAACAAAGGACTTTCTTGGCCAGTGGCGTTGCGTGCGAGTAACCGTGAGTCCCACTATAGTGCCAGTAAGCTCGTGTAAAGTGAAAAACATTCCAATTGAATATCGTTGCACCGCCCCTTTAAGCAGTAGCTGCCTCTCGAAGTTTTCATGAGTTATGTTACCCCGCTTACTTGAAAATACATCTCCGGCTACGCTGAAGAGTATTTCTACTGACACGCTCGAAGGCTGTTCTTCTGGAAAAGGTGGGGAATATAGGATACCCGTCTCTCTTTTGTTCTTTTTGCATTTAGAGTTCGAAGTTAACAATGGGTGCTTTGCTTTCTCGTGTTGGCAACTTCCGGGGTTGCGTTCGGTCTGTGGACAATTCTGGAAGGTTCGACCAACGAGCCTTATTGTGTTCGCTGGGTGAAGGACATCCCCAGCTGTAGAGTTCAACTGGCGTGTTCAGCGGTAAACGTTGCAATACTGTCATACTGTAGCATTAGTATTTTTTATTGTTGCCCGTCTGCCTTTCCATCAATAGAGGCATACTCAGGTTAGAATTAAAACGAGGCTGTTTAAACGATGCTGTACAGGTTACTCAAAAGTAACAAAACGCCGTTCCTCTTTACTTGGCCTTAAAAGTAACTAAATACATTGCTCGTTCCTTTTCTAGAAAAGTCACTAATTACGTTACTCGTTACCGAAAAAAGTAGCTAGGTAGAAGTAACGCGTTACTAGTAGCGCGTTACGTACATGTCTGTGTATACCCAGTCTGACGCCGGCTTATGAGATAAATCTGTGGCCGAGGACATTCAACTTAATCACTAACGCAACCAGTCCCGGCTCTTAGTTTGTGTCTACAATGCCGGCGCCCACGGGCCGAAACCCGAAAATTTTATACATTCGAAACTATCTGGTAAATGGGCTTTTCAACAATGTACTTTGGAAAACCCAGTCGCTGCAGCTTAAAAGAAAGTTTAAAAAAAATAGTTTGCGTTGTCACACTGCGCATTGTGAAAGGTCATGCGGACTGTCCCAGCGTAGACTGCTAATTTTCAGGTCAAAATATATTTTAACCTCGTCATTCGCCATGCTCGAATCGTAGACTACAACGATTGGACCAGGTTCCTTGTAGGAACGGAGACGCTCCAGGTCCCGTAGAGTGCCTAGACCATGCTGTGTTTGTCGGACAGTTCTAACGACCTGAGCTTAAAAGTCGAATCTCTGGCCGAGGTCGTTCGACTTGATCACTAACGCAATCAGGTCCGGCTCAGGCGGCGTCCACAAAGGCGGAGCCGTCGAGTTGACTCGGAAAGCCCATGCGGGCTAATGCGACTCGTAAAGACCTTTTACGAGCTCGTAAATCCTCGCCGCTATCGAATGCAGAGAAATCCACTCATCCCGGCAATCGCCCAGACAGCGACCGGACTGGGGGAATACGGTTTATTGGGCCGCCCTCTCTCTCTGTCTCTCTCTCTCTCTATCTCTCTCTCAGACACGACTTACGTTGGCTGGAAAGTGTCTGGAGTGGCCCAATACATATCGACTCGCGTCTACTGTCGTACAAATATAAACATATTTTGAAAAAAAAAAAAACTAAAAATATATCTCACTTCGTCGAGTTTTACACTTTCGTTGAAGTATGTACATCCAGTCTGCGCATCACTGTAAAAAAAAATAGCTGTACGTCTACTATCTCGCATATCACTAAGAGAGATAATAAACAGCTTTGTATGGTCAAAATTTTTATCAGTACAAATACGGACGCGCGAATAAGGCCACCTATTGAATAGTGCAGTGTTATCCCTAGCTTCGACACACTGCGAATGACGCTGACATGTCGGGGTTTACGGATGTCCTGCGAAGGTTATGAAGGACATAGCGATATTTGATTCCAACCAGTGTTGGCACATTCCTAGCAAGAAAAAAAGAAGAAAAAGTTTACGATGTGAACCGGAGAGCACGTTTCACGTGTTCACGTCATGCTGAAGTTTGCATTGCTGACATTCTTCTAAAATAAAAACACTTAAACGATTCACTTTTTTTTTCATTTTAAGGAGCGGGAAAGGGGGGCAGGGGTGATTTGGAAAAAAAAAAGATGTAACGTTATGGGCAGAGCGTACCATATTTCCAGTTGAATTTGGCCGGTAAGTGTACGCCTTAACAAACACTAGTCTCCAGGGTATTTAGCACTCTCGAAATAGGTGTTCATCTGCACGGATTTTCATTTCACAGGACTTCGAAGGCAGCTCAAGCATTTTTCATTTTCTTAACCCTTAGCAGTTTGTTTTGTTTTCGCAATTTTTGGCTTTAAACCTTTTTTTTTTTTCTTTCGTTACATGTGTATCGTTTCCACTACCGGCCGCCAATTTTAAAAACGTCTAGAGTAAAAAAAAAAATTTAAAAAACTGCAGTGTACGTATTTTCTGGCAGCGCCGCAAACTAAGCTCTGAACGGGCCCGGGTCCTCCAAAACAGTCAAGGGACGAGCGATGGTTTGTCCAAAACAGTTAAGGAATTAAATCTCAGACGCGCGCAAAAGCCCGTTCTTATAATAATATTAATAAATCCCTTTATTTCGTTTCGGAGACGAAACAGGGGACATGGACAAAAAGCTGCAACTGCAGCTTGACGAAGGTCCGAGCCCCCTCTTACAGCAGGCGAAAGAAAAATACATATAAATATAATTACACACATACGGCTAAGCAAAATAGATATAAATATAATTATACACATACGGGACTTTTCAATACAAAGAAAAAGAAAATCAAAAACATTTTCGTACCTCAGTCAGTGTCATCCCATCGATATCAATTTCTTTGGTAAATAAGTAATTTAATAGAGTAGTTAACTGGTAATTTAATGTTTGATTAAAATACAATGTGCGTGATGGTGCAACAAACCATTTTTCTTTTGGTCTAAGTTGATATGGTGAAGTGAATGGGACAAGACTACATAGACGCATAAAAAAGCTATCTGTAATCAGCAATGATTTCTTATACGTGACTAAAAGCTTATATTCATAGATATTTTGAATAGGTTTAATTTTTAACGAAGAAAACAAATGTTCGGTATGGTGATAATATGAACAATTAGCGATAGCGCGCACAGCTTTCTTCTGTAAAATAAACAGCTTGTTCATGTTTGCTTTTGTCGTATTGCCCCACACAAGGTGACAATAATTAAACTGCGAATATACGAATGAGTTATAAAGTAAAAGCTTTACAGATTGAGGTAACAATGACTTAAATTTCATGAGTAATCCAACTGTTTTTGATAATTTGGATAGAATAAAATCAACATGTGCGGTCCAGGACATAGTTTTAGTAAACCAGATACCCAAAGTTTTAATTTTATCTACAAATTCAATTTCTTCGTTGTTTAAAACCACGGGGCTTGAGATCACAACTGGAATATTGGAACTGCTGAATATGATGGCCTTGGTTTTTTGTGAATTTAGTTTAAGCAGATTGCTCGTCGTCCATCTATTGATTTTATCAAGCAAGTTGTTACATTTGGCTACAAGTGTATTAATATCTCGCCCAGGAAAAAAAATACTAGTATCATCGGCATAGATAATAAACTTGATGTCAGGGTCGCGATTTACGTTAACAATGTCATCTATATAAATAGTAAAAAGTAATGGGCCTAATATACTACCTTGGGGAACGCCACTGGTTATATTTAGAATATGCGACTTAAAATTAGATATAACTACAAATTGAGTTCTATGCTGCAAATATGATTTTAATAACTTTAATGTGTTACCTCGAATTCCAAAACATGTTAATTTTGCAAGAAGTATGTCATGATTTATTGTGTCGAAAGCTTTAGAAAAGTCTAGAAAAATTCCAATTGTTAATAAGCGATTGTCTAGTGCTTTTAATATTAATTCCTTCTGTTTTAATAAAGCAAATTCGGTAGAACGATTTTGACGGAAACCAAATTGAGACTCAGTTATTAAACTGTATTTTCAAGATGCGAGGTAATTCTCACAGAAATTAGTTTTTCAAGCGGTTTGGAAAACACTGGAAGTATAGAAATGGGTCTAAAATTATTAATATTGCCTAACTCTCCTCCTTTATGTAAAACGCTCACTTTGGCTAGCTGCATTTTGGCAGGGAACTCACCAGTCTCAAATGCGAGGTTGAAAATATGGGTTAAATATGGCGCTAGAATATCTAGAACAAATTTGGCTGGTTTTATTTGCATATTATAGGCATCAAGACTATTACTGTTTTTCAAACTCATGAATATATTTTGTACTTCAGTAATATCAGTGGGGAATAAAAATATAGAATTTGGTAAAGGTACGGGCATATATTCAATTGCGTTACTTGCAAGGGATGTGGAGATCGAATCGCCTTGACCGCGCTCGCAGCTGCGCTGCGAGAGAGGGACAAAGAGACGGAGCAGGGGAGGTTTACGTGGAGCACCCCCTTGTTTGGGGCATTCCGGAGGTGCATAGACCGCACAAGTCCGTACGGAGAGGAACTGCCCGAGGGGCAGACGACGCTATTGTTCGCTCTGATTGGGAGGGGGGAGACGGGAGACGAGACGGCGGGCGGAGAGAAAGGCAGCCGGCTTCTGCGCCTACCCACCCTTCACCTAATAAGAGCTCGGCGCTCTGGCATCGCCGCACCCTCTCATATCACCATCGACCTCAGTTTATCTCTGCATAAAGCTCCTCACGTGAAACGCACGCTCTGCGAATGTCGCTTCCCCGCGTCACACCGGTGTCCTTCGGGAAAAGCAACTCGACGGCGGAAACGGCTTAAAACAACGCATTTTGACAAGATTTCTTGTTGGGCTGGTCGGCTCATGGTACTGAGTAAACTTGTATGCGCAAACACAGATGACAAACAGGAAGGAGATGGAATGACAAGCGCAACTTTCAACTAGTTTTATTCGCGGCCAAGCGACTGCAAAAAGTACATAGGAAGCATTTGCGCAGCATGCTACGAGGAAAGGAAAAAAGATAATAAAACATACAAAACAATAGAGATCCCCGGCGTGCCAAAATTACCGCAACAAAGTCACTGTAAAGGCAGGAGTAAAGATTCCACAGCAAGAGAGCTGATGGAAGCGCTTTATATGAGGAAGATGGGAAATGACTGTGTTAGGGACACTTTGGTTTCAATTCTCATCTAAGGTTGATACAGTGATCTTGGCACGCCAGGGATCTCTCTTGTCTTAACGCGAAAACGTTAACAAGCACGTGCCGCAAAAAAGCCGGCGTTGGCGGGACGGAAAACTCCTGATTAGTCGATAGGGTGATGAGCATGACCTTACGCGGGAATATCAGACAACCCACTACGCTCACATGAAGCTTGACGTCACGCGTGGAATGAAAGTGGGAGATGCGAATTAAATGTCGCCGCATGTGTCAAATGATCTCACTTTATAAAGTATTTCATTTGCCTTAAAGCATATGTGTGAAGTATTCTAGGCGGGATTCGAGCCCACGAACCTTCGGTTGCGAGCCAGACACGCTACCGACCAGGCCACACAGACACGCACGGACGGCTTTCGCATTCCACTCTTAAAGGAGAAGCTTAAGCGTCCTCCTGCAATTTTGTATGTGTTCTTATCTTTATCCTTCCATGCCATGCTTCCTATGAACCTTTTGCAGTCGCCTGGATAAATAGTTAAAATTTGCGCTTTGTTCGTCCTATGTATTTGCGCATACAAGTTTACTCGGAACAACTTTTAAGTCAGAGTGGTTAAAAAAAGTGAAAGCCGTTTACAACTCCCTGTAACGCCGAATTGGAGCGCAGCTCTTGAGGAGGAGGAGGGAAGGGTACTCTGGGGAGGGTATACCCCTCCTCCTCCTCCTTCTCCCCCTCATTCTTCAATCTCCTCCGGGGGCGGGGGTCACGTGACCTCGGGGGGGGGGGAGATCACGTGACCTCCCCCCGAGATCACGTGACCCGAGCCCCCCCCCCCCCCCGAGGTCACGGGACCCCGGTGGGGGACGGGGGGGGGCTCGCGCGGTGCATTATGGGACATTTCCCATAATGCACCACGCGGTTACGCCGACGGCGACGCCGCTCAAGCCGGAAACGGGCGCCTAAGAGCTGCGCTCTAAAAAAATGAAAGACGTTTACAATTCTCTGTAATGCCGAATTAGAACGCAGCTCTTGAGGAGGAGGAGGGGAGGGTACGGAGAGGAGGGTATGCACCTCCTCCTGCTCCGTACCCTCTCCTCCTCCTCCTTCTCTCCCTCCTCCTCCTCTCCTCCTCCCGTCCTCCTCCGCCTCCTCCTCCCCTTCTCTTCCCCCTCCCTCCCTCCTCTATCGTGACGTCACTCGTGACCCTAGTGACCCTCGTGACGTCACTCGTGAAGGTCATGACCTTCGTCGTGACCTTCACGAGTCACCTTCATGACGTCACTCGTGACATCACTCGTGAACCCACTCGTGACCCTCGTGACGTAACTTGTTACGTCACACGTGACGTCACGTGTGATGTCCTTATGGGAAATGTCCCATAATGCAACGCGCGGTTACGTCGACCGCGTCGGCGATGGCGATGACGACGGCGACGGCGACGCCGCTCAAGCCGGAAACGGGCACGCAAGCCGGAAATGGACGCTCTAAAATAAAGTTTCCCCTGCCGGTTCCTGCGTTGGCACTGTACACTCAAATCCAATTTAAAATAAATAAATAAGTTAAATGTACCACTTAAAACTGTATATTTCTAAATGTCAATTAGAAGATAAAAGCAAATTTAACTAGTGAGACAACAGGCACAGAACAGGCCTGGTCGGCAGTTTTTATTAAATTAAATGAAAATTACCCTTCCTCCTTTTATCGTTTTGGGTTTTTTTTTTTCGGTTGTTTTAAACGTGTCTTTGTACTTGGTTGTGATTCTTGCTTGCTGGTATTTGGGCGCTTTTCCTTTTAGGAGGGGGCGGTGAGTTGTTTAGGAATGCGTTAATTTAATGTAGCGCTGACTTCAACATAACTCGGCACAGTTGGAGCGCGGTGTCGGTGCTGCATCACACATTTAGCCCGAACTCAGCGCTTCAACATCAAAGTTAGCCCTATATCCAGTGCTGACTAATTACGCTAAGGTAGCACTGTATTGTATATTAAAAAAAAAAAACCTTTAAAAAAAAGACTGCAAGTTTCAGCAGGATTTTCAACATACATAGGTTGAGAATCTTAGGCGACTATGGCAAAATATTTTTATGAAATTTAGGTGACGTGTGTGTATTAATTTATTTTTCTGTATCATTAAATTTAGATCTGACTTTTTCGTACGCCCTCGTAGAATAACATTAACGTAATACCATTACTGTTGCCGGTAAGTGGGAACAGTCCCGAAAACGTATCACGTCAAAAAAAAAAAAAAAAAAAGTAGTAAATCGTCATCTTATAGCGCGTGTCCCGCACTTCGAAGTCAGAACGCGAGCTCTGGTTGCGATGCGACTACATACTGCAACCCTTTGGTAAAGCTGCTTAGTTACTATTAAATGTAGTCATTGGCGCCGCCATTAATGTAGTCGGTCCAATTCCGGCATGTCGGTAAAGTTAACGCTATTACATTAACGCTATGATAAAACCTTATACTGGTTAAGTCGCAACCAAAGCATACCGAGTACGCAACTCTCCGCGGTAAAAAGTATTACACGCCAGACATTCACTGTGTACATTCATAAGTCAATTCGCCAAGTATACTTAATGCATATGTTTTGTTTACTAATCGTGATGCAGGCACTTGTAAACCTACACTATGTAGCTATTTTTTTTCTGTGTCCTTCTTTACCACTCTGGAGCCAACGAATTGATTTGAATTGAATTGAATGTACACCTTCATTAACACACTAGCTTGACGCGTGGAGCGCACCGCTAGATTACGAAGTACACTAAACGTATAAAAAGTATGTCTCAGATACAGAAAGTATGTTAATTATATACCCTAAAGGAAGACCCGGCGTTCGAATCCCAGCGACGCCAGAAATTCTGTTTTCCGGCGGCTTCGTAACCTTATTTTTATTTTATCAGTAGGATACATTCATCTGCACATTTTCGACTATTTCTTTTTTAGAGACCACGTAAGATGACTTAAATGCTCGTTTACACATACATCACAGCGCTAACTCAGCGTTATTGGCAACGAGATGTTTCGGTGGCTCCTTTCTTAATGCGCCATCACACTGTCGTTCGTATCGGCAACCGCGAGGCGGATTCTCTCGTTTTCGTCATCAAAGGCGCGTGCAACTGCACAGAATCTTTAAGCAACCACGTTCGCGACCGCTTCGCGAATGCGGTTCAACCGTCAGTGTGCATGAGCATAGCCTCCTATATACTGGCAAAGCCTTGCAGATCGCCACGACAAGCGGCCGCCAGAAACGGAAAAGGTGGAGCGGCAGACAACGGATGAGAGGAGAGCCACGTGACTGGTGCCCCGCTGCGGCGAGACGCCGAAACACACTTCTCCCGAACGAACAAGCGTATTTCGGGTCCTCGCCGCTGCGAAAGCTGTGTGCTGACGTCAAGGTTCCCCGAGAAATGGCCCTTTGATGCTCTGTGCTTCCAGATCCTCGCGCTCCAAACTCTATGACTCCGTCGTCGAATTGCCAGGCTTTGTGAGTACAGAGGAGGCTATGATAGTTTTAACGTGAAGCGTTCTTTGACTAGTTGCTTCGGAGTTTGTGAAGTCACATTTCGCGAAGCTGTGGTCTGTGGCGTCCCATAATGCAACGCGTGCACTGTTGCATTATGGGACGTCGCAGACCTACGCACCAATTCATGTTCTTAGCTAAATTTAGCGGTGAAGTGTGATTGGTGTATAGGTCACGTAACATCAGGTTGCGGGACGTCAATTTCCCCGCTAAATATAGCGGAAAAATTAACGTCCAGTGACTTGCACACCAATTCAGTTTCCCCACTCAATTTAGCGGGGATATTAACGTCACGTGACCTGACGTCATGGAACCAGTACGGCGTTTTAGTTCCTCTAAATTTAGCGGGAAAATTAACGTCACGTTATTTACACACAATTTAGTTTCCTCGCTAAATTTATAGGATCAAATTGACGTCACGTGGCCTGATGTCACGTGGTGCAAGAACGTTTCATGTATGCAACACAATTGCCCAGCAAATTACAATACAGTTTTTTTTTCCGTCTCTCTCCCTCTTTCTTTTTTGCACTTTGTTTGTTTTCCCTTCATAAAAGCGCACTCTTAGAATACTTTTTTTTCTATTGTTTCTTAGAAAAAAAATTCACCACACGGGTGTTCTTTTTTTTTTTTTCGGGCGACATCCGTTATTGCCAAGGTTTCATGGCGGATTTGGTGTGTATACTGTGTAGGGTGAAGCACTCTGTCTATAGCCCCGGGTCAGTGAACAGACGGCGCCTCGGTCTGCTGCTAGTCAGCGCGACTGGTGGCCAAGATGGGCAACTTTGGGACGGCCTAACCACCGAACGATTGGACACGATCGCTGCGTCAGAGTTCGGCAAGGCACTCGGAGATTCGAGCTCGAATTCGGGGCCAATGGTTGCGACCAACGGGCCGTCTCAGTGTTGCAAAAACGATCCATAAGATGGCGCCACCTGCCAAACCAGACCTTATTGCCCGGTTGGTGTAGCAGAAATAGTTTCCCGATATTTTTAGCGTGACGTTACACGAAGCGTTTCTTCGTTAAATCTAGCAGAAAAAAGATTTCCCGCTAAATTTAGCGCAAGAATTTCTCCGTTACAGTTAGAGAGAAAAAATACCCTTTAAATTTGGGGTGAAAATCGTGACGTCACTTGATACTTTGACGTCACGTGGTGTTTCCCCGCTAAATTTAGCTCTCAACATTTCTCCGCTAAATATACTGTGAAAAATGTGACGTCACGTGACGTCACGTGGCAGCGGAAACGTTTTACAGTACTTTTTTTTTAGCGCAGTCTTTCACGAAGAATACGGAGCAGTCAAAAGCTCTCGTAATCCTTCGAAGAGAGAAAAAAAAAAAGACTTAACAAGAGCTTGCCCTGATTACACGGTGAACTTCAGGTTCGGCTTCCTCGCAGCGAACGGAGCTGCGCCGTCGATCGTCCAAAGCTGAACCCCTGAACTCTGAGGCAAGTAATTTTCGTTCCCCGAGCTTCAGGCTGCGAAGATAAGAGGCTTCGGGGAAGGAGCTTAAATATTCCTCGTCGAGACAGGGCTTCGGGCGGATGACTGCACGCTAATTGCCGACCTCGGCATGGAAACCACACCGTCGACATCGGCGTTTTCCGTCATGTTCTTGAAGATCCCCATCTTCGCGACTACAGTGCCTGGAACTCGTTTACTATCCTATCCCGCCATTGCATGGAAAGTGCTCCCGAGGTGGCAACAAATGACGGTACCTTAAATCCAGACGCAGCTAGTCGACGCCATACGAGCTCATGGGACCAAGCAGACAGCGACAAACGCGCACCATCGCGGTGTTCGTCGCGTCTCTGTACGTGTTCTATCATCGCTGAATCAATCGTAAACAGAAAAAAAGGCCTAGCGACTTGCGCTTTTCACACTGCTTGATTTGTGCCATTTCCTCGCGTTCCTCTTCTCCAGGGATTATTATCGTTAACCGCGTAGCGTCGGCTGCGTCTGGACTTAAGCTGACACGAAGTATATATAGCGTTTAGATTACAGAGTGTTTAAAAATTGCTCCATCGGGGTCACGTGGTTTATGGGCCGCGTTTGTCATGCAAGCGGCGAGGAGGTGACAAAAGCCAACGAAAGCGTTCATCGTCTGCAATCGTCTCTCCGCCTCTCTCCACACGCTTTTCTTCTCTTTACGGTACGAGGCAGCGCATGTGCACTTGCGACTTAAATCTGCGCAATTCGCCTTTTGCAAGATCCGACTGCGCGTGCGCCGTCTGCACTTGGAGGCCAACCATATTGTTTCTCGTCGCGCCCGTGAGATGGCGCCACACCGCAACGCAAAAGGCGATCGCCTTTTGCAAGATCCGACTGCGCGTGCGCCGTCTGCACTTGGAGGCCAACCATATTGTTTCTCGTCGCGCCCGTGAGATGGCGCCACACCGCAACGCAAAAGGCGATCGCCTTTTGCAAGATCCGACTGCGCGTGCGCCGTCTGCACTTCGAGGCCAACCATATTGTTTCTCGTCGCACCCGTGAAGTGGCGCCACAGCGCAACGTAAAAAGCGAATTGGCGTTTGCTACAAAATTGCAAACGTTCTCGTATGGTTTCAGTTTCTCCATCTCTTAAATATGGGCACTTTATGTCATGCTGTCGGATGTCACGATCTGTGCGATTAAACGTAAAAGCTCTAAAAAAATAATAAAAAAAGTGAAAGCCCTTTACAACTCCCTGTAACGCCCAATTAGAGCGCAGCTCTTGAGGAAGAGGAGGGAAGGGTACTAGGGGGGGTGGGTCATGTGACCCGGGGGGGGGGGGGTCACGTGACCTCGGGGGGGGGGGGGGGTGTTTTGGCTACCGAGGCTTCCGTGGACTGTCAAGCTGGAGAGAGCGACCTGGAGCAGAACAGGCGTCTGCCACATTCATCACCGTTGCTGTGACGCCGTCAGGACCATAGCAGGCAACAGCGTGACACTTCTATGACGTCATAGGGCGGAAATCGAGGAACCACGCTATAGGACGGGGTAAACATACAAATCGGAGCCGCATTCCAGGCACCATATTGTCGCGAAGTTTTTCCTTGGCGGCTTTGTTGTTTTAGTTTTACTTTGTTTTGGGGCCCGTATACGCTGGACCCCCGGTGTAGTTGGCCGCTGTCCGCCTCCGCGAGGCGGATGAAGTAATTCAAGAAGACCCCCGCTCCGAGTGTCAAGTGACACGTTCCGTGTCTTTCTTTGACGTGTTTACGGCCCCCCGGCCCACGGACCGTTCTCCTTGAAGCTCTGGTCGTCGGCAGTGGTTAACCGAAAAGTGCCAGGTTCAGGGAATTTCGGAATGGGTACCACGTGTTGAGGGGGGTACGTTTTTGGTGCCATATAAATTTGTTTTGTTGTTTATTCACTTGCCTACCTGCTTTTGGTTACTGACTTTTCGTGTACGCGCCTGGTCTTGTTATCGTGCCTTCGAACGTGCGTTGTCCTAATTTAACTGATCTTTTGAACTTCGTCCGAAATGTGTTTTGTCTTGTGCATGAGCTTGGTTTTTCATGGTGATGTTTGCTCTAGGCTCCGTGCCTTTTGATTGGCTCTAAGAAAACCTTCTGGGGTTGGTTGCCATAGTGGCTCCAGAATGCTGCTGAATCCGATATAAGCTGCCGCCAAGGGCCCGCAAAGGACTTGGCTCCCAGATACCAAGCCCTGGACATAACCCTGCCTCTGGAGGCCAACCTACTTCGGCTGTGGTGTCTTCCGCCCGCTAACTCGCAAACTTGGGACCCCTTACGGCTGTGGAGGAGTTAGGCTCGCCCGCCTTTGCGTGGATCCTTGTTTGTCGAGTTTGGCTGTGGTCGGGACACCTGCTGAAGGTGTGGTCGAGGAGGACGGCAGGGGAAGTCGACATAGGTTAGGAGTATTTCTTCTCCAAAGTTCATTGACCAATTGCCCATATCTGTTGCCAAAGTGTAACTTGCCTATATTCCATAAATAATCAGATGTTACGTTAATAACAGTATATTCATCATCGGAGAAACATTCCAATTTTTTCTGCCACAATACACCACTACGAATCTCCTTCGGAAGCTCTCCCAGACACGCTTACAATATAGACCCTTTTCCGAAATTCAGTCTTGTCACTTCGATAACTATATCAGCCTAAGTCTAAAAATATACTAAATTTTTAGACTTAGGCTAGATGGCGCAAGCTGCCGCCTGTTACAGAGGGTATAGCCAGAGCCGTGTATAGAGAGAGTTTAATCAATGGGAGGTGCGGGCAGAGCCAGGGCGTGTGCCAGACGCAAAAAGAGGGCTTGACATGCTCTCTTGGCCAACCAGAAGCCGAAAAGAATCCCCTATCGGTGGTAGCGAGAAACAGTTTTAATCGTTTTAATAAGCGCGTAAGAGGTAAATGTAGCAACCCTTCATGGTTGAAAATAGGGTGCACGTGATCTTTCGATCATGATCATGCAGAAAGACGTAAGAAACGAATGTGCCGCTCGAACTCTGGTTTGCTCGGACAGTGTGTGACCGCTCGGATTGCAGATTTCCGGCCCTCGGCGCCTGGCGTACGGATTATGTCGATCATTCCGCTAGTCGCAATCTTCCACCATGATTTTGGATGCCCGTGATTGAAACATCAAGTGCACCATATTTTTAAACACCAAGAGTTACTCCGACGCACATTTTAAGTTTGTTTCTCGCGACCACCGCCAGGGTATTATTTCCGGCTTCTGCTTGGCCACATTCGAATTTGTGAAGACGCCGTGGAACACGCCCAGCCCGCTTTCGGCAAAGGGCGCCTCCTGATTTGTCTTCTATACTTCCCAATGAATGGTCAAACTCTCTACATATACTGCTCTGGGTATAGCCATTAACATCCATCCATCCATCCATCATCGTATAGCGTGCATCATCTCTCTCTGCTAATGGTGGTAGTATATGGTGCCTGGAACGCGTCTCCGACTGGCGTGTTGACAGCGTCCCAAGAAGTGATCGCTCAATTTTCACCTAATGACGTCCTAGAAGTGTCATGTCGTCACCTAGCCGGCCGCGATGCTGGCGGCGTTAGACCAGTGGTGGTAAATGTGGCTGACGCCTGTTCTGCTGCAAGTCGCTGACCCACTTGACAATTCACGAATGTTTCGTTAGCAAGGTTCTGGGACGGTGACACACTGCAGTACACTCGCGTTGGCTCGTGCTTTTTTGCCGGCACTTCTACGACCAATCGCCAGGATCGCGACATCCGACGGCATGACACTCGGGCTTTTATGGCGTCATTTGTGGCCACTTCGGGGCTTAGGGCGCTAACCACAAAAGTCATACACGCGTTCCAGGCACCATATATTTTTAATGCGAAAGCATTAACTGTCACATGGAGCGAACCGTCGTTATCAACTCTTGAAACCACGCCAAACGGCACATAAACTCCCCTGTCCCAATGGAGCCAAGCCTGTCGTCCGTAGCAGAGCTCTGATGGATAGGCTCCAATTGGCTGGCGAGCGTCTTAGGTTCAGGGAACGAGGCTCACATTGGCTGGCTCGCGGCGTAGTTCCAAGGAACGCCACCAGAGAAGCCCTCACCATGACGGCGCGGCGCCGCTGCTGCCGGTAAGAGGGAGCCGCTGGCCGCGGAACCAGCAGAGCCCGCCCGGGCAGACTCCGGAAAGGCTGCACGGCCGAGCTCAGCGTGGCGCGGCCACTTCACGAGAGTGCGCGTTCGGCCGGCGGCCGCAACCTCCGCAGTAGCGAAACGTGGCCGTTCATGCCACTACGCCGCAGACGAACTAAGGGAGCGGAAGAACGACATTCATGCTTTCGCGTTCACAACTCACAAGAAGTGCTTAGGTGTCTTTGAAGTTATTTTGTCACCGTCTAATAGGAAACGAATAAATAAACGGCACGGCGAACATCGTCACTTTCATACGACTGACGTTGATGTACGAAAGTGACTACGCCCGAATAGATACCAATGGCTATACCCTTTGTAACGGGCGGTAGCTTCCGCCACCTAGCCTAGGTCTAAAAATACAAAAACATATGATTCCTTCCACCTTTCTAAGACCAATTTTCTCCCCCAACTACAAGGAGGTTATAGACCCCTTTCAAAAATCACGTGCCGAATATTAGAGGGTCGGAACCACTTCACAATGGCGGAGTGACTGCATCGAGGAACGTGCAAGTCATTCCATAAGATAGCGAACGTCGGGGCGCGGTCAACACTACGAGTGGACCATCCAATCTAACAGCGTCGAAAGTGCAACGTCACTGCGATCATCACCTTTTTTAATGGGTGTTTTTTTTTTTTAGTCTGCCGTGACGTTGAGGCTTTAGTCCGCCATTGTACAGGGATTTCACAGCTGCGAACAGAGTACCGTATTTTGAAAGGGGTCTATAAGGGGCAGGAGGTGGCGTCCGTATTCTCCGTACATGGAGCGAAGTGTAACGGAAGTAGGCGTGGCCACGAACTGTTCTCAACCAATGGGGAGCTCGTCAATGGGTGCCGAAATAGATTTTTGGGGAAAACAACCCTCGTTGCCATGGCATTTCCGTGGCAACGCTGTGGTTTGCCCCAATATTTCATGGCAGCGTCCACTAAATCTGTGTCGAACAGGCGAGATTTTGGAGCCCAACACTTGCCTGACCAGTAGGAAGTCGGCGTGTAGCGGACGCTCTCGACACCGCGCGACCGCGCCTGGAGCGTCGTCTCGAACGAGTCGTCGCAGCGCGGCTTTGGAAAGCGATCGCGTGTCATTCGTCGTACGCACGAACGCTGAGAATGGCATCGCGGGTTGAGAAAGCCGTACAAACCCTGCTTCCAGAAGGTGTTGGTTTCACTCCGCCGTGATGAGAATGTGGGTTCGCATCGAAACATCTTTTGGTGCTCCGATCGAATCGAAAGCCAGCCGCGACAGCGAGCAGACGAAGCAGACCGCAGGCACGGAGCCGACGTAGCCTAAGCCTAACGACCGTGCGGAGAGCAGACGATGGGAGCTTGGTTGAATTTAGTTCGGATGGGAGCGCGTCGGTGCGCGAGGAAGTCTGGGATTGGGTTCTTTTTCCGGCGTGGTTGTGCATGACGCCATGCCGGGTCCTGCCCTATTTAAACGTCCTTGCTCAACTACCACCAGCAGCCAAGGAATGGCGGCTGCCAATGTTGCCCGATGGACTTTTGAAAACAAGGGGTCTAAGAACGCCGAGGGAGGAATCGCAAAGACAAGGCCGACGCATGACGTCATCGTCGGTGGATCTCCGACGAGCCCCGAGCGACAAACACGCCGATTGTCAAAGCGCCAGACGGGTCCGCGTCTTGGCCTCGCCGCGTGATAACGTCGCGCTCGTTACGAAACGCCGCAAAGAAGCGTCGGCGCGACGACGCTGACGCAAGCCGTATAGGCGGCGCTGCGTGGATTCACTAGTTGTGACGTTTTCGGGCAAAAGGATGCCGGCCTTGTCTTCTACGCGGAATCGCTCTAAGACGATGTGCGCTCACCCAGAGGCCGCACTACTTCTGAACGAGCATAGAGACGTTCTGCAGCAGCCATGCATATGAGCGCTGCCGTAAACGACATTCAGTTTTTTTATTATTATTATTCCTCTTATTATTCCGTTTACTTGGCTTCATCATTACCGTATATAGCAGGGCCACGTCATTGCCATTTCAGTTTCTATAATGTATCCTTCTCCCTGGCATTGGTGTTTGTGGAGGCCAGACAACGACCGTTTCGGCGGTCGATGTCTCGTCAAGAAAAGAGAAGGTCAGCAATGGCGGCTGTAATCTGGCGGGCATGTGAAAAAAAAAAAAAAACGTTCTATACACCAACGCGCGACTCTGACGTCAGTCCGCCTCGGCGGAGCTGCTATCGGTACGGCGCATGCGCAGAAGCGTTTCTTCGCTAGAATCTGGTCTATCTGCGTACGCGCATTGTCCACACGCGCTGTGGTTTTACGGTGCCCTGAAACGCGTCTCCAATGTTGTGTGTTTTCCATGTATAAAAAAAGTGATTTTTTTGTATTTTTGTTTATTGACGTCACAGATGTGTCATGTCACCGCCGGCCGCAATGCTGGGCGGTGTCATGGCAGCGGTGGTGGATGAGGCAGACGCGTGTTCTGCTGCGGGTCGCTCTCCATCTGCATGGACAGTCCACGGAAGCTTCAGTGGCCATGGAGTTGGGACGGCGCGAAGCGACGGCGGCACTCGCCCTTTTGCTCGTGGTTTTTGTGCGGGAAGCTTCTACGACAGCCAACCACCAGGATCGCGACGTCCAACGACGTGACAATCCGGCTTCTGTGACGTCTATTGCTGCCTCTTCGGGACCAGTTTTGATGTTATATGGGCTGGGGTAGGACGCTAAGCACGCCGGTCAGAGGCGCGTTCCGGGCAACATGGTGTGGGCAAATGCTGGCTTGTTTGTAAACAGCCCTCTGGCCTATAGACCAGTGTCCGCGCCAATTCCAGGGCGCCGCCATGTTTATCTATGCTCGCGCCACCACGCGGAAAGAACTGGCAGGCAAGAGGGGGGGGGGGGGGGGGGGGGGGGGCTGCGTTGGCGGCGTTGCTTTGGGGAGCTGGATGCGGCAGGCTGTCCGAATGCACCGACACATCGTGAAAGATGTCTTCACCAGAAGCCTCCGTGGCCCGTTCTTCAACAGGGAAGATGTCGTGAACATTCGAGAACCAATCTCGATCAAGAAAACAAGGGGAAAACCTTTCTTGTCTTGGATGTTCTCGGTGTCTGCTGACCCTTGACATCCGCGTTTCAGTCCGGGTTCATTGCGTAGTAAATATTTCGCTACCACTTTCTTGTAGCTTTCAAATGCTTGATTGTTGGCTTCTTGTATACGACATTACATTCATGGCACGTTTGAGACCGATTTTCGCGATCTACTTGCCTTTTTGCGGCAGCGCGGCTCTGCCGAGCCTAAACCGAAACCGAAACGAAGGTACAACTTGTAGCTAGCGTACGTACACGACGTAAACGACCTGCCGACTGATCACGGAGAAGTGACCACCTCTGTTGTATCCATCACGCACGCCGAACGTACGCATAGAAAAAAATTGTTGCTACACTGGCACTCACTCTTGAGTTCTTGCTCGGTGTGAAGTTTTTTCTTCCGAGTGCGGCTGCCCATTCTTGCCGAGAAGCTGCATGGGACGGAAACTTGTGGAAGCCGTAGACGTCGCATCCGCACTCGCTTCTTAGGCAATTGTGTGACGGGCAGTGGGTGTCCAAAAGAACCCTGCGTTTCCTCTGGTTGTTCGTACAACCAACAACGGCACAGTGCCGTCCGGACGAATTGCTCTGATACATTACAGGACGGTAAACAACACCCACGCCGGCAACGTGCTAGTACTGGGAAAGGTCGCGGTCTATCGCCCCCGCCACCCCTCCCCCCCCCCCCCCCCCCCCACACACACACACACACACGCTGCGAGCGTCTGGGTTCGAAACTATTAATTGCCAGTTCTAAAGGATGGTACTTACTTGAAGTGGGAGCTAGAATTCTACGAGGTACCAGGAGACACTTACTATCGGCAACGAAGCAGGGTGCCGACAGGCGATCAGTTATGATAACAGACGAAACTTCGACTCGTTTGTTCAGAAGTTCGCGGTGATATTTTATTATCCCTCGTTACAGCACACCAAAGATCTTAGGCAGTGAAATTCACATCACGCAGGCTCGTGCGTCGAAGTAAAATGAGCGCAGTCGATGACGAGGTGTAATGAGCTACTAAGCTTCACAAAAAAAAAAAAAAAAAAAAATGCGCGTGAGAAGGAGTTTTGAGGCAGTCCAAAACACCGATCCAGCAGACGCACGTACGTACGTTTACTCCGGACTCCATGAACCCGACGGCGCAAGATCAAAGAGCACCGCCGCCATCGCCACCCGGTTTTCTCTGCACTTTGCGCGACAACGGCACTGCACTGGAGGGCACTCAACCCCGGCGTTAACAATCCGCGAAATAGATTAATTTCCCACTTTTGAAGCCATTCCAAATGATAAATGAAAATACCTCGGCGTTGTAGAACATCTGACAACACAACGGTGCCGAGCGCTTGCTCGGCATCGTCTTGCTCGTGAAGGCCTGCTTATTTGTAGTTGAGACGATTCCACATCTTTCGTGCCACTCGTGGTGCTTGCAATAACTTCGAAGGGCAGGGGAATCTTCTCACGAGGACGTTGAAGACACGCAACACCGGAGCCACCAAAGCAATCGTACAAACCGTCGCCATGTTTGCTTTTTCTTCGTCACTCGCGGCGTGGTCAACTCGTCGCGAGATGTTTTCTGGCTCGGCTAGATGGAAACCAACAGCGGCAAAGTGGCGCATGGACAAACGGCTCTCACATTACGGGCACTATACTCACATACCGCGGTAAAGAGGACCGATGCCGGCGAAGCGGTAGTCGGCACACCAGCGAAGAAGCCTGCGGCGGGTAACAACGGCGCAGGCAAACGCAGCCCCCCCCCCCCCCTCCCGTGAGCGCCTGGGTTCGAGATTATTGTTCGCGTTTGCTCCTTGCGGTCGAGGCTAAAAAGAGCACTTCCGGACAAAGGTCTATAGACCCCTTTCGAAATACTGCCCTCTGTTGGCAACTGCGGCATCCCTCCTCAATGGCGGTCTAAAACTGCAACGTCACGGAACGCTTTGTGCGTTTGGTAGGATAAGAAGAGAGAAAAACACACCCACAGTAAAATGTGATGAGAGCAGTGACGTTGCACTTTCGACGCTTTTTCATTGGCTCGTCGGCTGAAAGCGTTTGCCGCCCTCCGACGCTCGATATCTTATGGAATGACTTGCACGTTCCAGGATGTCAGTTGTTCCCCCATTGTGCAGTGGTTCTGACCTTCTAATAGTCGGCACGCGAATTTCGAACGGAGTCTATAGACCCAACGAAGTTGAATTGATTAAACCAAGCCGGAGCATTCCTGGTAGTCTAGAGAAACGTGAAATTGAGTTGAGAAATTTAAAAATAGATCCACACACGCTTCGTGAGAGAATAAAATAGAAAGAAGGAAGACCAAAAAAAAAGTGTCTTCCCATATTTCTGGGAAGACACAAAAAAGTGTCTTTTCATAAATGTAAAAACAAGAAACTAAAAACAAAATACTGAGATTTTAGATTCTCGAAATAGCGTTCGACCGGCAGCCGAGACATTTTGGACCGCCCTATAGAAGGCCGCCTGACCCGGGCCAATAAATAATAATAAAAAAAGGTTCCGTTGAAAGCGCCACTAATCAGAGGTATACAAAAACAAATGCCATCGAATGAGATTTTATTTTAAACGTATTCTGGGAGCAGATTTCTTTTTCCTTCTTTCAGAGGTACTGGGCTGGTGAGTAGAGATTTAAAAAAAAGAACAACGACAAAACAAAAATTGAAATAAAAGGGCAGAAAGCCAGACGGCGCTGTCACGCTGCCCTCCCCTTCCTTTCACCTTTTTTTTTTTTTTATATTACGCCTCTAGCGCCATAAATTCGTCGTCTTGATTTCACTTTTGCACTCCGCGACTTTTCGACCGAACGAAAAGCGTTCAGTCTGCTATTGTAACTCAGCCGTATTTCAGTGATTAAAAAAAGAAAATAGGCAAAAACTTTGAATAGTTACTAACCATTTCTAAGTTCGCAGCTTTTGATATGTGACGATAAAAACAAAACAAAAAAACAATCTTTTTTTTTTTCAATTAGTGTTATATCTGATAAGACATTTGCTCTTTCTTATGACGCCACAAAAACACAAAACCCTCTCTTTCCGAAACGTGGCAGCAAACGGCAATCTGATATACGAGTGACGTACAGGTCCCCTCAAAGTAAAACGGAGCGCCGGAGCGGCAACCGAACTGCATCACCGCGCTATCTAGCAGCGCCGGCTGCAACTCATAGGCTACACTGCACATGCGCGCGTGTCTTCAGCGGGGGCCTCCGTTTTATTCATACAACCCATACGTTATCGGTGGCTCGAGCGGCGCAACGCTCTTCCTAAAAACGCCGCCTGATAGACTCGCCACTCTCTCTCAATTGCGCTCAGCGTTATCTCCCCGTGCGAGCCGAAAACCTAGCGGTGTTTATCGGAACAGGGTTTTACAGCTCGAGACGCCAATAATGCGAGGATCAAACAAGAAAGACGGAGGACACCGCGAACGCACGCGCGCATGCGCAGACGGCCCCTATCAGTTCCAGCCGGCCCTACTAGATAGCGCGGCGATGCAGTTCGGTCGCCGCTCCGGCGCTCCGTTTTACTTTGAGGGGACCTGTACGTTCTTCAAAAGTTCCTCCCAAAATCAGAATTCCAGCGACCCCGGCTCCCTCGTCGTCCGGAACGTAAACGAGCGAATTTAGCTCCAGTTACTATTCTAATAACTGGGGCTGCTGAACTCTGGTAATTCCTATATTTCAATATGTTTCTCCATAGCCATTGCGGCCTTTTTATAAAAAAAATCGTGACACTGCGAAAAAAAGAAAAAAAAAAACTCGCATTTTGTGGTTGAGAAAAGCGAGCCAGCTCTTTGTAACAAAGAACTGGTTCGATGCATCGCTGCAGATGTTTTTACAAATGCTGATTTAGATTTGCTCCTAAAAGGTACAGATGACACAGTGACAAATAAACAGCGAATTGTATCTTAGCGCGCTATATTTTTTCTATTCTTCTCAGTGTATATTTTTAATTATCTACAAAAAAAAAAAAGATAACCTGCAGCACCGACGCATTGTAGTAGGTACAATACCTAGTATTAATAATAAAAAAATATTAAAACTCGTGCGTGCAACATGAGCACAGATCACTGAAGGCTGTTAAGAAACTGTCGCACTGCTCAAACGCCGTACAAAAAAAAAATCTGTTCCTTCCAGATACGATGACGAAATTATCTTCGGTCACGGCTCAATAAAGTTTGAAGCGGGTCTACTACGGTTGGTCGAACGCCATTTCATCGAAACGCGTTTTAAAAAACCAGCACGCTGTATCAGAATCTTGGTTGAGAAGAAGTAGAGCCTCCATTTGGAGACAAACGCCGTTTATCGAAAAGGGGACGCTGCGTAAAAGAAGGCTCCCCTACTTCAGAGCATGTACCACGCGTATCGGGTGCCTTGTTAACCATCCCTTGACGCTTTTTTTTTTACAAGTAACGACAACTAATACGAATGACGAAGCACATTCCGTAGGGACAAAATGGCGTCATTCAGTTCACTTTTCTGTTTTGCGCCACCATTTGGTTCCTGAAATCTGCTCCATCACGCGGACGGCGCTTCAAAGAATGTCGCTACTTGTGTGAACTTCTTATCTAGGAACTGTAACCCCTCCCCCCCCCCTCCCCCCCCTCGCCCGTTTACACCGCTTCGCGGTGACAGTCTGCGGCGGCTCATTAGAATTAACCCACCTGACCCACCCGTACACGAGGCTTCGCGGCTGCTGAATTCGCTCAAAAAGAGGCTCACGCCCTTTTCTCTAAACTGGGTTTGTCTATAAAGGGATCCGATAAACTGAGGGCGGTAAAAGGACGTTCGCTAAAACGAGCTTCTCTAAACCGCCTGCCTCCGGTTTGAAGCACATGTGCTCCATACATATGTGTGCCCCGAACATGTCAAAAGACAGTTCTTGTTTGACCAATCTAACATGGATGTCGTACGAGGAGGAAGCACGCCTCAGGAAATATCTGTGGTCTGACCGTTGTAAGACTGGCTGCGGCCTTCATGAACCCGAAATTCAGGTAGAAGAAGAAGAAGAAACAAGCAAGTTAAAAATCAAAGTCACTACTTAACAGAAGCGATCCTACGTTAATACATAAAGCTGGATGAATATGCCGTATGAGCACCTCTTTTCACGGCCGCAGTGTCGATTTCATTTCGATTTTATAAATGCATATTTCGGATTGTCGTGCATGTGTACTCAAACTAAAGTTGTTGTTTTTCCTAAGTAGAAGTTTAAGTTACACGTCGCTGGTGCAAGTTGTTTACCATATATTGATGAATAAAATAAAAGCCACGGTCCGCGAAGGTGTGTGCGCCAAACTGGATCACGTTGTTGATAAACACTCCGAATCACAACTTGCGGCCCCGAGAAGAGCACCTTTTCTGCGTCAATCAAGAAATCAATCGGTCGTTTGTTTTCCTGTGCCGCCGAACATGTGGTAGACCTTGGGAGGAGTTCACGTGAGCATGAGGCAAACGAAATCGGACACACAGTAGATGACGCAGGCTTTCACAGAACACACATGATACTGAAACCCGTTATGCGTGGCTAAAGTTAAAACTAAAATTGGAAGCTGATGCTTAAAGCATAAAATGCTTTTAATAGAACACCCCCTCCCCCGGGCTATCGCGAAATGTTGTCCGTCCCTCCGTCCGTCCGTCCGTTCATATCCCGCTACATTTAGCAGGGAAATTAACGTCACGTTCCCTAGACACTCATTTAATTTTACCCGCTAAATTTAGCCGGAGAATTGATGTGACAATATCTGACGTCGCGAGACATAAACATCAATTCAGCTTCTCCTCTAAAATTAGCTGGAAAATCGAAGTCGCGTGACCTAACGTCGCGTGACCCATACACCAACTTCGTGTCCCGCTAACATTAGCGGGAAAATTCACGCCACGTGACCTTTGTCCCTACTGAATTTAATTTCTCTGCTCAATTTAGCGAGGAATTTAATTAAAAATATAAAACTTCTTCACTTCCCAAAATGATTGTTTAATGACTTCGAAACGAATTTACACGATCGCTCCTCAAATACTGCATTTCATGCACTATAGCACTTTGGAGATAAAGGTCGCAGTAAAAAGAATTTTTTACTGATATATCATTTTTTTGTTTTTGTTATTTTTATTGTGGTTTGTAATAAATCGGGAGAAGTTGTTTTTGATATGTATTTACTGTTACTTCTGAACATTTTACATGAAGTAATTCGCGAAGATCGAGATAAAGCCCTACGCTCGAGCTGCTTCGGCCTCCCATTCAATGATTATATTGTGGGCGCCGCCATTTTGGTGCTTAGTGTGGAGCAATTGCGGAATTGGCGATAGTTAACCGATTCGAAAATGCGACTTGCTGATTTTTTAGATCGGTATCAAGAAAAACTTAGGCGACATCGTTTGGCTCTGTCCCGGACTGTTTTAGCATTTTCTGGAAGACGGACAGGCGTTTTTCTTCAATTTCAGATAACGCTTCAGATAACGGGCAACAATGATTTCGAGCAAGAAGATGGCGGAAGTGTCGCTACTCTGAAGCGTAGCTTATTTAGGGGCTCTATATACAGGGTCTTCCCGAGCGCTCTTCGGGCGTAAACAAATTTCGAAATAAGAAACCAATAAACGAAGTGCATTGATACTTTTCACAAGGGCGTCTTTATTTGGTGCAATTATCATGCTGATATTTCATGAGTGCAGGTTTAAGGGGAAAAAAAAACATTTAAGCCTAAAAATGCCTGGTTTTTCCTATGCACAAGGGAGGAAAACGGTAAAAATCGTCTGGTTGACGTTGCCACTCAGAGATGGCGCAACGTAACGCCAAAATACTTGAAAGCTTTTTTTGAGATGACCACTTGAAAACATGTAGATCCCTCGGACCCGAGCGTGTGTGGTACGATGTTTGAGCAGAGTTGTGCTCGTTACTTGAATAATGTAATGGATCATAATTACAAATTAGCTAGCCTCAAATGCAATGGATTACCGTTACAAATTACTTTTGCTGAAAAGTAACGGATTACTTTACTCGCTACAAATTACTTTCACGTTACTTTTTTCGTACACTTACCCAGAAAGCAATGTAAACAACTTTGATATTTTTCAAAAATGTTCTGCAACACTACTTTTCATTTATCATACGCCCGCATTATAGTAGTCCTTGTAAAAATTAAATATTGTGGTTAAGAGAAAGAGTGTAGGTGCACTCCGTTCACCTGTAAGCTGACAAGGCACCGAAAGCTGCAACCACACCCCCCATCCCGCTAGCTTACGGCCTTCGGAAATGATCCCTGGAATTATGCAGACAAAGCTAGCGGTGCGCATGCTTAGTAGCAGCGTCTACCTCCGCTACGAGATTCGGAGCTAAAGACGTCATCTACGACAGCCGCCTTTTGACTCGGGTGTTTCGCCTGTTATTCATAAGAAAAGAAAACTTGGTTCTAACGTTCCAATGTATAGACAATGCATAATGCAGGTGTCCCAGCTTACCTTGATGTGTTTTCCGTAGATTGGAGTTCGTTGGTCTTGCTGATGACAATGTGTGTTTCTTGGCAAGCAAAGTATGTATTGAAACTCTAGGTGTCCGTTCTCCTTAATGCCCTTAATTTTGAACATCTCATTAAGAGAAGGGCATGGAGGTGACGGGCACTTCATGACCGAAAACTCGACCAGTCAGAGAAAAAGTGTTAGTTACGGGTTATCGATCATTCATTGGTTCTCACTTTCATGCCAATATTCGTGGAGGCCAGGGGAGGGGAGGGCATAGACAGCGAGAGAGGCGGTGGCCATCGGTCTCACAAAACAACAGAGGATCACACCGCTTTTACGCGTCTCCCTCTCTCTCTCTCTCTCTGCCAGCACTCCTTAGATGGCCTAACCCCCCCCCCCCCCACCCCATTCATGTTGACAGTTGTCTGTAAAGTGAGGAGTGGACTCGATCACCATGTTCAGACAAGTAAACCAAAAGAAGTATCGTTCGTACCCTCGAATACACCAGTGTCAATAAACGTCTTTTCACTCACTCACGATGCTCTTCGCCTCGCGCGCTTTTTTGAGCCGTTCCTCAAGAGCGTGCTAGAATACAGTAGCGCAAATCAAAAACAAAGAGAATAGACCGATCTCACCAAGCGTGACGCCGCCATAACTGCAGTTTAAGGGGTATTCACACGAGGGAGAAATCCCGGGGATTTCTCCCCGGCACGCGCGCCTCACGAGATGAAAACGCGAGGCTTTTGCACAACGCAAAGCCTGACGTTTTCGTCGTGGGATGCGCGTGCCGGGGAGAAATCCCCGGGATTTCTTCCTCGTGTGAATACCCCTTTATAGGGGCAAACGCCAGTTCACGAGATAGCTCATGCCGCCTCCTGCTCTGCTCGCGCAGACCTCCAGCAGGGTTGTCGCGCGTGCAGAAAGACTACAGCTCCCACGAAGCATTTCGGCAGCGGTGGCGTACTCAAACTAGCTGGTGAGATCGGTCTATTCGACCTCCTTGCGCGAGGCTACATTGTCTGTTAACGAGTTTGTGAGCCCGCGAATCGAGGGGGTACGGACCCACGTTTGATGTCTGTGCAGGTGGCGGGAGACGTCAAAGAAGTTGGAAAGGGCAGAACGGTGTAAAAGACTAAAACAAATTAACACAAAGAGCTCTTTCTGCTGCCCGGGAGAAGAAGAAAAGCACGATGGAAGGTGACGGAGAACCTACTCGGCGTTGTCTTACTTGATCTTTGTCTTTCGTATATTTGTAGATGCCTCGCCTGTGTTTCTAGTGGTTCTAGTGACCGGTCATACAAAACAATCGTGTTTTCTCTTCGGCTTTTCTTTTCTTCCTGGTGTATTCTATTTTGTCGAACTTGCTCCCTCGATGCAGCTGAATGTTCTGCTCGTATTTCTCCAATTACTGTATATGCTTATATTTTTTTAAAAAGTAACGAGTAATCGAAGTAATCCGTTACCGATATATTGTAACGAAATTACATTACAAATTACGTCCGAAAAAAAAGTAACATGGCAATTACAAAATTACTTGAAAAGTAACGGAATAGAAGTAATCCATTACTTGTAACGGATTACTTCCCAAGTCTGTGTTTGAGATCGCAGCCTCAACCAAACTGTTTTACGGCGGAGCTGTTAAGGGTTAGTTTCCCCAGTTTCGTGTCCGGTACAAAACAAATGTCGGCATAAAACTACAAAATCTCTGGACAGCTACCGCCATCTATGAGCGATGGCGGCAACCAGACATCCAGTCTGGTTGTCGCCGTCGCTCATAGATGGCGGCAACCTCTCCAGCTGTCATAGAAGAATAGATAGGTGGGCGAGTTGGTGGGAATTCATCGTAGGAAACAGCGCGCAAAACAGATGAGGACGAAGAAGAAACACACGGGACGAGCGTACAGTTTCGCTGGTCTTCATTCTTCACCAAAGTGGAAAGGCTGAAAGTTTTTTTTTTTTTTTTTTACCGTTTTCCTCACTGTGCATAAAAAATAGGCTTAAAATTTTGTTTTCTTTTAAAGCTACACTCATAAAATCGGAGCATGATAAATGCACTCCCTAAAAATACCCTTCTGAAAAGTTTGAATGCACTCCGTGTATTTGTTATTTATACGAATATATATATTTTTTTACGCTCGAACAAAGCTCGGATTGAGCTGCTGCAGATAAGGCTTTCTCTTAATAAACTCCTTCCCCAAGTCCGTCTTTGTTCCGTTTCGTTTCTATCGACCGCAAAGGTTTGTTCGTTGGGAACTGTGGCTAAAGAAACAACATTGCTTTTATATATTTGTTTCACGATGCTGGCAGCCCAGCGCTGGATCAGGCACACCAAGTCACTATATTTACTCCCGCTGCATAAATAATTAAGTAGATCGGAAAGTAACAAAACAAAAACCACTGCAGATGAAAGGAATAGTCGATCTCTGCTGCCCTCGTGGATCAAAATCCAATCGGATATCCATAGCACGGTCGGCACCGTGACCTCAATATAACACCAAGGCAACCTGATTACACTTTTGCTAGTAACTGTAACTGAATAGGTTTGGAGAAAGAAAAAGGGACAACTGTATTCGTAACTTCATTAATCACATTTCAAGTCGGCTAACTGGAACAGTAACTCCACTGGTTTTCATGAGTAAATTTTACGGCCCTGTCAGAAACACCAATTCTTATACGACGTCATATATCCCGCCATTTCCGTGACGTCAATCGTCGCCGCCTTTCCCCGCAGGAACTACGTCAGGATTCTCACAAACAAGGCTGATGACGTCATGCAGCCGCTTGCCCTCAACAAATAGCTTTTAGGCTACTGCCGCTGCAAAATAGGCAAGTTAAAATCTGTTTACTCAAGCATATTTTGTAACCGCCTATGCTTTTGTAACAGAGTTCCCACACCTTCCTTGCAAAGTAATCGAAAAGGCTTACGTCCTACAAAGATCGGATATATACAAACATCCTTTGACAGCTTGCCAACGCTTTATAGAAGAAAATATGCCAACTCTTTCATCGACCGCCTCATGCGTGTTTAGCCAGTTGCGCAAGCCTTTAATATCCGTTCACAGCATATTATTTAGGCCGTCGTCACAAGCACCCTACGCCGTATGCTTACGCGCAAAGGGTGGGGTCAGGTGATGAAAGGGAGGCGGCTGATTGGTTGTGCGAGCGCTTTATCTCCCACCGCACTGTAAGCTGAGGAGTGAACGGAGTTTTTGCTTCCGCCTCGATATTGCATTGGTTTTTACGTATGGGCTCGTTTAGAATACGCGTGAGATTGAGAGAAATTGCACGCATGCCTCTCGTGTGTGTGGGCCTCGCATTTTCCGGATGCTAAAAATGGAAGGTATAGAGAGGTATGGAGGGACGTAATTGAACGTAGCTACTATAAATATAACTGTAGCCACTTCGTTTAATAAATTCACGTAAGAGTGTCTTAAATATAGCCCAATGACGTCACTGGTGTGTTCCAAAAACCCCGATATTTGTTTTTATATGAAAGATGCGATGAGCCGCGCACTAAAATTGATTGCGTGTTCGCTTTCTTAAGCTTTTGGAACGTCGATGTTTACTTAAACGGACAGTGCAATGAATTTTATTTTTCTAAAGGACCACGTGCATTTAAAAAAAAAACTTACTACAAAAAATAATTAACTTTTTTCTAACCATATTTACGCCGCTAGACGCAATTTAGGTGCAGAATGTTGAGGCGGCAGCCCGCTAAGCCCCGCCCATACTTTCAAGGTGCTCACATCTCTCATTGCCTGGAGAGATGATTGACGTGTGAAAGGTTGGCTGTGAATTTGTATCTCCATGCCATAATTGTATTTACTCGATTTTTTTTTCAATGCTTGAGAAACGAATGATCTAAATTTAGTCATTATTGTATTCACAAATATCCCGAGAAGCTTTTCCGCTTTGGTTTCAAGCGATAACAAACATGGTTGCCCGCATCTGTGGAGTGTTGAACGAACGTGGCTCGGTGAGCTCGTACATTTTTATGAGTGCGAGGCGTTTTGAGTTCACCGAGATGTTTAAGGACAGATTTCATTATCCGACATAGTTTGCAGTAAACAACTGTCGAAGTACGCGCCTTCGGAAGTGCTGTGCGGATGCTTGTTTTCTTGGCGGGACTGCCCTAAGCCCAGCGTCCCACATTCACTATATTGATCGATCTAATTTGATTTCTTCTTTACGCGTGTTTATGCTGAATAAAGATGTTCGTTCGCGTAAAAGCGGCTCCGCTGCTCTGTGAATTGCGCAATCGTCTTGACTGTGATTATGGCTTCAATACCGAAAAGATACCTACAAAGGTAAGAATTTGCGAGCAAATTAACTGGAGGAAATCGGGCGTTCGGTTCGCATCAAGTTAGTCAAGGTATGTTCCCGTCATTTCGTTTCAGAAGGCACTCAAGTTTAGCAACGCACCTGGCCTTCCAAAGCGAATAACTTTAGATCACGTTTTAATTGTGCCTCATGACACTCTCTGACCTTGCTCGCGGATGCCATGCAAAAAAAAAATAACAAGAACATAAAAGCTGAAATGACAACATATTTATTCTGTTGCTTTTTTTAGTCCTCTCGGTCGCTTTTTACCCCACATTGACAGACGCTGAAAGACGCTTGTATTGGAGCGTCGCTCGCCCATAATGAAACGCCAGACTGCCGCTTTCATGGTCGAGTATTGCGAGCGTTGTAAAAGTTTTTAGACGACGGCGGAATAGCAGACGGACGAAGGCGAACACGGACGCCGATGGGCAGTGTTCATCTCCGCGTCCTTCGGGCATGGCAGACGACGATAGACGGTGGTGAAATAGCAGACGATGCCGCAGGCTGCCGCGCTTCTATTCGCATAATTAGCAGACGTTGTCAGACGTTGGACTAGACGCGCCGATGTCGGGAAAGGGAGACACCAGGCTTGTTAGCGTGTTCGGCCGAGCAGCCGAGTTAATCCAGTAGTGGTGGGCGGGGCAACTGATTTCTGGGCGAGGCCTAAGGCCAAACCACATAGGGCGTCGGGACGCCCTATTTTCAACGTATTCAAGCGCGTTTTGGTGAACGTAACCCCGACGTATAACCGGCGTCGGGACGAACGCTTCCTTGACGCCCCAAGCTCGGCGTAAATACGCGCGTATTCGGCTATCCGACCGCGACAGATTTCGGCGCTCCGGCGTATTTCGGCGAGACGTATCCGGAAGCGTACGGCGCGGTTCCAGTCAATCAGCTCGCTAGTTAACAGCCCGAAGTCGCTCATTGGCTTGCCTAGCTTTGCGGCCTGCTGGCTGGCTTCATTCAGCCGCCGAAATGGGTGCTCGCTTGTCGCGTTCGCCGGTTTATCGGCGAAATGTACGAAATCGCTATATCCCTTTCGAACGAGCCATGAACGATTGAAAGATAAGGAAATACCATCTATGTGGGGGGGCGATATAAAAAATTATAAGAGGAAGGCTTTCGAGCAGAGATCGCGGTCGTCCTCCCCGCCGGCACTTGTTAGCAGCTTGGCGATTGCAAGGTACATTTTTGAGACGAGCGCTAGCAAATTAGGCTTTCGTTGCTGATTAACATTCAGTTATTTCTGTCCCCTCGCGGAAGGCGATAATATAGCAGCCGACTTACGTTTTACCTCGTTTCACGAAAAGCGCGAGTCGGCCCTAGTCGCGCCTTTTCTGCACCAAACGCCGAGGAGACGTCGACGAAAAGCGCTTAGTGTGGTTTGGCAACCATCCCCTCTTTCCTTCTGTGAAAAAAGCGCCCGCCAAATGCCCTGATTACGCCCACTGAAACGCGCGTAAATTCGCCGAAAATACGCCCTATGTGGTTCGGCCTTAAGAGCGGGCCATGACCTCCACCTAAATTGCCTCTAGCGGCATAAATATTGCGCGAAATGTTTTTCCTTGTCATGGAAAGATTGCGAAACAAAAAGTGTCTCATCTATGATCTTTACCAAAAAAAAACATTTTTTTTTTTCATGGCAGTGTCCCTTTAACAGCGTAACAAATTCCCCCCGCGTGCTCTATTTTTTTTTTTTTTGTATTTTAAGGCTTGCTTACTTGCGGCCGTCGATTCCATCTTTCTCTGTCATTATGCCCTTTCTAACATAATATAAAAATAAGTTATCTCGCTCATAAGCATTTCACGCGTTCTATACTTGAAAGCCTGTAACGCATATTTCTCTCTCCGGTGTTTACAGTAAGGCGGCACACAGCAGGCGTTTTACATCGACAACACTCATTTCTCTCCGAAGAAAACCAATATACACGTGTACGAAATGCAAAGAACTTCCGGGGAGCCAATGTTTTCGATCCGTCAACCCAATCTACGCGAAATGCCTGTAACGACGGGCCATCCATCATCGTGCGTCACGCTCAACGTATACGGACGCGTCGTATAACCAACCCTTCTCCGAATCCCCGAGCGATACGGAGAGCCTTGATTTCAGAGACGCGAACAACTCGAACCACGAAGAGTGTTTGCAACCTAATGGAGGACAAATTCCTCCGGCTCAGATCGGTTGCTGCTCGTGCGCACGCGTTAGTGGCCGCCTGGAGAAGAGGACGGTTTCTATGGCAACCGCGGACCATAAAGCCGCGGTTGCGCTGTTCATACATCAAACAAACATAAACTTTGAAATTTAGGCACACTAAAAGGATCCTCACATTTTTTACGAGAAGGAAAAACTCAAACACAGAAAGTGTTTGCAGTTTAATGGCGCACACCTCTTACGTGGCTTCAGTGCTCACGCGCATGCGCGAATTGCCGCGGGCTGGTGGGGACTGAGCAAAGACTATGCGGAGTGCAAGTTCATCTGCTTCTTTTGCAGGGTTTTGTGGTGACGTCAAAACGCCGAGCTGTGATTGGTTCTGATTGAAGGATATATCCTTCAGTCAGAGCCAATCAGAGCTCGGCGTCGCTCTGACGTCACTATAACTTCTGCGCGAGAAGCAGACGACTTGCTCTGCGCATAGAGACGCTGAGCCAAGTCTGGAGACAATTGAATAACGATCGACGCTTTCCGCTCCTCTTCGCAGATTGTATCGCAAAACGCGGCCCCCCGTACCACGTGACCCCTATCGGGCAGTTGGAGACACTCCCAGACCTATATAGGCACACTAGACTGATGTTGCGGCCGCGGCAGTGCATCTGGACAACAACGTCCCCCCCTTCCCGCCACGCACGAGGACGATATCGAATCTGCCACTCGAGCGCCGCTCCTCAAATATTTGTCTGTCCGGTCCATTACCCCGGAATGGAATTTGGTAGAGTCATATAACATCTTCGGCCGGGGAACATTGAGACGGTCCTTGGCAAAGCATTGAGCGATCTTCAATGCGGGTAATGCTTAGGGAGTTGCTTGTTTTTTACGTGTATGCCTCCATATTAAAAATGAGTTTGTAAGTGGATATGTACAGGGAGTTCCCGACAAAAGCGAACCGTGTTTTTCGACCCGGATAAATAAACTATGCGTCGCAGAAAGCTGTAACTCCTTGAGAATGTCTAGCTAGCGGTTCGTATGAAACGCGAAAGTTTGAGAACATGAGGTTGCCTGGATTGAATTATTATTGAGAAAAACGAAACGTCTCTATGAGCAGACGTGCACCTAAGCCTAATATCGTCAAAACAAGAATTGATATTGTGAACGCTCGTGGGATTTATATCGGCGAAAAATACTCGTCAGCAAGAAAGGGAATATTGTATTCTTTCTTGCTGAAAAGTTTGTTTCACTGAAATAGATGCTACAAACGCCCACAAGGCTTTTTTATTATTATATTTTGCGACATTAAGTTTAAGTGGACGCCGGCTTATAAAGAACTTTTGTTTTTTCTCACTTATCTTTTGATCCATGTAGAGTCATGTTTTCAAAGTTTCGCGTGCTATCCCAACCGCTAGCGTCACATTCTTACGAAGTTCGAGCTTTCAGCGATGCACAGCTTATTTAGCTGGCCCAAAAAACACGGTTGTCTTTCCTCAGAAACTCCCTGTATATTGCCGCGCGCAGGGCCGAGAAAGCAACGCTCGGTCACGGACTTCTAGAAGGTTCGCGTTTATTCTTGCTCCGGGTTTAACTTCTATCATTTGTTCCTGCTTTCTTGTTCTCGAAAGTGCCTGTTCATTCTCGCCCCGAGCGCGCGACTCTCGAGCCTTCTTTGCCGAGTCTTCGAGATAGTGACGCACTCAAGATAAGGAGCCGCCTGCGACCTTGTCGAGTCTGTCTTTCTCTCGCTTGCTGTTACGCCGCCAAATCGCTACCAGCTTTTCTGCTGCCTCGACGCTCGTTCTTTTTCTTGTTTGGCAAAGTTCGCCGATTAAACCTTTATTTTCAGTTCACTATTAATCCTCTCGCACTTTCATTTGTGACAATACTTCTGTCACGCGGGAAGATGTATCTCATTTCTAGCGAATGTCGTTCCCATTACAAATGAGATTATTCTCAGACCCTGCCGTAGGCGGTCTTTGAACATCACTAAGGGCCGGTTGCACCAACGTCGCTTACCTTAACCCAAAGCGGCTCTTTCCTAAGTCGACTTAGCACCCTAAACCGAGCTCGGATAAGCACGGGTTAAAATTCCGGTTGCACCAACGTTAACCCGGCTTTACAGACGCGCCCCTAGCTAAACGCTGGATTTGCCTAGGGAATGTCGGGACTAACAGAGCAAACTAGGGAACGCTCAGAGGGACTAATACGATCGGCGGAGAGGAATCTCGTGATGTAAACAAGAAACCTGCTGTAGTAGCCGTCGTCGGCGTCTGCTTTTCGCTGTATTTCTTCGGTGAGTAACGAATTAAAGGTCTCCAAATTCAATCATTTTTTTTTCACTTAACTTTCAGAAACAGGAGTCAACGCTTTAAATAAACACGAAATGCTCTTTACATCTGTGATTGTGTGTTTAATATCGGTTGATAACAGAATATTTTGACAGTGACAGTAGTTTTCGTGCTCACATTTTGAGATAAAAGAGCCATCGGGGGCCCCAAATCTGAGAAGGACTCTCTACTCGCTACATAGCTGAAGACAAAACATCATCGAGAATAAGTAGGCAGGTAAGATGACTACTAAAATCAAGTCATGCCTGAGACCGATGAAGTTCAAAACAGTGACGAACTCACCGCGGCAGCTGCGAAAATGCCCGGAAATCGTCGAATAGAAGTCGTCGAGTTGTCGTCGCCACGAATAGAAGTTGTCGTCGCCACGAATGAAAGATAAAAAGCAAAATATTCCTAAAAGCGCGATCACCAGAAAAGTTACGGTTATGGAACGACACAGTTTACTGAAGCCAAGATTCTACTCGCGAGACAAGGAAAATTTACTGAAGATTGTCTCGTAACTCAGAAAACGAAAGAAATTGACTTTTCGCTGTTTCATAATTTAAAAGCGCCGCAATCTGATGCAAACGGCAGAGGTGTTGACAATCAGCTGATCGCCGAGATCATGTACTGCCACTATTCAACGCGCTGATCGGATTGAAGGATATGCGTTGCAAGTAGAAATAAACAAGCTGGTAAATAACAATACGTTACAGTTATGCGAAAATCAGTAAGGTATACATACGAATAACCTCGTTGACAGAATAACCAACGGGAAGACAGACGTGAGCCCCACAGGTCCGTACGTATCGGTTAGGGCTAACAGGCACTGAGAGTGGAGAGCCAACTTGAAAACGGGGTCGATAAACACTTCACGCGACAATATTTTGCATCCTTGTCACAATCGAAGGTCATTCTGTCGAGACTCTCACGCTGTTGTAGCCTAAAACACTTTGTACAATCCAATTTCGTCCACCGCGTCGACCGCCACAAACCAGCCGCCATGTTTTAAATCCAGGATTAAGAAACAACCAAAAGCAAAGCACCCAATGTTGAGCGCTTACGATAAGCGTAGTTTAGTGCTAGGTTTAGCGATAAGCGATTTTGGTGCAACCGAACGAAACCGAAACTTAGCTTAGGTTCCAGGCTAAGCTCCGCTTTGCGCTAAGCGGCGTTGGTGCAACCTGCCCTAAAAGTCATAATAATAAATAGGCTACAAAAATAAAAAAATAAACAAAAAGTTTTCTAAAGGTTAATTGGTATGACATCAAATTATATATTCGAATGTACTATAGGAACCGTGCACATCTAATTCAGGCCCCGACCACGGCGCTCCTAGCGGCAAACGGGTCCGTTCCATAGGGGAACTTCTGCCAGTCACTGCGTTGGTTGTGCGTTGTAGCGGGTTAGCGCTGTAATTTCCAAGGTAGCTATTCCGCACTAAGAAAGCCACAACAATTGATGCGGCAAACAATAGGCGACCGCCGCGACGCGGCCGGCATGCTCGCTTCCAGGAACCGTGCACATCTAATTCAGGCCCCGACCAGGGCGCCCCTAGCGGCAAACGGGTCCGTTCCATCGGGGAACTTCTGCCAGTCGCTGCGTTGGTTGTGCGTTGTAGCGGGTTAGCGCTGTAATTTCCAAGGTAGCTATTCCGCATTAAGAAAGCCACAACAATTGATGCGGCAAACAATAGGCGACCGCCGCGACGCGGCCGGCATGCTCGCTTCCCATAGTGGAGGGTTCTTACTGCGGGTAGTATTGATTGCTTTTATTAGCGCTGTCTTCGTACGATTGGAGTAAAATTCGGTGCGAAATGGTGGCATAAAGGTTCTCGTCAGAACGTCGGGCATCAAGCACCAAATTTAATTGGTTGTTAACCTGATATGAACCAGAATGTCTCTTTCTTGTCTTTGTTTTAAGGTGAAGAAGTAACTCTCTGCAATCTTATGATGCACTACCTACGAATGCATATAACATAAAATAAGAACATTTCGTTGTTACCTTTTTGATGATATTATAATTTATTGTTGGTGTTCTTCCGTGCTTGTGCCGTCAGGATTACTCAATCAGTCCTGACAGCAACTGCGAATGAATTCGCCCTGGACTCATTTAGCATCGAATGTAGTTTTCGTTGAAGGTCATCAAAATGTTTCCGTGTGGCAGCGAACAAATCACAATCGCGGCGATTCTCATTCGTCGGAAATTACATTAATTACCTTGTGTGAAAGGCAATTCTGCTAACTGACGACTTCAAGGAACGCAGGGCGTGGCGAATACCGCACATTTCCATTATCGCTCTTCAGTCAATCAGATTGCGGCATCGGCCGGTACGAATGGCGAACAGCCAATCACAGAGCGAGAAGCTTGAATTGGCATATTAAGCAAAACCCTGCGCTTCTTAAGCTGACGGTGACTGCATATAGCCCAGGGTGTAAGATAGACAGGTGGGGAAACGGCCCATAGAAGCCTACCGCAGCGCCGTGACCGGATTGTGTACTCGTCTGCTTGCGGGTACCCCCGATTTGCGACAGATGGCGCTGCGGCGAGAAGAAAAAAATTGGAATCGGATTTGCATGGAACTCTATGGGAGAGTGTGCAAAATAAACCGAGAGCACGACATTCCTCCAGTGAAAATCCACGAGAAACCATCTCCGTCAGTTTAGGCGGTCGCCACCAGTCGCCCACCCGGAGTTAGAGTTCGCGGTGCTCCACATAGATGGCGCCACAGAAAAAGAGAAAACCGAGGGGGACACAATGCGGTCGCCCATTTGACTCTCGTTTCCCCACCTGTCTATCTTACACCCTGATATAGCCTATGGATGTTTGTAAGTACTGCCTCTGAGCGCCGCCATCTTGCTGCTGGTGTCGGCTTGGACCAACGTTACTAAAACCCTCAGTTGGGAAACTCGCCGTTGAAACCTGGGCCGCTGGCGTCCACCGAGACCGAGCTAAATACGACAACAGCGCCACTCTGTATCATTTGCTTTAACTGTGGTCACCTTGAGCTTTTAGAACGTATGTTTTTGCGTAAAAACCAACAGAAAAAACTATTTTTGTAGTAACTTTTATTGGAGTTTAGTACAAAATGAAGGGCACGTTGTTTTGTAGAATCTTTAGTTTGCATTGCAGTACAATTAATATTGTTTTTATACAACCGTGCCTCAGCGGTGATTTCAGGTAGCGCGTCCCGAGCTAGGCGCATATTAACCTCAGTAGTAATCCGCGGCGCGTCCGCTTGGGAGTCGGGGGTGGCACCCCTGATTCCTGAAGTCCCTTCCACGGTATCTGTTTTGGCCCTCAAAATGGCCGATTAAAATCAAAATGGAAGTCACGTGCAGTTCCTCGAATGGCCGCTGCGGGAGAAGTGGTGGCGTTGTGATCGCCTTTAGCTCGGTTCTCGAGTACGGATCGGTGCCACTCTTTCTGAGCAGTCTCTATGGCAGCTTCCCAACTGGGTGGTTCTAGTAACGTTGGCGTGGACGTAGTTTAACTACTCTCCTCAAACTACTGTAGTTTAATGAAGTAAGTTTACACTGGCTTAACACAACAGCAAAAAAATATAACAACAACACAGACGTTTCGCCACCTATCCGGGCGACATCATCAATATGAACTGGCCCGGTGGTGGGGAGATTCAAACCAGTCGACTCTAATCTAACTGTAGGGCACTCGTCGACACCCCTCATGGCCGCAAACTCGCACGTGATTTCAGCCGCAACTGCTTGAGCGCCCGGATTCTGGACAACAAGCAACAGATCCACCAGGCAAGACGTCGGGTATCAGCTGCGGAGGCGTGCCTCCGTACGAAGCTCCAGCCCAACGACTTTCATGACGTCATCAGGGCACGGATTCAAGCGGAGGACTTGGAACGGAAAAAGTGTACTGAGGTCCACCGTCAAAAACTGTGCCGTTTGCTTCCGGAACGCGCGCAACGACTAAACAGTGCGGCAGCCGTGCATAATCTGTTCTCCAAACAACTGTCTGAAGACCACGTGAGTCTTTTGTCGAAAGGTCTGAATTTCGCTGTGGCGCCACGAAGGGTTCCAAAACGGGATATCATTGTAGAGGTCGAAGAACGATTGCGGCATATTCGTGGCGTATCCGGCGTCAACTTGGCCCGGAGCCGGATCGTAAGCACTTTGGCAAACGCTAAGAACGTCCCCGCTAACCCGAGTGGAGGGGAACGCGCGACTTTAGCTGATTTAAAATCAGATACTTCCATCGTAATCCTTGAGGCAGACAAGGGAAAGGAACTGTTCTGTTAGACCGAAGCGATTATAAAGAGAATATGTATAAGATTCTAAGTGACCCTTTGCACTTTGTAAAATTGAACGTTGATCCTACTGCGCGATCAGAAAGACAACTTGTGGATCATTTGCGCAGGCTTAAGACGAAGGGAAGGCTCGATGAGGTTATTTATCGCCGCCTTTTTTCGTCCGATGGGTCCACTTCCAAGATCTACGGGCTACCAAAGGTGCACAAGGAAGGCTGTCCTCTACGTCCGATTGTTTCGTTTATTGGATCGCCTACCTACGACCTCTCGAAATTTCTGGTGGAGTTGCTGAGGCCGTTGACTGAGGAGAACACGCTGTCTGTTGTGAACTCTCGGGATTTTGTAACAGCTGTCCGTAAGCAAGAGCTTGAGGGTGACGACGTAATGGCTTCCTTTGACGTCGTCTCTTTGTTCACGAATGTGCCAATTGGGTTGGCTGTTGATGTCGTGGAAAAACATTTGCTAGATGATTGCACGTTGGGATCCCGCACGCCCTTAATGGTAGAGGATGTTGTGATTTTGTTGCGCTTTTGTTTAAACCAGACTTACTTTACTTTTGACAACGTGGTGTACCATCAGATTGAAGGTTGTCCGATGGGAAGCCCGGTGTCCGTTACGGTGGCCGATTTGGTAATGAAGTATGTGGAAAAGTTGGTCATGAACTCATTATCTTTCCCCTTGAAAATGTACTGCCGGTATGTTGATGACACTTTCGTAATCCTGAAAAAGGTGAACTTGCATGCTTTTCACTTGGCGCTGAATTGTATTCGTACGGCTGTCCAGTTCACGTGTGAAACTGAGAGGGACGGTGTGCTGCCGTTTTTGGACGTATTGGTGCGCCGGGTGGGTGGTGGTGCCGCAGAGACTGAAGTGTACCGTAAACCGTGTGACAGCGGAAATGTTTTTTGTTTTGATTCCCATCACCCAGCGGAACACAAGCGCGCCGTGGTACGGACACAGTTGTCGCGTTGCGATCTGTTGTATTCGAACGATGACCTCCGGTCCCAAGAACTGACAAGGAGCTCCACTTCCTTGGGCAACAAATGACGTCACAAAAACCGAAGGGCCACGCCGTTGCATGTCGCAATCCTCGCAGTTAGTCGTAGAAATGCTGGCGAAAAGCACGAGCGAACGCCAGTGTCGCTGTCGTCGCGGCGTCCCAACTTCCGGCTGCCGCAGCTTCCGTGGACTGTCAAATTGGAGAGCAATCGGCAGCGGAACAGGCGTCTGCCACATAGACCACCGCTGTTGGGACGCCGCCAGGATTCCGAACGGCGACAGCATGACACTTTCCTGACGTCACCAGGTGGAAATCGAGGGACCACGCTTTAGGGCACACAAGTCGGAGACGCGTTTCAGGCATCATACCGATAGAAGACAAAGCCTGCGTCATCACTAGTGCATCCACGCAGTGCCACTTAGGTTGCGTCAGCGTCACCACCAGCGTGTCTTGCGGCGTCTCAGAACACGCGCGTGCGCTAGAGCACGGCGTTGCCAAGACGGTACACGTCGAGCTTCGCCGTGTTTGCCTCTTGAGGCGGGTCGGAGATCCGCTAGCGATTACGTTATGAGCAGGCCTTGCCTTCTAGGTCGTATTTATAAAATTATGTAACTCAGATCGAGAGGTTGGAACCACTCCTAAATCTAGGCACACTAAAAGCATCATAAAACTGGTGACGCCGTGTGATGGTAAAGATTACAAAAAAAGCATGATTCGAGAGTAGCAACGCTGTCTGGTTAACGCTCAACGTCGATAAAGGAGTTTTTTTTTTTTGTATAGGTGTAGGGAATTCAATATAAAGACCTACATTTCATTTCACGACGTCGTACAGCGTTAACCTAATGAATCAAACCCAGTTAAAATATTTCGCTAAAATCACATTGTACAATATAAAGGTAATTTACCTCAGAAATTCGAATTTATACTTTGGTTTTGATCATTCTCCCACATGCATCGTGCATGTTTGTAAAGCAAAGCAATATAACCAGATGGTGTTATCTATAAACAAAAAACATAAACGCATAATTTTTTTTTTTTTTCTGGGGGGGGGGGGGGGGGGGGTTGATTGTCATAATTGGGTGTGCAGGGGACTGAACATATCGGCCGAGCGGAGAACCGAGGCGCCTTCGGGAGAATTTAAAAAGACGAGGTGTGCGAGTTGTGTGCGAGAGCGGGACGATCGGCCAGAAATGTGAGAATGTGGTGTCCAGAGAAGTTCAACAGGGCTGACCGCACAACGGTGACCTGAGCCACATTAACCAGAGGAGAGGAGAGAGTGACAAGCGAATGACAATCTACGGCTAAGGAGATTAATTGACTGAGTTTTTTCTCCCAAGCATCACACTCGTCACGTTAATGACCAAGAAAAGGACGCCCAAGCATGAAAACAGCAATACCAGCAGCGTGCCAAAAAATAACGTATTACACTTGAGAACCCGAAACGTTTTTCGGCACAGGACCTAGAATATAACGAATACGATTAAAAAAAAAAAGAAAAAGAAAAGACGCACACACGCAGTAGTGTCTTCGACGTTGAGAATAAAAAAACAAACGGCCTAAAAACAAACATGAAATAATAAAGCGCTTGTAACCGTGGCCAGGTACACCTCGAAGCACGACTGCGTGCTTTAAGTAATGCACGTCCGCTTCCGAGGAGTGTGATTGCAATGCACATAATCAGCGACGGCGGTAGTCGTTGCATATCGTATCTACAGAAATGTACAGACTTAATTATTTAGGATTGTTCCGAGAACTTCGGCGCTTCTCTGTTCGAGGAACTACGCGTACATGTTTCGACTGCTTATTAGGGGACAGCGAAGAACCAGCCGTGTTTTAATTAAAGGGTCTCTTCGGCCAACAACGACAAAATTATTACTCGCGTATTTGTTCCTCTGATTAATGAGATGCGTTCGATATACCAGGATATTAATTTTACTTTTGATTCTTCTTCTGTTTTATTTCTTTGTCTTCTTATGTTGATGTGTTTTAAGAAGACGAAAAAGAGAGTAAGTCGTGAGTCAGCGCTGTGTCTGCGTCCCTTCTTCCTCTTGTCCTTGTGGTCGTTTGCGCTGTTTTATTTATATGTTTACAATAGACCCTTTCCGAAAGTCAGTCGACCCACCTTGTGCAGAGCCAGACCCGACGCTCTAATGGCGGAACTACACTGTTTCTCCACACCAGAAAAATCGAACGTCTTCGAAAGCATAGAGCAGAAAAAGGAAAAGATGTTGGCCGTTTCACGTCACCTTCGATGCACGAAATCGAGGGTGCTTGATTTAGCCGCGCATGATCTCCTATCACCGCCATTAGAGCGGCAATATTGGAGCTTTTTGGACTGCCACAAGAGGACTCTGACTTTTGAAAAGGGTCTATTACCTTTGATGTTTGCTTTAAGTTTATTTGCGGAACTGACCGAAATAAGGGGGGAGGGAGAGAAGGTGTCGAGGTAATAATAATAATATTAATAAAAGTAATAATGATAATAATCATATTAATCATAATAACAAGAATGTTTAGTTTTGTGTGCCATCCAAGAAGAATACATGCAAGGAGAATACACGCAAAAAAATACAAGAGCAAAACAAACGAAAAATGTAAAAACCGAAGTATTTGTTTTAACAATTTAATACTTTGGTTTGAATCCGCGCGCTGGAACGTAAAGAGATTGAGAAAGAGAAGGAGATGAGAGCGTTCTGTCATGGTCAGAGCGCCGGGCTCTGATTGGAAGGAGTGGGTAAAGACAAAAGCAGCTAGCCTTTGCTTCCAGCCACTAGCCTTCCAATCAGAGCTCGCAACTGCTAGCGACCAAGGTGGCTAAACACCGGTTTCGAAGCCTCTTGCGACTACTTATGACCAGTACAAGAGGCTTCGAAACCGGTCTTTAGCCACCTTGGTCGTAAGCAGTCGCAAGTATGCGAACTGGCCTTTAGGTCCTTACGTGCGCCAGAAAAAAAGGGTGCTATCGCTACGCTTTTTGCCCCAATGCATATCCCCTTTAAGTACAACACATTGTTCGTCGTGCCACTAAATTATGGTAGTGACTCCGCCACATACTTCCTTTTTCCGATCCCATTTTTTATAGTCGGTATAATGTAAACAACACCAAAAAAGATTGCTCTAGTAATGAAATGTTTTAGCCCTCTTTTTTCCCCTTTTATTTTATTTACAGATTCAAAAATCGTACTTTGGCAACTCCTGAAGCACTACAATCCTTCCACTGAAGATAACGGAGCGCCTAGACGAACCCGGAAAGCTAAGATACGCTTCATTATGCTCTGTGGTTCTTGCATACGCTCTCAATCCTTCTCTTCGCAATTCAACGCGACCTTTATAACCCGGCCAACACTGATTACCAAGGAGAATGATATAGGAACCAAGATGTACCGGATCGATCGTTTAGTTCTGTAAAATGAGACGCTCTCTACGAAAGGACGGAAACAAAAAAAGAACAAAAGCACCAAGCGCGTTTCTCCGAGTCTAAAAGACCTCGTTAAGTATACACGTATAGAGTCGGCACTCGTGCTACCAGAGCTCATATCCAATTTTTCCTTGTGGTTCCTTAAACCGGGGTCGCAGTCCCTATATATCGTGTACAAAAAGACCCGCGGAGTTCTCCGCAGATATTTATGACCGAACTATCGGGGGATACGGGTGGAGTACGCTCGAATCATGCCAATGTATCTATATATTTGAATATCTATATATGTATCTCTCTCTCTCTCTCTCTCTGTCTCTGTCTGTCTCTCTCTCTCTCTCTCTCTCTATATATATATATATATATATATATATATATATATACTGTAAACGACTAAATTTTTGCGAGGACCTAATTTTCGCGAATTTTGCGAATCGCCTTCAATTCGCGAAAAATACGTCCCGCGAACAATTCGGGAAATATGTGAACGCTACGCAAGCTACACTCGATTCGCGAAAGTTAGAACCCGCGAATGATTTCAAATTTTCAGCTTTGGCCCGATTCGCGAAAATTTGAGCCCGCGAAAATAAAGTCGTTTGCACTATATATATATAGGGTGTTTTTGTTTTAAGCTTAACAGAATTTAAAAAAAAAATATAAAAGCTAAATTAATGCGGTCTGTGCAGGTGAGTTATACGGCCAGGGGGACACAATATAGGAGGTTAATCGTAACGATCAGTCGGCTAATTAGTTAAAAATCGTTAATGAACTTTTTAATCAATTAAAATAGACATACATTTCCAATTAGAAACTTGCTCAGCGTCATCGAAAACCACTAAATCAGTAATTTTCAGAAAGACTTTGAGCGCGTGAGAAGCGTAGTAGTGCACTAAAGTTAGCACTCGTGGAGCACGTACAAAGCTAGCGGTTGCAATAAGGCGCCCGCGCAATTTTTCCGTCGCTTATCTAGCCCCAGCCTTGTACCTGCTCCACGAGCGGTAACTTTCGCGCACTACTACGCTTCTCACACGTTCAAAGTCTTTCTGAAAATTACTGATTTAGTGGTTTTCGATGACGCTGAGCAAGTTTCTAATTGGAACTATATGTCTATTTTCATTAATTAAAAAGTTAATTAACAAATTCTAACTAATTAGCCGACCGATCGTTACGATTAGCCCTCTATACTATGTCCCCCTGGCCGTATAACTTACCTGCGCAGACCGCATTAACCTAACTTTCATGGTTTGTTTTTAAAAATTCTGTTAAGCTTAAACAAAAACACCCTGTATATATATATATATATATATATATATATATATATATATATATATTTAAACGAACATATGCAGATGAATGAACCGTACTTAATCCAATGAATCAAAGAATCAAAGTTTTCAGGAACCCACCGAAAGCCAAAAAATGGCGGAGCCAGGTATCATATATATTTATATATATATATATAAACGAACATATGCAGATGAATGAACCGTACTTAATCCAATGAATCAAAGAATCAAAGTTTTCAGGAACCCACCGAAAGCCAAAAAATGGCGAAGCGAGGTATCATATATATATATATATATATATACTGTAAACAACTAAATTTTCGCGAGGACCTAATTTTCGCGAATTTCGCGAATCGCCTACAATTCGCGAAAAATACGTCGCGCGAATAATTTCACATTTTCAGCTCGTTTACAGTATATATATATATATATATATATATATATATATATATATATATATATATATATATATATATATATATATATATTATGCCTCATACAGAGTATGCAGACTATCTTTTGTAGGATGTATTGGCCACGGGACCGCGGTTTTAGCTATGGAGCAAACAAGGAAAGAGCGCTATTCAACCCAAGACCTTAGAAAATTCCAACAATGCATCATACCAATCGTCTTTCTTTTCTTCTTCTTTTTGGTTTTCACTGCCATATACTTGTTATTGGTCCGGTTCCTCAGAGAATCCCGTGTTTGCTTAGTGTGTATGTGTACGCCCTGATTCGCCAAATTTAGGGGTGAAATTCATGCGCTAATTTTAACGGGGAATCGAAGCATCGTGACGTCGGTGTCAAATGACGTCGTGTCACCAGGCGTCACAATTTTCTCGCTAAATTTAGCACAAAAAAAAAACATTTTACGGCTAAATATACTTTTTTTGTGTGTGTGCAAATGTTCGCGCCGACGCTTGTCCGCCGTTGCTTGCTCACATACTCTGAGCATATGTATTGGACACGAGGCCTGCGCCAGCGTTCGGCGTGAACTCGGCTCAGCTCGTATTGGACACGAGTGCTGACGTCAGCGTTCGGCGAGAACTCAGATCCAATCACGCGCTTCATGTCCAAGCAATGGCGACCGCCAATATTGCTCGATGGACTTCTGTAAGGGGTCTATTTAGCGGAAAAAAATTATCCGCTAAATTTAGCGGGAATTCATTGCCACGCTATGTGTCGGTGTCGCGTCATGTCATGCGTCAAAATAGAGCGCGAAATATTGGGCACTTGATTCGAACACCGACGCTGTGAAGGCAGCAGATTACCGAGCTAAAACCACCAAGCCAAGAGATGGCGCCACGCGACGAAACCTCCGCGACTCAGTTGTATTACAGATATTCTCTATGCATATTTCGGGGTTGCATGAGGTTTACAACATCCCCCTGTGCATTGTATTTCGCGTCGACCCCTCAGTTGGGAAACTGCCATAAGACTGCTTTACAAAAGTGGCACCAATCCGTACTCGAGAACAGTGTTGTACACGTTCCTCAAAAGACGGAACGAAAGCTCGTTCCTCGTTCCTTCTGATTTTTGGAACGCGTTCCGGTTACAAGTTCCATATCTAAAAAAGGAACTCGTTCCCGTTACAGTTAAAAAAATGGAACGTATCGTTACATTTACGTTACATTTTTATATTGCTGATTACCATATTTTGTTAAATCAAGGAAGGTTTTTTTTTTTTTAGTCTATCCCCTTAAGTGGCAACATAGGAATGTGAATGCCGTGATGGAAGGGCACCAGCAGAAGAAAACAAGCAGAAGCAGAGTTTTATTTCTTGATATATTCACCAATAAAAATCTCAGCTTTTGACCATATTCGTGTTTGTGGTGGGCGATTCAGACGAGCCAAATGTACAGTTATACCACATTGCACGAGCGTTTTAAGATCCTCACACGTTTCAATCTAACAAAGTCCCTTGTTCGAACTTAACAACAGTTGCTTCTCGATGTTGCTGTCTGCAAGACGAGCAGGTGAAGAAGAGGGTAGGACTTTGGGGAGGTCAGTCTTGAAAACTACAAGTGCTTCTTCGTGAAGGTTGGATTCGTTGTTCAGTTTGAAGGTGGGGGACAATGAGAGAGGAAATAACGGTAAATTTTTGTGTATTTTTTAAGTGACCAATGTTCTGGATAGAAGGGTGCGTTCGATGTCTGGTAGCCGGTTCTTTTGTTCTAACCGTGGGTGTCTTTGTAGAAGTTCAGTGGCAGCTGTAGCCCTTAGATTTCTGCGTGTATGAGGATTCGTGGAAGCAAAGAAAGTAGCTGAGTTTGAAACGACCCTCTTTCTGTGCCTTTTCCTTTGACTAACGGTTTTGCTTTTGTACCACAGCCTCGGGCACTGAAAAAAAAAATCAATGTCCACTAACTCTCTTGTACCCAACTGTTACCAAGCAAGAACCACACAAAATAAATCCTAATATAAGTAACGAAAACGTTAACGAGATTCTTCTGTTCGTAAAGACATTGTTTTTATACTTTTAAAATTTCCCTCTTGGAAATAAAATAAAAATTACCCCAGTGAGCGAAAAAAAAAAAAAAAGAACGCCGTTCTTTTTTCCGCTCCAGTAAAAATGTAACGAGTTCCCGTTCCAGTTCCACCGATGTAAAAGGGAACGGCGGCGTTCCTTCGTTCCTCCTAAAAGGAACGCGTTCCAGGAACGCTGTTCCTTGTAACGCCGTTCCGTACAACACTGCTCGAGAACTATGACCCTTTTGGCTTTAATCTGCCATTTTGGCGCCGAAACATATACGGTGGAAGGGCTTTCAGGTATGTCAAACCCCGTCTCCCAAGCGGACGCGCCGCGAATTACTACCGAAGTTAGGACACACCACTGATATCTACGACAATAGCTGGATCGCGCTTCCCCGCTTGTGTGCCGCAGCGCGAGTGAAGCCACCGGACGGCCATCTTGCTCGTAGACGATTTGCGGTTTTGCTAGCGTTACAGAGGCTGGGAGCAGCGTGCTATAGAGACGTTTTCTATTCGTTTGCCGTCGTTCGCCGAACAAGTTTTTTGAGACCATGTGTAACCGTTAAGATTTGCCGTTGTAAACACGTGGAAAATTTTACGAAAGCGCAGTGCCGTAGAAAAAAGGTATAACTCGTCGAAAGCAAGTTTCGCCGGTCTCGCGGCAGGATGAAAACTTCCTTGGCATGCCGAAGTGCTGCGTCTCTGTCCCTTCGCACGCTTGAATACCAATCAAGAATCTACGCCGTGTGATGTGTTTGCGAGTGCAATATGCTTGAAGCCGTATGTAAAGGCAGAACTCGTCGAAAGCAAGTGTCGCCGGTCTCGCGGTGTGATCAAAGCTTCCTTGGCACGCCGAAGCGCTGCGTCTCTGTGCCTTCGCTCGCTTGGATACCGCTCAAGATTCGTTTCGGCACCGTGTGGATGTGTTGGGTTGTGTGCGTGTATGTTTATACAGCCTAGAACTTGGTCTGCCTCCAAGGGCGACGAGTCTCCCAGCTGTAGATGAGCAATTTATCCAGTGCAGTGCAACCGCTAGCCTCGGGTCTTTAACGTGCATCACGCAGTAGTGCTACACGACCGCACGCCGGTACAATGCTCATCCAGATCGAAACGGATAGGGGCAGGGATTGAGCCCAGGATCTCTGGGTTCTGCAGCGCGACCTTTCGCTCCACGTGCTCCGAGCTGGTGTGCGCTAGCCCACTCGGCCACCGATGTGTTTTGCGAGTGCAATGTGCGTGAAGCCGTATGTACCTCTGGGCAGCGTTTTACTTTTACTCTGACTACTGTATTTGTAACTTGCGGCACTCGCGGTCCAGAAATGAGCTTGGCCCAGCGTCCAGTGCCAACGGAAGAGGGGGGGGGGGGGGGGAGGGGGGAGAGAGAGGGGAAGGGGGCGGCACCAGACGGCGCGTTTTTTGTTTTGTTTTGTTTACTAGACGCTTATAGCAATCAAATCATGCAGTAGAACAAAAGGCACCGAGGCGCAGCATTTCGGCGTAGCAAGGAAGCTTTGATCATGCCGCGAGACCGGCGAAACTTGTTTTCTACGAGTTGTGGCTTTTTCCTCTTGCACTGCGCTTTCGCAAAAATTTCCACGTATTCTCAACAGCAAGTCTCAGCTCTTACACAGGGTCTTAAAACTCTTCTTCGAAGAATGACGGACGAACGATTGAAAACGTGTCTTCTGCATGCTTCCGCCAGCCTCTAACGCTAGCAAAACCGCGAATCCTCTATGAGCAAGATGGCCGTCCGGTGGCTTCACTCGCGGGAGCGGGAAGCGCGACCCAGCAATTGTCATAGAGATCAGTGGGACACACCCAGGTCGAAACGCTCTACCTGAAATCACTGGTGAGACATGGTTGTATAAAAACAATATTAATTTTGCCGCAACACCTTGTAAACTAAAGATTTCAGAAAACATCACGCGCCTGTCATTTTGTGCTAAACTCCAATAAAAGTGCATACAAAATGTTTTTTTCGTTTGTTTTTACGCAAAAAAACATGCTTGTAAAAGCTCAAGGTGATTACAGTAAAGAAAAAAAGATTGAGCCGCCATCTTGGCACCTCGAGCCTGGAATTGCAGCACTTTGGGAACATTCAGTCACTCTCGCAGTAGCCATATAAGGCAACTTTCATGCCTTAACTCGTCGCTAAAGGGTGGCACTGTTATCGTACGTCCCGGAAAGGAACACGTCTTCCCAACTTAAACTAGCGCCATCTCTCCGCGCAGCGTCAAACATTTGTTTTATCGGCTCCAGACGGGTCAGGTGACCAGTCTTCCACATTGTTTTAGAGCCCAGCTCTTAGGCGCCCGTTTCCGGCTTGAGCGGCGTCGCCGTCGCCGTCGCCGTCGCCGTCGCCGTCACCGTAAGCGTAACCGTGAGGTCACGTGACCCCCGTGAGGTCACGTGACACCTGTGAGGTCACGTGACCCCTGTGAGGTCACGTGACCCCCGTGAGGTGACGAGGGTCACGTGAGGTCACGAGGGTCACGTGACATCACGAGGGTCACTTGACCTCACGGGTACGCCGATGGCGACGCCACTCGGAGGGAGGAGTAGCAGGCAGGTTGAGGAGGTGAGGAGGAGGGAAGAGGGGTATACGCTCCCCTCAGTACCCTTCTCTCCTCCTCCTCCTCAAGAGCTTGCGCTTAAAATTTGTCGTTACAGGGAGTTGTAAACGACTTTCATTTTTTGGAGGTTTCTCTACGAGCAGTTTTAATGAGTATTGGTGCTAGTTTCGAGGAAATCTTAAAGAGAGCGTGCAAACGAAGCACTGTAGCGGTTCGACTTAAGGATAGACGTTGAAAACTGTGGTCTGTCGCAGCAAAAGATCAGCAGTAGATGCTAAGCCTTCATCACGCGCTCGTTTCCTTCAGGCGTTTTTTACTTTGCGTGCGCCGAAGTGTTATCGAAAGCAGAGTTCTCGCTGAAGGCCTAAGTCTTATGCGGCAATAGGCTGTGCACCATGTATGTGAGAGACCAGTTATTAATACTTATGTCTTAGTCGCTTGAAATAAATTTGCTTTCTATTTATAGCGTTCGAGTGTTCTAAGGGGTCCTATGTTTTGGAACTATAATCATCAAAGATGACATTACTTTCGTGCATCATAGAATTTTAGTTTATAAGTTTACATGTTGGGTTATGAGAACCAAACTCTATAGTATATTCCTCTATTACCGAAAAAAAAACATAATAGTAAGAACACGATAGTGATTGAAAGGGGCCAATGAAATCACTTTCCCCAAGTGGTTGTCCAGAAAACAGACAAAAGGTTCGGCTTTCCGAGAAGTGAAACAACTTTGTTTAAGAAAAAAAAAAAAGAAATAAAGGCGCTCAACACCAAGTAAAACGAGGAAAATAAAAAAAGGGCATCATTCACGCAACCCAATAAATTTGCTTTCGTGGCTGACACGCGGACGACTCAAGTACTATACTTTCCGTTCTCCAGAAATTGTGCAGTCGGTTGTTGCTCCAGAACTTCCTGAGTGATGGTCTATTGAAATCTCTTCCGACCGCAAGCACTTCCTACTTCAAGCCTTCTTTTCCGCCCACATTTGAGCAACGCGTAGAGACCTTTTCGTGCCAGGCGTATGATGGAGAGGTCCAGATTTAAAAAAAAAAAAAAAAAAGGTTTCAAACCGCACTGGCGCGAACTTTCTCGAGGACGGTTGAATCCTTCTTTAGGAAAGATTTCAATCCATCTTTTTTATCAGCCTACGATTTAATGAGTCCCCAAACCAGAGTGTCGAACCGGAACCGAACCGTTATTTTTAGCCGAACCTGAACTTAACAAAACCAAAATCTTTGCCGCCATCTTGGAACTGAACCGGAAAAATATATAACGGTAACTGGTTCAAAACGGTTCACGGTAGATTTTTTTTTGTTTGTTTGTTTGTATCTCAAAAGAAATATTCGAGAATAACAAATTGCAGCTGTGTTTGTATGTATTGATCCAATCATCATATACAGAATCGCAATGCGTGAGAAAATGTGGGTTTTCGTGGAGCTTTTGTACTGGCACTAAAATTAATCACGTGTCACGTGCTCACGTGACGTCATGGTGTCAAGACATGCTATCAGGTAATGTCACGTCACGTGGCCCAGTGACATCACACGATGTCGTAACGTGACTCACTACATCAAGTCAATTAAAATTGAGGAACATCACTAGATTCATTAGCGTTGTTGAAACCGTAACGTCACATGACAGCACGACTTCGCACCGTGACGTACTCAATGGACCTTTTTCGATTAACGAGCGCCGTCTGGGGAGTTGTCTGCAAACTACAATAGGAGAGCAGCCCAACATGCCTCCGCCCGTCAAAACACATTGGCATCGTGCCGTTGTATCGGCTTTCAGTGGTTTTTATACCCCATACTACCGATACTAAAAAAACAAAGCTTCAAAATAGACTAAATACGCGCGAAGATAGATACTGACAATGTTGCTGTCGCCATTTTCGCAGAGCACCGCGTCCCGATGTCCTGCGAAAATGGCGACAGCGGGAGTGAACGCATGCGCAGAAGCTTACTGGAAAAAGGTCAATTGTCGTGAGACCGAGCAGAGTGCTGGGGTTTATGACAATCAGCATCGCCAAACATTCGGGTAACGGCTCGTGTTCAATCGGTGACGAGAATAGCCTAACTCTAACAATGTCTGAAGCTCAGCCCATGCTCTATACTCTGCTAATCCCAGAGCATGACTACGACGAACAGTAAAGGCCCGTTCACACTCTTGCGACCGAGTACGACTGAGAGAGACGAGATCTCTTAAAACTTCTTAAATTTTTTTAGAACGAGGGAACACACTGGCATTGTGGCGCCATCTATGCGGTGACCCTGGAACTGCATTTCACAAGAGCGAAGGTTTTGCGGGATTTCCGAGGTCAAATGTGCGTAATACCCATAGAAAGGCTCGTTTATAACATTCACAAAAGTTTTTCGAGCCAATAAAGAAAGGATAATGCGCGAGAGAAATAAAAAAATATGCCGGACCGGCGAGTTTACACTGCTACCCAATAGATGGCGCCAGTGTGTCCTCTGGTTTAAAGGGGCCCTGCAATCATATTTAAGCGTCTACCTTTTTTGCGGTTTCCACGTCTCTTGGGGTTCGGGCAAGCCAGCGGGCACGGAGAACCGGACGACGCGGAAACCTCCTCTACCGACGAGGGCGACCCGCGGTACCGAAAGCGCGCGATATGTGACGTCTTTGGTCCTGGGCTTACTACTGGTCAGAGCCGCTAAAAGCTTCTTTTTAGTCGAAATACAAAATATAAGTGGCGCGAACCGATTCAGTTATTTATAAAAGTCGTTTTTGTTCAGTATTTTAGATTAGAAAAGAAACAAATGCAGTTTATAAAGTACGAAAACAAGAAATGACCCGTCGACATACCCGCCACCAAGCGGTGGAAAAGGCGGCGCATAGTAGAAAGGAGTAGTGGGATCAGGCGCCGACACGGAAAGGTCCCGGATGTACGCGGCGGCGCTGCGGTCGTAAGGACAGGAGGATCCGACCGGCTCCGAGCGTTCCGAAGGCCTTCGGCGAAAAGCTTTGTCTTGCGGTTTAGCCGTTTCTCGGTATGGCAGCGCGAAGTGGCTCCCATTCTGAGCTGATCTTTACGCCGTGTTTGCTGTCGTTTGTGGCCAATTAAGTGTCATGCCGAATTAGTGTTTAATCGCGCAGCAAATGCAATGAGAGCCGCTCTGGCTGCCCGCTGCATACAGCCTATCCAGAACATGTTTTTGTGGCGCCCTCTCGCGCCGTCGACACGGAGTGCGGCAGCCGTGAGCGGTCGCTGAGCTCACTACCCCTCCTCTAGTTCACGGCCACTCGAGCAACCAAGGACGTCATGAGGGAGGTTATTTTATGCTTGTTTTTGTAATCTTAATTTGCCTATAACTTTTAAAATAAGGTGAATTTCGAGAAAAGAAAAGTTTCACTAAGTTACTACGTTCAGTGCGCTCACGTTCGATGCAAATTAAAAACCAGTAAAAAAGTCCTTGCAGGGCCCCTTTAAGAAGTTTTAAGGAACCCAGGTTTAAGAGGTCGCAAGTGTGTGAACGGGCCTTACCAGTATATAATTAGCGTCAGATCAGGTGGCTGCTTGTTCTAATTGCCTATTGATGAGGGGAAAGTTGTTTCTTTCCTTTATTTTTGCTACGTCTGCCATTGCGTGGAGAGAAGAACTAATAGGTTTTTTGCAAGTTATAAACCTCTGGAATTAGTTCTCAGAGGTATTTACTGAAAGTACAAAAATTGTTGAATGACTTATTTTACCTGTACTCATAATTGACGCGTTCAAACCTGTTTTTATTGTTGCTGAACTGCCGCAGAAAGTTGTCCCGGAAAATAGAAACATTGAACGGACTAAATGTGTCTTATGAATCCGGCGTTACATAGAACTACAGGTGTGTACGGAAAGGACACCTGAAAACAAGGATCCCAGTTGTCTCCGAGGGACAGCCGAATGTTGTCAGCCGCTCTGTCTCACAGGAGTGTCGTCCTTAAATTCTCTCCAAAGCTTCGACCACCTCCGTATTTTGCCTACAAACTTCACTTTTGTTTTGCACAAACTAAAAGCAATGGAGGATCACTTGTAACAAGTGATACAAATATAATTGTCAAAATAACACTCTTAACGAAGAAGGAAGTTCCTCGAAAAGAAAACTACATCTAAAGTAGAAACGAACAAAGAAAATGAAAAAAAGAAAAGTAGGGGGGGGGGGGGGGAAGTAGTCTTGTGTTGTAAAGGTTTCTCTGCCCCGCACCTCCGGCACAGACCAGAAAGCGTAAAACTAAAACCCATCTTTAAAAAAAAAAAAAAAAATTGCCACAAAGGGCATTTTGTGGTGCCAGACGCTGGCGCCGTTGCTCACGACACTGCACCAAGCAACAATATTATGTGTTTGTCAAATACACGACTTGCACTGAGCGCAAACCTTCTGCAGCGTGCATTTTGCACCACCAGATTTGATTTTCTCGGCAAGAACAAATCGCAATGACCACCAGCATTTAGTGCGATGACGTCACGTGCAAACCACGTTAAACAGTTCAGTGTTCTGATAAGATGCGATTAAAGTCAAATTCGGGGGTTTTACGCGCCAAACCAACGACGGGCATTTAGCACGCCCCAGCGGAGGACTGAGGATTATTGTCGACCACTTGGGGATCTTTTAGACGTGCAACCGAAAGCTCGGTTACACGGCGCCTTCTCCGCAATAAGCCTCCGTCAGATTGAGGGCACCTCGGCCGGGATTCGAACCCGCCACCTGGGGATCCGTAGGCCGGCGCTCTGCCTCGGAGCCACCGAGGCGATAAAGTGCGATGTTTGCAACACTAGCAAAAGTGGACGTCGAAATTCGTAAGTTGTGCAGTATATATAGCAGTCTCGCGAGGATATACGGCAGCTTAATCAATGTTAGAGCGCATGACTGATGAAGCACAGAGTTGCAAAGTGAGAGTCCGAAACAGGTGCACGCAATACCGAATATATCATTAGCGTGCCGAGGAAGTACTTCTCGAAGTCTCTAGTTCATGCAAGTTTATGCCAAAATGTAATTCATACTAGGATAATAAAAATCTTCGTCTGTACTTCTTGCTATTTATGGGTAATTAAAAATATCATTACATCTCCATATATTTGTGTTCGCAGTAAGGCACCGTTAGGGTTCGAAGTTTTCGGTTTAAACCGATAAAAACCGATAAAAGTACGTTGAGTCCTTTTTCTAAAATTCAGTTTTAACCGGAAAAGGTCACTTTGACCTTCCAGTCGTACCGGAGAGTCGTGGCGAAAAGTGGAACGACAGTGTCTATCGAAACGTGTCCGAATGTATGGAATACACGGATGCCATCACGACGTTTTGGCTTAATGTGCGCATCATCAATCGGAACGTGAAGTCCGAAATGCCCCATGACTTCGCCATGTACGATCGTGTTTTCAAACTCGTTGTAAGGAAGACTGACTTGATGCAAGCTCTGCATCGTGTGTTGAGCTTCAAAACGTCGCACCGTGTCTCTTTTGGCGGTCATAATTGGTTGATTGGCCGATTATGGCTCAGGCAGCGCTTCATCTCCTCGGCCTGCCAGTGTCCAGTGTTAGCGTTGAAAGGGTATTCTCGAAGCTCAGGGTCATATTAACAGGAAAGAAAAAGTGCGGATTAACGAGGAGAATCTGGGAAAGTACATATGTGTGTACCATAATAAGATAACGTAATCCTGGTGTACAGAAGGTGAAGTTCCATGTTTTTTGGTTATAGGCTTCATACCTGACTTGTTCGTACTTCTGTTGTTTTCTTTTCTTGTTTCTTTTACAGTTGCACACATTTGCCAAATAAAGTGTCAATTTCTTTTTCAATGTATCTGTGCCGTTATTCTTTGAGTGATCAAAAATATCAGAGCTACAAGGATCATCTGATCCGGTGTCCGTTGGTGTTTATTTTATATTCACCGAAAAAAGCCGATAAACTTTTGTGAGCATAAATATACGCCAAAAAAAAACAACGAAAATTGAATTTTAAAATAAACACCGAAAAAAGTACGCCGAATTTCGAAAAAATTAGAAACCGAAAAAGCGGAACCCTAGGCATCGTGTATTGGATTCTGTTGAAGAACACCATTAATTATCTCTCCCTTTCTGCAGACGTCGTGTGTTTGCTTTTAGATTGTATTGTATTGAATCAGTGCAAAAAAGAATGATACGCATTTTATATGATAGACACTTTCAGCGTCGCTTTTATTATGATTACGAATTTCTTCTTAAGAGCGTTTTACTTAAGTCTTTGTCAAATAGAAGATTCGAGCGTGATCAGATTTTTTTGCACATGGGGGTAAATGGTCGGACTGATGCTAACCAACTTCTGAATTCTGTCGATTTTCACGTTCCTTGTCGCGTTACCAGGAATTTTACTGTCTTTTATATTCAATTCATGTCTAAACTCTCACCACTGTCCCGTATGCCAATTTCATTTAATAGAATCGCATCCTCTAGCTTGGACATCTTCACAGATCTCCCAGTTTTTCGCCGGAACTTGGCAAGTCTATAGTTGAAAGTTGAAACTCTATTACATTTTGTGTGAACTGTGCGACCTATTTGTAGTCATGCTAATTTGTACATTTGAAGCTGTGCGTGTGTTGTGTTTTTTTCTTTTTGTCTTGTGTGCGCCAATGTGAAGACCCGCGTGGTTGTTTCTGGGCACATTAATTAAACAAATTGTTATTATTATTATATCTATCGTGTGAGCACAATGTCCTTCGTGGTATGTCCAAACAGCGACCAAACAATCGCGTTATTGCTCGTTAATCAAGTCTGTTATTGCTTGTTTATCTGATGAACAGCAATTTCATGTGTCTGTAAGCTGGACAAAAACAACGTACACAGTGGCGCGTGGCGGAACTATGACGATTAAGCACACAGACTGTCAGAAAGTGACATATTAAGTAGCTGCCATCTCGAGTAGAGAAAATAATACTACTTCATTTTATTTAACAAAAACCATCGATCGGCAAGGGTGATGCTAATATGCAAATTGAATTGACCGGCATCTTCTCAGAACATACATCAATGGCCAGACTATGCCAATTTATCCTGTTTACTTGGGTACGCGCTATTTTAGGCCAGATTCGATCTGAGTACGAAGTTGCGTATAGATTAAAGTGAACAATTTTGATCACTCCTTTCTGCATCATTTTTTGTATGCATCACGGTGGTAAGCGTAAACAAGGATGGTTCGAAAAACAAGCGTTGTGATTGCCGCTCAGTGTTTGCATAAAGAGTAGACTGAGAGGGATTGTGCTAAACCTCTCGTGACGTTTTGAAAATATTACTGGTTTTAGGTTAGCTGCGTCGTCGTAGTGTGAAACGTATTTTGTAAACTATATTTCACGATGTATATGGCGACGAGGTGCCGATTCCATAATTGTATGCACTTTTATTAATTCCTTAGCTGAAGAGCACAACTACGATTCAACTTTTAATACTGCTACGCAAACTTGTGCCAATCACGGGTATCTTATGTGACCTACCGGAATTTGTGACAACGTTTCAATGCAGGTAAAATGTATTTGACCTAGGTAAACAAATGGATCTTCAGTCGTATAAGCACGACGTTTCGTACGTTGATCTAGACTTTCCTTTACTGTTGCGTCCTAATTAAATCGGGCAATTTCGTTAGAGCGCGGCTGTTAGGCGGCCGTTTCCGGGTTTCGCGGCGTCGGCGTCGCCGTCGACATCGGCGTAACCGCGCTAAATTTAGCGGGAAAATTGACACCACCCCGCTTAATTTAGCGGAGAAAATGACGTCACGTAACTTCGTGTCACGTCACCTAGGAACAAATTCAGTTTCTCCGCTAGATTTAGCGGGAAAATTGACGGCACGTGATTTCAACAGCAATTCAATTCCCCGCTAAATTTAGCGGGAAAATTGACGTCACGTGACCTCAACACCAATTCAGTATCCCCGCTAGATTTAGCGGGAAAATTGACGGCACGTGATTTCAACAGCAATTCAATTCCCCGCTAAATTTAGCGGGGAAATTGACGTCACGTGACCTCAACACCAGTTCAGTTTCCCCGCTAGGTTTAGCGGGAAAAATGACGTCACAACTTAGTGTCACGTCACCTATGAACAAATATAGTTTCTCCGCTAGATTTAGTGGGAAAATTGACGGCTCGTAATTTCAACAACAATTCGATTCCCCGCTAAATTTAGCGGGAAAATTGAGGTTACGTGATCTCAAAACCAGTTCAGTTTCCCCGCTAGATTTAGCGGGAAAATTGATGGCACGTGACCTCCAACACCAATTCAATTCCCCTCTAAATTTAGCGGGAAAATTCAGTTTCTCCGCTAAATTTAGCAAACAAATTCGATTTCGCCGCTAGATTTAGCGGGAAAATTGACGTCACGTGACCGCAATACGAATTCCATTCCCCGCTAAATTGAACGGGGAATTGAATTGGTGTTAAGGTCACGTGACGTCAATTTTCCCGCTAAATCTAGCGGAGAAATTGAATTTGTTTGCTAAATTTAGCGGAGAAACTGAATTTGTTCATAGGTGACGTGGCGCGAAGTCATGTGACGTAATTTTTTCTGCTAAATTCAGCGGAGAAACTGAATTGGAGGAGCAGGGGAGAGCAGAGGATGGAGGAGGAGGAGGAGGGGAGGAGGAGAGGGTACGGAGGAGGGGCATACCTTCCCCTCCGTACTCTCCCCTCCTCCTCCTCAAGAGCTGCGCTCAAGTTTCGCATTTTAAAGATTTGTAAACGTCTTTCATTTTTTTTTTTTTTACTTGTTATTATTATAAGGAGCATCCGTGTCAATAGAGCGCCAGATTCCGTCAAAAAAAAAATAAAAAAAGGAAAGTAGAGACCAATTTTGTTCTGTGGGAACATAGAAAGAGCTGCTGCTTAGTAGCAGGGGAGAATCAGTAATGGCGTTGATTTAAACTCTGCAAATCTGATTTAATCAACTCCGTTCTTAAGTTATTTTCAATTCTGATTGTAATCGGGAACGATTACAAACTATCCTTGGCCTTCGAAAATAGCCTCCTATACCCGATTTTACATTAAAAACAGCAGGGGAAAAAAACGGTTTCTCGCGGAGCGTTACTACTTTCCTCCTTGTCGACGTAGCGCACTCGAAAAACTGTCACTCAAGCAACCACACACCCAAAGAACACACCTCTCACACAGCGTTCACTAACAACTTTGTATTTCGTGTTTAACTTCGGCTTCTACTTCTATTTGAGACGATTTGCAAGCAGAAAAAAGAAAAAGACGAAATGTGTGAGAGGTGTGTTCTTTGGGTGTGTGCATGCTTGAGTGACAGTTTTTCGAGTGCGCTACGTCGACAAGCATGAATAACCAACTCGCCCAATCTCAAGTTCTTACTTTCCTCCTTTATGTTGAGAATGAGAAGACATGTAAGTGAATTTTAGAGTAGGTATAGGTTATCTTTTCAAAACGTACGTTTCAAGCGCCAAAAGCATCGCTTCTTTCTGCGAAAACCGAATCTTGTAAGAACTACTCCGCGTAACGTATAGAAATAGCGTAAAACGTTTTTTTTTTCTTTTTTAGATGTATATCATTAGGATAAAGAGCTCGATGTAGCAGACGGCATTTCGCTACGAAACTTAGCCATCCGTCGTCTGCTGCTTTCTGGTTGCAATGAGGTTCGTTTTTAGGTTCTTTGTACCTATGGATCGGTAGGCGTCTGGACGCGACATGACGCAGTGGAGAGTAACACGCCCCCAACGATGACCAAAACCAAGAGACACTTTTGGACGAAAAGGAGTTGGCACCAACTCAGCTCTTCTTTTCGTCCAATAGCGTGTCTTGGTTTTGATCATCGTTGGGGGCGTGTCCCTCTCCACAGCGTTATATAGCCTCCAGAAGCTTCGCATTTCCATGTTTGTACCTGTAGGGTTCTTGCACGGGCTATTACTACTGCCGGTTCGGAAGTCTCGCCAGAATCCGCCGGAATCCATGGTGGAGGTATTCGTCGCTGTTGTGCTATGTTTTGTGTGCGTTGGGGCCGTGTTCGCGCTGGTGTTTTCCCCCTCACTCGAGAATTGAAATGATCAGTTGCCCCGTAATTAATTGTTCCAGCCGTAAAAGTCGGCGACAAAAAAAAATAGCTACGGCAAGCAGTATTTTTTTTTTTTTTTGGCAATTATTAAGAATTAGGACAAGGCGACGTTCGAGCAATCGGTTCGCCGGCGTCATGAATGGCTTCGACGGATACGCCGGCACATTCTCAACAGAAAAATCTTCGTACCAACTAAGGGTTTGTGGACTGCGCTTCGTGTCAGGTGGCGAACCTCCCTGTGATTGACTGGGAGAAGGAAAGCAGACGAGATTACTTGTGCGGCAGCTCCAGTCTTTATCTGTGTAGCCAGTCAAAAATGAAAGCCGTTTACAACTCCCTGTAACGCCGAATTAGAGCGCAGCTCTTGAGGAGGAGGGGGGGAAGATACGCAGAGGAGGCTATGCCCCTCCTCCTCTCCTGCTCGCCTCCAATTTAGGGGAAAATTTTCCGCTAAATATAGCGGGGAAGTTTTTCCGCTAGATTTAGCAGGGAAATCTGTCCACTAAATTTCACGGGGAAATTTTTCCCGCTAGATTTAGCTGGGAAATTTTTCCGCTAGATTTAGCGGAGAAATTTTTCCGACACATTTAGTGGGAAATGTTTCCGCTAGATTTAGGGGGGAAATTTTTCCGCTAAATTTAACGGGAAAATTTTTCCCGCTAGATTTAGCGGGGATATTTTTCCGCTAGATTTAGCAGGGAAATTTTTCCGCTAGATTTAGCGCGGAAATTTTTTCTCTTGATTTAGCGGGGAAATGTTTCCGCTAGATTTAGCGGGGAAATTTTTTCGCCAAATTTAGCGCGGAAATTTACCCATAATGCACCGCGCGGTTACGCCGACGCCGACGGCGACGGCGATGCCGCTCAAGCCGGAAACGGGAGCCTAAGAGCTGCGCTCTAAAAGTTGTAGGACCGGCTAGAGTGCTGACAAGTTCTGCACAGTATCCCTCAATAATTTCACGCAGGGGTAGCGGCACAAATGTTCTTATCGGTCACCGCAAATAATTGGCAGGCGACGCATTTTTTGCCGTCCGACGGCACTCCTGCGAGGCGTTCGACTGTTGAGCGACGGCACTCCACGCGTGCATTCAAGTACCGGCCGAGGATGTTGAACACGAGTCGCGCTTACGCTGACCTGTGTTCCACCGGCTGCTCTCCACAGTTTGTTTTATCATCAAATGCGAGCGAGGCAAACGCCAGGGCTCAACAGCACTGCTGCTGCCGCAGCAAGACGCCGAATGCCTCCAACATTGCGCCAAGGCACCGATGGCAGACGACAATGTTGGTTTCGATTTTGAGGCTAACCGGAAGTGACGTCAGGTGCAAGATGACTATAGTCAACGTTACTAGATTACCTCAGTTGTGTAACTCCCGCGGAGGGGGGTACCCCCCCCCCCCCCTCACACACTTCAATCCGCCTGGAGTCGCTCGAAGCGCCATTTATAGTTTCATTTCAGAACTGTGAGTTCCAAAAAGCACAGCTGAAGCGCCCAATGGCGATCACAACGCCGCCATTCACCCGCAGTGGTCACTCAAGGAACTGCACGTGACATCTATTTTTGGCTTCAATCGGCCATTTCGGAGCCGAAGCAGATGAAAGGGTTACAGGGATGCCACCCCCGTTTCCCCAGCGGACGCGCCGTGGCATATCAATGAAGTTAATATGCACCTAGGTCGGGACGCGCTACCTGAAATCCCCGCTGAGGCATGGTTGTATAAAAACAATATTAATTGTGCTGCAAAACCTTGCAAACTAAAAATTTTAGAAAACATCACGTGCCCCTCATTTTGTACTAAACTCCAATAAAAGTTACTACAAAAAGAGCTTTTTTCCGTTGGTTTTTACGTTTCTAGTAATGTTGAAACGAACGTATCCCGATTCAGTTACCAAAGCAGCCGTCCGGCGGCGCGTCGAGCGACTCCGGGCGAGTCGTGGTGAGTGAGTGGGGGTACTGTTCGTGCATGCAGCGCCTATGAACAGTTCCGTAACTGAGTTAATCTAATAACGTTGACTATAGCCACTGTCAAGATGAGAACGGCAGGAAGGAATTTCAGTTGTCCCGCCCTTTTACCTTTGATAACGCTTGGGCGTTTCAAGAACCTCGAGCACGCACGCGCACTCAAAGCACGGAGAAATGCAACGAGCGCTTGCTGGAAGTCGGGCGTTCGGGAGAGACGCCTTGCCGTTTTCATCTTGTCACCAACAAGGTGAAAGCAAAGTTTAGTTACCTTTATGCTCTCTTTGAGTTTTCCAAGAAACTTCGAAATGCCGCAGCGGACTTTATAGTGATATCGACACTTCGCCGTTGTACATAGCGATTTTTATTTTTTTTTTAATATATTGTGTTGCTTTATTTTAACTTTAATCACACGCATCTAGGTACATTTCCTCAGCGTGCGTCATGTGTTTTGTAATGAAGATAAAGTTTGGGAAACTACCGCGCATATTAGAGATATCAGCACACTCAAATGTCAAGTCGAAAAGCTTAAATTGAAGTTTATGTGAATTATAGTTTATTTGAGCTCTCACGGGCCAAGACCGGTAGGTAGGTAGACACAAAAGGCATTTCTGCCTGGCTGAGACCTCTACTCCCAGTAGCATGCAGCAAATAGTCACAATTGTATAAAAAAATTCATACATACACAATAAAAAAAAAAAAACATTTGCTTCATTCATGCGTACAAAATATACACACTTCTCTAAAACAACAAATATAAATGTCAAAAAAATATGCTCAACAAAAAGTCATCGTCACAGGTTTTTTTTTTCATTTTTAAAAACATAGGACACAAAAAAAATCAATTACACAATCAATGAAAAAAAAGTGCGCTTCATGAAATTGTTTTTCAATTCACAATAAATATTTGACTAGTCATTGAGGCACGAAAAACAACACTGGTCGTAAGATCTATAAAAGATACGCTCATCCTACTGAGCACTGGGAATTTACAAAATATATCGCTTGTGAGAAACATAGTGCAGCAATGATGGTAGCTGTAATATTGACCTCCAGGGAACCATGAAAGCTAAAAAAAAAGCTATTAATCGACCGGATTCCCGTTGTTTGTGTCAAATCAATCTTAGCACTGACCAACAAAGCCTTCTTTTGAATTTGTTTTTTTTTATGTTGGCAAGAAGGGACTTTCATGAAAAGATAAATAAAACTTGCATTTTTAGTAGACAGATTTTTGTTTTTGGGACGCCAGTTTTTAGACACGCGGACACACATCGATTTGATTATATCCGAATCGAATGAATGTTCTTTAAATTATTTTATAAAGTGAAAATGACGGCAAGGGGTACCTATATATATACTCGCGGCGATCCTTTATATGTAAGCCGTAGATTATCACCCAATTCACAATAAAAGACGGGAGTCAGCTCCACTAAATGTGTGTATTATGCAGGTTTTCTTGACAGAATTAATTCTCTACAATGCAGCTTTGAAGTTGTCCAGAAAGACTCAAAAACTTCTTTCATGATGCACAGATAGGGTGGCCTCGTAGTTTCCGTGCAACCAATAATCTCACTGGTTGGAATTCTTTCAAAACAAGTTGCCCTTATTTCAATCCAATTTTTGTCAATGAATGCACTGTAAGCAAACCGTCAGGCATCTCTTTAGCTGCAAACCGCGTTGAACCAGTCATCAATTGGTTATCTACAAATGGCTCACTGCAATAATTGCGTACAATAAATACTTACCGAATGATCAAATTTCTAAGGCGATATTGAGCCAGAATTCACTTTGAACTTTGATACTAGAAATAACTTTTTATATGGAAATATCTCAGTAAAAAGCGCATTTTCGGCTGAAATAATTGTTTTAAAATAATCATTCACAAGGCTCTAAAATAAGAGCGTAAAAAGACAGACTGGCGTTTTCTAATGCATTATTTCTGGAGCCAGTTCACGCTAAAATGCGTCTTGACTAAAATTTACAATATATTCCTTCCCATTTCTGCTTGTTCGTTTTACTGCAAGAAAATTCCAGTTACAACCCCATTTATCATGCATGATAATTTAATTGGAATTACGCGCACCGTTGCTGAAAACGTGCTAACATTTTGATTGCTTTTCCCCCAATGTAACGATTGCTATCTTTCTGAGCAGTTTTGCGGGAAATTGTTTTTCAATTCAATATGCAAGTACGTACGAATATGATTAATTTAAAAATAATTTATTGAAAGTAAACTAAGTTTAATGGTGCTCGACAGTACACTTGTGATCCGTAAAATTAAACAATTTCGTCAAATAATGTTTTTGGCTTGATTGGTTTCAAAATGCTTACAAGAGATTCGTGTATTGAGTTCATTTGGCTTGCGATTAAATATAGTTTTAATTTTATTGTTCTATTAATTTTGACAATATAATAAATAGCTAAAAAAACGTATCTTGAAAATAATTTGTTTATCTTGCGCGCAATTAATCACCAGTTGCTTAGTTGGATATATTCTTATGAGATCGATTTACTTTTAATGTCATTTTGGCATTTTGAACTTCAGTTCTTGTCATGTTATATAGTCTTAATTATATTAAAACAACCTTACCTACTCGAAATTATTTTTTAAATTAGTTACATGCTCTCAAAATTTGAAGCATGATAACGAAACCACATCAGGACACTGGAGAGCATATTTTGATGGGATCTCTGGTTGATTTGCCTAAGAATACTTGCAGAGATCTTATATTGCGCTAGACAGTTTATCTTCTGGAGCATTGCAATAGTACTTTTGAAACAGCATAATGAACTTATCGTCACATCGGCAAACCCATAAAAATATCCTCAGACCATACTTACAGAGAGCAATTTTGTTGTTCACAAATTTGCTCCCACATGTTTGCCACTGTCACTAACAAAACTTTGCCTTATATATAAATATCCGTAATATTGTTTTTATATTTTTACTCGTGCTTCTGTGGTGTTAGGTTTGAAGGCTCCAGACTGCTTAACTTTTCTTAACAACCACCACAAGATCTCTCTCAACTAAAAGTGCACAACTGCAAATACATCTTTGGTAAAAAAAAAAAAAAAAAAAACTCTATAGCAAAGTTTTGTTGCTTTAAACTTACCTGAGTTATCATCGGAGCGTTCGCATTCGTTGAATCGTACTGCAGCCCGACGCATTCATTCAAAGCCAGGGTTCCGAGAACAGTCGTCGATATCCGTCATGGTTCGATTCGAAGCGACCACCTCCAACATTTCGTGCCGACCGCACAATACGAGCTTTTTCAAGTTAATTTGGGCACCGGCGCTCGACGGAAGCGAACCTCGCACACGCACGCCTCCGGCGGCAAAAGCGCGAAGCGTAAGTGGATCTTGTTTTATCGCCAACGCCGCGGGAGGCGCTGCAGTCGGTTCCCACACCGCCTCCACTCTCCTTTTCTCCCGACATTTTTTTTTTCTTCTTCCCACCCAACCACCGCCACCGTACGTAAAAATAGAAACTTTTTCCCCCCCAAAGGTCAACGATCTTAACTGATTCATCCTAACGTTTATACTGAATAACTCGTGTACTCGCTGCTCTCGTTTATTGGATCATCACTGGCGGAAGTGTCAACGCGATTAATACTTTATTTTTTAATAAAGAATTCCGATTTGCAACGGCCGTTACACTAGCAGACGATAGTGGAGTGGTGACGCCGTTTGCGCCGCCGCCGCCAAGAGAACCTAGATTCAAGAGAGGAAACAAGTGAAACCATAGGGCGCTTTTGCAATTTAATGGTGGACGCCTTCTTGGCGAAATAATTACTTGTGCGCATGCGCAGCGTTTCCTCGTGGAGAGGAGGAAAGCGGGCTGAAAAGCAGAGACGCTTCCAGACGACCAACTCTTACGTCCCCTCCGCGTAGATCGCGTTGCAAACGTGGCCCATAAACCACGTGATCTCGATCGAGCAGTTGGAGACACTCTATAATCTGGGCACACTACCACCGCCGCAAACGCGTCGCGCCCCTAGCGGCCAGTTTGCGAGGCGATCGATGGAAGCGGTCTCGATCTGGGGAATCACATCTGCGCTCTCCCTTTTCGTTCTCTTTTCCTTTTCTCTGTTTGTGGGCGGACGTGAAGAAATGCTCGCTCGTTATCCTAGAAAAACACCGCCTGCCAGGTTTTCGCCCAGGCTCCCTCCGCAATTTCTCTCCATCTGTTTCTCTCAATGCAATGCTATATTTCATTTGATGTTCATTTATTAATTTTTTGTATTGTTCTAGGGGGGGGGGGGGGGGGGGGGGGAGGGGGTTATCTACACACGGTTGGGTAAAGCTGGAAATCTCACCTCAGGGAGTGGGTACCATTTCCGCGCCCAATGTAAACCAATTGCACTTCGTGCACGCGCGTCTATCAACGTACCATTTTTTTTTCGAGATGGCGTTTCCAACGCGGGTTTATGACTAGTGTTCATTGGCGCTTTCTAGGCTTCGTTGCCCTAGATTCCGCAAAAGAACATTCCGTTCTTTTCTTATCTTCTTCAAAACTGCTCGTCGTTGTTGTTTCATTGGGGCGCGAAAAAAGGGCAGCGGGGGCCTGCTCCAAATTCTACACGGCAAAGATTATAACTATAGGATGAATGCCGTGCATTTAAGCTAGTTACATTCTGTATAACGAATCCATCACCGTCTTATTACGGCTCCGCAGCCAATGAAATTACTGTATTAGCCGACAAGAATTCCAAAGAGTGAATCGCGAAACGAGAAGCGTTAACAGAACAAACCGCGTTCTGCATTTCGTCTGCTAGAGCCACTGACTATTGTAGACACTCCCCCCCCCCCCCCCCCCACACACACACACAAAAAAAAAGTGTCTCCTTGGTCTGTACCGCGAATAAAGGCAGTGCATCTCAAAATATTTTTTTAAAGGCAGTGCATGGTATGCGACAATTGAACTGGTAAATTAGATTGACATGCACGTATACCCCAATTCAATTGGCGCGTAACTATATATGCGGCAATTAAATCTCGCCAAATTTAGCGGGGAACGTTTTCTCGCTAAATTTAACGAGAATGTTCGAAGGTCGAGGGTTAATTTCTCGTTCTTCTAAAGGCTCGCGAAAACTCGCCCGAGTTCGGGTGTCACAAAAGCATTCTGCGTTAAAATACTTTCGCGTATTTATAGTCGGGGACAACTTTAAAAAAAACGCAGCACGTGGCATGTCCAGATTCGCAGCCAATGGGATGGCGGCATGAGCCGATACGGACGCCGATGATCCCGTCACGAAGCGAGAAATATAATGCATAATGGACCATGCCCTTCGTTTCTTAGGCTCTTGGTGACTCTAACAGCTTGCCAACATTTAGTGCGAAGGTGCAGAGCGCATCAAAGAAACTCAGAAGGTAGAAAGGAATCTCACCCCCCGAGTTTAGCCTTTATTGGTGTGGAAACCGTTATAGCAACCGTTTCGAGTCTTATTTCTGCTTTCTATTGGTTAAATGCCTCTACGTGGCACGTCGTAAGTCACCTCACGATATGACTCTGCACTTTTCAGCATAACGTTGTAGTCTACGAAGCGCAATGATAGCAGACACAAAAATGAAGCGAGCCAGATGTGCAGCGCGTGACGATCTCTTTGCGGACTGTGAACCTGCCTCTAAATATGGCGACTTGCTTTTCCTCGTTATAGCGGGGCCTTGTTATAACCGAACTTGTGTCTTCCTTTTAGCCATTAGTTAATCTGGTGCGCTTTAGCGTGCGCCACGCTGCAACGATTACGCGCTGGTACGCTAGTCGAGCGCCCGCCTAATATAGAAATCGGCATAAGCGGGAATCGAGACCGTGCCAGTCGAGTTCATGTAGTGCGTGCTTTAACTCCACGTGCTGTCAAAGCTGCTGTGTGGAGAACATTTATTGAGAGAGAAACAGAGACCTTATATACTCTACAAATAAGGACTCAACCGCACTTCACTTACCGAATTGTGTCAATTGAAAACGATCAAATAAAGCTTTAAACTCGTAATTTATATTTCTGCACCGAAACGACATCATACCAATCAAAACCCGTAATTCCTAAACATTATTTCGTCACTTCATGTTGTTTTTTTTGTTTTTCAATGCATCGTATTTTAGCGCATGTCACCTTATGTTATAGCTTAGAATATATTAAGTTATATTGGCTTATATAGTTTACGTGAGAGCTGAGAATGTATGCGTATTGTCTTTTGTTTGTACCGCGATATTGTTTGCCTGCTTTAAACGAGGTGAGAACTTGCCCCTTGTGTTTTTTTTTTTGTTTTTTTTTTCTCACATCATCCATCACTTTGTAATAAGAGAAAATAAACTACAACATCGAATCTCTAACACCGCAAGCTCTCCGCTGACATTTTATGTATCTTCCATTGTTTACACGGCAAAGTTGATTCTCCTGAGATTTTACCATCTATTTCGTTGCGTGTGGCACACTACAGCACTGTGTCTAGTATAACATTTTATCTCCCTTTGGAAAATATGTAAAACCGTGTCACACGCATGCCACTGAAATACAACGACTTCGGCAAAGAACTAGACATATTCGACGACAGCATTTCAAGACTTCGCGCGTCATTAAGGCTACTGTGACGCAGATGATGGTGTTCTGGATTTTTCTTTTGTTTTCTTTTGTTTGCCACGGTTGTTCCTGGCATTGGTGAATGTACCCCTGTGAATGATTGATTTGTGAATTTATGTGCATTCATGTTTGTCCTCACTTATTTTGTGTTATTGTATTCGTGTCGCTTTTTATGCCTTTTTACGCCTTGAATTCCCTCTCATGTTCATATACTTTGCCTCAGTGTTTTCCCCGTGTTCTAACAAAAAGGACACTGGATTCTCTTCAACACGAAATAAACACTATTATTATTATTGTTATTATTATTAATATTATAATAATATACACACCTAAAATACGACAGACGTGAAAAATGGACAAAGCAAAGAGCCGCAGCATCTGTTTTCTTTTCTTGTTGAAGTCTGTTTTCTCAATCAATCGACACTTAAAGTCCAGCGCTCCTCCTGTGCCCTGATTTGTCTTGTGACAGGGCGTTTCTCCAATACCCGCCGCTCACTGCCAAATTTGTTATTTTCAGTTTTTTTTTTATCTTGTTTTTTTGGGTACTTTTCGGATCTGTTCCTGCGAATAAAAACGCGTAGTCCAAAAACGCCAAAGTTCTACCAGTTTTCCTGTCAGGGAAACGGAGCGACGTGAAATAAAACGAAAAAGCGATCGAAAGGGGAAAAAAAAAAGAAAAAAAGTTGGCACCTTATTTACCGCCAGACGCTTCTTCGAAGCATTTCGCAAACATGCTGCATTTCCCCTTATGACGAACCGCAACGGTTACGCTACGAGTCGTCCCAACCAATTCAGCGCCGAGAAGGGGGTCACGTGACTTCTCGTCCGGCACGTCACTGCGCCTCTTCTCCAGGTTATGTGACACCCAAGTGTCATTAGATTGGCTTTGATGGCTCGTGGCGCCCTCTGCGCGCTGCGTCGTAAGCCGAAACGCAGTCAAGATTGATGCACCGCGGGCTCTGACCGCGGTTACCCATAGCGAAGCTATGCAGACAGCAAGTCGTCTGCTTCTTGCGCAGGATTGGCGGTTACGTCAGAACGACGCCGAGCTCTTATTGGCTGATTGAAAAAAAAATAACGGGTGGGCCTCAAGGCATCTAGCATTGAGGTCGACCCACTATTTTGTTCAATCAACCAATAAGAGCTCGGCGTCGTTTTGACGTCACCGCCAATCCTGCGCAAGAAGCAGACGACTTGCTCTCCGTATACTCAGTTCACGCTGAAGCCGAGAGCGCGCTCAAAAGCTACGTGCTTCGTGGTCCCGTCGTACGACGGCCTTTCATCGCGTGATCACGCCCTCTCTCTCATGCCTCACTGCGATGAGCTTAGGGGTGAACGGAGGCTAGGCGATGATTGATCGAGGTTTTGCGGAACAGCGACAAAGTGGCTTTTTGGGAAGTCGTATTTTAACTTCGCGATAATCTGATACCTCCCTGCGATTGAGTGTCTCGGCAGACGCCAATGGTGTGCGGGTCGGTTAAAACCCACAACGTGATGGAATGATACTTTGCTTCTGCTAGTCGTCGCGTTATGATTGAGTGGGCCCGAAACGTTAACGAGGCCATGGTGGTGTGTGGATTAATTCAGCTACTCATCTTTGGTTCTAGCAGAGTGGTTGGCCATGTCTCTACATCGGGTAACGTTGAGAGTTTTAGAAGAAAAAAACTAAAAGGAAGAAAAGTGAAAAGTAGAAGTGGTACGGGATATAAAAACTAAAAGAAAAGGTAAAAGAACAAAACTAAAAAGAAGAAAAAATTAAATACAAACAATGACGAGAAAGAGAATAAGTAGAAGATCTATACGAAAACCAAGATGTACCAATGGAGTGACGAGTCAAAATGGCAGGTGAACACCAGGGGTGGTCATATTGTTTTGTCATAAAGAAACACAGTGACTGCCACTTAATCTCCCCGCCTTAGGAAGCGTGGTCTCTGCCAAAGTTTGTCTTCTTTTGTAAAGTCGCTTGGACAGAACTTGATATCCTTGAGTTCGCCACGGGCTCGCTCAAACGATTCATTTACCCCTCCGATCAACAGGGTGGGCTTTTCCGCAATAACACACTTATAGAGGGGAAGTCAACCTCAAAACGTTCAATACGATTTTTTTATTATTATTACTTGAACTTCGTAAGCGACGCAATATGGCTACAAACAAAAATATTGCTATGAAATACGCTAACTCTTATAGTTTGCGGCAAAACAAAATGTTGTGCTAATAATTTTTGTACCTAATTTATTGTTTTTGTGCCTAAATGTAAAATACATTAAACCCAAGCGTAGCCCGACAACTAATCGGCAAAAGTAAATAGCAAATGTTGTTTTTTATTTGCTGTTAACTGAATTGAGCGAAGAATATGTTGGCTAAGTGTAGCGGGAAATTTTTTCCCGCTAAACGCTAAACGAAACACTCAGGGGTTCGATGCAAGACTTCGCCAAAAAGATAAAAAAAGAAGATAAAAAAAACGAAAGACGTTTACAATTCTCTGTAATGCTTAACTGAAGCTCAGCTCTTGAGGAGGAGGAGGGGAGGGTATGGAGAGGAGGGCATGCCTCTCCTCCTTCTCCGTATCCTCCCCTCCTCCTCTCCTTCTCGCCTCCCATTTAGCAGGAAATTTCCGCTAAATTCCCGCTAAATTTAGCGAAAATTTTTCCGCTCGATTTAGCGGGGAAATTAATGTCGCGTGGCCTAACACCAATTCAGTTTCTCCGCTAAATTTAGTCGGCCAACTGTGACGTTCCATAATGCAACGCGCGCGGTTACGCCGACGCTGACGCCAACGCCGACGGCGACGTCGCTCAACCCGGAAAAAGACGCCAAAGAGCTGCACTCTAAAACGCAAGGCAGCCATTGCTACTACTTGCAGACGACGCTGTTGTTTGTTTACTTTTACCCACAGTTGCCAGCACCCGCCCGGTGCGGCCCTCCAATCAGAGCGCTCTACGCCGTGACGTCGGAGTAACCCTCCTCGTGAGGAGCAGACAAACGTGCTTGCCGTACAGGCTAATGCCTGTTTACAAGCGAACGCGGAAGAGGAATAGATATTCAGGGCCTGTACCCTTTGTAACGGGTGGTAACTTGCGCCACCTAACCTGCCCCCCCCCCCCCCCAAAAAAAAAAAAAAATCGCTGTAGCAAATACGAAAGAGAGCGTTCGTTTTATACGTCCACACGTCCACAAAGAGTGCCTCAGGGAGATGTTGCTGTTCGTAACGCACCCGCCCTCTTTGGCCCACCATAAACCTAATGTCAAAAAAGCGAATCACCCCAAACCAATGTTGTCGGACTACTTTACGTCATCCGCCAAGCCTAAGGCTCTAATTTAATTTAAACTAAACGAAGCGTATAGTCGTTTTTTTTTTTGTTTTGCTGTTTTATTTTCCAACTTCCTTACTTCGTTCCCAACTCAAAGTTTATTTGTTATCGCTGTTTCCTCTCTTAAACTGCACGAAAGTCCGTATAAAACGAAAATAACATCACGCCTTTTTTTTTTCTTTTTTTCTTTTTTGGGAGGAGTGGGGGAGACGGGGTGTTAAGACGCAAGCTTAAGGCGCAGAAACAAAAACAAAAATATAACCTATAACCTTGATGTAAAGACTGAAAGGGTTGGAGGGAGAAGTGTCAAAAATAAAACTGCTCGAAAAAGGAAAAAACTTTTCCCCAGTTTCCTTTCTTTTTTTTTTTTTTTTTTTTTTTGCAAAGATCGAAGGCGCTTAAATTGATTCGAAGTTCAAAAATCAGGAAGAGGAGAAAGAAACTACATAAATTTAAAGTAATCTTTGTAGAATGTTAAAAAAAAATAAAAATAAAAATGAAAAGATAAATTGGATTTTACCTTTTCCAGCCGCACCGCTCTGTTGCGAAAATCCTGCGAGGCTTTAGGAGACTTCTCGTTTAAGAGTCGCGAACAACAAGCGAATTGGAGAGGCTACGTCATCAATTTGTAGTGATAATTTTGTGTGTTGTTATTACTAACTTGGTGAATTTTGTTCTAGGCGTTGTGTATTAAGTTCGTATTTTTAGTTTTCACCATCTCAAAAACGTTCACTCGTGCTTTCTTACTTATTTTTGTTTTTATCTTGGATTCAAATACGCACTAAGAAATCTCCACGCGACTGGAAATAAACCACTCAATTAGTTTACACGCAGAAAATTTAGTTTCCCAGTAGTAAAGCTAGCCAGACTTCAGTATTCACTTATCTTGTGCATTGAATGCTAAGAGTTTGTTTATTGAAGCTTTCTAGCGTCCCGAGTGCACCTTTAGTAGCAGTAGAATTGAGTTTCAGTTCGTTGCGTTAGGGCTGAAGAAATTCCATGCTGGACGGCCGAGTTCGGTTGGGGCGCACACACCTTGGATGCTATTCGATAAACGTTTTTCGCATGTTGAATCGGGCTAAGTTGGTGTCAGTGAAACTGGATTAGTAAAGTTGCGATAGTAGAGTTTGTTTGAATTCTCCGTGGTAGCTTCGATAATCAATTCCATTCAATTAAAGCCAAATATTTATTTCTGGGGTATACTTCCTTCCCAAAACTCTGAACGATCATATTGATAACAAAATCGATTTGATTAATACAACATTATACAACCTAAGCTCAATGTACTTGTAGTTTTATAGGGTTCTGCTTGCTAAGATTGTGTTTACATCTTTCAACATAAAAGGGCTAATTTGCGTATTTCAACGAGATGCATATTTTTGTTTTTGTTTACTTGCTTTGTTGGTGCTTGATGTAGCATGTTTGCGGTGGAGATTTCACTATAATAAAAGCTTTTAGAAACTCTTTATAGATACTTATATTCTTTGAGAAAGCTGTCTTTGGAGCGTTTTCGTTCTGTTTCTGATATTGTTTGTTTACCACGTAAAGGAACTAAGTTTATGTTTTAGAAATCTCTCGATCTTTTAATTTTGTAACATGCTTTCTTTGAGATGTTTGTATCCTTTTCAATGCTGCCACTATAAGGGGGCCGAGGGCTCGTCAAGCTGCCTGCGGGAAGCTTTTTCCCTCGGTCACCGCCATCAATGAATGGAAATAAAAAAAATGATTTATTATAACAAATGCAGCTAAAATCAGCTTGGCGTGGTCTGGGAGCCCGTTACATGAACAGCAGTTTTGGGAAAAGTCTGTAATTACACAACTATAAAATAACAACAACAGAACAACCACAAAATATCAAACAATTGCGAGAAAAGATTCGATGCACTAGTTAAAATGTGGGCTTAAATGGAATCTTGAAATCACAAAGACATGGTTCTCGTCAAATAGTTTCACTTATTTAGACCTTTCGGAAGGTTGTATAGTAAATATATAACGTCGTCTGCTTCTTTTGCACGGATTTTGGTGACGTCAGACGTCCAAGCTCTGATTGGCCCTGATTGAAGGATAGTGGGTAGACATCGAGGCAGCTTGCTTTGAGATCTACAGGCGCGTTAAGTCCGCGCTCCTTTACTTTTAATCGGACGCTCCGAGTTTCATACTCCGAGCGCAGCGACTAAGCGGAGCACAGCGTACAGGAGCGCGACACACCGAAATTATCGCCGAGCCACACGAGCTCCTTGCTACCGCACGGTGATGACGAACCCGGCATCTCGTGGATACGGATGGCAGAAGCCGAAATAATTTCGGAGATAAATTAATTACGGCCGGTGTGGAACGGCAGGGTGTAAAGTAAAAGAGACGGCGACGTCATGAAGTTTCTACGAACGTTTTAATAGTCCTGAAAGGTTTGAAGACCCGCTTTGAGCACATATGTGGAAAGCTACCTTGGCCGATCTATTTATTGATCATGCATGGTGTTCATATTTACATTAAAGACAACATTCTTGATCCCGCTATAGTCGACGCTGGAAACCCTCAAACTTGTCAGATATTCCGTGACTCCCTCTTGCAGCGCGACACGGAAGCCGTCGATGTGCTACGCCGATACCGGCACACCGTCGTTCAATAGATATCACGTCAATTGGTTTTCATGTGAGTTGCATAAACATGATATTTCGGCTTTCCAATCAAAGTATCTCGATGTGCTGGGCCAACGTTGGCTGGGCTAAGCCTTCTAAAAAGGGCAGCGGTCCGACTGTCTTTTCATCTCAACTTTTCTGTCGCTGTGCTGTCGGCACGCTACCGTTCGATAGATGAATTCGTTTTCAGGCGAGAGGCATGAACAAACCTTTCCCGCAACGCTAACTGATGCTTCGGTTTTCCAATCGAAGTATCTTTATTCGCAGGGCTAAGCGTTATGAAATGGGCAGCTGTCCGAATGTCTCCTCATCTAGACAACTTTTCTGTCGCTTTGCTATCGGCACGCTACCGTTTAATATATTAATTCTTTTTCAGTCGAGATGCAGGAACAAATCTGTTCCGGAACGCTAAATGCTGTCTTAGCTTTCAAATCAAATCGTTTTACCTGCCGGATGAAGCACTAATCAACTGAAAAGGAGCAGCGGTTCGGCTATGCTTTTCGTCTCGACGGTCTCAACAACAGCGCAGCCATCTTGTTTGTTTACGTGACGTCACGGAGCGCGGAGAAGTCACTCGTGCTTCGAGGAATACTCGGTGCACGAAGAGCGCGCTCCAGTGTCAGTCTCCGGCGGCACTCCTGTCCGTTAAAGGAGCGCCAAACTCTCCCGCTCCGGAGCACGGACCTAACGCGTGCAATCAGACCTTGGAGCGCTGGCGTCGCCACAATTCCTGCAAAAGAAGCAGACTAACTTGCGCTCCGCATATCTTATAAGTTATATCCTATCAGACAGAGTTTAGTTAAAATTTCACGAGTATGCTTATAAGCACGCATCTCTATCCGCGTGGTTACGGCTATGTAATGTGCGGGGTCAGGTTACTTTACTGCCTCTGTTTAAATATTCGATTAACTTCCACGTTGTAGACTGATCCCTGAAGATATTTACGGATTAAAATACATAGGCAAAGAAAGGAAAGCAAACAGCGGCGCTCTTTTTTTGTCTCATTACGATTTCCCAAACGTTCACCTATCGTGACGCAAATCGCCAAGGACAGGACACGTCTGTAAACTATATTCCCTTCCGACACGGGAGGAACATACAGACAGAAACAGAATATACAGTAAGTAACTTGCAGCCTCTTACGTTTCTCGGCAGGCACTTTGATATGTAGGTGATGGCGAAAAAGATCCCACCCAAACAGGAGTATAACTAAAATAACGTGTGCGAAACGAAGTTCTTGCTATCTATAGAGCTCGTGCTTCTCCATTCTCGCATGATTTGCATAATCCGCTTACCGGTCCCAGCCATGCAGCGTAAGTACCGAGTTAACACTTGAAAGCCCATTTCTTTGCCTAGGTGCCTCCGCGGCAAAGATATGAGGCAAACGGGGGTCTTTCTTAAATTACCCGGACAATTAAATCTAGTAAAGAGACGCCGTTAGTTAGCTCGGGTTAGTTAGACTGTCGGCGTCGCCTTCAAGAACGCGTTTTGTGTGGAGCGTCGTATTCTTAGATGATTCTTAGACGGCCGTCTGAAGTGGATGTCTCCTCGTCATTAATTTTATGTTATTTATTAAGCGTCGTCTTGAGCAACCAAGAAAGCAAGAGCGAAATTAATCTGCCTCCCGATGGGGCGAGCTAACTTGGCGTTCGTAGACGGTTCGTCTGCTACGATGCGTCATTTGTACATAGAAACAAAAACCAAAAAAAAAAAAAAAAACATCGTATACGTCGTCTGCTAACTGACCGGAAAAGAAAAAAAAAAGCTGAACGTCTGCTACGAACCGAGCGCCGCGGCGAAACGAGATGGAACGCTGGCTGGAATTGTGATCGTCTGCCATTTCACGTTGGAAGCCATTGATAACTCGAACATCGTTTGCCCTATCTCAAGTTGTTCGGCTGTCGTTCACGAGCATCGACTGGCGGATGAAAGAGCAGTAAGAGCAAGCACATGAGAGACAGCGAGATCTTTCTCGCTATTTGCATGTTGGTAAGACGTTCTCAGCACACTATTGCGCGATTGTGACCTCGCAAACGGATCAAAATTGTCTCATTCGTTGGTTACGCACAAGCTGAGACGCGACTCCCGATCAGTTGACGGGGACGTTCTCGCTCTCGCCTTGTCCGAAATCGGACCCCTGTGATTATGATGAATGGCTGACATAATTTGCGTTTGTGTTGCAACTGGGTGTAACGAAAGCTCCTGCATACGGAAAAATGAAGCAAACCTCCTCTCCATGGAGAGGGACTCTTCTCTCCTTCTTTCTCCTTCCGACGGACGACGCCATTTTTGATCGTGGCCGTACAACACTTCCTTGACAACGAGGCAGTAGTGCTGAAATATGAACGTCACCTAAAGAGACGAACGCGGTGAAATGTCGTCGTCTGCCTGGGAGGAGGAAGAGCAATATTTGAGGGTGAGGGTGTTGACGAGGAGAAAAGCTGAGTACGATGGTTCGCGTTACTCTCGATATAGAGGGGTTTTATTTGTAAAGGCTCATTCACACTGCGGGGAAACCCGCGACGGGGGGGGGGGGAGTTTTTTGTGTTTCTTTTTTGTTTGTTTTTGTTTTGAAAAAAATCGCGCGTCATGGAAGAAGACGCCGAAAGACGACTTCAACGGACCCAATTTTCCTCTCGACGCGCGCGCTTTAGCCAACGTTATTAGATTAGCTCAGTTAAGATTAGATTAGCTCATATACGCTGCATGCACGAGCAGTACCCTCCCTCACTCACCACAACTCGACTCCCGTCGTTCGATGCGCCGGACGGCTGCTTTGGTAACTGGAGTGTATTCTATGGAATACGTACAGAGCGCGACACTGTTAGCGCGAACAAGCGATCGCCGGTTTTTTAAGTTTTTCTCTTTGAAACCAAGGGATGTCATCCAAGTTATTATTGCTACGGAAAGAGCTCATTTAGTTCTATAATGTAAGCGATAAAATTTCGTGCTCGCTAATACTATTTAGAAGTAAAATGCGAAAATGCGCCGATGTCGTGTTCGCGCTAACAGTATCGCGATGTGTACGTTTCAAAACGCAGCGTCTAGATGGCGCTGCACCGTACTCTATGGAACACACAGTTATAAAACGAAAATCTAGATGGCGCTCCGAACGACGGGAGGCGTACTGAAGTGAGTGAGGGAGGGGGGGGGGGGGGGGTACCCCCTTCCGCGAGAGTTCCAAAACTGAGGTAATCTAGTAACGTTGGCTTTAGCCAATCAGCGAGCGACCGGACGGGACGAGTAATCTTTCTCCGGTTAGGGACTGTTTTTGCTGTTTTTTTTTATCCATCCACAAGGAAAGCGAAAGGCAGAGGGGTTGAGGGATGTGCGAAGTCGCCGCCAAACGGGGCTGAAAGCATTTTAGCATGGAGAAAAGCCAGCCAATTGAAACATATGACTGTGAGTAGTGTTCTTTGTGCGTGTACGACGCTGTGAAGCTACTCTCCATCGTGTGCGCGAAAGCCGCCACCGAACGACGAACTTGCAGTGTGTTCCGACTGCGCGAGAGCCAGCGATCACTCCCAATCTGTTTTGTGCACTCTTTGTGTGCACGTTACCCCTACGGAATACAGCAGTTTCCCTCCGAAAGCACTATCGCACTTGCTGCGTGCAGTGCTATCAAAGGTGCGGACGCACGGGCATGGCACCGTGCTAAGCTTTGTTTGCACAAAAAAGCGCCAAAAGAGCACCTTCTGAAGCTGCGCCCCCGATTCCGTGCTGCTCTCACATATGCAGCACACAACTGTAGTGTAAATGTATATATAATCATTGTCCTTGTCCATTCACTTAAAACTTGTCTCCGCCCTCATATGCAATCACGAAGGCAAGGCAAGAACAATCGTACGAAGCAGACGAAAAAAAAAATTCCGTGTTCTCTCGACACACGCGAGGTTCCCCGAGAAGAAGCCGACGTCGCGTGGTCCTGTGTGACTGCCTCGTTTTTTTTTCGACGGCGGCGTCGACGTCGATCAAAACGCGCACTTTTTAGAGCGCAGCTCTTAAGCACCCGTTTCCGGGTTTCGCGGCGTCACCGTTGGCGTAACCGCGCTAAATTTAGTGGGAAAATGTACGTCACGTGACCTCAACACCAGTTCAATTCCCCGCTCAATTTAGCGGGGAAAATGACGTCTAATCACTTGGTGTCACGTTACCTATGAACAAATTCAGTTTCTCCGCTAGATTTAGCGGAAAAATTGACGTCACGTGACCTCAACTGCAATATGATTCCCCGCTCAATTTAGCGGGAAAACTGAAGTCACGTGACCTCAACACCAATTCGTTTCCCTGCCAAATGCAGCGAGGAAAGTGACGTCACATGACTTGGTGTCACGTTACCTATGAACAAATACAGTTTCTCCGCTAGATTTAGCGGAAAAATTGACGTCACGTGACCTCAACTGTAATATAATTCCCCGCTCAATTTAGCGGGAAAACTGACGTCACGTGACCTCAACACCAAATCGTTTCCCTGCCAAATGCAGCGAGGAAAGTGACGTCACATGACTTGGTGTCACGTTACCTATGAACAAATTCAGTTTCTTCGCTAGATTTAGCGGAAAAATTGACGTCACGTGACCTCAACTGCAATATAATTCCCCGCTCAATTTAGCGGGAAAACTGACGTCACGTGACCTCAACACCAATTCGTTTCTCTGCCAAATGCAGCGAGGAAAGTGACGTCACATGACTTGGTGTCACGTCACCTATGAACAAATTCAGTTTCTCCACTAGATTTAGCGGAAAAAGTGACGTCACGTGACCTCAACTGCAATATAATTCCCCGCTCAATTTAGCGGGAAACCTGACGTCACGTGACCTCAACACCAATTCGTTTCCCTGCCAAATGCAGCGAGGAAAGTGACGTCACATGACTTGGTGTCACGTTAACTATGAACAAATTCAGTTTCTCCACTAGATTTAGCGGAAAAATTGACGTCACGTGACATCAACTGTAATATAATTCCCCGCTCAATTTAGCGGGAAAACTGACGTCACGTGACCTCAACACCAATTCGTTTCCCTGCCAAATGCAGCGAGGAAAGTGACGTCACATGACTTGGTGTCACGTTACCTATGAACAAATTCAGTTTCTCCGCTAGATTTAGCGGAAAAAGTGACGTCACGTGACTTCAACTGCAATATAATTCCCCGCTCAATTTAGGGGGAAAACTGACGTCACGTGACCTCAGCAACAATTCGTTTCCCTGCCAAATGCAGCGAGGAAAGTGACGTCACATGACTTGGTGTCACATTACCTATGAACAAATTCAGTTTCTCCGCTAGATTTAGCGGAAAAATTGACGTCACGTGACCTCAACTGCAATTAATTCCCCGCTCAATTTAGCGGGAAAACTGACGTCACGTGACCTCAACACCAATTCGTTTTCCTGTCAAGTGCAGCGAGGAAAGTGACGTCACATGACTTGTGTCACGTTACCTATGAACAAATTCAGTTTCTCCGCTAGATTTAGCGGAAAAATTGACGTCACGTGACCTCAACTGTAATATAATTCCCCGCTCAATTTAGCGGGAAAACTGACGTTACGTGACCTCAACACCAATTCGTTTCCCTGCCAAATGCAGCGAGGAAAGTGACGTCACATGACATGGTGTCACGTCACCTATGAACAAATTCAGTTTCTCCGCTAGATTTAGCGGAAACATTAACGTCACGTGACCTCAACTGCAATTAATTCCCCGCTCAGTTTAGCGGGAAAACTGACGTCACGTGACCTCAACACCAATTCGTTTCCCTGCCAAATGCAGCGAGGAAAGTGACGTCACATGACTTGGTGTCACGTCACCTATGAACAAATTCAGTTTCTCCGCTAGATTTAGCGGAAAAATTGACGTCACGAGACCTCAACTGCAAATATATTCCCCGCTCAATTTAGCGGGAAAACTGACGTCACGTGACCTCAACACCAATTCGTTTCCCTGCCAAATGCAGCAAGGAAAGTGACGTCATATGACTTGGTGTCACGTTACCTATGAACAAATTCAGTTTCTCCGCTAGATTAAGCGCGAAAAATTGACGTCACGTGACCTCAACGGCAACATAATTCCCCGCTCAATTTAGCGGGAAAACTGACGTTACGTGACCTCAACACCAATTCGTTTCCCTGCCAAATGCAGCGAGGAAAGTGACGTCACATGACTTGGTGTCACGTCACCTATGAACAAATTCAGTTTCTCCGCTAGAGTTAGCGGAAAAATTAACGTCACGTGACCTCAACTGCAATTAATTCCCCGCTCAGTTTAGCGGGAAAACTGACGTCACGTGACCTCAACACCAATTCGTTTCCCTGCCAAATGCAGCGAGGAAAGTGACGTCACATGACTTGGTGTCACGTCACCTATGACAAATTCAGTTTCTCCGCTAGATTTAGCGGAAAAATTGACGTCACGAGACCTCAACTGCAATATGATTCCCCGCTCAATTTAGCTGGAAAACTGACGTCACGTGACCTCAACACCAATTCGTTTCTCTGCCAAATGCAGCGAGGAAAGTGACGTCACATGACTTGGTGTCACGTCACCTATGAACAAATTCAGTTTCTCTGCTAGATTTAGCGGAAAAATTAACGTCACGTGACCTCAACTGCAATTAATTCCCCGCTCAGTTTAGCGGGAAAACTGACGTCACGTGACCTCAACACCAATTCGTTTCCCTGCCAAATGCAGCGAGGAAAGGGACGTCACATGACTTGGTGTCACGTCACCTATGAACAAATTCAGTTTCTCCGCTAGATTTAGCGGAAAAATTGACGTCACGTGACCTCAACTGCAATATAATTCCCCGCTCAATTTAGCGGGAAAACTGACATCACGTGACCTCAACACCAATTCGTTTCCCTGCCAAATGCAGCGAGGAAAGTGACGTCACATGACTTGGTGTCACGTTACCTATGAACAAATTCAGTTTCTCCGCTAGATTTAGCGGAAAAATTGACGACACGTGAACTCAACTGCAATATGATTCCCCGCTCAATTTAGCGGGAAAACTAACGTCACGTGACCTCAACACCAATTCGTTTCCCTGTCAAATGCAGCGAGCAAAGTGACGTCACATGACTTGGTGTCACGTCACCTATGAACAAATCTAGTTTCTCCGCTAGATTTAGCGCGAAAATTGACGTCACGTGACATCAACACCAATTCTATTCCCCGCTAAATTTAGCGGGGAATAGAATTTAATAGAATTTAATCCGTTTAAAAAAAATCTGAAAAAATTGCGTTTTCGTGCTCTGACACTGCAATTTACCCCCAATGTGTATCTATAAGTCTTGCATTTGTCTTAAGAAAAGAGTGCAATAAGAACTCAACATAAGTTAAAAATAACATATAAAAACAAAAATATATCCCGTGGCTCGTACGGAGTCAGGTCTTCTTAAAGCAAAAGTGAAAAAAAAGCTTTCTTACGGGCCATTGGGGCGTTTCGTTGGACGGTCACGAGACGGGAAACAACAGCAAAGTCAAAGATATTTTTTTATAACTTATTTTTGCTTTTGTTTAATCAAACGCTCCATTGGCTCTTCTTTTTTTTTATGTTGTCATAAAAAAGAATGCTTACCTCTCTGTTCGTCAAACCCTTCCTAGATAAGAAAGCCGTAGTGCTAAATGATATGGCGTCATCAGAGAAGGCCATCGCTAGGCACAGATTGGACACGACGATTGCGTCCACGTTCGGCTCAAACTTGACTCGAAGCCGAGAGCTGACGCAGCAATCGTTTCCAATCTGTATCCAGCGTTGGCCTTCTCTAATGACGTCATCTCATTCAGCACTACAGGCCTTATCTTCTAGGCAGTGTTAATTAAACCACAAAAGAACACTTTTTTTAATTAGGCACTTTTTTTTTATTTTCCCCAAATAAATGCACCACCTCTTCGCACCTTTGTGATAAATTAAAACGTCGCAGCGTGCCCACACTCTATTCTACAAAGAGGCGCCACCCTAAAATAAGGTACCAAAAGCCTCGCGGTACCTTTTGAAATAACAGTATGCTTTTTTCACCCAAACCTTGTCTGAGGCTGAAATTTTGTTTTTGCTTATTGCGATTGTGTTGCCAGCTGCTTGTCACAAGGTTGGTCCGTGATTGGAATGACATCATTCGAAAAGGTGGTGTGCGAGAACCGCGTTTACGCAACTTCTGTTTCGAAACTTCAAGACGTCAAAAATTGTCATATCGTTAACACACACAAAAAAAAAAAGAGTAAGAATAGAAATATGTTTAGCGCCTTGAGGTACACAACACTGAAATAAAATACATTTAAAAAAGTGTTAGGTTTATTATTTTATTACGCGGCGTAAATGAATAAAATTTCGCAAAAAGTTCCAGGTAACGTTGTATCCTTCCACGATAAAACAAATTTAGATAAAGGCTAACTTTCTTTCCAAGCTAATTTATCTCTTATGCATTATCGACTACAACTTTTACCCACCACACTCAAAAAAAAAAAAAAAAGACATGCCTTTAGGGCGTTCGATTTTTCCTACTCCTCAGTGTGCAAAAATTCGAGGCGTGTTTTGTGGTTTCGACATCGCGGCCTCTCAAGTTCCTCGTCTTCCTTTCTTGCTTTTTTCCGGCGGTGTTTTCACTCTTCCTACTTCTTAATCTGTCCCCTCTTTCTTCTCAGAAGGTTGCAAATCAGCTCCTCAACTTTCAATTTATGTTATTCCTCTCTCTCTCTCTCTTTCGCTTTATCTTCCTCCTTCCTTTTTAAACCTTTCTGGTGAGTGCAGCGCTAGGCACTGCCCTTTCCCTTTTTTCCTCCTGGTTTTTTCTTCTCGTTGTTTTTTTTGTTTTTTTTTTTGTTTTTTTACCATGAACACTCTTCAGCCTGACTTATATTAATTCATGAAAATCAAACTTCAGTCTCTCTCTCTTTCTCTTAATTCCTTTCCCACTCTCTTCAATTTTGCTTCTTTCGTTTTTCATTTTTTTTTCCGATAAATGTTCCTTTTTCAGCTAAATTTGAGAAGGGTTGTGTGCGACCTAAATCTTCCGCCTGGCTTGCTTGCTTGTATAAGATTTGCTTTAAAAAAATAAAGTTCTATCAAATCGATATCCGCTGGGTTTTTGACGATCGTTAGATGTTCTTTCTTAATCTTTCTCAATATAAAATTTTTTTCATTATTATTTGCTTTATGGACGAAAGAAGTCGAGAGCTACTGCCGCCAAAACGGAAAAAGGCGCTCGTTGGCACGGTCTTCTGACCATCTCGACGTGGGCTCAAATCACTTGACATTTCTGAGGTGTCTCCTCAGTAAGAGGAGTATTTCGTTCTCTTGACGCGAAATATGTAGCTTCATTACAAGCGGAGTAAAGAAATATATATTTCTTTATATATTGGCTGGTTCATTAACGTGAGAGAAACGAGCCAAAGTTTGTGAGAGGTAATTTTTGAAGCAAAAAAGGCAGCAGTTTTTTTGCTTTGTTTTGTCTGAAAAACGGCGTTTCGCTAAGATAGAGATTTTGAAGAACTAAGCATCTTAATGAAAGTCTCTCAGCTTACTCAAATTCCCGCTACCACCTTCCTAATACGTTTCTGTTTTTCTATGTAAAAAAAAAATGTTAAAGCGAATGAAATTGTTGATTCGAGTGTTTTCAATGAGCCGATGTAACCAAGAAATTTAAAGAATTACCGTTGACCTCCATACCCAAGGTCCTAATATTTGTGCATTACCGCACCTTGGATATATTTACGATCATCTCAAAATTGTTTGGAAGACATTAAACGGTCGTTTCAGGGAGTGAAGAAGATTTGTTTTTTCTTTTCAGTTTTCCCACGAAGGTTTGCGAAAATATTTACGTCACGTGACCCGGCGTCACGCGACATAATAACGTGACGCGACGTAACGGTGTCACGTGACCTGTATTCGTCGCGGTGACACGCGATCAACGTTACTAGATTACCTCAGTTGTGGAACTCCCACGGAGGGGGGTACCCCCCCTCACTCACCTCAATCCGCCAAGAGTCATTCGAAGCGCCATCTATATTTTCGTTTCATAACTGTGCATTCTAAAGAGCACAGCTGAAGCGCCAAATGGCGATCACAACTCCGCCATTTCTCCCGCAGTGGTCACTCTACGAACTGCACGTGACATCTATTTTGGCTTCAATCGGGTTCCACCCCCGTCTCCCTAGCGGACGCGCCGCGAAATACCCCCACAGTTAAAATGCGCCTAGGTCGGGACGCGCTACCTGAAATCCCCGCTGAGGTATGGTTGTATAAAAACAATATTAATTGTGCTGCAAAACCTTGAAAACTAAAAATTTTAGAAAACATCACCCGCCCCCATTTCGTACTAATCTCCAATAAAAGTTACTACAAAAAGAGTTTTTTTCGTTGGTTTTTACGTTTCTAGTGACGTTGAAACGAACGTATCCCGATTCAGTTACCAAAGCAGCCGTCCGGCGGCGCGTCGAGCGAATCTGGGCGAGTCGTGGTGAGTGAGGGGGGGTACTGTTCGTGCATGCAGCGTCTATGAACAGTTCCGTAACTGAGTTAATCTAATAACGTTGCACGCGATACTACATGACGTCCCGCGGCGTCGATTTCTCGAGATGCTGCGCTCTGGTGTCCGCACCCTAAAAAAAGAACCTTATTTTTACACCCTTTGTTCCATATAATGCACCCCAAAACTTCAGTTTGACGTACAGGGCACCAGTGGCGTAACTAGATATGACGGCGCCCATGGCAAATGAAATTTCGCGCCCCTCATGATGATAGTGATAATGATATCATCATCATCATCATCATTATATTATTATTATGGGTGGACTCGGCTTGGCGCCCCCTTCCAAGTGGCGCCCGGGGCACTTGTACCCCCCTGCCCCCCCCCCCCCCCCCCCCCCCTAGTTACGCCACTGCAGGGCACTGACGTTGAACCGACGGTACCAACTTTCACGAGCGGCATCATAGCTCATAGCCGACTGGTACAGCCACGTACAGCTAATCGAAATAGCTAATGCAAGTGTGACTGACTGCAAAAAAAATAATCTTTTTTTTTTTTTTTTTTTTTTTTTTGGGGGGGGGAGGTGCACTATTGCAAAACCTTAATTTTTGTGTTTGCGTGTGCGTGTGTGTGTTTGTAGTCTTTGATACATACTTCAGCTGTTTACTATATTATATCGCACCGTTATCAAGCCCCTCGTAAAAGTTGGGGCCGTCAATACAGCGCCAAAGGGATGTACATCGAACTGAAATTTTGGGGTGTATTATATGTGAAAATGGGTGTAAGGCTACGCCCTTCTTTTCTTTTTTAAAGTGCGATCACCAATTAAGCCGCATCAAAAGTGCATCATCAAGGCGTTTATGGTTGTTAAACGTTTGCTATCACCAAGTAAACCAATCACGCAGAGAAAAATTGCTAGGCGGAATTGTGTCACATACGTGAAACGTTCTATCATCACGTGATATCAAGTCACTGGACGCCAATTTCCTCCCCGCTAAATGTAGCGGGGGAACTGAATTAGTGTGCAGGTCACGTGACGTTAATTTCTCCGCTACATTTAGCGGGAGACTGAATTGGTGTATAGGTCACGTGACGTTATGTCATGTCAGATGCCATGGCTTCGCGAAATCCGGAGCAACAGCCAAAGAACGTTTCCCAAGTCGAAAAGCACAGGATCACCTCGAATTCGCTGGGCGTGATAGGGCGTACACGTGAAAAGACGACGTGCTCCGTGACGGTGCACTTTTGGCAGTTCCCGACTGGCTCTATCAAATTGTACCGTTGGCTGCGGTCGCGAGCTTAAAAGTGAAACCGCGAATATAGGCTTACCTTAGAGACGTTAAAACCCTACCAAAGCACCACCACCGCCACCACTCCCCGAGTTCGTGGTGGTTGTACCCCACAACGGGCTCCCTGGGCAGTCTATTAGAAGTATAATCGACTGCCCAGGAGCCTCTTGTGGGGTACAACCAATCACCAACTCGGGAGTGGTGGCGGTGGGGGTGCTTTGGCAGGGTTTTAACGTGCTCTCAGCTGAGAGCGCAGGGGGTGTAAGGCCGCTACACGCACTCTCGGAAGAGGCACAAGTCGCCAAAAACTTCTCGTTCAAGCGTATCTCGTATCGCGCACCTCACTCTCGAATTAATATAAACTTGTCCTTTGTCGCTCCGACAAACCTGAGTGCATGTTTATTGGAGTGATATCAGAGCGCGTGCATCGCCCCCCGAAATCACTAAAAAACGTAAAGCTGAAACTTTTTTTTTTTTAATGTGTGCCAAGCAAACACATTAGTTAACAAAGTAAAACTACTTCAATAAAATTTAGTGTTCCCGTATCGATAAAGACTATTGATATAACGTGGAATTTATGGCCCATAGATATGATATTATATCGATAATTTCCCAGTATACTTTAACAATTCATTCTGCCTCTACATTAAACCGATTATTCGATCAAATTAAGAATTGCCGATTAGCAAGTTAACATCTCGTAATTGGTGTGTAGCCCTACACTCGTTTGTCAGATCAAGAAAAAGGAGACCGATTTGCGCGTTCTTCATACGCTCCGCGAGGTAGTTCTTGCCAGATTTGGTTGTCGAAGGAAGAGGCGATGATTTTGGCTTTTGAAACGAGTACGTCTTGATTAGATAACATAATGCTAATCGAAATTAAACATAACGCCTCCTAGTTCAACGCAGGAATGACGAAGTTTGTAACGTACCGCGATGAGCCGGACTTTTGTTTTTATTCACTACGGTTCTTTAAGTAAATACCAGTACAGTTCGATTTCGAAATCCGGCCGCGCTCAGAATGATTCAGTCTAGTGCCACTAAATAAGCTACGCTTCAGAGTAATGACACTTCGCCATATTGTGTCTTAAAATCATGGTTGCCAGTTATCTGAAGCTTTATCTGAAATCACAGGAAACGCTTTTCCGCCCTGCACAAATGTTTAAACAGCTCGCGGCAGAGCAAAGCAATATTAGATGACCTTTCTCACACCGAATCTAATGCTGAGGAAGTCGCACTTTTGAATTATGACGATCGGCAGTTGCGTCTGCTCTGCATACGAGCCAAAATGGCGGCGCCCACAACAATGTTGGGGAACGGGGTGCCGATACTCTAAGCGCAGCTCGTTTAGTGGCTCTAATTCAGTCCTTCTCTCTTATACAGCGAGAGTATACTGCAAGAAATATTAGGTTCCTTCGATTGACCAGCACCGGTGCTGAAAAGGGTAGGGCGGTGTACTTCCGGTCGCACCTCAATGCGCATACCGGAAGTACGCCGCCATACGCTTTTATGCACCGGTGCAGGAGGATTCAGGTTAATACAACGAGCCTGTACTATGCTTCCCTCAAGGCACAATTTCGTCGCAAATAAAAACAAAAAAACACACCTGACAAAGACACTAATATACGTGGCTTCCTTTGACGTCACATCCGTGGCTGGTGTGTGACGTCATCTTTAGTGGATCCCCGACAGACGCGTCTGCCGCTTTGCGGCGTCTCTCGTCAAGCCTCGGCCTGTTGGCCACTTGGGGCGGGTCGGGGTACCACTAAAGATGACGTCATGCACAGGCGTTGCCCTCTCTACGTGGTATTTTGGCTGAGCGCGTACCTTCTGCAGCGTACACACATTTCGCAACACCGAATGTGTTTTTGTTTTTTCTCGGCAAGAGCAAGTAGGATCGACCAAGAATATTGACCACCCGCACGGAGCGATGACGTCACGTGAAATCTACGTATATACCAACCAACGTTATTAGATTACCTCAGTTGTGGAACTCCCGCGGAAGGGGGTACCCCCCCCCCCCCCCCCCTCACTCACTACAATCCGCCTGCCGTCGTTCGAAGCGCCATCTAGATTTTCGTTTCATAACTGTGCGTTCCAAGGGGCACAGCTGAAGCGCCATCTAGGCGCCGTGCTTCGAAACGTACCAACGTTACTCCACTAAGTTGGGAAACTCTCATAAAGACTGCTCTGAAATAGTGGCACCGATCCGTACTCGAGAACCAAGCTAATGGCGATCACAACGCCGCCATTTTACCCGCAGCGGCCACTCGAGGAACTGCACGTGGCATCTATTTTGGCTTTAATCGGTCATTTCGGAGCCGAAACAGATACGGTGGAAGGGGTTTAGGGGTACCACCCCCGTACCCCAAGCGGACGCGCCGTAAAATACCACCGAAGTTAAAATGCGCCTAGGTCGGGACGCTCTACCTGAAATCACCGCTAAGGCATGGGTGTATAAAAACAATATTAATTGTGCTGCAAAACCTTGCAAACTAAAGATTTTAGAAAACATCACGCGCCCCTCATTTTGTACTAAACTCCAATAAAAGTTACTACAAACAGATTTTTTCCGTTGGTTTTTACTCAAAAACATGTTTTCTAAAAGCTCAAGGTGACCACAGTAAAGACAAATGATAAAGAGTGGCGTTGTTGTCGTACTTAGCTCGGTCTTGGTGGACGTCAGCGGATCAGGTTTCAACAGTGAGTTTCCCAACTGAGGGTTCTAGTAACGGTGAAACGTACGTATCCCGATTCCTATAGAATGCATAGAATACACTGCAGTTACCAAAGCAGCCGTCCGGCGGCGCGTCGAGCGACGCCAGGCGAGTCGTGGTGATTGAGGGGGGGTACTGTTCGTGCATGCAACATTTATGAGCAGCTCCGTAACTGATCGAGCTAATCTAATAACGTTGACACCAACGCGCGGCTGTGACGTCACGCCTCTGCGGCGGCGCTGCCGTCGCCACGGAGCGTGCGCAGACGCTTTCACCTCACTCGAATCTGGTTTCTAGATGGATAGTTGTCAATGGCTATACCCTTTGTAACGGGCGGTAGCTTGCGCCACCTAGTCGCAAGCGCACTGCCCACACCTGGTGTGAGCGAACGCGGGCTCGTTTCTAAACGGCGCATTGGCCTATGCGGAGAGAAAGTGGTCTGCTTCTTGCGCGGGAGTTGCGGTAACGTCAAAATGACGCCGAGCTTCGATTGGCTTTGATTGAAAAGATGGTGGATAGATTTCAACGCTAGAGACTATTTTTTTTTCAACCAGCCAATAAGAGCTCGGCGTTCGGACATCACTGCAAACCCCCTGTGCAAGAAGCAGTCTAGAAGTTTTGGCGCGACACAAGGGACAATCACAAGGGAATAGACACGGACAAGCGCAAAAAATAACAAACTTCTAGACTGCATCATGAACCAACTAGGCCAACAACAAGTTTTAATTGACTACATTCCTGTGCAAGAAGCAGACGATCTTGCGCTCCATATAGATTGTACAGGGAGATAACGCATTGTCTTATGCAACGTCTACAAGACCCCGCACATTTTTCTCTTTGTCCGCTCAATTTGTTGCTACATATTGCCGTATGACTTTCATTGTCGTAGTTGTTGTTGTTTACGCCGAATATTGTGGTCCCTCTAATCTTTGCTTATTGTTTTCTGGTCGTTTTCGTGTCTCTCTTGCGCATAAATAAGCCACCCAAAAATACATTCTTAATGCGACCAAGATCGGGAAACGCGCTGTTAGTTATCAAAATACGTGTCCCAATTTCGCTGTAATTTCTTAGAAGAACGAGGGGTTTGTAAACAAGCTTTTGTACTTTCTCTTTGGGATTAAACCGAGCAAAACACATCGACTGCGTCTTCAGAATCGACCGAAACGAAAAAAAAGGATGCACTCCTAAGGAACACAAACGTCGACAGCGTTAATCCAATAGGCTGCTGTCACAACCACGCAGCATGGAAGGACTCAAGAGCTTAAAGTCTTTGCATTAAAGAGATAAAAAACAAAACAGAAAGAAATGTTAGTTTCTAAGCCACTGGGAAGAAGATGTAGCCAGCGGCTATACTTAGCTTGCTCGGAACCACCCAAACTCTTGACAAAGGCAGGGCGAGTCGTTTCACCGTAACTTGGCAAAGAGCGAGCGCCACGGCCCCCTCGGAGCCAATCAGAGAGACGGATGCGAAGCACGTGACCCCAAGCCGTCGGGAAAGAGGTGAAGGAAGAACTCTCTTTTCCGGACCCCTTTTTGTGCGTCCCAGACGTCGCTTTTGTCCCCCCAGAAGATTAGTAGGTCCCTCGAAGTTCATGCAAAGGTGGCTTTCCTGTCTCTCCCACACGTCCCTTCAACAGCACTGCGCGCAAAGAGTATGAGGTAGAGTAAAGTCATGGTGTCTCCCTCCGACGTGCTGATTGGCTCGCTTTGACCGTAGCCTTCACCGCTTGCCAAGTTGCGCTGAAATGAAGTAACGAGGAAAAAAAACACAAATCTAAAGAGAGCAATCAAATGTAAGAGAGTGCAAAGAATAGAAGGTGCGATATCGACAGGGGACTTGAAAACCAGAGAGAAAGCGATGTGTCGAAACACCCAGATTGGAAATGTTGCTTTGTGTTATTTGCGAGCGTCTCTCTTTCGATCGCAAAGGCGCAGATTACTTTATGACCCTGTTTGCTGCGATTCTATGGGTCCCCTTTGCGTCGGAATGGGCGGTAAGTTCGTGCCTCAGTTGTTTGGTAGGTTTGTTCTTCGCATTCTTTAGAAAAAAAAAAAAGAAATTGAAGTAGAAACTGGTTATGTGTAAGATTAAAAGATTCCTACGTATCAAAGGTGGGTACTAAATAAATATCCAAAAAGTGGGCAAAAAAAAAAAAAGAAAACGTGGTTCGGTTCAAATGCCTGACATTTGACGTTCTGCAACATTAAACCAGTGTTGCTGGTAGCGCGTTACAAGTAAAGACGTTACCGGTAACGCATCCCTTTTTGATATTATACTAACGCACTTGTTACGTTTCCAAAACAGTAAGGCATAACCTACTTACGTTACATATTTCGACTAGCGGGTGACGTAGAATACGTTGATCTTCCCAAAACTTCAAAACAATTACGCATATATTTTGTCCGTGTTTTTAGGTGTTAAGTCAGGTGAATTCTTGCACTCATCTTACATACCTTCAAAATTTTGCCTCTTTTCCCCACGCAAAGACTCCCACTTTCGAAAAACCCCAACGCTTGCGCCTTTTGTCTCAGTCAAAAAGTGAAACGTTTTAATTCACAATTAAAAAATACCGGAAGTGTAACGCGCGTTACATTTTATCTGTACCGGTAACTGTAATGCGTTTTTTAAGTAACCTAGGGCCGTAACGCGTTCCTTTTGTTTGCAGGTAACGAGTGACATATTTCGTTTCTTTTCCTTGTTGGTAAAAGCTACAACGCCGCGTAAAACCCGTTCTCGTTAAGGTTACCTATGTTATCGTAGTTATATTGTTACTAGAGATGAAATGCTTTATTACGTAATAATTTCTTGAGCATCTGTTTGCCCCTTCTCACTTATTTGTCAATTTACACTGATCCAACCTCTTCTATAAGCACTGCCATCCTAAACCTGTGGCCGCACGGCGGCATTGAAAAAATGACGATACAAGCAGATGTTTGAATCGCAATTATGACGCTTGATTGCTTTCTAAAAATATATATTATACGCAAATATACAGAATAGAAATGATATTCATCTTAATAAAAAAAAATATATGAGTATATTAGAATTTGTTTTCGCTGGAAACGCGACGTTTTTGGCCGTACATGGTTTGGTAGTACAAATGGGCAGTGTTTAATGCTGGACCGAATTGGTTCAAGTTTTTAAAGGGGCCCTGCAATGATGTTTTTACTAATTTTTAATTTGCACCAAACCTAAGCGCACTGAACGTAGTAACTTAATGACACTTTTCTTTTCTCGAATTTCGCTTTATTTTAAAAGCTATAGGCAAATTAAAATTACAAAAACAAGCAAAAAATAACCTCCTTCATGACGTCCTTGGTTGCTTGAGTGGGCGTGAACATAGACGAGAGGTAGTGAGCTGAGCGAGCGCTCACGACTGCCGCACTCCGTGTCGACGGCGCGAGAGGGCGCCAATAAAGCGTGTTCTGGATAGGTTGTATGTAGCGGGCAGCTAGAGCGGCTCTCATTGCATTTGCTGCGCGATTAAACACTAATTCGGCATGACACTTCATTGGCCACAAACGACAGCAAACACGGGGTAAAGATCAGCTCAGAATGGGAGCCACTTCGCGCTGCCATACCGCGAAACGGCCAAACCGCCAGACAAAGCTGCTCGCCGAAGGCCTTGGGAGCGCTCAGAGCCGGTCGGATCCTTCAGTCCCTACGACCGCAGCGCCGCCGCATACATCCGGGACCTTTCTGTGTCGGCGCCTGATCCCACTACTCCTTTCTAGTATGCGCCGCCTTTTCCACCGCTTGGTGGTGAGTATGTCGACGGGTCATTTCTTGTTTCCGTACTTTATAAACTGCATTTGTTTCTTTTCTGATCTAAAATACTGAACAAAAACTACTTTTATAAATAATTGAAACGGTTCGCGCCACTTACATTTTGTATTTCGACTAAAAAGAAGCTTTTAGCGGCTCTGACCAGTAGTAAGCCCAGGACCTAAGACGTTACATTACGCGCGCTTTCGGTACCGCGGGTCGCCCCCGTCAGTGGAGGAGGTTTCCGCGTCGTCCGGTTAAAATATGACGCACTGATATTTTGTTACTCTCTCCGTGCCCGCTGGCTTGCCCGAACCCCAAGAGACGTGGAAACTGCAAAAAAGGTAGACGCTTAATTATGATTGCAGGGCCCCTTTAAGAGGTGTACATAAGGAGTGCTTGCTTTGCATATCGTGACCCTTTTTTTCATTTTATATTGAGAGCTATATTTCTTGCAAACTAGGCTTCATGTGAGTAAATTCACGATTGATTTCACAATAACTACTCGGGTCTTAAGCCTCAAACTTTTGTAACAGTTGTTAATGGGTATAACCTCCAAATGGGTGTCAAATTTCATTAAGATTGATGTTGAACGTCTCTTGTAAGGCTCGCGTGAAAATTAATAAAATGGCGAAAATAGGCAAACACTGTTTCGTAGTACAGATGCACCGCCGTTAGTTTTCAACACAAGGTGTCCGAACTTCTGTCAGACAAGCCTAAATATACGCTGTTTGCATATCGTGGCCAGTTTTGTTTTTTCAAACTTTGCGTCTAGTGTTCCTGAAAAAAAAAAGTTTGAACTGCAGAGAAATATGCACCTTCTTGAGACACAAAAAGGTAATTTTAATATATACATGTATATATATATAGTGAACGAAGAGGGGAGAAGGTGATTATTAAATTTATTGCATTAAAGTTAGGGAAAGGGAAAGGGAAAGAGAGCTGGCGAAAAATCCCCGTTCCTGGCCCAATTTTTCGCCAGCTCTCTTTCCCTTTCCCTTTCCCTAACTTTAATGCAATAAATTTAATAATCACTTTCTCCCCTCTTCGTTCACAATATTACTACGGCTGCCCTTGTCAATCTTCACTCATTCCCATTATATATATATATATATATATATATATATATATATATATATATATATATATATATATATATATATATATATATATATATATATATATATATATATGTTTTACCGCTTGAAAGATACTGTTAGTGTAAACAAGATAGATTATTATCGCGTATACAGATTAGCTGCTTGTGATATCAGTAAACGTTGCTCAGCTTTTACTAAAGTCAGCAAAAAACGTAGTAGCAGGTTCTTTTGGAATTTTTATGGCCGGTTGTGCCATCTGTTTAGTTGTGACCAAAATAGAAGAACTACTTCTTCAGAAAAATTTCTAGGGTGGCGCTGATTTTGTCCTTGACATATAGACGATTTTCAGCAAATGTGCATGGGCGCAGCCATGACTGACCTTTCCTTTCTCTTCCTCTTATTTGGTTCGCTTCACCTCATCCCCGTTGTCGCGAGACAATTAATTGAGTCCTATACAGAACAGCGTTATGTCCAAAAAGTTGTCTTGGGGTTATTTCGTTATTACACATTGTATCGGCTGGGCATCTCAGTGAGGTAGCAAAAAGCCAGTTGTTGCGACTCAAATCTTATGCTTGGAAAAAGGCATCTAATAAACCCCTTTCCCGCGAAGTTCGCTACAAAAAGTGTTGCACGATGGGCGAAACCCTCCCTAGGTCGTCTTTCTTTGGATTAAGTTTTCTTTAATTTATTAAAATAAGAGTAGTGTTCGACGATGAACTTTGACGGTGTTGGTTTAATAAACGACTACTCCAAGCTTCCATTGTGCTTTTTACACCCACCATGAATTCTGTACTCTACAACTAATGATAAGCAGCCAGGATCACAACTCGTGAAGTTTCTTCGCGCTTCACTTTCGTTCTTGTAAGTGCCCGCATTCAGCCTTGCGAAATAAAATTACGCGAAATTATCTGTGCTGCCCTGCCATGTTCTTCTATGGCTGGGATAAAGAGCCGCTTCTCCTGCGGCCTTCGCTCTCGCCTAAGAGCAATGGAACTTTTTTAGCCGCGTGGGGGACGGGGTGCGACCACACTACCTTGCCCAACACTGCCTGAGCTATCTTGAACAAGTGTTCCCCGATCACTGCGATTGAAAATATGTGCCGATGTGCTTATCGGAAGTGTATTGAGGGGATTAAATTATTTTTCGTCTTACGATAATAAAACGCTTGTCTGTAGAAACTCGTTTCTTGAAGAGACGAAGAGGAAGTGGTTTTCCGCAAAATCCCTGCAGGCGAACGGCCTCATGACCTGTCTGTCTAATTACTCCAGAAACTTCTCCAGCACTTTGAGGTGGACGTGCCTCTCGGAAGGAATTAAAGCGCTGTAGGAAGGTATGGTTAGAGCGACCCCTTCGAGCTGCGGCTGCAGGGATCAACCACTCCCCGTGCAAAGTCCGTAAGAGGTTGCACCTGTGCACCTGTTCCCTCTAGCCCGGCCATTGTTTTTCCAGCTGCTGAACGAGGCAAGCACGTTTTCATTAGCACACTGGGCTTCAAACCTAAACTCATAAGGAGGTTAACGCGGAGGGAAAAATTGCGCCGCAGAACACAGGGATCGTCGACTCGGACCACATCGCCGTCCTTTGCGATCTGGATGAGCATCGTACCGGCGTGGTAAATATCTCGCCAACATCGAAGACACCAGGGGGGCTATGTTGCGCTTTTTGGACTCCCAGGAGACTAGGGAGAGGGAAGTGACGTCAACAACGCAGCAAATGCAGATTGGATGTTGATTTTGTTTTCTTCTGTCAACATCCAATCTGCGTTTCTCTAGTCGTTGACGTCACTTCCCTCTTCCAAGTCTCCTGGGAGTCCAAAAAGCGCAACATAGCACCCCAGGCGCCTCTTGGGATAGTTTAAATTTCTCCTGCATAATCATTCAACAACAAATTACAAAAATGGTGTCCAAAGAAAGGTTTAATTTTATTCCTCGCGTAAAATATTCAATCATCTCCTGGACTGTTTATAACCGGAGTTACGTTGAAAAACTACCCGTAGCCCAATAGACCCACAGCAATTTTTTTTTAATTTAATGGCGCTCATAACGCGTACCCCGGGCGAGCATTTGAACACACTCTTCCTTGAGGCTCTCAACAAGAGCTACTGTCGTGCTGCGCCATCTCACGGCGTTTGTCAGAAATGGGAGCGAACCTTCGGCACATTCGCTCTGTGGCAGCTCTGGCGAGGCGGTGCCGTTCAGAAAGCTCTGTCTTCTTCGACCGTTGTGTAGACCAGCTTTTTGACCATGGCAAAATAACAAAAAAAAAAGATACTGTTTTGAATTATTGGTATCTACCTGATGTAAAGGTCACCGTAGTCATTTATTTCAGGGGAGTTCCAGTCACGTGACCCACACGGTTGTAAATGGTTCATCCTTTAGTGCAGGGGCCTCCAAACCCCGGCCTGCGGAAGCGTTCCAGCAGGCCCGCGGGTGGCCGCGGTCTTTCCAGTGACGACCGGCTCGCGGCGCGCTGTTACAAATAAAAAAAGGCTCGCTTAAAAAAATAATAATAATAACGGCGCCGCGACGCACACAAAAAGCGCAAAAGAAGACATCAGAAGGAGTGAGAGAAAGGCGCATCCAAACGCTGGATCTCTCGCCATATTATTCATTGTACATTTCCATTACCAGCATTTCTATTCGTACTCCCAAGCTTCATGTCTATGATCAAATTCATTCGTGCTCGCATGCATATCGTGCTCAGTATCCTCGGTCATTACTCTTGCATATTGTCATCGTGAGATGTACCATTTTCACTAGCATTCTGCACACCGTGTGAATATGTCCAAGTTCCTATGCGCTTTGATTTTTGCCTGGTGAGTTCTCTGGGTTACAATTATTTTGTGATGTCCTAATGGGCGACATTAAGAAAATAAACGTTTTTTTATCTGTGCTCTAGCTTAACATTCTCTATTGAAATACTTATTTAGGCTTATTTATTTTGCATTTCCTCGTTTATATTGTCTTAAATATATACTGCTGCCCTCGAGACTGCGACAGGTCCCAAATCCGGCCCCTTAGTCAAAACGTTTGGAGACCCCTGCTTGAGTCAGGAAGCAATATCTAAAGAAGCTTTCCTAAGCCCTCTGGCGCACACGTCTTCCCATTCTTTCCGTTGACCTTTTCGGCGATCGAGTGGGCAATCCCCGTGCACCTCTGGCCCACAAATACCCAATATTGTCTTCCATCTGTTGACAATACACTCCACGTCAATAACAATACACGTGCCGAACATCCGCGTCAGGGGACATGCGCCGCCAATCGGAACAAGAAGGAGTCTAAGCCTTTCCTCAGAGTTCGCCGAGCCTGTAATCCCCGACTCAGATGTAAGCTGTCTTTGCCTTTATTTGTTTACCTATCTGTTTTATTGGGAAGCTCAAAGAAGACAATATCGGTTCTTGTGCTGGACAGGACGAGGGAAGGAATCAATATAGACCTTTTCCGTTTGTTCTCGTCCCCATCCACCTGGTACGCATATCTGGTATGGGCGACGAAAAAAATAATAAAACAGCTCAACCTGCAAATAGTAAAAAAAAATAAAGGGGAGGCAAAACGAGAATGGGTGGCGGTTACGCTTATGTCCTAGACGTATTCCATTGGCTTGAAGACGGAAAAACGGTGTTTTCGCCCATACTGGAAGTAACGATATTTTGAGATGGCGGCGCCCTTCTGGAGAAAGGTCTACAAACAAAAGCAACAAAAGTTACTTGTCTGCATCTCGAGCATCGCTTTGGCACATTACAGCAGCACCGTATTTTCCGCTTCGTCATAGTTACTACTTCAATTCGCGGGCCACTTGCAAGCCAATTGGCGACACGCGCGACCGAAAGGAGTCGCTCTGGTCGGCTTTCCACGATTGACCAAACGCTCGCTATGAAGTCTGGATTATGACAAATTCTACTTTCGAGGATCAACTTTGAAAGTGTCGGTTTAGTGACGCAATGACTCCAAGCTTCCACCGGGCTGTTTAAGAGGTATTCACACGGAAAAGAAATTTCTCCATTTGCTCCCCATTTGCATCACGTGGTAACAACACCACGCCTTTGCGGGAAGCCGCGCTAACGTAGACATCTAAATAATTAGAAAAAGGGGACGACGCAGACGGGTCAATCTTTCAACTTCAACTACATCTATGTTTGACCTCAAGCTAGTGTTGGAACTAACGCGTTACCAGTAAGGACGTTACTGGTAAGGCGTCAGTTTCTTTTACTAACGTACTCGTTCGAATCCCAAAGGACTAACGATCGAGGAAAGTAATGTCGTTATTATTTTACGGTATCTGGTATCAAATTACGTTATCCGTTACTCGTTACTTTTGATTAAAAATGGCCGCATGATAGTTTGAAAGTAAAATAATTTTTATTCTGTACACTACGTAAAAGTGGCAAAGAAACCCCATGCAACAAGCCTATGTATAAAAGGCGTCATTTCGAACTCCCCGGAAGACACTTTTAACGTTCCCACGACCGGGCCCAAAAGGCGCGAGATTTGCGCTCCGCGGAACCCCTAAGCGTCCTTGGTGCAGTCTTTGTATAGACGCTTTGCAGCAGCTGTACAGTGGGCGCCGCCATAAGCGACCTTCAGCTTTTGTTTCGTCTTATTCCGTTTGCTTCACTTCATCATTTCCACAGCAGGACAGGCTGTTGCCACTTTAGATTCTATACTGTGTCCTTCTCCCCTGCATTGACCTTTGTGGAGGCTCGTCAACGCCCGTTTCAGTGACTCGGTATCTCGGTAAGACAAGAGAGGGTCAGCAATGGAGGCGGTAATTTGGCGCGCCCCCCCCCCCCCCCCCCCCCCCTCCCCCGCGCTGCGCTCACACCGCTTCGCGGCAGCAGTCTGCGGCGGCTCATTACAAAAATGTTAACCCACTTGGTCCACCCGTAAACACCGCTTCGCGGCTGCCGACTATTCGCTAAAGTATCTTTCGATAAAAAGTCGGCGTTCATTACAACGTCGTTCGAACAACTGAAGGGGTGTCCAAACAGGACACTACAAAACGCACGACTCCGACAAATCGTGAAAATTGAAGCGTAGGCGTCCGCTTCAATTTTCACGATTTGTCGGAGTCGTGCGTTTTGTAGTGTCCTATTTGGACACCCCTTTATGAGTGCCACCCCCCTGAACAGTCGTCTTGCTGGAAAAAGACATCCGTTCAGAAGGCAACAGTCTGCCGCCGCTCAAAGGATTTTGCCTCAGCGTTCCTAGCTACTCCAGCTGGTCACATCCCTCTCTTCAAAACAAATAAATTCTCGTTCTGTCAATAACAGAAAGGATAAACTATAAGTTTGGAAGCGTTGGCATTCCCACGCTTTGAACCAAAACAAGTGTGTTAGCGGTGGCCGGGTGCTGACGTGTCGCTAATTGCAAATGCGACGTTGGTTCATGAAGGAATAAAATAACGTTAATTTTACCAGATTAACTTAGATTACAGGTCTATTTTGCGTCCGTTACGTGGTGTGCATTCGGTCGTTTTTTCAGAGCGGTTTCTTCTTCCCAGGCAGGTGCTGGCAACGTTCAGTTTTCCGAATCGCGCTCGCGAAGCGTCACGTGCTCGAGGATATACATTACCATAGCCTCCTCTATACTGACAAAGCCTGGCAGATCGCCATGAGACGCGGCCGCCGAAAGTGAAAAGGTAGAGCGGAAGACAAGAGGCATGTAACGGGCGCCCCGTTGCGGCGAGACGCCGAAACACACTTGTCCCGAGCGATGGAATGTCCGCTCGTGCTTCTCGCGTTCCTCGGGCTACCGCTATAGACCATTCTAAAAAAGAGCGTGTGGCCGGTGCCATTTTGAGTGTTCGTGCGTATGGCGCGTTCTTTGCTCGCTTCCGAAGCGACGAACACGCACATGCTGGACTGTGAAGATCGCACGCTGGACTGTGATTTTGTAAACATTGGAAAGGTTAATACTCTGTTTCACCTTGTGTTGTACCGCAGGAAAGACTACAAGCGCGAGCTCCTTGCTCTAGGGCACATCTCGGCGGCACAAGCTCTCGTGCACCAAGGGCAGCTGCCAACGCTATGAGCTCGCGCTTCTAGCCTTCGCTGCGGTACAACGTAAGGTGAAACGGAGTATAGTCTTCTCGTCGGGATCGAAAACTATGTTTCGGGTCCTCGCCGCTGCAAAAGCTGTGCGCTGGATACCAGACTCCCCGAGAAATGCTCTTTGCTACCAGACCCTCGTGCTCCAAATCTGCGAACGGCCACTTTATGGCTCCGTCGTCGAACTGCCAGGCTTTGTGAGTCTAGAGGAGGCTATGACATTACACATCCTGCCGAGGTCAGACAAACAAGCTGGGCTAAACGTCACGTGTTCGAGAAAATGCATTAAACATCCTGCCGACAGTGAATATTTTATTAACCTGATCAATGCAATGTGAATTTCTTTGTTAGCAGTTTTGGCGTTACTGAAATTTTGATATTTTATTATTGTGTGTTCTTTGAATTGTCTATTTATATTGTTTGTCGCTGGCTTGTGCTGTTTGTGTGAGTTTCCAACGTATAAATGTGATCTGTACCCCCACTCCTCTGCTGTAATGCTCCGGCGCTGCAGAGTACAAATAAATAAATAAATTAATAAATGAGCACTCTGAACAAGTGTATTGTTGCCGAAGTTTATAGAGGCGGTTTATTATAAACTGTTGTCATATACTAACAGTGAAACACAAAGTAGCGACAAACTAACCTAAAAGTAACGTCCGTTAGTCATGGCAAGTAACGACTCCAGTATTTCGTTCCATTTGCAAAATGGTAACGGAGCTCTGTAACGCGTTACCTTTTTCAAGCTAAACAGTAACGCAATTTTTGTCACTTATTTTTGATAACGGGCACAACACTGCTTCAAGCACTGTGCCGGACCGGCCGGACCGCTCCGTGGGAAGAAGGGAAGTTTTGCACAGGCAACAATCTTCGCCTTGGCGTGGGATCTCTTCGCAATTTGCGGTATTTTGTTCACGTGTCTGTCTGGCAACTTTACAGATTTTTCTCAGCGGGATACCGGTGGTGGCATTGGGATCGCCCAACGTGTGGCTTGCGTTGTTGCGCATGTCGTCCGAGGCACTCGAGGGATTCTTCGATATTCATCGATGCTGTCCTCGAGCCTCTCCTCATACAACTGGGTTTTGATTCCACGTTCTTTTTGTTGCGTCCACCCATTAAATAATTTTTTTCTTTTTTTTTTCTTTTTTTTTTTTAGCAGGAAGCAGTTCGTACGTTTTTCGGATCTAACAGCGCTGCTGCCAAAATCGTGTCTCGCGGTTTTATGCACGCCTCCATTTTTCTACCCTCGTCAGCGCGTCCCGAGCCTTGTAGTCGAGAGTGAAACGGCTAAATGCGTCTGATAACACATGACATCCTTCTCGGCTACCCGCCCTCCCCGCCGTTCTTGGGAATGCTTGAGTCGGGAAGAGAATCGCACTGGTTCCGTCGATCACTCACGTCACGCACATCCCTCCCCCAAAAAGCATCCACCGTGTGAACCCCCTCTACACACGCCGTCGCAAGTAGTCACTGGCAATCGAGAATCCTGGTCGGGAGGTTGCAGGTAGGAACCGTAAGAGGGAGAGAAACCCAGACATCTCGTCGCTAACAGCCGTAATCGAGGATAGCTTTCGAATCGTCTTAGACAACATCATAAAGCCACGTCGTGACCACAAATGCTTGCTCGACGTCGGAATACACTGAAGTCACTACGGTAATTGAATGCCTAAGCAGAGCATGCACCCATCATGTTCTCGCTTCTTGCTTCGTGATTTGTTTTTTTCGGTGGCGTGACATCATCTACTAATTCGGCTCTCTCATTTGCTGCGGAGCAATAATGAGATCATCGAGTCCCGCCACGTCCCGCACTTCTTGAGCTTCCAGAGACCATGAGCCGACGCTCAATGTAGCATGACCGACAAACTTACCTGTCGTTCTGAAGCTAACATCGAGCACTCTGGTTCATCTTGTACGTTGCGTGCGTCAAATGCGCAGGCCGCGAAGGTGGGAGCGAACATTTTACACGTTCGCTCCGTGGCGAGGCGGTGCCGTTCAGAAAGCTCGTTCTCCTTCCTCCGTGGCGTAGACCTGCAGCTTTTAGACCATGGCTAAAGCTTTTCTTTGCGGGAGCGTTAGCCGAAGGACCTCCTTCCACGCGCTGTATACACCGATACGTTGTTTCACAAACAAGCCCGCGTTTGCACACGCTCGTGCGCAGAAGCCAGAGTTAGCCCGGGAGGAACCGTCTGGGCATGCGCAGTGGCGACAGCAGCGCCACCCCGGTGGCGTGACGTCAGAGGGTTGAGTCAGTGTATGATCAGAAAGGCATTTTGCGGACGAAACAGTCTGTCCTCCACATATACCTTTTGCATCGTGCGTCTCCCATAAAACTAAATATATTTATTTTAATTGTCAGGTTTGATGTCTTCCTTTACTGAAATTAGAGTTTGAACCTTGCTACATTCCTCGTTATTGGAGGCCGAGAGTTCATTTCGAAGGGATTCGAAAGTTACAGCGTAACGAAGCATAGCCGTAGTTTAACCAAAATGTAAAATGGCGGCTGGGGCCATTTTGATTGTTTTTGTAGCGTGAGCTACACTGGCCGAGGTTGAGCAGTTTCGCGTGGCTCGCATAATGAGCCGTGCTCCGTGCTGCGCAAGCGCGAGGAGCAGTGACGTCACACGGCGCACAGCTGGCGTGCCGGAGCAAGGCCGGAGCCGCCGCCGCCGCGGGCTCCGCCGCCACCGCGCGCCCTCGCCGGTTTGGGCAAGCGCGAGGAGCAGTGACGTCGCACGGCGCACAGCTGGCGCGCCGGAGCCGCCGCCGCCGCGGGCTCCACCACCACCGCACGCGCCTCGCCGGTCTGCGCATTCCAGAGGAGTGACGTCATAGCCGCGGCAAACGCACTGGCGCCGCCGCGTGCCCAGCTGTGCGCCTCCGTTGCGCAGTAGCCAAGTCTGACGCTGCACCGGAGCCGCTTGATAGCGCCTCTCATTTTGTGCACATAAGCTCACGCTACGTATATATCCTGGCATAGGCGAGCTAAGCCACCGCAATTTTTTTTACAGCGAGCGCAACTGAACGGTTCATCTCAGTTTTCCGAAGAAGTGAGACAAAAGTTGCAAATCCTCATTCGTTTCATCGCAGAAACCGCCTTACGCACTTTCCTGCGGGTAAAAAAAAAAAATCGCGTATTTCTCAAAAAGGTACAGTTGAATGCACTCTAAAGAAGATGCTCAGGTTTATTTCATAATATAGACTTATTTCGCGATGCCCTGCTTAGAATTCTTAAATGGACCCTCATGTGCCTCGCAGTCTATCTGTCGATTCAGTTACACGTGTCTATCGAATTCTGCACATATCAACCACCCTTACTCCGAAAAAACAGAAAGCAAACAGAAACAAAAACCGAGATCCTCGCGTTTTTATTTTAACATTTCAACTAGGACTTTTCCTCGAGACAATCTGAATATGGCACTGCATATTCCGTTCACCCCTAAGCTGATAGCGCGGAGGAAGCCACGCGCTTGCCCGACCAATCAGCTTTCTCCCTTTCGTCACATGACCTCGCTCTCTGCGCGTGTGTCTGGTGGGAGCGTGACCAGGTGGTGGAAGATCGGCGTATGACTGGTTCCAATGATCGCGCGTAGCTTCCACCGCATTGTTGGCTTAGGGCGGAACGGAGTACGGGAGAACTAGGAGAGATTGATTTTCCGAAGACGTAGCTGGTGCCTTCGAATCTCGCATCATTATTTTTCTTTTTGTCTGATTTACTTGTTTCACGTTCTTCGTCTGACAAGAAACGATCGATGGAATCCTATTCCGACGAATTCGTTCTTTTTTTTTTTATACGTGACGATAATAATCCCTGCAGAAGGGGAACAAGGGGAACAAAGGACAGTCACAAATCTCCAAACACGTCATTCTTGTTCAGCTCACTTGCACATTCGTATTAATTGCATTATCATCATAACCTTTCCGTACGTATTCGAAACTAGAAAATTCCTGAAAACTAGCGCCTTCATTTTTTTTTTTTTTGTTATAATTAAGGTTCCGTGTTTTCGGATAAATCCGCAAAACATTCGCCGATAAATTTTCTTTGTCAATTCAAATTTGTCTGGAAAACTCAGAATTTCGAGGCCATACCGAAAAAATAGAAAAAAAAGAAAAGACGGTGCTTTACAAATGAGCTTTCCGAGAGCACAGGCTCAGTCGACCCGGGGGGGGGGGGTGCCACTTCAATTTCCTTTGGAATCTCTGACAAAAAGGGTTTTCCTTTTAGCTCGTCGAGGAATTCCTTCAAAGCAACGAATGATAACACAAAACCTTTTTTGTTTTAATAACAAGCGCAATAAAATAGAGTCCGAATTTAAGAAAATTGGGAGTTTAACAAAAATAAACTCCGATAAACCCCGAATTGTCAACAACAAAAAAAAAAACTCCAAAAAACACCCTCCGAATTTCTAAAAAAAAAAAAAAAAAAAAACTTTCAGCCTTTCCACTTTGTTGAAGAAGGAAGAGCAGCGGAGCTGTACAATGGTAAGTAATGGCCGGCCGCAAGTCGGCAAGCCAGAGTGGAAAGGCTGCCGCCGTCTATGAGCGTCGGCGGCTACCAGATACGTGGCTTGCCACCGTCGCTCATAGATGGCGGTAGATGTCCAGAGTTCGGTGTTTTTATTTCTCTGCGGGGGACACGATCCTGGGGAAACTAGCCCTTAAAGGGGTACGGAAACAAAAATTGAAATATTCAAATTTCGTTCGGAAATGAGTCAAGCATGACGGATAATAACCGTAAATGATAATCGCACGTTTGTATTTTGAACGATTGGCTATATGTTTCGTTCCAAACGGTGCACTCGAGCAAGCGCTCGAAGAGAAGCGAACGGAGAGCGCGATGCGTCATGGGATATCCGGCGCAAACAAAAACAGAAAGAAAAGATTCCCCGCATTCGTGACGTAGAAAGGTTGGCGGGGTTATGAGCTTTGCCCTTGGTGGCGTTGTCAGCGTTGTGGTGGTGCCGATAGCGTCAACGCGTTACAACCGAGCCGTTCGAAGTACCCGTGGGGTGACGAGCGTGTGGCTGGCCCAAGGAGCACGTAGCTTCCACAGCACTGTCAGCTTAGGGCTGAACGGGGTGGGGAAAGCAACTTTTGTCCGGGTTTTGAGCGACTGGCTAATCTTCTAGGGGGAGAATGGCTGTATCCGGGTGCACAAACGAGGGTCCCAGAAAGAGGGGAGTCCCTCCTTTCCGTCTTCTTGGACTGTCTGGTTCAATGCGTGATTTGTGAGTTGAGGAGGAAAGCTAAGAAGGAAAATGTTGAAATGCCAAAGAGCGGGGCTGCTCCGAAGGAATCTGCTACGTCACGACTACGTAGCAAGTTCCCCAACGTTGCTAGATTACCTCCCAAATAGGCTCTGCATGCATCCACCAGGTGCACATTGAAAGATCGTTTATTTAGCTTTAAAATTAGTTTTCTTGTGCCTTTCAACGGCAGACTGGTGTTTTTGAGGTTAGGGTGCAACATGCAACACATTCAAGCTAGAAAAGGAGCGCTGTAATTTCGTTTCCCTACCCCTTTAACAGCTCCGCTGTATAAAAAAATATAAACTCCGAAAACACAGAATCCTAGTTATAACTTATAGAATTTCTACCAAGAACGAGCTATACAGTCGCTGAAAGCTTAAGAAACCACTGAAAAGAAAACAAAACAATTTTTTTTTTATGTCTGGTTGGGACACGCGTCTTAAAAAATGAATTTTACTCGAAAAAACATTTTTTCGAGCAATATTGACGTTACGAGATTTATATTAAATTATGCGCGCAAAGTCCATTACGTCACGGAATGGTCATACACTTTTTCCACCTCAACGAGATGACCAGGCCGATTCACCTCTCCTCCACGCGCCCGAAATGCTGAGAGAAAAACCGACTATAAATCTAAAATAAGACGCGATTTTTTTTTATATAAATCGCGTTTCACGCCGTGAATATTGCTCTTAAAAATATTTTTTTTCGCGTAAAATTTATTTTTTGGCACGCGTATCCCAACCAGGCTGTTTAAAAAGAAAACCATTCTTTTCCTTTTCAGGGGCGCGCCCCGCGGTCCCGGTATCACCCGGGCGCGCGCTTAAAAGCATGCTTTGAAGGCTCCGGTAGTGCGGGACGCGGAACACGCTACCCCTAAAAAAATATTTTTTTACTTTTGTTTGAAAACGTGTTGACTTCATGTTGACTCTGATTACTTTCTTTTGACTTTGACTTTTTGTTGACATGGTCAACAGAAAGTTTGTTGACCTTGTGTTGAAACTTTTCTGATGATTTTCTTCAGCCTGAATCAAAAGAAAAGCTGTTGACTTTCCATTAACCTAATGTTGATTTTTTTTTTCTGCCGACTTCCTGTTGACAGTGCCATCAGAATGACTGCAGACGTCCTGTTGACTTCGTGTTGAATATGTTCAGCTGACTCTCTCTAGCCAGTGTCAATAGAAAAGCTACAGACTTTCTGTTGACTTTTTATTGAACATTGTACACCTTGACTTGATGTCAAAAGTCACTAAGTTTCTCAATAGTTTCTGATAAGGTGAGAACGGTAGGGAGCAGCTTCAGTTGTCCCGCCTCCAGCGTGAGTCTACTATCCCTTAACAACGCTTGGCCGTTCGCGCACCTCGGAGCGCGCGCGTGCAGTCAAAGCACGACGGAAAGCAAGGGGCGCGTGCTGGATGCCAGGCGTTCGGGCGACACGCCCTGCCGTTCTCACTTTGTAAGTGACTATAGTGACTTTAATGACCATAATAAATAGTCAACTAGTAAAGAAAAGAAAAGTAACCATTTTAAAGTGGAGAAACTGTCTTGACTCGCTTCGTCCTGAGTGGTGCTATGCAGGGAAGCGATAACATTTCTTCTAGGAGCCGTTTTTGTGGATGTTGTTTTAGCGACTGCACCGAATTATTATTAGTTGTACCAATGTTGTTCAGTAAGAGATATCGTCCATGAACTTCGAAACACTGTTTCCCTTTGACTGACTCTCGAGGAGAAGATCGAATACTCGGAACCTTAGTAAGTGCTGAGGTGGTCACCGGTCAAATGATTACCTTCAATATGTAGGCTATATAAGGCTCTGGAGCAGTCAACAGGACTGTGATTTATGTGTTCAACGTTTCATGGTGTTTGTGGCCATAATATTCCCTGGAGAAGGGGAACAAAGGGGACAAAGGACAAATCTCCAAACACAGCTAAGGTGACTGGTGAGCAACCGAAAAAATCCACCCTGTGTTTGGAGATTTATGTTTGTCCTTTGTCCCCTTTGTTCCCTTCTCCAGGGATTATGTTTAATTACCATTCTTGTCCAGCTCGCTTGCACCTTTGCATTAATTGCATCTTAATCATAGCCTTAAAAATGCAGGCCGTTCAACCTTGTTGGTGTTAGACTGGTGGCAGCTGATAAAACCCGCTTGCTCTACTGACATCTGACTCAGCTGGTAGAGCGCTCCACCGGAAATGGAGAGGTACCGGGTTCGATACCCGGACCTGTCACTTACAGCTGTGTTTGTCCTTTGTCACCTTTGTTCCCTTTCTCCAGGGATTATTATTGTCATTCTTGTCCAGCTCGCTTGCACCTCTGCATTAATTGTATCTTAATCATGGTGTTTGTGTTCGTTTCTAATGTGTAGTTGTTGGATGTATGTAGTTAGTGCCTTCAAATACCAGAAGAACACCATTTACTAACAAAATCCCCCCCCCCCCCCAAGAAAAAAATCGCGTGTTTTCTTTACGCTACCAATTTGGAGCAGAGTGGAAAGGCATAGTAAGCTTTTAAAACTTTGTTGAATGAATAGCTAAGCTGTAAAGAATTTTTTTAACGGTTGTAGATTTTTTAACTGAAAAGCTGTAGCTTTTTTTCAATTGCAAAGCTGCAGAAAAAGCATCTTGGAAGCGACAGAAAGTGTGTTGACTTTTTTTATTACAATGTGGGCCAATATTCAAAAGAAAGTCAGATGGAAAGCTATTGACATTTTATATCCTCTGATCAGTGGCGTAACTAGGGGGGGGGGGGCGGTGCAGGGGGGTACAAGTGCCATGGGCGCCACTTGGGAGGGGGCGCCGAGCCGAGTCCAACCATAATAATAATATAATGATGATGATGATGATGATGATGATGATGTCATTATCACTATCATCATGAGGGGCGCGAAATTTAATTTGCCATGGGTGCCGTCATATCTAGTTACGCCACTGCCTCTGATGACTTTTTTCAACAGCCTTTCAACAGAAAAGCGTCACCGTTTTTTGTAAGGAATAACGGTTTACTAAAAGTTCCTACTAGCAGTGGTGCTGCACTGGGTAATTTTCTCATGAGTGTAAACCAGTGTCGTCACCGCACCTCAAAGGCAGATTTGGTTTCATTGATATTTTGACATGCCTTGTCATCATCGGGTATGCACGGATGCACTTGAGGACAGACAATATCTGTGAGTATAGGGGGCACCGTTATAAGGCGCTCTATGCTTTAATTAATATATCATAACAGAACTGCAGGCAGCTAAGCGTGAATCTGAAGGGCGAAACGAAGCAAACATGCAATCGCGTTGTGATGTTATCAACAGCGGCTTGTCGGTCGAGTCGCATATCTTGGAACAGATCAAGCGCCTGCACGTTCCCGCTAAGAGCAATGGCCGCCATGCGCGCACCGTCAATATCAATGTCGGCGCAACGCATGGTGTTTGCACAAGCATCGAGGGTTCAATCTATCGCTATGGCGACGGTAAACAGTTGGTGAGATGGATCCGCTTGAAGCACGAATACTGACCTACCGGCTGACAGACAACACACACACAGATACATACACGCGCGTTCGCACACAAACACACACAACAAACACACACACACACCGTCGTGTTTTTGAAAATCAATTTAAAAAATGAAAGACGTTTACAAATCTCTGTAATGCGAAACTAGAGCGCACCTCTTGAGGGGGAGGAGGGGAGGGTACGTAGGGGAGGGCGTGCCCCTCCTTCTCCTCCATACCCTCCCCTCCTTCTCTTCTCCTCTCCTCCTTCTACTCCTCTCCCCCTCCTCCTGCCGCTGAATTTGTTCATGGGTGACGTGCCACGAAGTCGTGACGTCATTTTCCCCCTAAATTTAGCGGGGAAACTGAATTGGTGTTGAGGTCACGGGACGTCAATTTCTCCGCTAAATTTAGCGGGTAAACTGTAACGTCCTACAATGCAACGCGCGCGGTTACGCCGACGCCTTTGGGCTATCTCCCGTTGGGCTAAAGCGCGAAACACATGTACGACGAAACCGTCCGATCCGACGTCCGATCACGCAATACGACGGTCGGAGGCGAGGGTTTTCAACGCTCTCCGGTGCTACGAAAACCCTCGCCCCCCAAGGTCATTCCGGCAGTCCGCACGTCGGATCGGACGGTTTCGTCGTACATGTGTTTCGCGCCTAATGCACAGTTACTTTCTTCAAGTGCGCTGTAGACCCCGTCATAAGAAAATACAACGTCCCAGCAAAATATGAAAACATGCTCCGTGGTTTGAGATTGTTTACAAAAAATAGTCCAAGCACGTGCCAGTGCGGTTTACGGTGATTTTACGAATACATTTTAAAGGATTGGCTAAAACGTTTTTTCACCTTCCAAATTCATTTTTTTGCGACTTTATTTAAAGTTTGACATGTTTTACACATCTTTCCTAAATCACAAAAAGGAGGCCCATATCGCTCGTATTTCGAGCCGCCTCAACTTTCCTCTGTAATCCAAGCGGGGGCGCTGCTGCAAAATCATCGTCATGGACATCACGACAAGCCGGCTTCCGTGACGTCATTTGTTGCCAGTTCGGGACCAGGCTTGGATGCGTGGGCAGGAAGACGCTAAACACACCGGCCGAGGACGCGTTCTCCTGGCACCGTAATAATAATCCACGAAGAGCATTCGATGACCCAAATCCACGCGCGCACACTACAAATTTCTAGAATATTGATGGAGGAACTCTCGATTTGCATGTCACACCGCTCATCTGCAGGTAATGACTGAGGCATATGTCTCGTCCTTGTTTTTTACGACGGCCCTACCAGATTGGTCACACAAAGAAAACTGTCTGCATGCATGTCTGCAGCACTCGCCGTGTCGTGTGTGCGATAATATGAGCAGCGCGCGATTGCGGTTTTATAGAATCCCTGATCATTCTGTGACTGACTGAAGTTTGCCTCCGGTATAAGCTCTCGGCTCTTTCTATACTTACATGTCATGCGTTCATAACAAAAGAAGAAAAAAAAATTGTACAGAGTTTCCGAAGGAAACGACCACTTTTGTGTGTCCAAGTTTGCAAGTCTGAAACATCCAAATCGGCAAAAAAAAAAAAATCTAAAAAATGAAAAAAAAAGGAGTTGCAATTTTTTTGTTGTATGGCGTCATTTTTCTAGCCACTGAAAGAATATTCGCGACTTTGAGAGGAACTGGTTTGCGAGACAAGATGTGAAAAAGGAGAGACAATTGCTTACGCGCGCCAACGATTTCCGCGTTCGAAGACTTTAAATTCAAATTGCCCGTGCACAGCGTGTGTTTTTTTTTATGTTTTTAGAAAACTTTCTTTTTTCATGCGAGAAACTGCGCTTTTGAGCAATTTATTATGTGATGTACGCCGATGCGGAACTGACATCGACTACTTCGTCGACGTTTACAGCCCTTGAGAAATGTCCCTCACCACTCTTTATCGTTTGTTTCTGCCTTCAAGATTTTTTTTTTTTTTTTTCAAATATATTATTAAAAAAAAAGAAAGAACAGTGATTCGTCGCCTTTCGTATTTGGAGACCGAATCCAAATATATATTGATAGGGGGAAAAAAGTACACCAAACGCGATGCGTCGATCACGGAGTATCCACAGGAAAAATAACGGAAAACAATAGACCCTTTTAAAAAGTCCGTCAAGCAACATTGGCGGTCGCCATTTCTCGGGCACGATACGTGTGATTGGATCCGAGTCCTCGCCGAACGCTGACGTTGCCCTCGTGTCCAGTACGGGATCAGAGGACGTGACCGAACAATGGCGGGTTCGGATAATTGACTCAGCAGCCACTAGATACCGTGCAGAAAAAAAAAAAAAAAATATTTGTCTAATAAAAAAAATTTGAAAGTTATTTCAAGTGCGTAAACTATGCGGAGGGCAAGTCGTCTGCTTCTTGCGCGGGAGTTGCGGCGATGTCAGAACGACGCCGAGCTCTGATTGGCTGATCGAAAGAAAATAGTGGGTATAGATCTCAAGGCTATAGGTGCTTTGAGGTCTACCCACTATTTTTTTTTAATCAGCCAATAAGAGCTCGGCGTCGTTCTGACGTCGCCGCAACTCCCGCGCAAGAAGCAGACGACTTGCTCACCGCATATTTTATGGCCGTTGATATATCCCGAGCATGATGGCATAAAAATACCTTCTTTTTTATAAAGTGTCGCAAATCGCTCGTCGCTGGTGGTGGACGCATTATTTCAAACTCTCAGTGTCCAGAATTATCTTTGTCACAAAAATAAAAATGGCAGACGTTTACAATTCTCTGTAATGCCAAATTAGAGCGCATCTCTTGAGGAGGAGGAGGAAAGGGTACGAAGGGGAGGGTACCCCCCTTCTCCCCCTCCCCTCCTGCTCCCCTCCCATTTAGCGGGGAAACATTTCCCCGCCAAACTTAGCGGGGAATTAGTTCCGCTATATATAGCGGGAAATTTTTCCGCTAAATTTAGCGGCGAAAAGTTTTCGCTAAATGTAGCGGGGAATTTCCGCTAAATTTAGGGAGAATTTTTTACGCTATATTTAGCGGGTAAATTTTTCCGCTAAAATTAGCAGGGAAATTGTTCCGATAAATATAGTGGAGAAATTTTTCCGTTAAGTCTAGCGGGGAGTTTTTCCGCTAAATTTAGGCACCGTGTGACGTCACGAGGGTGACGTCCCATAATGCAACGCGCGGTTCCGCCGACGGCGACGCCGCTCAAGCTGGAAAGGTGCGCTCTAAAAAGTATCATTCAGGTACAAATTAGGCATGGCATACAATACCAAAGTTGAAAACTGGGCTTGTTGGTGTAGGCTAAACATAATGTAGGTAAAACAGCGCAGAACAACAAAGACTAGAAGGAAGAAACAAACAAGAAGGACAGGCGCTGTCCGAAAGCAAAACACGCAGTTCATTGTTCACCAGCGCCTGTCCCGTCTTGTTTGTTCCTTCCTTCTAGTCTTTGTCGTTCTGCGCTGTTTTACCTACATTATATTTGGGTGTGCAGTATTTAAGGAGCGACTGCTTAAACCTGTTTAGGGTATATGTTGTAATGTAAGTCCTCCTTTTCTGGAATGATGGGAATGAAGTTTGAAATAGGGGTGGCCCGATGCTGCTTAACATATCGTGCTACGATCAACTACAGTGGTGTTTGTAGGGAACGTTGGCAAGTACTAGATTGTGAGCTTACCAAATACCTCCCCCCCCCCCCCAACCTTTTTTTTTTTTCTAAGGACGAACGTCTTGCTAAGCCTTCCATTGTAAAAAAAAAAGAAGAAAAACTTGTTAGAGAGAGGGGGGGGGGGGGGGGGGGCCAAGAAAACGGCTAAACTCTGGAAACGGTCATTCGTAACAACACCCTCCACCTGAAACATAGCACAAGTATACATTTTTCGAAACAATGAGGAACAAACGTAAGAAAGCATCGATGGTTGAAATGTAAATAAGGAGAAGAAGCAACGAAAACAAAGCAGATTGTACACATATCCACCTGTATATACAGGGTGTCAGAAAAGAAACTTTACACGGTCTTTTTTACCGCAAAAATAAACTAGGCATCGCCGAACGCTCATTCTCCACCCAGAGGTAGCGCTAGAGGTCACAACCAGATGCCAAAGTTTCAGCCCGATCCGATAACTTAATCAAAAGTTATAAGTGATTTTGTGAAAATTTCAATGGGAAAATGGCGGCCGACGGAGTTTTCGAACAGATGGGGCTCTATGGCACCAGAAACTGAGAACGGGCGAAAATGGGCTCCATTTTCCCATTGAAATTTTCAGAAAATCACTTATAACTTTTGATTAAGTCATCGGATCGGGCTGAAACTTTGGCATCTGGTTGTGACCTCTAGCTCTACCTTTGGGCGGAGAATGAGCGTTCGACGATGCCTAGTTTATTTTTGCGGTAAAAAAGACCGTGTAAATTTTCTTTTGTGACACCCTGTACATACAGGAAGAGGATCTACAAAATGATTTTACGATGCACACAAAACCACAAAGGCTAAATCTAAGAATTAATGAACAATGAAAAAAAAGTGGAAAATCACTCACCTTACATTGCTGCTTGAGTACTGGATGTTCGGAGGTTTCCCTTGCGCGGAGAGGTGGAGTCGTCGATGGTGTGACCGCCACAGCGGTTGCATCGCAGTGTGTTGAACGCCGCTCCAAAGTGTCCCTCCTCCAGGATGCATCGCAAATAAGCATTCGATTTTGATTCTTTTGCTGAACTGCGCTACGAATAAATGGCACCGGCACTCGAAAAATGACATGATATACACAAGAAAAGCGTCCATTCCGGCGCGATATTTTGAATTACGCGCCAGTATCAGACGTCAGCGGCGTAAAATGATTATCCGCCGCTGCATATTTGCGCGTGGTTGGTTCTCCTTCGGCGTTTCCTTGTGTTGTCGTTTTCTTCGACTTTAAAGTTTTGTCATCTTTTCTCGCCACAGTCTCAGGTGGTACAATATGATTAATTATCGCCTGCGCCGGAAACAAAAACATTTTGCTAGATGGCGCAAGAAACCACCCGATTCAGAAAGTACAGGGAACAGCCACCATGCGTGATGCGTCCATTCATTCCGGAGGCGTGACCGCGTGATTTTTCCGGCAGCGTGTTTGTCATGCTGGGTGTCGTACCGTGTTGCTTTTGAAATGCGACAAGTTCACTGAGCTTCAAGGTCAAGCTATCTTTGTGCAAAGAAGGCTCGAGGCGTACGCGCATTCACGCTAATTGGAGCCAAGTGCTAGGTTGCTCAGTTGCCAAGTGGCCAAGCGTCGCCACAGTCGCCACCATCGCGGAAACAGCTGAAGCCGCTGAAGCAAGAGCTTCGTTTAAAGTTTTGGTTTTAAAGATCACCCAGCCGACCAAAACAGAACATGGGTAGGAAAGTGACGTTGGCCGTGTGCACGCTCAACCAGTGGGCGATGGACTTTGACGGGAATTACAAGAGAATCCTCAGAAGTAAGTTACTACACTCGTTTTGGCCCATAACCGATGCGATCTCAAGATTCGACGCAGCGCCGTTCATGTGCGCCCTTCGAGAAAGTAAAAGATTTCATCCGTAATTCGATGCCGTATAAACCCGACAGACTCTTAAATGAGCGTCGGTACTGACTCCATCATTAACGTTTAAAACAATAAAATGACTTCTAATCTGATTATAACTGCACTGAAGGCGATCAGTCACTGGAGATGATACTTTCGTGTCTTTTAAAGTGTGCGCTCCTAAGGCACATTTCGCACATGATGCAAACTCCACGGGCTTCTAACGCTGTACCTATATGTGCTCTTTTGTAAAGGTATAAAGGAGGCGAAATCCAAGGGAGCGGCTTTTCGAAGTGGCCCCGAGCTGGAAGTTCCGTGAGTCACTTCCGCTGATAAAGTATCCAGGGAAAGAGTGTCGCACATGTTTCACGTGATCCTTCCAGTGAAACAGTGTCATGCACGTACTAGATGGCCCTTTCACTTCAACACCTGGGTCCCTATGTTGCACGTTTTGGACTCCCACGGCGACTATGGACTCATGGAGAAGGAAGTGACGTCAACGACACAGCAAATGCAGATTGGATGTTGTCAGAAGAAAAGAAAATCAACATCCAATCTGCGTTTGCAGCGTTGTTGACGTCACTTCCTTCTCCATAGTCGCCGTGGAAGTCCAAAACGTGCAACATGGGGCCCCTGTGATTATACGCGAGATGTTTTTCTTTTTTTTTAACATCCAATGAACAGGAAAAAAAAAGAACAAGAAAAAAACGAGTGATTTAAAATGTTCAATATTCGCGCAATCTAGCTGCCTTTTTTTTTTTTTTTTTTTTTTTTTTTTTCCGGACAATAGTTTGGACTAGGGTGCCTACATGTTTCCGCCGCTCCGCTGTTTAGGGTGGCGACAACGTTTGTGATACCTGTTGCCGACAAACCAGTGTTGCCTACCTCGTTACCATGGCAACCTCCGCTGTTTTCGTCGACCATTTTGTCACACTCGCCGGTCGTGCGCTCGGACTACGCCGCTAATCCTCGTTAGGGCTAGGGAGCGCTCACCGCTCTCGTTCCGACGGCGAGGTTCCGGCGTTCAATGCCGGTCTGTTGCGTTCCATTTTGACGCGGGAACTCGCGTTTCGATAAAAGCAACACACACTTCCCGCTCGCAACTTCAAAATATGAAAAACACGAATAAAGAGAGCGACAGCCACGACGACCGCCATCCCGCTGAGCCTCCGACTCCTCTTATGAACGGAAACGGAAGTGGCCTCACAGTGTTGCCGCGGTGTGTCAAACCTACAGAAACTCAACGTTGTGTACGTTTAGCGAAATAAGAAGTGGGAAAAAATGGCGGTGGGAGAGGATCTGGGAAAGGGTAACGAGAAGTTGGCGCCACCCTAAAGCGGAGCGGAAACATGTAGGCACCCTAATTTGGACTATACACGTTTGCAAGTGTGGTCTCAGGGCGCCGCCATCTTGCCCAGTGGGGTGCACTTGGGCGCGGCCATAATCCGATTATGACTCCTTAGCAAGGCTTCGTAATCGCATTAGAATGCGTCCAAGCGCACCCCAGCAAGCAAGATGGCAGTGCCCTGAAGCCGGACTTGCAAACGTGTATACACCTTTCCAAGAAACACTCGACCCCAGGGACAGCAAACTATTTTCGAGCCCATTCACTGGGTTTGAGGCTAGACTCTCACCGGCGTCCCTGTTAACCCTAACCGAGTGGACTGTGATTTCGATAGGCACAGCCTGCTTAGGCGCAGTTTCAAACACTGGTGGCGGCTAAATTCTCGTCTTTTCCCGCTGTATTTTGTGTTTCATGGTGCATGTATTTTCCCGAGGTTATTGAGAAAGCATTGTACCGCATTTGAAAAAAAAAAACAACAACAACAAAAAGCAATAAAAAGCCTATAAACTATTTTTGTTGGGTACGCGCGCGACAGAACGAATGCGACTGAAATGTAGGGTTCTAGTTTTTTTCTTTTTTTTTTTTTTTACGGCAAGTTTTGACAGCGCCACGCGATTCGCCGCATGTCAAACGACAAAGTGCTTAGCTGTCAAAAATAATTTACAACAGAAGATAGCCAAAAGTCATGCATTTTCCACGCTCACAAATAATGTGTTTACCGATGGACAGGACACAAACATACAATTTAGCAAGTTTTAACATTCAAACAATATATTGTACGTACCACACGATGCAGCGTTATCTGAAAAGAATTTATTTGAGAAAGATCTCAAATAACACAGTCACAGTCGACGACAGTCACATCTTGACGATCGGACGGAATCCAAGATGACTTCGTTTTGGGGCACATTTTGGGGAGAGCTTCCTTTTTTCACAACAGCACCAAGGCAAAGGAACAAACGCGACTGATCCGTTTCCCACCCCAACCCGGACGACTATTTTTGGAGATGACTGAGGATTCTACGCGGATTATCTCTGGAGGGGGGAGAACAATGTTCGCAAAATCGCGTCGAGAGGCCCGTTCGACGTCCTTCACCTCCTTTGTTTCCCGTGAATGTCGAGCAGAAAAGCTTGATTGGTAGGCACTTACCAGCCTTATTTCTCACAATGGAAGATAACATAGAAAGGGTACGCGGCACGCATAAAAAAAGTTATGTGGAAACTTTCAAGAGGGGTTAGAAAACGTTGAATGCAAAACCGCAAAAACGTAGGTAGAGAACCGCGCTGAGCGGGTCCTCACAGTCCAAGAGAGTGGCAGAAAATTTCTAGCTGATAGAGGGCGCGAGAGTCGCACCAGCCGCATCAGCAACATGGCAGCGGCCTAGGAGTGTTTTTTTGGAAAGGTGTATAGTCGGCAGGTCGAAATTTGGTTTAAAAAGTTTTCCTTAGTCTGCACCGGTGCCTAGTTTGCACCCAGTGTCTAGTTTGCATGTTAAAGTGTTTTATACACAGCACAGCTGGATAAGTTTCAGCTCTATTAGGTCTTATAGAAATTTGTGCAATACATAAATTATCACTAACACACTCTCTCAAAATCTCTCGTGCCTTGTCGTGATGAACCATCTAGAAATGCGTATTCTTGCGTAGTCAGTGCGTGTAAACACACTGCAGCGCACAAAATTTTAGCTTTAAACATGTATAGTCAGCGGACTATAGTCCGATAAACATACTGCACACATAGTGTAGCCACTTGCCCATGTAGAATCACCGTCCAGATCCCAGATCCCCTCGGAGAAGCCTGGGATCTCACTCATTTGATCACATGTCAACAAGACCCTGAGTTACCACAGACATGTGAGGAAACTGCATGAAGTTTTGGCGAGAACGAACAAATGTCCATGATAATGGTGGTCAGGACAGAGTGTCCGTCGTGACTGATGGTCTTGTTAACGGTTGATGGAATCACAGAGAGCACATGCAGTAACTTTCTTGGAGGAAGGAGGGCATCCAAAAACTTCTACCACTTTATGATAAATGTCTATATGTGCGTGGTGATTTTGTGAAAAGTAGCTACAGTATGTAACTCAATTTTGTGTTTATTAACACATATTTCATCACTCCTGTTTTTTTTATCCAGTTCATAAGAGATAGAACAAGAAACGTCCCTTGTATTCACGACTCCAATTCACTATAGGTGGCGCCACTCGTTTTTCAAAGTGGCGGGTTTAGTGAGGGTCGGAGATGCGGGCCGCTGCTGAGACTGTCTAGTGTGCTGGCTTTACTGAGCGATACAAATTATTTCTGGTAACACTAGAAAGCTAGGGTGTTATGAGCACAGGTCACCTTTTTATGCTGAAAACAAAAACGGTATTTAGCGTAATATTTAGGCCAGGAGGTACGTTTTAATTGCGGAGCGAAACCGAAACTAACCTTGATTTTGGATTTACTTTCTCGGTATAGGTCTTAATTTCAGATTCTTTCATAACTCAGTGTGTCTCATACCATAATTATTTAGTTAAAGAAGTTGTTCGCGGAAACTTTTGTCCCTTTAAAGACAGGGTCTTTCATACACCTTAGAGGTAACATAGAATATTATTATTTGTTGAAAAAATCGGTGCTGATATTTGTGTGTTCTCTTTGCCTTTTCTCGCTCGGATAATTGTCATATGAGATAATGAATTGCGGGCCTTTCAATGGCTTTTGTATATTTAGATGATCAATCTAAATGAATTAAGAAACGCTGCTCTCATTAGAAAAATTCAAAGACAGAATCCGAGTCAGGCAGCTGAAGTGTGCGTGTTTTTAAAGCAACGCATGACGCATAGGAGTTCATATTTCATCCAGTGTTTGACTGTTTGCCTATCTTGATAACGATGACAGAGTTTTTCATATGCTAAAAAGAAAACAAAATGATACCTTTCAGGAAAGACTATGGTTAATGGCGTATTTTTGTGATCGTGGCATTAATTGGGGGTATACATTGCCGCGATTTGCATTATTAATATTATAAATATTAAACAAAAGATATTTTAATACGCAATTTTTCAAGCTCCAAAATAATTAGTTGCTTATGATCTAATTTCAAACGCGTGAACAAGTATGACAATTTAAAGTGTACTAATTATCATCACTGGTGCCAATTGCAGCATTTTCAATTGACAAGTTATAAAATAAACTCTAAAATCAATGACAACATTCTAGCTAATGTGAGAAATTCATGTAAAATTTGATTAATTGAGGGTGGTATCAAAGTAGCGACTTTTGACAATCGGCAAAACTTCCAAAGTCGCCGCCAATATCCTTCCAAACCAAATCCTCCTCCCACCAAAAAAAAAACAACTAATTATTACTTTTTTTAACATTTATTTACTTTCGTATTTGCTCACCGTCATTTTGCCAATCTCAGCCTTTTTAGTTCGAAGGAACGCCTACCTGCTTGCGCGTCTGCTCATTGCAGCACGTTTCGTTGGCGTTGGGAGCCGGTGAAACAGTAATGAGTTTTAGTATTGCATATACGAGCGAACGCAAGCGCTGTGTGTTTGCGTTAGCTTGTGCGTGTGCGGAGCCCAAAATTGCTGTCTTGGATGGGAGCATGGCGACGATGCGCACGCTGAACGTGGGGCACGCCACCCTAACGCAAACACACAGCGCTTGCGTTTGCTTCTATACGCAATACTAAAACTCTCTAATAAGGTACAATCCCATACCGGCTGCAGCCCCACGTTGGGACAGTGAAGAGTGTTGTTTGCATTCGGAGATGACATTTAGCGAGCCATGATCGCGAGCAGTTTTGCCGCGCCCGCTGAGCAGGAGAATCGGGGGACCCTCACTAGAGCGCTTCCCGTTTCCGCCGCCGGAGGGCGAGCGTCGAGCTGGAGACGCGAACACATGCGGCATGCCCCCCCTCTCCACCGTAATTTCTCGAGAGAGTCCACCTAAAATCAAGAGCAAATCAGGTGAAAATATGGAGTGGGCTAACTTTCGGTGTACAATCGAGAAAAGTTGAAAAAAATTCTATTTTTATGTTATGTGTCCCTTCCAAGCTTGTTATGGTGGTGAGGAGCAATGAAGCGAAGACGACTGTGCTTCCCAGTCAGCAATGTTCGCTTATATCCCACCACTATATAGCCACATTGACACCCAGGCCATCATTGATTCCAACACTACTATTACTAAAAGTGAGCCATCTTTCGCCGTTAAAAAAAATGTAGCAAATCGAGCCAAAAATAGGGGTGGGCTATCTCTCAGGGGTGGGGCATCCCTCAGGATTTTAGGGTGTTTATTTCTCTCCACAAAATTAGAAGACGCATGGCCGAACGCTCGGCCTTCACCCATATGTACCTCTTGCACATTGGTTCTCAACCATCAATGTTTTGCAGACTCCTCGTGGATCGGCGGAGAGGATGGAGGACCCCGTTCGCGGTCGGTGAGGGGAGAGGAAAGGTTTAAGTTAAATATAATAATGATTTCATAAATGGATATAACTAAGTGCTCGCATGAAGTAGACCTCTCTTATTGACATACACACGAAAACCTCGCCCGAAAACTGAAACATTTCTTTTTGACCTGAAAAGACAACTTTTATTGCTGGGCTTGACTGACGAGGCAGGGCTTCACGTACCCCCATTCGAGAACCACTGCTCTAGAACCGGATGGCAAAGTTTTAGAACTAACCATCATCTCAGTCAAAAAGTTATAAGCGATTTTGAAAATTTCAATTGGAAAATGGGGCCCGTTTTTGGTAGCTGGTACCATTCAGTTCCATGTATTCGACGGCTCTGTCGGTTATCATTTTCCCATTTAAAATTTTAGAAAAATCACGTAACTTTCGAATAAGATAACTTAGTTCCGAAACTTTGATATCTGGTTCGGACCGCCGGTATTACTTTTGGGTGGAGAAGGGGAGCTTTGTGATGCATAGTTTAGTTTTGTGGTTAAAACTCTCTGCAAATATTTTTTGGGGATGCCTCGTAGTTCATTTGTCAGACCAAAGCACTAGTACTGTGTCTCTTGGCCACCTGCTGCAATTTCGTTACTGCCCCTTCTTATCGTTTTTTTGTCTCTTTTACTCGGCAGTGGCTACGGATGTGCGGACCATTTCCTCGAGAGCGATACGCTCCTGCATTCCTGGGAAGTATTGGCACAGCTCCTGAACGATCCGGCATGTCAAGATATCCTGGTGGATGTTGGCATGTGAGGCCACGCTTTTTTAAAACCTTCAGCAGTCCTAGACAGTTCCGAACTGCACGGAGTGGGCATGTGACCTGGGCCCACGTTGATGAAAGAAAGACTTAAGGCACAAAATAAAGAGGGCTGCAAGTGTCGTAATCTAGGTGGCACAAGCTACAGTAGGCTCTCATTAATTCTAACTCCAGTTAGCCACAAATTTTGTTTGAATTATCAGAAATTCATCTAAATTTGATGGAAGATAAAATTATGATTTGCCATATGAATGACTACACATACTGAGCTGATATTTTATGATTTCCTCTTCACAGGCCTAGTAATCATTAGCAGGTATGTCACACATGAAACTTTGATCAAATGTATAAGTTTGTTCATCCCTCAAAAATGTTGTCTATTATTTACTGTTTAGATAGCACATGACACCTGAAGACAAAATTAAGTTTGTCCCACCAGCAAGAATGTTGTCTATTGTGAACTATTATCCCCCCTGAGTGAGCTTCTCACCGAGCACCAGTGCGCTGCAGAGAAGCAACACTCGTGGAAGCAAGCTCCCTGGATGTTGCTTCTCTGCAGTGCGCAGGTGCTCGGTAAGAAGCGTGCTCAACAGGGCCGCGAAAACAAATACATAGTATGAATTATACGAAAGTGCCATGCAAATTAGGCAGCTTATAAATACATAGAAAAAATAGCGGGGCAACCCAAATTTTGAAATTTGTTTTAATTAACCGGAAGTATGAACTATCAGAGTTTGAATTATCGCGAGCCTACTGTACCTCCTGATTCAAGGGGCAGCTGCTTCCATCTGTCGATCCACCCCATGTGAGTTCCATCATATGTGTTACTAAAAATTTTGCAGAAGCTGTGTGGGCCATTGAAAAAGACATACCCAATTTGTATAAAAAAAATTTGCTGAAGCTGTGTTGACCGTGAAAAGAGGCACAGTTGGCATACCCGATTTGTATGGAAGATTGTGTTAGATATTGTAAGCTTGTGCTACATAAAGAGGGCACAATCAACATGGCATGTGCTTGCAGTCTGGAGGCCACAGACGGTGCTTCGCTGGTTGATCTTTAGTATTTTCGAACCGACATCATCTATTCATACTTACCGATGACTGGACAGGGTTGAAACTACGAGTTTTTATAGACTTGGGAGTTCTAACTTGCGTTCAAACTTCGATGCGCAGGCCCGTGATGCACAAAAATGTGAACTACAACTGCAGAGTTGTGTTCCTCAACAAGTAAGTGTTTGGATTTCCCTTGTGCTTTTTTATGCATTGCATCTGCTCACTACTGTAGGCCTTTGCAGTGTTGTAATTTGTTGCATAACCTTGCAACATACATAAGAGAGATATTGCATATGCAATACCTAGACACCACATTACTAAGGTCATGGGTGGATGAAAAGTCTAGTGGGGCTGATCAGTGGGAGAGGTGGAAATCCGATTGACTGGGATGTTGCCTGTTAAAGTAGTACTATACTTTCAACAATTTATTTTTTACAATGGCTTAATTTTTCTCAAATTGAAAACAATTGAGTAAAATTGCTTACACCAATGTATTCTAGTCAAATGACCTCTATGTATCAGTCTACCCTCAGTTGCACATTTTTGTTTTCTCTGAATGTCTTCAAGTCGCTGGGAGATCATAATATTTTTGGAATATTAAGTCCAAAAACTCGTTCACGTAGCCTTTTGTTAGTTTTAACTACCTCAGTAATTATATGTGTACTCTTAAAGGCCTTGCATATTAAAAGACCATGTGTATTCTTGAAGCGAGATTGCAAGGAGGAAACTGGAGAGGAATTTCCAGCCATGCTTAAGGAAATTTTGTGTGCTGGCCTTCAACCTGTCTTTCTAATTGGGACAGAAAAGTCTTGCTTATCCGGCCCAAAATGATGCTTTGCGACGATGGCAACTACCGAGAAACGCGGTGGTTTGTGCCGTGGTGCAAACCCCGGCAAGTGGAGGAATACTTTCTGCCGAGAATGATTCGGGAGGTCACGAACCAAGTAAGTCTGTATTTCCTGTATTTTTTGTAGGTGGTCCCTCATCCTTTCTTCACAAGCAATGTAGTGCATTCATTAAAAGGAAAATAACTATAGAGAATCTGGAACATTAACCTGATTTGTGCCAGCTCACAGAAAGTTTGCAAAAAAATATGTGTCCTGGCTATGTTTGCATTTCTTTAATGAAGAAAGGATGTGAGATTGCTGTAGAATCCCGAGCAAGCGCCTACTCAAAATTTGGAGGCAATCATGTAAAACTGGGGATGGACGTTTCTTAGGTCAACAATATGTAAAGACATGTCCTTTGTGTACCTTCCGAATGTTGCAAAATTGAAAGTGGGGCACTTATTGCAGAATGGGCGGATGCTTGGTATTTTATGTGATTTTGAAATACACGCTGAGAAATCTTTGAATTGAGAATATTGTGAAAATGTTGTGCCTCTTTTCTTTAACATGCTGTGAATGTACTGCATCAATTCAGTTGGTCGAGACTTTCAGACATTCATGGATGGCTCAAACAGTCGTCTTAGGGTTTTCGCAGTAATCAATGTTCACCAGAACTATAACATTTTAGTAATGATAGCCCTTGACCTCCAAAATTGCCTGAAGTCCGATATCACATGACAAGGTTAGCATTGCCAGGAAGATAACTTTTTGTTATCTCTCTTTCAAAGTATGAATGACTGGATTTTCTGGTGGACTCTGAAATTTCTTTCATGAGAATATTGAAATTGTGATTACATAATTTTCACTCCTGATATTCTCAGAATATTATATTTTTTTCACTGTAACCCATCTTTTGCAGAGAACAGTGCCATTTGGAGATGCCCTGATATCGACAAACGACACCTGCATAGGGTATGAGATCTGTGAAGAGCTTTGGAACCCTTGCAGGTGAATTTGATTTTGGTCAATAAAACAATTTCTGTAAGTGAACAAACATCCTTACTTACAAATAACCATTTTTGATTAAAATAATGCTCCTGTTTTTTTATATGTTTCCGTAATCAGCTCCCATGTGTCCCAGGCATTGGATGGAGCAGAAATCATTGTCAATGGAAGTGGGTCTTACCACGAACTACGCAAGACGTACGTTGTTGCGGACCTTATCAAGTCTGCCACTGCCAAGGTGGGACTGCTGTCGGAGCTTTCTAGATGGCAGCACATCAGTAAAGAGAAACAGTTGAACCCTGGGTTGAAAAGACTCATGCACAGTACGACCTAGAAAGGATTTGTCTAGGTTCAGTATAGCTGTTGAAATTTGGGCCATACCCTATAGTATATAGGAAATCTAGTTTATGCGGGCCAAACTATACGAGCATTTCTAGTGTCTAGGCAACATTTTTGGATCTTGTTAGTTGTGAACCTTCCCGTAGCTGTGGTTCAATAAACGAATTTCAAAACCATGTCCGAGTTGCACACCAGCGGTGCCGGTGGCGTGACATCTTTCGTTTGCTGGCTGGGCTTTCATGATGTAGCAGATTGGCACTTATTTGCTTTGAAGAAATGTAAAAGATTGAGATGATCTTTTTTCAATTTGGGGGAGGGGGGGGAGGGGGGGGGGGGGGTGGCACATAACTAAGATAGAAATGCCCTCTTGCAACCATAGCATGGGACAACTTAGAATGCAGTCTGGTGCCTACTGAAACACATTGAACTAATTTTGATGAAAGGCTAACTATATATGTTATATAAAACCACAAGGTACAAAAAAGACTAAGTTGTTTGTCACTGTTCCGTGCAGTGCTTAGAGCTGTTCATGATTATGACGATGGTAATCTGTCCTGCAAAGCGCATGCGCGCTCTTGCAGACGACGCTATGTGAAAGGCCGCAACTGAAGTCATCGAAGAAAGTTGACCTCCAAGAACCATGGTCTACCGTCCTAGCATCTAGTTTTCTAGTTTGGTCGACTCGTCCGGCTCGAAGGTTGCTGCCATCAACCATTGGGAGAGTTTCTTTTCTCTCTCCAGTGAATAGTAAAGAATGCGGAGCCCCGATTGCGTTCGGCGACTTTTGTGTGAAAAGTCTCTAAGAGTTTCCGAGATGTGTCCAATTATAGGTTTCGCGTGCCTTTTTTGCAGAGTGGCGGCATCTACATGTTCTCGAACCTCCGGGGTTGTGACGGGGAGAGGGTGTACTACCAGGGTTGCTCGACCATTGCCATCAACGGCGACTTTGTGGGCGTCTCTAAGCAATTTGCACTACAGGAAGTGGTAAGTTCAGCCGGACATGCTGCTTTTGCATGTTTTGAATTAACTGGGATTTTCGGTCATGCATGTGGCCCACCGATCGGCGAATGTGTTACGTATTCACATGACATAAGTACACCAACAGAATTCAGAAAGTTGCCACACATGCAGTGGGCAAGAAATGCGAAGCGCAAAATATCCAGTCAGTAATACATAAACTTTATTCGAAGGTCGAAGCATCGCACCACATTCAAACGTTTGTTTGTGGTTTCATGTGGTGTCACTATTTGTGCATATGTATTGTTTTGCCTGGCATGCTACTCTACCTGTGCAAATAGTTAATCACCGACGTGACACAGTGGGAGTGTTGAACAAAAATGTCAGTCTGAAGACTGTTTATTCATTTAATAACATTGTTTGAATGTTTGCATTTAGGAAGTAACTACCGCAACATTGGATTTGGAGGATGTACGAGCTTACCGGAACCAAGTTCGCAGCAGAGCTTTCAAGGTACTTCTTGCATTATTTGAATGGACGTTTTGTCACACCTAATTCCTCACTGTAATTAGGGATGCCGCGAACTTTTTTCGAATCGAAGTTTCGATGATCGAATCAAGCGATTCGGAAGGTTCGAAAGATTTCTCATTTTCGATTTTCTATATAGTAAAATTCGACGGAAGTCGAATTTTTGAACTTGTTAAGCTAAGAGGTTCGACGCTTTTCGAACCGTCGAACTTATGACGCTGAAAAATTCGATCCTTTTCGAACTTTCGAACTTATCACACTGCATAATTCGATGCTTGTCGAACTTCCGAACGTGACTGACCAAAAAATTCGATGATTTTCGAACTTTCGATTTTCTTGCACTAAAAAGTTCGAAGCTGTTCGAACTTTCGAATTTCCTATGCTAAGGAAATCGATAATTTTCGAACTTTCGAACTTATTTATCAATAGAATTCGAAAATTTTCGAACTTTCGAATCCTGAAAAGTCAGAAGTTCGACGAACTTCGAACTTATAGGGTAAAAGTTCGACGTTTGTCGAACTTCGAAAGAACGGCGGACGGTTTCATTTGAATTCAAGTAGTGAGGTACATTCGTAATTTCTTTTTCTCGAACTTTCACATGCGGTGTTCCGTTCTTTACGAAAGACAATGCCGTTTATTTCAATGTTCTGGCATGCTTAGTTTTAAAGAAATAAATTCCCGAAGGAGCGAGGAAGGATGACGGGTTTTTGACGATTATCGTTTATGCCAGATTTGAAGCGCGATGTAGCCGAAGCTATTTATGGTAGAGATGTTAAACTTTTTAAGAATGATCTATGTATAGCCTAGATAAGTGTCGTCTTACGATATGACTATTGTTATTCAAGGTGAGTTTCGAAGAAATGTCCAAACATGTATCTACATGCAATTATGCCCTAAACTTGGTATTTATTTTCGTCTAAGTTGTTTGAGGTATCACATTTAAATTAACACCACAGACAGTACATATCATTGCCATCTGCAGAATACAAAATAATGTATTTATTGTTTTTTAACGTTAAGGAATAAATTAACTCATGGGAGAAGATTTCTAATATTGTTCAAGTTCAACACGTCATTAAAAGAAAACTTTTTTTTTTTTTTTCGCTTCACGTTCCTGGGACGTGTTTCTTTTAGCCCGTACACAGTTTGGTAAGAGAAAGTTGTTTCGAAGTTCTGAACGTCTGAATATGCAAGAATACACACATCCGGCGAGTTCTTGATAGTTTTTTCTTTCTCCAGCTTTTTATCCCCGCATTTATTATTATTATTATTTTTTTACCATTGGCACAGTTATTTAGGTCGTAAAGACTTAGCTTTGAACTTCCGAACCACTAAGCATGTGATGAGTAGTGCCTTCTGACAACGAGTTTCTAACAATGACCATCTACGCGATCTTTTATGCACTGAAGAGCGACAGTAGCTATTAGCCCCGTGCGCGACCGAAAGCGTCGCTGTGGTCGGCCTTCCACGATTGGCCGAACGCTGACTATGACGTCGGAAAGGGGATTTATCATCGACGGAAATAAGAGGAATGAAAGAACTTTAATTTTGACGGTGTTGGCAGGGTTCCTTTGAGAGCGCAATGATTTCAAGCTTCCACGATGCTGATAACAAACACCATCGAACTTGTTGTTTGCAAGGTAATGACGTCACAAGGGGGAACCACAGGAGGGCGCCACCAAAACATCTCGCCGCTAATACATGTGCATAAATAATTTCAGGTTAAAATAAGCTCGACCACGCCCTCTTTCCCCGTATTGTTTTCTTTAACAGTCCGAAATATCTGGAAGGGGAGAAGGGGGGCTGAGGTCCCCCCCCCCCCTCCCCTCCCCTCTTCCCTCCCCCGTTTTTCCTCTTCCGACGCCACTTGTATGGTAGAACGCTCCTCGACCTCGAGTTGTGTCGACTTCTGTGCTTTTTGCGAGGCGATTCCTCCATCCCAGAAAATAAACCTCCAGGACAATTACAAACTTAAAGGGGCGATGCAACAATTTTTGTACTTTGCGCAAATACCGCTTAGAACGGATCCCTGACGTTAATTACCTATGAAACACGCGTTCGTTTTTCACCCCACGCAATAGAAGTCCCAGTAAAAAATTAAAGAAACACGAGCAGCGTTCACCCCCTCAACTCGCAGCCAGAACAAGCGGCCACGTGATCTGGAGCCGATTAGATGGCGCCAATGTTGATCATAGCCACGCGCTGGGGTTGGCAAAGCACAGGACACGCGCTGAGTTCAAGACATTGTTATGGCTCGGCTATTGTCATCGTTGCAGCGATTGGACAAGGGCCCCCTACCCAAATGCTTCTCGAGCTATCAATTATCACGAGCCGAAATCGAGTGCTCACGCAATGCTCGGGTCCAATCTATGAGCCACATTCAAATATCCTCCCTGGAGGATGCTGCTACCACCAGGGTACGTCATCAAAATTTGCGAAGGAGAGATTGAAAGAAAACGCGCACTTTTCTCCTTGAAATTACACCGCAACAAAGAGGTTTCTTGGTCAGTGGCGTTGCGTGCGAGTGTACTTGGGTCCCACTAGTGCCAGTAAGCTCATACAAAGTGAAAAACGCTCAAAACGAATATCGTTGCACCGCCCCTTTAACTTACTATATGCCAGCGTCACTCGGGCGGCGTTCGATCGGATTACTACCAGCGTGCAAGGGATGGGGAGGTAGTTTGCCAGGCCTCTTCAAGGGTTTTCTGAGCCTCAACCTACTGCCCGCCCTTGGCCATTTCGAACTGGATGAGTATCGTGAAACAGTGTGTTCGTGTGATCACTACCCGCGTGATGCACGTTAAAGAACCCCCCCCCCCCCCCCCCCCCGGGCTGGCGGTCACAATTACTGATCTATGGTCACACGTCACTCTGCACTGGCAAATATTCCAGCACATCCGGGACACTTGTCGTCTCATTTAATTGCCTGACCAACTTCGCAGAGCCTAGGTATCACACCCTAACTTTTCTAAACTTGATTTCGTGAAAACCAGTGAGTCGTGAAAACGTTATTTGAAACTGAAACTGTGGAGGAACTTGAAAACTTGGACTTGAAAAATATTCAAAATCTTCGAAGCTTTTTTTTTTTTTTAATTCAGCGTTAAAAGAGAATCGAAACTTTCGAACTTTTCGAACTTTACGCTGAAATAAATTCGAAATCTTCGAATTGTTCGAACTTCATGTCTATAAAAATTCGAAGCGTTCGAAGTTTTCGAATTTTATTTTCAAAGAATTTTGAAATCTGCGAACTTTTCGAACTTCAGATCTTAAGAAACTCAGATTTTTCGAATATCTCGAATTTCAAAATAGGAAAGTTCGAAATATTCGAATTTATCGAACCTCAAGTAAAAAAATATTCGAAATATTCGAACCCGAAATTTTAGAAACCGTGAAAGCTTCGAACTTTTCGAATTCGAAACTCTACTGTGATTGAAAGTTGCGAATTTTTCGAATTCGAACCTCGGTCGGTACGAAAATATCGAGATTTTTCGAAATCGAACCTTAGTTCGCTTTGCAAATATCGAAACCTTTCGAAATCGAACCTAGGGTGGTTCGCGACATCCCTAACTGTAATTCACCTTCGTTCGTTACATCAATGTAAGCTGTTTGTTGGGATTTTTGTTCTCCCAATGCATTTTGTCTGGCACTTATTTAATTTGGAAAACTTCATTGCACTCCCATGTAGTTAGCCATAAAAAAACCTGTTCAGTTAGAACATTTTTTATTGGAGTAGACCTTTGACTATGATAATTACATAAAGTGCATAACAATCTACGGTATCGCGACTCTGCTCAGACATGCGGCGAAAAGCAACAAAATATGCTACTTAGTCCCATTTGAACAGCCAGAATAGCGGATGTACAATAAGCAATACCCTTGTATTCCTTTTTTTAATACATTAGCATTAGAATGATCGTCTTGTTGAAAACCCATCGGTGTCTTTCGTTCGTCAGTGCCGGGAGGAAGGGAGAAGGAGGGCGAGAGCGTGATGCGTGCTACGCTCCCATTGGTCTGAATCGCTGACCTGAGCACGCGTCAACCTCTCCCTCTCTCCCTGCCCGCAGGGGGCACCTGTGAAAGCAGGTGTTTGGTGAGTGGCGTCACCACGGACCCCGAGCCATGCGGGCTTGCCCGCCCACGTCTGGCTGTGCGTGGCTTTCCCGTGTCCGGGGAAAAGGGCATCCTGGTGGTTGAGTCGAGCCCGGGGTAAGTTTGGACCCTTCGGGGCCCCCCCGGGTGAGGCAATACACCACTTCGGCCCCCGCTTCTCGTAGACAGGTGTCCTGGCTTGGCCCGACCAGGATAATTCAGTCAGTCGCCACTTCTACTATCCCCTCCCTTCTTTCACCCTTGTCTTCTCCTTCTTTTCACTCTTCTCAATTCTCTTCTTTCCTGTTTCAACTCCTTTGGTGGCAAGGGCTAACCTTGGGTGGTGACAGATACTCTCGTCCAGATCCACACTCTGTTATAGTTTCTGGAGTAATGCTTCCAGCAAAGCCATTATTTTTATGGGGTGTTACTTGTTCCCTTGTTGGGCTCCATGGTGGGCGGCACACCACAGGTTCTGAACACTCTCCGCCTCTTATGGCTGCCCCTCCTCCTAAACCCAGCTCACGTCAGCCCTGGAAAAGGCGCTGCCTTGAGCACAAAACCATAGAAAAAGACCCTCCTGTGGAAAACTTTACCAAGTTCTTTGTTGTTCATTCTTTAGATGAACAAAAACCTGTTGCAAAGATATCTCCTTTTGTTGTGTCGAAGGTCCTGGAACATTTTATCGGGTTGTTGTATAAGGCCAAGAAACTGCACTCTGGAGACCTCCTTGTTGAGGTGGATACAAAACTGCATAGTGAAGCATTACGTAAGCTCACAAACATTGTCGATGTGAAAGTGTCGGTAAGTCCTCACCGCACACTGAACACCATCCGTGGAGTTCTCTCCGAGGACGACCTTCTGGAAACGAGTGAAGAAGAACTCCTTGAAGGACTTAAAGGTGCTGGTGTTATTGCTGTAAAACGCATTATGTTCCGAAAAGATGGCAGAAAAACCCCATTAAGACATGTCATCCTGACCTTCGAGAAACATGCCCTCCCCGCAACAGTTAAAGTAGGCTGCCTGAACTGCCGCATTCGTCCCTACATGCCCAACCCGCAACGATGTTTCCGCTGCCAACGATTTGGCCACGGATCACGGAGTTGCAGAGGAAAAGAGACTTGTGCTAAGTGCGGAGGGCAGGATCACGTCACTGACATCTGCGATGCAGTGGCCCGCTGCAGTAACTGCAGTGGACCACACCCAGCCTACTCCCGCCTCTGTCCTCTGTGGCAACAAGAAAAAGAAATTCTTTCATTAAAAGCCAAGGAAAATATCTCGTACCCAGAGGCAAGAAAAGATTGTCGTTCCTCTCAAAGGGAGGCTATGCCGAGGTGGTGCGCAGGGACCCTGCACCACGCTCGGAGTCGAGGGCCACCCAGGTCTCCCCAGAGACGCTGGCAGTGGCCCTTAAGGCCCCAACCCCAGAACACAGGCAGCAGCCCCCTCAGACACCCAAGGGAGCACGCAAGCTGCCCCCTCGCAGAGTGGGACGGCCGCAGCCGTGCCCACTGTCCCTCCTGGGCCTTCCCCGAGGGAGAAGGAGCGAAGCTCTCGCTCCAACTCGCTTGAGAAGAGCTCTTCTTCTAGGGAGCGGCGTGACTCTCGCACCGCCCCTGGCTCTTAAGGAGCGGAAACAATGGAGCAGGACGCTTTGCCCAGCTCCTCCTTCACCCCTCCCTGTGGCTCGGGCCGAGAACAGCATTGCCCTCTCGAATACCTGATCAACCGAAGCCAGCAGGCAAGTCTGCCTGCAAAGCTCGGGAGATGGAAGTGGCAGCTGAGGCTGCTGATCCATCCACAAACCTGTCCGACCTCAAGACGCGGATTGGCAGACCCCAAAACCAAAGCACAAAGCAGAAACACCTGTTAAGGCTCCTAAATGAACCCTATACCCAAGGTGTTTAATACCCCATGCATTTTCCCTGATGTATATACCCGATATATTTTAATTTTGGAGCTCTCCAATTTTAAATTGTCTATGTTTTATGTGTGTTGCATTGTGATTAATATTTTGGGGTCAGAATAACCTGGCTTTTTAATATTAATTACATTATTAATTTTTAGCAGCTTTTTAAGGTTTCGTTCACTTTTTAACGACCTTTTATCTTCACACTCTTATGGCAGGAGGCTTTTTACAGTGGAATTGCAAAGGACTTTTTCACAACCTGGATGATGTTCACTCCTTGCTTCAGGAGTACACACCCTCTGCAGTTTGTCTCTAGGAGACATATTTGGGACCATCTAATAGTAATTTCCAGAGATCATTTCAAGTCTTTCGCAAAGATCGCGTAACACCGTCTGGCAGTTCCGGAGGAGTTGCCATTGTCGTGGATGGCATGGTGCCAGCTGCCAAAATCTTTTTGGACACTTCTCTGGAGGCTGTCGCAGTACGGTTGATGTTAGATCGCCTTATTAGCGTGTGCTCCCTCTGCGTGCCCCCTTCATCTTCCCTGACGCTGTCCGATCTTGAACACCTTGCAGACCAGCTTCCAGAACCATTTGTGGTCCTAGGAGATTTTAATGCCCACAGTCCGCTCTGGGGAATAACGGGTTGACAGCCGAGGATTTGTTGTAGAAAGGTTTCTCTCCCGAAGAGCTGCCAGTCTCCTAAATATGGGTGAGGCCACATATTTCAGCTCGACTCACCACTCCTTTTCCTGCATTAACCTATCCATTGTTTCTTCATCCATGTTTACAAATTTTACCTGGACTGTCCTGAACGACCCATGTGGCAGTGACCACTTCCCTATCCGTCTCATCCCCTTAGAGCCCCCACCTATTCTCCCCTGTTGTCCCCCTCGGTGGAAGCTTTCTAGAGCAAACTGGGAACTTTTTCGGGAATGTGTAACATCGTTCGTCCTGCCTGTAGCACATTCTATTGATGAAGAAAATGAAATCATCACAACTGCCATTGTTGACGCAGCTCGTGCTGCTATTCCACAAACATCGGGTAAGCTTCCTGTAATGACTGACGCCGACTCACAGTAAATTAGTTATATTTACACTCGCATGACAGACGACCCCCAGCGTCATACACTGGCCCCGTTCTAAACCAGGCTTCTTCTTCATCGTCCTTGCGGCTTGACACCAGCAGGGTGCAAGACGGATTGATGATCATCACATCTCTTCGCCCTTAGTCGCTGTCGAAGCCGTATCGACACACAGGTCGTCGTTCTCGGAAAGAGCGACGTGGCTGTGGCGAACTTTGCTGTTCCGACGATGTTGCAACCGGCGGTGGCTGCATTGGTCGGTGCGGCGGTGTTGAATGCTGCTCACTATGACTTGGCTGAGTTTTAGACGGTAGCTTGAGGGACTCGTTTATTCCAGGCCTTGTGGACGGAGGTGTACTCGCCCACGCCTTCCTTACGTGATCTGCATGACGCCGATGTGTCACGCCATCAGATGTCTGCACCTTGTACATCGCATGTCCCAGACGTTGCAGGACTCGGGCTCCTAACCACTTAGTACCCACCCCGAAGTTCCGCACATACACAAAATCCCCACGACTAAACACTCTCTTTGGTTCACCGAACGCGCAGTAGCCATCCGCGTGGCTGTCTGGGTGAAGCTTGTCCAGTGGAGACTGTAATTTCCGTCCTAACATTAGCTCCGCCGGAGTCTTCCCGGTTCCAGCGTGAGGAGTTGAGTGTTGTTTAAACAAAAATCTTGACACCTTGCATCTTGAGGGCCATTTTTAGTTCCCGAACCATTCGCTCAGCCCTACCATTGCTAGCCGGATGATAAGGAGCAGTCTGCATACTTTTGATTCCATTGATCTTCAAGAATTCTTGCATTTCTTGACTCACAAAGGCTGTTCCATTATCCGACACGACTAGGTCAGGTGGTCCATATGACGCGAATAATTTGCGCAGCTTTTCGATAACCATCGACGAGCTTAGTGACGGTACAATTTCCACTTCTGCCCAGTTGGAATATGCGTCCACGACCACAAGAAAACACACTCCTTTTACTGGCCCAGCGAAGTCGATATGGATTCTGCTCCACGGCCTATCAGGCTTGATCCAGAAATGGGTGGGCACCTGCGGCTCACTCTGTCGGTTATGTTGACATTTTCTGCAGTGTTTCACAAAGCAATCGATGTCCTCATCGATTTTTGGCCACCAAACGTAGGATCGAGCAATTGCCTTCATGGCCGTTATTCCAGGATGGTTCCCATGCAACAGCTGCAACACCTCCATTCTCAACGACTTGGGCAGAATCACTCTGTTCCCCCATATTATGCAATCTTGCTGTATCGAAAGTTCCTGGCTCCTCACCTTGTACACGTGGTACTCCTCAGATAGGTATTCTTGCGGCCAGCCATGGCGAATCCACTGCATGACCGTGGACAGGTGAGGGCCTTTCCGAGTCTCTCTGGCCACGTCCACTGCATTGACCGGCGGGAACTGGACAACTTCGAGGAGTAGAACATCTCCTGGAACTTCTGCTTCTTTCCGGGTGACCGGCATCGGCAGCCTGCTGAGGCCGTCTGCATTTCCATGGTCCTGGGTTCGTCGGTATTCCAGGGTGTACGTGTAAGCCGACAGCATGAGCGTCCACCGTAGCATTCGCGGGGAAAGCACGAAAGGAATCTGCTTCTGGTGTTGAAAAATACCGAGGAGTGGTTTGTGATCAGTTATTATGACAAACCTTCTTCCACAGAGATACTGATGAAAATGGCGGACGCCAAACACAATGAACAACGCTTCACGGTCGATTTGAGCATAGTTCCTTTCGGTTTTGTTTAGCGTCCTTGACGCGTAAGCGATGGGCAACTCGCAACCCTCTTTATCGCGATGTGATAACACTGCCCCTACCCCGACTGGCGACGCGTCGCATGACAACACCAGTGAGACCTCTTTCTTAAAATGAGTCAGCAGAGAATTTGAGGTTAGCAAGTCCTTAAGGCCATCAAACGCTTTTTGGTGTTTTGCATTCCATTCCCATGCTGATCCATTGTCTAGAAGTCTGTGTAACACTTCTGCTACCTCAGAGCGTCCCTTCAGAAACCGGTTATAAAAATTTACCATACCAAGAAACGCTTGGAGCTCCTTCTTGTTGGTAGGTGCAGGCGCTTGGTGGATGGCTTCCACCTTGGCCTGGCTTGGGTAGATTCCGTAGCTGTCAATCTTGTGTCCTAGGAATTCCAGACTCTCGACGTAGAACTCGCACTTGGAGGTGTTCGCGCGTAGTCCGGCTTTTGACAGTCGCGTCAGCACCTCGATGAGCACCTGGTCGTGTTCTTCCGTTGTTTCGCTGGCGATCAAGATGTCATCTAGATACGCCACCACCTGCGGGACACCTGCTAGCACAGTGTCCATGGTTCTTTGGAACAGACCTGGCGCGACAGAGATTCCATAGGGCAGCCGCCTAACCTTGTACAGTCCCTTTACTGTGTTGATCGTTGCAAGCCCTGCTGCCGCATCGTCGAGCACTAGCTGTTGGTAGGCTTGAGTTAAATCCAGTTTGGTGAACACTCAGCCATTTCCCAGTCTTGCAAAAAGTTCTGTGCTGGTTGGCAAAGGATAAACATTGTCTCTCACCGCCTGGTTGACTGTGCTCCGATAATCCCCACAGATCCGCAAGGATCCGTTCTTCTTTCGCACCACTACTATAGGCGTGGCCCACTCAGCATACTGCGTAGGTTCCAGGATGCCTTGTTCCTGCAGCTTGTCCAGTTCTGCGCACACGTCATCCTTAATTGCAAAGGGTACACTCCGGCATTTCAAGAACCTTGGCTGTGCACCTTCTTTCAGCTCGATGCTGATTGGCGGTAGGGCAGCTCCTGGAAAAGACTCTCCAAACACGTCTGGAAATTTCGACACGACGCTCTCGTGGGCGTTGGTCACTATGTGCAGACCCACCACTTGGATCCCCAGAGACGAAAACCAATCTCGGCCCAGTAACGTGCTTCCCTTATTCGCAACGACCAGCAACGGAAGCACTAGACTCTTCTTCTTGAAGTTCACGGGCACCATGGCTTTTCCCAGCACATCAAGTCCCTCTCTCGTCCACGTAACTAGCTTTGTTTCGGAATCTTCGAGATGGACACTTTGATGAGCTTTCAACTTGTTGAACTCTTGCACGGAAATGATAGAATGCGCAGCCCCCGAGTCGACTTCCATTGTGACGTTTTCACCAAGTATTTGCACAGTCGCCAAGATTCGTTCTGGTGAGCTTTTAATCTGCTTTATGTTTAAAAGCTCGTCGTACTCATGTTTTGGACACATTGTCACGTTTGAACAATCTTCCACATGGTGACTGGATTGTCTGTTCCCCTTAGCCTTGCAAACTCGAGATATGTGCCCTTTTCCCGAGCAGGCGAAACAAATCGCGTTCTTGAACTTGCACCGACCTGGATCGTGATAGCCCATGCACCGATGACAGCGCGATGAAGCATCCGCTTTTAGTTGCATGCCTCTCTCCTTGCTTGGTGTGCTGACTCGCGCGGTTACGTCTTCTTTGCTTTCTTTATCGCTCCGCTTGCTACCGATGTCTTTTTGCTGCTTAGTTGTGACCTCTGCCGTGATAGCTAAGTCATACGCAGCCTCGAACGTCAAACTTTTTTCCGCGAGTAGTCGTTGCTGAACTACCGCGTCAGCAGCTCCGAAAACCAGTCTGTCACGGAGCATGATGCTTAGTGGCAACTGAGCGTCACTAAAACCGCAGTTTTCAGCCAATTTACGTAGTTCCGTAACGTAGCTGGCAACCGATTCGCCGTCGTTTTGGTCCCGCTTCGAAAAGACGTACCTTGCGTAGAGTTCTGATGGCCTGGGGTTGACGTGGTTCTTGACGGCGTCGACGATGGTCCTGTATTCCACACTCGGTGGTCGAAGGGGCCTGACGAGAGTCGATATCAGCGAGTAGGTGTCCTGGCCACAACAGCTGAGCAGTGCGGCCCTTCTGTCGATGTCGGTAACCAGCTTGTTCGCGGCGCAGCATAACTCGACTCGTTCCACATATTCTTCCCATGAAGAACCGCTGCCAAGATCGAATTCACCGATTTTTGCGCCGAAAGCCATTGGTTCGTTCCTTCGTCGCCAATGTAATGACTGACGCCGACTCACAGTAAATTAGTTATATTTACACTCGCATGACAGATGACCCCCAGCGTCATACACTGGCCCCGTTCTAAACCAGGCTTCTTCTTCATCGTCCTTGCGGCTTGACACCAGCAGGGTGCAAGACGGATTGATGATCATCACACTACCCAAGCGTCCAAAACCTTGGTGGGATAGTGAGTGCCGAAAGTCCAGAAATTGCCAGAATTGCGCTTGGGCAAAGTTTCGGCGATATCCCACCCCCACCAACCTTCTAGCATTCAAGCGCCTGTGAGCAGAAGCCCGCCGTGTCAGGAGACAAGCGAAACGGCGTTCCTTTCACTCGTATGCTTTTTCGATTAATAGGTTTGCTCCAGCCAAGATTGTGTGGGACAGGGTAAGGCGAATGGATGGTGATTACTCCCACTTTTCAATCCCCCTGCTGTCAGCCGACGATGGAGAGACGGTTTCATCTTTGCAGGAAGAGGCCGATGCACTGGGTAGACATTTCGCGCAGGTCTCCAGCTCTGGGAATTATACAGAAAAATTTTTACGCTTTAAAACCAAAGCTGGGAAGGCCCCAATCCGCCGATCTGATAGCTGTGCCGAAGAATATGACCGGCCTTTTGCTCTTACTAAGCTGCGTCGAGTCATTGCCATAGCAAAAGCCACATCCCCTGGGGTTGATGACATTCACTATACTATGATCTCCCATCTACCTGAAACATTCCTTGTCATTCTCCTCCAGTTCTTCAATAGAGTGTGGGCAGAGGGCAAGCTGCCGAGCGTGTGGAAAAGGGCTATTGTCATCCCTGTCTTCAAACCGGGAAAAGACAGAAGTAAAGCCTCTAGCTACAGGCCTATAGCCCTGACTAGCTGCCTGGGTAAGACATTCGAGCGGCTGGTTAACAATAGGCTTATCTTCATTCTGGAACGGAACTCCCTTTTAAGCAATTTACAGTGTGGCTTTCCTGCTGCCAGGTCCACTGCCAACCACCTCGTACGATTGGAAACAGCCATCCGAGAGGCCTTTATAAACAAGCAGTTTTGCCTTTCAGTGTTTTTTGACCTTGAAAAGGCTTACGATACCACTTGGCGGTACAGTATTCTTCAAGACCTTATCGAGATGAATATAGGTGGGAATATGTTTAATGGCATCGCAGACTTTTTGCAGGATCGCACCTTCCAGGTGCAATTGGGAACAACCCTTTCGTCATGTTTCATCCAGGAAAATGGTGTCCCACAAGGATGTGTCCTGAGCGTTACTTTCTTTCTTATTAAAATCAACTCCCTGTCCCGAGCAATACCACCTTCGATCTCCTACTCGCTTTATGTTGATGACGTCCAGGTCTGCTTTTCGTCATGTAATTTAGATATCTGTGAGCGCCAAATCCAAGTAACCTTTAATAAAATGAGTAAATAGGCTGATGAGAATGGTTTCAAGTTTTCTGCTGAGAAGACCGAGGCTTTTTGCTTCTCCCGGAAAAGGGGAATGTTTCCCGAACCATCGCTTCATATAAATGGCACACCCCTTCCCGTCCGACCGGAACACAGGTTCCTCGGTGTGACGTTTGACAGCAAGCTTACTTTCAGCCCCCATATCGAGGCACTGAAGCTGAAATGCCAGCAGAAACTAAACATTCTAAAAGTTCTTTCACATTGCACCTGGGGCACGGACAGGGTATGTCATTTACGGATTTACAGGGCTGCAGTGCGCTCTACCCTGGATTATGGAAGCCTTGTTTACGGATCTGCAAAACCATCCACCCTCAAAATGCTTGATCCCATTCACCACCAGGGGATCCGTTTGGCAACGGGGACATTCCGTACGTCGCGGTACTTAGCCTGTATGCTAAATCGCATGAGTGCTCACTCGAGAGACAGTAGATTTTTTCTCGCTGTTCAGGACTTTCTAAGACTCCGTTCTTTTCCACAAAATCCTGCTTATGAAATACTAATTCAAAACATAAACTATGAGCGCTTATTTCAGCGCAAACCATCTTAACCCCTCCCTTTGCACTACCTGTAAGAATTGCTACAGAGAAATACAATTTTGATGCTCTTTCTCCTGTCCTTGAAATTCAACAAAGAACTGCACCCTGGAAAGTTGCCAATACTCGTTGTAATTTTTCTTTGACCAAGCACAAAAAAGATACAGTTGACCCTAGTGTTCTCGGGCAAGAATTCCTAGAGCTCTATACCTCCTACAATGGCTACAAGCACTTCTTTACTGATGGATCAAAAACCACAGACTATGTTGGCTGTGCCGCTATCGGCGAGGGCTACAAATCTGTCAAAAGGTTAAACGAAAATGCCTCAATTTTTACTGCCGAGCTTTATGGTCTGATAACTGCAGTTGACCACATTGTCAAATATCGATATAGAAAGTCTGTCATTTTCTCCGACTCTCTGAGCTCGCTGAAAGCACTCAACTCTCCAACGTCTTGGAAGCACCCTCTGCTTGTGCAACTTTGTAATGCACTAACATAAGCACTGGCAAAGAAAATACAGATAGAATTCTGCTGGGTCTCTAGCCATATTGGCATTGATGGCAACGAGCTAGCTGACCGTGCAGCTTCTGCGTGTGTAGACAGGACAGTTGACTATAACAGCATCCCTGCTACTGATTACCGAGTACCACTAGAAAGGCAAATAAAATATGCCTGGCAGAGGGAATGGGATTCCCATCTACAAAACAAACTCCATCTAATTAAGCCCATCCTGAGTGAGTGGCGCAGTGCCTGACACTGAGAGCGTTTTTATGAGATAGTTTTATGGCGGTTGAGAATAGGACATACCCACCTTACCCATAGCTACCTTTTGCGTAGGGAGAGTGAACCGACCTGTGACTTTTGTTCTGAACCATTAAGTATACTTCACATTTTGATAGTTTGTCCACACTTTGAAGAGAACCGTCGAACTTGTTTTTCTATATTCTCTTGGGAACATGTACAATTTCACTTGGCTCTTTTACTGGGTGACGAGCCTCTTGTCCCATTCTCACAAGTTTTTAATTTTTTGGAAGAAATTAATATTCTGCGGAAATTATAAGTCTAGTTCCTAGTAAGGTTCGCTTTGAGGCTTTAGTCAGTCTTTAAAAAATGTAGATCTCCTTTACACAATGTTTCTGGCGCACTATAGCCCCGATGCTACTGCGCCAAAAAACCCCAAAACCAACCCTCTCTCCCCGGCGCTGACAAACTGACAGACACTGCCGGGTTTTTGTCAAAACCAGCCCTTTCGTTTTCGTCAAAGTCGCACGCACAGCTGGCATGGAGCCAGAGAGAGGAGGAGCCGCCGTGCAACACCTCCTTGATATCAAAGCCAGGGTGCTGAATGAGATGGTGTCATCAGAGAAGGCAAACGCTGGACACAGATTGGAAACAAGTGCTGTGTCAGCGCTCGGCTTCGAGTCAAGTATGAGCCAAACATTTACGCAAATGTCATGTCCAATCTATGCCCAGCGTTGACCTTCTCCGAGCATGCCATCTTATTCAGCACTACGGGTTTGTTATCTAGGAGGTTTTGCGCCGCGGTGCGGTGGAATGCGGGCGTGCTCAGTTGCCGCCCTGCCGTCGCTGGTTGTTCTTTGCTCTGGGTTTCTGTAGTAGTGGTGCGTGGGCTGTGATGTGTGCGTGTAGTTACAATGATGGATGCAGTTCCCTCCACGAGTGATATGGATGCGGTTCTTTCCTTGAGTGGTATGGATGTGGCTCTTTTTACGAGTGATATGAATGACTGTATCCAAGGGTGTTGACATACTCTGACAAGCAGAGTACAGAAAAAGAGTGAAAAAAATGGAAGAAAGATTCATTGGTGGATTCTTAGGGAATGTTTTAGCACGATCCTTGGGAAACGCTAACACTGACCCCGTAACGTGGCCGAAAAGAGGCAGCAAAAAATGGAGGAAGCAAAAGAGAAAGCCAAAAGAGAAAAGTGGAGGGGTCAGCATTAGCGTTTCCGAAAGGGGGATGTGTTTGGCGTTTCCAAGGGTCATTTGTTTGCATGTTTGTTTGTACGAGTTTATTTGAGACAAACTTACAGAAAGTCTCAGGGGACATGGCTAAAGGCACTTTGAAGTGCCTGACGAGGCCATGCCACCCTTTTTGGCAACAGCGGTAGCAAAACAAGACAACAAGAGTGACATGCTTTCACTGCTATACAATAAAAAACAAACACAAAAGAAAACAAATAAACAACCAGTTGTGTACGAACAGAGGTGGGCTAGTTATCTATAACATTACATTTTGCTTCAACAGATCTTTAAAAAATTTCACTTTTTTTGTGCTATCACTTGCATTTATCATTCAAGAAGTTTAGGACATATTTTTCGTTGTTATATTCATCCGTAAATAAAATTTCTTTCGCACTATTCTTATAATTAAGGGGTGACCTGGCACTATTTAGAAAGTCTAAAATAGTTGGGTGTTGGTTCAGAAAATTTGGTATCTGAACACTTAGCTTCTGATCTCCATAATTTGTCCTTGAACGAGATTTCATTATTACATTTTGTCTTAAATTGTACGGGCCAATTTTCACGGGGTACTTTGTATGGAACAACAATTTGTCAGTATGAAATTGCCGTCGTGCTAACGCATTCCCTAAAAATCCACCAATGGTTCTTCCTGCAATTTTGAGTAGTGTCTATTAATTTATAATGCAAGGCCTATTTGCCTTCCATTAAGCTTTTCCGGGAGCTGCTGCTCAGTTAAGATTTCCCTAGTGTCTGTACAGTGACGTCATTTTCATGCAGCAGAAACTTCATACGTGTGTTAGCTAGGTCTTGCTGGTTACTGATGCTGCATCTACAATGTATGCTATAAGACTTGCTTTTTTTTCTTTTTTTCATCGAAAAGGCGGCGCAGTCTGAGAACTATACCCGAGTGGTAGTGAATTTCTCGTTGTCCGAAACCGACGATGCCCTGTGCCCACCAACTACTCCCATAGAATGGGTCTTCCCAACACCTGAAGAGGAGATCAGGTGTGTGCTCGACTGATATCTGGGAATGAGACTAGTAGGTAGTATTTCTTAGCTTTTGCCCTGCCTGCGGATAATTGTCTGACCAATAGTATGCTGCAAGTGTTGCTAGAGCCTTAGTTGTAGGACATGGACAGCCTTTATGTACAGGGTGTCACAAAAGAAAATTTACAAGGTTTTTTTCACTGCAAAAAAAAACTAGGCATCACTGAACGCTCATTCTCCGCCCATAGGTAGCGCTAGAGGTCGCAACCAGTAGCCAAAGTTTCAGCCCGAACGGACACCTTATTCAAAAGTTATAAGTGATTTTCTGAAAATCTCAATTTGAAAATGGAGCCCATTTTTGCCCGTTTTGGGTTTCTGGTGCCATAGAGCCCCATGTATTCGAAAACTTTGTCGGCCGCCATTTTCTCATTGAAATTTTCAGAAAATCACTTATAACTTTTGAATAAGGTATCGGATCGGGCTGAAACTTTGGCATCTGATTGTGACCTCTAACACTACCTTTGGACGGAGAAGAAGCATTCGGTGATGCCTAGTTTATTTTTGCGGTAAAACAAAACCCTGTAAATTTTTTTTTGTGACACCCTGTATGTTCCACTGCAGCCGTTTTTGAACAGGTAGGTGTCAGTTCAATTAATTCAGCTAAATGAAGGTGAAAACAGGTGGGACTAGTGCCCAACTTTTGTATTAATATGTTCATAGGCATATGGAGACAAAACTAATAGGAATGTGTGAATAGTAATTTTTTAGTCGAAATCGAATACAAAGCAGATAGCTTCTTTGTTTGAATAATTTAGAATTGAATCGAATAAATTCAAAGCGAAGCGAATAGTTTGCGACTGTCAATACTGTCATGTTAAAGAATCTGACACTACCGGAAAAAAAAAGACAAACACAATAAGGTCACCAGCTCGCCTACACAATTGCTCTTATTTCAGTAAAGTCATGTCTCATTAGTATGAACACTTCCGTTGCCCAGAAAAATCGTCCATAACGTGAGTCCATAATAGTGAATCAAGGTCAAGGTCACAAATAAAGAGCAAGGAAGGTGGCCATAAAAGACATGGTTTATTCTGGGAAAAAAAAAATTGCCACGACTCTTTAACATGGACACTTTGGTGCTGTCTATTAGAAGTGTGATCCGCAATAGATTCAAGCGAGCAAACTTGTTGTTCCTATTTTTGTTGCTACTTGTGTTTCAGCCTCGGCTGGTGAACTGATTTCAAGTATGTATACCCGTTTGCAAGTACGGCCTCAGGGTGCTGGCCATCTTGCACAGTTGGGGTGCGCTTGGGCGTGTCATAATCTGATTATGACACCTTAGCAAGGCGTCGTAATCGGATTATGACGTGCCCAAGCGCACCCCAACTCGACAACATTGGCAGCGCCTTGAGGTCGTACTTGCAAATGGGTATAGCGCACGCTGTTTTCGTTTGTTTTCTTTTTAATGCGAAAGCATTAACTGTCCCATGGAACGGAGCCGGCGGCGTCTGTAACCGCATAGAAAGGAGACATAAAAACCTGTAACCTCGAAAAATGGCACCTAAATTGGCTGCGACACGCAGATGCTTTGTCACAGAAGCGGGCACGGCTGCTCGAGGTCAAAGCGGACGGGCCTCGGAAATAAAAAAAAAAAATGCAAAGAAAAGCACCGCAACTCAGATGCCTCATCACGGAAGCCGGCGGGTTCACTCAAGGTCACAGCAGACGTGCTTGAGAATTAAAATGCAAAGTAAAGCACAGCAACGCATTGCTTCGTCACGGAGGCCTTTGTGAAGCCGGCAAGGTTTGCCGCGCCTGCGCAGTGGAAGAGCGTGATGTCACCGCTGCGACAGGAAGACGTGCACCGCTGCACTTCTTGCCTTCGCTTCGGCTGCTTCTGCTCCTCTCGACACCGAGAATAGTTTCGCATTCACAACTCATAAAAAATGCTTAAACGTGCTCGGAATGTTTTTTTTTTTTTTAGTTTGAATTAAGATATGTTTTGCAGCATTTCAAACTTAGAAATGCTTCAAAAATATTTCAAAATTGTCGAATAGCCCTATTCGATTCAAACTTAGAGTCGAATATGGCATTATTCAATTTTTGAAAGTTTAGAATATTGACACAACCCAAAAAATGAAGTATTCGTGACAACGTCGTAAAATTTACATTAGTTAGAGATTATAAAAACCAATAGATTCTCCCGAGCCGTGTTTTTGGTTCACAATTAGTAGTACCCGAAAGTCGCCTTAAGTGTCAAGTCTGCTTTTTCTTTTTCTTCCGCTTGGGGAACCGACGACATCCGTCAGCTGTACGTGCTTTCCTCCGTGCATCCATGGCAATTAGCTTTTCATTAATTTTGTTGCGTCCTGAGTCCAACACTGTACGATGACACTTCTGCTCGTGCAGCCTAGGCCCAGCTTGCTGGATGTGGGACTACCTTAGGCGGAGCGGCCAGGGAGGGTTCTTCCTGCCCCTGAGCGGAGGGGTGGACAGCGCCAGCGTGGCTGCCCTGGTCTTCTCCATGTGCAGGCTCGTCTGCTCTTCTGTTCGAGATGGGGGTGAGGAGGAGTTACTTGTGCTTTGACTGTAGAATTTATTTTAATCAAAACCTTTCCAAACTCAGGCCTCTCATGGATAATTCAATAGGCCTCGGTTTCCCTGGTTGATTTGCGAATGATTTGTCACATCATTCATTGTACTTTAAAGGAGCGAGGAAACACAGTGCTGCGTTTGTGTGCTCCTTCTAGTCCTCAATTTTTTTTTTGTGCTGTTTTTTACTTAGGGATTTACTTAATCACTGCTTTTTAAGGCAAAAAAAAAAAAAAAAATTTGAAATTGTGTTTTTGAAGATTGACAGACACTTATCATCTTGTCCTATAGTTATTCTAAGAAATCAGTCTCTTTTATCTTGAAATATTGACTTGTAAACATAGCAAACTAGGTCTGTGCATGTTTTCTTTTTGCTATTACTTCAAATTGAATTACTATTTACACACCTCACTATTTTATGGAGCCATATCTCCAGTTGCACACATCCAATCTTCATTTTTTTCTTCTCTGGTACATGTGTCTGTGAGGTATTCAGTAAGGGGTACAAATATGTCGAATATGGCATCAAGTGTTCTTTTAAGTGCTTCTTACAGCTACTTTTACAATAATTTCAAAAGTGGAAAGTTCAAGTGTTATCAAAAGCTTACATCGTCCTAAAGCTTTCATTTATACCTTATTTGCGACTCCAGCGACCTATAGGGGGCGCCACCACCAAACAAACATGGCGGCTGAGTCCAGGTCGCGTCGGCTCCGCCGGGCCGCATGAACGGGTGGCGCATTCAGTTTAACAGATTTTCTTTTGTTTAATGCCCAATTTTATAGGTATTTGAACTGAGACGGTTAAGTGTAGCCGGTGCACATAAACTTGCAGAGCATAGTTTTCTTTTCCCGGTGCTTTTTGTTCTTTTCATGCCAAACTTTCGTTTCGGAGATTTCCTTCAAAACCGAAACTATAGGGCTCCGGAGAGACGGTAATAGACTCTAATCAGTTTTGATCATCTAAGGAAAGCGGTGATGACTACAGAATTGTTCCACCGAGAGTAATTTTCAGCTAACTCGCATGCCTCGACCATGCGACTTATCTGTCCGCGAGATTGAGCTTTTGTGCATATCCGCGTTTAAGAAACAGCTGCTCGGCCAACAACACAGGCTGCAGGAAAATTACGAAAATTAAGCAAGCGCTTCTTAAACCAAGGAGCATGTTAACCCGCTGGTGCCATACTAAGCAGCCGATACTCGTATTTCAATTCAGGTCTTAGTAGCAACCGAGAAGTCATTTTGACTTACTATGTCCCACTAAAGCGATATTAGTATATTCTCCGGGTTGAAATGTGAGCTTAGTTAACTAGCTATTAGGTGAACTGCTGAATAAAAGTATATTTGGCAGATCGAGATACTACTTAAACTTAGCCAAATGGTTCTAGCCGGTAGCACGGAGACGAATGCGGACAAACTGAAGAGAGTCTTCATCGGAGATTCACGCAGAACCTCTCTGCATTGAACTTGACTTCGAAACCTGAACGGAGAAAATTAGTATTTTTTGTGGCCGGTCAACCTGAGCAATGTAGACGTATATTGCTGCTGGCTTCGACGGGGGTGTAATATAAATATTGGAGGTGCGATAGATCATAATGCCGTGACAGCTTCTAACTTTGCGAGACGCGTCCCCCACCTTTTGAAAGCAGATAATTTCCCTCATTAATCATATGCAGCGAGCAGGTTTCCCTGAATCAAGTAATTGCGAAATCAGCCCCACTCCTTCAGTGTGGTCCAGAGGCTTTTTCGGCGAAAAGCAGCCAAGATGAATAGCCTACGCACCGACCGGCGTGGGCGGCTCAAACTTGAAGCTAATCGAAAACAACCAAACTCAGGAAAAGCAGCTATCGAACCTTCGCATTCACTTGACTGCAACATTGGTGTTCCCTCTAGTGAAACACCTCGTCTGTCATCCTCAGTCCACTGTTCTACATCCTTATAAAGCAACTACTTATCAGTTACCAAGTAGTCGTCATTTTGAATGTGATTTGAGACAGACAAGAAATCAAAACGTTTTTCCGTGATTCCTCCCCATCCAAGAAATCGAAAGCACGCGTCCGTGTGTTGTGGAGTAAACGGGCTTTCAAACACGTGATGGAAGGAAACAATCTACTGAGGATTCACCACACTAATGAACACTCAGGCAAACTTAAGAAATTTTCGAACCTTCGTCAAATTACATTGTTCGCCACCGCGCCGACAACACGTATCCGCGAAAGCCACCAGAGACGAGACGCGAAGGGGCGCGGAGCGACCTGGTCCGACTGGTTCCTGGTTTTCCCGCTTGGCGGCGTCCGTTTTGCTGGAGTTGCGAATTGGATCTCACGGATTTTTCAGTTTATTTATTTTCTATTATTAGTATGTTTTTATGTAGTATGTTTATTTCCTAACTTCAGTATTTCAGTTTGTCTTAATCCTTCCAGAAATCTTTGCAAATGACATTTCTAATACAGTAAACTTTCGTTAATTCGACCTCGACGTGACCTTGAAATTTGGTTGAATTATCCGAAGGATCGAATTAAAAAAAAAAGACAGAAAAACGGTTAAAATTAAACTTATTTTTATTGTGCAAAGTACTCATGGATGGTCTGCTGTCGTCTGCACTTAAAACGTGTGTCCAAATGCATGCTCCGGAGAGCAATGTAGCTAAACGGCACGTCCCCAAAAAATCGCGCACTACAAAAAAAAAAAAGAAAAAAAAAAAGAAAGCTTCACGAGCCGACTTTGGCGCAAGGCAGCCAGACCGTCGACGACAGAGAAAAATAACAAAAAAAGAAAAAAGAGAATTTGCACTTTCCGGTGCGCAAGATGGACCAAACACGATGCTACAGAAACGCGCCTTGAGAGCGCGTGCTGAAAAAGCTTTACGAGCCGACTTTGGCGCCGGGCAGCCAGACCGTCGGCGACAAAGAAAAATGACAACAAAAAAGAAAAAAAAAAAAAGAGAACCCGCGTTTTTTGACGCGCAAGATGGACCGCACACGATGCTACAAGCGCTTTGAGAGCGCGCGCTGTCTCCGCGCTATGTTCTCCGCGCTACTCCACGCCAGATGGTTGCGCTGGCTCGTGTCATTCTTTATGGTCCATCTCAACGACATAGAGGAGCAGGCGCCTATTTGCACACGTTCGGCATTACAGCAAAGGGCCAGTGTTTCGCCGTACGTAGGTGGTTTTTCTGCCGTGGTGCCGTGCAACGTGAGCACGCGCGCATTCGCTCGGGACGAATTATCCGATGTGGAGTATTCCCGAGTTCGAACTATCAAACTTTTCCTCCCATAGAAATGTATGGGCGCTCGCCGGGACTTTTGAACACGATCGAATTAAAGGAAAAGTCGAATTAACCGAGGTCGAACTAACGAAAGTTTACTGTATTAATGAAAGTAATTAGGCTATGTCAAAACCAAGTACATATTTGTAGTCACATTGTGAAGGTAGATAAGCTATGTAAAGAATTGGACCACAAGTCGTAAAAAAGCTCCTGAAGCAGTGTCGCCTCACGTAAAGCTATGAGAGGGCAATCTGGAAAAGTGCAGTCACTTGATAGTTGTTGGGCTCGACAGCCATAGAGAGTCCGACCGCCGCTCGGTGCCTTTTCACAGCAACTTTACGGGTGGTTCAAGGGGCAGCTCTCGGCCGTAGCGGCGCAGTGCACGGTGCATTGTGCCCGATTTGCAGACGCAGAAGTGTTGCAAGACGTCCGGCGCATTGTGGGGGACCCTGACTATCTGCCGAGGGAACCGAGGGACCTGTGCAACCGGGTGCTGGTCACCTGCTACATGGGAACCGAGAATTCCTCGCGGGAGACCAGGGCGCTAGCAAAGGACTTGGCCAATCAGGTTGGGAGGTGTGCGACGTGCAATGTCATCTCTTCCGTTGATGGTGCGGTTGGGTTGGCTCGAGCGGGTTGTTTAAACTGCCTTCAGTTATTTTGGGTGCCAAAAGTGTGTTTCTCGGCCACCTGCTATGCAGTTTCCCCATATTGGTGTGATTAGACGGCAGGAATAAGTTTTCGTAATTTTTGGCGGGGACAGTTACGTAGGTTAGGGAAGTTTTCATGGTTGGACGTTCTATTAAGCCCGTTGTTTGGAAACGTAAACAGCAATCTCGCAGGCGTTCAAGTTTGCTTGGTGAAAGGATGGAACCATGAGATGTTGGGGGCTTCGATTGGTCTTGATCTGCTCTGCCCTCCTCGAACCATTTTTCTTACGAAAGTAGAATCTTCGTTTTGTAGCTTTTGACCCAAGTGCAGTAGTCGTTCGCACGGTTATATTTATCCCAAATGCATTCCTAACAGTGGTGACCTTGTACAGAATTGCAATGTGTACATTCCAAGAAACCCCGAATGAAAGTCACGATGGTCCATGGCACTTTTTCGTCATTAATTAAGAGCTTTGCACATTTCTTCTTTTAAACTGCTGTGTATAGATTGTTAACATACATAGTAGTTTTTTGCAGTGAAGTACCAACTGCATTGGTGCAGATGCCTTTTTGTTTTGTTTATTTATAGCTTTTTTGTACTTATATTTTTACCGGACGTGTTTTCACATGTGTTTGCCCTTCTGCTTGGGCTAGCTATTCGGCATGCGCCGTGTTTAAACGAGTGAAAATAAACTCTCCCGTCCCTAAGTTAGCAATGGTACTTCTCTAGCCACACCTGAAGGACGTGCGTTACCATCGGTTTCGCATTTCTGTGTACCGTAGCACGCTTTCTCTCGTTTACGCAGCTACCACACAACCATCGCCATCGATGCGGCTGTGGCTGCCATCATCGGCATCTTCTCAGCACTCACCGGCCGAGTTCCCCAGTTCCGTTCCCTAGGCGGAGGCTCTAGGGAGGACCTGGCGTTGCAGAACGTGCAGGCTCGGCTGCGAATGGTCTTGGCTTACCTGCTGGCCCAGCTCATACTCTGGGTCAGGGAACGACCGGGAGGGCTGCTCGTGCTCTCGACGGGCAACGTGGACGAAGGGTGCGCCAACATGGCCGCCCACGGCCCTTCCTACGTAGTCTCTTCGTCCTTTATGGGTCTTGTTTGTAAAGAGGACTCGCAGGTTCTGGGTTGCTGGATGGCAGCGTAGTCAACATGGCCGCCTGCAGTCTCTTTGTCCCGTCTAGATCTTGTTTGTAAAGATGACGTGCGAACCTCGAGTCACTGGACATTGGCAGACCGCCGAGACTTGGTGCTGTTCCGCTTCGAGACCGGTGTTTCTGGTCTAAGCACAGGCTGTCCTTGTTTTCAAATCTGTCTTTACCTTTTTGGTTTTGCTTTCACTCACGAGAATTACGGGAGTCTAAGTGAACGAGAAACGTGGGATTTTTTATGCCGTAAATTATTTTTTGTAAAGATGTCATTATGTGGCAGTGTATTTGGTGGGGTTCTTTTGTTGACCGAAAAACCAGGGAAAAAACTGTAAACCTAGACTTCTTTCCTTAAGTGAAGAAGTCGTTAGGAATAGGAACATGTCCTCGCATTTAGCTGCAGTGAAAGCATCCCGGGTTTTAATTACTGTGGTTTTAAGTGTGTCGAGCTAGTGTCGTGATCTGTTCATTGTATGTGAACAGAAGCTCTACAGCTTTTTTGCCCAAGGTTCTGCAGAAGCAAAAACATCCCCTTATGTGTACATTTCTGAAAGCGGATAGGACGCTAGTGAAGCATGCAAAACCGACAGCAGAGGCAAGTAATTCCTAGCCGAGAATACATTTTGCTCTCGCACAAAAAAAGGAAAAGCATGCATCCTTTTTTCTTTTAACTGTACGTGCACGCATTTAGCGCACATCTTCGATGAGCACCGCACAAACACCTTTGATATCAATCCAGCCAGATGTTGAAGACAGTGGCGTAACTAGATATGACGGCGCCCATAGCAAATGATATTTTGCGCCCCTCATGATGATAGTGGTAATGACATCATCATCATCCATCGGACACATGTTGGGTGGACTCGGCTCGGCGCCCCCTCCCAAGTGGTGCTTGGGGCACTTGTACCCCCCTGCAACCCCCCCTAGTTACGCCACTGGTGGAAAATCTCTTTTTTTGTGTATGTGGACGCAGCACTGAAGGTGTCTTTCCTGCTGCAGGCTGCGGGGCTACCTAACGAAGTATGACTGCTCAAGCGGAGACATCAATCCCATAGGGGGCATTAGCAAAGTGGACCTCAAGCGCTTCCTCAGATATGCGTGCAACACCTTCAAGCTGTCCGCTCTGAACGAGTGAGCGTCTTTGTTTATATCCGAATGTGTGTCTAACCGGGAGGTCTAATCATTAGACCTGTCATGTGCTTGACAGGACCATGAACCCTTTTCTTTGGTTTCGTTAAATGCTGCTTAAACATAGTCACTGATGAGCACCGGAGAAACTCAGAAAAATCAGACTCGTGGACAGAAGAAGCTTTCACTCGTTACGTTGCGGGCTCGTGCCGCCACTGAACTAGGAACATAGTTCCTAGTTCAGTGGTGAACACATGTGCTGTACAGTCAAACCCACTCACTATATAACGAACCCAGGAATAGAGAAATATTGGATGTGTTAGTAACTGTTTGTCCCACTATGCAATGGGCAGTTTGTAAAATTCAAACTCAATATCGCTTCATAGTCTCTTCATGTTTTGTTTTATGTAAGATAACATTGCTCACCTGAAAAAAAAAAAAAATTGTAGTACCTAATAACTGCAAATAGAACACATTTGGCAGTTACTGCTTGATCTAAAAGTGAAAAAGAGTACAAGAAGAAACCTTTTTTTTTTTCTGCCTTTTTTCTATTAACATGGTGTTTTATGTGTAAATTTTTCTTGAACTATAAAAGCGAGCCACTTGTGAGCAGAAGAGACGCCTTTACTTTTTAAGCAATGTTTCTTTTTTTTTTTTCTTGCATCATTTATTTCTGGGGATATTGTTAAGATGTGCCTACAACTGATCATTTTTGTTACCTTTGGCAGCATCCTAAAGATGATACCGACGGCAGAACTGACACCGCTGAGGAATGGACAGACGGTGCAGTCTGATGAGGTATTACAACCACTCTAGCCGCTCGGTTCCTTGGCGCAGTCGGCGACCGAGAGAGTATGCTGAGCGTTTGTTCGTTGTACCCTGCACAGGCTGACATGGGCATGACTTACGAGGAACTGAGCACTTACGGACGTCTCCGCAAGCAGCTTGGCTGCGGGCCTTACTCAATGTTCTGCAAGCTTGTGCATCAGTGGAAGAACCAATTCGCACCGTGTCAGGTAGCGTTACCTCCTGTCTACAGTTAGTTTTCTTGTCCTGGCTAGCTGTGCACTTTAATAGCAGATGCTGAATCACTCTGCATCACCTCGAGTTGGCTTTTTATATAGCGCAACATTGGCTTCACTGCATAACTTCTAGTTGGCTTTTCTACATAACCCTTGGTTGGTGCCACCAGATAACTTTACCAGGTTATCTTTGGTGCGTGCAATTTTTTTGTTGTGCTGGCAGTTTGAGAGGTCAGTAACAAATGCTGAACCTCCCTTGAATTGCCTTTTGTAAATCACCTCGAGTTGGCTTTGTCAGACTTCATGACCTCCTGTAGTTGACTTTGCTACATAACCCTTAGTTGGTTCCACTGTATAACTTGACCAAGCTCGCTTCACGACATGCAGTGTTTTCTTGTGCTGGCTAAATGGTGAGTTCACTAACAAATGCTGAATCTTGCTTAAATTTTTTTTTTATCGCCTCAAGTTGGCTTTGTCACATTGCACGAGGTATGCTTCACTGCATGACCTCCTATAGTTGGCTTTGCCACATCACCCTTTGTCGATTTCACTGTATAACTTGACTAAGTTAGCTTCACCATATGCAATGCTTTCCTGTGCTGGTTATAGCCGCGTCCCGCTGGAGCGAAGGAGAGCAACAAACGTCGGCGACACACGACAACGAGCGACAAACGACGCTGACAGACAGCCTGTTTGTTGGAGTCCACTGTCCCACCTGGAGGATACGACACAGAACATGGGGACAATGAAGCTTGATTCCTAGTGGGACTGAAGTTGTCAACAAAACACTTCAAAATACACAGACAAACAGAGTATGGTGATGCAGTTTTTATGTTTCGCTCTTTGGGCAAAAAACGTGCAGACAAACACGGTGAAAGTGGAGACGATTACTTAATTTCTTAATTAAAGCTTCTGCTAGTCTTCATTTGCCATTGGCGACTTTCCGTAAACCGTCGTGACAATCGACATCAAACCTTTTCCGGCCTAGAATTCCCAAATCGTTCATTATTTGGGTCGTTCGAGGCATTCGAGTTGAGCACCACGGAATTTCACGCCGATATCGAAGATGTTTATATCCAAATGATCGAGGGCAGACGTTTTTTGGGGGGACATGCGGCATCCTGATTATCACAAAACGGGATGACAAGTATCTCGCCTGCCGGAATTGCTTGCTGGAACGTCGTGTCCTACTTCGTGGCGAGCGGTCTTACTTTGGTCAGATCTCCAACGTTGGTGTATTCATCCCGATGCAGGGGCATAGATCTTGGCGTCTTGAAACACGACCTCGCACCAGGTTTTCACGAGCAAAACCAGCCTCAGCAAATTCCCTTTCGCAACACGACCGCCAGCAAGCAAGCCATGACCACTACGAACAATCGAGGGACGGGACTTGGGAAAACGATCAGTGGCCGCCAGGACTTCTCTGAAGGTCGAGTGGCGGAGCGAGCTACGGGAGAAACGGGAGGAAGTTTAGAAGGGTGGGAAGAGAGGCAACAGAGGGTACAAGCGGGCAAGGAGGATAAGTTTGTCTCTGAGAGATATTCCTCAGTGGTACTGCATGCTGCGCTTCAAGTCCAAGGACAAACAAGAACTTGTCAATCATCAATCGTTTGTCGGCGCTTGTTGGCGTTTGTCGGTGGTGTTGGTCGTTACAGTAGGACAGCATCAGCGACACGAAACGTTTGGGTGTCGCCGGGCAAAAATCTGTGTATGTCGCTCTAGTGGGATGAAGCTATTTGTAGTTGGAGAGGCAAATGCCGAATATCTCTTGAATAGCCTTCACTAAACCACCTCAGATTGGCTTTGTCACATTGCACCAAGTTTGTTATACAGTCAAACCCGTTTATAACGAACAGCAGGAAACGCTACGATCAGTTCGATATAGCAAGTAGTTCGATATAGAAAAAAACATTTACAACAAACTTCTACAATGAGTTCGTTGTAAGGCGACAGCTTCTCTTTCTTTCTCATTTCTTCACTTCCATCTTGTAGTATCACGCTAAAAAGATTTTTTCTGGGGCATGCGTGCAGAGTTTGTTATTTTAGCTTATCTCTCCTTCTGAATCGCTTCTCTTCGTGGACAAAAGCTTTGGGACGAAAAGTTTTTTTTATGTGCGTGTGTGCGGAGTGTTTTTTGTTTTTTTAGCTTTCTCCCCTTGTGAATTGCGTCTCTTCGCTCAATATTGTTCGCAATTTGAGCTTTTAAAATGTTCTTTCTTTCCTACTTCTTTTTTGGGGGAAGGGACAGGCTAGAAGACAATTGTTTGAGCGCTTTTGGAAGCCTTCCCGGGGGGAAAAAGTTCGATATAGCTAATATGTTGTTCGTTATAAAACATACTTTTTACATGCATTTTTATTTAAATTTTCCGTGAGTTCGATATCGACAATAATTCGCTGTACGTGGGTTCGTTCTAAACGGGTTTCACTGTACTGCATATCCCCTCTAGCTGGCTTTACCACATAACCCGTAGTTGATTTCACCGCTCGACTTCACCAATGCATGAAGTGTTTATTGAGTGTTTTTCTCACGGTCTAGCTTTATACAGCGGACACATTGATTGCACTTGCTATGACAGTAACTCTCCGGTTCTGACTTGGTGCAGGTTGCGGAAAAGGTGAAGCACTTCTTCCGCAGCTACTCCATCAACCGCCACAAGATGACTGTGATCACCCCCTCGTACCACGCGGAGTCGTACAGCCCCGATGACAACCGCTTCGATCACCGTCCCTTCCTCTACAATCCGCTCTGGATCTGGCAGTTCACCGCGATCGATGCCCAGGTGACAGACTGCGCTTTAAATTAGTGAAGCGTCAACTCTTGTCACACACTTTTCACTTAGCATATTTTTTGTTCTATAAGTCGCACCCACCTCTAAAGGGTCGTTTTCAGAAAAGCTGTTGGTATACAGTAAACTCTCAATTGAGCTAACTTCAAGGAACTTAACTGAAAGTTCACTAAACTGAATATATCCGCTGGAATATGGAACAGCATAGGGCACAGCATACATCGAATCAAAAATGTGAAATGGAATTTATGGAGTCGTGTACATCGATATATACAAAGTGCATGACAGTTAGGTTGCTGCCTTTCTAGGGTGACCATATTCCTCACAGTAGAAAACTGGACATCAAGGGAAAGGGGAGGGGGAAGGAAGGGGGAGTGCGAAGCGAGACAGGAAGAAAAAGCTCTGCTACTATTCAGTTCACGTTGAAAGCGCACACTTTTTTGGGGCTTTTCTTCGAGTAGTTGAGTACACGAGCACCGTTCTGCAAAAGCTAAGCATGCCAAACTTAATAATATAAAAAAGTTCCCCGTGCGCATGTGTGTTTGTGTGAACAAAACTTATTGGCAAGTGGAGCCACAGAAAATGCTAAAAATCATACTCTGCTAGAGATAACATTTTTATGCTATATTTCTTCTAACATATTGTCACGAGTAAGCATTTTTGTTTTTCTTTCAATTGCGTGGTAGTGATTTCGTAAAATCCAACAAAAACGGGACATTTTACTTTATTCAGACAAAGTGACTGGACGGCCGGTATGGAGCTCTAAAACGGGACTGTCTCGGCCAAAACGGGACATCTGGGTAGCTAAACTCGTGGAGCAAAACATTCTTCGCTTTTTGACGTAGCGGGGGGAGTGACCAAAAGAACGCCACAAAGTTTCCTCCTCCCTGCGCGCGCTCAACTTCGCCACTTTTGACGAAAAATCCCCCGCGATCCCTAGGCGGTGCACGAGAGCACGAGACAGCGCGGGGAGGAGAGCATTCACGCCGCTCGCTGTACGTTGTCTTTGAGCTCTCTAGCGCCGACAATCCCGTCATGCCTCGCCCAGGCGGGGAGCGAGAGCAGACGACGGGAGTTCGTCTGCTACGAGGCGGCATTCGCACAGCGGAGCTGAAAGAAAAAGTTGGTATTCTGCTCGAAATCGCGTCCCGCGGGCCACAAACTCAAACGCGAGCTTGAATTGTAAGCGTCTCATATTCCACGAAGGGAGGAATCGACGACCCGTGTTTTATTTGCAAAATTTGGGTCGCTTTGTTGCCGTACAGACGCTGAAACCTACCAGTGTGTAATGAAAGGCCAAGGACAAACGCAGAGGCCGCGAATTCTCGCATCATCTGTGTGCAGGTGAAAAGTGGAACATTTTTCGACAAAGCTCCCACAGCAGAAACCTGTGACGCATTCACTCAGCGTCCGGGAAGGCTAAACATGGAGACTTTGCCCGAGGCTCAAGCACAGTCATATTTGAACGGCAGCTATCTCGACCCGTCGTATTTTGTTTGAGAAAGCTCTCGTTCTCAATGCCCTCACCAGGGAAATAAAAAAAGTCTTACGAAACGTATTGCTAGATGTTCCAAAGACAGTGGTTCGCTCATAATACTATGCTTAAAACGAAGCAAGCTTTTGCGCGTACAGTGCCATAAATTTTCTCAAGTGTATGCTGTTTTGTAGTCAGCTGGCTTCGAAAACTTAAGCCGTCTGTAGATATCTCTGACAGCCGAGTTCCTTAATTGGAAATCATCGCAAATATAAGTGACACGTTGCAGCAACCAACGTTTATAGATAAACGATGGCAGCGACTGCGCTCCCGCATTCCCACCCATCACGTCGAACAAAAAGGCGCTAGTTTCGGTTTGAGGTCGGTACTTTTCTACAACATCTATGGCGACAGCATCAGTCTGCACTAGGTGCATTCGGCAAGTTCGTCCGGGGCCTGTTCTCCGTGCAGCACTCCGCGGGTGCAATGCATTAGAACTCTCACAGTGCAAGTCTGGATCGCGGATCGGGAGCCCGTCACTGGCCTCACCGGCGGCCATTGCTTGACAACAGGCAATACGCCGCGTCCTGTCTAGTTCTCCCTTCGTTTTCGTCCTTGTTGTTTTGGCGTATTACACCATGAGGCAATACACGAAAGTCTAAGGAAGAAACACGCAAAAATAGGAAGCTTGTACGCGGTGCTCGAGGGCGAGTATTTTATGACGTGCTGCGATGATTATATTGGGTGCTTGGAGATCAACTAGACATTCGTCAAACATTCGAACATTGATTTAAAAAATAAATAAATAAATGGGCCTGAGCACCACTGACTTTACTGACGTCGCTTGCTTCGGTTGCTAAATAAATGGCACGTACAGCGACTGAACGGAACGCTCCGAGTTTCAGTTTGTCACGGAAGCCCTCACAGCAGTTCAAAGAAAAAGCTTTCACTATGAAGTACTATGTACAAGCGGTTAAAACGATGCGAATGACCCCAGTAAAGGCCTTCCCACTTATCGTTTGCTGCGCTCTGATGACTCCGAGATCACGAATGACACCTCAATAACTCTCGGTAGCCCTTGTCTCATTAAACACATCACAGTTAACGCCCAACAAAGTCGCCCTCGACCCTCAACCACACAACGTTTATTTAAACAAGATTGGTATTCTAACGCGTTTAATATTCTTGCCCACAATATTAACTGTTATTTCCGGAAACACGATAGAAGTTTCATGATCGAGAACAACCTACTAACGTAATAGAATTGAGTTTTCCCAATTCTCCTATAGCATGCATTAGATCGTGTCAAGCGATGGCTGCCGGTGGTGCCGCTCGACCCCAGCAATACAGGCCTCTATCGGCGATCCAGCCTAATAAGAGATCAGTGCTGCCAGTGCTATTAGACATAAATCGTGTATTTGCATCGGTACACCCATACCTGCCGGATTTCGGGACGAGGCGCAAAACCGTACATCCGGCCAATATTGAAGCCGGTTTTCGGCCGAAGTTGCCTCGACACTCGCCAAGAAGCAACGTGTTGTTTCGGCGACTCGTTTGTGTAATTTAATTTTTCAGTCATTTTATTGGGTCCCGCGGGCCACTGTGTACACCCGAACAAAGGAATGTACTGTGGTAATTACACCTTGACGAGAAGGAGGCACGTAGCCAGGATTTGTTTTAGGGGGGGGGGGGGCATGACAAAGTGCTCTATGAGGGGCAGGGGGGAGAGGAGGCCCAGTAAAATGGAAGCTTTCGGGGGGGAGGGGGGGCGCCTTATGCCCTTCCCCCCCCCCTGGCTACGTGTCTCACGAGAAGGGGTATTGTAGTTTTACATGTTTATAAAAAAGGTGTAGTGCATTATCACGTTTAAGAAACGTGTTTAAAAATCACACATTTTTAAAGGTGTGAGGTTTACATTTTTTTATAAGGTCTATTGCTACACTTATTAGGGGGTTAGTTATTGGACACCCCACTTACATGTATAAAGGTGCGAAAATGTTTAATTTGTATATACCGCTAACGGAAAAAAATCTCCTTCATGTGATTACATCGCGTGCCGATGAAACGATCTGTCGATGACACGTCGTTCGATGAACTAATTTGACCGCCAATGAGTGACGACTGCCAGTAAAATTTCGGGGAAATAATTCTGCCGGCTGCCGGGAGACTCGAGCCTACCCAAGAATTATCCCGGTTCTTGTTTGTTTTCCAACATTCTGAATTGTATACCAGCTTATCAGTACCTTTTCGGATATTGCGGAAAAAACACAAACACGATGGCAGCCGCAAAAACCGGAGCGCGCAAAGAACTTGTGGTTCCACGGTCATGGTAGACGCGATTCTCCGCCGCCTCGAAGTCCGGGCGGCGAACGAAGCTCGTCGCAGAGTCAACGCACAACGGCTTTTGATAGCCGGTACTGTCACCGAAAGTAGTCGTCGAGGAGTTGAAATGCGTCCCCGGTGGTCTCAGTAGCGACGCCGACGGCGGCGGAAGATAAGCTCGGCCGCAGCATACGGCACCGCCATGTTGACAAAGTTTAACTTCGCCTCGATCCGAAGCGAAGATCTCGAGCTCAAACCGCGGCTCTCGCAAAGTTGGGATACGTCACTTTGACGTCAGCGACAACTTCGACAAACGAGGTTTCTTTTTTACACAAACTTCGGAGGGATTTTGAGCGTCAGCGGGTCACCTAGGGACAATTTGTAAAGCATTAATTTTAGCTTGGCGTAGGGATGTAGAGACAAATGGGCGCTTCGTCATCGGCGAAGCCGTTCAATCAGCGGGCTCCTCGCGCCCCTCACGCGCCGCACGCGCGCCTCGATGAACTTTGCTACATTCTGCCTCTCTCAAAGAAATGAGCTTTCGAATGATTGACACCTCGCTCGGCGCGACGTCAGCGTAGCGAGAGTCCAGTTAGCGCGTTCCGCAACTTTCGGGTACAAAGTTGTGCTCCACGAGTTTAGCTACCCTGGTCACCCTATGCCTTTCTCATTTTGAAAAAAAATCTGTCATTTTCATTTGCACCGGCGCTCTTCAAGGGGAACTCCGCCGACTTTTTGGTAGACTTCGATTTGGCTGGAAATTTGCAGACCGCATCAATAACCCTTTTTCAAATGATAACCAAAATATTTTATAAAAATAAAATTTTTCCATTAAGTTATTGAATTTTCAAGTTACGCCGGCTGCCAGGGTTCCAGGAGGCGACTCTCTGCTGGCAACAATGAAAAATCCCTACTTTTCCCTAACCGAGTACATCACGGATGTGCAGGCGGACGAGCCACTCGGGCAGCTGCAAAGTGGCTTGCTGGGCACCAGCGATCGAGATTATTTTTTCGCAGCTTCAAGGTTAAAAGTTCTTTTGCAGTGGGCAGCAATTTGTGCTCCACCATAGATTGTAGAAACAGTGCTGAGAAAAAGCTTCTTTTTTACCCTTGTTTTCGTGGGAGACAAAAAAAATGCGTTCCCCGGCAGCAATGGAGGCCAGCCACGTCAAGGTACTTTTGCGCGAGCTGTGTGCCGAGAGAACTAGTAGTGTCACTTGAAACATTCTCACTTATGCTCGGCATCTGCATAGCCGCGTGCTGCGAGTTGAGTATCCTTCAGCAGCTCGAACAGCTTCAAGAGCGCTAACGCAAACTCAAGCCGGCTATGACCACCGTGAGCACTACGACATCCGTCCAAAGAAGAGTGCTAATAATATTGAGAAAAATAGTACACAATCTAGCACTATAGTCGACATTTTGCACAGTCACATTTGTTATTCACAATTGGCTCAGTGATTTTGTAAATTTTTTTATAAACACTATTTTTGTTTCGGACATCGAATCTAGCTCGGGCTACTCTCGGAGTTCCACTCACGCGGCCGGAAGACGAGAAGTTGAAGACGAGAAGTCTGAATTTAGACATGACTTTCGACATATTGCTATTCCTGTCTGCTATTACAGAGGTTTATGGAGCAGGTGTTGAGCTCCATTAATATACAATGGAGCCTTTGCCTGGTTTGTCAAATGGTCATGTGATGAAAACGTCTTTAATTTATTCTGTTGCAGAGAAATTTTATATAGGGCTGAAAAGTTTTTTTTAAACCATGAAAATATTAATGTCGTTGAGGGGAGGCATGCAGATTTACAGCTGATGGAAACTGTGCTAAACCAAAACTTAATTTAAAAAGAAATCTTGTATAGAATTACCCCCTTCCCATGTGTTCTGAACGCGTTGCATTCTACTCCAAAAAAAAACTTAAAAAAAAACAGGTACACATCTTTTTAGTAACTTTTGTTAACTTATTTTGAATTAAAAGTTTTATGATGTCTTTCTGCACCTTACGCACTATTGTATCTTCAAGCAAATTTTCTTTATTTGAAGATAAACAGTATATTTGTGTATTTTATACGCATTCCATTGCACCTTGATGTTTGGCTTGGTGGTTGCAGAGTTCTCTTAATTGTCATTTTATCACAATCTTCATGACCAGTAACGTGCCATCTGATCTACACGAATGCAGTTCATTCCGTTCTATACATTTCATATTTTACGAGATTCACAGTCTAGATGTGTTGGGTCCCAGCGCAGCACGCACATGTTCGTTGCTTTGGAAGGCGAGCAATCTACGCGCCACACGCACAAATGCTGAAAATGGCATCGACCAGAAGCGCTTTTCAGAAATGGTCTATAGATCTTTTGGTAAATTACTTAAGCATGAAGGAGCATATTCATGCCACAAGAGTAGTTGCACTTGCTGGTGCCTGCAACAGTAACTTTTCTAAAGAAAATCTAAAACAAATGGCACGTTCCTTCAGCTTATACGAGCGTGTGGGGCACCTGTGCCCACATTCCGAGCATTTTCCATGGTGCTTTGGCAATTTGTCAAAACATGTATTGTGTGACTCTTCGACCTTTCTTCGCCAGCCATCTTTTAATAAAAAGAGAATGGATTTATTAGCGATATCACGAAACTAACGAGCTGCGGCATGAGCGTATCGAGTTGCAAGAACGGTTTGATCAAAATTCCAATTGCTCCCGTTTTTTTGGTTTTTTTTTACTTTCTCATAGTTTAGCACATAGGCCAAGGTCATACTTTGTGCAAATATAGATTATTATCAACTTCAAATAGCACGAACGCTCAGGTTTTCTCGCTGTTAGACGCGAGAAAGACGGGAGCGAGCGTACCCGATTGCCGGCCGCGCGCCTCACTGCACATCCGTGACGTCACGCTTGGCTGGCAGAGAAAACTGGAGAAAAACTAGGGAGAACGATGTTTCAGTTTCGGCAGCAAACAAAATATCGCTTTTTTAATTAACTAGAGTGAATCTGGGAGAACGAGATAGCATTTCTGAATCGGGAAGCCATCCGCATTCAGGTGATGCCTTTGGATTACCGTAAAGTTCTGAGAGAATGCCCGCCCCCGAGAGGTCGCCCATCCCGTTTTTCTGGCTAAATATCTGTAACATAAAAATTCCGAAACATCGCCCACCCCCCGATTTCCGCCAAACATCACGCAATGTCCGACGGGAATCGCATCAACCGCGCAATTTGCTGTACCGGCACGTAACACAAGCGAGTTTATAGCGGATTCCCGCGTTTTTGTCCGCGATCTGCGTGTGCGATCTGCGTGTGCGATCTCCATTCCACGCAAGTTGGTCCTGCGTGTACTATATATTGCATTGTGAAATACGATTTTGCTGCGTTCGCGATCTGCGGTATTTGTTCCCGTAACATAGAGTTTGTAGCAGATTCCTGCCTTTTTGTCCGCGATCTGCGCGTGCGATATCAGCTCCTGTGACAGGCAAGTTTGTAGCGGGTTTCCGCGTGTTTATCGCATCGTGAAATGCGAATTTACGGTGTCCGCGACCTGCGGTATCAGTTTCCGCGTCACATAGTTTGTAGCCTGTTTTTGATAAAGCTTTGCTGTGGCGTCCCAAAAGATAGCCCACCCCATGTTTTTCACCATTTATCTCTTCACTTTGGGTGGGCATTCTTTCGGAACTTTACGGTAGGTAGCTCGAAAAATCGGCGGAGTTCCCCTTTAAAGCACATGAAGTAACAAAGCTGTCCAGAGAGTCTATGTTTTTTTTGCACTTCCTCTGGCACAGCTTGTTTTGTTGCCGTGACGAAGCCATACCGCAAAGGCATCGTCCACTGGCTTGAAATATCCCGTGCAGAGTCGTTTCCTGCTAAGATTGAACGCAGTTTCTCCTTCAAGCTTCGACTTTTGCTTCTCTATCATTGACAACGTCGACGGTGGAATCCTATAGTCCTTCGCAACGTCCGCTTGCCTTTGACAGTTGTTCAGACACTGAAGGATTTTGAGCTTGTCTGTAGAGACAACTGCTTCCGTTTTGTCGTACTCATTACGATGGTGGGTGCTCAAACTGCCATCCTGCCGTTGTTACCCAAAACTAAGATGGCCGAACGGAACCGATGACAAAGAAAAAACAGACACACCATGTTGTTGATTTTCGTCTACAGCACCGCTGCTTTACCTTGGCGGCGCTGTAAACGCCAACGATGATACGCTGCCGCTGCAGAGGCGGCGGCGGCAGGGCGTCGGCTACGCCTGCACTGCAGATCACAAAGCTTTGTTGAACTGATTGCAAACATAATCCTGGGTCCACTGATCAAGTTTGTTGAACTGAAATATTTGCTATTTCAAATTCGTTTAACTGAAACATTTTTGCATAGAATGCATAGGAAAACCGCCGGGGATTTTTCGAAGTTGCGCTATTCTGAAATATTTGTTAAACCGACGTTCGCTCAAGTAAGAGTTTATTGTATAAGCTGCACCTATATATGCAGAATGTCCCCAGTGGATCTTGCACCGTAAAACGAGTTGGGAAAATCGTTGTCTGCACATAGAAAGCTCAAACTTTCACGGAATGCGCATTGAGGTGATGCGTTTCCTCGTGAAATTTCAAGGCATAGTTTTCTTCCTGTAAAAAAACGAGAACAAACTTTCGGAAGTCAACGGCGGGCACGTTTGGAGACAACCGAGTTGGCAATGAACGTAACTTAAAGGGGTCATGAAACGATTTTCTTACTTCTTCCTCCTTAGCTTTAATCCTCAACTCAAATGCGAATTGTGAAATCACTTTGTCGTGACATTCTTCGGCACCGGTGCGATGACTCTTAGCTTCCACCGTGCTTTTTATGCACACCATAGAACTTGTCATTCTCCAGTGACGATAAGTTCCGTCTGGGCACTCATTGGCCACGAACGCGAATCCGAATATTCGTCGACGAATTTATTGCTGACGAGCGCATACGTCCGAGTGACGCAGTTCTCGTGTCCAATGCGTGAGCTGGGCTCGGCTGATGTCAGGTTGGCACCGCTGACGCGCTTTGGGAACCGCGGATGTATCATAGTGAAAAGGCGGAGAGCTTTCGAAGGAAAGAAGGTACAAAAGAGTCCGCTATATTTTCAAATGTTCGTACCGAAAAGCTGGCTGTTGACTTTCTACCCTCTTTCTTTTGGCCAACTAAACGATATGCGATTAGTAAAGTCCCAATTTAAAATCATTTATCCCAACCCAAAATTCGTTTCATGGCCCCTTTAATGCGCCGTCTCCCAAATCCCAAAAGGCCCTCCTGTGCATAGGAAAAAAGCAGGATATTCTAGGCTTTATTTTTTCTCTGAAACCCACTCATGAAATTTGGGTATAACAAATACAGTGCAATCCACTTATAACGATACCACACATAACAATGTCCTGCTTATAACGATCAGTTTCTTGAGTTTTTGGACTAGAAACGAATCGGTTATAAAGATTGAATTTTCGGGTTTTCTCATTATTGTTATAGGTGGATTGCACTGTACTACCTAAAGACACCTCTGTGAAAAGTTTTAATGCACTCTATTCATTAGTTTATTTATATAAATTTTTATTATATTTTCGATCTGTACACCCTAGTTCGTAACACCCCCCTACCGACTGTGGCACCTCGAGGGACTCTGCTTTTACTTTCACCCTGTCCTTTCCCTAACCGAGTTCTGCCTTCCGCACCACAGGTGAAGCTCATGGAGGTGCAGAGGGACACGAAGTCCACGAGTTCCGCCGCTCCTGCATCCTGGAAGCCCGATTCCAAGTTTCTGCCAGCTAGGGAAGAACCTAGGGTCACCAAGGAGACCCATCCGGCACCTGGGGACAAACTAGGGAGCATGTCGTCCTTTTGTGGGGATTTGGGCATCTACGTGTCTGACGGATCTTGGAACAGCCCCTCCTCACTCACTTTTCCGTCATTCCCCGAACTCGGCGGAAACGTCGCCAAGTTTGGGCAACATTTGGCTACAAAGTGTTCCGGCGGCACAGCATTGGGTACAAGTGACGTGAATTCTAGAGTTTGGCTGCTTTGATGGGGAAGGCAACTTTATTGGTCTCTTTTTAGTTCTTTTATCGCATCCCCAGCGTTGCATTTTACCTTGGTTTACGTATCGAGCCAAGCCAAATAGTTGAAACTCTGGCATTTAACTCCTTGTACTCATTCCTTTCTCCAGTGTTGCGTTTTCCCTGAAGAAAACATACAGAGCCAAGCCAAACCAAACGAAGCCGAGTCAAGCAGCCAAAAAACTGGTGTTTGAACTCTGGTTTGCCCTTGCTTCTATACATTTTCGTCCGTCTGAAAGCTTGCATTGAATTCTCATTATGGGCGACCTTGCTGTCGACAGGAACTCTGCGACGCAACTCAAAATGTTTTCGGATCGCGTTGCGTTTTTGATCTCGACGTACGAGGAAATGCGACGCGGGTGGGCAATCTCGTAGCAGGTAGCCACGAGTTTGGCATGTCGCCATATGCCCAGTGCCCTCATAATAGGTATTTTCTGAGACGGTTTTTCAAGCTCCTTTTTTAGCCTAGGTGGTCCGCAAACAGGAGAATTCCATTCGTAACCCAAGGCACTCATTTCGGCGTAGTCTTTAATCCTTTGCGGAGCGCAAGTTCATCTGCTTCTTGAGTAGGGATTGCATCGACGTCAGAACACCGAGCTCCGATTGGAAGGATAGTGGGTAGATCTCAGGGCGGCTAGCATTGAGGTCTCAACACTGTCCCTCCATCGGAGCCAATCGGAGTTTAACGTTCCGACGTCAATGCAACCTCTGCAAAAGAAGCAGACGAACTTGCACTCCGCATAGTCACTGGTCAGGGCATCTTTTGATAGTCAGGGCATAGTCAGGGCATCTTTTGAACGCCTGGCCACGCCTCTTAAGAAGCCGAAGCATTGTCGAAGAAAGGAAGCCTGCGCTGGGGCAACCGAAGCTGCTCCCCGACATTCTCATAGCAGTTGATGAGCTAACTTTAATCCCATCTACTTATATTTTATTTAGACTCAAAAACAACTTAAAGAAACGTCTGTATTTGAAACCATCTTGCCACACTGCACCTGCTTCAACGGGTATCGAGTCAAGAGCAGATTTTTTTTTTTTGTTTCATCCGCTATGTTGTGAAGACGTATTGAAAGTGACATTGATACTGCCATGCTAGTCTTGAAGTGCACAAACATGTTTTGCTTGCAATGTACGCTGCAATGAGCAGCATTTATTTCAACGGGCAATAAGATTTCTTCGAACAAAAAAGCCACGGTATGCCCGGCTCGAAGGCAGTAACTTCGTATCGCATCTGCGGGCTAGAAAGTTGGTTCCAGCTTGCTGTAGCAAATTGGAAAGTATAGGCTCGTTGGCAGAGTTGCGTCGACTGCGTTGCGCCATGCAGTGCAGCGCCTCCCTGTTGCCTCATCGTAAGGGTAGCCATCGCAACAGCTCGACGCAAGCAGTCTTGACGCAACTGTGTTATATGTACCAACAAAGACTGCCGTCTTTAGAGGTCTTTTGTTTCAGTATTCTTTTATGCTTTTTTTTACACTACTTTGTGTCCAAACTGTGGCAAAACTGCCGAATGGAACAATAACGAGTTCTTCAAATAAAGTTTGTTTATTATGCATGTGTCATCTCTGGTAAACGTTAAAAAAAAGAAAGATATGAATTGGTGCCTTGTTAGGTCAATACATATACGTACATAGCCTCAATTTTCACAAGTTCTTTACACTATACATCTTCAATTTTCTGTACAACGAAGGGATGCTGTAATTCAAGGTCTCTGGGAAAAATATGTATCTAAAAGAAAAGGAAAAAAATCTGGATAAGCTTACTGTTGCACTTGTCTCGTGCATTTAAAGAAACTTTTGAATTACAAAAAAAAAATTAAAATTGTGCACAAATTGATTTTTTTTTTATCCGGTTTTTGTGTTTCTATCGTTTGCTAGTACATATCCTGTAATTTCTTGTACAAAAAAAATGGCTGCAAGATGCCAAGAATATGCAATAGTTTTCTCGTAATGAGCTGCAATTGGGGGCACAAGCCCAACAAGTGCAGCGCTGTTTAGCATGCAGTTCGTGCACAAGGTGTAGCGATACCAGACGTCGCAGTCCTGAAATAATTATAGTAGTAGCTTGATTACACTAAGTTTGGCCACCAACACAACATCAAAAAAAAAATACACCCCAAGGTTATTGCCATGGAGTTCAAAAACAATCGCTAGAAATCGTTGCCTTTCTTTTTTTGTTGCACCTTTCCTTGCTGCAACATCTGAAATGGCTTTTCAAGTTTTCAACAAGATTAACCGCACAAAAGTTTTTCACAACATCCGTTTTTACAGTCCATTACAGTTCAAGTCGCCGACACTGACTCTGCCACATAGGAAGGTTTAAGAAGTCGAAGGCAAAGCTGTCTTCAATAGAGGAGATGTAGTCACTTTCACAAGATGTTCAAACATGTTTCCAAGCACACGACAAAAAGAAAAAGAAACTGCTTCCAGCTACATAACTGGAGATGCTCTCGCTTAAAAACGCTTGACTAAGGTAACACGTGTCTGGGACAAATCCTTGTTAAAGCTTATCGGAGAAAAAACAACAACAATGACATCTTCAACAAAAAAAGATGGCTGTTTCTAACAAGATCATGAAGAATACCTTCGATCGGGTCACCGTCAATGAACAGACTAAGCATGTTTGAGACACAAAAAGAAAATGTTTTCTATGAAATCAAAGGAGACAAAACGTCTTGGACAAAGAACACAGTCTGCCAAAACTGCACCTTTCCCTTCACAAACCGGTCCGAGGCAGCTACGCACGACTAATCTGTGCTGAACAATGACATCTTCCAACAAAATCGCCCAAGGCAAAACGTCTCGAGACAATGTCTTCAATGAAACCGTGGCGGCAGACGAAGCCGTCCGAGCTGAGGACGCCTCCAACTAAGACGTCTAATGACGCCGTTCCGGACAGAGCAGTCTTGGACAAAAACCATGCAAGATGAAGACGTCGATAAAGAGAACTTTGGTAGGGAAAGAAACAAAAAGAAAAGAAAATGCACAGGGGGTTTGTCACTCCGTCTTTTTCAGCTCCGCTGGCTTTGGAGAGTCGGCCAGCGGCAGCGGCTGGTCTTCGCCGGACGACGACGGCAGGTCGCCGTTCGCTTGGTCGGACGTCGTCGCGCCATCATTGTCCACGGCGCTCGTGCCAAACTCGTTGACTCTCGTGGGGTCGACCCGGTAGATCCAGCGTTGGTAGAGGAATATTAGGAAGACAATGTCTGTGAAGAGAAAGAAAAAAGGGGCATGTCATTACCGTAATTTCTTGTGTGAAAGTCCTCCGTCGAGAAATGGCCCATCCCGTTTTTAGAGTCTTGGAACAGCGCACGCTAAAGCTTTGTGTATGCAAAGAATGGCGTCGTTGCCACTGCGCGTGCGCCAAACGCTAACAGAGTTGTGCACTTTGCATGCGCTACTTTAGCGTACGCTATTTTTTTTTAAATTACGTGCGTATGCAAAGAGTTTCTACATTCCTCCAAGGAGGATTCGTCATGAGAGGTTTGCTAAAGCCAAGACGAGCACAGATGGAAAATGGCGGCAACCAGGACTGCGGCGGCTGGCGCCGCTTGGGCGGTCGTCGTGAGCGCAACATTGGCAGCACCTTTGCGACTGCGATTTTCGATACGGGACGACATTGCACTCCTACCGGAGGTGCACTTTATAAACGGTTTGGAAGACCCAGCAAGGGGGGCAACCATCGCCGGCAACTCGCTGTACGCGACGCGCAAACGTTTCTCGGCAAAGATACAGTGTGCGAAGGTCGATGCACGTGACGTCGCTTGCCGCGGCACCAGCAGAGCCGAATATGGGGAGAGTTTGGCCAGTTTATGATAATGCCGCCGTAACGCTCCCCTCCCGAGTGAGCCAATCTGCCGGCGGTGCGGAGCGAGAGGCGCGAGCGCATGTGCGTGAACTCCCAGCGGGGAGGGCCGCCATTTTCCTTCATTCGCCCGGTGAAGTGCATGGGATCGGCATCTAAATTTCGATTATTTCCTTTTATATCGCTGGCCCTGGCAAGAAAAAACGAGTCGAAAATGTTACTCTGGACCAAAAAACATTTTTCTCAAGTTGCAACATTTTGCATGTGAAATAAAAATTGTTATTGTTTCTTGGTGGCGTTGCAGGCATGAGATGCTTGGGGTTTTCTGTCACGGCAGAGAAACGCTATTCTGAAACACTTTTTCGTAGTGTGCGCTAATGCAAGCGCTGAAATTGCGTATGTTATTCTAAAACTTCTTAATATTCCTAATTTCCGCCTACCCCCCTCCCTCCGATTCTCGTCAGGTGTCGTGCCATGTCCGACACGAATCGCGTCGACCGTGCAATCTGCGGTATCGGTACCTGTGACGAGTGAGTTTGTAGCAGGTTCTCGCATGTTTATTCCACCACGAAACCGGAGTTTACCATGTCCGCGATCTGCGCACTGCGTTACTGTAACGATTTTACTTCCAATACTGTGCGGTTTGTGGAGCCACTCACCATCCCTGAAGCAGCCCAGCCGGTACATGGTGGGCATTTTGATGACGAAGGCGAAGATGTCGTCTATGAAGGTGTTCAGGAACTTGTAGGTCAGCATGCGCCAGGGCAGGTGGGCCACCGACTTGAGCTTGTAGTTGATGAACAGCTGGGGTGTCATCATAATGAAGCCTGCGTCGACAGTGGCACCGCAGGTTGGCACACTACTACTTCGCCTTGAAGATGTTGCCTGCCATCGTTGTGTCTGCTTAGGGCCTACGGCTATGCTGACTTATCTTTCACAGAGGAGTGTGCTTGGTTCATTGACTGATAGTGCTGAAGTTTAGGATGTCTTGCATAGTGACCAACTTAGCACTTCCAAAAGAGTCTATCACCTAAGTAATAGGGCAATTAATTGTTGTTGCGAATGAGCTGGGCAGATGCCCTATGTGTGTGACATCACAGTCATGTGACATCATGATTCACGTGACGTCATATCATGACACCCAAACATGACATCATCAGGTCGCGTGACCTGTGTGTCGGCCAAGCATGTCACTTTTTTTCATAAAACCCAGCCCTATAACAGATTCTGTGTTACAACAAAGTACAGACACAAGGCAAGTATGCAGACATGCACTAATCAATACAGTCGCCGACCGATTATTCGGACTTCGCGGGGACCGAAAAAACGTACGAATAATAGAGCAGTCCGAAAAATCGGCAGATTGAAAAACTTGCCTTTATTACTTCTAAGTGGGCTTAAAAAAGCCGTAAATGATGCCTCGTTTCAGGTTACACCTCCGTTTCCGTTCGGCAACTTTTTGTTAGCTTGAGAATCGCTGCCTTCTTTTCTAGCGTTATGGTCGAGTACTTTCTGCGCTTCTTAACGACACATCGCGGTGGCAGAACAACAGATGGGGCCATGACGTCCAAGCCAGCGTTGTCCGAACAAGATGAGAGGCGCAAATCCACGAGCGCAAAATGGCGACTGGCAACGCGAAGGAACGGAAAAACAAAGCAAAACGATAATGATGATGATGATGACATGCAGCTAAATGGAAAAAAGGGCTAGCATAGCGTCACCTAGCGGTAAAACTCAAGCGTACTCAAGTAGCACTGCCAAGCCAAGCCAATCCATTTGCAGCCAACAACAAAGAATTCAAAATGGCCGCTTCTCGATGGTGTTTTCCGCCGATCGCTCGCGACGATTTTGTCCGAATAATCAAACTTTCGGACTTCAAGCTGTCCGAAACATTGGTCGTGAATATACACTATTTCTATGGGGTAAGTCACGGTTCCGCCTTTAGGTCCGAAATATCGAACAAGTCCGAATTATCGGAGTCCGAAAAATCGGTCGGCGACTGTAGTTACACAATCATTAAAATTGCACGCGAAGATCTTTATAATTTTGCTGTCAACCCAACCAACACGGGCCACGGTGCAAACACGGTCAATTGTACCGCAAAATCGACGAAACTAGTCTGTGCAACCGCAGGGACATACACTAGATGGAACCACAGGCTGAGAGGCTCACCGAACGTCAGCAGGAATCCGTACATGACCCCCAGCACCCAGGAGTACCAGCTCTTGTGCTCCAGGTACATGAGGGAGTACACGCAGTACGCCGCCAGGAGGGGAAACAGTGCCCATGACAGGTACTTGAAGGCCATCTGCACAGGTATGCGGGCGAGAAAACTGCACAACCGGTGACTGAGTACGCCACGACACCAGACATTGATGAGGTCAGTGCATACGGTTTGGGCACACAATATTGGCTGTTCTCAAATTCGTTTTAGTTTCTTCGTATCTAAAGGGAATAGTGTCACTTAGACTCGTGGAAATAGTGGATTCTGAGTTCAAAGTGAATAGCGGTTTTCGCAAAATATTTTCGATTAAAATATCAAATAGTTTCTCTAAGTTTTTCACTACTGCACCATGCTTAAACAAAAACCCAGCCGAACTCGTGAAAGTTGTTCCCAAAGGTTTCACTGGAGTGTTCCTTGGCCAAGTTAATTTTAATCTAACTATATGGACTGTGGCCTCAGAGAGTCCAATGCCTACATTGAGATGGCAAGTGAATGATTTATTTAACGTAAAATTAGACCTATAGAGATGTCCAGCGATACCTAATCGAAGAATTTATATATCTTGTTATATGCAAATATGTTTCCATCACTCCCGAATGAGAAGGAAAAAAATTAAAAAGTGAAAGCCGTTTACAACTCCCTGTAACGCCGAATTGGAGCGCAGCTCTTGAGGAGGAGGAGGGAAGGGTACTGAGGGGAGGGTATACCCCTTCTCCCTCCTCCTTCTCCCCAAAATCAAAGTTTAGTGGAGGAGGAGCTTGAAAAAATGACCGCATCTCCACGTGGTGAATGATGTTGATTGGGGCGAAGCTCTTGTGGTGCTGATGATACTGATTTTATTGTTCATAGGTAGTGCTGATGGTGCCGATTTTTTTTTATTGCTCATAGGTAGTGCTCAGTTCCGGGTTGCGTTTCGACTTCATTATTACGGCTTTATGGTCGGTGAAATGCAGAGCCAGTGGTTCTTCTAGTGCAGGGGTTCTCAAACTTTTTGGTCTCACGGAACCCCAGAAAGCCTCAAAAACTGCCATGGAACCCTCCCCCCCGCCCCCCACTCCTCCATATTTGCCGACTGAGAAGCGACAGATGCACAATTGTAGGCAATTTTGCTTGTGTTGCTTCCCATATATCCCCACCATATCAATCACAATGTCAGTACAAAGTGAGATGAAGGCGCTTTGCATGGTCCTGCCGCGCAGCCTGCGGCGTGAGGGTGGGGGGTTGCAATTTGGGTGTTTGCGGAACCCATGAGACCAGCACGTGGAACCCCTGTGTTCCCCGGAACCCAGTTTGAGAACCCCTGTTCTCTAGAAGCCGTGAGAACGCATCTCCAACGCTTAAGTCAACGGTCCATGTCAGAAAGAGAATGTGTGGTATGCAACGTGGCTATATACGCATTTGAGCATTTGACCGCAGCGCCCTCTCGTCTATAAACGTTGAGCCAATGCATGCAAAGTTTAACGCGATTATATACGTAAAATACCGAGAAAGCGCCCCCCCCCCAACTCAAGAGATAATTCAACCAAAATATGGGGGGGGCCCTTCCTCGGTTCCGCACCAATATTCAAGATGGCGGATAAAGAAAATGGCGGCCACTAAAAGTATGCAATCTAGACTGCAGTCTTAGCAAAAATGATTTCCGTAGACAGTTTCCTTGCGAACTTTATCCTTTTATTCGCTGTCGAAACCATCGAAGGATTCCTCAGAATCTGACCCAAAAACCAGGTCCACACACTCATCCCTCAGCTCGTCGCGGTCTTCCGGGACCACGGCGCCGATGTCAGCGAGCCGATCGTGCAGCTCACCGTCCTCGGACCCGTCGAGCGCGTTCGTAATGCCGCAGCCCTTGAACGAGCGCTCTACGGTTTCCTCTGGGACGGCAGCCCACGCCTCAGCCACAAAGTCCAGCACATCCTGCCGTGATGGTTTCCGCAGGTTTCCCTTCGGCGTTTTCTCTCCCTTCCGCATAAAGGCCTCCCAGGTTCTCCGAAGATTGGCCTTAAACGGCTTGTTCCAAAAGACGTCGGCAGGTTGAAGAAGGCTGGTGCAACCGGCTGGCACGTACACGATGTCAGTGTCGCATTCCTGAATTGCATCTTTTGCCGCTTGGGTCTTGTGTATTGGCGCCTGGTCCAACACCAGGAGCCGCCGTACGTCGTCAGTGTTAGGGCCCCATACCTTGGTCAGCCACTCCTTGAACTTCTCCGAAGTCATCCAGCCATTTTTTGAAGCGGTCACGCGGCAATTCGCTAAAGATGAAACAAAAAAAAAGACATTGTATTTAACGCGAGCTCATAATGCATTATACTATTTCTCTCGGTGGCAAAATAGCAAGCGAAATGTTGTTCTCACCTGGTACACGAAGGCTCATGAAGGCCCTCGCTGGAATTTTTCCGCGATAAACGCCGGGAGCTTGTGACCAGAGCCGCAGGCTGCTAAGGCAACCGTGAAACCCCGCCTGGCACAGCCGGTGTTTGTAATCCGGACAGTACTTTCTCCCACGAGGTTGTTCGTCCGGTTCGCCGGAGTGTCCATTCGGATCATTGTTTGATCCATATTCGCTATGTTGAATAGAGTCAGGTTGTGGCGACTTCGCAGAGAGCCGATTGCAGCACGGAATGCTTGCGTCTCCTCCGCGCAGTCCTCGGGCACTTTTTGGCTCTCATTAGTTGCTTGCCGCATCGAAACACCGAACCGCGCCTTCCACCTTTTTAAATACATACTGGAGGCCACAAAATTGCCCAGCTGTAGGTTATTTGCTAGCCTCACAGCTTCTTCAGAAAGGAGCCTGTTGCTGACGGCGCGTCCAGCTCTTCTTTCGCACTCAAGAAATTCAAAAAGCGCGTCGTCCACTTCCTCGCTGAAAACGGGGGCTCCGTTTCCCAACTTGCGTCGTAACTTCGACTTTCCGAAGTTCTGTTGAAGAAGCACTTCATACTTCTTGTCCCATTCGCGGATTCTCTTGCGATCAAGCTTGAACTGACGCGATGTCCGATGCACGTTCTTGCCATTCAGCCTGTGCCACTGGACGACCTCTATCTTCTTTTGCACAGTGGATGAGTGCATAGCGCACGCAGTAACGCGACTGGTTCCGGCGCCGTCAAACAACAAAATGGCGAACAAAAGGTTCACGTGGTTCACGTTTACTTTTGGATTGGATTGGATCCCTGGCTACACACAAAAACAAAACTTCCAGAACGAAACTTTTTTCGGGGCCACCGGCAGCGGAAAAAGGGGGGAGGGGGGGCTTACTTGGTAGTTTACGGAAATGCGAAATGTGCGGAAAAAGGGAGGGGGCGCTTACACGAGGGGTGGCGATTACGCGGTATTTTACGGTACGCATTTGACCGCAGAGCCCTCTCCTGTATAGACGTTGAGCGGCTACATGCAACGTTTCATCCATGACATCCCCCAGCTCTTGAGTTACTACCACATCCCAGAGCCCCCTACTCGTCCCGCAGTTGTGGCCGAGTGGTCAAGGCGATGGACTAGAAATTCATTGGGGTCTTCCCGCACAGGTTCGCATCCTGTCGACTGCGCAAACATTTTTTCTTTTTTTGTGAGCACGGACGGACGGACAAGGCTAGACCCTAAGGAGCTTCGCCCCTAAAGAATTCTGATTCAAGCTCCTTCCGAGTCACCCGAGTAGTGAGGGCAGCGACCCAAGTAGCAGACGACGTGCCTCCTCCGTCCACTCACCGTGTCGTACTCGCGGGTGGACGAGTCGACGTAAGTGGTCTTGTCGGCCATGCGCACCCTGGGGAAGACGCCGAACAGCCGGTTCTCCCTGTCCAGGGAGATGTTGACCACCTTGTGGATCTTCCAGATGTCGATGAGGAGCCCCACAAAGACCGAAAGCCGCACCAGGGTGTTGGTGTCGTTGTCCAGGATGTAAAGCAGCACCACGGCCGACTGGAACACGTTGAAGAACACCGAGCGCACCGAGAGGCCCTCCAGGGACTTGCGGTTGCGCCAGAACTGGATGTCTGCAATGGGACACGGGGAACGGCTCAGAGGGGAGGCTGCAAATGTCGGATTTCACAAATAGTGCAAACGGCTTCACTTTTATTCAAAGACGCGCTAGTTCTCTTGAACTGGCACATCTTTGGGGATGGTGATAATTTTGTCTATGAACATTGTGATGGTGATAGTTTTGTGGAAATTCATGTTTAGCCGGGAAATCACCCGAGTGATGATTGTATTTGTGGTGACTGGTTGCTGTACAATTCTTGTTCTTTTATTCTCAACTTAAAAAAAAATAATAATAATAATTCCTGAGACAGGCCTATCAGTATTGTAAACAAAGAATAGATAACTTATGCAGGCTCAATGTTTCATGAATTTCGCACTTGTGTCGTCTGCATACCCACCAATGACACGCTGCCGAAATAGTGACCACATGATTGAAACGACTGTGGCAGAATTTGTGGTGCGCTCTTTGCACAAAGTTTTTAAATCAAGTTATAAAATGTGAAAATGTATCAATTAATATCTTAAAATCCATTATATTTTTGCGAGTTCTTTCAAATGGACTGGCCTCTAATAGTAATTGCCATCAATACTGCAACTGCAACATGACCCCCAAAACCAATAATTAAAAAGTTAATTAGCCTGCTTATCATAACAATTATCTCATGTAATGTTCCGCCAAGCCTGATAAATACACGGTGAAAATGGCACTTGTCTAACTCTCACCACTTTTCAAATGCACATCCTCCTTTACTTCCTAGTTTTCCATTTCATCTACATATCCACCCTCAATCCCTAGTTTCCCATTTCACCTGACACCCTTCCTCTTTCCCCATTTCATCTGCACACCCTCTCTTATTCCTTAGTTCATATGCAGCCCCTCCATTATTCCCTATTTCACATGCAGCTCCTCCCTTACTCCAGAATTTCCCATTTCATGTGCATGTACTCCTTTATTCCCTAGTTCCCAATTTCATCTGTACACAGTCCCTTTTTCAACTGCACATCCTCTCTTGTTCCCTCTATCCCTAGTTCTACAATTTCGACTACACATCCACCCTCATCATCTTTCCTCATTCCCTACCTCCCTTCGCAGTAAACCCTCACCGCTCTTGAAGGCGAGGAACTCGAAGACCGAGTGCAGCAGGGAGACTGCCACGGTGACGGCCAGCAGGTACGGGGAGGTCTCGAGGAAGGCCTCCTTCAGGGAGTCCTTGTCCTCCTCACTCTCCTCCATCAGGTCTTGGCCAAAGAGGGAGAGCGACCGCATGCCCTGGGCAACGTACAGCTGCCAGCGGAACATGCTCAGTGGCTGGAGGGTCAGCTGAAGGTCCAGCCACCTATGGTGAAGAACAATGCCAGAGGGACAAAACCAGTTAGATGCCAGACGAGACCGCAACAAATGCCATGATTTCAGCCAAACAGAACGACAAAGAAATCTCTCTATTTTGAACGTGAAGAGCCTTGTCGTATGTAGCAAATGTTAATCTGCTTATAAAAAGAACTTTTGATATAATGAACATAGGCTCAGGCTGAGAGCTGTGGAAAAAACCTTATGTGCATACCCTGCCCCCCCCCCCAAGTCTGAGCCTCAAGTGAGACATAGGTGGTGCAGATTATGAATGCGATATTTGACCAGCCGTCAAAGCGTCTGTCTTTTCTTACCTCATACCGCAACATCCTCACGCTATTTTAAAGTAGGCCAGTTTACAGGGTTCTTTGTTCTAGGAAGGTGAAATGGTCATCAATTTCATTTGGCAACACTCCAAGGCTTTCTCAGATGTTTGGTTGCTGCTGCACAACTTTCTGAAAGCCGAGTTCCCGACTTAAAACTCGCTCTTGAAAATTCATGGATAGATAATAACGGCTGTACCCTTTATACCGGGCGGTAGCTTGCGCCACCTAGCCTAAAGACAATAACAAAAACCCGATTTTCCCCCTTCAACCCAGTGCGTTTCTCTAACTATCACCAGGCCATGGAGATGATCGCCAGCCTTGCCCCATTGCAAGTTGTCAGACTTCAAGAAGACTTTTTGCTCTGGCAAAGAAGTATCTCACAGTGAAAAATCATAGCCGGAACACAAACCCTTCTGCAACTTGGGTGCATCACCAGGAACTAGTAAATATGCGCTTTGTGAATACGGCTGTAGCTGGCTACAACTAGCCACCTATTAAGCCGGCTAGTGCTAGCTGAGTACTAATAGCCGATTACTTACTACCAGGGTGGAGAATAAAAATCAAGGTTTAAATCGCGATTTAAATTATGATTTAAATCGGACCACTTTTACTACAATGATTTAAATTAAACCTTTCAGGCAAAAATGATCCCGAAAATATTTTTAATTTACCGTTTCACTATTCTTTCATGCTTTTATGTGCATTTGTTTAGAAAGTATTTAAATCAAAGAATCGTAGAGCCAAAAAATTTATATCAGGCTAAACTTGAGTGCTCTTTGAGCAAATCAGAGCATTGAGCTTCCTCTCTACCTTCCACCTCGTTCACGGGTTATGCAACGTCTTACTGCAGGCAAAACAGAATGTGGAAGAAAAACACAACTAGGAAAGTAATGTCCTATTGTAAGCAAATCAGAAAGCAAAAGAAAAAGAGAAAGCTTTAGAAACTAAAACATTTAGCTGCAACAGCATCATGGGCTGACAGTATTAATAAATGAATGAAAGAAATGGAGCATGGCAGGTTTTACATCAATAATAAGTTCTCAATCAAAGTGTATTTTTAATTTACGGTGATTATTTCTTTCGTATTGTTGTCACACTCAGATTGGACGGATCTATCAATCGACCCGCCATGTTTAAAAATACATCTGTAGTAATACCGAGATCACTATTTTCTAGCTACAACTATATAAATAAAATAAATTCGATTTAAATAAAATAAATATAATTTAAATCAAATAAACCTAAGTACAAATATTTAAAAAATGATTTTTTTTTTTTTTTATTTTGCTTAATACTAGCTGGCTACTACCATGAAACTCACTCTGTGGTCTCGTTGATGGCCTGGTAGTCTCGAACCAGGTTCCAGTAGTCGTTGAGGTACACGATGGGGTAGTACTTCCCGGTGGTGGGCTCAAACTCCACGTACTGGTCCACGGGCATCGGAACGTGGCCCGGGGTCCACGGCGTGTGGTCGTCGATAATGTTAATCGTCAGGTTGGGGTGCCAGTGAGACAGTACTTCCTCCTTCATCGCCTCTGCTTTCTGCAGCAGCACGAGGTTATGTCGGTCAATAAATAACTAAATATTAAAAAATTAAAGAAATAAAGTGTAGATGGAGCAGTAGACGGTTACATCGCTAATATCTCAATGATGTTAATTGTCAGGTTCATGTGTCAGCGGGACAGTATGCCTTCCTTCATTGCCTCCGCTTTCTGCAGCAGCACAAAGTTCCAGGGACAAAGCAAATAAATGGCCGAGTACCGAATAAATGCAAGGTGTTCTTTTTAAAATGATGATGGAGTGGCCGGCTACATTTTAGAGCAGCCAATATCTCCGTTAATTTTATTTGATAAAATATTGAAGAAGAAGAGCACTGGTTGAGCAGAAACACCCAGTGTAATCCTAGCACACACTGCTTGACAGGCTCGATACGTCAGTCAAGTCGGTTGGGACTTGAAGATTGGGGACTCAATCAACCCAAACGTATTTGGGGGTGCCCGACACAATGGTAAGAATACTCTATAAGGAAACGAGCAAGGCAGCCTTCAAATATACCACTCGTCGACAAATTCCATAAAACGTGGCCCGCAACATGGCGTCCGCTTTGAATTCGGAAACAAATTAAATTTTGCCCAATGGAGGTTAAGATGGAGTACAAGTGTATACAGGGTAATTAAAAAAACGTCAGAGGTCACTACTTACAAACTAGCAAGTGAGCACAAATCGGAAAACACAACTTTCCCAGAAATTTTGGTCAGAGTCGGAATGCGGCGATGCACATGACGCCTGTCGTCTGTTAAGGCGACCTAAATGTGGAGGCAATTTATGCTTCTGTGGTGTCCTCTCTTAAAGAGAATTTATCAACAACGACTGGCCAATCCAACCGATAATCAGTACATTACCTCAACCATCTCAGGCGTTGCTGCAGTCTCTCCGGTCAGCAAGTTCTGTGTCCGCTTGTACCTCAGTTTCTTGTATTTGTTCAGCTCTGCAAACGAAACATGCGATGGTCATTGACCATCCACTCACAAATGCTCTCAACAATAAAACAATGGTTGGAGTAACTGCTTACGAGAAAAAAAGAAAGAATCAACATTTGAAGCATACCATGATGTATTTAAAGGAGCTGTGCAACGATTTTAACATTGAAAGAATTGGCATCTTCTACTTTTGACATTGTTCATCTTGTCACAAAAGACAGAAAACACACCTCCTTCCTTCGAAATTTTGCGATTCCGCCGCGTAATCGCGAGGCAAAAATTAGAATATTCCCCGACCTGCGGCCGCGAGCAACGGCCATGAGAAACACGCGGCGTGACGTCAATGGGGGGGGTCTTCTAGAAAGACAGCAAGTTGTGCGAATACCTGCTCGATAAAAGGTAACTTTTCTATAAATCCTGTCGTTTCAACATAAATATAAATGCATCAAAAATCTGGTAATCATCGACAAAACTTTTATTATACAGAGTTTTAGTGGCGCCATCTATCCTAGGTCCACAAAACCGCCAGCTCTCTCTGCTACCGCGAACAGCCGCCACAAGCTGGAGGGGGAGGGGGACTGGGCCGGACGGGTATGGCCGGACCCGGATGAGACTTTCTTCCTTTCACCATATTGTTCGCGCTGCGCCCGCCAGCACTTGGTCACGCGGTCGCGAGCAGATGGGTTCTCGCTGCTCACTGATGGCTCTAGAGAGAGAACTTTTCCGGAACCCCACGCCTACCCCATCGACGTCACTGCGCACGTGACCCGGAAGACGATGTACGAGTTGAGAGGTGGCAAAAACCTGGATCTTTTTCATTTTTTAAAATAAAAACTAGCGCATCCAGGCAAAATCTGTTTTCTGTAGTTCACTTCAGAAGTGTCAGGCATCAACTTCCACAATTATTTAAGCAAAGCCCTGATATTGTTGCACAGCTCCTTTAATCCAAGACTGGGGCAGAAGTCAAAAATTTTGAGCGTGATAGAAAAGAAACAGGGACAAAAATCTGTTTTGGTACCACCGTCAAATTTTTTTTTTTCTGCTACCCCAGTTTCGGGTTAGATACATTACGCTCGTGATAATTCAAACTCTGATATTTTATGCGTCTGGTTAATTCAAACGAATTTCGAAGTTTTGTTGTTATGCTCTGTTTTTAATGTACTCATAAGCCGCTAAATCCGAACGGCGTTTTCATGCAGTTCATACTTTTTGTTCTTGCAGCCTTATTCGGTGCACGGCAGAGGCGACACCCGCAAAGCTTGCTTCCGCGGGTGTTGCTTCTCTGCAATGCACTGGTGCTTGGAGAAAAGCGCACTCAACGGTGCTCAGGCATGCGCACATGAGCTATGAAAATGGGCACCACGCAAAAATTTCCATTGCAACTGGTGCAGACGCTGTGACGTGGTGGCATGGCATAGGTCCACGTCACAGCGCACGTGCAAGTTGCTATGAAAACTGACGAGCGGCACCCGTTTTCTTAGCTCAAGTTGTCATGTGCTGTCTAAACAAGTCCCCGATAAACAACATTTTTGAGGAATAAATAAACCGATGTCACACATTTCACAAATGTTTCATGTGTGGCATACCTGCTTATGAACAGTAGGCCTATGTAGAGGACATTATCAAGTATATGCTTTGTATGTGTAGCCATTCATATGCCAAGTCATAATTTTATCTTGCATCATATTTGGACCAATTTCTGGTAATTCCAACTTCTGATAATTCAAACAAAATTCGTCGCTCCCTGGAGTTTGAATTAACGAGTCTAGTGTAGATCATGGTAAACTTCCACCAGCTTGCCTGTGCACTGACTGTGTTTTTTGTTAATTTGATGCATGTCATATCATTAAGGAAGTTAGTTTAGGCCCATAGTGAGGGCAAAGCAATTTCACACTTCACACTTTATATTTTACTTGAGTCAAAATGCGTAATATATAAAAATAATGTTAACCAATGAAAAAAAAAAAAAAATCGGGAACCAATGAAGTTACCCAAGTTATGGCGTTCGCCGAGAACTCCCCACTTACGCTTCTTGCGATAGACCGTGTGAGTTTGAGAGTAGTCCTTCCCGGCCTTTGGATCCGGCGAATAACCGCTGAGCACAAAGTAGACGTGCAGAAAGACAGTGCCGTTGTTTTTAACTTTCTGGAAGAACGAAGAATACATGTAAATATAACTGTAACCCTGTTACACATGTTGGGGTACTAGGCATTGCACACCTCCATTGGCTATAATAAACACAATAACAGCGAGCTAGATAAAAAAAAAAAAATTAAACAAACATATTTACGCTCCATTTTTATTTGGGAAGTGTATAGTATTTCAGGAAACAAGCAAACCTCCGGCCAAAGATCCAGGTGGTTAAAATGAATAGAAGAACTGAACTCAAATCTTTCTAGTGTAGGAATTGACAGCCCACAGATCTAGAAACAATCAATCTTCTAGAATACTTTTTTTATACTGAACTATAGAAAAGGGGACACAGAACGTTTTACAGAGCAGTGAAGATACTATGGAAAATGGGTTGGCTCAAATTGCCGCATTTTCACTTCACAAAAGAACATATTCCCTACAGCTGAATCTTCAGAAAAAGGAAATTATTTAGCCATGCTTTTCCCTTTCAGGAAGGGTGTCCCTAAAAGGTGACAAGAGCACACTAAATTGTGCAAAAGACAGCAGCCAACTTTGCGATTCCTTCAAGAAACTCCCAATGCAGAAATTGAAGAACACACACACAAAAAAAACACACTTGAAAAGAGAGCTCCATTTGTTTTTAGAGTCACCCAAACTAACTACATTTACGGAATACCCAGAATTCCCTCCTCTCCGTATGCTATTTATCATCTCTAAATCCAGAATAGTTATTGAGAAAATGGCAAATGAAGGCGATGACAAACCAGCATTTAAATTTTCCCGCGCCTTCCTGGTGGGGCGACGCCATGCGTTTTAAAACTTGGAGGTCGAGCGGGCAGCCAAAGAAACATTGTACTTAGTGAACATTTCTTTTTTTAGTTTTGCTGGAGTAAGCTCCCCCAACATCCGTTTCACACCATCAAACTTCTTGTGACCCCTCGGGAACAAGCCGTACTGCCCCCAAATTACAACATTGGATGGATGAATGGATGCCAACGGCTGTACCGTCTATAACAGGCAGTAGCTTGCACCACCTGGCCTAGATGACACGTGTCTTTCGTCACGTGTTCAGGGTTACCAGCGGAGCCTCTCAGTCTGAAAACGACGGCTGGGACCGAACTCGAAAATTCAATAACTCTGCGAATAAATATTATTTTGACCTATAATTTGGGCTACTGTAATATGTTTCAGATTAAGAGCGCAAGGCAGGCTCCTCCTACCAAGGCCTCCACTCTTTCCCCTTTAGCAGAGCAAAAGCTGGAGAGGAGGCAAGTCTCTCCTTGCCTTCTCTTCTCTCCCTTGTGGGAGGAGAGCCTGTCCTGCACCTTTCAACCTGCAAATCGGCGACCGTCAAGATTTTGTCGGTGCTCCCGTCTAAAGAAAAATTGACCGCATCTCCACGTGGTGAATGATGTTGCTTGGGGCGAAGCTCTGGTGGTGCTTGTCTGCGTAGACACGAAGCCGCAGCATGCCGAGCCTTTTCATTCATGTCAGTAGGAGAATGTGTGGTTTTCTTCTTTTTCTTTTTTTAAGCAGACAGATGGGATGGCATCTCAGAACCCCCTACTCTTTTTTTTCTTCTTTTTCTTTGAGCCTTTTCATTCATGTCAGTAGGAGAATGTGTGGTTTTCTTCTTTTTCTTTTTTTAAGCAGACAGATGGGATGGCATCTCAGAACCCCCTACTCTTTTTTTTCTTCTTTTTCTTTTTTCATAAATATTTTCATCTTTTTTTTTTCCAATTTTTTTCTTTGCCCTACACGAGCACGTGAGCATGTGCTCACGTGCTCGTGAGCACGTGATCTCACGAGCAGAAGCACGAGCACCCGATGCCGGGCCTACGGCGGACGGACATACGGACATGGCTAGCCCCTAAGGAGCTTCGCCCCTAAAAAAAAACGCTGTGAAAAAGTGAACATATACGAAGAGCCACCTGCCTCGGATGCCCTGAACCTGGTGTTAGTGGTGTAGGTGGCGTCTCCATTGGGTCCTCCCTGCCAGTCCCCGTAAACAATGTGCGTCTGTTTCCACACTAGGGAACCAGGGTCGTTGAATTGGTCAAACTTTGAGTCTTCAGAGATGTACACATGCATGTCCTGGGAAAAAGAAAAAAGTATATATATATATACCGGGTGTTCATTTTTAATCCGAACAGATTTATTAAAAAAAATCCGTAAAAGATGCACTAGTAAGGTTTGTTCAAGGGAGTTATACGGCTAGGGGGACATTATGTGGGTGGCTAATCTTTGCGAGAAGTTGGCTAATTAATTAAAATTTGTTAATTAACTTTTTAATTAATGAAAATAGACATATGGTTCCAATTAGAAACTTGCTCAGCGTCATCGAAAACCCCTAATTCAGTCATTTTCAGAAAGACTTTGAGCGTGTGAGAAGCGTAGTAGTGCACTAAAGTTACCACTCGTGGAGCAGGTACAAGGCTGGGGCTAGATAAGAGACTGGAAAAAATCGCACGGGCGCCTTATCGCAACCTCTAGCTTTGTACCTGCTCCACGAGCGGTAACTTCAGTTCACTACTACGCTTCGCACGCGCTCAAAGTCCTTCTGAAAATGACTGATTTAGGGGTTTTCGACGACGCTGAGCAAATTTCTAATTGGAACCATATGTCTATTTTCATTAATTAAAAAGTTAATTAACGAATTTTAAGTAATTAGCCAACTTCTCGCAAGGATTAGCCACCCACATAATGTCCCCCTAGCGGTATAACTCACTTGAACAAACCGTACTAGTGCATCTTTTACGGATTTTTTGTAATAAATCTGTTCGAATTAAAAATGAACACCCGGTATATATATGGCAACAGACACATACGTTTTAGATACCACTTCTGCATCCAGGTGATGGATTAATTTATTTTGCCAAGGAATAGACTCTTGAACCACAACACAAAACTTAGCCAGATGCACCGACGGTTAAAGGGACACTGACACCCCCAAATTTTTTTTTTTCATTTTTTGCCAGGCGATTTATTATGGTGTCGGAATACTACCCAATTAATTATTTGCTACAGTCACATATTTTTTTAATAAAGCCAAAAAATGCAACTGCTCTAAACCAAAACTGAAACTCCCGCACCGCACGGAGAAGCGGAGAGGATAGAGTGAGTGGCAGAAGTCACGTGGCTACACCCAACCGTGCGGGCTTTTTTTTTTTTTCTTCTCTCCGCACGTAGCAAACGAAATGCGATTCGTTCGCCGAGCGATTCCTTTGCAGTTATGTTTGTTCCGCGCGCTGTTCTGTGGAAATCAAGATGAGTTGTTTTGTACATTTAAGTGTTGGCAATTAGTAGTGAGTGCCGGAGTGCCGTGGTGAATTCCCGTGATCGGCTCCGAGAAGAATACTCCCAAGATGTTGCGTAAAGAGTTGCCTCACATGTCCTGCATCTGAAAGTGGCATTGTGCGGCAGAGTGCACAAGTTTCCGAAAGATCAACGGGTCGGGATCAATGGCTGGCTGCAATTCCTGTAGAACAGTTACGCGAAGCTCGGAAAGCGGACGCTACCCGATTCATATGCTCCTTGCATTTTGTGGAAAGTGACTACATTGAGTTCGCAGGTGTCAAAAATGGAATCCCATACCATTTAGTTCAGCGACGTAAGATCCACAACAATTTTTTTTCAGTGATAATTGTTAAAAAAAAGAACTGTAAACATCGCAAAATGCTTGACCAATACCAGAAAATGGCGCACCCACACAAGGAATCGAACCCGTGCCCGCTGCGTGTGAATCGGATGTCTTTCCACTGAGCTACTGAAGGAACTCATTCATACGTACTAATGGAGCTGGTAGACTGTATGTCGGAAGTTTGCTGCCGATTTCCCTTCAATACATGCACTCCCGGCTTGAAGTCGGGCAGCACCACACATAGGCCACATTTGCTCCTCGTAAAGAAACCGTACGCGTGCGTATTCAACTCGAAGTACGCACTTCGTGCTTGACGTTTGAGCGAGCTATGTCTTCAGCAACGAGAAGGAACGACGGCTCAGCGACGTCTTCGTGCAATCGGCTTGCTGGTCGGGCGTGTCGTACGGGATGAATATCCGTTTTTTTGATCGGTCCAAAATTTCTCTTTCGAAGGAAGAGAGAATTCGTTGGTACCGTGAACGACAGTTCTGAAGTAGAGGTCCAACACCCGTCGTCCGCTGTCATCCGCTAGTCCCACGCGAAACGACGCCATGTTGAGAATTATGCAGTGAACGCACAGAATGCTTCCGGTTGTCTGCGATACCTTTTTTTTTTTCAATCAACGTATTTGCAGCTTTTTGGAAGCCACAAAAAACGGGTTTCATATTTTTTTTTCTATTTTTAATATTGACTGCGTACCTTCAATGACCCACGACTTTTATTAAATTTGGTGGTAGCGTCGAAACCTTGGAAATCGGCCCGTGACCACGGAAAAGAGAGAGAGCGCGACTAAAACCGGCCAGTTCTCGATCGGCGGTTTTCGGGCGGAAAGAAACCGAATTCGAGCCGCAAATTCTGTTCTGGGTAGTTGGGCTCTCATATGTCACGTACAACTAAAAACCTCGGCGAGCATAAGTATCCTGTCAGTGTCCTTTTAAAGGGGCACTGAAGTCATTTTTGAAAAAAGTAGTTGTTGATCCTATATTGTTTAAGATTGAGTTGTCACCACAAAAGGATGATCTCGGAATCAACTTCAGTTCCCCTTTAAGACACGAAAAATACAAGACACAGCAATTGCTCTTAAAAAAAAAAAAAAAAAAAGAAAAAACTGCACTCTTAGAACTAATTCTTTAAACAGCCCGGAGAGGCTGTTTAAAGAATCAGTGAATTTGGTGTCTATCACCAAATTCACTGTCCCCCCAAACAGAAAAAAATAAATATTAATTAATGTTATATTTAGGTTGGGAGACACATTTTAAGCTCGTATCAATGTTGCTTGCTCGCCCGTGCTAGCTCTAAACCGGCTTGCATTTGGAGGTCAATGTCCCTGTGATGTCAAAATAGGAGTAATTTTGTCAGTCTCCCATCGGCCGGAGGGCACACAGGGGAGAGTATGCCCAATGCATACCTCTCCACCGCGCCTCTACGTGCTGTTAAAAAGAGTGAAAAAAAAAGGAGAGGAGGATTGGCCCAAAGGCAAATTCTATCTACTGCTCAATCTAAGTTGTGTCTCGCTGCATAAACATTGTCGCAAATAAAAACAAACAGATGAATTTATAACTGAAAATAGACCCTTAATGAGGCAAACTTGTGCGAAAAGGCGACTGGCTCGATGCAATACATAATTGCATCTTTCATGCACTGTTATGACCCGCCCCATCTCCCTGTGTTCGTGAGTGTGTGCGAAGCACATCGAACCATTTTCCCAGTCGTTAGGACCACTTTGGGGGAAGGATTAGCCCAGGCTTAGCCGAATGCTCGGGGCCTTGCCAGTCTGGCTGGCGTCAGTCACTTCCGGGGAGGCGCCGCTCAAGGACTCCTCTCCCTCACGTCACGTGTCAACCCTACTGACCTCTACCTGCGGCTGGCGCCGAGGCGGCGGAACGCGACGATGCGTGTTCCGAACTTTCCGGATTCTTCTCCGTCACGGTGGCGGGAGGGGGGATTAAACGGCGCCGGCTGTCTGCGGGGAAACAATCCAGGGATCATCCAGCAGCCACTTTGAAGACTTTGGAACGTTCCCCACCCCTTTGTAGGATTCGAGAGTGGAGGGATAATCGTCGTCTTGCCTTTCTCAAACGTTCAGCTCCCCTTGCGGGAGAGCTCCGCTGGTCCGAATGCCGTCGGTCGCTTCAGGAGAAGCACCGCCCACGGAATCCTCCTCTCCCTCGGGTGTCCACAAAAACCCCGACCGTTCGAGAGACGGTCGTCTTCGATCAGAAATTTCGCTATGAAATAAACCTGTTAAGTTTTCCCGACTGACTGGTTCGGACATTGTTTGTGAGAAAGGTTGGACGCCAGCGAGATGACCATGCTACCCAAGAGACAAGGCTGGGCGTCGACACCTAACAGCACATGCTATGTTCAAGAATGTTCCAAACTAGAACACATTTTAACAGTCAAGAATAAATTGGAACTTCCCAGAAGAGGCAAGAACTTTCCACGGGACACAAGAAAAAGAAAGAACTGGGCCAGCAGGGTTTGAACCCCGTACCTTCGTGTGGCAGCCACGTGCGAAGCTGACTCTGCTAAGCATGCACCAGTATTTCACAGAGTTTTCTTAACGCACACCAGCCCAGGACCGATAGAGTATCCACAAGGAAGTCAACCTCGGCCGGATCAACGATCCACAGGCGAGTCAATCTCTGCCCAATATGTAGACAATCCACAAGCAAGTCGAGCTCAACCTGATCTGCAAGCAAGTCGATCTCGGTCCTGTTCTCAATCCACAAGGAAGTCAAAATCGGCCTGATACACAATCTGCAATTCAATCTCTGTCCAATGGACAAACCACAAGAGAGTCGAGCTCAACCCAATCCGCAAGCAAGTCGACTTTGGTTTGGTTTTCAATCCACAAGCAAGTCAATTTCGGCATGATCCGCAATCTGCAAGCAAGCCAGTCTCACCATGACGGTGCCATTGGGGAAGAGGTTGGACGAAGCTGCCGGTGTTCCAGGGGCAGCGCCAGTCGTGCCCGGTGTCGCGGTCTGGTTGGCCGGGCTCGACCTGAAGAAGCTGGTCATAAAGTAGATGATGGCCGCACGCACCAGCAGTCCCTTGGCGACCGACCAATAGGAGAAGGCTGGTTGGGCAGCTGCAGGCTGCCCATTGTTGTCCACATCTTGGTTGTTGTTGCCATTCTGTTCGACGGTCGTCTGCAAAATATTAACATATCAGTCTGGCATAAAACAGTAAATTTTAAACCTTTCCTATACCTTGCTGGCTTTCGTTTGCACAATTCAGTACATCAAACTCGTCAGATACATTCATGGCACATTCCCCAATCACATACTAACTTTGGACATCAAGGAGTTAAGTATGCACTGCCGGAACCACTAAATCATATTGCATCCTTAGAAATTGATGTCACCTCACTAAACAAAACTGCCATACTCAACATTGTATAAAACTGTAAGTCTGTACAACTGATGCATTTTTCTTTTATTATTATTAATGCTATTTCTTTTTAGTGTCGCCTGGTCCTTGTTCGCCTTGTAGGGGTACCGAGGGCTCATCAAGCTGTTACTCTTACTCAAGACTGACAGGGTGCTTGATTTTAGGTAGGAGTATGTGCCCAACTGCCCGACTAACATTCTATAAGAGATGCTTTCAACAAAAACTGTTCTCTAGAGGAAGAATTTCCAGAGATCAGTTTTTTCGGCTTTAACCGATGTTGTAGTTTCAACACTGGCACATGTTTACCGGTCGTTTACGCTTAAAACCACAAAGTTTACGGCCTAGTTACAGAGGACACTCTGCAATAGTGTAGTCATGCAGAGCCCTGCACCGTGCTATGCCAGGTGTTATACGCTTCCTATCGCGTACAGAATGAAAAAAAATAAAAAGTAAAACATAGGCAGTCTGCTGATGCAAGTAATACATTCCGGTTTAGACCTTCGGGTGAAAACCCCAATCAGACACAAGCTGCTGCACGAAAAAAGGTTTCGGTCCTGGCGTTACGTCACCGCGCGTCGCGCATGCGCAGATCAGGTAAAGCGAGCACCAAGGTCCATGCCGTCGAAACGCGTACACAATGGAAAACTCGAAAATTACGAAAAGCGATAGAAAAAAGAAAAAGGAGAAATATTGCGAAAGCAAGTAACTGAATGAGGGAAGTCGTACAGGGGCTGTCTTAGGATATCTTATCCGCGAAAAAGGCTTTATGACAAGACGTTTGAAGCGCAGCGTATCTCAGAGCTTGGCAGCGTTTACTACGTCACAATAATTGAGCCACCGTATTTCTGCGAGCAGGTGGACCAGTGGTGTCATTCGCTTCTCAAAAAAGGGAACAAAAACAACAACAAATTGTCCGAATTTCGACGACGGCTAGGCGATAACGGTGTCGAGTTCTTGAGAAATTATTCTTCAGTGAAATTCCCAGCGTTCCTTGTGGACATCCGAGTCGCTCATTTTAGGGAACATTCCCCGTACTGTGGAAGTTTTATATAACGAAAAGATGCTAGGAAAATTTTGCTTTTAGACTATGCGCAGTGCTTTGCGCATAGCCTGACTACGATCGCGCAGGAATATTTCACGTTACGATATCATTTCCAGAGTAAACGAGTCAGCCTAGCAACAGGTATTCGAGTCGTATATGAACGCTATTTTTACTGAGTAGCGAAGAAACGCGAAATGACGTAAACGATAGCTAATATAAAAGAGAAACGAACGAAGTAAATGACTGAATGGAGTCTCTCACCGGTTGATTGGGGGTAGGATTCGAAACTGTCCCGTTACTGGATTGGACGACGGCTCTGGAATCCGCGTTTTCGGTCATCGCATCGGTGAGTTTGTGACAAAGAGATTGATTCCGTGTGGTCCCGATGGAAATTTAAAGACCGGTTAATCTACTGCGACGAAATCGCAGCCGCTGATGAGCGAGGTACGACCGCGACAAACAAGAAATCGACCCCTACCCAGTGTTGCTTCACTGCATCTTTCACCGTTTCGGAGTTTGGGACTTCTCCAACGCAACAGGCATGCTGTAATTAATAATATACGATATAAACATATTTATAAATTATTGTTAGTATGCAAACTTAAAATATAAGTATAATTTAAGGTTTGTGACCGATTTGTTTTAGCGTAAAATTAGTCACTTTCGTAACCGCTAGGTGTTCATCTGGCGTTTTCGTCGGGATCGAAAGGACATTTCGAGGAGCAAGGGCACATTTTCCTAGGAATCGCCGGTGACCCCAAGATCATCGAAAAATCATGAACGTCGCCCGTGTAAGACGAAGCAAATGTTTTAAAGTTCAAAGCTTCGCTAATTTACGATAAATTCGCAGCTTAAATGCTCTAATCGCGGGAAAAAACCAGTGGTACGACTGTACCATCGGCCATCTTTTTGTGAAATGCGTGTTTGGAATTCTCCATATTCTAATATATCGCGCCTTATGTGCGTCATGTTTAGGTTAATTCAGGCCCAAGATGTTCCTGAAACATAGTTTTTGTAGCCTCGTGTTTAAAGAGAGCTTGAAGTTAACGGCAGACATTTCAGTGGTCCATAACGCCGACCAGCTTAGCTGCCTTTGCCATGCTGAGGTTGATTTGTCTGCGAAATTATGGTGTTTTTCAGGCTCTCACCACGCTGGCTCGTCGTGCTCCGACAACCTCCGTCGTGCCCAAGAGAAACTACACTCCCCTGGAGAGAATCAAGGAGCTACAGAAACAATTCACGGTAGGTGGAGCACTCAAGACTGTTTTTAACCGTAGACCATCTTGCAGGTCGTGTACAGCGCTATCAGAAACCATCGCTTTATAAAAACGAACACATTCGAAAGTGACGCGTTAGAGTCCGTGCCTGGCACGAAAATAGTTGAAGGCACCCTGCTAGGAAAAGAAGCAAAAATTGAGCCTGATCTGTGGCAAAAACGACGACTCTGGCAAGCAGCGAGGAACAGGGCCGATAATTCGCGTTCAGGGGTAGTGTCTGCTAAAACCACGAAATGCATGTGAAGGCCCATTCACACTGTGTCGTCTGATTAGGTTGCAAGGTCTTTTATCAAGTTAGGGCTGTAAGTCACGGGGACATCTGTGCTTCGCGCAAAGTGTGGAAACCAATTCAGCGTTTTCGGGAGAAGTGGTGCCTTCTGACCGGGACTTGGTTCGCAGATTCCTGGTTAGGAAACTGGGAAACAAAGCGCGACTTTGGGAAGGGAAGCGGAGGAGCTTCTTTCTATGAACTTGGGGTCGAGAGGTAAGTAACGATGGGCACAAAAGCAGTGTTTCAAGAGTTTAATTTAGGTCAGAGATGCACAAAGTGGGGGGGGCCCCGCAGGGATTTCAGAAAGACGAGTTATTGTTAAGTACAATCGTGGGCTTCACCGAACGGTGTTCAGACTAGTGGTGCAAAACTATCGATAGTACTATCGATAGTCGCCAGAAAACTGACTATCGATAGTACTATCGATAGTCGACTATCGTAAGCCTATCGATAGCACTGTTGACGGTTTACTATCGATAGTTTTGCAAAACTAGTAGTTTGCGTCACTCCCTCTTCTCTTTTTCTCGCTTTATTTTTTTCAAATGGGACACCAGCTAGCCCAAGCACTTGGGCTAGTTGGTGTCCCATTTGAAAAAAAATAGTGAGAAAAAGAGAAGAGGGAGTGACGCAAACTACTAGTTTCGCAAAACTATCGATAGTAAACAGTCGACAGTGCTATCGATAGTTTTACGATAGTCGCCAGAAATCTGACTATTGATAGTAAAAGAACTATTGATAGTACTATGAATAGTCGACTGTCGAATAACTATCGATAGTACTATCAATAGTCGACTATCAAAAAACTATTGATAGTTCTATGGCACTATCGATAGTTTTGGAAAAACTATTGATAGTCAATTTATCGATAGTTTTGCATCTCTAGTTCAGACACTTTAGGGGTCATGGGCCTGAAAAGTTTGCACACACCTGATCTGGGCCATCATAGCACAATGGAGTCAACAGGATCTAGCTTCGTTGCTCGAAGGAATATTCGCGATTATCCCCCCATATTATGTCTCCCCGGCCATATCACTTGCCTGGACAGACAGCATTAGTGTATCTTTGCCATTTTTTTTTTTTTTTCTAAAGCACATCTTTTTGAATTAAAGTTCAACACCCTCCCTGTATGTCTCGCACCATGCATCGGGGGCAAAGTCGAGCAGCACACAATGCGCGCGGTACAAACGAGGATGAATCTCTGCTTGCAGGCGGACGACGGTGTTCCGGTGCACCTGAAAGGAGGCAAGCTGGATGTGTTCCTCTACCAGTTCACCATGGCGTGCTGCGCAGTGGGCCTGGGCTGGACCTTCTACAACACCTATATGATGATCTACCACCCCAAGGAGCTCGCCCGCAAATAGGCTACGGCCAGGACTTGACGTAGGCTGTACATTAGGGGCACTTAATAAATCAATACACCGGGAATGCTTGAAGCACTTGTGTGCTTCTTTGAGTTGCTTTTTTTTTCCTTACCACTGCTGCCGTTATTGGCGAGGTTTCATAGTAGATCCCATGTGTGTTTGGTACCGTCAAAAAATTACCACAAAGTTTTGACTCTATAATATTCGTATCTGTCTGAAAAAAGAATTTGCGGGGTTTTTTTACTGCAAAAATCAACTATTCATTGCTGTATGCTCATTCTCCGCCCAAATTGAGCTTTACTGGTCCGGACCAGATATCAAAGGTTCAGAACGAACCGTTACTTTATTCAAAAGTTATATTTTTTTGTGAAATTTTTAAGGAGGAAAATGGCCTCGGGAGCATGTGGAGCTGAATGGCACCGAAAACGGGCCCTATTTTCAAGTTAAAATGTTCAACAGATCGCTCGGAACTTTTGATTGAGATGACAATTCGTTTGGAAACTGGCATCTGGTTCAAACTGCTAGTGCTACATTTGAATGGAGGCCAAGCGTTCTGCAATGCGTCATTTAGTTTTGCGGTGGAAAAACCCTGCAAAATTGTGCGGCGGACAGGCTGTACTTGGCAGGAATTTAGTGTCGCATGAGTATCGTCTGCTAAATTTAGATAGAGTAGTGTGTAGAAATATGCAGCGTCTCGTATGCTGCCGCAGTTTATTTGCAAAACGTAACAAGAAACCAGACTTTTTTTTTTTTCTTGCCCAGTGTTGTATTTAAAGTTTGGCAAGTGTTCTTTCTGGGTATTGTTGCAGAGAAGGAAAGAACGGCAGCTCGTTTTTTTTTTTTCAAATGCCCGGCCTATTGTTTTTTGCCTTCCGCCATTATATGGTAGAAGGCGACGAACGCTCATAAAGCATAATTCAAGATGGGGAGCTCGTTTTCATACTGTCGATGACAAAAGATGCTGAATTTATTCTGAAACAAGAAATATATATATAGAGTGTCCCAAGTCACCAGGCTCGATCTAAAATGGACCGTAAAAATCGGCGCCTGCGCGAAGCAATCTAAACTTTTTGTCCAAGGTGGACTTCACAGGTCAGCTCCCTTTCTGTAAAAAATAGGGCCAAGAAACTTGCCCTAGTCAACAGAGGACGGTGACACAGACGACCGAGTCGAGTTGCGGGGCGCGTTTGGCGCGCATGTTGATAGATGGCGTCGGGAGCAGCGAAAGAAAGCACGAAATCTATTCGTAGCAAAAGTGCCGTCGTGATGCAAACACATTTTTTTTTTTACTTTAAGTTTTGCTTTTATTGTCCGCATTAACTTTTAGACCAAAGGTACTTTACAAGCAGTCTCGATGAGGAGGTAGCTCCATCTATCAATACAAGCGTCAAATGCGCCCCACCAGACGACTTCATCCTCTACGTCGCAGCCCGCCGTTGACCCTGGCAAGTTTCTTGGTCCTACTTTTTACAGAAAGGGAGCTACGCTTTCTAATTTTACAAGAAAAAACTGACCTGTGAAATGCACCTTTGACGAAAAGTTTAGATTACTACGTGCCGGCGTCGATTTTCACGGTCCATTTTAGATCGAGCTGGTGACTTAATTGGGACAAGGAAGTAACGGTGCTTTGGATAGATACTATCAACAAGTTTGTTTAAATGACTATGAAACGATGTTCTCGTTTTGGCTAGCTAATGCTTATAATACACACTTTATATTCTTAAAATATGGAGCGAAAATCTGTTTTACACGCTCTGGTTTCAGCGCGCTCATGGGACTCTGGCTTATCCCTTTTCCCCTTCAACTCCCCAATTTTGCTCTTCCCAACGACCTGACAACGGCCCTAACTAAACAAACAAGGAACGGATTAAACCTTGGCGACGGCTAATCCGCTTTATCCTTCTTCCCAAAAAGTGACTGGCACTCAAAATACAAAAAAAAAAAAAAAAGTTGTAGTAAATAGTGGTTTCGGAAAACGGAGCATGGCGCGCGTCACACGGGAGAAGGGTCAAAAGCGATCACGTGTCTCGAAACTTCGAGGCGACTTTCAAAACTTCTTGGTGACAAAAAGAACAAAAAAACTATAGCCAGCGGTTCAAAATCGGCAAAGAACAAAGCATCAAACGTTAAAACGTCAGGATGGCCAAGATAAACAAGACTTTTGCATTTTAATCTTTGCTAAGTGGGCTTTATGCAAAAGTAAACGGTCAGCTAGAACGATAGGGACAAAACACAGACAGGGAGAAATCGTTCTAGCTGACCGTTTACTTTTGCAATATGTACCAACTAGCTCAACTTCAGCCTGTTACTCAGGGCTTTATGTCTTGGATTATTTTGTTTTCAACAGGAGCGCGTCTCTCAGGTTTCGGTTTCCGCCATATTTTCCCTCCACTTTCGTTCCTATCTCTATTTGGCGTTGCGCCGCCCAACAACCACCCCGCAGTCCGCAAACACTGTACCCGCGTTTGCGTTTCGCGTTTGCTTGTGCGCGCCGCGCGCCGCGCAGAAGCTCGACGCTGGCTGGCTGGTGTTCGCCCTAAAACAAACATGGCGTTGGGAGCGAGCGTCAGGCGTCATTTTCCCATGCGAAAAGTCGACGACGTTGTCGAATTATTCCGATCCCAACTCGAAAAGGGAGACGAGCCGGACCTGGCCCTGTTATCCGTCGTCACCGGCTACATCGAGAACCTCATGACATGCCACCGGAGTGTCGCGGCGCCCGTTGAAAACATCGCCGACGACGCGGCAGCCAAGCAGGCAGCTTTTCCCGTGGTTGAGTACGGTCCCATCGAAGCTCTCCACGCCAAGTTCGCCTGTCAGGTGAAGGGTTCGGTGGACGCGAGCCTAATCGAGACGGCGGGCGTGTCCGGGACTCGGGAGCTGATCAAGCGTGTGTCCGACGTCGTATGGTCGTCGCTAACTCGGAGCTACTACAAGGATCGCCCTCACCTTCAGTCTCTCTACAGTTACCTCACCGGTGAGCAGTTGTTGTTTCTGTTTTTGCACCTATTACGCCGCGCGCTCTTTTTTCCGAGCAATATCGATTCTTTATTTACATCATATAACGGCCGGTGACGCGTTTTCATTGAGCGGGAGCGCGGAAAAACCCCCGACTTTTTCGGAGTCTGACAGTCGTGGCGGCGGCGTTTAGTTGGGCTAGCTTGTTTGGACGTTGTAGTTCGCGCTTTGAATCTCGACTCATGCGTGCTATTTTTATTTATCGATTGTCGTCTTCTAGATGTTCGCTGACTTGACGCGTATCTTGTGCTTGCCATTCTACCTTTCAATGCCGCCGAAATTGTCCAAAGAAAAACCCGGGCCGCATTGCCCCGAGAACGAAACTGCTTACTGCGTCGTATGACAGTTCCAAGGTATTTTTTTTTTTTTTTGCTTACACTTCTGTTACGTTTTCTTTCTTTTTTTTTTGTTTTTACTGGTAGGCTATGCTGCTTTACTTGTGCGGCTGGCGTGTTGATGAAATAAAAGACGGTGATTTAATTGTCGCTTCTTTTACGCGTGTTAAAGGGGCAATTAAAATATTATACAGTTTTTCGGCGGCATCCGTCCCTAAAATTATACAGCTGGCATGCCGAGGAATAACTACGTCTCGAGCGAATGCTCTCTGCAAGTTATTCGTTTCGTTGATTGCGAAAGTATGGGGGCATTGTACCAACGCGCTGCTTCTTAAAGTGGTTGCTGAAGTTGTTTTTAATAAATTTTTCGTTGTTACGTTTTTTTTTACCCATCTGTGCTGCACGTTTCTATTGTGCTTCTATTGTTTTTGTTTTGTTTTTAAGTTTGTAGCCACCTGCCTTGTAGCTTTGCTAGTCGCCCAAGAAATTGGCGATGACTTTTTTGATCGCAGTTTTCTTGCATGTTTTATTTATTTTATTATTTCTTGGCGGTGTTAACGCATCTTCGTTTGGCGTTTGCATTATTTCGGCGGGATTGTTCTGAAATGCTAGAATGTTTCGTATCTAAAGGGCCCCTGAAAAACAGTCTGGTTGGAACACGCGTGTCCAAAAATATTTCACGCGAAAATTGTTTTTTAGAGCAATATTGACGGCGCGAGACGCGATTCGGTAGTCACCTCCTTTCCACTTGTTTTCTCTCGGCATTTCGTGCTCGTGGAGGAGAGGTGAATCAGCTTCGCCTTCACGTTGAGGTGGGAAGAGCGAATGACCATCTCGTTGAGCGAATGACCATTCCGTGACGTCATGGACTAAGCGCACAGAATTTGAAATAAATCTCTCGTCAATATTGCCCTAAAATATTTTTTTTTTTTCGCGTAAAATCTTTTAAAACGCGTGTCCCAACCAGATTGTTTAAAAAAATACAGCTTTTTTCTTTTCAGGGGCCCTTTAAAAAAACAAAAATAATAAAAAGTCATGTTAATCGGCGTTACTGCCTCCTGCCAAAAGCTACAAATTAAAAAAAAAATATCTTGGCTGAGTATTTGAGTAAACTAATACGGAGGTTTATCAGTGTGCTGACTTTGGGTTTGAGTTGAAAGTATACAGCTTTGATATAACTTCTGGTATGGGCCACTGCTTGGACGCCAGCAACATCTTCGTAACATGTGAACAATTGCTCTTTCGGAGGAAAGCAAAAATATTCTGCTCTGTTTTCGAAGTTTCGCAACAGAAATATCGTTCCTGGTTTCTATGCCCTCGTGCTAGTTTGCTTGTTAGTGAAATGCTGCGGTCCCTTTAAATTAAAATAGAAAAAGAAACCTCCCGCTCAAATTATATAAGGGAGTTTCATTTGAGGTACAGGTGTCTCTTTCAGTCTTTCAGCCACACATGCCACCGTCCTGTTGCGAAACTTCAAGAAAAAATATTTCGTTTCTTTTTACATTTATTTATTTGTTTAAATACTTTTGGGCCCATCGGCATTATAGAGGGGAGTGACTACAGCAAAAAATGTGAAGGGAAAAAAAAAAAATCTTGGGGCAGTAATTTTGCACTTGGTTCATGGCAGCTCAAGACGGTGAAGGGTGTTAACGGTGTTTTTAAACAATCAATGATTAATGATAGATACGACATAAGCAGGAAGGTGGTTCCATTCCAGAGTGGTTCTTGGGATGAACAAATGTATGAAATGCATTAGTCTTACAATTACCACCCACTTTGAAATTGATGTGTGGTGAAATATAAAACGGCAGAGTGGAATGGTCTGAGTACGGGTTAGTGTGACATACCCTGTGAAAAAGATGCAAGCAAGCATGGCAGAAAGAAAGTAGTTATGCAGGGATAAATTGGCTTTCGTGGATGTTATGCATGGGCAATTTCATACATTAGTATTTTACGGTTCCTCCCATTGTGGCGTAGGAGAATTTCTCTCGATTCTTCACATATTGTGACTAACTTTGAAGCTGCCCGCCTCATTGAGCTTGTTTCGCCGGTTACAAAGCTTTTGCCTCCACGTGCTTCCCCGGAATAACTCGGGAGTTTAACGTCGCATGCTTATGACACAGGCAGTCTGAAAAGACATTGTTTAAAATCTCTAGTAAAAAAGAAAAAAAGTATGTTAAGAGGTACTTGACATTAAGGAGGTTCTTGAGATTTAGAATCGTTTTTAGTGTTTTTTTATTTTTTCGCTTCCCTTTCTTTCGTCGTTTGTCGGAATGTAAGATCCTTTTTGAGTGTCTTGACTGCGAAATTTAAATCTTTAATACTAAAAAGAAAAAAAGAAAAATCGGCATTCAGTCAACAGATGTTTTTCGATGCTCATGGAGCGCATTTCCTTAGCCCGAAATATGCACACTGTGTGACCACAACATTGGTACGAATTTACAGATGTGTCTAGTTTTGAACGCCAAATTTTATCAGGCATATTGGCTTAGCACAAATTCAAATTTCATTGCACTATGTAGGTGACAGCTTAAAGGGCCCCTGAAAAGAAAAAAAAAAAAGTCCTTTTAAACAGTCTGGGTGGGACACTGCGTGTCAAAGAATAAATTTTACTAGAAAGAAATTTTTTTTTTTTTAAAGCAATATTGACGGCGCAAGATTCATATAAAATTCTGCGCACAAAGTCCATGACATCACGGAATGGTCATTCGCTCTTTTAACCTCAACGAGATGGTCTTCCGCTCTTTCCACCTCAACGTGAAAGTGAAGCCGATCCACCTGTCCTCCATGTGCCCGAAAGGCCAAGAGAGAAAACAAGTAGAAAGGAGGTAACTACCGACTATATTGCGTCTCGCGCCGTCAATATTGCTCTAAAAAACCTTTTTTTTTTTTGCGTAAAACTTATTTTTTGACACGCGTGTCCCAATCAGACTGTTTAAGAAACATCTTTTTTTTTTTTCTTCAAAGGCTTTTTGCCAATAAAAAAGATAATTTTACGCGAAAAAAAAAAAAAAAAATTGTTGGCGCAATTTTGACGGCGCGAGACGTGATTTAGTCGATAGTCACCTCCTTTCCAGTTGTGTTCTTTCTTGGCATTTCGGGCACGTGGAGGAGAGGTGGATCTTCTTCGCCTTCAGGCTGAGGGGGAAAGAGCGAATTGCCATCTCATTGAGCGAATGTCCATTCCGTGACGTCATGTACTTTGCCCGCAGAATTTCAAATAAATCTCTCGCCGTCAATATTGCTCTAAAAAAATTTCTTTCGTAGAATTTATTTTTTGACACGCGTGTGTCAAAAACACGTGTTTATAGTATTATGGTACTTCTGTCTAAACGTTTCGTGAACGGTCCGTCAAACTTTGCAACTCGCCAAGTTGTCGAAACCAGACTGTTTAAAAAACAAAAACAGTTTTTTTTCTTTTCAGGGGTCCTTTAAGGAGCTCTGGGCGTGGCTTACTGCGTTCACTACCCCTTGCTGTTATTGGTTGATCCCTCAATCTCATCGGCTGTGGTGTGACAATAAGACATTCGGGATAACCCCACGCCCTGCGCTCCTTAAAGGACAACTCCTCTTCATTCTTGTTTTTGAAAAAAACAATGCAGTCCTCTTTAGTACCACCTAGGAAGACCACACGTCAAATATTACGACCTACCGTAATATCCTGAGATAGCATACCTAAAATGAAACCAAATCGGGTGAAAATAAAGACTGAGCTTACTTTTGGTGTGCAATGAAAAAAAGTAGAAAAAATGCTTGTTTTAGATTTTTTTGTGTCTTACGAAACTTGTGATTGCGAGGAGGGACGATGAACCAGAGACGACTGCCCTTCCCAGTCAGCAGTATTTGCGCATCTCCCGCCGTGGCTAAGTAACACCATTTCTGCCTAGGTCGCCATTGGCCAGGGCCCTGCAATTACTAGAAAAGGGCTGTTTTTTGGTGCTCTTGAAAAAATTCAAGCCCAAAATAGGGGGCAGGTTTTCTTTCAGGGGTGGGGAATCTCTCGGTATACTGTAAACGACTTAATTTTCGCGAGGACCTAATTTTCGCAAATTGCCTACAATTTGCGAAAAAAAGGTCTTGCGAACAATTCCGGTAAAATGTAAACACATTGGAATCTTCATTGAGATCCCACCGCGTCACGAAAATTGGAACCCGCACATTATTCCAAGACTTCACCTTTCACCTAAATTGCGAAATATTGAGCCCGCGAAAAATAAGTCGTTTAATTTTGCAGTATTACGGTACTTCTGTCTAAACGTTTCGTGAACGGTTCGTCAAACTTTGCAACTCGCCAAGTTGCCTGAAATCGACTGACTTGAGCGGTCGAATTGAGGCGCAATCAACAGTGCAGTCAAGGCTATGGCGTAGCCAACATTGAGCTAAATGTCATCACCATTGCCCCTTTTTGCTTGTTTTTACTACTCCGGGCAAGCGTTAACGTGCGACGTCAGCAATGTTTTCTCTTGGCGCTCAGCGGTGTGCGTGTGACTGGCGTAGTGTGTCTGTGCAGCGTGCTTCTTGGGAGCCGTCCGGCCGTCTCGCTGTGGTCCCGCCGTTACCGCCGTCTCCCGCGTCTCAACCGCCGTTGTCGTTTCACCATTTGTGATTAGTGTCCGAGACTTTCAATTACACTACGGACGCTACGTGTACAGACTTTGCTGCAGTTGTGCCAAATTCGTTGAATATGTCGTAGGCACCAAAACGCGGTGAAGAGTGTGGTGCAAACGACACTTGCACCTGGCACACGTTTGCCCCAATCCTGCCCGTCGTTGCGTAGAGGATCACATGACATCTTGTACCACGTGATAGCCATGTTCTCGGCGGCCCGAGGCCAGTGTTGACGGACGGAGCCGGCGGTTTCAATTTCTGCTCGTGTTTAAAATTAGATTTAACAATATATATCCCATTTTTCGTAAAGCAAATGACATACTGTCTTTTACTACCATAAAGTTCTGAAAGAACGCCCGCCCGCGAGAGATCGCCCATCCCATTTTTCTGGCTTAATATCTGTAACAAGTTACGCGCTATAAACATGTTTTTAAATCTTTAAACCACATTGAGAATAGAGAATACTAACTCATCTTCCTGAAATGGTTTATTCCCAAAAACGATCCATTTCAAGCCAGAACGAAGAGTTGTCATCATCACCGCCACAGGGGTGTCACGTGAAAATATTGAGTCCCTGATTGGCTGCTACCGCTTCAAATGTCTCCGAGTTGTCCGAGTTGTTTGTCTGTTTCGAACCGGACCTGATCTCGGCAGTTTGTGTTGATCTAGGGAAAGCTAGGGAACAAACAACCCGTCAGCAACCCCAAAATTGTTGGAAAAGTTGCCCCGTCTGAAGCGGGCCTGATGGCGACTGCTCTAGAGACCACAAGGAAGCTTGAGGTTGGTCAAGGTAACAGAATGCATGCAGGAGGGCCGCTGGTAGAAGAACGTTGGGAAAGGGCAGGCTTAAAAGTGATCATATGCAGGCGTTCCTTTCTTTTTTTTTGGCTCAATCCAGCATTAAAAAAAGAAAGGAAACAAGTAAGGAATGGGTGGGTGACTGAATGTCACTGATTCTACCGATTCCTCGTTTAATGACTCTCGTTCTGACTAGTCCTTACACCAGATGCACTTAGTTTTTGCATTCTGTTCCCCGCTTTTCATGCAGGTGCTGCCATTTTGGTGCCTAGTGCAAAACGGATGCAATTGGCAAGAGTTGCGATTGGGAAATGCAACTTTCTGAACCTTGGATATGGTGTCCGGAAGCTCAGGCGATGTCTTGTTGTTCTTTTGCAGACTGTGTTGACGTTTCTAGAGGACAGAAATCCTTTTTATGCGATTTCCAGTATAGCTTCGGATAACTAACAACCACAGTTTTAAGCACCAAGATGGCCTAAGTGTTTTCACTTTGAAGCAAAGCCTACTTAATCAATCAATTTTTCATTTGCACAAAAGAAAAGGGAGGAACGCAGGAGCTGTGCACGGCTTGTGGATAAACCTACTAGCCAATCTCCTGAGCATGCGAGGAAATCCAAGTAAATGAAGAAGGATAAAGTTTAGATTAGAAATGGAAATAGAATAAATTTACAAGTGGAAGGAACGATGTGACTTCTATAGCTGCAGAAGAGCATGCAAAACACTTCTGGTGAAACCACTAAGGTCGTCAGTGGTCTGAGGCAAAGGCGGGCATTCGCACCCAGGGAGAGAGAGGTAAGTTCCCACAGCTGATGGGAAAAGGGAGACCTCGTGTCGTTGAATCATAGCATGAAGAAGTAATGGGAGTCCTCTTATGTTTCGAGGTCCGTGGAAGCGAGGCTAGGTATGATCCAGTTATAGGGGGGTCCGGTGGCAATTTGCAACTTTCAGCGATGGTGGTAACACGCTGTGAGAAAAGCGCTCCCTAGTTCCTAGATGAACGGCTTCGCGCTAAAGGTGCTTGCTTACACCTTCCTGAAAAAATGAAGTGAGGCTTTAATACTTCCCATATAGCAAAACCAGAATTACTTATGCGTCGCAGGCCGAACGTCGTACTGCTCTTCTACAACGATCATCGAGGTGACAGGCATTTTGACAGGCGCCAGTGTGCCCCCTATAGGTCGTAAAGTTGCGGATGGCTAAGAGGCGGATTCATGCCGCCATGCGACTCTGGCTCAGCCGATGCCAACCAAGAGACCGCAGGCACGTCATAGTCTGAGAGTGGATCGTGGCATGCCAGCATATGCGTGGCGTGACACTGAACACTCACCAGGGTTTCAATATGGTGCTGCTGATTAGGGCTCCAGATAGAGGAGCAGTCTTCGAGGCGCGGAGGCTATCGTTCAGCGATCTATGCTTCGAGTATGACCGACTACATCACGACTGCTTACAAGATGATGCATGTCACCAAGGAAACCTGGGGCTGCGGAATAAGTCGTAGTGGAATGCCATAAAACACTGCAGCATGGTGCAGTCAACACAGATGTCTGAAGGACCAATCACACACTTGCTTTTACTTAGGACCGAGTTCTTGCAATCTTTTGCGACGAGAAGACACACAGGCATGCTGGTGTCATCTATAAGGGGACCCTGGAAATCCGCTTCACTAGAGCAAAGGTTTTGCGTTATTTGCCAGATGAAAATCTACAAACTATATATTAGAAATGGTCATTCATAACATTGCCAAAAGCGTTTTATGTCAAAAATAAAAGAATGATGCGCAAAAAAATAATTGGAAATATGCAGGGTGGTCACTTCCGGTTATGATGACAGAGGGAGAGTAATACTTCCGATTCTCTTGTGTTTACCTTCTGTTTGGGTGGGTGCGCGACAACTCTTGGCTCTCTAGCGAGGAATTGCGTTGGAGCTATGCTCTAGAAATATCCCACTGTCGTGCTTGTAGCTCTTTCCTGACCACGGGAAAGGTAGGAATCTGCAAAGGATCCGTGCAAAGGCTTTTAATTTTCCTAACTTGCGCGTGGAGCAATATGACACATCAAAATGTGGCTAAATAATCGTTCTTTCAAAAGAAACAGGTTCATATAATGTGGGAAAAAGATTTAGACATTTTATATCTTGAAAATACAATGTATGTGCATAAGCTGTATAAATGCCGAAACTTCTACAGGTGTGTCAAATTAAACGGCAAATAAATGAAAATTTGTAATATACAAAATGTGCCCCACACCCACGGCTATTACTTCTGAAAGTTAGTGTACTCTAACTGATGTTGCCTACTTTTGGTTCGTTGGAGAGTTAGCCTCGGTAACACGTGTGGTTTTCTACGAAGAAATGCTTATATTGGTAAAACACGGATAATACACCTCACATCCCCAGCAGAATGCTTCCTTTGTGTTCTACCTTGGTTTTGTCATAGCAGCTTGGTTGCAGTTCCTTCATATTTAGAATTTTTGTCCATGTGTTGGTTCATAAAATGTGCTTGCTGGCTCAGGACAGCATTGGAAATTGTAGTGATGCTTACTGACAACCATCAGTTAAAGGGAAACTCCGCCGATTTTTTGGTAGACTTCGATTTGGCTGGAAATTGGCAGATTGCATCAATAACAACCCCTTTTCGACTGATAACCAAAATATTTTATAAAAATAAAAATTTTCCGTGAAGTTATTGAATTTTTAAGTAACGCCGGCCGCGAGGGTTCCAGGAGGCGACTCTTTACTGGCAACAATGAAAAATCCCTGCTTTTCCCTACCCGCGTACGTCACGGGTGGGCAGGCGGACGAGCGACTCGGGCAGCCGCGAGGTGGCTTTCCGGGCAACAGCGATCGAGTTTATTTTTTTGCAGCTTCAAGGTTGAAAGTTCCTTTGCAATGGGTAGCAATCTGTGCTCCGCGATAGATTGTAGAAGCAGTGCCGGGAAAAAGCTTCTTTTTTACCCTTGTTTTCGTGGGAGAAAAAAAAATAGTTCCCCGGCAGCAATGGAGGCCAGCCACGTCAAGGTGCTTTTGCGCGAGCTGTGTGCTGAGAGAACTAGTGTCACGTGAAACATTTTCACTTTTGCACGAAATACTTTATAGCCGCGTGCTGCGAGTTGAGTATCCTTCAGCAGCTGGAACAGCTTCAAGAGCGGCAAGCGCAAACCCAAGCCGGCTGTGACCACTACGACGTCCTTCCAAAGAAGAGCGCTAATAATATCGAGAAATATAGTACACAATCTAGCACTATAGTCGACATTTTGCACAGTCACATTTGTTATCAACAATTAGTTCAGTGATTTTTATTTTATTTTTTATAAACACTATTTCTGTTTCGAACGTCGAATCTAGCTCGGGCTACACTCGGAGTTCCACTCATGTGGCCGATATGTTGAAGATGAGAAGTGAAACGTCTAAACGAAGTTCAAGTTTGAATTTAGACATGACTTTCGACATATTGCTATTCCTGTCTACTATTACAGGGGTTTATGGAGCAGGTGTTGAGCTCCATTAATATACGATAGAGCCTTTGCCTGGTTTGTCAAATGGTTGGCGTGCAATATTCTCTGCATAAGAAGTGATGAAAACGTCTTTAATTTATTCTATTGCGGAGAAATTTTATATAGGGCTGGAAAGATTTTTTTTAAACATGAACATATTAATGTTGTTGAGGGGAGGCATGCAAATTTACAGCTGATGGACACTGTGCTAAACCAAAACTTAATTTAAAAAAAAAAATCTTATATAGAATTATCCCCTTCCCATGTGCTCTTGTGGATGGGTGTTTGAACGCGTTGCATTCTACTCCAAAAGTAAAAGAAAGAAAATACGGGTGCAAAATCTTTTTTAGTAACTTTTGTTAACTTATTTTGAATTAAAAGTTTTATGATGTCTTTCTGTACCTTACATACTATTGTGCCTTCAAGCAAATATTCTTTATTTGAAGATGAACAGTGTAGTTGCATATTTTATATGCATTCCATTGCGCCTTAAAGGGATGCTGAACCGATATCTGAAGTTGCCGAAATAAGCCCCGGACAAGCTTCCCGGGACCGCACTATACCTAAAAATGCTATTCATGTAAAGGGATGGAGATCGGATTATTATATTTCTTGGAATGACGACCGCTGATTGAGCCAGAAGCGCCAGAAGCCTCCGATGCGCGCGAGGCCCTCTGGGATTACTCGCAACGGAACTGACGTCAACAAACTGCAACGGAACTGACGTGAACAAGTCGAGCTGCCGACGCGCCACAGCGTGGAAGAAAGTTGCGCTTTGAATAATAGTAGACGGATGCCCGTCGCGTTGGAAGTTTGCCAACTAATCCAGCCAAGTTAGCTGCGCACTACCTGCCAGCCACCCTGCACCCTGCCACCCCCAGTCCACTTCTGCACCTGCGTCGTAGCGACGGCGGCGACTTTGGTCCGTGGGTTTCTCGGAGTTCGGCGATTTCTTTCCCGTCCTGATAATTTGGCCATGACGACGGCGACCACGGAGACTTCGACAGCGCTGATGTTTGATGCCGCCATGGATGCCGCTTGCTCGCGACGCTCGCTAGGCCGTTCGGCGCCGCATAGGTGTCGTGTCAAAAACGACATGATGAACACTGTTCGACAAATTTATCAGATAAAATTGCATTTCTTTTAAAAATATATCTCATCGTTTCGGGACGGGGTTCGCACGTCGCATTTCCGTTTCGTCGCGCCACCACGCGGCGTGAGCGCACGCCGGAGCCAACGAGGTAGGTCGGAGCCAACCGAGCCAACTTTGATGGCTCACCATAGCCGCGTTCTGCGTACTACAAGTTTGTTGTCGTCACGAAACGAGCTTTCAAAAAACTCACCAGGTGCACCTTAGAATATTTATTTACATAAATTATATAATTTAGACTACTTTATTGTTTCAAGTACCGTCATTTAAGAGCCATTCGTGTGCTGTAAATATCAAAACGACAAAGAATTTAGATTCTGTTTTTCGGTTCAGCATCCCTTTAAAGGGGCCCTGCAATGACTTTTTTACTGGTTTTTAATTTGCACCGAACCTGAGCGCACTGAACGTAGTAACTTATGAAACTTTTCTTTTCTCAAATTTCGCTTTATTTGAAAAGTTATAGGCAAATTAGAATTACAAAAACAAGCAAAAAATAACCTCCTTCACGACGTCGTAGGTCCTGGTTTGAGCGGCCATGAACTAGAGGAGGGGTAGTGAGCTCATCGAGCGCACACGGTTGCCGCACTCCGTGCCGACGGCTCGAGAGGGCGCCACTAAAGCATGTGTTGGATAGGCTGTATGAAGCGGGCGGCCAGGGCGGCTCGCATTGCATTTGCTGCGCGATTAAAGACTAATTCGGCATAACACTTCATTGGCCACAAACGACAGCAAACACGGGGTAAAGATCAGTTCAGAACGGGAGCCAATTCGCGCTGCCATACCGCCAAATGGCCAAATGGCCAACCAAGCCTGTGCCGAAGGCCTTCGGAACCGGTCGGATAGCCGGTATACGATCGCAGCGCCGCCGCGCACATCCAAGATTTTTCTACGCTCGCCGTTCGTCGGGGCCTCATCCCACTAGCACTTTCTAGTATGTGCCGTTTTTTCCGCCGCTTGGTGGCGGGTATGTCGACGGGTCATTTCTTGCATACTTTATAAACTGCATTTGTTTTTTTTCTGATCTAAAATATTGAACGAAAACTAGTTTCATACATAATTGAAACGGTTCGCGACACTTATATTTTGTATCTTGACTAAAAACAAAGCTTTTAGCAGCTCTGACCAGTAGTAAGCCCAGGACCAAAGACGTCACATTTCGCGCGCTTTCGGCAACGCGGGTCGCCCTCGTAGGCGGAGGAGGTTTCCGCGTCGTCCGGTTAAAATATGACGCACTGATATTTAGTTACTCTCTCCGTGCCCGCTGGCTTTCCCGAACCCCAAGAGACGTGGAAACCGCAAAAAAGGCAGACGCTTAAATATGATTGCAGGGCCCCTTTAAAGTTTGGCTTGGTGGTTGCAGAGTTCTTTTAATTGTCATTTTAACACAATCTTCATGACCAGTAACCTGCCATCTGATCTACACGAATGCAGTTCATTCCATTCTCTACATTGCATTGTTTACGAGAATCACAGTCTACATGTGTTAGATCCCAGCCCAGCATGCACATGTTCGTCGCTTTGGAAAGCGAGCAATGTACGTGCCACACGCACAAACGCTGAAGATTGCATCGACCAGAAGCACTTTCCAGAAATGGTCTATAGATCTTTTGCTAAATTACTTAAGCACCAAGGAGCATATTCATGCCACAAGGGTAGTTACACGGGCTGGTGCCTAAAGAAAATCTAAAACAAATGGCACATTCCTTCAGGTGATACGAGCGTGTGGGGCATCTGTACCCACATTCCGAGCATTTTCTGTGGTGCTTTGGCAATTTGTCAAAAAATGTATTGCGTGACTCTTTGACCTTTCTTCGCCAGCCATCTTCTGATAAAAAGAGAATGGATTTACTAGCGATATCACGAAACTAACGAGCCACGGCTTGAGCGTACCGAGTTGCAAAAACGGTTTTATCAAAATTCCCATTGCTCCCGTTTTTTTTTTTCTTGCTTGTTTTTTTACTTTCTTATAGTTTTCAGCATGTAGGCCAAGGTCATACTATGTGCAAATATAGATAATTATCAACTTCAAATAGCACGAACGTCCAAGTTTTCTCGCTGTTAGGCATGAGAATGGCGAGCGCAAGCGTACCCGGTTGCCAGCCGCGCGCCTCGCTGCCCACCGGTGACGTCACGCTTGGGTGGTGGGGAAAACTGGGGAAAAACTAGGGAGAACGATGTTTCGGTTTTGGCAGCAAACAAAATGTCACATTTTTAACCCTTTAAGTGCCAAATTTTTTTTTCCAAAAGTAACCTAAAAGTGCCATATATATATATTTTTTTTTTAATTGTTATTCCTCTAGTATTACACATAAAATTTGAAAAGTTTATTACGCAAAAATCAGTGGAGACGAAAAAAATATTTGCCAACTAAAACTAGTGCTGCCATCTACGATGAGCGCCGCAAAACTACTCGGACGAGCCTAGCTCGTCCATGGAATTGAGGGCTACCGAAACAACCACTGGACGATCTGAGCTCGTCCACGGCATTTTTAGCCAGAAAGTGGCCGACGAGCTCAGCTCGTCCAAGGCACTTAAGGGGTTAATTAACTACAGTGAATTTGAGAGAACAAGATAGCATTTCAGAATCAGGAAGCCATCCGCATTCAGATTATGCCTTTGGATTAGGTAGCTCGAAAAATCGGCGGAATTCCCCTTTAAGCAACATCTATAACATCATTTAAAGTGTCCCCAGAGCTCTTCAGGTATAAAATATATGCCACAATACAGTTGAATTATATAAATAACGTCATCTTTGTTACGAAGACTGATCCAAGCAGTTAGCCATGTTAGATGAGTGCAACCATCATTCCCAGGAATATTTTTGACAGCCCACCAGCTTGTGATAAAGCTCAGACCTATGTTGAAACTGAAACTACAGTTCTTCCACTATCCACCAGATTGTGGACATAATTCTCCACACAAAATTGAATTACTTGACGGCGCTTGGAAACCATAGATCACCAGTGATCGTTGGCCTATGGGCGCGGTCAGGAAAGAGTTAAGTTGTCAATGCGCACCGGCACAAACAAAGTGTCACAAGTGAAGTTATTTTGATTATCTTCAGACGAGAGACACCGCTGAGGCTGCATGTTCGCAGGAACTTTGCGCTGCCTACTTCGATATGCCGCCGACAGATGGCACAACACAAGAAACGTGAAAATGCGGTGCCGCCGGCACCGCATTCTCACAAGCGAGTTATAAAACTAAAAAATTGTGCATTACACAGACTTGCATCGCGCTAAAGGTAGCATAATAAAAACTATCCTGAAAATCGTCTACTGAAAACAAGATCAGGCTCGGTGACCCCTGCCGGGAAGCTTGGCGCAGATCTTCGACGCTTGGGGAAGGTAGGGGCCCATCGCCGATGCCTTGACGTTCACAAAGGAGTTAAACACGTTTTGGGACTTGTAGGTTTTAAGTTGCTCTCGGGTAATATGGACCAGGCGAGTCGAAAAGTTAGTCATGAAAATGCGCCCGCGATACCTTTGGCAGACTTGTGATTTTCTTTGGAACAGGGGCTCTTCCTTTTCATCCAAGGGACCAGAAAGGCGTGTCAATCCTGTAAATGTAAACTTAAGGAAGTACTGCAGTTAGTCCTCGGTGGTACTGCAGTTAGTCCCCATTTAGGGAGGTACTGCAGTTACTCCTCACTGAGGGTCCTCAAAAACAAGCAAAAACAATAGCCAACCGGAAGTAACATGCCCCCCTTGAAGTTTGGCCATTATTTGTTTTAGAGCGCAGCTCTTCGGCGCCCGTTTCCGGCTTGAGCGGTGTCGCCGTCGCCGTCAGCGTAACCGCGCGGTGCATTATGGGATATTTCCCATAATGCACCGTGCGGGGAGGAGGACGAGGACGAGGGGAGGAGGAAGGAGAGGAGGACGGGAAGAGAGGGGAGGAGGAGTAGCAGGTAGGATGAGGAGGAGGGAGGAGGGGTATACCCTCCCCTCAATACCCTTCCCTCCTCTTCCTCAAGAGCTGCGCTCTAATTCGGCGTTACAAGGGGTTGTAAACGGCTTTTATTTTTGCTTACTTCTGCACACCCTGTGTATGGAAACTGCAATTGTTTCACAGCTACTCGATAGGTGATGCCAGCATGTGCTCTGGTCGTAAGAGGTTTTAAGGCACACGGTCACACGCAGTCGCAAGTGTTGGAGCCAGCCTCGAGTGGTCTCTTGTTCTCTCCGCCAGGCAACAAGCTGGACTGCTTTGGCGTGGCGTTTGCGGTGGTGGCAGCCTGCCAGGCACTGGGGTGCACAGATGTCCACCTGGCTCTCTCTGAGGACCATGCCTGGGTGACTTTCGGACCAGACAACTCGGAGACCGCGGAGGTCACCTGGCACGGTGGGCAGTCTCCCGAGCCTTTCAGTGTACCAGATTTTAGATACCTTTGGTGAGGAAATACAACTGCAGGGGCTGCTCTGTCCAGCTTGTTTTCACCAGAGCTCGATGCTCACCGAACACAAGCCCTGTGGAGTTTCATAACAGAAAAATTTTGAAACGTCACCCACCCCCCCTCGATTCCCGTCGGACATCATGTGATGTCGGACAAGCGAGTTTGTAGCGGGTTGCTGTGTTTTTGTCGGCGATCTGCTTGCGAGGTATTGGTACTCGTGACACGCGTGCTGTTACTGCATGTTTATTGCATTATAAAATGCGAATCTGCTGCATCCGTGACCTGCTATATTAGTTCGCGTGTCACATTATTTATAGTGGGTCCCTCCCCCCTGCCACTATTTTTTTCATAAAGTTTCGCTGTCGCATTCCCAAAGATATCACACCCCATGTTTTTCACCGTTTATCTCTTCGTTTTGGGTGGGCGCTTTTGCGGCATTTGATGGCATTTCTTCCTGACCCTATAACTCACCTGCACAGACCGCTTAAGTATAGCTTTCATGACTCTTCTAAAACAAATCTGTGATGCGTAAAAAAAAAAACACAAAAATATATCCCGTTCAGTCTGTGGATTATAGTCTTGACAATATTGTGTGGCAGCAGCCAAGCTAACGAGAGTTCCTTGTGGGGCCGTGCAGGCAAGGGCAACGAAGACCGGCGTGGCCAGCCCATTCCCCAGGACAAGAGCTGGCTGTACCTCAACGGCCACGCCATCCAGTGCACCAGGGCCACAGAGGTGGCGGCCTTGGTGTCTGCCATCAACCCCACCATCGCCGCAGCCACCGACAGCGCCGAACTCATCTGCCTCCAGCAGGTGAGGGAACCTCCGCAAGGACACGCTGGGCAGCCCAACATCCTAAAGGCTGGTTCACGCACTCGGACCGCTTACGGCCGTGTGCCTTAAAGCCCCTTAAAACCTCACGAGAGGACACTGGCGCCATCTTTTGGGTAGCCAGGGAATTCCTTCTTTCTTTGCTCAAAAAAGTTTGCCACTATTATAAACAACCATTTTTCACAAATAGTATGTCCGTTCCATTTCGCAAATACCTCAAAACCTTTGCTCTAGTCAAGTGCAGCTCTAGGGTCAACTCATAGATGGGCGCATGCTGGCCAGCGTGTTCTCTCGTAGTAAGAGACGGCACAAACTCTGTCCCAAGCAAATGCAAGTGTGTGAATGGGTCCTAACGTTAGCAATTAAGCTGTCCGCTTGTTTGGGAAGCGACTGACCTCTTTCCCATCCCCCCTTGTGCTTGCTTGTACAGCAACTGTTGTGGCTGCTGTACGACAAGGGCCACCTGCGCAACTACCCGATGGCCCTGGGCAACCTGGGCGAGCTGGAGGGCCTGTTCCCCAGCCCCGGGCGGCCTCCCCCGCTGGACCTGCTGTCGGAGGCCGTGCACGCATCGCGCACCTACTACCGGGACTCGCATGTCTACCCCTACACCTACCTGGGAGGCTACCTTTTCCGATCGGGCAGGCTCAAGGAAGCACTCAGGGCGTGGGCAGATGCCGCGGACGTCATACGCAAGTACGCCTGCCGACAAACCATGGACGTAGAAAGCTTCTGGAGGCGGCATGACGCCACCAGTCGCATGGAGCTTCCTACCTCCATGCGACAAACAAATTCTGCTTCTGCAACATTCTCGCGTTTTGGAGCGGTCTACCGACGGTCAAGATCTGCGAACACCTGGAATCGTTAGCGATTTCCGGCGTTGTGTTTAATATGTTTGCTTGTACGATTTAATGTGCGGTATTCGCATACTTTTGCAAACGATGTGGGCTGAAACAGTCCTTTGAGCTCCTCTGACGTATCTGCCATTTTTTTAAACGGCTGCGGTCCGAGCTATGAATAGAGTGCAAAGAGGATGTCCTGTACTTTGAACTTTTGACAAATTGAGACGTAATAGAGCTTCTGGTGACCGCAGGCACAAAAAAAGACTGGACCGGGTCATTTTGGCTTTTATTGTCTGCAGGGATATTTCGAATGTATCTGTATAGACGAGTGCTTCTCTAGATAATTTCTGGTATACACCCGAAGCACTGTACAGTGCTTTGGGTGTGCATTTGTTTTCACCCTACACCAGAAACTGAATGTTTTCTTTGCAACAATAACCTTTTTAGCTACCCCGCTAAAGTTTCAAATTAAACTGGTAGTGTTTTTAAATAAATACATCAACAAACAAGCTCAGCCAAACTCTAATGAGGCCCGGAACAGTCGGTTCCCAACCTTTAAAGTTTCTTCATCTGTCCTGTAAGGCAGTTTAGGGCTTCCTGGATGTAGGGAGGTTTAGAATTGGAAGAGGTGCAGCAATGCCACTGGGAAAAGAGGAACTGTTACACTATACTCATTGGCAGGTATTCATTAGAGCTGAAGTTTGGTGAGAGTAATGCATAAGTCGTGGAGTCGTTGCTACCGAAGACATTCTCGTGATGTGCTTTGTAGTTTCACTTTTGTGACACGGGTGTTGTTCGTCATTTTTTACTTCTAAACTGTGTTGCACCCAGGTTCAACTATGGGCGTGAGGACGAAGAGATCTACAAGGAGTTCATGGAGATAGCCAATGAGCTCGTGCCCCAGGCAGCCAAGCTGTCTCCCTCGAGCGACGGGGGAAATCTCCTGCAGGACCCTCGGTGCTTTGCCTGCCTGCTTCGTTTCTACGACGGGCTCTGCGCTTGGGAAGAAGGTGATGTGGATTCCTAGCCGCCTAAAAAACAGATCAGGCACTCGCAAGCTTCACGAAAAGTAAAATGTGCAGAGGGGGGGGAAATGTGGAAGCATGCACCGATGCATGTCCGAGCTATGCTAAGACTGTTCCAGCCAGAAGGCAGATTATGTGATGATTAAGACTGATCTGGGGGAATTTGTGTGCTTCGGGGATCCTTGGTATCCCAGGTTCCCATGGGGGTTCCACAAATTCTTGGCATCTTTGGAATTTTTGGTATCTGGGACACCCTTGGAGTGCTGGGAATTTTCGGAGTTCTGGGTGTCCTTGGGGTTCCAGGAATCCTTGTGATCTTGGGAACCCAGTTCGAGGATCGGGACACAATGCACTTCGCCGCAAGTGCCGTGCAACCTCGGAACAGACCCATACCGGGAAGGAATGTTTCAGAAATTTGCTGCAGATACGTTAACAAACGTTTTACTCACTTCCCCCAGCTTTCTGCTCGTGCCTTTTTCAAAGAGCCGAGTAGTTCTGTGAGAAAATGGTAAAGGACAACCAGAAAGGTTAGGGTTCCCGTTAAGCTCTTCTGACTGATGTTGTCCAACCACCCAGGCTCAGCAACTCCCGTGCTCCACATCGGCTGGGCGCGACCCCTGGTGGCGACCATCGCCAAGTTCCCGGCCGCCGTCCGTGCGGCCGTCAGGGTCTACGCCTCTACGGGAGAGGAGGGGGAGGATGTTGAGGAGGAAAGAGAAGAGGGGAAGGGGCAGGAGGAGGAGAAGAAGAAGGGGCAGCCGCAGAAGGGACAGAAGAGGCCCCCGCCACCACCCACGCCCCCCGACGAGGAATCGAAGAAGAACAGCGAGTGCTCCTCACAAGACAGCACGGTGAGCAGGGCTGTGATTGGCCGGAGCCTCGTTTGCGAGAACCAGTTAAAGACCCCCATTGTTCGGGCTCTCGCTGTCTTTAAACGAATTGACCAATCAGGTGAATTGCATATCTTAGAAACAACCAGTCGGTCAACTATGCAATTAAGGTTCAGTACTAGTGCCTGTTTAATAAACTAATTAGTGATAGTTAAAACACAATTTATTTTTGCGAAATGATGCGCTCCAAAACGCACCTCGCGCTATATTCGGAATTGATCTCGGTCACGAGGCGCGTGAGGCGGGAGAAAGCCATCCCTCGGACTGAATGCGAAAATAAACGGGGGTGTGGGGAGGGAATGTTTATTAGTCGTCGTGCCACGTAAAGGGAGAAATAGAGAACGTTGAAAGCATTCTTTGTCGTTTTCATGCTTGTACAGCGCTCGCGGCCGCAAAGACAACAAAAGCGCGATGGGCGCCACGCGGGAGTGCGGTACACTGGCCGTTTAGGCCAAATCGGGACACTACACGAGCCAAGCCAAGACCGCTGGCCATGCTTACGCAATCATGAAACTCGAGGTGTTCATTTATGCGGAGGAACCGTAGCAAGGGCGAGAACGATCCTCTAAAGCGGGGGTTCTCAAACTGGGTTCCCCGGAGCACAGCGGTTCCGCAAGCTGGCCTCATGGGTTCCGCAAGCACCCAAATTGCGGTGTCCCCCCCTTGGTTTAATCTTCCACGGACAGAGATTGAGTTGGTGTTGCAGGAAAAGCAACCGCACTCTTCGCACTAATATATATACCGTAAAATTCCGAGTAAGCGCCCCCCCTGCACGCAAGTCAAAATTACCTGCAAAGTAGGGGGGGCGCTATCCCGGAACGGCACCAAAATTCAAGATGGCGACGACAAAAGTTTTCCGCCAGAAAAAGCAAAAAAAAAAGCGAAGTGCAGATTTAATATTTTATTTATCTCTGAGAACATAGACTTTATTAGGCCAAAGATTTGTCAATGCTATGTTAATCACTTTCAAAACTACGCCAGAGTCGGCAGCAAAAAAAAGTTTGCAGCATTCCGCGATGTTTCCCGAGTGCATGCCGTTGGCTATTTTGACAGCCTCTTCAGAAAGAAGCCAGTTGCTAATGGCTCATTCTGCACTTCCTTCGCGCTCCAGGTATTAAAAGAGTGCGTTGTCCACGTATTCACTGAACACCGGCGCGCCGTTACTTAGCTTTCGTCGAACTTCGGCTTTCCCATAGTTTGACTGTAGCAAATTGTCAAAATTCTTGTCCCATTCCCGTATCCGGTCGAGACGTACGTCTGGTGTGCGTCTTTCTCGTTTTCACAATCCCATTGGACGACCTCGATTTTCTTTGCCACTGTGTAAGAACGCATAGAAGACCTCACATCCCCAAAACAAAGCGACAGTGGCGCGTAGTGACCAGGCTGATCGGGCTGCAAAGTAGGATTGGATTGGATTGGATTCTTGGACTGAACTTCGCAGGCCAGTGTTGCCTGGGCGCGGTCAGCGCGGTGCGTGATACGGGTGCGGAGCGGGGAGGGGGGCGCTTTCCCGGAACGGCGCGGAAATGTGAAATTAGAGGTGAAGTTGGGGGGGGCTCTTGCTCGGGTGGGGGCGCTTGCTCGAAATTTTACGGTATATATATATATATTACATTGTGCCCAAGGTTAACCCCTCTGCCTTCTTATTCTGTCTGTAGTCCTCCATTTTGTCTTATTCTTTCAGTGCAATTAACTCTTGTTCACTCTCTAAACGCCTTAAATGCCCAGTATTATCGGTTGGCAACAAGGCAGAAAGGGGGGGGGGGGGGTGTTCCTTGGGACTTTTTGTGGCTTGCTGGGGTTCCCTGGGACAAAAAAAAGTTTGAGAGCCCCTGCTCTAAAGATTATATGTCTGTGTCGCTTCCAGCAGTCTTTGTTCTGCCTGTGCATTTTTTACTTGCTGCTGGAGGGTGTTCTGGCCTTTGTGCGTTAGTGCTTCTGCTTCGTAAACCAGTCGACTTGACGCAACGTGTTGCCGTGCCGTGGTTCAAGGGCTTGCAGACAAGGAGCTCACTCCGAAGAAAAAGAATCAATGAGACAAGCATGTCTCCGAAGTCGTGGCAGTAAAAAGGAGCTGAGCAGTGACGACGAGTGCAGTCAAAACAATATTTTCCCGATTCTCATTCCCACTTCTGCTATGCCCTTGAGTGCGGCAACTTTGCGTTCGCGATGTAATAATAATAACTTTTGGGGGGGGGGGGGCCAGGCAGGGGCAGGGGCAGGGGCGGGGGGCGGGCAGGCGGGCAGGGGCCTTCAAAACATGTTTTTGCATTATATTCGTGTTCGCTTTATATACGTGCAAATACGGTAATAAATGTGTTGGTATTTATCTTGTTAGGCCAATGAAAAAATGTTCAGTTAGTAAACACTAGTATCATGTCTCGTTATAATGGACCCCGTTAATGGGGATACTCCGCTTAATAAACGTTTTCGGGGACGAAGTGGGTAACCATGTGCGTTTTTGTCTGGTTATTATAGACGGTTTCTTCGGGAAATGGAGGTGTTCATATAACGAGACATGACTGTATAGCAATTTAAGAGAATTAACACAGTCGGATTACTTAGTTATGTAAATCCTTACCAACGAGAGAAATTTCTAACAACATTTCTGGCGTCCATTGTGAAGGAAATTGGTGGTATTAAAGTTTTCAGTAACAATTTAGTGAAGTAATGATTTCGAGACTTCAGGGACATATTTTGCAAGATCGGAGATACTGAAGCGTCAGTTCTTGAGAAATGTTTCAGTTACATTTTTCAGAAAATCTTTCTTGACCAGACAAGGCCTATTATTGCCCTGTCTCCCTTCATTAAACATTGAGGCATGTTTTCCCACCAATGCTTTGCTCGTTGTGTTTAGTCCGTAATTTCTGCAAATTTGTCTATGGATCTTTTCTCGTCGGACACTTCCAACATTAAAAATCTTATTACAGACCAGATCTCCGTGTCCAAGGTCCATGTATCGTTTTGAATAATATTAAGTAAAAGCACAGAGTGCGAATTGACCAGTCTCACAAGATACAAGTGAGGCTAGGTACACAACTGCGCATGTGTGACTCATTCTCCGCCCAAAATGTAGCGCTAGCAGTCCGAATTTAGACGCCGAAGTTTTAGAACTCCCCGTTATGTTATGAAAAACTTAACGAGTGACTTTTTGAAATTTTGAATGGGAAAATGGCAGCCGATGGAGCCCTGACGCCAGTTACCAAGAACAGGCCCCATTTTACCTTTGAAACTTTCAGAAAATCACTGACCTTTTTTGAATAAACGGTTCGTTCCAAAACATGGTTTGAATCGCCAGTGCTGCATTTGGGCGAAGAATGAGCGTTCGGCGACACATAGCTTTATTTGTAATAGAAAAAAACCCTGTAAGATTTTTGATTGGGACACACGCTGTAGTGCACTACCCAACACATGCATTATTTTCTTTAAGCGTTCCTTTTTTTCTTTTGCACTTCTCAGCTGGTTGAAGGTAAGGCACCCAAGGAAGAGGACTTCCTTCGGAGCCTGGAGAGTCAGCTGGGCCAGAGCAATGGCCCGCCCCACCCCGACATCGCTGCCCTCGCGGCCGCCTGTGCGGAAAACATCTTGAACCCGGACTACCTGCTCGGCTGCGGCGAGCCCTTCTCGACCAACAACAATGGCAGCACCAGCAAGGACGGGGTGAGAGAGCGCACAGTCACTCTCGCCCATTTTTTGAGAGTAGTCTTCTGTAAAAGCAGGTTGACCTCTTGTTTCGGACCCTCTGAAGCAGCTTACCTTGGGGGGGGGGCAAGGGGGAAGGGGGAAGGCGCAAGGGGGGAAGGCGCGTGGAGGAGCTTTCTTGTGCTAGAAAGGGACAAGTACAAGGCTTGAAAGCATATACCAAACTAGTACAGTCTCTCCCGCAGGGTGATAAACTCCCTTTATGGTATTGCCTCTTTTGTAGGGAATCGGAGACACGAGTTACTCTAGCTTTGGGGCGGAACTTTTGGGAATTCTTCCCTCTTCTAGGGCATTGGAGAATCGAGGCACTGAGGCATTGCAGCAGATAACTGTGGAGGGGGGTACTCTCCATTTAGAGAATTGTCTCAGTGGCAAGGAATTGGTGAAAAGGCACCGGGGCTTTGAAGCAGCTATTTGTCATATAGTGGGGAGGGGAGTTACTCCTGGTTTATGGAGTTTTTTTCCCCTTTTGTAGCCTAGGTAAAGGGGGAACATGACATTGTTGCTTTAAAGCGGATAATTGCGATGCAGTTCAGGTGGGGTGGTTTCCTCCTTGAAGGAAATTCTGCACTTGGTTTTTAGTGCATAGGGAGTTTATGCAATTGACTAATACTCTTTGTATAAAATGTAAAAAAAATGTGTTTGTAAAATTGCGGTGAATTAATGCGTTCTTTGTTTACACTGTGTACCACTTGTGGACTAATGTCCACAATCGGTGCACAGCGTGCAGACCTCCTGTACCATGCCCTCAAACGATTGTTGTTGTATGGGAGTGTCCAGTTGACTTTCCTCTCGTCTACCTTAGAAGACCTTTTCAACGGCGTGTTTGATATTCTGGCATCTGCCGTTGAGACCCAGAAGCTGAGTTCTCTTGGATATTGTCAGCCTGCCAGGGATGTAATGCTACAATATCTCTTTGTCACTAGTCATGGCCCACACAGTTTCAAATGAAGTCTGTTTTGGCCAAGGCCATTCTTTAAGAACAAGCAAAGGCAATGTATTGAAAGAAAAATTCAGTTTTTATGTACAGGTTAGTTCGAACAGATTTTAGAAAAAAAAGGGGGCGTGAGAAGTAGATGAGTGCCGTCTTAAACATGTACTTGTCTGGCTCGGCGGACATTAGGTGAGGGGATCATCGTCATGTTTAAGTTGGCTAGTCAACAAAATATGTTCATTAACTTTTTAATTGTTGATTTTAAGGGTCATGTTTCAATTGCAGTATTGACGGTAATTACTATCAGAGGTCAGGTCGGTTGGAAAAGATTTGCAAAATATTTACCGTAATATCCGGAGAAATAGCCCACCAAAATTCGAGAGAAAATTGGGTGGAAATAAGGAGTGGGCTGACTTTTGGTGTGCAATCGAGACTAGTCTTAAAAAATGCTATTTTAAGATTTTGTGTCCCTGCCAAACTTGTTATCCAGGGTGAGGCAATAAAGCAAAGATAACTGTACTTACCAGTCAGCAATGTTCGCTTCAATCCCGCCTAAGCTAACTTGACGAATCCATGCCGAGGTCATTTATCCCAACACTGCGATTTCTAGGAGTGGGCTATCTTTCAGTGTTTAAAAGAATATAGCGAGTAAAGCCAAAAATAAGGGTGGGTTACCTTTCGGGGGGGGAAGGGGCATCTTTTGGGATTTTACGGTAATAGTTTGTGAGATCGTTTTTCATGTTTTCTGGCCTGATTTGAAAATTGCATGCGAAAAGAGTGCGACAACCATGCCGCTTACGAGAGTAACATACTAGTCGTTTTAGTCACATTGTCACTTCTGTCATCGGCGCACCCACCAAGGCCACACTGCCGAGATAGTGACGGCATCATTGAAATGATTCCGTCACTAGTCTTCCAAGTGTCATTGTGGGCAGGGCTTACGGTGCTCTTTTTGAGCGCAATTTTTAAATCTGGCTAGGAAACATGAAAGTTTATCATATAATGTCTTAAAAACGATTGCAAATTTGCAAATTCTTTCACTTGGTCTGGCCTCTAATAGTAAAAGCCAGCAATACTACGATTGCAGCATGATCCCTGCAACCAATAATAGAAACATAAAGTAATTTTAGTTAATTAGTTAACATACACTGACGATTATTTCCTTGTCTAATGTCCTTGAGCCCGGTAAATAACACGGTGAAGAAGGCAGTCGTCCAACTCTCGCCCCCTATTTTTGAATTAAAATCAAACGCCCTGTATATCCATTGCTTTACATTCAATCGTTATCCTACATATTTTATACTTATAGTGCTAAAACGTTAGGTAGTTGAGCATTTGCCAGCTCTTCAATCCAATGCTCAGCAAGGACTTAGTTTGAGAGAAGAGTTTCTCTGTATGTGTTTAACAGAGGGCATGGTTCACAAATTGTTATACAGTTCATGGGAGCACTCTTGTTGCGAGATGCCAGGGTACAGTCAAAACTTTATGCTGCACGTCGTCTCTGTCTCTGCTCTTCCAACCGTTTTCTTTTGCTTGTTTTTTTCGTCTCTCCCGTCCCCGTCTATGTTTGTCCGTACCCTCTCCTGTCACGCCGCCTCTTTTGTCAAACCTTCCTCCATGACAAAACTGCCTCCTCCACACCTTTCCTCTTTCACTCTCTCTCTCTCTCCCTCTCTGTCCACCTTTGCTGCACATTCCCAAGATGTCCACCCTCAAGGGTTCTGAGTTGGACTTTGATGACTCCGACCTGTTCGACCCGAAGGTCAACGGACGTTTGAGTCCCGGCTCGCCATTCCGGGAGCTGGACAACTCCAGCTCCGCCCACAACAACAACAACAACAACGACGATGATGATGACGGTGGCGATGGCAGCGGGAAAAGCTTTCACAAGCCCAGAAAAGCCTCTAAGGTATGCATCGGGCTGCTGGTGCAAGGGACACTAATCACTCTACACCACACGGCGGGTCTCACTGTGCACACACGCGAATGTCACTAACTGGGGACGGTTTCTACAGTTCGAGACACCTTTCCAGGCACCCCACATTGGTCGACAGTACATCTACATAACCCTGGTAGCCTTACGCAGCCCAATACACTCTAAGGGGCCTACGAGCAGCGGGAAAGAAGGAAACTCTCCCTCAATTCCTTCTTTCCGTTCGAGAAAGAGGGAGGTCCCCCTCCTTTCTGCGGGGACTAGCTCGGAGACCTGCTCCCATGGGGAGAGGAGGAGAGAAGAGTGCGAGAGGGAATAATAAAAAAGAAACTGGGAATCTTTTTTTTTTTCCTGGCAGAAGACTACTTTGTAGGTTGGCCTTTAAGGATGGCTCGTGTGTTTCCGCTTGAGCATGATTGACAGGACAGTGTTGCAAAGGCTTTTAGCTGCTTACGACGAGAAACACACTTGCACGCTTGTGCCATCTGCGTATCGAAGGTTTAGCGGTATTCGCGGAATCAAATCTACGCACTGTCTACGAGGAGGGTTTTTTTACGAGGTCATCAGAGTTGTTTTCGTGCACATGGTGTAGGAGTGACACTAGAATGTATGCAGAACAGAAATGCTGCGGGGCTACTCAATTGATGGCGACAGTTTGTTTTCTCGTCACGAGTGATTACAGTCAGTCACAATCGCCGAACGCAGATGTGTGAGCCAGTCTCTCCGAACGCTGAATACACCTCTGTAGCTCTAGAAAACAACCTTTACACATCCCCGCTAGCTCTGGATCGTGGATGTCCTAGCCTTCCGTACATCTGGTCACCCTAGATTGGGATGTGTCCATCCTAACGTTCAATGCATCTGATTGCCGCAGATCGCTTGCAGACTCGTGAAATCTTCATTACCTTGACAGCGAATCCAGCGCAAAAGACGAGGACAAGAGAGACACAAACACTGGCACCTCTTGCAACGGAAGCTTTATTCGTGTTGGCATCTGGTATAAATACTACCGACGCCACCAAAACAAGCCAGGGAAGAGAAACAACACAATAACCTAAGAGGCTGAAACCCGTGCACAGGTTACGTGTCATCTACAGCAGTCGGTTACATCTCTTGGACGAGTGGAAGAAACCAGTGACAATGCTATAGATGACACATTACCTGTACATAAATGTTAACCTTTTAGTTTTTTTTCCGTGGCTTGTTTTGTTGGCATCGGTAGCATTTATACCAGATGCCAACACGAATAAAGCTTCGATTGTAAGTAAGGCCAGGTTTGCGTTTCTCTTGTCCTCCTCTTTTGCGCTGAATTTGCTGTCGTGGATTATCACCTAGCCCAATTATCAACCCTAGTCAACTTTATTACCTTACATGGCTTTGCATAAATCTCTGCTCTAGATACCTCAGGTAGATCTCTCAAATCTCTACCACACAACTTTAGATAGTTTGCTCTACTCTACTGTACTTGACATGCAGTGCAACCCACCTACAAAGATACCACATATAATGATGTACAGCTTATAACATCAGCTTCTAGAGTTTCTAGACTGGAAATGATCAGTTTCTAGTCCAGATACTACAACGATAATCGGTTAGAACGATTGAAATTTCGGGTTTTCTCATTATCGTCATAAGTAGGTTGCACTGTACTATTGTAAGCCTATGCAGTCTTCATCACACTTCATAACATCATACATGCCTAGGTAGCTACACCACATACTGGATTTCCTCGTGTACACATCATACTTGTTTGTGAAGATGTGTGCGAGGAAATACAGCGCTCTTCATACTTTGTCATAAAACCTATCTAACCAGATATATAACATCACATAGTTTTTTTTCCACAATCTAGCTGAAACGGGAGAAAGGCATAAGACTTTGTAGTCGCATTTTGAATTTTGAACACATATTTCTCACTGTGGTGTGTTGTGCCTGCTGAGGGGGATTAATTGAGGGCTCTTTCAAGGATCTGTTTTCTTCCTGGAGCCCTTCGATCGCTCTTGCATGCCTCACTCTTTCTTTTCATCTCTGTCTTTTTGTTTCCGTCGGTGCTCACCTTATACTTCCTCAAGTCCTGTCTTCCTTTTGTGGTCAGACTGATGGGTAACACAGGTAACGCGACTGATTCTGGGTGATGGAACGGAGTTCCAGCATGGATGGGGAATCAATTTTTATGTGGTGAACCTGTGGATATTTGTTGTAGGTGTCAGCAAAGGGTGTTTGGGATAATTGCCGATTTGCTGCAGTTGCAGGTAAGTTAAGAGGTGTTGTAAAGTAGAAATTTGGGCATGTTAATTAGGACGTTGAGCAAAAATTAAAAAAAAACACCAAGAAGAGAAGTCCCTAGTGGAAGACTTGTTTTGTCTACTTTGTCCTTGCAGTCTTGCGTTGTTTTGACCTTTATCTGTACAGCAAGGATGCAGGTGCTTTGTTATTGGCTTTTAAAGCATAGTAGATGCTTGCTGCATATGACATTTCTTCTTGTTTAAGTTTGAAGGAGAGTTTATTAGAGGCCAAAGCATGTTCTTTTCGGCAAATTTGTTCTTTAACCCTTTCCTGACCACAGTAAAAGTAGCAATTTTCAAAAGATCCGTGGAAACGCTTCCATTTTCCTAACTAATTTGCGTATGGAGCAATATGACACATCAGAATGTGGCCAATTAGTTGTTCTTTGAAAAAAAACCAAAAAAACAGGGTAGTATAATGCGGGAGAAAAAATTTTAAACTTTCATTTCTTGAAAATGCAATGTATGTGCGGAAGACGTATAAACGCCAAAACTTCTACAGCTGTGTCAAATTGAACGACAAATAAGAAAAATTCTGAACATAGAAAACGTGCCCCACACTTATGGCTATTACTTCTGAAAGATAGTGTACTCTAACTGATGTTTTCTACATTTGGTTTGTCGGAGAGTTAGCCTCCGTAACACGTGTGCTTTACTACGAAGGAATGCTTATATTGGTGAAACACAGATAGTTCACCTCACATCCCCAGCAGAATATGTTTGTTTTTTGTTCTACCTTGGTTTTGTCATAGCCTTGATGACAGTTCCTTCATATTTAGCATTTTTTACGCCTTTTGGGAACTTAACACGTGCATGCCGGCTCGGGACATAGTGATGCTTACCGACAATCATCTGTTAAGCGGTGCCTAGAACATAATTTAAAGTGTCCCCAGAGCTCTTGAGGTCTAAAAAATATGCCACGATACAGTTGATACGTAAATAATGCCATCATGAGACTGATGGAAGCAGTTAGTGATGTTAAACAAGTGCAACCACTGTGCCCAGGACTATTTTTGACATCCTAGCACCATGTGATAAAGCTTAGATCCACCTTGAAACCGAAACTAGCATTTTTCGGCTATCCACGAGATTGTGAAACCTAAATCTCTGCACTAAATTCCTTGACGGCGCTTATAAACCATCGATCACCGGTGATCAGGAAAGAGTTAAACTTCTAATCTGCAGGGCACGCATCTACTTGCGAGGTGTTTTTGTTCTTGTAAAATATGAGTAGTAACATCACTATATTTTCGTAGTCTAGTGCAGTCGAGCATACTTCTACAGGCTGTTATGCACAACACTAGGGATGGGCGAATATTCGGTTATTACGAGTAGCCAATCGAATTCTGTTCTATTCGGCATTCGCTGAGAATCGAATTTAAGTATTCGACAATATCGAATTATTCAACCTTTCTAAATACAGTCAAACCCGACTATATCGAACCCGTTTACATCGAATTATTTCTTATATCAAACAATTTTTGTGCACAGTAATGTTACAGTGATAATATATAGCAAAAACTATGGTTGCATCGAACAAAAATAGCAGGTGCTACCGATATATCGAACTGCCAAGAGCGCCGTTTTCCTCTGCAAGCTGGATTTCTCCCAACGCGGGCGGCTGCATTGGGGGAAAAGCCAACTTGCAGAGCACGCTGGTTTTTTGTGTTTTTTTTTTTCCGGGCGGCCACGTCGACCGCTCGGAAGAAAAGAAAATATATTTTTTGCGGAGAGAGGGTGCTCCGTGCTCCCTCTCCCCGCTCCGTCCGCAAAAAAGAGAATATTTTTTCTTCCAAATTGACGCAACCGCCCAGAGAGAAAAAAAAAAAGCCAGCTTGCTTTGCTAGTTGGCTTCCCCCAACGCAGCCACCTGTTTTAGGGGAAAGCCAACTTGCAGAGCAAAACAGCGCTCTGCAGAAGAAGGTGCTCCCATTGGACGTGCTCCGTGCTCTTGGCATAGTTCGGCGCTAATGCGCGAATATAGAAGGCAGCGGCCTCAGCATTTTGGAGTCCGTCGATAGCGTAGAAAAATATTGTTATCGCGGATGCAATGAAGAAAAAGCGGCAGAAGATGCAAGACTACTTCATTGTGTAATATTTCAGCAGAAAGTAGATTTTTGAGAGTCGAATTCATTGAAACTTTTATTTCGAATTACCCGCTATATCGAACTAGTAGACGTTTTTTGCGAGTTCGATATAAACGGGTTTCACTTACTCTGGCTTGGATTTACGGCCAGTTGGCACAAGCTTCCGACCGTTTCGACCATTTCGTGCTGCCGAACTCAATACACTTGAGAATAACAATTACAGTATATCTAATACCCAATAAGGGCAAATATAAAACTATAGTTTAAACATATCTTGTGGTATTTTTGCTTGTACTATTCGAACTATTCGTTTCGAAATTATTCGACCAAAATCACTATTCGCTACGAATTCGATTTGGACCCAAAATCCTCTATTCGCCCATGCCTACACAACACTTCTCTGCAGTGTAACAGTGCTCATGATATAGTTAAGTTTGTTCTCATTAATGCCTGCTTTGCACTGCCAAGCATAATTAGATGTTGGGCTATAGCCAAGAGGTAATCGATTTAGAATATAAGCTTGTTGTTCAAAAGTCAAATTTCTTGTATGAGTGATAGTTACATTGTGTCTTAGCCATACACATGCCATCTGACGAGTGCATTATTACTGATAACTTGTCTATATAAACTACATTATACAGTAGCGATCCCACCATTGGGTGTCGGTACTATGGCTGCCCATATTGAAACTTCTAGGAATTAAAGTTAAATCAATGAAAATTGGGTCTTCAGCACAAACTTTAGCTTCGGCTGCTGTTGTGCTGTTGTTCGTTAATGCAGTCAGTCGCCGAACGTTCGCTGGTGGAACCACATTTAAAACTAGGCGCATTTTTTCATCTTTGTATTGCATTTCCAGGGTAGGCCAATGTATTTATAGCTGACGCTTTTCCCGCGAAAACGCCTGGTTAAAGGAGTAGGCTAAAGTCCCGGCTCATTCTCTTTTGTTTTGATTGCATTGTGTATGTCGCTCGGATGCATGCTCCACCATGCAGTAGGCCTCTTTTGGTTTTGAAGATTCTACCTTTCATGCTAACCTTGTAGAAGGAAGTGGCTTTTGCAGCTGGGTCAATTCCGTGGAGCATCTTATAAAAATATTTGACCCTACCGTCGACATGCCTTGGGTAGCATACCAGCCCGTCAACGGCCGCACAGGTTTGCGAGTGAGCACGCATCAAAAGCTGGTCTAGCAAGCCATGGGTGGCAGAATGCTCAGCAGACACACCAGCCTTGCAGCAGCAGGCATGCTTTGGCAATGGCAGAAGAGCCAACTGGCTGGATCCAGAATCCAATGTTCTGTGATAACCAAAGGGAAGCCGAGGAGGTTCGGAATCCAGTGATGTGATTGCTGCGCCAATTGCGCTAAACTGCGCCAAAGAGCTAACCCTGCTACATCCTGCTACATTTTGCCTAAATATGGGTAATCTGCGCCAAGCCTGCGCCAAAACATAAATTTCGGTCACCTTTCAAAACCTAAACTACACTGAGGACCGTAATTGAGCATGCGTGTGTTATGTGGCGCAAGCGGCCGCCTGACACCCTTCATCCTGTCTTGCACGGTTTTCCCGCCGTCTCACGTCTCGCGCTCTCGTGGGTCTCGTCTCGGGTCTTTTATTTAAATATTTTCAACGAAAGACGCGGGTGTGTGCCGACGCTCCGACGCTAGCGTGCCGGGTACCTACCAGCCATGCCGTCATGCTGTGAAACGAAACCACGTTTTTGCGCGGTGGGAGTTACTTTGTGAGCTGAAGCACTCGCTCCTGAAAGCAATGGCTGTGGGAAAACTATATATGGTCCCTGCCTTCCCAGTCACCGTGGTCGTGCGACGTAGGGTCTTGCCGTCCCCACGTCGCTGCAGATATGGCGCTTTCTAAAATGAAAGTAAGTTCGGCCGCATGTTCATCAACATTCCTGTTCTTATTTAAATCATACATTACTACAAAAATCCCTCTTTAACTCAAAGATTGCTGTGACGAAGTATTGATTACCTAGGTTTCTCTCGGTGGGCTTTCTTTCGAGAGGGACCCCAATACGTAAAACATCTGCCTCGAAAGAAAGTTGGTGAAGAGAAGTGAGCTAAAACAAAGAAGGCAATGTATGCACGCTGAACCCGCACATCGCGCTTGTTTGTCTCGAGTTCAGTCATTGCACAAAGCGCTCCAAGAACTTTCTGACCCTGGCTCGCGATGTCGTGCATCGACGCGCTCAGGTTCTTTCTTTTTGTGTGTGTTTAGCTTGTACCTTGTTTGGCGGCCTCGCAAGCACGCGCTGCTGGACTTTTTTGTGTCGTATGCTCGACAGTTATATTTTGCACACAATTTTAGGAATCAGTTGGTGACGGAGCGGAGTGGCATGGATTCGGTTTCGATCGAACAGCTGTTGTCTCCGCTCGATCGATGAAGCACGCGCAACTGCAAGCCTGCCGAAGTCGCCCTCACGTGCATGCGAACGTGATTGCACGACAGAGGCACCAGCCGGGACGCTTGCAATCCATTCTTTTACGTTTGCTTACTTTGGACGAAAATCTGGCACGTCGGGAACCAGTAAAACGGTTTCAAGAGGTTTTTCGGAATTGCTCGGCAATGCCTACAGCACTGTACATTTGTGGGATGTCTTAGCACTAAAACTACAAGCAGCGAGTTCCGTCACAACAAGACGCATCAGAACACACCACAGCACGAAGTGCCCTTCGTTTGTACAGCACTTAAAACAAATATATTTTTTTTTCTAAGAATATTTGCTTTAAAAGTCACTTTTGCTGCTTCAAAACATTATCTTGGCTGCTCCAAAACACTGTTTCGGTTGCTCCTAAGGCCACATTTTCTGCTCCAAAACACTGTTTTGGCTGCTCCGAAAGGTGCTCCAAAATGGCTTAGGCCAATCACATCACTGGGAATCCGATCCAATCACAAAGATGGAAAGGAAATGTTTCTGGGCTAGGTGGCACGAAATTTAAAAGGGTAAAAGGTCCTAGGGAAGGTGATGCAAGCTACTGTCCAGTGAGTTTAGCCACTGCCATCCATCGATGCACCCAGGCTAGATGGCACAAGTGACTGTCACTATGAATCATTCATCCATCCCCGTTTTGTAAATTGCCTAATGCAACAGCATCAAAATGGCAGCATTCACATGCTACACTTGCGAATGTGCATGGGTTATCTCTGTGGTAGGACAGCGTAGAGCTGCAAAGGCAAAGCGTGGTTGTGATACTGTCCTTTTTTCCCTCGTTTTCTGAAACCCATTTAGAAGGCGGATAGCCGTAACGGTGGAGGTGAGCCTTCTGTCACACTCTCCAGTCAGAAGATGGCGGGTCTGAGGGAGCTGCTGCTCTCGGAGAAGCTGAACACGTCTGCCATCCAGCTCCAAGTTACGGCGCAGTCCCAGGTGCAGGTCGTCAGGAGGGGGCAGCAACCTGGGGGAGGAGCCCCCAGTGAAGTGTCGACGAGGCACTCCAAGAGGATCCGGAGAGAGTAATAAGGGAGATTGGCTCTCCCTGGGGAGGGGTGTAATGGGAGAGCTGAAGTCCCTTTTTTGAAGAGGGTGTAATGAGGGTGGATAGAGGGGGGAGTAATAAGGGAGGGTGACTCTTCCTGTGGGTGTCAGCAGGAGAATTTCGTCATTTTTTGATGAGGGTTTTATAAGGAGATTGTACAGTGGAAAGAGATGGGAGTTACAAGGGAGGTTGACTCTTGCTTGAGAAGGGCTGTAATGGGACTGTTTACTCCCTCTCTGAAGAGGGTGTAATAGGGGTATTGTACAGTGGAAAGGGAATGAAGAAACAAGGGAGGTTGTTGGCCCTTGTGTGGGTATTATTGGGAGAGTTTAGTCCTTCTTCGGCGAGGCTGTAGTGTGTTGATTGTACAGTGGAAAGAAAGGGTACCAGGGTACACTTCTAGAGAGAGTTTCATGGAGGTCTATATGGTGGTGCAAAGGGGGGGACAGTGCTCCGGAAGGTGCTCAAGAGAGTAACAGTGGAGCTTACCACCCCCAGAGGTTAGCGGTGGGAGAGTTTAGTCATCTCCCAGAGGGAGTAATGATGATGTTGTACAGTGAGAGAAGAGATAATGGAGATTTCCAAAAGAAGTTTTAAAGGAGGATTCATTATGGAAGCTAGGCGTCACAGAGCAGTTTATTTTCAGGGGGTATAATCTGGAGATATAATAGAAAGGAGTAACATTTCCAGAGGGCAACGTGCCCCCCGATTTCACACTACGTTAGAAGGGGCAGGGCAGTGTACTTTTAAAAGAAGCAATGAGGTTACACATTGAAACAGCATTTGAAAAGATGCTTATTGCTTGTTTAAAAGCAGGCAATGCACTATCATCTGTCAACTTTTTCTTGACACTTGCGTCTTTTTGGGGTTGATGACATCATGGATGTTGTGTCCACCTTTCAGTGTGGAAGTGCAGAGTAATATAATGCTCGTAGCAATCCTTGCCGATATGCAAATTCTGGTTAGACGGCAGAAGACAGCTCTATTGTAAATTGCGGAACAATGCAGGGGACAAACATATTTGTATGCTGCGTTCAGGGTCTGGCTAGTCCGCTTTAAACCACCCTGCAAAACGACCGGCCATTGTCTGGCAGTACCGGAACATCCCAAACGATGTAAAATGCCACACGGTCTTGTTAGTTGAATCCCCGAAACGTTTCCGTACCGTTGGCTTATTATCGTGCAACATTGAGTATATTGCAAAGTATTGGGGATGTTGAAACTTCAAACGTGCGTCGTCGTCACGAGTTATGTGTCACGTGGCATGCCCTTGCTTAACTTTTTTTCCCGGTTTTGGTACTGAGAAAATGGTTCCCCGACTTGTTTCTGGCTTAACAAACGGCATAACATCCACCATTTTTTTTTCGTCTTCTACTGTATCTAAATTTTGCCAATGCTCTGGTTTTCAGCTTTCTCGGGTGCCCTTGTGTTTTTAACACGAGAATTTTTTCTTCGCACGAGCACATAGTGTTTGGTTCTGCTTGCGCTGTACCCGATAGTATTGATGAGTTGGAGCCGAAAGTTTGCCGGCTGTTAACACTCAAGAGTAGTACAAATGTGTTGTTTATCTCAGCGTGCGTTACGGTTCCTAATCTTGGGATGCCACGTCGGGCTTTTGATGGAGCCAAGGATGATGCCATATGCTATGTCCTTGCACCCGGATAGCTCAGTACCGCTCTGTTAATGTCACGGGCAAGGTACATACTGGAGCTCTGTTGCGTTTGTACGAGGGTTGTCCATAAAATAAGGTTCCCATTAATTTTTCACAATAAAAAACATAATTATTGGCATAGAATAATACATTTTTGGTTAAGCTCAGCCATTGCCCTATTTTCCGACATAATCGCCGTAGAGATCAATCCATTTTTGCATGCAGTGTGCCATCTTCTTTATGCCTGAACCGTAGAACTCTCCCGCCGCGCTGTGAAGATAGCTTAAAACCTCTTCTTTCAGCTCCTCCCCGGTTCTGAAATGCGTCCCTCCCAGGTGTTTCTTCAATTCAGGGAAGAGATAGTAGTCACTTGGAGCTATGTCTGGGCTGTAGGGCGGATGTGTGAAAGTATCCCATCCAAATTTGTTGATGAGATCGTTTGTTACTCAGGCGATGTGCGGACGAGCGTTGTCCTGATGGAAACGCACTCCCTTCGTGAGCATGCCTCTCCTCTTGTTTTGACTCGCGCGGCGAAGGTTCTTCAACGTCTCACAGTAGCGGTCCGCATTGATTGTTGTACCGGCAGGCATGAATTCGCACAACAATAACCCCTTCCTGTCCCAAAAGAAGCTCGCCATCACTTTGCCGGCAGACAGTGTTTGTTTGAACCGATGGCCGTCCAGAACGCTGTTTGTCATGGACGTCTGTACGTCCGTCTTTGAATTCTCTGCACCATTTGCGCACGTGTTGTATGCTCATACACTTTTCTCCGTAGACTTCACACAGTTGTGAATGAATGACCACCGGCGCAGTGTTTTTCGCTCACAAAAAAACGAATCGGAGCGTAATTCGCACCTGGCGGGAGAAGCGATTGGGAGCTCCATCTCTAACGGCTGTCAAGCCAAGACTGAGCGTCGCAGACAGCTCCCCGGGGCGGGGACTGGGAGGGGGGGAACCAACCTACACGCCAGTGTCGCCGGATCCCGCGTAACAGCGTTCCTCGCGACTGCAGCTCCTTGGGAACCTTATTTTACGGACAACCCTCGTATTTCGAGCGCAGCCAAAATTTGTCAACAATATTTCTCGTTCACACGACGCGATGGCAGCGGGCGCCGGGTAGCGACTGGCAACATGTTCCTATTGCTGTTAAAGTTTACGGGAGAAAAATTATTCTCTGTCTTCGTAGAACTTCTAGACTGATGCCATGGGGGATGTCTTGTTTGGCAAGTGGACTTTTCTTTTTGTAATATGTTAATTTTAACAGTCAAAAGAGTGGCAAAACTTTGTCGGTGCGAGACACAGCAGTTCCTAAAAGGCACAAGCTCTTTGAGAGTTTCGTTGGGGAGGCTTCCTCCCATTTTCGTAGGCCGCATTTGACCGGATAGCTTCCTTTCGAACTTCCTCAAGAGTGTCCAAAGGGACAAAATGCACCTTCGAGACAATATTCCAATCGGTGTCTCAGTCACCACTTCATTTTTCATCGACTTCATTTGCATCGATTCGCTTCGTCTCGTCCACTTCCTTTGCATCAAGTAACTCGAAGTCACTCAGACTTCATTTCTGTCAAGTCACTCGAAGTCTCATCGAAGGCATTTACTAAAATACTGTTCGTGAAACGATTCCCCTCGTTGCTTGCAAGAGACAAAGGTGTTGTTGCCGATATTTTCGCGCCGCGTCTCGGCGACGCTGTTGCTAGACTCTTTACTTTCCCAACCGGAAGGAACTCAGAGATGAGAGTATGGCTTTGCAGTTTGTACATACAAAAGCCAACCAAATAACGGAACGTATTCCTCCTTCGTTCTGCACGGGTCACTGCATAAAGGCAGAGTTTTCGTCAAGCAAGCAGTTCCTTTTTGCGTATAGAGTTTCTTGCATAGCTGTCGAGTTTGCAGTTCCGAAACTTCCACACTTTTTGCATCCACCTGTTACTTGTGCAGTGCACTGAGTGTTTTGGCTGTACATACTCACAGACTTCGTCTATAAAGTATCATTTGGCGGGCACAAGCTGCGATTTTTTTGCTGGAGATCACTTCGAAGAAGTCGTTTTATTACCAGTTGTTCAAAACGAGATTAGGACATCGTCGCATCCAACTGGGAAAGACGATGTCCGCGTTTCGACTAGAAGCATTTATTTTTCATCGCCTTTTTATTTTAGCTGCGCCGTATTCCCGAGAACGAAACCGTTAGCGCCGGGAGGGGGGTGCGACGTTTAATTCCAGTGTCGCTCAATGCAATTGCGAGAAGCCTCGCTCGTATCTTTTACGACGCCGCGATCCCAATTATTAGAGATGAAAACGGAAGTAGTCTTTCTTTTTACGACGCGGCGGGATCTCTAACCGACTCCAGAAAGGAGAGGCTGCAAAAATGCCGCACCCAGGTTTTTTTTTCCAAAGTATCTCTGTACATACAATAGCACCATAGATTTTCTGCCTGTTAAGTGTGTAGTCCTGCTTTAGTGGCGGCGGCGGCTCGACACGACCTGCGCGTGAACTCCGCGCCTCGCGGTGCGAGAGAGAAACTGTGATCAAAGCGGTTCCGACAAGGAGCCGGCGACCGTTGTGAACCCGATCTCGGGCGGCACGCGTTATGTAAGGGGAGAGCATTTATACACCCGGGCGACCAGAGCGAGCATTGTGATGACGGTTATGTACATGCAGATGTCTATCGGGGAGGGTGGGGGGGGGGGGGGGGGGGGGGGGGTGCAAAGACCCTACCAAAGAGCGTCGTGGCGATCGAGCGTTGGGTTTTCTCGAGCCTTGTACAGAGAGGGTCCGACGTTTTTGGGTCCAACATTTCGGGGGGGCGCCGTTTCGCGTCGGGGTTTCTTCCCCAAACGCGACGAGGCTTTCTAGTTAGTTGGAAGGCAGCGGTCTCGTACGCAGATGCCCCGGGCGCTAGAATTATTGTTTGCTAGCAAATTTTGTTGGCGCCTTGTTAAGGGGGACAGAACTGCAAGCTCGCTTCGCAAAAGGTCTGGAACGAAAGGGGGTACAACGACATTGTTTCAGCAGAAATGTTCCAGGTTGCTCGCGGAATTGGAGACGATAGATATGAGGCTGCCGAGCCAACGTCCTAGGAGAGGCGCATATTCGGTTTATACTGGTCGGCACGTGCCGATTTGGTACCAATCCCGTGGACTGGGTCAAATTCACACTCGGCTAATATTGGAACGCTGGTAACGCAACATTGTTTCGAAGTTGCGTCAACATGGAGCTTGGGGTGCCTACCGGCGGCTATAAGCTATGTACCATTCGGCTGCTGGTACCGATGTTCCCACTCCAAGTGCCGAGCAAGTGCCGCGAAGCGAAAGGGGTCTACGTCACACAAACGGCACTCTTGGTGCAACATTGAACCGACGTTGGGATAATATTGAATTAACGTTAAGTCGCATTTTAAGTCCGGTACGGGTATTTAGCCTGCCAAAATGTGGCGTTGTATTCCCTTCTGCTCCAGACCTCTCGAAAAACCTAAGTAAAACAAATGGGATGCATTTAGAGTTGCGACGCCTGTTCCGTCGTTCCAACTTCCTCGCGCCTCGGTCGGTCCGAAATGAGAATTCGAAATGGTCGGACCCCATTTGTGGTTAGCCGCTGGTTAGTCGTTTTGCTGGCTTGGTGTGTTAGCTAGTAGATGTTTTTGTTCGAACCTATGCAAAGTGTTTGTTGAAGAATCTTACTGGTGCACTTTTTATGGGGGAGGGCACATCTGTCCCCACTTGTGCAAGCGGGGGTCCCCAATCCCTGTATTGTCTTTGTTTGTGGGCGGTCTGTTGCCCCAGTTGTAGACTGTGATTTTTTTTTTTTTTTGGTTTCGTTTCTCGTGTCACTTCCAAGAGATGGCGTGTCTGTACATACGTGAAGCCCGGTTTTCCATGTTTTTTCCACCCACTGACACCTTGTCAAAGCCAGCACGACGTTGGTTCAACGTTGCCACAACATTGACGCGACGCCTTTCTGGCTCGTCATCGTAGCACCGCACGCTTGCCCTAGCACGCACACTTTTAATGCTGCGGTTGAGCACATTTCATTCAGTCTGTACATACATATTTGTAGTTTTCATTATTTTAGGCCCCCATTACATGCATCATCCTTTTTTCTTTTTTCACGTACATAAGGTCAAGTTTGGTGTTGAAATGTTTTCAAGTCTGTTTCAACACTCTTGAGAAGACAAAAAAAAAGAAATGCACATTTCATTGTTTTTTTTTTTGTACATAAGTTCACATGTGTCACTTCGTTTGACGTCAACACAGCGTGTTTTTGTCGATCCCTGTGTTTGAGACCGGGAGAGCATTGTCGAATTAATTTAATGTTCCGGGAGTGTTACGTGATTTCACATGTAACATTGACCTCACATTTTGTTTCCTGCTAATACTGCGTCGTGCCCGACATTTAACAAAGTCTGGTTCAGCGGAGTTATGTTCCAAAACGGGCCCTGAGCCTTTGTGCAGTAGTTGCTGAACATAAATTGGTTGAGACTGGCTGAAATTACAGTTCTGTTTATTGTTATATTGGTGTACAGAGCAACAATTATCTTGAATAAATAAATCACAGGCAGTGAGCACACGGAAACAACTCTTCAAACAACCGGGTGTTTTCGTTTTTTTATCTTGGTTTGGTGTTACCGAAGACTCATGGCAGAGCTCACGTGACTTGCCACTGGAAGAAAAGACAAAAAGAATAAATAAATATCTGGTCAACATTCAAACTGTTGCTAATTGTCTCCTGCTGGCATCGCAAGTTACATACTCGGGGAACTTGTAATGACTGCAGTCACCTCCAAAATTTCACATAATAGCTCGAGCCTTGTGGAAAACTACCCCGTGTCCCAGATAGCGGCCAGGCTGCTAGGCTCTTTAGATCGGCCGCAAAAATCGGTTTCTTAACCTATCGCGTTGGCCACAGGTGCCCTATGGTTTGAAGACCGGTAGCTTCGCTGCGTTTCCATAGGAGTTAAGCCTTTTTATTTTTTTACTTTTTCCTCAGGTAAGTTCGCTCTTTGCAAATTTTATAGAAAAAATGCACCACCTGTGGCCATTGCTGTACAAAATCGGAACGCGATAGGTTAAGAAACCGACTTTTGCGGTCGATTTAAAGAGCCTGGCCGCTATTCGGGACACGCGGTAGAATGACTGCTACCCCTGATAGAGTGCTAAGGGGGTCTTCGTGTTTTATACAAGTATGAAACTATAGTTTGTTGCAGGTTAAAAATAGCAGGACAAACTCCTGCCATAAAGCTCTAGCAGAGCGAATGCTGGAGAGAAGGCAAGGGGAGAGAAGAAAAGCACCAATCATGGCAGGTGGAGAGCTTTGCAGGAGTGGCCTGTCTTGCTTATCTGAACCTGCAACACTACAACAGCATTAATACTCATAATTTTTATTCAAAGTGCCCAAACAATCACAATGATCTCCAGATTGGTGGTCCTCCACAAAAACACTTAAGAAAAAAAAAAAAAAAAAGTAGCTCGTCCACAGAACTACCCTTATTTCTTATACAGTTGAACCTCGATTTTACGAAACCCAATTTTACGAATGCAGCCTATGCGCGAGGTCTCCCTTCCTCTATTTTACGAAGTTCCCGATTTAACAAAATAATTAGTGGGTCCCGGTGACTTCGTTAAATCTAGGTTCAACTGTATACATGATCACACTCGATACATGCTAGTACAAAAATCAAAAATGAAAACTAGAAAATTGGCATTTTGAAATTATAGTCCTGTGAAAGTCATGAAATGAGACGAGACGACATTCGAAAACAGCGGTTGTCTCACAAGCCGTCACGGGCGTTTTAAAGCTTTTTAATTTTGGATATTTTCAAAATAAAACAAGATGCTGGAGCTTGTGCAGAGGAAAATGTGCAGGAGGCAAAATGGAGAACTACCACTTGCTTTGTTTACAAAATGCTCGACTAGAGGATTCCATTACACTGCTCCCATTGAGAGCAGAACCGGTAACTGTCCCTAAACTATGCAGCAAATTTGAATGTTTCCCGACTGCACAAACACTTATGGTGATGGTCACCTAGCAAGCAGTCTCGCAAACGAGCTTACTGTAACATCCCGAAAGATAGCCCACCTAAAATCGAGAGCAAATCTGGTGAAGATATGGAGTGGGCTAGCTTCCGGTGTACAACCAAGAAAAGTTGAAAAAACGCCATTTTTAGATCATGTGTTCCTGCCAGATTTGTTGTCACGGCGAGGGGCAATGAAGCAAAGATGACTGTTCTTTCCAGTCGGCAATGTTCGCTTCTATCCCGCCACAGCTACATAGCACCATTTACGCCGAGGTCATCATTGATCCTAACACTACGATTACTAGGAGTGGGCTATCTTTCGGTGTTTAATAGAATATAGCAAATAAAGCTAAAAATAGGGGGAGGGTGATCTTCCGGGGGATATTCTGGTTATTTCGGCTCACCCGTAAGTTGGCATCATTTGGACTTCTCTCGGCGGCTCCGAGCTCCCTGTCGAGCTCGGCCTGCCTCTGCTGCTGGCGCCTCAGCTTTTCCGGGTCCTTGACGCCTCTGGACTCTTGTTCCTTCAGCCGCTTCTCGGCTGCTTCCGCCATTTGTTGTCGCTTGAGGACCTGCAATGGCGGCGTCCATCGGGCACGGATGCCTAGCTCCAGCCCACGGTGTAAGATACACAGGGTGTTCCAGCAAAAGCGTTCGAAAATCTCTAAAAATAGGATGGTTGAGGGAAAAAAAAAAGGGAACTTTTTTTTGGGAACCAATAACCAGCCATGGCACAGCGGCGCCACCCGATGGCTCCCTAATGTGCGGCTAATGGCGGCCTGTCGTGGGCCCGGTTTCCCATGCTCCTTTATGTGAGAGGTATTTAAAGTTGTTTTCCGGGTGCACCAGCCACGTAGAACTTGGCACCTGCGCTGCGCGTGCTGCTTAGACACTGAGGCAATAACAGTTTTATGAATGCGTTAAAGAGGAGAGATTTCCTGCTTGGTGTTCGAGCCAGCGTCTGTTGAGGTTGGAGCAGACGCTGTGAGCAGAAAGAGCGCGCTCCCGGGTGCCATGGGAACGACACACTTTCTTTTGTGTTTTTTTTGTTTGTTTGTATTTTGTATTCCCAGTTGCGCCGTCTGGATGGCGGAGAGACCGTCGGCTAAGGCTGCTCGGGCACATGCCAATAGGACTTTCTTTGGTCGATTACTCCAGCCGAAACATCCCATCCGGCCTTTTTCTGTGCCTGCGGTCCCCACGAGCTCTATTGCATCTTGATTTGTCAAAGAGTTTGAAGGGCGAGACCTCAACTTCGCATTGCATTCCTTGTGACTACAGCTTTCCGAAACTGGAGGGTACACCAAAGGAGCGTGGAGGACTGATTCGGTCCGTGTTGTCTGTGACGGTACAGCATGCGTGCTAACGCTTCGATCCCACTTTAGACAATCGGCAAAAATCTGTTTCTCAGATTGTATCGCGCTGGAATTTACTACAGAGGTGCGGCTAGGTGGTGCACGCAGAAAGTTAAAATATCAACAGATAGACTTGCCTCGTCCGAGAAAGAAAAAAGAAGAGCCTGCTTCGGGCAATCTACGGCGGCGCCATTTCCTGAGCCACGCAGACAGCGTTCGTGGTCTTGGAGACGCTGCCGACAGATGGCGTATGCATCGAAAAACTTTCGCTAGATCGTCTGCTATCGAAACCCGAATCGGCGCGCCCCGCGCGCCTTCGATGCATCCGCCATTCGTCAGCACCGTCTGCATCACCCGGAAAATGATGCTGTAGACTGCTTGAAACAGGTTCTTCTTTTTTTGAATGAGGCAAGTTCACCCGTTCATATTTTACCTCCATGCGTGCACCACTAAGCCGCAACTCTGTAGTGAATCTCGGTGCGATATGTCGAGAAACCGATTTTTGCGGACCGCCCAAAGTGAGATTGAAGCGTTAGTGTACATGCTGTACAGTAGAACACCCCAATCATGCAGCATATCCACCGCTTTCCGAATTCCCGGTTTGAGCTAGGGTTCTTACAAAAGAAGCTGCTTGTTTCTTGGGTTTCCCATCGAGGAATCTTTAAACCAAGTATCCAACAAAAAACAACTTCTTTAAAAAAAACAAAATTCACAAAAAAATTAATACAGTTAGTCCATTTACTGTACTGTAGTTAGCATGTGCATATCTGGTTATTTACTTCGAAACTATGCTACAGCAAAAGTGGGCACGAGCTGCACGCATAACATGCACTACCAGCATGCTCTTTGGTGGTTGGATAGTTCTGCAAATGGCCTTTAGCTGCCAAACTTGAGCACGACCCTTCGATATTGATTGAAACTTGCCGGCTACTGCACTTTGGTATTGGTATTTATTTCTACTCGTGAGCACAGGTGTCACAGAAAGGCATGTAGCCCGTACAATAATGCCTGTGAGGCTCGTCTAGAGGGGGTAATTATGTTAATGATTATTGTACACTGAGGTATAATGAAGGGTGGGGCAGCGGTGCACCGTGAGAGATGTGGCAGGGTTATGCGTGTGATCGTAGGTGTACTCCAGCCTCGCGACAAAGTTACAGTATTTCAGGTCTCACTAAGGGGCATGCTGACAATTCTTGTTGGGAATGAACGCCAAGTTGTGCTGCGTGGACAAGGCACTGAATGAGCCTGCGTGGCGCTCAGTTTTTGCGAGTAGGGGCTCCAGTTGACAGGTACGGTGGTTCCTTCGTGGGACTGTGCTCACGTAATCATTTTGGGGCATTCCTGGCCCAATGATAGTTGCTAAAAGTCTCAGGGTGGCCATTTCTCTCCTGGTAGTGCGGCTTGTCAATCCTGAAGTTCTAAGTAGCTGGCTCGTCAAAATGTCTCTTGGTTGGAGACAAGGGGTCAGGGAACTCCGGGCATAGAACCCGCATGCGGCTTTCCGCTGGATCCGCTCCGGAATTTCTAGTGTTGATGTGGATCGAGGGGACCAGGTCGGTGAACAATATTCAAAGATGGGCAGAATAAGGGGGGTGTAGAGTTCTGCCATCACAATCGGTCCTAGGCCTTTGCTGATATTTTGTATGAGCCCCAGCAAATGTGATGCAACGGAATGAACATGATTTGAGAAGGTTAACCGGGTGTCCAGGGTTACTCCGAATATCTTGTTGTCACTGCGGTTGATAACTGGGTCGTTGATCCTCAAGAGGGCAAGTGGGCATGGCACCTTCCTCTGGGTTGTGAAGTACTTGCACAGGTTTAGATTTTGAGGCACTGAGGGGTAATTTGTTTACGGAGGTTCGTGTACCCCGTCAAGGTCCTGCTGGTCATTATAATCTTTGGTTGCCTTATCGATTTAACAAGTGTGAGGTTACCGGCATATAAGCACAGGAGTTGAGACAAAGAAAAGCGCAAGGCCAAGAACGCTGCCTTGTGGGATTGCAGATATGACAGATTGGGGTTGTGAGGATGTGCCGTTGTGGTATACAGATGAAGTCTGATAGCCAAACTAGAATTTTATCCTGAAAACCGGCACGCTCTTCCCTAAAAGGGTGTGGTCAACTTTGCGGAAGGCCTTCGTAAAGTCCAGCTGTACGAGTTCGCATGGCACTGCGCTGTCGAGACTGTCGCTGATCCTGTGTGCTACTGTGAGGAGGGCGCTTTCACAACTTCTATCGGGACGAAAGCCATGCTGCGCTAACGAGAGCAAGGCATGGCTGTCGAGGTGCTTGTGTATCGCCTGGGGTATTGATGTCGCTGGCCTGTAATAAGGCGGAGCCTCCGGGGGGGAATAACGGGGGCGCGCGTTAACCCACCCGACCGCGCTGCGCTTACGCCGCTTCGCGGCGTCAGTCTGCGGCTGTTCATTACAAAATGTGAACCCACTAGGCCCATCTAGAGCACTATATAGCTCCTACGGAGCAGAGTAGCGCAATCCTTTGATCCGCGTGTTTTGCCGACAACATGGCCGACGCAGCAGCTCGGCGCGAGTCACATGGTACTCAGGGTTCCAGGAGGCGGCCCGCCCTATGGGAGAACACATGGAGATCAGCGCAACACGGCTAATTAAAAAATAAACGTCGAGTTCACACTTTTTGAAACTAGTCGGTCGTGAAGTTGGTAAAGCACTAAACACATTATCGAAGTTTTCATAATATCGGATGTGTGTAAAAATTTTGAGAAGGCAATTTCCAAGGCAATGGCGTTTGAAGCAGACGATTTTTGTGCGCAGCGGAGAGGAACTTTCCGGGTTGGCCGGAGTGGGTCACGTGGACGGTGCGACGTCGCCGTGACGTCACCGCGTCGTCTGCTGCGTGATGCCGTTCAGGCAATTTTTTTAAAAAAGTTACGTCCTTACATGGCACGTAACTTAGCGCAAATTATTCTAAAACGTTCCTTTATTATGTCAAAAACTATTGACGTTCCGTACATTCCCCCAATATTGAAGAAACAATGATTTTCTCACGTTCCCCATGCATTTCTGATCGGAGTTGGAACCCTCGGGCGTTCGCCGCTAGTTGCCAAGAGATGGCGCTCTAGATTGCGCTACTCACGCTACTCTGCTCCGAAGGAGATATAGTGCTCTAGGCCCATCCACTTGGCACACCCGCAAACGCCGCTTCGCGGCGCCCGACCATTCGCTAAAGTATCATTCGGTGAACCGCCCCCTCAAGAGGCTCCGCCTTATTACAGGCCAGCGACATCAGCACCTCGCCTGGTTGCATGATAACACGTTCCGTTGTGCGGCAGACCACCGATGTGGTAGAGATGGGCCGATATGATTCCAGCTGCTGACCCAACTATCAGTAACGCAACGCGTCGACAGTTGTTGTAGTGTGCATGTGGTACTCTGAAGACGTCGGCATGCACAACACCATGACTAGCTGTCAGTGTTCATGTTTGTAAGACGGGTAAAACGCAGAAACCGAAGCACTATTACGCGATTAATCTTCCCGTGTTGGCAGATTGGGGTGCTAGCTGACAGCACCGAAAATTGGCAACACATCCGCAGCACACCGTTTTAAGGCCGGCTCAGACATTTGCGTTTGACTGCGTTGCGTCGAGTGCAGAAAGCCAGTCACCGGCACATCTGTGCTTCGTATGAAGCATGGAATCCAATTCAAGGAATCATCTTGGCACGCGATATAAGCAGCAGGGATGTCCTGGTTTCTCGCAGCCGCAACGCAGTCAAACGCAACTGTCTGAACCAGGCTTTAGTCACTTCACGCTCGGGTGGTCGAGGTACTACGCCCTCAACTTGGGGACACTGATACTGAGCGTCATCAATATGAATAACAAAAATAGTATTCCGCTTACGGCGTCTGGTCCGGTGCTAGAAGGGACATCGTCGTTGGAGCCCTTGAGACAACTTGCGAAAATCCCCATTTTTGGAGCGCCGGACAGAAACGAACCGAGAGGTAAACAAGATCCCGAAGTCAGCTGCGAACATGTGCAGAAAATAAACAAATAAAGCGCAAATAACAAATTTTCAGTGTTGCTAAGTGCCATGCTTGTCGCCACGTTTTCCCCGCTAACTGTTACAATCGACTAGATTTGTTTCGAAACAATATTAACCCGAAAACCTACTTACTCGTATTTTAAAATCTGTATTTTTAAATTGTGTGCATTCAAAACAAGGAACAAGGAATTTGGTGAACACAGGATGCTCCCAAGCGCGTTGGCTGTTCTAGACTGTCCAAGTAGTCCAAGCTCAGCTGTTCCCGGTTCCAGTTCCGAATTGGAATATTTCCAACACATGATTTCGAATAAAATACTGTTGTTATTTTCTGGCGATACCCTTCAGCACTTGAAATGTATAAAACAAATTAAAATGAAAAAAAACAAACAAAAAAAACATGAACGTCCTGCGCTGCAAAACGTAGCGCTAGAAACTCAAAATTTTCGCAATATATTTTTTTTTTTGCATTTATATTGCCCGCCCAACGTTCTTTGGTGTCCGCTACTGGTACCTTGGCGCTCGTAGGTTATCTACGTTCTTTGTTTTAATTATTATTCTTTGAATAATAGCGTGCGATTGAATAACGGCAGGTTCCGAGAAGTATTGTGCAAAGCATGTGGCATGTGTGGGCATGCATTATCCTTCCACGGTCCTTCTACGCGTTCAACGCTTTCTGTTCAGCAATTCAGCAAACCCATAAAGCACGATGTACATGTCAGTACCGGTTCCTACCAGAACCGATTCGCTGCATTGAATATCTATAATAATAATAAAAAGAAACAGCGAGTTGTTTCGAGTAATTTTTTATTTGATTTGTTACAAAGTACGTAGGTTATCACGAGAAAAGATAAGCTAACGCGGCCCAAAACAACAGTATGCCACATTCCATTTTTTTCTTACGTTTTCAGAACCGTTTAGTGTTTTGACGGAAGTCAAAAGTGCGCGCGTTATTTTTGTCTGCTTCAATTTATTATCGCCAAACTTTTCCATTCGCACCAAAGATAAAGAACTCGCCTAATCCAGCCAAAAGCGCGTTATTGACAAGCGCGTGGAAAGCTGCCCTGACAACCTAAGCAACCCACAAGTAGATTCTAAGAAAATCGGAGAATTTCTACGCAGTCGCAGTGATTTTACTTTTTGTCCTAAAGTGCCGCAACGACAGTTGACAGCACCTGCAATCCTGGCGGCGGGCTTACCCACTAGCCACCGAGCGCCGCAGCGTCCGACGGAAATTTCCGATGGTTTCATTTTGCACTCAAAACCAGAACCCTTGCTCAGCCATGCTAACTATGGTATTGAAAATTTTGTAATAGTAACGTAACAAATTTTTTTATAAACAGAATTTTGTAAAATTTGAGAAAAATTCTTTGTGTACATCGGTTCGGAGCCGAAGACTGCCGAGCGCCGCGAACGCCGAACCAGTTCCAACCGGTTAGGGGAGGTACAATAATTGTGCGTGGTCCCTCACAGTCACCGAATAAGAGCGTGGTTGGTGTGAAGCTGTACTTGGCGTGAAAGGAAAAAAAACAAGAAAAAAAACGGAGGTCCCTTTCAAAAGAAACCGAAATTACGATCTCCATATAACGCAACGGGGACTGTGTTTTTCGCTAGAAATTGGGGGAAAACTCATCTCCGAAACTGGAAAACGGAAAACGTGAGTAGTCCCAAACGATGCTCTCTTATTTCTCCCCAGTGTCCTACCGCCGTGTAAAGTCCCGAAATCGTGCAGTCTCCCGTAAGCGTGGCTTACTAACCCTCTCGAAAATATCTGCCCTTTTGTTTCAGTTCACGATTGAAACTAACCCCCAAAACCTACGCCAACGCGACGCTCGCCAAACAAAATTCGCACATTTCAGCGACCGTTGGGCTAGCGACGAAACTAACTCTTGCTGCATTCCAAACCGCGGTATTTTTTTTTTGTTACCTCACTGCACGAGTCAATTTCGGAAGAATCAAAAATCATCCTAACCGGGTGTCCATCACTTCTCGTGTGTGAACTCCCGCTGGTAGATTTGAAGCTGAGGAGCATTTCCTCGAACAATGCTCGCGTCACCATTTCCGACGAATTGGCTCGCCGCTACTAATAACGTGTGAGGCTTCGATGTTTTTATTTTTCTTCCATTGTACTTACCTACTTACGTTGCATCTTCCTTACCCCGCGACTATGTCTAACTGGGTCCCCTTTCGCGTTGTTTGGAGGCTTTTGATGTGGGTGGACAGCAAGAGAAACAACAAAAGCAAAATGAGGGTTCGCTGGCCGTCAAAAAACGGAACAGGAGGGCAGATATGTGACGTTACGTAGCGTTGCTAACATCTTTAATTCAAAGTATGCAGCTAACGTTCAGCAAAACAAAATGTACCCAGAGAATGAACGTGCTAGCAAGCCGTCGAGACGCGAACCCAGCAGTGCACACCTGTCCGCCCTACAAACCTTGTCGATTGTTTACAAGCAACCTTTCATTCCCGATGTAGCGATCTCGGTCGTTACGTGTGTCTTAGCAACATCTGCGCCGACCGCCGATCGGCTATGTAACTCTTCCCCAAACCCCGATTCTGAATGTCGCCAAGGCCTGTTTTTACGTAACCTCAGGTGACGCGGGGATTCTCGCCTGCTTGGACGCCACCATTCCTTCCCTATTGTTGTTAAGTTGTGATCTGGGTTTGCTTTCTTCGTTTGGTATGTTTCGTTGGCCGTGCCCGCGCGTTGACGTAATGAGTCATCGCGGTAGAGAATGCGGCACGAACGTTCGGGCGCGTAAGAAGTCGAGGTCGGCGTGAATCGAAGCGTTTGCCAGGTATGTCTGATTAACGAAATGAGGGTTAATGCACAGGCAAATTAGTGTATGATCGTTCTAGAAAAAACAAAAAAACAATAATTTGAATAAAAGCGGCGTTTTAAAGCATTGTTGCAATCTTATTTCTATGATGGCCTCTTTTGTGTTCAATGAGGACCCCATATCATTGGAAACTACAGCCGTCCACCCCACAGCCAGTAGAGTGGGGCAGTCCAACCATCTTTAGTCGATAAAATTCCCTTGTCTTGCGCTTTCTTCAGTATTATGTCTGATTAAGTTCCTTTGGCACACTCAGTGAGTTCTAAGGTGCAGCTTTGAGCGAACCAGATCTCGGGAACTGAAAGCTGCTTGCACCTCGGAGCGCTGCGGCCACGAACCAGCAGAACTGATGCGCTTTGGCCGACATGCTTGTCACAACATGGTGTTTTCGTTCAGTGAAGTTTCCTAATGCAGCAAATCACTCGTTGACACTTGCGATGTGCTTGTCGTTGCTTGCATGCTCAGCCGACTTTGCCGCAGCGTCCCTGGTGTAAGGCTCCTTTGGCGTGCATTTTCTTGAGTCTAGGCTTTGAAATTTCGGTATTTCGTGTGCACAACTGTCCTTTCTGTGTGCACAGACATGCTTTCGTCTGAAACAGCAGCTCTCGGCAGGCTGGAACGGACATATTTCGTGGCTTGCTCGATTCTCGTGCCTTTTTGAGGGGGATCTCGGTGGCCGGGTGTGTCGACGAACCGCAGCTCGGAGCAAGTGGAGTGAAAGTGGGCCCCGCCATATTTGTTTATGCTGATCCCATAACACAGTATAGGTAAAGCCCCTCTATCCTGGGAAAAGTGGCGCCATTCATTGGTGTGGAAATGCTCGAGACACGTGTTGCACGCCACTCCTGGGAAGAACATGACGTGTGAAATCTAGCTCAGCGCTGCACTGTGCTGCCATGATCTTCCCAAGGGCTGCACATGCTTCGTGCATCGTGCGCTACTTTTGAAACACGAAGGGGCTTTAAGTATAGGGGGCTGCATTTTTTCAAGTCTCAGTTTTTCTTAAAAAAACCTTTGCACAAATCGTAGTGGAAGAACTTCAGAAATGCATGATCACGAAGTTCCAAGAACAGCACCGATGCCAAGAGTGCTGCAAAAAGCAAAAATCTTGCCTTTTATGCGCAGCCCCTCTCTTCACAAGAGCCTGCATCTGAGATTATTATTTCCAATTTTTATCGCTGGGCACTAGGATTTCGGACACTGGTCTATTGTGTGTAAAGGAACTGCAGCCTTGCTGGTCGTTTGCATTTTCTGGCTATTCCAGGTAAACTGGTATCTTTTTGATGTCTGTACAAGTGGATGGGATGAAGCAGCCGGTAACACCGTTTGGGACGCCTGGTAAGTGTGACAATTTTCAAACTGAATTTCGTAACTAGGTGAGGTGAACTACCGTAAAATACTGGGGAAAGAGCGCCTAGCCCACTTTCGCTGAATACTGGGTTAATCTAGACATAAACGCTTCTCCGGTCAACTCGGGCACTCGACGTACGATTTGCAGAATTCCCATGTTTGGGAAACAGTAATGGCGAGCGCTTCCATAGTATTTTACGGTAGTTGAACGTTGAGGGTACTCTGCCTGTCTCGATTCCAAACGTTCCTACAGACCTGCGTACACGTCTAAATGCTGGTTCACACACTTGCGGCAGCTTACCGCCGTGTGCCTAAAACCTCTTACTGCAAGAGAAACTGGCGCCATCTGTTGGTGATTCTTGAAACACTTCCAATTTCCATATTTTTCTTCTTTTTTTTTTTCACACCTTTTTTTGGGGGGGGGCGGGGGGGAACATTTTTTTGACAATGTTATAAACAACCACTTCTCATAGTTAGTGCCTACGTTTGGCCCCGCAGATACCGCAAAAACCTTCGTTCTTGTGAAATGCAGCTCGGGGGTCCCGTCGTAGATGCGCAGCGCCAGTGTCTTCTCTGGTCGCAAGAGATGACAAAACTTGGTCCCAAGCAAACGCAAGAGTGTGAACGGGCCTTAACAGTACCATATTTTTCGGTCTATAAGTCGCACCTACACGGTGGTACGGTTCGTGTGGTGAAGCTGCATTGAAAAGCCCACATACGCGTATTACTATCGCCATATATGCCCAAGCGAGAGCAAGTTTCAATCTTCTCTCGACAAATCGAACGAGAAATGAAATCCCCCGGCAAACTTCTGCAGTTAAGGTCCATACTCATAGAAAGACGTTCATATAAGGCGCACCATCAGATAAAGCACGCCAGCGAGAATTGTAAAAACAAACCCACAAAAAACAACAACAACGAAAAGCGACTTATACATTGGAAATCCAGGCTAAACGCACCACGGAATTGATTGCATCAAGTTATGAGGAAAGAACAAACATACGAGACAAACGAAGTGACACGTGTGTCTCTCTCGGTGTCGAAAGGCGTGTACACGTCGTTCCATTTGTCATATATTTGTTTTTTGTTCGTGGCATTTTTTTTTTTCTATGAAGTAGCGCGATCCATTGAACAATTCTGTCGGTCGCCGTGCAGTAAGCAGCTGCTGAAGCCATGTCAATTCAAAATTTCTGTAGAACTAACAATTTTTATTTGACTAGTTGTTTTATTTCGGTTTTGGGAAGGGGATATAAATTTATATATCTTGCGAATTAATTTTGAGTGGTGCAGTAACTTTTGTAATGTTAACTCAAAAATTACACGAGCGAGTCGACGTAGCCGGAAATGTGTATTACTGTGTTACTGTCGCTGCCGGTAATAGAAGCCCAAGGATAAGGGATGTAGTCGCTCGAGTGACAGCGGGTTATCTCGAATCGCAACTTTCGCAGTTGTGCTACTTAAATTACATTGTAAGGAAATGTTACATAGTAAGTGAACTGGTCTAAGGTACCCATACATTCATTGTGCATTCAGTAATAGTTTTCTGTGTTTGTCACAGCATGATAGATAGGGTAAAGTATATGTGGAGGCAGGAATACGGCCACCTACATTATTATCTTCCTTTTCTTCTGATTCCTTTGTCATATGCCTGATGTTGCAAAATGAAATAAGCTGCAAAACTGTGCACAGTTCATTATGGACTTTAAACTTGCTCAGTGAACTGGCCTTTTTGTTTTTGTCTTGGTGTATTATTAACTTAGAATAGACATTGGGTTGGTTGGTGCTGTGGCCTTGAGTGTTGAAATAGTGATCTTAGGAAGACCATGGATTATTGCGTGCTCCGAGTTTTCCAGGCACAGTCAATGGCCACCAAGTCCCGGTACTAGTTTTCGTTGAACTTGAGCACTAGGAAATAAAAATATCGGTCAGTTTTCTCAAAAGCAGTGATCAATGGCATCGGTTTGTTAAAGTGAGGTTGGTTTTCAAGGAAGACTAATGCTCTGCAGAGGGTTTCTACATGCAAAGTTGCCACCAACAAAGCAGGGGATTTCAAATTCTCGTCGGACAAGGTGCAATAATAGGCCATCAAGTGGTGGTTAAAGGAAAAAAAAAGAGTAGGCTGATGTTTCATTGTGCTTGTCTTGATGTCGAGAAATGTCATGCTTAGAACAATGATGTATGATGTTAATGTTTTCATAAAATTGGTTGCATAATTTTAGTGCTGTTTTACACTTTACCATTTTTTTCATGTGTGGTGCATGTAAATTAACTTGGAAATTTCCATTTCAGTGTTCAATTTGGCAAAAATTTGAGAGTGGGATGATATTCCAAAATAGCCTCCATATTTAAATTTTAAAATGTCGAGAGATTTTCTTTGTTTTTTTTGTGCTGTTACGTAGAATGGCTGCCACACCTTTGTTAGGAAGCCCACCAAACAAGATGCAACAATTTTTATTTTTTTTAACTGTGTGAAATACAAGTTTTGTAAATTTTCGAGAGATGCTGTAATCTTTACGCCATCATTGATGTTCAGCTTCAAAAGTAGGTCCCATTAGCAACATCAGAAAAAAATCTAGCCGTACTACCTTGTAACGCAATTAGGTTGAATAATTAGACTTTATGCTTAAAGGGTAACTGCAAAGAAAAAGTGTTTTTCTAAACAGCCTTATTGGGACAAGCATGTCACAAAACAAATCTTCCGCGAAAAAACAATTTTTTTCTAGCAATATTTACGCCACAGAACGTAATTTAGTCGTGGTCACAACTTCTCCACATTTGAAAATCCCGCTCTTTCGAAGCGCGCGGAGTGGCTGCTATACATCACTCCGTGACGTATAGCAGCCACTCTGTGACGTATCATACCAACTTTGTGGCGCGCGATTTAAAACGGACGAAATAGCCGCAAACTAAAATTAGTCTCGCGCAATAAATATTGCTGTAAAAAATTTTGTTTTTGGCGGAAAAATTGTTTTGTGACATGCTTGTCCCAATTAGGCTGTTTAAAAATACACTTTTTTTTCTTTGCAGTTACCCTTTAACTGCAGCGTGAATGTGTTGCCTGCACAAAACACTGTCCTCAGAGGTATTCCTTTCCAGTCACGCTAATTACTGTAGCGTTTGCATTGTTTCGTCACTCTACTGAATGGCAGCATAGATGCATTGTCAAGTTACTTTGGAGCTAACCGATGTCGCAACAACATTGTTTCTACGTTCTGGTGAACGGCAACACAAATGCATTATTGAAGGTGAATTCATTTATTAATTTATCAATCCTTAAAGGGAAGCGTAAGAGGTTCTTGAGAAAGACGAGTTAGAGGTGAATTCTAGGGTATTTTCATCCCGCGAATCTGCATATCACATTTGTTTTCCCCGAAGATGTAACTGAACGCGAGAAAACACGAAAAACCTCCAACCAGTCATTTTGTCATAGAAGGATCCTTCGACCGCCAAGCGCGTGTCGGTCGTGTGAGCAGTGCGTGCAATTGCAAGTTTGTCAAGTATCCTCTGCACTGACACCAGTTGTGATGTCTTTTTCTGATATTTTTGAAAATAGCAAGAGTGCACATACATAGCGGAGATTCTGAAAATTCCCTTTATGACGTAACGCTTCGGGAAGGAGGGGCTTCGGTGGTACTTTGAAAGTGATTTTCTGCAGCCTCCGTGCACCAAATTGAAAAAATATCTCGATATTCGTGATCCTGGAGGCCTAATGAAGTTTATTTAATTGTTTTTACTTAAATACAGGCTTCAGCTTCCTTTTAGGGGTCCTAGTGGGGCCATTAGATTTCATCTGCCGAGGCATATCGTTCAGCTGTGTTTACACCCTTGACTATTAATCGCGAGTTTCTCTCGTGTGGTTCATTACGGACCAAAAAGCCCAACCATGAGTCTGGCTCGTGTTTCAGTTTCAGAGCTTGGATTGTGCGCTCTTCAGCAGATGGCAGTGCTACCAATATTTCTCTTGCGGGTTATTTAGTTGTTTGTTTTGAATTTTCACCATTAAAGGGCTCTATTGCCCTTGAAAAAATAAAACAAAATTTGATGTTGCATGCGTGGGGAAAGGTGGCATGGCCACATGGCATCATGCAGGGGTTCACTTTAGCTGATGAAGGAATATGGAAACGTTTATGTGAAAGTGATACATGCTCTAACATTTTCCATTGACGACTTGTACCACCTCTCTGGTGAATTGGAAACTTATTTAAAATAGGCAATTTGTACGAAAATTGCAAGAAACATTCACTCTGCCTCCAGATTTCGTATTGTTGGTCTCCTTCTTCCTGAATGTTTCCGGCGGTACCACACGGTCAGGCAAGGTCCAGCTGCGCCAATTGCGCCATTTTGATAAATTCTCCTTTACCTGCGCCTTGCTGCGCCTAAAGACATAAATTGCGCCAAACTGCGCCAAACCGCGCCAAACTGCGCCAAAAAGGGCTAGTCGGCCCGTGAACGAATCCTTTTTTGGAAGAATGGCGTTTTCGGCTGGCAACCCGGTGGGAGTTTTATTTTCTAGGCTAGGTGGCGCAAGCTGCCGCCCGATATAAAGGGTAGAGCTGTTACCATAGCCATCACAATCCAATTCAGGTTTCCGGCCCAGTGGCATTATTGCGCATTATTGTTTTGTTGCGACCGTTTTGATATGCGGCGTTGTGGCTGTCCATTTCTGCATCGCCACTACTAAGTCCTCTTGAAGATGAGCCAACGTGAGTACTTTTTTTTTCTGCATGCGCGTTTTAAATTACAGACCCCATAGTAGAAATTTGCTCGGACGCTCGTTCACCGGCAGACCAGCGGCATCAATACCGAACGTGGTACTCTTTTCGATCGCTTGGTCGTTGCTTGATTTCCTTGTTGCGAATTGTTGCGTGTTCCTTTTCATGTCAAATGCCGTAAACGATTGGTCACCCCTTGGTTGTCATACTGTCGCACTGCGTGCAAACTCAGAATAGAGCTTACAAACATGTTTAATAAATCGCTATAGTTTCGGATTCTCCGACGCCTTGAGTATATTTATCACAATCACGAAAAACAGGTCGACTTACAATTGTGTAAATACATATTCACCGCGGTAACTTTAAAGTTTGTAGATCATGGCAAAAAAGTTTTGGCGTATTTTCTTGGTTTGTTTAAAATTGTAATTTTGTCCTTTTTTTCTAGAGCGAAGCACCAAGTTGGCTCAGTACTCAGTGAGGTGGACTCAAATAATGATTTAATTAGTCTCTGGTGCAAAAAGGGGACTCACAAAACTGATGCATTTTGCGTCCTCTGCAATTCATCAATTTCCTGCGCACAACATGGAGTAGCTGCCATCAAACGTCACGCAGCATTGAAGAAACATGTTGAAGCTGCTGCAAGGCACAGAGATGAAGACGGAAACCTTCAGCCCCCCAAATTGGTGCAAGCCGCATTGGATTTCTCACAAGGTGCTTCTGGCACATCACTCCAAGACCAAGTGTGGAAAGCGGAATCAATTTTCGCAATGTCCGTTGTTTCAAAGTCTATCCCTTTCTCGTGGGGAGACAGTGCTACGGGAATGTACGAGTGTATGTTCCCGGATAGCGAGGTTGCTAAGAAGTTTAGCTGCAGCAGGTCCAAGTTATCACGCATCGTGTCCGATGGACTCGGCCCTTACTTCAAGTCCAGAGTTGTGAGTGAGCTGTGCCACCCAAATGTCTTCTTCTCCGTGATGATCGACGAAACCCCAAAGCCAGAGCAAAGAACGCAGCAACTGGATGTGCTTGTTAGGTACTTTTCTAACAGCCAGCAACAGGTTGTCGTTGAGCATGTGCAATCGTACAACCTTGGGCGTGCCACCGCGGAAGTAATTGTGGGCTGCGTAGAAGACGCGCTGACTGAGCTACCGAAGAGAGGGCTTGTTTGTTTTTTCAGTGACGGGCCTATTGTCATGAAAAGCGTGAGGAACAAGCTCCAAAAGGATAGGCCATCAAGTTTGGTTGACATCAACAACTGCAACCTTCACAAAGTCCACAATGCTTTTGCAAAAGGTCTCGATGCGTTTGGCTCGGATGTTGAGGAGGTCGTCCGAAACGTCTACTACTACTTCAAAAGCGCTGTTCGTGCTGAAGCCCTCGGAGAATGTCAGGAGGCTCTAGGGATTGCTTCTCATGTGTTTCTGCGTCATGTCTCCAATCGCTGGCTCACACTTCAAGATTCACTGTGTCGTGTCCTAGAACAATTCGAAGCGCTAAAGTCATACTTTCACAAGGCAAGCATGACAAAGCAGCGAGTGGACACTCAGAATCTTCACAGCAAGCTTGCTGCAGCATTTTCAAAGAAAGACCTTTATGCCAAGGTGTTGTTCTTGAAGAACTGTGCCGAGCTTTTTTCTCGGTTTCAGACACTGTTTCAGAAGCAAGAGCCCCTGCTACACATACTCCACGCGGAGTTGCTGTCTCTAGTCCAGCGAATCCTCAGCCGTTGTTTGAGGAGTGCAGCCTATGTGGACAAGAGTGCGGAGGAACTGAAGAAACTCAATGTGCAGGACTCTACCCTGTGGAAAACCAAACCAGAAGTGGGTATGGACACTGAGCTGGCAATGCTGAAATTGGATCCAGGTGAAAAGAAGCGGTTACTTCTTGGGGCCCGTGCCTTCTACTTGGCTTGCTCGAAAGACCTCCTGCAGAAGCTGCCTCTTGACAATAAAGTCCTTCAGCACACAAGTCTCTTGGGATTACAGCCCAGCGACGTGGAGTCAGAAGTCCGATCCTTGCGATACCTTGCTTCCCAGCTGCCTCAAGTGCTTGAGGGCGACCACGTGTCATCACTGGTCGATGAGTGGCATCTGCTGAGATGTGACTCTGCTAACAGCCTTCAGTTGATGGAAGATGGACGGATCGACACTCGTTGGGCTACAGTATTTCAACAAAAGTGCGCAGCTGGTCAGCAGAAGTACCCACTGCGAGCATCAACGGATTGCGGCAAGTGAAGACCTACCTGCAGAGGTATGATGGAGATGCCACAAAGGTGCCCCTGTCACCAGACCTTCTGCGAAGCGTCAAAAGAGCAAGAGCCCGGTATGAGGAAAGAATTGGAAGCAGAGAGGCCGACATGAAGAGAAAAAAGTCTGACAGCGCACAAGTTGATGCTGACAACTCGCATGACAAGCGCTTAAAGAAGCAGTTGGAGGAAAGGGTGATCTCGTGCCGTGCGTTGCTGAAGAGGGCGGAAGAGACCATTGTGCAGGACTGAAGTGCCAAAGCTTGGAAAAAGTAGAAGGTGGCCAAACTATGTTAGCTGAAGCCAATGCTACTTTGTCACGCACTCTTTGCGAGCTGGACGAACTGAAAAAGAAATGCAAAAAGCATTGAGTCAATATTTTTTTTTTCACCTGTGATTTATAGCCTACAGTCAAAAGGCAAGAAGTATTAAGCAATATTTTAGTTTTCATCTGTGATATTTTGTTACATAGTTAAGCTTTAGCTGCAAGAATGTTCTGTCATAAATAAAATGGTTTTCTTATGGTGAGTTCTTTTCTTTGTAAATTACTATATGAAATTCAGATGTTTGTGACACACACAGACATATATATATATATGGGGGGTGAGGTAAGATTGACAAGGGCAGCCGTAATATATATATAATAATAAAGACATGGCACAGAACTGCTCTATGTTCATGCTGCTCCAAAATGTTTAGTTTTCCTGATATTAAGGTGCTCCAAAACGAGCTTTTCCCTGCTCCAAAAGGGGAGTTTATGTGATACGAATTGCTCCAAAATTGGGTTTTTCTTGCTCCAAAAATTGCTCCAAAACCTAAAATTTTGGCTGGACCACCACTGCACGGTGAACAGCTGCTGAATCGACACATCGGATGGCCGAGGAGCATTAGCGAGAGCAACAAACGACATCTGGAGGCCAAGTGAACGCTTCCTTAAATTTTTGGGCAATTCGTTAATTTGAAATAAAACTTTGTACTCTATTATTGTGAAGAAAAAAAAAAACATGTGATGGGTTAAGAGGGTCGCCTGTTAACGTTGTAACGGCGTTGTTTGGGCTTTGCAGTGAACGGCAGCATGAATGCGCTGTCCGAACAGGCATCGCGTCTGCTCGACTTCTCCCAGAAGTTGGACATCAATCTCCTGGACAGCGTCGTCTGCTGCATGTACACAGGCGAGGGGGCCCAGGTGAGAAACGCCGGCGTCTGTCGTGCGCATTTCTTTTCATCTTTTTTTTTTTCTTTTTTTTTAATTTTTGGAGTCTGTTTGAATTAAGTTATTGGTACTTTCCCCTAATATGGCGTGCAAGGATTCTTAAGGCACAAAGAAAGCCGTGTTCAGGATGTGCTCCTGTAACATTTGCACAATGTATTTTGCATTTTAATACGGTATAAGCACTGAAGGCTCGACAAACGCATGGCATGGCTTTTACGTTCACGCTCCTCGCTTTGCGATTCGTCCTTCGGTGTTACTGTCGGGGAATGCAGCGACCTCATTGGATGCGGAGCGACAACGAGATGCGCGGGACTCGCCATGCCCTGCGTTTGTTTTTGGAAGTCTTGGAACAATGTCATTGCAGAAATTGCATTGTATTTGCAGCCACGACATCTCAACATTGTTGCACCGATGTCGCAAAAACACTGTCCTAGCATTGAGGTAATGTTGTCGCTATGTCACACCACCGCCGTTCTGTGCAGCAACGGCTGGCCCAGGAGGTGCTGACGACGCTGAAGGAGCACCCAGAGGCGTGGACGCGGGTGGACACAATCCTGGAGTTCTCCAAGAACCAGCAGACCAAGTACTACGCCCTGCAGATCCTGGAGAATGTGATCAAGACCCGCTGGAAGGTGCTGCCCCGCAACCAGTGCGAGGGCATCAAGAAGTACATCGTGGGGCTCATCATCAAGACCTCGTCCGACCCTGAGGTGCTGGAAAGGGAGCGCGTCTACCTCAACAAGCTCAACATGATCCTCGTGCAGGTGCGTCGCCCCTCTTCCGAAGCTCATTTGCGGGGGATGTTGAAGTACAGAGTACTATCTATGGGAAGTGGTCGTTTATAACGCTGTCAAATGTTTTTAGAGCCAATAAAGGAAGAATGATGAGTGAGAAAAATATGATATATACGGAAACTGCAAGTGTCCCACAGCTTCTTACAGCTACCCGACAGATGGCGCCACTGAATTCTCTCGTTGTAAGAGACCACAAGATTGTAAGGCATTCGGTCGTACAGTAATCCCTCGTTATAACGAAGTCAATGGGACGGCAAAAAAATTCGATGAAAGCGATAGAACTCAAAAAACACTGCCAGAAGCCTTGAAGGTGGACGGGAACGCTGCGGAACACACTAGCTGTATGTTGAATCAAACAAACCTCGGGTTATTGACATCTTGCGGCAGCTTTACCGAGTAAAAAAATAATCAAGTGGAGTTTGCCGATAATTTCATTCGTGCATCAGTTCCCCTCGAACTTCTTCAGGCTATCAAGAACACTGTCACCGCTGCTGCACTCCACTTGGTTTCGAAGCAGCCGTAGGACGTTTCGCGTCTCCGCAGTCGTCGGCGTTTCCCGAGGTGCCTCTCCAAAGTTGCTTCGTGTTTACCCTGGCCGCACGCAAGGTCTACGATCACTGCATCCTTAGCAGAAGCAACAACGGGAGCGTCCGCATCGACAAGCGCGAACGAATCAAACTTCTCCTCGGTGGCTTTCTTAACATGTTTTTACACCTGTAGAGATCGTTGCAGCTCTGGGAATCGTGCGCCGGCTCGGCAAGCATGCTCGCGAGAGAAAATCCGACGTGCACGAAGCACTTGGCGATCTTTCATCTTCGGATCGTGGGCGCACTTTTTCCTGCGTGACAAACTTCTCGAACCCGTCCAATATGCCTCTCTTGTTCCGCAAAATGGTGGACAGTGTCGAACAGCCGATGCCAGAATGTAGAATTTTTTGGCGCTTTTAAACTTGGGCCGGCCACTTTTCTCAACCTCGCAGATCTAAGCGACTTTCGGTAAACACTCCCAATGTCCCGTACGACGCACCTGTGCGTGTAGCACGCTTCGGGGGCTCTCGAAGAGACAATCTCCTTCGGGCTTCATTGCTCCTTCGACCTGATTCCTACAGTAGTCGGGCAGTGTTGGCCGCGAGTGCTGTGAGTAGCGTCGGAACGTTGACGCTGCTTCCTGTCTGCGTTGGCGCATCGGCATCGGAAGCGGCGCCTTGCCAGCTCTGCGCGTTCTGCCCTCCGTCACCAGTTTACTCCGTCTTCCAGTTTGCCGTTTGCCTCGGTTGAGAAGGGGGAGGGAACGCGAGGGTCTTTGTGCGCCTCCCTGTAAGCTTGCGTGCTTTCGGCACTGCGGCCTTTGTAATGAGCATGGTTGGCTGCCGATACATTTTGTATAATCCGGTCAAAAATGTGTGCATTTCGGTCGGCACCACAATGAACTTCGATAAAAGCAATAATTTAAAAAAAAAGTAATTTCGTTATAACGAGGAATCACTGTAGACTGTCGCAAGTGTATGAGCCAGCCTTTGGTTGGTCACTAGGACGTTGATAGATGTGCAACATTTCGGTTCTCTTGAATTCCCATCGAACGTTTCTTCTCCGGCATTTTGCGCTAGTTTGTACTCTCCAAATGTCGCGAGTCAATATTTTCATGGAAATTTTGAAGATGACAATCGGCCAGTGTATTTGGTTGCTGAGAAGTTCTGTCAGAAATATTGCCTTTAGAATAGTATTTGAAGAAGAACATAGAGTTGTTTTTGTTTTCTGAATATCAGTCTTTTTTAATTTCTGTGTGTAGATCCTGAAGCGGGAATGGCCCAAGAATTGGCCTTCCTTCATCAGTGACATTGTGGGTGCCAGCAAGACCAATGAGAGCCTCTGTCAGAACAACATGATCATCCTCAAGCTGCTCAGGTGAGGTCTCCTTCTTCTTGTCATGTGTCTCATGCAGAGAGTAATGGGAGCAAAGATTTCTAATGGGCAGCGAGCACTTCCTTCCCAGAACTACCTAGAAACAAAAAATTTCAGCAATAAAACCTGATTTTGAAAAATGCCCTATTTGCATCTGTCAACATCTAGAGAGTATTCCCAGAAAGTTTCATTTGTTTACAGTGCATAGTCATTGTTTTATAAATTATTTTCAGTCCACCAATGCTAAAGGAAAAAGTTGAGGTAATTAAAGCACTTTAAATGTGTTTTGCTCCAATCGACTTTTTGGCATAAATCCCACCTTAAAGAGCCCCTGAAAAGAAAAAAAATGTATTTTTTTTAGACAGCCTGGTTTAGACAGCCAAAAATAAATTTTAAGCAAAAAAAAAAAAAAAAATTTTGTGACCAATATTGACGGCGTGAGATTTATTTCAAACTCTGCGCGCGAAGTCCATGACATCACGGGTTATTCCGGAATGACCGTCTCGGTCGTGAAGGCGAAGCCGCTCCACTTCTCCTCTATGTGCCCAAAATCCCGAGAGAGAAAACAAGTGGAAAGGAGGTGACTGCCGACTAAATCGCGTCTAGCGGCGTCAATATTGCTTAAACAAATTTTTTTCACGTAAAGTTTATATTTTGACACACGTGTCCCAACCAGACTGTTTAAAAAAAAAAAACATTTTTGTCTTTTCAGGAGCTCTTTATTAAAGGGGCGGTGCAACGATTTTATGATTAAGAGAATTTGCATCTTGTCATTTTTACGTTGTTTATCGTGTCCCGGAGGATAGAGAAAATACCTCCTTCATTAAAAATGTCACGATTCTGCTGCACAATCGCAAAGCAAAAGTAGAGCTTTTTCGCCCACCTGCAGCCCCAAGTGGCAGCCGAAGGAACTACGGCAAAAGATTACGTGACCTCGCTCGGCTCTAAGCTGCAGCATAACGCCCGCTAATGTCAGCAGAGAGAGGGAGAGGAAGCGCCCTCCGAGATAGCACACGGGAACCTAGACGGCACTCCGAATGACGTCACTGGGAGTGCGACCAGGTGTGACCCTGAAGACTGGGAGTGAGTTGAGGGGTGCCCGAAATGCCAATATTTAACTTTTTTTTACGCAACAACTAGGACACGCAGGCGAAATCGGTTTTCTGTTCTTTACTTCAGAAGCGTCAGAGGGAAACTTCCACAAATCTTTGACCGAAGTCCGGAAATCGTTGCACCCCCCCTTTAAAACTAGCGTTTCAGTATGAAACTATCGAGACTTAAAATTTGCGGCTTATATGCCGAAATTTTAGGGAGCCAGTTACTATAAACTCAGATTTTGCATTTTCATGTTCCTTTATTACGAAAAATTTGACAAACTTGGTAAATGTAAAATGTTTTTAATAATTTTTTTTTTTATATGGAAAATGCATATTTTTTAAAATTTCTTTTCATAATAATCTGCAACAGATATTCCAGTATGCATTCCACCAGAAAGATATGTCATTATCAACACCATTTCTAAACGATAGATCCATTGAGCAGATTCCATGCAAAGCTATGCTTTACTTCGTTTGGGGGTTATAGTACCTCATAGAATTGGTTTACAGGGCTGAAACTTTGCATGCCCTCTTTCTATATGGCCACGAACACCACCTGCAAATATCACACCGATTGAGTGAGCTGTTTGAAAGTTTGACATTAGGACGTGTCCCCTCTTAAGGCTGCTAGTTTCCTGGTGGCAGAAAATAGATGCGCAGCGTTTTTGTGTGGTGTTTTGAAGACAACTCTTTGTGGCGCTGGCCTTGAATCGCTAAAGATAGACTGGTGCTGTGTTACAGAGATGTGAAGCAAAGAAAAAGACCGCTAGTTTTTGGACGTGCTGCATGTATTGATGGGAGAAGAGGCATGCTTAGCATAATGTTTTGTAGATGGCTCTGTTTGGGTTGCTGGTCTTGAATTACTGAAGATAGTCTGGTGCTGCATTACAAAGGGACGACACACCACTGTCTTTCGGGTGGCTGTTAGTTATTGCGCAGTCCATGGAGGCTTCAGGGCACTCTAACAGAATCTGACGTCCTGTTCACATGTGCGTTGCAGCGCTAACTGTGCGCCATACACAACGCCTACTTTGTGGCACTGTATCAGTGCTCAGCTAAGTAAATCACTAAAATAAGGTGATGACAAATGCACCTGGAAAGTGCCGTTTGTTTTAGACTTTTACTTTAACAAAATAACCGCTGCAGATGCCCGCACCTGCGACTACAAACCTATCATGCTTCGTTGCACGTGGGGATCTTTAACAAATGGTCTATTGTTTTTCACAACTTGAGAGGGGGTTTCTTTTTACATAAAAACTAAGTAGACAATTAAGAAAAAAATTTTCTGCTTAGTAGGTTTTGAAAACAGATCAATCAGTATTTTCTCCAGTTCACATAATTTGGGGCCACATTATTTTCTTTTTTTTTTTGTTTACTGGAGATTCGGCATTGGGGACCCCTAAATTTCAATTTCTGAGAATGCCGTTTTCTTACGAAAAATGCAGAGTTGTGTTCAAGTGTAAGGATTTATTTTTAATTGTAGTTATGTGAATGTATTTTGAAAATGTGTTTCTTCGTGTGCTTTCTTTTATGTACCCCCCTGCATAACGCCAAATTGTGCAGCAGGTATTGTTTCGATAGAACAAATAAAGTAAAATAAATACGTGCAGGAGTGGTGGGCGACGCTTGGTTGATTTCTGTGGATCTAAAAGAATTTAGTTTAGCCGTGAAACCTAGCGGGGCGATCTTTTGAGGTGGGTGTTATTTCAATTCTTTGCGGTATGCTTAAAAGCCTGTATTCGGCGTCAACTTTTGTGTGCGACATGTTCGAGACTATCCCAGTTTCCATATTGCTGCGCAAGTGCGAGGCTTCGTTTCGTGTTTCATTCACAGATGCTCTTGGAGGGAAAGCCATTTGCTCCCATGAGTAGTTCTGACGGTGCAGCGGAAACCGTGCTAGCCATGACAATGTTGCGCGAATTGACGCCGAGCACAATTTGGGGGCGTCTCCATTAGACCTTGAACGCGTTTTTGATGCCGTCACCACATTTGTTTGTCCAGCGAGGAGGTGTTTGACTTCTCGAGCGGCCAGATGACGCAAGCCAAGGCCAAACATCTCAAGGACACCATGTGCAGCGAATTCTCCCACATATTTCAGCTCTGCCAGTTCGTCATGGTACGTGCCTTTCCTCGTCTTTACGGCAACAGTTGTCGTTGGCGAAGTTCCGCAGCAGGTCCCGGGGTGTGCGTCGTGCGAGTCATGGCTGAGAAATTTCTCTGCAGAATTTAGCGGGAAAACTTCCCCGCTTAGCTTAGAAATGCCGTCGCTCGATATTGTGAAGTCAGGTGGCATGGTCATGTGGCATTGCAATGTCACGCGACACCATCAGGTCACACGACACTGTGTGCAGTGTAATTGTACGTAGTCTGTGAGCAGCAGTGTGCAGTGCCTCAGCAGTTGCTACAGGTAGTATGTTGGGCACAGCATAGAACTGGAAATTTCTGCTCTTTTTCTCTCCCAGAGGCAAAGATGAAGGTTGTGTCAATGACTCGACGAAAGCCTAGCCTTACGACATGCGTTTGTTTTGCGTTTCCGCTTTTCTCCTGTAGTTTCGCTTACCCTTTGTCGCTATCGACAGGAAAACTCCCAAAATGCTCTCTTGGTTCACGCGACGCTGGAGACGCTCTTGCGGTTTCTCAACTGGATCCCGCTCGGCTACATCTTTGAGACCAAACTCATCAGCACCCTCATCTACAAGGTGAGGACGGTACTTTCTTGGTGGCGCTGGTGACAAACGACGATCTGGGCAATTCGTAACAACTACGACCTCTCCGAGTCAATTGCTTCATCAGCAATAATGTGATGATGACGTAATGTGTGTAGATCCTACGGGCATTTTTTTTTTTGTTTTCTTTGTATCTTGTTTCTCACAAAAAAGTAGAAGTCACATGAGTTATAAGTCAGTGCCCTTGTTTGTCCTTTTGTGTGTCCTCCTTTTTCCGTCCTTGTATTTCTTGTGCTGTTGCAACTTGCCTAAGCTTCCATCTTAACAAGCTGATCTTGCTCTTTTCTATCGAGAGGTAACAAGTTACGTGGTATTATTAATTTGATGTGCACTACTAAGTTAATGTTAGTACTTCGTCTTTTGTTTTTGTAGTACACCCTTACGCAATGCCTTTGGGTGTATAATAAATAAATAAGTTAATGAGTTGTGGCCACTAATTAGCATCCCCATCCCCCCCAGTTCCTCAACGTGCCGCTGTTCCGCAACGTGACCCTCAAGTGCTTGACGGAGATCAGTGGGGTCAACGCGTCTCACTACGACGAAATGTTCGTGCTCCTCTTCACGCAGACCATGGCACAGCTGGAACAGGTACGGAGCGTGAGACACTCCTTCTGTGGACACGCTTAGTCGAGGGTGTGTTTACACGAGATTACGCAACAGGTAGCACATATGCTGTCTCGAGACTTTTGCTGGCATACTTATGTTTTGCTGGCATACTTAGCCCTGAAGAAGCTAAGTTTTTTGGGGGAACATTGGTTTATTGTGTAAACTTCCAAAATTCAAGAGGATTTCCTTCATACTAAAGACCATGGGCTCTCGAACCGGGTTTCTAGGAACCCGGCAACTCCTCAGAGTGTGTTCGAGTGGTTCAGAGGGCGACGTGCGTAAACAGCAGCTTGCTCCGTGGTTGAACTCGCAGATGCTGCCTCCTTCCACGGTGATCAAGGAGGCCTACTCGAACGGCCAAGACGACGAGCAGAAGTTCATCCAGAACCTGAGCCTGTTCCTGTGCACCTTCCTCAAGGAGCACGGGGCTCTAGTGGAGAAGCGGACGGACCTGCGCGAGATCTTGCAGGCCGTGAGTGGGACACGCCAGCTGCCGTTGCCGCCGAACTTGCGTCTTACCAGGGACTCGACGTTACCAGATCGGCTTGGTTGGCAAATATCCTAGACATGATGGTTTCCCCCCCTCCCGAATGTTCGTCGCTGACCGATCGAAGCGGCATCTACGTTGCACACTGTTGCGTTTTGGGCAACTGAGGTCCAGAGAGCAGCCATAGTGTGCGACAAAGGTGACGCTTTCATCAACCAGTGGCAAACATTTGGGGGGGGGGAGGAAAAGGTGCAACTCCTGCGAACGAGCGTCTATGGGAGATGTGTAGCCGACAGTATCTATAGTCGTCGACCGATTGTTTGGACGCCGATAATTCTGACTTGTTGGACATTTCGGACCTAAAGGAGGAGCCGTGACCTACCCGATAGCAGTAGCGCGTATTCACGATCAATGTTTCGAACAGCTTGGAATCCGAAAGTTAGATTTTTTGGACAGAATCTTCGCAGGCGATTAACGGGGTACACCACCGGAAAGCCGCCATTTTAGATTCTATGTTGGCTGCACATGGATTGGCTTAGTTTGGCAGCGCTACTTGACTACCGCTAAGCCCTATTGCTAGGCGATGCTATGCTACGGCTTTTTTGTCCTCCAGTTGCGCGTCATTATCGTCATCCTTGTTACCATTTTGCTCTGTTCATTCGCCATTCTGCAGTCGTGGACTCCTGTCTCTCATCTCGTCTCAATGATTTGTGTTTTCGTACTACGCTGGCTCGGACGTCAAGGCCCCATCTGTTCTTCCGCCGCAGCGAAGTGTCGCTAACAAGCGCGTAAAGTACTCGACCATAACGCTAGAAAGAAGGCAACGATTCTGAAGCTGATAGAGAAAGTGGTCGAACGCATGTGGAGGCATAACCTGAAGGAAGGCACTATTGACAGCTTTTTTAAGCCCGCTCGGACGTAATGATAGCAAGTTTTTTGATCTGCCGATTTTTCGGACTGCTGTATTTTTCGGACCTTTTTTTTTGCTCCTTGCAAAGTCTGAAAAATCGGTCGGCGACTGTGTATAGCCCAGGGGTGGCCAAGCTGCGGCTCGCGAGCCGCATGCGGCTCTTTGTGTGTTAAAGTGTGGCCACCCCTGGTATAGCCTCTTCTGTTACGAATGTGAGCAAAGCTGGTGCGACAAGCACGAGCAAGTCGTCTCGAGTGACACTTCACGAGCACGCGTGCAATTGCCAACTCCCTATATATTAATCTCGGCTCTTTTTGGTGTCGTACCATTCAGCCACCGACCGCCTATGGTGTGCGGCATTCTGAAAACGCGCGTCTCGCGCCTTTTTGCCTCGTCCCTCTGACCCCCGGACAGGCCCTGCACTACCTGCTGCTCATCTCGGAGGTGGAGGAGGTGGAGATCTTCAAGATCTGCCTGGAGTACTGGAATGCCCTAGCCTCGGACCTGTACCGGGAGATCCCGTACGGGCTGGGCACGGCGGCCCCGCTCTACGTGGGCAGCGGGCCCTGCACCCCGGGGGGACGAGCCGCCAGCTCCCCGCAGTCCGCCAGGCGCCTGCTCTACGGGCCCGTGCTCACCAAGGTGGGTTGGTCGTGAAGCCCGGTTTGGACGGTTGCGGGGGCTGCGTTCGGGGAGACCGAAACGACGGCGACGAAAAAGTTGCCGGGACGGCCGGTTCCCGTACGGAACGTGGTGAACAGTGCGAGAGGTAGCTTTGTCAAGCGGTTGCGAGTCGCTGCCACCCCGGCGTCCTGGTCGTTGCTGTTGTTTTGGTCGCCGCGAATGCGACCGTAGCGAAAGGCTCGAACCGGCGTCAGACGTGCCTCCCCCTTTCTTTTGCATTCTCAGAAGTTGTTGTTTTTATGTGTGCGGTGTGTACCCCTATAGACATTTTCTTCCATTTGGAAAAGTAACGTTGGGGCCCGCTAAGTCGCCAAGTTTGAGAGAGGTTTGGAGCATGGGAGAAGCGTGGTGGTGCACCAAAGTTACCGCTCGTGCAATGGGTGCGAGGCTGGTGGTTCAAAAACACGTGCGATACATCCCCATTTATTTGCATGCCAGACTTGGGCCCCTTTCACAAGTGGCGGCCTTGGCACACAACCGTGCTCCCCACATGTTCCGAATGGTTTTTTTTTTTTTAATTTACTTATTTAGTAGTTTATGATGCAATTATTTTAATCTTTCGTTAATTAAAATATCTTACTTGTCATGGCAATTAGGCCCTCATATTATGTTCTCCTGGCCCTATAACTTGCCTGCACAGACTGCTTTGTTGTAAGTTGCTCAGCTTTCCCAAAACTCTTTAAAGCCTAAGAAACGAAAACTAAGGCCCCTGTATACGGAAAGGTAGCGCCATTCTTTGATCCTCCGACACACCCTCACCCTCTCGAAGAATCCTTCTCCTCCTCTGGGAAGTTCTCCCGCCCGCCTTCTTTGATTGGCCGAGCCTGGCCGAGCCCGTGAGGTTTCGGTTCGCCACTTCCGTCCGCCATAATTTGTGGCCCACCGCTTCGCCTCCACCGGCTGCATACTACGTTGCCGGCCGCTCGCCGGAGCTTGTATTTTTGTGTCGGCAGGGTGTATGTCGAATGTTTTGCTTTTAGAAACGACATAAAGCTGCCGCCATGACGTACTGCTGTGCGGTAGGTTGTTCGAATCGTCCAGAAGGAAAGAAGCTCTTCCGAATCCCCCTTGGGGTGCGGGACAAAAAGCGAAGGAAGGTTTGGATGTTGCGAATCAAACGAAAGTATTTCACGTGCTCGCCCTCAACCAGACTGTGCGAGGTAAGATATGGCTCAGGAGTGACCTCTTATTATCCTATCTCGTAACTATCAAGCGTTAAAGTCAAAATGGCAGTGACTAAAGAGCGACCGTGAAGACGCGAGGTAGCTTGCGATCATTGCGGCGCGAGTGCTCGACCCGCGCGGAGACAAGATTGTTCCTACGTTGTAAACAACCAACTGGCCTTATTAAACCGGCCCAATTCCAAGCTTTGCTGGGCCTCAATTCCAAGTTGCGATCTTGTGCTGTGCCCGCGTTCTTCGCTGACTTGTCAACATAAACATGATCGTAGTACAAGGTGTTCAAATTAAAGTGTGAGGCACCGTGGGGGCATGATTCGAGTTACCACGAGTGAACGGCTTGTCCTGGCACTCATGGTGTCTCACGCGTTCATTACCGAGACTTCCTGAACGGACAATCTAGGGTAATGATGAAATCTGTGCGTGTGTCAGGAGGGGTCTATTTCTAAGTTGTCTGAAAATGCATACGCGCTGAATAATAAAAATTACCCGGTCGCAAGAAAGCTGGTCTCGTAAAACGATACAATGTTTTGTCTGGTTGCATTTATAAGAGTGTTGTTTCAACTATTAATTTAGGAGTCATTGAGCCAATTAGAACGGGCCTTCGGCCCGTGGTGGGCATCAACCCTCCCAGATCAAAATAAAAATTGTCACCCTTGTGAAACAGCAGTGCGTTCAAAGCGAGCAAATCGCCACGTTCATCAATTTCACGGGCACATGTAAAACGTACCAACATCGGACTAAACGAACCAAGCCACTTTGTTGCAAGCATACAGAGTTCTAGAACGGACTTGGATCGAACTTATGGAATTTTAATGCTCGCCCTGCGTTACTAAATCACTTGCGAGCGCCCACAAAACGCTTATTAACGTTTAGCCTCATCACTTTGGCGTGTGAAGGCAGAAACAAAAAGGAACAGTCTGTTTCGGAAACGAGCAATACGGCAACTCGCTTCAATAACAGAAACAAGTGTTATTTCGAGCTAAACGATTTGACGACGGCATGTTGAAAAGGCAGTGGAATTAGGACGATCTGTTTCACAGTCCAGTTCAATATGTAGAATGTTTTTAAAGAGGAATATTGCAACGGACCTCGAGCCGAATGATCCAAGCAGACGAGTCTTCGGCTCAGCCGAAGTCTCGGCAAAGCTCGCGTCCCTGCTCCAAACGTGAATCAATGAATGGACATACCTACTTTCAAACATGTCGGGGACATCAGTAACTAATATTCCAACAAAAACACGAAAGCTGCGAGCCGAAATTGCGCGGAAAATACCGATATAGGAAGGATTTGCCAGCAGACTCCTGCAGCGGCGCTCACCGGTGGGACACCGTTGGCGGCGCTAGCGTCGGAATGGGAGAGGGAGTGAGTCGCGGAGAGGAGGAAAGAGCGGTGGAAAGAGGAAATGGCGCTACCTTTCCGAGTATACAGGGGCCTTAACGAAAACGCCCCGAGAAAACAGCCCTAGCTTTTCTTTCTGGCTTCGGAGTGGCGTCGACGGACGTCTCCGTTTTTCGGGTTCACCACATGCTTTTTCGTCTCTCCCTCTGCAGCTCCGCTACATCATGATTGGGCGCATGGCGAAGCCGGAGGAGGTGATAGTGGTGGAGAACGAGCAGGGCGAGGTAGTGCGAGAGTTCATGAAGGACACGGACGCTATCCAGCTGTACAAGAACATGCGGGAGACGCTGGGTGAGTACAATTCCCCGCTTTTGATTTGGCATCGTTTTTTGACATGTGAACTCCGGAGGGAGACTTCAGTTTTGCAATGTTTGCCATTTAGGGTGCCATGTTTAAAACTAGGTGAACTTTATGCGGCAGAAACGGTATACTCCTTCTTTTGCTTGCCTGGATTGGCTTTTTATGAATGGCTTGATGTTGTTTTGTCTGCAGTATACTTGACACACTTGGACTACATGGACACTGAGCGCATAATGACGGAGAAGCTGCACTACCAGGTGAACGGCACAGAGTGGTCCTGGAAGAACCTCAACACGGTGAGTCAAGGCTTCTGGTCTCCTCTCATGAGGCGTGTCTCGTTAAAATCTCGCTTGTGACACGTAGGAGTTGCTATAATCATTTATTTGAAGGGTGGTCGTGTAATCCGTAACATCACCAGTCGGGCCCTGGCCGTAATTTAGTCATACGCCACCACTTGCATGTTTTGGTTATGTCACTTGTGACCAGTCATGTGGCCTGTTTGCATCACATGTGGCCAGCAACCTGTTCATGTAACACGTCTCCTTGTCATGCCGGATGGGACCAGCCGTGTGCCCCGCCATGTAACTCACATCTTTGTCATGTCGGATCTGAAAAGTCGCGTGACCTGGTCGTATATTGTGCGATCACTCGGCCAATGTGTCTCGTTTATGTTGAATGCAACCAGTCAAATGACCTGCTATGTCGCATGTCCCAATTATGTTATTCGTGGCAAACATGACCCGGTCACGTGTGACCATTCATGCGTCCTGGTCACATCGTACGTCCCGATCATCTGGTCCCCATCACACATGACCTGGTTATGTGAGACAGGACCGGTCGAGCGTTGCGTCGCACCTGAGCAGACGCATGACCCGGTTGTTATTGGCCCTTGTGCAGCTGTGCTGGGCGATCGGCTCGATCAGCGGGGCCATGCACGAGGAGGACGAGAAGCGCTTCCTGGTGACGGTCATCAAGGACCTGCTGGGGCTGTGCGAGCAGAAGAGGGGCAAAGACAACAAGGCCATCATTGCCTCCAACATCATGTACGTCGTGGGCCAGTACCCACGCTTCCTCCGGGCCCACTGGAAGTTCCTCAAGACCGTCGTCAACAAGCTCTTCGAGTTCATGCACGGTGAGTCGGCTTTTTCTGGGGATGCTCTTTTACAGGGGGGGGGTCTTTGACATATCAAGCGTTTACAGTCTGTGGCAGAGTCCAGAGGTTGCTCCTCCCATCCCTTTCTACTTTAGCAGAGCAAACGCAGGAGAGGAGGCGACCTTCTTTCTAGCGTTCGCTCTGCTAAAGTGGAAAAAGGTGGGAGGAGCTTCCATTTTACTCTTAACGTGTCACGAGCAGGTAAGTCCGGGGGGGGGGGTTTCTTGTCAAGGGAGGTGAGCAGGGGGTAGTCCAAATTAGAAAGCCAACTTAGCAAAAAAAAAACTTCTCTATATTTTGAGGTTGTTTAAAGTCTTCGTGCCCGAATATAAGCTGATTGTAACTTTACTGGCCTGCCTGTGATAGTAGCATAGGCACCCAAGGTACTATATTGATATTGTAAAAACGCTAATGTAAAAAATATGGGAGGAAGAAAAAAATTGCTTTGCTGTGGAGGGGGTCTGCTCTTTAGTGAAAAGATGTCTATGATTGAGGTTGTAGACCTCTAGATTGAGTCAAACTTTTATTTTAAGGGAAGACTCTGGTCTCTGTCATTTTTCTGTCATTTCTGATTTATTTATATCAAATGTTCACACCTACTTTTATGTTCTTAAGAGGTATTAAACCCTGAAAAAAGTATTCGGGTCCAAGTTCTAGATCCAAAGGTTCCGTGGGCAAAACTTTCTGTTGTGGTGAAAAAAAATTAATTCTGAGAAAACAGGAAAAGCTTTTCAAAACATGCTTATAAACCAGAGTCTAAAAAGAAATAATTATTTGATTGAAACCAGAATAATTTGTTTTTAATCCTAGTTATAAAATAGTGCTTGTTAATCACCACCTAGATATATCTTTAAACATGACAGGTTGATTGATTGATCAATCCTTCAGATTTTCTGAAAACAATGTGGAAGAAAGAATTACCGCAAATTTAAAGTACAGTTTAAGTAACATCTTTTTATTGTCTTAACCCCTCCATAGTAGAACAAAAACAGCTTAATATTTTTCAGTTCCGACTTGCTCAGAAGACCACTGCTTTGTGCTCGCGTTTAGCCTGATTTATATTTTTCTTGCTCTATGATTCTTGGATTTAAATAAAATCAAATGCACATAGAAAGCATCAAATAAGAGACAAACGGTAAATAAAAAAAAGAATGTGGGGATTATTTTTGTGAAAAATGTTTGATCTAATCATCATGTAAAACCAGTCTGATTTATATCACAATCTAAATCACGATTTTAAGTTCTCTTGATTTTTTTTTTTCGCAGTGTCTAGCGTTACGTCCGGCGGAACCCGAAATAAAAATTAAAGTTACGTCCGACGTAACTTTACATAAAGATTCGATTTACGTCCGACGTAACCCAATATGTAAATTAAAGTTACGTCCACGGAACTCCAAATAAAAAATAAAGTTACCCCCACCCGCTGCCCGTTTCGACCTGGATGAGTTTCGTACCAGCGTAGACCGTGGTACCGGCACGCGTTCGTGTAATTACTACTGCGTGGTGCAGGTTAAAGACTTAACTGGTTAGCGGTTGTACTGCACTGGCTAACTTTCTTAACTACAGCTAAGAGATAAGTCACCCGCAGCAGTCTCAGGCTCGCAGCGCGCGCTGCGGTTTCCGTTTTGCTGATGTTTTCTTTTTCTTTTGCGTGTCGCGTCTAGGAAGAAGTAGAATCATATCTAAAAACAAATCGGAAAAAAATCATCTTAAAGGAGGAAAAAATCGCAGAAAGGAGAGGAAAAAAAGCGTATGTAACGGGTATCGAACCCGCCTGGCCTACGGAGCCTCCACATACGAGGAACACACTCCAACCCCCTCAACAAGCCTGGAGGTACGAATAGAGTCGCGATTTCGACCAATTTATCAACGCTGCATCGGACGGACGTAATACAGAAATAGTTATATATATTTTTATATTGACGTCGTGTTTCGGCCACAGAACGTAACATTCAATAAGGTTCCGTAGGTTACACAGGCCGTAAGTTATTTCCGTCGGACGTAACTCGAAGCCTTAGGGTAAAGTTACGTCGGACGTAACTTTAGTTTTTATTTGGAGTTCCGTCGGACGTAACTCAAAACATTGACGTAAAGTTACGTCGGACGTAACTTTAATTTTTATTTTGGGTTCCGTCGGACGTAACGCTAGACACTGCGTTTTCTTTTTCTACCCTGGATATAAAACTTTAACTCTATGTTACTATATAAATGTGTTCTTTCTAAGTGTAGTACTTACAATACATGTTGTTTGTGGACTTATAACAAGTCAAGAAAAAAAACATGTTCAAAAATAACTTTCTTTTGTCATTTTTGTGCTTTAAGACTGGAGTCTCCCCTCAACTGGGGCGATGCAACGATTATCGAACTTTGGCTAATTAACTGCGGTGATTAATTGATGTCACATATAAAACAAAAAACAAAAAAAAAAAACATTTTTTTTTTTTTTTAACGAAACAAATGGAAGGTCAAAGTGCCTCTCAACTCTCACGTTGTCTTTGGAGCAATGTCCCTGGGGGACCACGTGGCTTCCCGCTGGGTTCTGTCTTCAGAGCCTTCAGCTGCTCCCTCCGCAAATGTCAGCTGTTTAAGGATTAGCATCGCCGAAGGTTGTGGCGAGCGATCGAAACAAAAGACGATTTGCCACGGGGTTGACAGTGAAGGGGGCAGCAGAGGGGGGCAGGCTTTCGTTTTTTTTCTGCTTGTGCTGTAGTGACGCACTACTATGGTTCCCGTAACCGCCACATGCGGCTTCAGATCGGCAAATAGTTCATTTTTTTTTTTCTTTTTTGCAGTTACGCAGCAAAATGCCAATTTTTCGGGGGAAGGAGGCACATTTTTTTCACCTTTGTGCCTAGATAAACAATATAAAAAAAAGTCAAGCTGCAAATTCTTTCAGACTTAAAATTGTTGTGATGCCCCTTTAAATTGTCTCTACTATACAGAAGTTCTTTGATGAATTTGCGCAGGGACGGCAATTTTCATTTTTGTAAATGTTCCCTATCGGCTATGGATTGTACAGTTGTCGGCCTGCAACCATTTATGTCAAACAACGCTCTAGTGAACCGCCACAGCTGTTGTGTTTGATGATTATAGCTGTCTTCAAAAGTTTTTAACCTTGGTTGCATGGATGTTTACATAGTGTCAAGTTAATTTGCCACGAAACAAGGTGACCTTCATTCGTGCAGCGTAGGAGCAATTTCACTAGTAGAGTATGACTGCTGACAATCTGGATCACGCAGTGGCAGTCATACAAATGCACATCGGTGCAATTCCCCGATGTGCATTTGTCACATGGTGTGACTGTCACATGGTGTGACTGACAGTGTAATCTCTTGGGTGTTTCCATGCAAAAGGATGTGCTTGCCTGTTGTACGAAGCACACCCTTGGAAGGTTTTTGACTTTGGCATATAAAGTAGGCACAACAGAGCATTTTCTTTTTGTCTCACTAAGATAGTTTGGTGAGCTGTCTAGAACTTTTGAAAATTGATCTTGTCAATGGCCCCTTTTTGATGCTTTCAGCATATGAGCCATAGGTGGTGCCAGTTCTTCAGGCTTGCCTATTGTAAGGCTTTGAGAGCTGTTATGGGAGTTGAATGTAGTTCTGTTTCTTCACTTTCACAATCTGCTTGACGAGTTTTTGCGTGTCTTTATAGCTGCATCTGCTGCAGCTGGCTTCCGCAGACATGATACTTGTTGAAAACAAAAAAACCTTGGAGTTAGTAGATGGCTAGAACTGACTGGTTTGACTGGAAGGATATGGTCCAACTAAGAGTTCTGATATTTAAACGGCTCAAAGGTAAGTATCTAGCATAGCCTGTGGACATTTTTACTCTGCTGCTAAGCTTGGTCCTTTTCCCAATCATCTTAATTGTCACTCGTGCGGTGATTACATTTTGTGTGATTCTACGAGCCACTTTCGTCACTCAGGTTTAGCAGAAGGCTGCGAGGGGTTTCAATTAACACTCCAAGATGCGAGATCTGCGCAGAACTTTATGCTTCACTGTGATACTTTAATGTGGCTTTTCTTCTCCGAGTTGTGTGGATGTCGTGAGCGTTTGGAGTGCTTCATCCTGCGCTGCGTGGTATGTGTGTGAGTGGCGTGACAGATGGACAGAACTCTCGCCTTTCCGAGTGGTGATAACGTTCTAGAAGTGATCATTTGCCTGCGGACAATGTGCGCAAGAATGTGAACTGCGTGACTGTGACTCTGCGGGGCGTGAGTGGTGTGTGAGTGCGGACCTGCGTGATTGGACTTTTCGAGAGGTGATGGCTCTTCGCGTCGTATTATTTAAAAAATATTGGGAACGCTTGGTCTAGGACTGCGGTTTCTGTGTTTGCGGCTTCCTTTGCATGGCGCCTCTGCTGTGAAAGTGTGGTTGAAAGATGTGTGTGTTTGTTTGACTGGATTTAAGTGAATAAACGTTTAAACTTGTTTGGCTGGTGTCTGCGTGGTGACTTGTACGATTCGTGTGAGTCATTGCTGAATGCTGCTTTTGGGTCCCTCTAGGTGTCTTTGTGAAAATGCATCACTATTGGTGGTGGGCTCAATAGTATGATGTTAAAATAACGTAAGCAGTTTTCTTTATTCTGCCTTAGATGCCATTATATGGAGAAAACATTGTTGAAAATTTCTCTTGTACTTTTACGAAAAATATGCAAGGTACTATGGTCCGATGCAACTCAGGAAGGTAGGGCGAAGGAAAGGAAGGCCGGGGAGGAGGAAGCAAGCAGAACGCTGGAGAGAGGAGGAGGTTTCCCCTTCTCCTCTCCAGCATTCTGTCTGCTTCCCCCTCCCCGGCCTTCCTTTCCCTCACCCTACCTTCTTGAGTTGCATCGAACTATAGCGGTACTGCAATTATTATTTTTTTTTAGGGTGGTGGGTGATCTATATTTTTGGTTTTCACATTAAAAGTAATTTCTTGGCAAGTTCATTCTCGATGTCAGCACATGCTACAGCATTTTGTTGTTTCTTCATAATACTTTAAACCCAGCAAAAAGCTTTTAATGCTGAGTTCTGAAGCTGTCTCGCAAACCCTTGTCATTTATCATGTACACTATATCAAATTTTCATTTAATAAGTTACATTAAAATGTGGGTTTTTGTGGCATGTAAGGACATTTGTAGCATTTGTTAATATGTGAAAAGCATATTAATCTATTAAAGGGCATATTTACTTGATCTTCGGAATCATTGACCGAGTTTCAGAAAATCATCATGGAGCCTATGCGCTATGGAATTTTGGTGAAGTAGAAACAATCGCGATAAAGATATTGGTAAGGCCAAATCCTTCAGCTGACACGCTTGAGTGTATGGTATGGCTTTGGATTGGAGGAATGCTTGATAGCACCTGCTATAATACCGTAGGCCCAGCAACTGTAACCGGTAGTCGCCCATCATTTTCCTTGTAGCATGAAGTTTGTGGACTTTGACATAAAGTATGTGAATTGGTAGAATGAAGAAAAGCTGACGTTAGAGATTGGGTTTTTTAGCCATTAGCTTGGTGGTGTTCTCTACTGGACCAACCGGGAACAAGGTAACCTTATTCTGGCATGCACAAGGAGCAGCTTGTTGTTGTAAGTAGTTAAGCATAGTGTTAAAGGGGCACTAAAGTGCTTTTTGAGATCCTCGTTTATTGTCGTAACACAATCTAGGAGCTCTAAGCATTAGAAAAGTGCTCAAAGATCCCAACAATTCAGCTAGGTTCGGTAGCGCCATCTGTCGTCCTGCGCCAACGGTAAGTGTCGGGATCCTTTGTTCACTTTTTTGATACGCAAATCGGCCGTGCATGAATGTTAATTCGGGTTTGTTAAGATGCTTAGAGCTCGTAGATTGAGTTATGACCATAAAACGAGGATCTCAAAAAGCACTTTAGTGTCGCTTTAAGAGTGCTGAGGTTTATTTCTGCCCAGCTGGAGAGGGGCCCCTTTTAAGATGCAGTTCTTTTGGTGGAGGGGGATAAATCTCCATGCCTTTTAACAGGCTGGAGTTCAAGGAACACTCTTCTTCAATTTCATTCATCTTGATATAAATTAAATTATTTACATTTTCAATAAGACAGCATATAGGCACTAAGAATCGCAGCGTCCGACTATTGGGATCATCGATTTTCGCTTGTGGAGGGGTGTTGAAGCAGGATGTGGCACCTTGTTTAGCTTCTTCACCTTTTGCTTTTAATTCGTGGGTAGTATATGTCATGAGCCAGAAAGGCCTCAAACGCAACAGTAGCTGAGGCATTCTTGTTTTTTCTTTGTTTCCATCATTCTGGAGAATCTGCAAGAAATATTCAGCAGCTCACCTGCATGGTCTATTGCTGCTTCTTGTAGCTGCCATGCTCCTTTTGTTTCATGTTTACATTCTGTAACCTTAACATCAACTGCAGCAAGGGCCATAACGGCAATCTTGAGGATGTAATGGGAGTTTCCGAGAAACGACAACAGTGTTTTTCGGCCCGGGTAAATAAACTTTGCATCGCAAAAGGCAGAAACTTGGTGAGAATGTTACGCTGGCGGTTAGAGAACCAAAATTTCTCTATGACCCGACGCCCATGTAAGCCTAATATTGTTAAAAAAGAAATGACACTGGGAGCATGTAGCATCTTTTTCAGTGAAAAAAAACTTGTCAGCAAAAAAGAGGATATTGTTTTCTTTCTTGCTGACAGTTTATTTTCACTGAAATAGATACTACCGGTACCCATAGCGTAATTTCTTGTCTTCACAATATTAGGCTTAGGTGGACGTCGGCTCGAAGAGAAATTTAGTTTTTCTTAATTATCTTTTGATCCAGATGACTTCATGTTCTCAAACTTTCGTGTTCTATCCCAACTGCTGGTGTCAGATTCTTACGAAGTTTGAGCTGTCTGTGATGCTTCGTTTATTTACCCGAGCTGAAAAACGCGGTTCTCGTTTCTCTTAAACTCCCGTACTTCGTCTCCGCATTACGTGTTCAAGCTAAAACCCGTAAACAAAATTTATGCTTCGCATTTTCTTTTTCAAGTATACCGACAACCGTTGTCGTGCGAATGCAGAAGACACTTGCCACGAGCAAGCGCTGCGCCATCGTTTGCTTCTAAGGGCCACACGAGGCATGGTCCTCGTGCGTCGGTGCATTTGGCGTCGCTTGTAAGACGAGCATGGACACATCGAGGGGCTTTAGTTTAGACATCTAGCTTTTGCTGCGGGTCACCTTGGGGCATGATGCAAGATAGTCTTTAGGTGAGGATACGCAGTACAGCAAACGCCGCGACCCGATCAACCAGATAAAGTCCTATTGTCGTGCGCCCGAGTAGCCTTGGCTGACAGCGTCTCCGCTGGCCAGACAGTGCACCCAAGAGAAAAAAAACGAAAAACAAAAAAAAGTGCCTCGTTGCCATGGCACCTGGGCATGTGCCTTCCTGCTTGGCACGTCTGCTGTGACCTTGCCGGGCGCGGGCTTGAACCTTGCACCAGAAATCTCTCCACTTCAACATGTATCTTACGCTGTGCCTTAGGGAGAGATGGAATTAGTGGTCCCAATGACTGAAGCAAAGTAAGATTTTGGCAAAAGCAGCGACCTACAGGCCTCGAACTCTCTCGCTTGAGCCACGCCGCAAGCGCAGGTTTCCTGGCCTGCACAGGCGTGTGCCCTGCGTCTCGGAGAGATGACCGGGAACCCTGTTTCCGTTTTGACTCCTCCAGAGACCCACGAAGGGGTGCAGGACATGGCCTGCGACACATTCATCAAGATCGCCCAGAAATGCCGGCGGCACTTTGTGCAAGTGCAAGTGGGCGAGGCGGTGCCCTTCATCGAGGAGATCCTGGCCAACATGAGCTCGATCATCTACGACCTGCAGCCCCAGCAGGTGCACACCTTCTGCGAGGCGGTGGGCTACATGATCAGTGCCCAGGCCGACCAGGCCGTGCAGGAGCGCCTGGTCGACCGCTACATGCTGCTGCCCAACCAGGTCTGGGACGACATAATCAAGCAGGCCAGCAAGGTATGTCTTCTGGGAGGCAGGACGTTCCGTGCCTGCTCTTGCGCTTTGGGTGACAGTCGTGGGGCTGCAGGAGACCAATGCTTGATAGTGTTCTTAGTTTGGCGACTGTCCACGGGATGATCGGATATGAGGGTGGAGGATTATAGATAAGGTCTTGTCTATAGGTCTTATCTCTGATCTTAATGAGTCTAAGTTCTTATATAGCAATCTTGTCTTAAGGGTGAGGTCTTATCTCTGATTATCTTATTGAGATAAAGATCTTATCGAACAGTCTTGTCTAAGGTTGGGTCTCATCTTTGATTATCTCATAAAGTAATCTTATCTCCGCTCATATTGTTTTAATGGACCATGTCGTCTGAGATAAGATTTCTTCTTTGAAAATCTTGTCTGGAATAAAATCTTACCTTTGAAGATCTTGTCTAGGGTAAGATCTTACCTTTGAAGGCTTTGTCAAAGATAAGCTGTGGTCTTCGGAGGTTGTGTCAATGATCTTTGAAAGTTCTTGTCTAAGATGAGATCTTACATTTGACGATCTTCAGGATCTTGTCTAAGATACCTTATCTTTGAGGATCTTGTTAAGGTACCTTATCTTTTAGGACCTTGTTGTCTAAGGTAAATGTCTGAAAACCTTGTCAAAGATCTTAACTTTAAAGGTCTTGTCCTAGGATCTAATCTTAGAGGACCTTGTTTTAGATCTTACCTCTGATGAGGAATGTGAGGTGGAACCTCATCCCCAATGACTGCCAGTCTTTTTCCCAAAAGGCTTGCATGCCCCTTGGGCCCAAAGCCTCTTGGTCACGCTGTTACGGTGTGCCAGAATTGAACTCTTCCTCGTGGCGCACACGCAGAACGTGGACGTGCTGAAGGACGCAGACGCGGTGCGCCAGCTGGGCAACATCCTCAAGACGAATGTGCGAGCCTGCAAGGCCCTGGGCCACCCCTATGTGACCCAGCTGGGGCGCATCTACCTGGACATGCTCAACGTGTACAAGGTGATGAGCGAGAACATCAGTGCGGCGGTGGCCCTCAACGGGGAGGTGGTCACCAAGCAGCCCCTCATCCGCTCCATGCGCACTGTCAAGAAGGAGACCCTCAAGCTCATCTCGGGATGGGTGTCACGCTCCAACGACCCCAAGATGGTGAGCCATTCAGGTGTCCCTTTTTCTTTCTGTATTTTTCGGCACAGAATGCATCTGAATGAAAGCAGTGTTGAGCGTTGGCGCTGCATCGCTGTAGCTTTAAGGGGCCACTGAAAAAAAAAAAAATTTTTTAATTTTTAAACAGTCTTAATTGGGACACGAGTGTCAAAAAATAAATTTTATGCGAAAAACAAACTTTTTTAGGGCAGTATTGACGATGCGATTTAGTCGGTAGTCACCTCCTTTCCACATGTTTTTTCTCTCGGTATTTCGGGTGCACGGAGGCAAGGTGAGTTGGCTTGGGCATCACGTTGAGGTGGAGAGAGTGTGTGACGACCTCGTTGAAGTGGAAAGAGTGTAGACAAAGAGTCTTAAACACGCGGGCCGCATGCGGCCCGTGACTCGCTGAGCAGCGGCCCACAGGCAGCCGACAACGAGTCCCTGTTCCCATGTCTAGAACGCTAGAAATGGCATGCGCCATAGTGATTTCACCTCGTCGATTCATTTTCGCTCGAAAAGAAGCTCTGCTCTTTTCACCTATCCACAAAGTTTATACTTATCTGTGTTCCTTTGCCCTTTGTTTCGATTTACTTTTTGCTTCCCAACCTTTTTGTAATGTAAAACAATCGCAAGGCTGCAAGCACGAGCTCTTCGTTGAAGGATGCATCTCGGCTGCCCGAACTCAATCAGCAGGAGCAACTGCCAAAGATAAAGCTACAATCTCGGGATTCTCGCGATTAAAGAATATTGCCATAAAAGACAAGCATTTGTTCAGAATGTTGTAATAAAAATCGTCAGGAAAGCAAAAACTGTCAAATCAACTGATTGGTTTCAGATGCATGTTATGCTTGGTTAATTCCTGAGGGAATTGAGCAACGGAAACGACAGTGTACTTTCTCTCTTGTTCTATTAAAAATGACAGACCGTAGGCGGTACAATGTCATTTGAATTCTTGTTATCACGTCATGTTAGGACCCAAAGGTAGTCATGTAAACAAATCAAATCTAAAGACGTCACTGGAGAAACTGAGTTCACAAAAAGCACGAGCACGAGGTCTCTTCTCTTTCAAAACTTTTGAACACCCCCCCCACCTCTTACGTTGGCCCTTGACCTTTCCGGTGTGGGCTATCTGGCCCCCAAACTCATATGAGTTTGAGATCACTGATGTAGACCATTTTGTTACGTGATGAACTTTGCAGGTAGAATTTAAAATGTATCTTGCGCCGCCAATATTGCTAAACAAACACTTCTTTGCATAAAATTCATTTTTTGCCACGCGTGTCCCAACCAGACTGCTTAGAAAAAGAATGTGTTTTCTTTTCAGTGGTTCTTTAAGGGGAGGCACGGCCTAGAAATCGCAAGTTTTTCGAAAAAAAACGCGTTTTTGAAAATCGGTTTTATCATCATCTACAACTCGTAAAGAATGCTCTCACAAACTTTTATTCTCGTGCGTAAAGTGTTTACTCCGGAATAAATTATTTTCGATACGTCGGCGGCCGCGCGCGCTGGCCAGAAACGCGAGCACACCCGCGCGTTTGCCGATTTCAAAGCGCGCTAGCCGCTCGTTTGCTAGGCCTAGCGTGGCGTAAGACCCCTCGTTGGAAAGAGCAGTTCTTTCTCTTTCGTTTACGCCCCGGCTTATTGTTCAACGCTGTCCATTCAGGCGAGAGAACCTCCGCGAAAACATCCTTCGCAAAGAGCTATGAAACGCTGTACGCGCTCCTATCGGGCAGCTCGACGCATACGGAGCTCCGATTCGCTCGGACAAGCCACGTGACTAAAAAGACACTCGCTCGCGCGCGTGATCGCCTGCCGAGTTTAGTTCACGACCGGCTGTTCAGTTGTTTCGTTTTCTACCAGCGTAGCGCGCCCTTGCTTACTTTACGGTTTTCAAGTTTATTGATACGATGCTGGCAGTGAATGGCAGGAAGTCGTTTACGTTTGGTGCTCGGAAGCGTAAGCGTGGAAAACCGAGAGGCATTGAAGGAGGTCGACCTCGCAAAATCGCTGCACGGCCGTCTCGGAGTCGTCGGAACAATGCCGTCTTCAAGCCCGTCACCGTCTCCTGGCCCATCGCCTCCTGAAGATTCTGACTGCGCGGGACAATCGAGGCTTCTGTCGCCGCTTCAAACTCCTGACACCCCAAAGGAAGATGAGCTGACCGCGATTGAGCACAAGATGGAAATGCTACGACGGGATGAGTGCTCCGGAGAGCCGCTAGGCCTAGGTGACAGCCGTGACAGCGGCGAACTCAAAGGCTACCGCTTGCTCGAAGTTTCTTGTGCCAAGGCTTTGGTAGGAGCTCTGCTGTGCCCAGAGTGTGCCGGGTCTTGCCTGGAGCTAAAGGAAAGTGGCAAAGGTGCGCTCCTCGGGTTTATCGTCGAGTGCCCGTCGTGTGGAGAGGTGGCGAGCGCACCGCACTCGTCGAACATCGGCGACACTCGCCAAAATTAACTTTCCGCATGTATCGAACTAGCCGCGCATGACTGCGGCATTGGTTTCACCAAGTTGCCAAACGTCTTTTCTGTCATGAATGTACCTCCACCGATGTGCCTGAAGTCTTCCCAGAAGATAACATCAAAAGTGCACGACGCAGCTATGAAGGCCGCCAGCAAAGTGATGCAGAGCGCGGCGCAGTCCGTACATAAAGCAGAGAAGTCCGGAGACGACGAACTTCTGGACGTGTGCATTTCGTGCACACGTTCGATATCATCTAAAACGCTCCAGGACCTATGGTCCTGGAGCGTTTTAGATGATATCGATATCTAAAATATCTATCGACTATATCGATATCTAAAATATCTATCGACTATATCGATATCTAAAACGCTCCAGGACCTATGATCCTGGAGCGTTTTAGATGATATAGTAAGTACTGTTTTCAGCCGAACACTGTTTGAACTTTCAAACACATTTTTCTCAGTTTGCCATTTTGAACACTTTTCCATTTTTGAAAAACTATCATTTTAGAGTTTGAACTGTGACTTCTGAAGTGTTGTTTTTCTGGAGTGAAATTTATTGGAAAATTTAGTAAGGTACTTTGTTTTTAATAATTTTCAGTTGTTCACCAAAAAAAGGTTGATTTTAGAAAAAGTCATATGAGAGAAAAATGAAGCCACTTTTAAACTTTCCGTTTTCATGCTGAGGCTTGCTATATTAAATATTGCTACATACCTTACTTTGTTCATCACTTATTGAACATTACATATATGCAAAAAAAGTTGTAATTTTTTTTTTTTTTTGTGAATGATAGATTTTTTTCATTGGTGTTGCATCAATCTTCTTTTTTATGACAAATTTCACCGTAACTTGGCACAAAATCTTCCTTGTTGGTTAAAATTTTGCATGCCCTCCCAAGTTTGCATAACTAACATATGGTAAAAGTTTAATTGCAATCGGCAAAGTATTTCAAAAGTAGACCCCTGTAGGCCGTGCCTCCCCTTAACCCTTTCATGGTTGCAATTTTTCTCCAAAGACGCGCCCCCGTGGTCGGGTTTTTTTACTCGGTGCGATTGCAAAGAGTATACACTAGTTTATTGTCGCATAAAAAAATGTAAGACTTAAAATAAATAGTACACACACTTCAAAACATCTGCGGCGCACTCGCTGCAGGCTGAACAAAACGAAAAGGACTAAAACTTCGACGTGACGCGCCCGCTTCCGAGACAATCTAGCAGAGGGTGCGGCTATGTGTCAGACTCCGGACTCCGAACCCAGGTGGTTTCCAGTTGTGCGTCGGATATCGAGCTGTCATCCGACTCCGAGTCCGAGAAGGGTTCAAAGTCTGAACCCGAAGAGCCATCGCTCTAATCTCCGCTACGCTACATCCGGAGCAGCCGGCACGCGGGGCCATCTCGAAAGTATTACTTGCACAGAGCGTCCAGTTTCGCAATTTCAAAAAGCCGCGCCAAGACAAATACGACTTGAGTTACATGGTCGTAGTTCCCTACAAACCTACCAGATGGCAGCACCTCCCCGCGAACGCTCCCGTTCAAGCAGAGGCTTGAACGAGACTGCTCTGTGCGGTGGAGTTGCAAAGCCCTAACCACCTTTCCGCACCCTTGTCTTCCCCACTCTCCCAGGTGCTTGAAAACTTCATTCCCCCGCTGCTGGACGCAGTACTCCTCGACTACCAGCGGTGCACGGTGCCGTCCGCCCGGGAACCTGAAGTACTCTCCGCCATGTCCATGATTGTGCACCGGTTAGAGGTGAGCACTTTTTTTTTTTCTTTTCCTCCGTTTTATTTTTAACAAAGAATAAGCTCCGGGATTTCGGAGGAAAAGATGGGGTGACATCACGAAAAACTGTCAGGAAATTTTGTGGCACGTCCACCAAAGTAAGTGGTTTTATGTCGGTGGGACCCATGTCCCCGCTACATTTAGTGAACAGTGTTTACATGATGTCGTCAGCGTGGCAGTCATCTTGTGGCAGAATGACTGCATTACGACATTATGACATCGCATGACCCGAAGTCGTGTGAGGGAGGAATGCCGTGACAACACTGTACAGTCGTGTCGTGTGAAATGGTCATATGGTTGGTTGTAACGTCATAATGTGAAGTCGGGTGGCACTGTTTGTTAACCTAACAGCTCAAAACGCACTGAACATCCCCTATCCCAACCTTTTCTGTAGGACTAAGATACTCTTTGGTTAGTCCTTCGAATTCCCAGGCAACAGTGTTGCCGACAAGCGTTTTTGCTTCGTTTAGTAGGCCGTGCATGACAGCATCCATTTTCTCTTTGTTCCTCGCAGAGTTTCATCACTTGCGAGATTCCCAAGATCTTCGACGCGGTGTTTGAGTGCACGTTGAGTATGATCAACAAGGTACAGTAGACTTTTTCCGCCTCCATCCATTTCTATTTAGGTGTTCGACCACATTACTTCCCCGCTTTGTCGTGGGTCAAGTTGAGCTAATTAACATACAGTCTAAGCTAATTACGACAGACCTGGTTACGACAGACATTTGGATATAACAAACCAATTTGTGAAGTTCAGTTGGTTTTTTTCTACATACCATTGACTCAACTTCATATCTACATACAACATACTCCTCTTACAACAGACCAAAATTTTTGTCAAAATCAAGGTCTGTTATAACGAGCTTAGACTAACATAACAGTTTGTAAATCACCAAATTAAAGCTCTCAACTGCGTCTTCCCAAGTATTTAATCTATTTCGACAAAGCTCAGAGATTAGCACATTTACGATGTCACTGTTATTTCTGCAAACTGTCCAGGAGTCTAACGCCCTTTTATTCGCAGTGGCCGAGCACTTTCGGAGAAGTGCGCTCGAAACTGACAGTTTAGAAGTCGCTGTAACATGTGGCCTGTTTTCCTGATTGGTCTTCTCTGCCTGGTTTCTATTTGTGGCAGGACTTTGAGGAGTTTCCAGAACACAGAACCAACTTCTTCCTTCTTCTCCAAGCTGTTGTTACTCACTGCTTCCCCGGTGAGTTGCTTGCTTCAAGTTTCTAAAGAAGCCTTGTTTCTAGCCCCCGCTATAAGTCACTGCGGTGCGTTAATTCCGGTAGGTGGCTGCGACATCGGTGCCTAACGAAAAAATCATGCATCGTACAAAAGACGCCGTGTTTACTGCAGACATGATCACAGAACTATCTGCGGACTCGCCTAGAGCACGTTTGAAGCACCTTTGCTTCGTATGTTTGTGTGCTTCGAACAATGTCGGCAAACAATTACTGTAGGAGTACATAATGTGACATGACCATCATACAAGGAAGAACCACGCCTCGGACGGTGTCCGTAGGCCGTCTTTTGCATGATGTTTAATTTGATGGATCAGCGGTGTGACTGCAGCTTTGGCGTCCTGGTCCGCTGCCTAGCTCTGTCTCGCTGAATTTCGCTTGTTTGTGTAAGGAAAGGTGTGCGACTCCGAATGTTTCCTTCCAGCACTGCTGAATATTCCTCCTGCACAGTTCAAGCTCGTGCTCGATTCCATTATTTGGGCGTTCAAGCACACGATGCGGAATGTCGCCGACGTTGGTGAGCCGTTTTTGTCTACTATGCGGTCTCCTTGACGGTAATCTTGGAAAAAGCAAAAAAATTACCACTCCACAAAACCACTTTGTTTCATTGTGTGGGCTACAAACTAGGTATTTTCATTCTCGGGAGTTGTAAGTTTTTTTTTAATTTTTATGAAGTACATGGAGTCAAAATCACATATCCAGGCTGGTTAGGAGTATGTTTTGAGCTTTGAAAAGATTACGTTTAAATTTTATTTCGTCGCAACTCAATGTTTTGTCGGTGATTATCTTTGAATGAAGAGCTTGGATTGGAGTGATGCTTGTTTGCTTTGATACTTCTTAATTTGGAGGATGCAACAAGGTGAAGACCTCCGAAGAGTGTTTATACCACCCACATTTTTAACTGGTAGTACGTGTAATTTTTTATTTCAAATTGTTAGGGAAAAAATTAGTATGTGTGATTGGTTTTTTTAAGATGATGCCTAAGCTGTAAGGGTGCTTTTGTTTCACTTTCTGGTTTTGGTATAAAACATAGACATAGTACCTCTTGGCCATACTTTTGAGAGGGCAGAAGTGTTTGCCATTAAGTCATGATTTTTAAACCACACACCATATTACTTCGAATGTAGGAATTTCAGCTAAAATAATTGAGAAACAACAAAAATATTTAAAGGTGGGAATCTCCCCTTGAAATGGCCTTTCATTCTGGGAAACCTTTTTTCATATCGTGTTGCGTCGAACCCAGCTAACTAGTCAACTGCCATACGTCACTGACACAATGAGAACGGCAGAGAAGAGTTTCAGTTGCCCTGCCTCCAGGTTCCTACTTTCCTAAACACTTTGGGGTCTCTTGAGCTGCATGCGTGCACCCTCAGTTTGAACGCATGCTGGAGGTCGGGCGTTGGAAGGGGATACCCTGCCGTTCTCACCTCTTCGTCGGCATTGAAGACGGCTCGACAACGGGACCGCCGCGCAGTGGTTTTAACCGTGAGGCTGCGTGCCTTTGCGCGTGACCAGGCCTGCAGATCCTGTACCAGCTGCTGCAGAACATAGCGGGAGAGGAGATGGCGTCGCAGAGCTTCTACCAGACCTACTACACGGACGTCATGCAGCACCTGTTCTCCGTCGTCACGGACACCTCCCACACCGCAGGTGCGTGACCGCGCGGAATGGCGTTGCGACGGAAAGTAGCCGTGGAAGATTACGACGGAGGCGTCGCGGCCGCTTTTCAAAATTGTCACAACCTTTTCTTTGCCGTCTTTGACTCGCGGGTGAGTGGTTTGAATCAAGCCTGCGTTTGCCCACACCGGGTGTGGGCATTGCGCGTGCGCAGAACCGGAGAGGCGAAGCATCTTTCCATGCGCCGAGCCGACAGCAGCGCCACGTCACCGCAGTGGCGCGACGTCGGAGAGTGGAGTTCGTCCATAGGCCTCGGAACGCGAGGGAAAGCCACGACATAGTGCTTGCCGGCTGTTCTTGCAGTGCTGCAGATGCGGATGATGCTGCGCCATTCTTTACGAGTCGCTATTCACACGAGCCTTTTGATCTTAGTTGGCACCAGGGTTTATCCAACTCTCTCAACACTGCAACAAATGGTTGGTGGGGAGACCTGCGAGCTTTTTGTTTTTCTGGTTGAATTGTTCTCTATTTTGAAACCATTGTAAGCGAGCTTGATCTTCACCGTGTTGCGGCTCTTGGACTTGATGCTGACCGCGCACGTGCTTGTGTCCAGGGTTGTCCATGCAGGCGACCATCTTGGCGTACATGTTCAGCATAGTGGAGGCGAACCGGGTGACGGTGCCGCTCAACCCAGCTTTGCAGCAGGCCAACGGACTGGCCAACCTGGCCTACGTCCAGGACTTTGTGGCAAACCTGCTCAAGACCGCCTTCTCTCACCTCTCGGAGTCAGTACCATTACAGTCAACTCAGCAGTACTGCACTGTACTAGTTTGTTTCACTTTATGTGTAGTGTATGCGAAGCGTGTAGCCCTGAACGATGCTTGCATGCACGGTTGCGCGTGCTGGTTACGGACGCTGAAAGCCCGGTGCTCTCTCTTGTGGCTTCTGCCGAGCTCGCACTTATTGAAACTGAGTATCGCTCTTGCGTATGGTTGCACCTGCCACCATATTCGTTGTGGTGTTCTTGTAGTGCTTTATTGCTGCCTAACCATTGCTGCGACTGTTCATGGCGGTAAAGTGCCAATAGTGCCATTAAACGCTGCAGTTGGAAATTTGGCCTACTGGTGAAGTTATGAATTGTAACCTTGAGTGTGTATTGGTTGGTTTGGCATCGGCACCCAAATCCGGACGTTTATTTTTATATCAAAATTTTGGAATTGACGAGGCCCAAAAACTGACTTCGAATTTCGGAGAATGGGGAATCTGAAAAAATGAACTCCGATAAACCAGTCTTGGGTAGTAATGAGTTGCTAGTAACACTTTACCGTAACTTTGTTACTTTTTGGTAACTTGTAGCTGTAATGAGTTACTTTTAAAAAATGTAACTTTTAACTGTAGTTCAATTAACTTTTTCTAAGGTAACGATAAAAGTAACGACATTACCTTTGTCGTTACTTTCCAGTTTTTTTTTTATGAATAATATATCATTGACCGAATACAATTTAGCTATTCCTTGCGCTTTCCAAATTCTCTGTTCCAACATTTTGAGTGTCAAGTTGGCCTTGCACAAACTTGTGATTACATTCTTTCTCGCGATTCACGACCCGAATATAGCCACGTGTAGATTTGATGAAAAAAAATTGAGTTATGTTTACGCACGTGCTTGTACTTCGCGACTGAACTCTTACATCTTAGTATCTTGAAGCACTATCTATGTTGCAGTTTTTCTTTTTTCTGCGCAAACGCTTTTAATCGGGTGAATCAACTGTGAAACAACAATGCACGCGGAGGGCACTGCGCATGTTTCATATTTTGATTAACATTTCTTCTCAGTCTGAAAAAAAAGACAACTTTTATTGCCGGGCTTGACTGATGAGGCATTGTTTCGCGGACCCCTAAAATGCTTTTGCGGACCCCAAAGGATCTGCGGACTCCCATTTGAGAACCACTGCACTACGGGAAAGGCAGGTTGCTGGTGGTAGGCATCAATACACAAACAAACAGCTGTTCTGTTGCAGGTGTTATATTAGAGGGGCAATTTTAAGTTCTTAGGACAATGTATCGAAGATTCAATCTGGTACTAACCTTACACAACCTTGTATTTTGTTGCAGCGCACAAGTGAAGATCACAGTCCAGGGTTTCTTCAACTTGAATCAGGACATCCAGGCATTCAAGGAGCATTTGCGGGACTTCCTAGTTCAGATCAGGGTCAGTATGACAGTACTACACCACCGTATTACCATACTTATTCGAATATAAGTCTAGCTTCATTTTTTTCGGAAATGTTGTCAAAAATTAAGGGTCGAGCTATAATCGCGATTAAAGAATTTCGACCTACATTCGTTACCAAATTCTGTGACCCTCCCGAGGGCATTTTGAGTGTTAAGTTGATCTCTCCTCTGTTCTTAAAAAAGAAAAGGTTGACCTATATTCAGACTTTAAGAACAGAGGTACCGTATTCACTATGTACCGTATTTACTGTAGATACGGTACCTAGTTTCCAAAATTGATAAATTTGTATAAATCGATCCTGGCTAAATGCGTGACTCCTGTGCTTCGAAGTGAGCCTTGGTTAGAGCTCTCTTTTTTCCCTTGCTAATGCAGGCTTATGAAACGTCCCAATATCTGCAACTTTACACTTCCTTTCAATTTCAAACACTGGTGCTTATGCTATCATTAGTCCTAAAGGGCAGCTCCGCTCTATGCTAGAAATTTTGGGATGATGTTTGATTTCATAATGCGAAGTACTAATGAACGGCCCCGTGTCATATCTCGCAAAACGTCTGGTGTTTTGAATGGGCAACATTGGTCTTTCATTGTCATAACCATACATGCCCAACCATGTGGTGCAGTCACATAATCTTTCACACGATGGAGATATGGGTGTAATGGCCACCCGTTAGCTTTGACTTTGTAGCTCACTACTGACTGCTATTGATTACGGCGAACACAACCAGCTTGAGTTTGCAGATTTCGGCCACTTGGTGCATGTGAAACTTTACCGGCTCTTTATTTAAAACATTTTGACGTATTTAGATCCCAATATTAGGGGCGAAGCTCCATAGGGTCTAGCCTTGTCCGTACGTCCGTCCGGTGTCCGTGCTCACAAAAAAAGAAAAAATGTTTGCGCAGTCGACAGTATTCGAACCTGTGCGGGGAGACCCCAATGGATTTCTAGTCCATCGCCTTAACCACTCGGCCACGACTGCGGGACGACTAGGGGGCTCTGAGATGTGGTAGTAACTCAAGAGCTGGGGATGTCATGGATGAAGCGTTGCATGTAGCCGCTCAACGTCTATACAGGAGAGGGCGCTGCAGTCAAATGCGTATATAATCGCGTTAAACTTTGCATGCATGGCTCTGCATTTCACCGACCATAAAGCAGTAATAATGAAGTCGAAACACAACCCGGAACTCAGCACTACCTATGAGCAATAAAAAAAATTCAGCACCATCAGCACTACCTATGAACAATAAAATCAGTATCATCAGCACCACCAGAGCTTCGCCCCAATCAACATCATTCACCACGTGTAGAAGCGGTCATTTTGTTGATAAGCAGTCTCGTTAGATGACACTGAGGAGAACGGCACTGTGTTTTCAATAACAGAATTGAAACGGAGTTGTCCTTTGAGATTTGGGGGGGCTACTTTTGAGGCAGTCTTGACCGGTGCAATTCACGCGAACGCAGGAATACACGGGCGAGGACGACAGCGACCTGTTCCTCGAAGAGCGGGAGGTGGCGCTGCGGCAAGCAGAAGAAGAGAAGCGCAAGATCAGGATGCTCGTTCCAGGAATCCTCAATCCCCACGAGATCCCCGAAGAGATGCAGGACTGAGCCGGTCTTTCGCTTCCTTAGTGCAGGCGTGTTCGTGCGACTGCCCCTAGAGCCTCTTCTCTCCCCCATGCCCCCACCCCCTTTCCCCCTCGTGGAAGTGGTTATACCTGCTTTTGCTTCCCATCTCCCCCGCCCCTCTCTCTTCGAGTCATTTCTTTTTTTTTTTTTTTGTCGTCGCATAAGTTATATTTGCGTTGCTGTATATTTACCATACCACCCCTTCCCCCCACCCCCCTTCACGTCCTCCTCCTTCGACTCTGATCGAAAACACGCTTTTGCGAGAAATGAAATTTTTGGACGGCGTTTCTTCATTTTGGCTGTTTACCACCTCTGTTGCGTCGTCGACGGTTGTCTGCCCCGGCTTTTGGTCGCCTCTCCCGGTCGCCGGTTCCGAAGACGCGGAGTCATCTCATGTCATGTCGGCTAGATTGGATCCGTGCCGAGATTATCGAAGTCGGATTTCGAAACGGTCTTGACGCCGAGGGTTTGGGATTGGCTGCTCCAGACAATTTCGATGTAACTCGACACGAGTCAAATCCTCAAGAATCAGTTCGGAGGTTATCTCGGTTTCCTTTTCACATTTGACAGCTTAATCTCGGTCGAGGCAAATGTGTCTAACCTCGGCACAACGGCGGTTTGACCTTGTGCCCGCATCAACCTAAATCGACGGCCGGTTTGTTCCAATTTCAAGACGGCGTACCAAATGCTAGCTCGACGTTGGTCTGAAACTGCTTCCACGTCGGTCGGCCCAACGTCCATTCTCGTTCCAGTGTTGGGTTCACATAATCTTCCGAAGGTTAAAAATTTCCTCGCCGGAGGAGCAGCGGGGATTCCCCGCTCCGCCAAAAACGTCCCGTTGGTGCTGGGAAAAGGAACGACACTCTTCGTCGGTCTGGCTGCAGTGTGGCTGTGCGATTGTGCGTGCCTGTGTGCGTGTGTGCGTGCGTGCCTGGCGAGCGAACGCCTCCGACAGAGGACTTCTCGTCGCGGGGCGTCTGTCATCGCAAACACAGAGTACTCCGCCCGACCACGGGCGGACGGCGCGTGGCTTTCAAGATGCGAACTGAGAAGACGACGACAACTGCGACCCTGCGGCCGACACCTGTGGCGGAACACAGAGGAAGAACGTAAGGAGAGACACGTTCCACGACCCACGACATCGATTTTCCTCTTTCGTTTTCACTCGTCGTCGAGCGCCGACGTCGAAACTCTTGCGTTTCTATATTTATTAACTCGCTTCCGTTGTAGTTTATTTGAGTTTCCGACGGTACGAGACTCCGACGAACGCCGTCTTTGCCGTCAGAGTCCTACGGTTGTGCCGTTCCGATTTTCTTTATTTTTCGGGCTTGCGGGAAGACCGGAAGCAGCGACAAGCGCAGCGGGAGGTAGCGCGCCCCTTCTAGACCGTCGGAGCACGCAACATCCACCGGACGGATGGAAAGATGACTCTGCAGTTCTTCGGTCCAGCGACGCGGCGGAAGACGGAAGCACGTGCGGCGCGTGAAGAAGCTACCCACTATGTGAAGCATCCGGGAGAATGTGGCGTGAGTGTTGTGTGTGCGTGAGAAAAAGGAAAAAAAAAGATGGTGGCATTGGGCGGATTTTGTGCACATGCCAAGCGTGTATGTCTGTGCATCTTTTCTCTCTTATGTGTTGCGTATGGAACCTCAAGGGGGAAAAAAGAAAAACTGCTGGTGTGCGATGTGCGTTTAAAAAATTTCGGTGTGTGGTTGGTTGGTGTGCATCCGTGCCTGATTGGAAACAGTTATGCGAGATTAGATGTGTGCATTTTTTTTTTTTTGTCGTGTTGGAGGATGTTTTTTTTTTTTTTTCTTGGCTGTTTAGTGTATTGGAGAAGAGCAAAAAAAAAAAAAAACTGACGTTTTTGCTGGAATAAATGAGTGTTTTTACATAGCTGGCATTCTTGAAGTGATGTGCCTCGATTCTTTATGTGGCTGACCTGTGGTCAGGTAATTTGTTGATCCAAATCATTTTGTGCTCACATAGTGTAGTCGTGCCTCATATATCTGATGCAGTTTTTTTTAGAGACTGTCTGGATACCAAGACGGGCTACAAGAGCTTGACGAAAAAAATCCCTAGAGAAGGGGAACAAGAGGGACAAAGGTCCCTCTTGTTCCCCTTCTCCAGGAATTGATCTTGTCATTCTTGTCCAGCTCGCTTGCACCTTTGCATTTAATTGCATTATAAATAGGGCTCCGTGCTCTCGGATAAATCCGAAAAACACCCGCTGGTAAAATTCTTGTCAATTCGAATTTATCCTATAAACTCTGAATTGTTATGTGCTCATGCCACCCCCCCCCCCCCCCAAAAAAAAAAAAAGCTTTTTTTTTCTTTTTTTTTTTTTTTTACAATTTGAGCAGCGCAGGATTAATGGTCCTGGAAAATGACACCATAATTATCTTTCAAGCCTCGGACCATTGTCAAAAGGGGGTCTTACGGCTTGTCTCCTCAAGGTTGGTTTAGGGAAACGGGTCATCATACCATTCGTGTCACGACAAAAGCCACTCTATTGGTTTCCAGTTTGGGCCATGGGATTTGGGATTTAGAGAAAGGAGAGGGAATGTTTCTGGGGGTAACAGTGAAAGCTATGGACCATAGAGATTGTATAAAATAGGGAAGAGGGGCAGTTGAAACTTCTCTATTACATCCTTATTACATCCTTTGACAGGCGGTTCATTATGGTGTCGGAATACTACCCAATTCATATTTTGCTACAGAGTCACGTATTTTTTAAATAAAGCCAAAAAACGCAACTGCTCGAAACCGAAACTCCCGCACCACACGGGGAAGTGGAGAGGATAGTGAGACTGGCAGAAGTCACGTGGCTTTGAAAAGTCACGTGACCGTGCGGTTTTTTTTTTTTTTATTATTCTCCGCATGTAGCAGACGAAATGCGTTCGTTCGCCATGCGATTCCTTTGCAGTTATGTTTGTCCCGCTCGCTGTTCTGTACTTCAAGATGAGTTGTTTTGTACATTTAAGTGTTGGCAATTAGTAGTGAGTGCCGTAGTGTGGTGAATTCCCGTGATCGGCTCCGAAAAGAATACTCCCAAGATGTTGCGTGAAGAGTTGCCTCATGTCCTGCATCTGAAGGCTGCATTGTGCGGCAGAGTGCTCAAGTTTCCGAAAGATCAACGGGTCGGGATCAATGTCTGGCTGCAATTCCTGTAGAACAGTTACGCGAAGCTCGGAAAGCGGACGCTACCCGATTCATATGCTCCTTGCATTTTGTGGAAAGTGACTACATTGAGTTTGCAGGTGTCAAAAATGGAATGCCATACCATTTAGTTCAGCGACGTATCGTCCACAACAATTGTTTTTTTCAGTGATAATTTTCTTTCGGTGGGCTTTCTTTCGAGAAAGACCCCGGTACGTGAAAAATCTGCCACGAAAGCAAGTTGGTGAAGAGAAGTGAGCTAAAGCAAAGAAGGGAATGTCTGCGCGCTTAACCCGCACAGCGCGCTTGTTAGTCTCGAGTTCAGTCGTTGCGCAAAGTGCTCCAAGAACTTTTTGACCCTAGTCTTGCATCGAAGCGCACAGGTTTTTTTTTTTTTTTTTTTTTTTGTTTAGCTTGAACCTCGCCTGCCGTCCTGGCAAGCACGCTCCGCTGGACTGTTTTTGTCGTATGCTGAACAGTTTCATTTTGCATTCAATTTTGGGAACCAGTTGCCGACGGAGCGGAGTGGCATGGTTTCGGTTTCGATCGAACAGTCGCTGTCTCCGCTCGCGGGACGAAGCCCGTGCAACTGCAAGCCTGTCGAAGTTGCCCTCACGTGCATGCGAACATGATTGCACGAGACACACCAGCCGGGACATTTGCAATCCATTGTTTTACGTTTGCTTATTTTTTGACGAAAATCGGGCACGTCGGGAACCAATAAAACTGTGGCAAGCGGTTTTTCGGAATTGCTCGGCAATGCCTACAGCACTACACTTCTGGGATGTCTCAGCAGTAAAAACACGAGCTGCGAGTTTCGCCACAACATATTACAACACAACAGAAAGTGCCCTTCATTTGACAGGCACTTAAAATGAATAGTATCTTTATTTTTCTAAGAATAACTGCTCGAGCCCCAAAGCCACTTTTGCAGCTCCAAAATACTGTGTTTGCTGCCCCAAAAGCCACATTTGCTGCTCCAAAACACTGTTTTGGCTGCTCCAAAGGCCACTTTTGCTGCTCCAAAACACTGTTTTGGCTACTCCGAAAGGTGCTCCAAAATGGCTTAGGCCAATCACATCACAGTGTTAAAGAGGCCCTGCAAGGACTTTTTTACTGGTTTTTAATTTGCACCGAACCTGAGCGCACTGAACGTAGTAACTTGCGATAATTTCGTTTCGTGAATACGGATTTGTTCTCACGTTTTGTCTTACGCACTCTTTCGGCGTAACATGGTTTTGTGAATCTGGCCTCTGCACATTCGAAAGTCGCAGGAAAGGTAAGACTGACGCAGACGACGTTGCAAAGGAGCAGACGACGCTCAGATAGGGGGGCCGCGATCAGCCAATCAGGGCACGGCGTTCTGACGTCACCGGTACCCCCTGCGCGAGAAGCAGACGAACTTGCCCTCCGCATTGGTTTCCAGTTTGGGCCATGGGATTTGGGATTTAGAGAAAGGAGAGGGAATGTTTCTGGGGGTAACAGTGAAAGCTATGGACCATAGAGATTGTATAAAATAGGGAAGAGGGGCAGTTGAAACTTCTCTATTACATCCTTATTACATCCTTTGTCAGGCGGTTCATTATGGTGTCGGAATACTACCCAATTCATATTTTGCTACAGAGTAGTGATGGGCCGAACTTTTGCCGAATCGAAAGTTCGGTGCCGAATCTTGGGATTCGGCAAAGCCGACCTTTTGCCGAACTTATCTAAAGATTCGGCAAAAATACAATGTTACCAGACTTACGTTGATATTTCGTTTTTTCTGGCGAAAAAAGGTTTTATGTTGCATTTTTCTTAACTTAAATGCAACATGTAATGCATATTGGCGCAGTTATTACTTAATAAGGTGATATTCTACAAGATAATTGTATCGGTGGTGTTTTGTGCGTTTACTGGCAATTTTAGTGACTTCTTGCAGAAGTGGCGTGACAACGAGGTTGGGGAGTAGCAACGTTGGATAGCAGCGAGCGCAGTCACGAATCGCGCTACGAGAGTTTCGGTTTCGAAGCCTCATCAGCGCAAGCCTGCAAGTGTGTGTGGTGTAAACACAAAGGCTGCGGTTTTACTTTCTCTGTGAATCACCGTTTCGTGCGCGAAAATGAATGCAACGGTTACTGAGCCTTCACCAGAAAAAATAACAATATTATTGTCAATATGCATGTCTTTCGATTTGAGTCACTTCACGTCAGCTTTGCATGAGAGTGTGCGTCCCATATTCGCAACGTCTCGCGTTTAACCTTTAAAGTGCCGGTTTCTGGTGTCACACACGGACGTTTAGGAAGATGGGAAGAGTTAGGGATGTCGGATGTGCAACGTCGAGCACAATAGTTCTGTGTTTAGTTTTATATAGATACATAATAACCACGAAATAACGCTAATTAAAAAGCAATATTATTTTGTTTTGGCACAAAATTCTTGTGAGCCGAAAACAGGATTCTTATAATTGCAAGGAGTGCTTTAAAGTAATTGTGAGTCAATGCTTCAACTACCTCGTTGCATCACTAAAAAGGTCAAATGAAAATTACGTCATCCAGAAACTACCGCATCACCTGTCACTTGCGCAGTGGACTATTATTGGTCGATCTTCTGTTCTTGAGACAGAACTATTAAAGAGAACCACACTCGCAAAGGCTCACAAACGCCAGTTACCGTGTTGCCTACTCCCACACCTCGCAGTAACCGCTGGTTGTTCTACAGGGTGGAACAAGGAGACGGCAGGCTCTTTAAATCGACCGGAAAATTTGGTTTCTTAACCTATCGCGCTACGACTTTGTGCAGCGTTGCCCACAGATGGTGCATTTTTTTTTGTAAAATTTGCAAAGAACGAACTTACCTGAGGAAAAAGTAAAGAAAGAAAAAGGCTTAGCTCCTATGGAAACGCAGCGACGCCACCGGTCTTCAAACAACACGGCGCCGTTTCGCACGGGAGACAAGAGATGGCGCAAGCGGTCGCGACGCCAACTGCCGCCAACGAACGAGCAGACGACTCCAAGAGCTGGCGTATTTAGCAGACAAGGAACTGCAGTTGCTTGTTGTTACCGCGCCTGTTTTTGTTTCTGCGACTGTCGCCGCCTGCGGAACGCGCGCCGCTTTTGAGTCGAAAAGATTGTCTGCTAAAGACGCTGGCTCTCGACGCCGTATGCTCGTTCGTTGGCGGCGTTCGTTGCGCCACCTCTTGTGTCCCGTGGGAAACGGCGCCGTGCTCTTTGAAGACCGGTGGCGTCGCTGCGTTTCCAGAGGAGCTAAGCCTTTTTCTTTCTTTACTTTTTCCTCAGGTAAGTTCGCTCTTTGAAAATTTTACAAAAAAAATGCACCATCTGTGGGCAACGCTGCACAAAGTCGTAGCACGATAGGTTAAGAAACCGAATTTTCCGGTCGATTTAAAGAGCCTGCCGTCTCCTTGTTCCACCCTGTACACTGTACGAGGGTAACTACACGACCGCACGGCGTCCATTTGCAATCCATGGCCCCGTCGCGTTCTCGCGCGTGCGCAGACATTTGCCGAATTTTTGCCGAATCTTTGCCGAACTTTCCTTCAAAAGTTCGGCATATGCCGAACTTTGCCGAATCTGAAGTTCGGCAGATTCGGTCCATCACTACTACAGAGTCACGTATTTTTTAAATAAAGCCAAAAAACGCAACTGCTCGAAACCGAAACCGAAACTCCCGCACCACACGGGGAAGTCACATGGCTTTGAAAAGTCACGTGACCGTGCGTTTTTTTTTTTTTTTTATTCTCCGCATGTAGCAGACGAAATGCGTTCGTTCGCCATGCGATTCCTTTGCAGTTATGTTTGTCCCGCTCGCTGTTCTGTACTTCAAGATGAGTTGTTTTGTACATTTAAGTGTTGGCAATTAGTAGTGAGTGCCGTAGTGTGGTGAATTCCCGTGATCGGCTCCGAAAAGAATACTCCCAAGATGTTGCGTGAAGAGTTGCCTCATGTCCTGCATCTGAAGGCTGCATTGTGCGGCAGAGTGCTCAAGTTTCCGAAAGATCAACGGGTCGGGATCAATGTCTGGCTGCAATTCCTGTAGAACAGTTACGCGAAGCTCGGAAAGCGGACGCTACCCGATTCATATGCTCCTTGCATTTTGTGGAAAGTGACTACATTGAGTTTGCAGGTGTCAAAGATGGAATGCCATACCGTTTAGTTGAGCGACGTATCGTCCACAACAATTGTTTTTTTCAGTGATAATTTTCTTTCGGTGGGTTTTCTTTCGAGAAAGACCCCGGTACGTGAAAAATCTGCCACGAAAGCAAGTTGGTGAAGAGAAGTGAGCTAAAGCAAAGAAGGGAATGTCTGCGCGCTTAACCCGCACAGCGCGCTTGTTAGTCTCGAGTTCAGTCGTTGCGCAAAGTGCTCCAAGAACTTTTTGACCCTGGTCTTGCATCGAAGCGCACAGGTTTTCTTTTTTTTTTTTTTTTGTTTAGCTTGAACCTCGCCTGCCGTCCTGGCAAGCACGCTCCGCTGGACTGTTTTTGTCGTATGCTGAACAGTTTCATTTTGCATTCAATTTTGGGAACCAGTTGCCGACGGAGCGGAGTGGCATGGTTTCGGTTTCGATCGAACAGTCGCTGTCTCCGCTCGCGGGACGAAGCCCGTGCAACTGCAAGCCTGTCGAAGTTGCCCTCACGTGCATGCGAACATGATTGCACGAGACACACCAGCCGGGACATTTGCAATCCATTGTTTTACGTTTGCTTATTTTTTGACGAAAATCGGGCACGTCGGGAACCAATAAAACTGTGGCAAGCGGTTTTTCGGAATTGCTCGGGAATGCCTACAGCACTACACTTCTGGGATGTCTCAGCAGTAAAAACACGAGCTGCGAGTTTCGTCACAACATATTACAACACAACAGAAAGTGCCCTTCATTTGACAGGCACTTAAAATGAATAGTATCTTTATTTTTCTAAGAATAACTGCTCGAGCCCCAAAGCCACTTTTGCAGCTCCAAAATACTGTGTTTGCTGCCCCAAAAGCCACATTTGCTGCTCCAAAACACTGTTTTGGCTGCTCCAAAGGCCACTTTTGCTGCTCCAAAACACTGTTTTGGCTACTCCGAAAGGTGCTCCAAAATGGCTTAGGCCAATCACATCACAGTGTTAAAGAGGCCCTGCAAGGACTTTTTTACTGGTTTTTAATTTGCACCGAACCTGAGCGCACTGAACGTAGTAACTTAATGAAACGTTTCTTTTCTTGAATGTCGCTTTATTTTAAAAGTTATAGGCAAATTAAAATTACAAAAACAAGCTAAAAATAATTTCCTTCATGACGTCCTTGGTTGCTTGAGCGGCCGTGAACTAGAGGAGGGGTAGTGAGCTAAGCGAGCGGTCACGGCTGCCGCACTCCGTGTCGACGGCTCGAGAGGGCGCTACTAAAGCATGTTCTGGCTAGGCTATATGAAGCGGGCAGCCAGGGCGGCTCGCATTGCATTTGCTGCGCGATTAAACACTAATTCGGCATGACACATCATTGGCCACAAACGACAGCAAACACGGGGTAAAGATCAGTTCAGAACGGGAGCCACTTCGCGCTGCCATAACGCCAAAAGGCCAAACCGCAACTTAAAGCTGCTCGCCGAAGGCCTTGGGAAAGCTCGGAACCGGTCGGATCCTCCAGTCCATACGACCGCAGCGCCGCCGCGTACATCCGGGACCTTTCTACGCTCGCCGCTCGTTGGTGCCTCATCCCACTACAGCTTTCTAGTATGCGCCGCCTTTTGCACCGCTTGGTGGCGGATATGTCGACGGGTCGTTTCTTGTTCCCGTACTTTCTATTTTCTGACCTAAGATAGTGAACAAAAACTACTTTTATAAATAATTTAAACGGTTCGCGCCACTTGTATTTTGTATTTCGACTAAAAAGAAGCTTTTAGCGGCTCTGACCAGTAGTAAGCACAGGACCAAAGACGTCACATATCGCGCGCTTTCGGCACCGCGGGCCGCCCCCGTAGGTGGAGGAGGTTTCCACGTCGTCCGGTTAAAATATGACGCACTGGTATTTAGTTACTCTCTTCGTGCCCGCTGGCTTGCCCGAACCCCAAGAGACGTGGAAACCGCAAAAAAAGGTAGACGCTTAACTATGATTGCAGGGCCCCTTTAAGAGCGTTTGCACTGTTCTACATTTCACCAAGGTGTGAGGCAAATACACCAACATAGAGTCAAATTACTTTCTAAATGCAGGGTATAGGACAAAATCGTCCTGGACAAAATGATCTCAAATCCAAATTGGTTCCAAGTAAATATTTAGAGTTGGGGAAAAATAAAATTGTAAATATATCTCGGATGAATTCCCAAAATCCATGTATTTTATTATATTCAAGCATTTCGTGACATACTCTTGGGAAGCGATTGCCTTAAGATACCATCAGGTGCCCACCCAAGATATTCAGATAATCTTTAAAGACGGGGGTGGGCACTTGTCTTGTCAAAATGAAAAAGGGCTGCATGATGTGGTGGGCTTCACCGCTTTGCACAGAAGTGCTCGGAGAAGCTGCTGACGCGAGGAGCTTCTGGCTCGGAAGTCATCTGGGCGCGTGATATAACCTTTGCCTATTTTTCAAACGTTTAAAAAGTGGAACGCGAAGGCTTATTGTAACAGGCACATGCTCGGTATTTTACGGGAAATTCCTCCTGTTCAGGAGCATTGAACCTTTCAAAGGCATCCCAGAACCTCACAATTAATATAAATCTGAATACCCAGCATGTCGCGTTTTCTAAAATGTGATGGCATTTCTTACGGCCGTTCCTCCTGTACGATAAAGGCAGTTGAATAATCTAGCTCACAGCTTTGATTCATTTTTCTCCCTACGCAACAACACGCGTGCCATGCATTGCATATGGCCCATACGTTTGGATCCGTGTCGGAGATTGCTGCGCAATTTCACTGATGGAGTGCGCTTGTGCAACCGTCATTATTTAAATCAGCTTTATTTTGCTCGTGAATGATACATTTCCCTTCGGAAAATGATAGACTCACTTGATTGAAGGCATGAACAAGATTCGATGACCCATACGTGGGGCCTAAGGCCACTTGGTAAAATTCAACAAATATGTCGATGACTTTACGAGTTGTTGAAGACACTTGTCGATTGCCACGAACAATGGTCTTGACAATGTGAAATGAATCTGGCGAACGCTCTCTGTCAGTATGCGCTTAATCCCAAAGCAAACAGATACGGCCGCCTGCGAATACTCCCATACATAAGCTGCACTGACGTACGTCACATCATGGACAATTTTAGTGACCTTGCTGCCGAGCGCGTACCTTCTGCGGCATGCATTTCTCGGCAAGAGCTAGTGCGAATGACCACCAGCGTGATGCGATGATGTCACGTGCAATCCATGTATTGTTGGACAGTTTCTCAGAATCATTCGTTCTGGGTCTTTTTTTTTTTTGCTCCGATAAATTGGTGGCGGCCTTATCACCCGCGTGACCACATTGAATTTTCTTCACGGATCTTGCTTCCGGAAACGGAGTCGCGCAGGAGAGGGTCAACAGCGATAGTTTCCTAGAGTCTGTTGCACTCGTCGGTTACCGAACGCCTTCTTCCCGCCGAGCCGCTTCTAGTTCTGTAGTTCGGCGCGTTGGGCTTGGAACCAACGTTGTCCGAGCTGTACGTGAAGATGGGATCTTGGCCGATTGGCCCATTCTCCTTGGCATTGGTGCTCAGTAGGGCACACTGGGCTGGGCCGGTTGGCTGGAGACCTGTATACGAAAAAGGGACAATCAAAATGGAGCACGCGGCTATGGCAGTTATGGGCCGATCGCAGAAGCTAGATTGGCTTGAGGCGAAGCGCATACGATGTGCCGACAGCAGCGCCGCCACAGTGGCATGATGTCGGAAAGAGGAGTTTGTGCATACCAACACAAACCCCTTTCGCAGACATGTCTTATCTTTAAACATTACCAACAACAATGATAAAAAAGAATAAGAAAGTAACTGGAATCGTTCTGTTTAAGTTTGAGCTTGGTTCCACTTCGCTCAGATCCTGTTTAACGTTTTAGAGCGCAGCTCTTAGGCGCCCGTTTCCGGCTTGAGTGGCGTCGGCGTCGCCGTCGGCGTAATTGCGCGGTGCATTATGAGTAAATTTCCCAGCTAAATTTAGAGGAAAAATTTCCCCGCTAAATTTAGCGGAAACATTTCCCCGCTAAATCTAGCGGAAAAATTTCCCCGGTATAGACCATTCCATTTAGCGCTCTCTGGGCGGCGCCATTTTGTTCGCCAGCAGCGCCCTCTCCATACATCCAGGAAATTCAGCGGGTTCGGCGGGGTAAAACGAGAGAGAGGGCACGCGCCCGACTCCGCTAGCAGACGACAAACCGGGAGGTTGCCATTCTCCATCTTTGGGCTGTACCGGCGGCCTGTACGGAACATCGAACTCTCGCTCGTGGCTGCCGTTGTGAAGTGGTTCGCGTTCTTAGAATAGTTATGGCTACTCCGAAATCATCCTATAGCTCTCTGTTCTATTTCGGTAAATGATCAACTAGCATATCTTTTTTCCGTTACTTAAATAGCAGTTGAGTCAGCCGGCAGTACTACCCTCAACTATGCGTGTATTGCGGCAGAAGAGCACGTTTTTATTTATTATTTCAGACTTCCACTCATGGTCGCTAAAGGTCTACACCAGTACGAACTTTGTATATTTTAAAAAAAGGTACAGCAGCCGGATTTACTTTTCGCCGGAGAGACTGGCCAATCTGACAGAGTTTTCCCTATTTTTTTTTTTAATTTGCACGCAGGTAGCAGCGCAATTGGACCCTGTTAGTCTTTTTATCTAGCATAGTACTACGCGATAACTGGCATACCAAAACCTGCGAATCTGCGCTTGAAATTTCCAAAATGACGCGATTTTAAACAGAGTTTGCACGCCAGTCGGATGCTAGGTACAGCCCACTCAGCGGAGCAGACGACATGCGGGTGAGAGGGGGAGGGCATTTTTTTCTCTCTATTACCCTCTCTGCTATGACCCTAATGGAACGGTCTATTTCTCGCGGAAAAAATTCCCCGCTAAATCTAGCGGAAAAAATTTCCCCGCTAAATCTAGCGGAAAAAAGTTCCCCGCGAAGTTTGGCAGAAAAAATTTCCCCGCTAAATCCAGCGGAAAAATTTCCCCGCTAAATCTAGTGGAAAAATTTCCCCGCTAAATCTAGCGAAACAATTTCCCCGCTAAATATAGCGGAAAAGATTTCCCCACTAATGTAGCGGAAAAATTTCTCCACTAAATCTAGCGGAAAAATTTCCCCGCTAAATCTAGCTGAAAAAATTTCCCCGCGAAATTTAGCGGAAAAAAGTTTCCCTGCTAAACTTAGCGGAAAGTTTTCCCCGCTAAACCTAGCAGAAAAATTTCCCCGCTAAATCTAGCAAAAAATTTCCCCCCTAAATATAGCGGAAAAAATTTCCCCGTTAAATCCAGCGAAAAAATTTCCCCGCTAAATATAGCGAAAAAATTTCCCCGCTAAATATAGCGGAAAAAATTTCCCCGTTAAATCCAGCGAAAAAATTTCCCCGCTAAATCTAGCGGAAAGATGTCCCCGCTAAATCTAGCGGAAAAAATTTCCCCGTTAAATCCAGCGAAAAACTTCCCCGCTAAATCTAGCGGAAAAATTTTCCCGCTAAATCTAGCGAAAAAATTTCCCCGCTAAATCTAGCGGAAACAATTTCCCCGCGAAATTTAGTGGAAAAGTTTCCCCGCTAAACTTAGCGGAAAATTTCCCCCGCTAAACCTAGCAGAAAAATTTCCCCGCTAAATCTAGCGTAAAATTTTCCCCGCTAAATCTAGCGGAACAATTTTCCCGCCAAATCAAGCGGGAAAAATTTCCCCGCTAAATATAGCAAAAAACTTCCCCGCTACATTTAGCGGAAAAATTTCCCTTGTTAAATCTAGCGGAAAAAATTTCCCCGTTAAATTCAGCGGTAAAATTTCCCCGCTAAGTTTAGCGGAAACATTTCCCCACTAAATGTAGCGGAAAAATTTCCCTGCTAAATCTAGCGGAAAAAATTTCCCCGCGAATTTTAGCGGAAAACATTTCCCCGCAAAACTTAGCGGAAAAGTTTCCCCACTCAATTTAGCAGAAAAATTTCCCCGCTAAATTTAGCGGAAAATTTTCCCCTAAATGGGAGGCGAGCAGGAGAGCAGGAGGGGCATAGCCTCCTCTCCGTACCTTCCCCTCCTCCTCCTCAAGAGCTGCGCTTTAATTCGGGGTTACAGGGAGTTGTAAACGGCTTTCATTTTTGAAAACATAAAATATTTCCAGGTTTTAACCGAGAAAAGGCTGATAAACGTCCGTTGGTGTCAAACTTACCGAATCGGTTAATACCGAAAAACAGCGATAAAAGTGTCTGGTGTGAAAATACGAAATCGGTTAAAACCACCGATTTCTCGAGATTTTGGTTCCAGTTAGAAGTGTTTTTGTCAAAATCCTCCCCTCTTACACCTGGACTCTTATTTTTTTATGAGATTTCTTTCACAGATAATCACCGTAATACACCGACATTTAAAAATAATAAACACCGAAAGACATCCGCCTACTTGTCTTTTCAGTAAACACTGGAATATCTACGCTTATTTATCCTTGACGTCGCGCGGTATCACCTGACTTCACGGCTTGACACCATAACGTAATATAACAGTATAACATCTCATAAACAAAGGTCGAGGCCAATTTTTTTGTGTGGTGCCATTTTGTCCCAGATAATTGTGCGCGGAACTATTCTGTCCTACACGCACAATGTATCAACTCTATTAAATTGACAGTCATCACTCGATTCCAATTCACTTTCTTTGAAGACGCGTTACTGGTCCTTCGGAGCCATCTTCATGCTTTTGTGGATCGTCAGGTCAACTGCATTGATGTTTAGACTAGCGGGAAGTTGGGCTGTTTTGTCTTTTCAGGGGAGGCGATTTGGCGAGTGCAGTACACGCCGGAGTCGTCGTTACTCGACTGCTCCGCTGGTCAAAATCCGGTCAATGTCGAAACCGACAGCACTGGCAGATAAGCTATTGTGGTCTTTGGATCTGTGAAGCATGCCGAAAGAAAACCTGAGAAGGTGTTTTCTTTCAACATACATTATTATTTTTTTATTAAAACATAAGCTATAAGGACCCGACTATCAAGGAAAAAATGTTTGCGAATAAAAATCAGTTTTTTTTTCTCGCAAGGAAACCGCCGGTCGAAAACCGGTCCCCCATGGCTTCCCCACACTCTTGTTCAGGCACGTAATCTGAAACACCGTTATGTTAAAACACCTGAAACTGGGCGTGAAAAAACATTGAAACAACCAAAAGTAGAAGAGGCAGTTAAAGAAGTCGGTCAGACGACGTCTCAAACTCAGCTAATAAGTTTACTCAGTAAACCTCTTATATACACTGAAACTAAGTGTTTTTTAACATATATACACTTTGAAACCAACCTACCAACGCAACAAACAAACAAATTTTTTTTCCTTTCCTATATTTTTTACAAACTTTGCAGCCACCTATGTACACACTTACGACGAGATCCGGCCAACTCGTCGAAAGCGAACTGGTCGACGGCCAACTCGTCGACGGTCAATTCGTCGAATAGGCCAATTCGTAATAGGGCAATTTGTCGAAGGGCAACTACTAGTCGAAAAAGCCATTCTGTCGAAGGGCGGTTCGTCGAATGGGTTGAATGACGGTCCGAGGTAAAATTTTGTGGTTACCTTTTGACCTACATTTTTATCTGCGTCTGCACTAAGCGCAACAAACTCGTTAAAATACGAGACTAAAAAAAAAAAAGAATATACAAGAGGGCGAAGACAGGAAATAACTTTGGGACAAGTTGAAAAATAAGTCATCTGGGGATCGTCCTTTTGTTAATTTTCTTTCTTACTTTTTGTAATGAGCTGCCGCAGACTTCGCCGCGAAGCGGCGTGAACGGGCGGGCCGGGTTAACACGCGACCCAGCGATACACGCGCGACGTAGTGACCGTCTCACACTGCACCGTGGAAGCGGCGAAAGTGGCAAGTTGTTATTTTTGACAAGAAAGAGCACAACGGACGTCAATCACCGTGTGGCGATTTTACGGATTACTATAGCGCGGTATTTGCTTTAAAAATTTAGGAAAAACAAAATATTTTTGCTTTTAGAAAGCGGCGACCAGTTGGCTATCCTGACGAGTTTTCCTAATTGCCCCATGACGAATCGGCCCATTCGACGAATGGCCCGCCGACGAGTTGGGTTTCGACGAATAAACACAGCAGGTCCACTCGTCGCAACCAACTCGTCATATAAAAACTGGTCATAGGTGAACTGGTCAAAGAGGGCATCTCGTTCTAGGTGATCCCGTAGTAGGGAGAGTGGTTGACCTTCTTGTCATAGGAAATGTGGTCAAATGTTTTCAGTTCGTCCCTGACATTTCTTACTTCTTTTTTATCTTGTTCGCTAGACAGTCTTTTATCCCACAAGGAAGTACTGTCTTTCGCATGTGACCCCTCTTTTTCATTGTAAGCACTCTTCAGAGTTCCTTTTAGAAGGCAGACTTTTGTAAGGGGGATCTATAAGGTTCAAAAGAAGAAATGCTTCTGTTGAACTGATTAAGGCGAGCCTGTTTAAATATCGATACTTAAAATTGAAAGAATACAAACACGAAGGAGGAGGACTAAACAACAACACCCTTTCATTTAGCAACGACGCTGTGCCCGAGATCGCTCTGACAAGATGTTGGAATGGTAGACGGAGTGAACGATAAGGCAAGGGCGGAGGATCTATGATAGTACAATTTCTACGGGGATTCATGACTCTCCAATTTTTACAGGGAGTTGCACATTCTTTCCAGTTCCGGCCTGAGAAATTCCACTTCACGTCTCGATGGAGTTAAGGATACCGATGAGACTTTCTTTTTTACGTTCTCGATTTGTAATGACTCGATGATTTCACGTCTACAATGGTCTCGGTGACCCCCCCTTTATTTTCGTACCGGCGAAGTCTGGTGCGCACCCTAAGCACTATTTTGCGTCAACCTTCCTGTTTTTATTATTTCAATATTAATAATGTTTTTTTTTTCCGGTTCAAATTCGGGAACTGAGATGCGCACTTGATAAAACGCCTATTCGTTTTTCTACTTGTTATAATTTGTAAAAAGTAGGAAAACGGATATGACCTATTGCAAATTACCTTGGAGGCGCATCCTGCTACAAACAATTTTTAACGAAATTGATGAAAGTCCAGATCTCCGCCGTCACGAGTTCTTCGCCGTTACGAGATGTCCGCTGTGACGAGATGGCCTATGACGAGATGTCCGCAGTGACCAGTTCCCCATGACGAATTTGCTGTGACGAGTTGGCTTGTGACGAGTTCTCCTAAACCCCCTCCACGCTATTTGTCATCTTTATACTAAAACCTAACTTTCCACAAAATTCTTGCACTGCTACAACAGTCAAAAAAAAAAAAAAACGCTCACACACACAAGGCAAGAACCAAAATAGTTACAAACGCAGGAACGACTTCGCACTGTCAGCAAGGTACATGGATGCCTGGCTTATACAGTGGCCTATTGACTTAATTATAATTGTTTCTCTCACAACTCGCTTGACATCATTGACCTCTTTGTGTACCACTTCTGTCTCCGACCACTGTGCCGTGCAGCTGTTGCATTCCTGTATATGTGTTGCTATTTCAGAATTGGCCGCTTTGGTTTTTACGTTTCTTTTATGCTCAGTTAGTCTATCATCCAAACACCTGGACGTTTGCCACACATACTTAAAACCACACGCTAAATGTATCTTATACACGACTCCTTCCTCACAAGGTACCGATATCTCTCTATGGACTTTCTCTTTGAAATGGGGTAAGGTTGCCCAACTTGAAATCCGTATTGAACACCACATTTACACCAAAGTTCTTCGCACAAGCAAAGAACTTTGGTATTGAACAGCGCTAAGATGCGCAACACTTGTGGAAGCAAAGTTGCAAAGATAGTAAATGGAAATGTTGGGTGGCACAAGTGTGAAAAGGAAGCTCGGCTTACGAGCCTTGAGAAAAAAACTAAGCTCAGAGGTGACTGCTTTTAACTCATTATACTCTTCGCCTTACCCTTTGAAATCTTCTTCCTTAAGGATCCCACAAATTTCTTTCCTAAATTTTTCGATGTTTCCGGTCCATTCACAAAAAAAAAAAAAGGTTATCCAGCGCTTCCTTTGCCTTCCTCTGGTTAACTGACATTGGTAAGATTGCGAACTTTCCACTCTTGTCAGTTTGTACCAACTCTAACGATTTTCCTTTCAACTCGTTTTTTACCGCTCTTACTTCCCTAAAGCTCCTTCTTTCTGTTGGCTAATCTCTGCCCATTATTCTTACCACCCAACCTACCGCTTGATCCATAATGCTGCCTTTTCATCCTGACTGATCACTTTCGACACTGTCTGAATCGACGATAAGACATCCAATCTTGACGGCTTTACATTTAAACAAAACTTGGGACCTTTACCCAGAAGCTCTTCAGTCTTTCTAGGTACAACTTTTTTACATGGGTTTACAAGAGAAGCTTGGGACATATTCAAACAATCGCTTTACACGCGGAACATCAACAAACCCTTCACACTTCTGCCACCCAACATTTCCATGCACTATCTTTCCAACTTTGCTTCTATAAGTGTTGAACATCTTAACGCCGTTCAAAACCAAAGTTCTTCGCTTGTGCGAAGAGCTTTGATGTAAATGTGGTGTTCAGTACGGATTTCAAGTTGGGAAACCTTACCCCATTTTAAAGAGAAAACCCATAGAGTGATATCGGTACCAATTGTGAGGAAGGAGTCGTGTACGAGATACATTTAGCGTGTGGTTTTAGGTATGTGTGGCAAACTTCCAGGTGTTTGGATGATAGATTAACTAAGCATAAAAGAAACGTAAAAATCAAAGCGGCCAATTCTTAAATAGCAACACATGTACAGGAATGCAACAACTGCACGACACCGTGGTCGGAGACAGAAGTGGTACACAAAGGGGTCAGTGATGTCAAACGAGTTGTAAGAGAAACAATTAGAATTAAGTCAATAGACAGCTGTATAAGCCAGGCAACCATGTACCTTGCTGACAGTGCCAAGTCGTTCCGGCGTTTATAATTATTTTGGTTCTTGCCTTGTGTGTTTGTTTTTTGTCTAGTGTAGCAGTGCAAACATTTTGTGGAAAGTTAGGTCTCAGTGTGAAGATGACAAATAGCGTGGAGGGTCACGTGTCTTTTGTACTCTTTGAGGCTTTCTTATCAGTTCGATGGGCTCGGCCAGCAATGTCATTCCGCGCCGGTTTGGGGGGGGGGGGGTTCCAGAAGTATGAGCTTTGTTCGAACGTAGAGTGACCGCGCAAGATCATGGCGTGTTATAAGTGTGTACATAGGTCGGTGCAAAGTTTGTAGAACAAATATGAAAGGGAAAACATTTTCTTTTGCTCGTTGTGTTGGTTGGTGAGGGCCATGGTTCCAAAGTGTATATAAGAGGTTTACTGAATAAACTCATAAGCTGAGTTTGAGACGTCGTACGACTGACTTCTTTCCCTGTCTCTTCTATTTTTGCTTGTTTCGAGGTTTTTTCACACCCAGTCTCAGGTATTTTAACATAACGGTAAACGTACACCAGCTCGCTTGCGAACTTACAGTGTTATTTTAAACACAATGTTATAACAATGAACAAACAAAAATACAGGAGGACGCCTAAGCTTCGCCTTTAAGAGTGGAACACGATAGCTAAATATAGATCCTGCTCGTCCCCAAGCTGTGCAAGCGTGTCTGCGTGACCTGCAAGAAAAAAAAAAAGTGTCTGCGTTGCCTAGTTGGTAGCATGTCTGGCTCATAACCAACGGGTCGTGGCTTCGAATCCCACCTCTGCCTAAAATTAATCGATTTTTTTTCTTTTTAACGCTGTTGCTTTAAACATTTATTATAATTTATGGAGCAAAATTTTACAAGCACCGAAACCCCGAAAACAGGTTGCCGAAAAATTGACCTCGAACGCGTATTCGCGGGAAATTTAGAAAAACCCACGTGACTTGCGGAATTTGTGACGTCACATATTTTCGTACTAGTCCTCTGGTTTCAATAAGACCTTTCCGCTCCCCCCCCCCCCCTTTTTTTATGGGGGGGGGGGGGGGGAGGGGCAAGTACTTGACTTTAAAGTGATTAATTAATTGGGTGATGTCCTATGACGATTACACGACGCTTGGTGCTAAACAGAAATTACTTTTTGTGGTGTCAGATACCCATTATTTACAGTCGGCCTCACAACTTGTACACCCGCTTTTCGGGTGTACAAGTCATCCCGAATGGACAGCACACTAAAGGGACTACACCCATCACGTTCGGGGGTGTAGTTTATCTCTTATGCGCTTACACCACTCCCTAGTAGATGCAATCTAATTTCCGAGAAGGTGTAACGTTGCCAGCTATAAGTGTATGCGTAAAGTTCAAAACCTTTTTGTCGCGCTGCGTGTGAAGTACAGCGTCGTGAACGGTCGGGAAGAAGCTGGTCGTGGGAAGGATCTCGAAGATTCCGCCTTTCCCCAGCATGGAGAACACGTGTGCTGTAAACACAAACATGAAGCGGAATGAAATACAGCGTCGCTTGCGCATTAAGCGTAGGTCCGAGCTTTTGCGTCGGAAGAGAGATGATGGTGGCGGGAGGGAGGAAGGGGAGGAGGTGGAGGAGCGGTCACCCCTAAACAGTCATTTCTACTAAATAAATAAATCGAGCAAAGAAAAGTGTAAACTCACCCCCTCCCCCCCATCCCCTCCCCGATCTCCCGAAGACTTCCGCTGCGAATATATCTGATCGGATTATTAGCAGGCGCGTCTATTTTTATTAGCACAACAAAAATCAAAATTTGCTGGCAAAAAAAAAAAAAAAGCAGCACTGGTGATTGGCAATCTTCCACTGTACCATGGCTCTAATCAGGACACTTGATGTAAAACTCGGCGAGGATTTCGGCGTTCATGATTGGCTGGCGCTGCGCTTTGCCTTAGCGTCGACCAATCACGGCGGTCGAATTCCTCGCCGACTTTTTGCCAAGAGTCCAGATTAGAGTTCATAAAAAAACAACAAAAGCGTTTTTTTGTGGTTGGTTCTTGATGTTGGAATATTAAGACTGCTGTTAACAATGCGTATTTGACGTGTCTGCCAAAACTGTTTGTTGATTGTTTGACTTGTGTGGCCAGGTGCTTCGGTGCATTTGTGGCCGGAAGACAGTGAAGTTGTAGTGCCCGGACTTTGCGTCAAATAAATGTAGTTTTGGCTTACATTTTGTTTGTTTAAAACGCCAAAACTAAAGTTAGCTAACTAAACGGAATATTGCGCATAGCAGATATATATGTTAATTGGCGACCGCAGCATGACGTGGTCGAAAGATATCTGTGCGGGCTGTGCTCTGAACCGTTCATTGGCCGGATGCAATTCCTTCGCTGTTCCGGGTCCTGTGGTACCCGTTTTTGTTCTAAGTGCCTAGAAGTCATCGGAGATGAATACGAATACTTCATGCAGAGGGGTTTCAGTAGGTACAAGAGAAAATCTTGCCCCAAAGTGCAAGGGCTCCGAGGAAGTCAGCGTTAGCAATGAAATGCGCGCCCCCTGAGAGTGACGATGTGACAACGGCGGCTGCTACTCTTGGTGCCTGCAGCGGGTGCGGCTATGGCAACAAACTGCTGGTGACGTTGTTCGATAAAATTGATTCGCTCGTCAAGGAAGTGACCTCGGTTAAGGCAAACAACACGTCCCGCGCTACTGCATCTGTTCAGAAACACGAAACTGCTGCGTCATTTTACCCCTTTGAACGTCTTGCCATCGCCGACTCCGACATTGCTGTCGCAACCCGCTCCTGGTTCTGCGATCTTCCCTACGGCCCTTGAAAAGGATTCGTTTTCCCGAGCTTTTGCGGCGTGGAGTAAGGGGATGTCCGGAAGTAATCGCCCGTCCCTAACACCGGCTGTGGCTGGCACTCTACTGCCGTTATAAGTGACCGGCGGTGGGGCACCGAAAGATGCCGACGCTTACACGCTCGTCCAAAGCGGGGAAAAAAATAGTCAAGCCGTGATCAGGAGCCTGCGAAAATATAGTAAGCTGTCTATAGTCCCTAGCGCCCCCAGGCTCGAGGCACTTTTTGTTTCACGCCTTCATCTGGCCACCTTATGTGACGATGTTGGGGAAGTGCTTAGCACCGTTTTACAAGAGAAAACGTTTACGTGCACAAAGTTACAACGGAACGTCAAAAATACTCTTCGTTTCACATTGCTTTCAATAAAGAAGACTTCGACAAAATTAACGTTGAGGGTGTATGGCCAATGGGTTCCCTTTTCACGCCATTTCCTTTGTGTTGTACGGAGTAACGAAGATCACAAAAGAGCTGCGCCAAACTAGCCCACCTAAATTAATTGTATTACGTAGTGTTCTACCAAAACGTCCGTGGTTGGCGTGCAAAGGATAATCTGTCTTTCAACAAGGTTGTTTTATGTGACTATGGTATTATTTCGTTAAGTGAAACATAGTTGATAGCTCCTTTCGTCAACCGAGAGAGTAAAAATATGGATGTCATTTTTTGAGGTGAAGCAAGCACTTGTTGCAGTTAAAGGCCGTCCTGAAAAACCGCTTTCCGCGGGGCAGATCCAGCCCCAAGATGCAGCAACAAAAGGAGTTCCCCCGCCGTCAAGATTGTAGTGGGAAAAAAGGAAATGGGATTGGTGGCGAGGAGGATTTTTCTAGTCCGCCGATGGGATCTTGAACTCAGCTGCGAATCTGTGTGGATTGAAATAACTCTGCAAGATAACAATAAATTGTTAATTGGCCCTTTTTACTTCCCTCCAAGTCTTACTTGCTCTGACATTTCTGGTCAGTTGGACATGCTAGGTGATAAACTGGACGGAGACCGATATCATAACCTTTATGCTTGGAGATTTCAGCATTCCTGATATAAATGGGAATTTAGAACAACCTACTTTGTCCGGCCGCTGGTATTGTTTTATTTAAAGTGAATTCTCTTCGACCTTTTGTTAATTTGTTCGGATTCACCCAATGGAATAGTTGTTGAAACCCCTCAGGAAATCTGCTGGTTCTAGCCTTGAAAAAGTTTATTGATAGTCTTGGATGTGTTTCGAATCCACGTTGTTTCACCTGATGCGTGGCACGTTCCCTTTTTGACTTCCTTCAAGATTTCTGTAGAGAACTTGAAGCAAACTAATTTTGACTCGTTTGTTTTCTCAAGAGATTATTTTGACCCTTTTTAATATTTAAATAATGCAGATTGGATACCCATATATTATGCTGTGAAAGCGTTTACGACGTTTATTGCATCTGCACTGGAACGCCTCGTTGCGACAAAATGCCACCATCCTCTCCGTCATCCGCACTCGCAATCTAAAGAGCTAAGATCATATTTAAGAAAATATTACATTGTCACAGAAAATACGAGGTGTGATCAAAAAGTTCAGAGACTTAATTTGTAGAGTAAAAAGAGAGGGCAGCACAGTAATGCGCGCAGCAGTTGTAGGCAAGGGCCTTACTGCGTCATTATGCCAAAGGGCATCGCTTTGTGAACATTTGGAACCGCGCTACACGAGTTTGTTTGACCACATGCATGAGCATAATGGCGATGTCTCCATAGACTGCAACCCAAAGCGAGAGCGAACACCTGTTTTACGTCAAACTCGGCAAATCTAAAACAGAAACCTCTAAAATTATTTAGAAGATATGTCAAATAGCAGTTGAGGCGTGCGAGGTGTTTTGAGTGGCACTCGCGTTTCAAGAATGGCAGAACGTCACTGAAGTCAAGGAAAGATCGGATAAGGTCGCCCTACCGCTCTTCGTCTTCTGGCGATGTTTTGCTATTCCTGAAACGCGAGTGCCACTTAAACCACTTTGCATAATTCACTGCTTTTTAACACAAGCCTGCTAAACAATTTCAAAGGTCTCTCTTTTATCTTTGCCGACTTTGACATAAAATTGATGTTCGCTCTCGCTTTGGTTTGCTGCAGTCTATGGAGAGATCGCCATTATGCTCGTTCATGTGTTCAAACAAACGCGTGTGGCGTAGTTAAAATGTTTACAGAGCGACGGCCTTTAGCATAATGATGCGGGAATGTCTCTGCCTTCGACTGCTGCCCTTTATTTAACGCTACAAAATCAGTCTCGGAACATTTTGATCACACCTCGTATAAAGTGTCACACCCAGCGTGTTGTTGTGCGAAATGTTCCGAGTTTCGTGCACTAGCTAAGTCTTTGAGGAAGCGTGATAATGTACCGCGGCTGTGTGGAACGTAGTTTGAATAGTAATTTCATGTAGTTCTGGCGCTATGTCAAGGACCGCACAACTACAACTTCTTCGACAATAAGTTAGATGCTCATCGGGCACTATCTCACGTGCGCCTGAAAATGTGTCAAACGTTTTCGCAAACTACTTTGCCTGAGTTTATACTAGCAATCAAACTGGAACATCTATGTCCAACATAGCGGTTACAGCGATTAACTGTTAATTTTAACTTTCGATAATACAAACATCAAACTTGCAATAATAAGAAAAAATATGCCAAAGTTTTCAGTCGCATTCGATGGTGTCCCAAGTTTCATTGATAAAGGGTGCTGTCCTATTTTTACATTTATTTCTCTTCCCACTGGAAAAATGATATGACTGTGCCAGTACATAAAAAAGGAAGAACGGATGATGTTAAACACATAGACTCGTATCTTTGATATGCCCGTTCGCAAAGGTCTATGAAATTGTTTTGTTTAAACATCTTTTTTTTTTTTAAGCGTAATATTATAACCCTATTCCACATGGCTTTGTGAATAGAACATCGGTGAAATAAATTTATTGTCATTATTAAAATTTGTCTCGCCTCTTGTTAGTCAGCGTGGTCAGTTGGATACAATATATTTAGATTTCTCAAAGGCCCTTGACTTGGTTGATCCTCTGTTACATAAAGGTTGCGATCTTGCGGTATGCGTATACTGGATTGTCCGTATTTGATTGCAGCGGATATTGACGTTTTGACTCAGTTTTTAACATTTAAGTTTTGTCTAATTTGTAATTTCACTGCGCATAATTACCAAGGCATCTTCTGTTCATGAGTACAGAAAATAAACATGAATGAATGAATCAATGAATGAATGTCTGTGTGTATATATGTATGTTCGTCACATTCAGCTTTAACGACTGTCAGTATGGGAAGCGTGTGGAGGGTTGTGCGTCGTGGAGGACGAATTTCTTGCAAAGTGAAGGTTGGTCTTGTTGCCTTTTCCTTGAAACCGAAGTCAAAACATCAAAACACAAATTTGCTCGCATGTGAACGTATATGTGATATTTACAGCTACTCGAAGTAATGCGTGATTTGCCTCACCCGAACATGCTGCAACCAGGATAGTGATGCCAAGGTTCATGTATTCCTTCAGTATCTGCGCACATGAAACAAGGGGCATGAAAGATGCTGACTAGCCAATTAAGAGCACCGAAGAAATAACAAAGAAAGAAAGGTTCTCAAAAAGACGTTTAAATTAACTTTAAAAGTTAAAAAGGGGTAATAAGATACATCAGGGTAGGTGAGTTAAAGTGTGAGTATAGTGTTGGGTAAACTGAAATTATGAATGAAGTTATTTTTTAATACTCACTGAGAAGAAGCAATTTCAGAGAGTGGCTACAAATTTAGCGCCAAAGCAACTTGATTTTAAACTATGGTAACGTATGAATGTCTTGACATGCTTTGACATTTGTAAACCTATATAACAGTTTACATAATAGTTTTCATAGTGCTATGATATAACATAAAGAAAGGATAAATATTCTCGGACGCGCTATAAGGCTGTCACTATACTCCCGCTTTGGTGCCACTGCTATCACACGATCCCCCCCAAAAATTTAAAAAATCGTAAAAAAAAGGTCGCGCAAGTTGTAATTTTACAAATCATAAAACAAAGGACGAGATATGGCGCATAAAACTTTTCATTGCATTTTACATTACGCATTTTCGATGAATAGCAGAGTAATCTTTAAACATACAGTCACTATAGTAAAAGTGGGAGGTAGCTGTCACTGATTAAAATGTCGGAAATCAATAATTTATCAAAGAAACTAGAAAATAAATTAAATAACTAATTTTCGCGAACTAAAAATAGATAGAAACACATGAACACGCGAAGAGACTAAAATAAACTACAAAGGTCTGTGAGCACAGTTTGCGATTCTCTATACGTCTGTTGCTTAAATTTTAATAACATAAAAAGAGACACGACTCTACACATAACCTTAAAGTCTTCAGGTAGGCGCTTCCTTCGCAGTGTTCAACTGTTCCCAAAACATAGTTAATTTTAAAGTATTCTAACTCTCAAAGAAAGCTATAATACTTATTGGTTCACTAAGTCTTAGATTCAATAGTATTGATTATATTTTATGCAATCAACGACGAATATAGCTATTTATTGTTTAGTAACATGCATAGAAACTTGAGACTCGTGACGGTCCAACGGTTCCTCGAACCATTTTCATTTTTATATTTTTTGAGGTCACCCTGAATTATTACGATGATATATTTACATAGAACAAGTGAATAAAACCGCCAATCTTTTTTTTTTTTTGATATCTATACCTATCTACGCTTGCATGTGGCTATCACAGAATGAATTAGTTTCCGGATTTTGACTCGCAGATCGGAAATTGTTCCAGGACCTAAACGTCGAATGTTTTTGACTATCAGCTTACCTCGACCAGTGTAGTCATGCTGGAGCCGTCAACGAAGGTGACGCGGGAAAAGTCGAGCACGATGCAGGTCGTCGTCGAAACCAGAAACATATCCGAGGCTCCGTAGTCCGCTCGGGGAGTGGGCTGGGACCCCACGTAGCTGGAGGAGGCCGCGCGACCCACCATCGCCAGGGGCCTCCCCTGAAAACATGGATGTTGCACGTGCTGCGTCAAAACTCTCAGGTTACGTTCACGCACTTGCGCTGGCTCACGACCGAGTTCTTGGGATCTCTTGCGAGGTTGTAGTTGTAGTAAATACGTTTTTTTTTTTTTTGAAAGAGAAGGTGATTATGTCGTTGCCTCTTGGTTGATACAATCTGACAGGACCGGGGAAGGGGGGGGGGGGGGGTTGCGGTGGGAATGGGGAAAGGAATAAGAGGGAATGGAGAAGGGAATCAGATGTAGGGAAGGGAATCAGATGAAGTGACCCTGGAACTGCATTGCACTAGAGCGAAAGTTTTCGGTACTTGAAAGATCAAATGTACGTACAATCTACTAGATATGGTCGTTTATAACACTGTCAAAAGTTCGAGCCAAGTAAAAAAGAACGACGTTCGAAAAAGAGAAAGGATGACGCGTGAAAAAGAAAAAAAAAAGGAAGGAAATACGTATACATAAACAGCAAGTGTTCCATAGCTACCTAATAGATGGCGCCAGTGTGCTCTCTCTTTATAAGAGATTCGAAGAGGTTGTAAGGCACACGGTCGTTAGCATTCGCAAGTATGTGAACCAACCTCTGCATTCTCAAAATGCCTGTGCTCGTTTACTCCTTCACACAGCACGTGAGGACCAATCACTGCAATCTGTGGAAGCTTGTCAACCAACAAGGAAGAGCCCCCCCCCCCCCCCCCCCCCCCCCCCCTGTCTGATTTATCGCTCTCCAAAATATCAAGATCACTAATATGAGGTTTTAGAATAACGTACGCAAGCCCTTTGGGTACCCTAAATATAGCGTCGCGATGGCGACGCAAATTTGAGCTTACCCAATGTGCTTGTGTACGCAAGACTTCATTATTGTACGTAGCGCGAACAAGCGATCGGCGGTGTTGCTGTTTATCTCATAGAATTAAAAGGCCGCCATTAAAACTATTACTCTCTTTGGAAGTGCTCATCTGAGACAGTACCTTAAGCCCTAAAACTTGGTACCTGCTAATACCATTTCGAAGTAAAATTTAAAAAAGCGACAAGGTCGTCTTTGCAGTAACGGTGTCGCAGAGAGCGTTTCGCGGCTGCACGTTATGTATTCGCGGTTGCACGTTATGGGGATCATCTTGAAAAAAAAAAAGACTTTAAGTGGTTGAAGTAAGAATAATATATTACTTCGAAGCTTGCCTGAAAGAGGTGCATATTTTTAGAATACATTGGCGTGCAATAATATTTCAGAACATATATTCTTAAGCAGAAAAGGTGCGCAGACCGGGGTTAGAATGATTAGACTTTTCGCGAAGTGGTTGTGATGCGCAGGGTCTTATACAAATGGGTTGGAAATGGACGGGTTCAAACGCAAAGGGTTTTTCCGGTATCGGTTGAAACGGGACGGGTTCAAATGAAAAGGGCTTTCGGGGATGGGACGAAACGGGACGGGTTCAAAGGGGAAGGTCGTTTCGAGAATGGGTCGAAACGGGACGGGTTCAAACGGGAAGGTCTATTCGGGAATGGGTCGAAATGGAAGGGCTCAAACGGGAATGGGTTGTTTCGGGCTACACCCAACTAACGACGTCCACTAGCGATGACGTCACGCGCAGGCCTTGTCTTGTAGGTGGGGCTGCCGCAATGCGATAGACCGTTAGTATAAACGGGTGCCCTAGAGAAGATCTCTGGTGATCTCACCTTGACGCCGTTTGAGGTGAACAGGTCACTGAAGGGTACCCTTTTAGGCTTCTTTCCAGTGTACCTAAAGACGAAGAGGAAGGGAAATAGTTATTAAAGCATGAAAAGCGTTTTAGCGAAATCCCCCCCCCCCCTCCCTTTCTCCCAACCCAAGCCCAAAATTTTGTCCATTCGTCCGTGCGTTCTTTGCATTTTTAACGGGGAAATTGACGTCACGTGACTTGTACAGCAATATAATTTCCCCGCTACATTTGGCGGAGAAATTGATGTCACGTGACCTGCAGTCACGAAGCCTATAAACAGATGTAGTTCGCTGATAAATTTAACGGGGAAAATAACGTCACGTGACCTTTGTACTAAATAGGTTTCCCCGCCAAATTTAGCGGGAAAATGAATAAAATTTTAGGTTCTTCTCTCCCCAAAACAACTGTTTAATGTCTTCAAAACAAATTTAAACGATCGCGTCTTAAATACTACACTTAATGCATTAGATGGCTTTGAAGATAAATGTCGCTGTCAATAAATAAATAAAAAAAGTTTAACTTTGAGAATATTTAGATCTAAAATTGATATGGGGACGGATGATGCGCGGCGCGCGCCTTAATTGGGGAGGATAGAGAATCGCCATTTTACTTTTGTTTGCGCTTTACATTGTCAAGGGATTATCCGACATATCCGCCGCTGGTTACATGCCCTCGTAAAAGACTATATTACACCCCACAAAAGTCTGCGAGTCCCCTTTCCTGCAGAACACGGAGACAGCCAATCACGCCACAAACAACAGTTTTAAGAACCCCATCAAATAAGGAAGCTCAAAATTACGACTAGATCTAAATAAAAAAATTACACCATCTTCCCGAGGGGAACCATGGGGTGATGCGGAGCATCGTGTTGGTTCCGAGGAAAGAGTCAGTTGCGTGCTGACGTCGAGAGATGGCGCCACCGACTGCCCTAGCGTTACCCCCTACGCGAGCCTTCGTCGCGGCTCGCGGCAGAGAAACTTGGAACGCTCGCCGCTCGCCGTTTATTTTTTTTCACACTTGAAGGAGAGGAGACTAGAGGAGGAGAGTTGCGCGTGCGCGCGCGGTGTGAGGAGAAGCGAACGCACGCGCAGTGCACGCAGCTGGTAGAGAGAGAGAGCGGAGAGAGTAACGCGCAGCTGTTGGAGAGAGGGAAGGAGGAGAGTTGCGCTGTGCGTAGTTCGAGTGCCGACTACAACGCCGACGCCGCGGGACATAGACCCGAGCAAGAGATGCTCCGCATCTAAAAAGTAAGATTTCAGTAGGGCCAATCAGCAAGTGAAGCGTCATGTTCCCTGTCCTTGCACTCATCGTATTTTTCGGCTTCATGAATCACATTTTAACTTACGCTACAGTGGAATTCATTACATGCGGTTCTATTACCTTTACAGTGCATGACGTACAATTGAGACACTACAACAAACGCCTCATATATGGCAAAACTGTCCGTAGTCCTTGAGAGCTTATGAAACGCAGAGCGAGAATTTCTATGTTCGCGCTTCATGCTTTGTGATTGGTTCTTCGGTGTTCGTATCGGACGATGCCGCACTCTCATTGGCTGCGTGGCGATAATAAAATTCTCGAAATCCCCCACACCATGTGTATTTTAAGCTGTTAGTGGCTCTGGCGCATGGATGGATGGATGGATGTTAATGGCTATACCCTTTGCAACGGGTGGTAGCTTGCGCACCCTAGCAGCTTGTAGCTTTTTTGTTTCTTTTGTTTTCCATTTGCGCTTTAATGTTTGCAAACTTACGTTGTGCTGATTCCTGTCTTCTTGGCGACCTCGGAGCGAAAGTACTCGGCGTTCGCGAAATGAATTGGGCCTCCGAAATGAAAGACCTTGACGCCCGAAATCTCTGATGCCTGAAAATAATAATATATCAATAAAACAAAAATATATATCGATCTAGGCGCGAGGGAAGGAAATACATTTGAAAATCTAAATGTGCTAATTCGAGGGCTACGACACTTCCGTAACGAAATACAAGTTCATCGATCAACAATCTTGCTTCTGGAGCACGAAGCACTTTTTTATTGTTTTCTCCGGTCCGCCATAGAAGGTCGAGTTTTCAGTTGAGGAAGACAATTGCTGCTCGACACGGTAAACAAACGCACCTCAAACATATAAAAATTTGACCATCTATTTCATATCTTTGTCAAAGCCTCTTTTGTTCTTCGTGACTTATATACTCCGCTGCACACTTGGTCTGACCACGACCAACGCTACAACCCGATGGAGTCAATAGAAAGTTTTAGGGAACCGTCTTTGCACATCCGATACGGTATACGAACTGCGCACATGGGAGTCTTCTGCGGTAGCACATTCGCAGTTCGTACCGTATCGGACGTGCTAAAACGGTTCCCTAAAACTTCCTATTAAAGGGTTTTAGTAGATCGTTCCGATGACTCCGATAAAGATGCCCGATACTCCGCCAACAGCTTTGCGGATATACCGTTATCGGAGGTATCCGAACGGTCTGCTAAAACTTTCTATTGTGAGCGAAATAAAGCCCAGTCCCAAGCAGTGGTCGATAATCAAAATTTTAATTATCTCATTAACATATTTGCTAAGGCTCCCATTCATTGTGGATAATGCTGAATCAATCTTGTGACGGGCAATATTATTCCTCTTCTTAATGCGTCTATTCAGAAGTTAACGGATATGCGCATAGACATTTCAAGAACGGGACGTCCAAATAGGATCACAAAAATGTGAGGAGACGCTTTCCACTTACCAAGCCATAGCTTTTGAGCGGCACGTAGAAATCGGTGTTGGGTATGCTGCCTAGAAGGCAGGTCTTCGGTCTGTGACAGTCAAACGCGCGGACTTTGATTAAACCTTTACGCATTTAATTTGCGCAGAAGAGTTTTGCGGACTCACTTTTTTATTTGGTATACGAGCGTGAGGAGAGAAAACATGATTCCGATGACGAGGCCGAACTGGACGTCTACGATCACTGTTGCCAGGAAGGACACCAGCCATATATTCTGCGGGGCAGGGCGTGCCATAAAAAAGAATTGGTGAAATTTCAGGCACTTTGACGGCTGAAAAAATAGTTTTTATGTAAGGTGTGCTACAAGCAAACAGCAATTTCGTTTGAGCATGATGAAGACAGAAGCGACGGGGCATTGGTACAAAGTGATGTGTCAGCTCGCCAAAACCGCTTACGTTACTATATTATAACTGAAAGTCAATTATCGCCACAAGAGTTCAATATTTCTTGGATATATATAAAATTTACCGGCTAAGCGGGAGAAATATTGGGTGCACCGCATGCACTTTTTAAAGGATGACGAAAATAATCCACGGAGAAGGGGAACAAGAGGGACAAAGGACAAACACAAATCTCCAAACGCAACTAAGTGACTGGTGCGCGACCGAAACAATCCGCCTGGTCCGGGTATCGAACCCGGATTATTTTCGTCATTCTTGTCCAGCTCGCTTGCACCTCTGCATTTGATTGCATTATAATTTTAAAGGAATTTATAATATATGAAGTGAATGCAAAAACTTTTTTTTATGATGGCCATGTAATGTTTTAACTTATTCGCTGTTTATTTTTTTTTATCACCAACAATTTTTGCAATTCGGTGCGAGAACTTCAGTTAAGTCTCAGCCTTTACACCGTTGTTTTTACCGATTCACAGTGTTACTTATGACAGCCTCTAGTTATTATTTTTTATAATACATCCTTCACGCACATTGCCGCTGTTGAAGTGGAACACTGAAGTTTTACAAAAAAATCCAACGTATTACTCCGATATCCATCAAGTAGCGGCGTTTTTTGTGTCTTGTCTTGTAGTCTTTTTATTTTTCGAACTTTGCTTAAATCTCTATCGGTTGCCTCAGTGTTCATGGTCTTGTAAAGGAAAGGCTGTTCACAATTATTTTCAAGGTGTAATGTGTTTCAGCAAAAACAAATGACTTGAAATAATGCGTTGACCGAACCAACTTACCCCGTCGATTTTAGAAATTTTCCAGAACCGCTTGAAATCTTTGACTTGAAGGAATACCTTTTTGAGAGAGATGAAGATGATAGTTGATAAAATCGCCTGGAAAGACGAAACATACCGCCATAGCTTTAATAATGCCACATCATCTTTGTTAATACAGCTGTTTCTAGGAGGTTTCCTTGTGAACGTGCCACATACTTGGAATAGCACATCAGTTTCCTGATACCAATGCATTTTTTTGAAAAACTTGCTAATGTCATAGCATGAAATGAAGTAAATCGATTCTTTCCTAATTCCGGTTATGAAAAAGAAAAAGAAAACAAATCGGCAATTATTTAATTTTCTAGCTATCTGACTTTCTCTTCTACAAAATGTGAAATTCGGACACAAGAGGTGATTATTCTAGAGTTGTGTTTTCGTCTCATACATTCATACATACATATATTTAAGACAGTTGTTTGAAAAAATTTAGAATCGGCGATTTCAAAATCTGTCGAAAAAATGTTTAGTATTTAAATATGTGGGTCATTCTTCCGAAAATTAAACATTAATGTGACTGTCAAGTAACTTTCAAACGCCTTCCTCCCATCATTCCTAAAATATAGTTAGTGTAGCATAACATCAGGGTGTTCTAAAAACAAGTACTTGCAAATTCTCATAATTAAAGGGGCGATGCAACGATTTTTGTACTTTGCCCAAATACCGTTTACAACGGATCCCTGACGTTAATGACCTGTGAAACACCCGTTCGTTTTACATCGCACGCAATTGAAATCGCAGACAAAATTAAAGAAAATGAGCGGCGTTCATTCCCTCAACTCGCAGCCAAAACAAGTGGCCACGTGATCTGGACCCGATTATATGCCGCCAATGTTGATCATAGCCACGCGCTGGGGTCGGCAAAGCATAGGACACGCGCTGAGTTCCAGACATTGTTATGGTTCGGCTATTGTCGTCATTGCAGCGATTGGACACGGGCCACTACCCGAATGCTTCTCGAGCTATCGATTATCACGAGCCCAAATCGAGTGCCAACGCAATGCTCGGCTCCAATATATGAGCCACATTCAAATATCGTCACTGGGAGGTGCTGCGGCCACCGAGTTACGTCATCAAGTTTTGCGAAGGAGAGATTGAATGAAAACGCTCGCTTTTGACCTTGAAATTACACCGCAACAAAGGAGTCTCTTGGCCAGTGGCATTGCGTGCGAGTATCCTTGAGTCCCACTAGTGCCAGTAGGCTCGTTTGAAGTGAAGAACATTCCAATCGAATTTCGTTGCACCGGCCCTTTAAGACTGTTTTAGAAAAAAAAAAAAGAGTTTAGATTGCGTCCTATTTGTAATTTCAAAATTTGTTTTGTATCTGCTAACTACCATATAAGTTTCAAAGGCGTGAACTTTTGTTTTAGAAGTCAACTTTTATAAGTTTGATTTAAAAAATCGCACACGGCGTCAGCTCCAATTTATGACATGACCTCAGCGTCCAGTGTTACCAAAGTATTTATATTTTTACGAATTTCAAAAAGAAACAAGTGTGACAGACCTGAATGTCCGTGGTATAATGAAAGATATACAAATTTATTTAAAGACTTCTGCCAACCCTATTTAATTTGTAAGTATGCAGACTGTTTAACACGATTTCATGAAAGTCTGAGCCATTCAATCTGGGCCAAAACTTAAAATGTGTTTAGCTTATGAATGAACATAAATAAATGCAACATAAATAAATGCGTACCTTTTTGATGTGTCAGCGGTGTAACTGATTTTTTATGTGCCATTTTTATTTTATATTGATGAGAAATAATTTGCAGTGACAAAACAGACATGCGCGCATGTGGTGTGAAAAGTATCAATATCTAACAGTGAAATTTTTATAAAAATAAATTTGCCAAAATTGTCAGTTGTGTAAGGGTGACTCATATAACGGTCATTCCTATCAACGGTCGTTTAACTGTCAGTCTTTTAAGGATGAGTTGTGTCGCGAGGAAATAGCAACAAGGGTCACTCGCATCAACAAAAGAAACAAATAATCTCCCATTGGTATTTAGTACATAGTCATTAAGACGTGTCAGCCTTCTTTCGTCGCACTGTTAACTCAGGATGAAAACATAAAGTTCATAAGCTTAATTACAAATAAAAAAAATATGTGTACTGCCGATGTGTCAGTGGTATAACGAATACCTCGTGCCCTGTGTTTTTAAACACCTCAAAAACAAAAACTTTCAACTAAGGCATACCTTGATCGAAATTAATTTGTAGGAAACGCGAATGTTCTCGTAAATTTTGAATCTGAGTGAACTGTAAGTCGCATAAGGGGGCTGTCGTGCCACGAGTCAGTCGTACCTCGAGTCAGACTTTTCGCGGGTAAGTCATGTCACGGGTCACTCTAATCACGGGTTGATCGGTCGTGTCACTTGTCGTAGACTCCAGCGTTGCAAGATTGCTACGACTGACACAGTTTTTTTTTGTGCACGCCTGAAAGCTATCAAAAGTGGTGCTTGCGAACGAAAACAGTCAACCTAGTTTTGAAGTGGACAAAAGATGCGGAGTAACGCAGCCCTCGCAAGGATATTTTCTAATCTAGACACAAAACATGAGTCTGTACGTTTTATGCATGTTATTGCAAATATTAATATTGCAAAATGAAATCAAAATACATTCTGATCAGCACGAATAAAAATAAAGCCGTAAAACAGTCATCGCGTATTTTATCTTGAGTACGTTCTACAATATTTGTTGTTAAAGAAATAAAGAAAACGTCTGGGCGCTCGCCTGTGCTTTCTATGAAAATAAGAAATAAATTATTTATCGATCAACGTAAAATAGGAAACTAAAGCCAATGTCTCCGGATGAACTTTATATGAACCTAAATGTTTAATTTTCAGGAGAATATGACCCATTTGCTTTGCTTGTTAGAAGCAGAAAAATCAAACAATTTACCACAGGAAGTTTCTCGAAGTATGGGCTGAGGCAGGTGATGACGACTAAAATTAACAGCGAATTGACGAAGCTGACGACCTGCGAACAAAATGAAATTGAAATGACCCCTGAGTTTTGTAACTTCAGTCGAGCTGAAAGTCAGTTGATTCACTGAAACTCGTGTGCAGACATTCTGACAACAATTTACAACCTGAAGCACGGTTCTGGGGTTGAGAAAATAAAGCATACAGACCGAACAAGCAATTTATTAAGGGCTACGCCTGTAATCACGACATCATGTTCATAGCGTTCCTAATTTGTTTTCTTTTTGAGTAAGTTTATGTCATTCATTTTACTTATAAGCATTTTCTTTTTATAAATAGCCGTTCTATGTACCGGAACTTTTTTATGCTGCTGAACGGAGTAGAATAATTTGACAACAAAACTATGTTCAGTTCAGTTCACTACTGATCAGTTTTGTTCGAAGCTGCCCATCTCTTCAAAATAGTTTGGACAGATTAAAATATAACTATTTAAAAATTTCATATGCTGTTAAATAATGTTGTTAAATGTTAGATACATGCTAAAACGCCATTTAAAAAATCAGAAAGTGCGTTTGGTAGGCGGGAAGTCAAATTCGATTGTTGTTTATCTCACACGATTTGGATTAAACTTGTTAGAATTCCTTGAATGAGTTCTGTCGACTGTCGTATCGTTCCTTACCTGCGTCTTTCCTCCTGCCCCCTCCTGAATGGAACTGCGAGGGACAGATGCTCCAACGGGAAAACACGCGAACATGGCTCCGAACAAGTTGGAAGCCCCCAGGGCCAGGAATTCCTGAGAAAGAGCAGAATAAAAATGAGCTGTGTTACACAGAAATGACAGGCTTTCAGTTTGCAGTCTATGTGTAAAATTATAAACGCGCACTGTAACATATGGACGAAGCTAAGCCCCCAAAATATTGACTGTTATTGGTATTTATTTTAAACCGACGCAAGGGGGGGGGGGGGACGCAAATAGACAGCACATTAAAGTGGGTAAACTTACGAAACAAAGAAACGGACATTGAATAACAAAGTAAAGGGGGTAGTGTAAGAACTACTTCATCATCTTTGTTGGAATGTCTGAGCCTTCTAACAGGTTTGTCAGTTCTGTAACCAACGGTATTGAAAACATCGCGTTGAGTTCACGGGCAATTAATATAAATAACAATTTATATTCTTGAGTTCTTTTTCGATCACTTTCAGTTCGATGGTGACCAAGAACCTGCATTTAGAACAAAGCTCCAACCCACTCAGATGCCTCGAGAAAATTCTATACACCAAAGTGCTTTAAAGCCGATTGTGTGCCGCCCACAGATTGACTGAATCTGAGTTATTAGAAATAAACGCTTACGTAGCTCTCGTGTTCCATTCCTACGCCGCGTCGTACTGATCCCCCGAATGTACAGGCCTCGCAACATCCGCTAAGGAGCATCTTCAACGTCTTCCTTTATCAGTCACTAGAAGGCCGCCATTGGTATGACACAGTTGCCGTTCCACAGATGATGATAGTGATCAAAGTGGCCAGTCTGAATTTCGGAAAGGGTCTATTGCTAAATGAGAGGGCATATTTTTAAGAAATTCTGTAATCGATTCTTGAGTTTCATGGTATGCTTAACAGAGAGAAAGTGATAACAACAGAAATATCTCAAATTGATGTTCTATAAATATTCCTCCAATGGCGATTTTATGGACGTAAATATTTGCAACATTTTGTTCTTCCGTATGGTTCATGCATATGTAAAGCGTTTACATACGATTATTTTTATGTGACCAAAATTCTAGTGCTCACGCGTTCCCAACTTTAGCCCCGTGCTGTAATCGACAACAAGCTGATTGGCTGACATTCGAGTAAAATAGCCTATACAAAAACTTGAGAGCCATTCCACTCTGTAAAGGTAGATGACCGGTGAAGCTGTTTAGCACACGTCCCAGGCGTGACACAGAATTTTGAACAAAGGTACGAACACATTTATTGTCTTGATCGGTGGTCATCGTGACGAAAGGTAAGCACACAGACGTGCCGCCCGCCGCCACCGCTGACATTCTCGTTGCCGTTCCCGCCGTTGCTCTTCGTAGGTGCGTTGCTAATCGCGAGTCCGGACTATACGCGGCCTCCCTAATACGACGAGAGACGAGAAGTGAAATTGAAAATGGAGAACGACAACCCAATCTTCAAGGAGGATGCAGGGTATGGTGTTCCACGCGCCGCACGCGCACGCCTTCCCCGTATAAAAGATTCGTAGTAAATAACCAAAATAAAGCGTTGACGAACGGGCAAGCAAGATGCCATTTGTTTTATGCTTTTGCTTTAGAACAGTTACTGTTGCAGACGCCGGCACGTGCGGCGCGTGGGTGCGGTGCGGCGCAAGGATGCAGTGCGGCGCGTGGGTGCGGTGCCAGCTTAGAGTTTTTGGTCACGCGCACGAAAAATCCACGGAACCCTAGCCATTAACAGCCTCGATGTAAAATGGTACCTTCACCTGGTTAGGATTGACGATGTATTTATGCTTCCTGGCGAATACGCGTCCCAGTGAGATGGTGATGGCGTAGCTGACCACCGAGACGGCGAGCGCAGGTGCTGCCACGTGACACAGCAATGGAGCCTCCAAGACAGGCAGGTGTGGACGCGGCATCCTACAAGGTTGGACGCACATTATTCATGTTACCATTTCTCTCATTGAACACGAAACTTGTGACCTCAGAACATACAACTAGGATTCGGTGTCTTGATGTCTGTTACCTGGTTGGACTTTGATCCGAATTGAGAAGACGCGCTCAGCGAAATTTATAAGAGCATCGTTCGACACTCTTGACTGAATAGTTCGACATACACTTGTTTAGCGGGCAAAATAGTCTAATTTTTGGTTAACAAAGCAATTTTTTGTTTCGTATCGCATGTTCACAGACATGTTTCCATGGATGCTTAATGATGACTACTAGTATGACGTATTTGCAAACAGTATTTGCTATTTGTCTTACTACTGAGATGATGTCTTAAGAAATGGTGAAACACACTCTAAAAAAAACAAAAAACAAATCCGTTCTTGAAAGGTTCTTTGACGCCCCAAGAACTCTTTCAGCTTGTAAAGAACGGTTTCGCCTCAAGCACTATCGTCCTCTGGTGCACTAGATAGGCTACTGGGTGATGAAGAACTCTGTCGCATAAAAATAAAAAGAGCCTAAAAGACCCCTTATGGGTCCTTCACGAAGAACCCGTGTTGGGTGTGCTTATAAAACTTTTTAGGGTGCAAAATATGAACAAGCCGATGAACCCCTAAAGTTATTTTACGACCAGATTTTTTAAGAGTGCAGCTGGTAGCGCTATCAGTTTCCTTTTTCAGGTGGCATTGACTTTTTGTAAATATCGCAGGATCCATTAGGCATCAGTCATAAAGAATTGAAGTTAAATGACTACTGCAGCGAAGTCTTCATTATTTCCTGTTCTCAATACAGGTTTAGGCTGCATTGACGTCACTTGGGCGACGTCTTGGTTGCTTCTGAGTTTTAGTGCGTACTTGGTTTAATCTCAAACGCATTGTAAAATAATTCTACATATATTCTATTGGACCAAGAAATTAGTTAACACGACTAATGAACGTCTCTCTCTGATTACCCACAAAAAAACATAATTTTAACGCAATTGAAAAAAAAAATAAAAAAAAAACTTTGAAGCGTTGATTTAGCGTGACGATAGTATGAGTTACTAAGCTCAAAGTGCGACGTGCTTCATGTTATTAAATGCTATCGTCCAAGTTAACTCAAGCCTCTCTCGGTACAAGTTAAAAGCTCCATTTATTGCAAGTGCCGGCATGTCAGACTTAGGGTGTCTTCATGTGCGCTTTGCTTGGGGTGATGACATCTGGCCATTTTGTTTCGAACATTTATTTTTATTTTTTGTTCTGAAGCGCGTGAAAGAGCGTGTCCCTGCACGCGCTCGTGACGCTGGCTCTGCTACGGTGACATTTTGTTTCCTGCGATTTCTTTGTATTTTCCCTGTGAGCGCGTGCTGTCGGCATCGGGTACTACAAACGATGGCATCACCCTAAACAGAAGGACATCGAGGCACTCTAGTCAGACTGCCTGTCCAATAGTCCAACAGAAGGAATCTACTCAATTTGTTTCGCCATGGGGCAGTACTCACTCGTGGGCGATGTGATCGATGACAGACATGTTGTAGCTTTCAAGGTTAAGGTGCCTCGACAGCAGCGTGCCCATGATGACCTGAAGATGGTTATTAATAAAATGAAAAAAGATGAATTTTTTTTACGTGGGCAAACGAGGCTTACAGAAGTGTGGAGATAGGGTGTGTAATATATAATAATAAAAAAGAAACACTAAAGATGTTATGTGGGCTATATGAGTTAAGAATTCCTAAGAAGTCCCATGAAATCGCAGCAGAAACATAGGTATAGGAAAAAATAATGCTAATATGCAAAGCAACGAACATCGCCATGATCAGCCGCACGCTGTTGTTCTTAGTCAAGTACAATATTAGGTATTTAATAAAATTGAAGACCCTTGAAACATGGTTGACGGGAGTGAAGATACAAATGTCTGAAGAAAAGCTGGGGGCAAAAAAAAACGAAAGATGAACTTTGCATGGTTGTCCACCGTGCAACGTTTAACAAGCTGAAATAAATAAACTCTGAACGCAAGAAAGGCTTCCGACTCACCACGACCATTTCAATGGGTACCGGAACGCCGATCTTGCTGGTGACGAATGGATCGCACAAGATCTTCACGAGGAGCATTAGGATGAAGCTGGTCGCGGATAGCGCCAGCGTCGGTAGATGCGTCTCACCAATTCTGTGGAAGAACTCGGCGTACGACTGAGACGCCGGAACCATAACATCATTAGCCCGAAAGTGATATTTACTGATTTCAAATCTGAACACGTTTGAATGAAGGAACCATGCTCCTTTAAACCAAAGTGTCCTTCTTTCGCTCTCTGTCAAGGCCGGCTCATACACACACCGCAGCGCAAAATCAACTCTTGGAACAGCGCTAACGCGCTGCAGTCTTTAACATAACAGCACAAATGCAGCACTGTATCAGCGCTGTATCACTGACACAGCGCGGAGACAGTGCTGCTTCAGCAAGGTCGCGCTATTTCCAGCACTGACTAATGGCGCTGTGGTGTATGTGTAAACATGCCTTAAACCAGGAATGACAATGGATCCTAGCAAGCCAAACTATTTTGCCTATTACAGTATCTTCTGCATGATTTCAGTTGTTAGATGGGCATGATGACATCTTATCCGTAAGAAAGAAAAGTCTGATTGAGCGCAGATGAATGAGCGTTTCACGTATTCCGCGTTGCGAATTCAGCGTCTTATGTATCTTTGAGCATTCGTAGCACATTTCTCTACACCCTGCGCGTTAACTTTTTTTATTATTATTTCGTATTTACAGCACTGCGAGCGACACAGGTGGGCCGGTTTTCTACACCTAAGAAACAAGGGTATATTCTTACATTCCTTGTCACATATAATACACCCCAAAACTTCAGTTCTACGTACAGCGCACTGGCGTTGAACTAACGGTATCAACTTTCACAAGCGGCTAGATAGCCCAGTTGTGCAACTTATTAAAATAAATAATGTACGTGTCATTGACTGAAAAAAAGCAATCGGGGTTTTCTTGGCCCTACTGCAAAACCTCTACGTTTTTTTTGTTTTTTTTTGGTAGTCTTTGATACGTATATTAGCTGTTTCATATGCTATATCGCACCGTTATCAATCCCCTCGTAAAAAAGTGGGGCCGTCAGTTCGACGTCAGTGCGCTGAGCGTCGAACTGAAGTTTTGGGGTGTATTACATGTGACAAAGGGTGTAACGGACACCCTTTCTTCTGAGAGTGTAGTGAAGGCGTGTACTTCTCCCGGAGATTAAGGTAGTCACAAGAGAGATTTTAAGGTCACATGACCAGCTGCGTGGGGAGAAAGTTTTTTTAGAGTTCCAGTCGATTCCGCTCAAGAGACGTAAGCCTTGCCTGCCATTTTCTTCCATTCTCGCTTAATGCAGGATTCCTCAGAGAAATCTTTACACGCACTCCTGATGTACACGAATTCGATTGATTTCAGTTGCGTTTCAAGACTGTTTACTCTCTTTCTGCGCGTAGAATCAGAGTTGAACAGCCGAAGCGAGAACGGATTTACAGCAGCCATTTGGCTGGAACGTAGATACCATTCGCGGCTATTTTAACCTCTGGGAGCAATACCCACATTCACGAGCAAACCAGAGCTGGAGTTAAAGGCGTGTTGACTAGTGACGCGACAGTGTGACCTTGACAACTCGCGACGACGCAGGTGGATCACGAGGCGAAATCAACTTGGCAGCTGGCCAACTCTGCGGCAGCTGCCATTTCCAAAACCGTTTTTAAAGCATTAACGCTACCATCCCAAAATGTTGTCCGTCGGGCCGTCCGTGCATTTTCCGCTAAATTTAGCGGTTAAAGTGGCGTCACGTGACGTCACGTGACGTCACGTGATCTATACACCTTGGGGAAATTGAAGGCACATGACCTATACGTCAACTCAGTTTCCCCGCTAAATTTAGCGGAAAAATCCACGTCTTGTGGCCAAAACATCAATTCAGTTTCTCCGCTCAATTTAGCGCGAAAGTGAGTCACGTGACCTAAACACCAATTCAGTTATCCGCTAAATTTAACGGGAAAATGTACGTCTTGTGGTCTATACACAAATCCAGTATCTCCACTAAATTTAGCGAGAGAAATCGACGTCACGTGCTGCATGCAACCATTCAGTTTCCCCGCTAAATTTAGCGAGAAAATATACTTCACGTGACACACCAATTCCCTCACCAAATCCCCATAATGCATTTCGTGCATTATACTTCTTTGAAGGTAAAGGTCAGTGCCAATATTTTAACGTTCATTTTTATGCCGCCGGAGGATGATTGAGGTGACCACGGTAGCGTTTCACATTGCAAAAGGAGGAGTTATGGAAGGTGTACCTTGACGAGAAGAAAAGGCCCTGAGTAAAGCGTAATGTTGATGCCGAAGAGGCCGGGCAGCTGGCTGGACCCGATGTGAACCGAGACTCCCGCCGTGAAGCCGCTCACCAGCTGCTCTGACAGGAAGACGCTGAGACTACCCAACCCAAGAGCGTGGAACGCCAACTGTCCACGAAGAAGGAAGGCGGTTACCCTAGGCACTAGGGAGCTCCGACCACTGGGCAGGCAACGAGATCGTGGCAAGGTAACGCCCCTCAGGAAGCAACCATGAAGTGACGAACAAAGTCATAGTTAGCAGCACCCCGTCGCTCTGTAGGCGCCAGTGACAAACTAAATGATAAAGCACCATTAAAAAAAATAAAAAAAAACAGCGCGAAAAGGGCCAATTAACAAACCAACTCACTAGCCATGCAAGCCAGCCCAGCCCAGCCCAGCCCAGCAAAAAGGATCAACCAACCAACCAACGAACCAGCCCAGCAAGGTATCCGGTTACGATATGGCACCAGTCGAGAAAAGCAGCCCCATTTTGTTAGACCACCTGAGACTGGGTGGAAGAAACACGACGACATGTTTCTTCCACCCAGTCTTAGGTGGTCTAACAAAATGGTAACCTACACCAGCTCGCCTGCGCCCTAACTGTTTTTTCAGAAAAGCAGACAGTCTTTCGAATAAAAATAAAGTGTACAAGCGAGCTGGTTAGAAAACAGCATAATCTAAACTCTGAGAGATGGAAAATAAAACAACTTACACGACAGGATTACGGGTTATGACAGGCCAGCTAACCAGCTGGCCTGTCATAACCTAAACCGTGAGACGAGGCAATTAAAATAACGGAAAATGCCACACAAAATATTGCAGGGTAAAGTATATACAGGCGAGATGGTCACCAATTTGTACTCGATTCAAGGTTCGTTTTTCTCGACCAATGTTAACGTCCCTCTTTAAGTACTGTGGGTGGCTCCACTAGTAACACACATTAAATACTTAAAGCGAATATAGTAATAGAGAAAGGTATACTAGCAAGGTAATCCGTAGCATGATAGTGCATTGTCCCCAAAACACCGCATTGATGGTATTTGATCACTCAGCACCTAGAGTCGAAATTTGGAGGCGATGAAGGTTTTCTCACTTGGTAAAGTCCAACTAGAAATGACAACGTGGCGGCCACGTCGGCCGCACTGTACTCGTGTTTGTTTTCTTCTACAAGGATGCCGGTCATGATGGAGACTACTGCGAATGCGCCTGAAAGAGAAGAAAAATTGACACATCTGCATCTGTTGCTGTTAAACCTTGAGAAATCTGTGCGACATAAGATACTGATAGAGTCCACGGTGTTTGGAGTTGAACTGACTGTTTTGCACCAAAGGGTGTTGTGCATATGCACACCCTTGTTCACCTACGGGCTAATTCGTGCGCATTTTATGGCAAACAAGATTTAATTTTTTTTTAAATGTTGCTGTTGACAGAAAAGCGCAATGATTTGTAGCGTCTGCGATCTGAAGTTATTACGGGAGGCAAAACTTCCACTTGCTCTGCGTTTGGTATCGAACTGTTCAAGGCATTCGCAATCATATAACCTTGATAGTTTCATACTTTCGTCGTTGTATGTGGAATTTGATTAAAACTAGTTTGCTAAGTCTTTCAGTGCCTAAAGCTTACAAAACAACCATCATTGATGCGTACAAATTAAAATAACTTTCAATAGTCTTGAAAAAATCATGAAAACTCTTTGAGAAGCAATGACGAGTTAACTTGAAATCCGACATGCAGGTTGTAAAACATCTGCTGTGAAAATGGATAATTTGCTGGTTTTTACATGCATATGGGGGTACATACATGAAAATTGGAGTAGGCGTGGTTTTATTAATACTAAGTTGAAGAAGGCTGCAAGCCCCATACACAAACCGACAAAAAACTATACACGCTTTCAGACAGGTATGCATAAGCGCCGCCATAACAGACCTTCAGTTTTTGTTTCCATTTATTCCGTTCGCTTCGCTTCATCATTACCACAGAAGGACAGGTTATTGCCTTTCTTGGTGCTACTGTGTCCTTCGTGAACGCTCGTCAACGCCCGCTTCAGTGGCTCGGTATCTCGGCAAGAAAAGAGAAGGTCGGCAATGGCGGCTCCATCTGGCGCGTGTTTAAAGCGTCCATAGGTCCAAGAACTTGTCCATCTGCAACCTTGAGAGCTTTTCCTGGAAAACCTTTGGATTACAATTTCTATAGCTTTTTAGGACGCACGTAAATGTGTTAATACAAAGTGTAACGCCAGTCATACTGATTACGCCATGCATGGCTCTGTAAAGGCCCGTCCACGCAGGATACTTCAAAAATTGTAAGGCGACACGACTCCGACATAAGTCGTGTGGCAGTCCTCCTACTTCTGTTTCTTTGGCCGGGGGGAAAGTTCCCTCCGTCAAATTTCGCCCATGACCTCCCCGGGGGCCTTGAGCTTGCTCATCACGTGGGTTCGGACACCCAATCACAAGCTCTGTTGGCTGTCTGTCAATCGCTCAAGGCCTCCACTGCTCTTCAGCTCCCAAAAAACGGGAAAGGGAAGGGCTGTGTTCGAAATCTTACCCAAATAGATCCAAGCTACTCCGGGGGTCGTGTCACGTGATAACACAAATAGCGTGACGCTGGATGCGGGTAGATTTTGGAACGCATTGTTACAGAACCCTTACCCAGGAGTAAGATCGAGTGAATTTCGGAACACGGTCCAGCATACGAGGGCCCGGAAGAACAGATGGACAGCATTGGCAGGCGGCGTGTGACGTCAAGTCTGACGAGCACCGATATCACCGAAAAGCGGAGGAAGCGAGGAGGAAAATCGTGATGTTTGCTTTGTGGCGTTCAAACAGATATCGGACTGCCGGACTGCCGGTCGCTTCAACTTCTACGATTTTTGACGGAGTCGTATCGTCTCACGATTTCTTAACTGTCCCGTGGACAATCCTTTAGAGAGCAAAGTCTCACCTATGGATGCATGCCGTGACGTGCCGAATATGGCGTACATGATCATGGGGAAGAGGGATGTGTAGAGTCCGTAGATGGGGGACACTCCAGCGAGTAAGGAGTAACCAAAACCTGCGTGATCACGTAGATGAAAAGAAAATTGTGTTTGTGCACAAAAGAAATCAACAACACCAAAAGCGCGAAAGAGTTCGTTAGATCGTAATGAGCACCATATGAATTGATTTGCGATACCTATCACGGCAATAACCAAAACGATATTTAGAAATTTTCAAGTTTATTCGAAGGCGATTAAAAGCTTGTATTGTGACCTATATCTATACGTCAGATTTAGCCACCTGTTCACGTTGAACCATTCAGAGAGAAGAATTTAAATCGATTAGCACTCCGCTTCGTGCAAGGGGAGAATTCTGAAATAATCAGGTCCTCCGATAATAAACATGTTAAGGACGAGCGAGTCAAAATGTAAAAGTTTATGAAAAAACAAAGAAGCCAAAAAACTAACCCCTTCAATTCTTTATTCGAAACATATTTAAAAAGAAAGGCGCTTTTACTTCTATGTGAATGCCGTCTTCACGGCGGGAATTCGAGGGGCGAACAGCTGTCACAGTCTGGTGAGTAACTAACTAAAATTCGTTACTTAAGTTTTTAATTATTTGTGTTATGGTTCATGATTGCAATTTTAATTTTGAAGACAGTCGCCCTGGAGGCTAGACCAACTTACACAATTAGAAAACAACAGCAAAAACAACTGGTTCGGAGATATCCGTCGACAATTTCTCCCCTTTCTGTCCCCCAATTCAGGAACTGAAAGTTCCAAGTGCGCCCGAAGCGCTGACCACGTGACGTACGAATCGTCACCATCTCATATCTGCACTGCGGCTGTCAGGGTGCGGCTCGGGGTGTGAAAGCTCGCTTGGAAAGTATTTAACACCCTCGATTTTAATGCTTCATTGCCCTCGGAGCTTCACTTACGATTGTTTGTCGGCGGGGGAGGCGCTTCGCCAGGTAGCGTAGGCGCGCACAGCGAGTTTACATACCACGAGCCGCACCCTAACAGCCGCTGTGCAGATATAAGATCATGACGATTTGTACGTCACAAAACCGCCACTTCTCCAAGCGTCACACGGTCAGCGCCTCTGGCGCTCTTGGAACTAATTCAGTTTCGGCACACGGAGGTAAAAAGACGAGAAATTGATGACAGATATCTCCGAACACGTTGCTTCTTTTTTCTTCTTTTTTAAATTACGTAAGTTGGTCTAGGCTTTCGTGGCAGCTGTCTTCAATAATTACAATTGCAACATAGCCCGTATAATCAAAAATAAAAAAAGTGAATTAACGAATTATAGTAATTACTCCCCAGAATGTGACGGTGCCTTCGCCCCTCGAATGTCCGCCGAGCTCAAGAAACATGTAATGAAGACGGCATTCACGTAACAGTAAAAACATCTTAAAAATAGTTTCAAATAAAAAATATCCCCTTGTACATGCTATAGGGTCCTGCCGGACTTGCATTAACGTCAACAAACAATACTCCACTAGACTCCCTTTCACCCCAAGTTCGACCTCAGCCGACGTCACCCCCCGATGGAGCCAAGCGAGACAAAAGTGCATAGTCACGGGGCTTATTACTGCTGTGAATGACCCACGATTACGACTCATTACAGGAAAAAAGTCATGACCGTGTTTTACAGCGAAGCTGTATACCATCTATACCAGCCAAGGAAATTTTCGTGTCGTCGTTGTAAGCAAAAAACTCCCGACGAACAATTGAAGGCAAAACAGCATATCTCTTTTGAAATCAGGCATACAGCATACAGCTCAGTATCCGTTTCAATAAAAAAAAAAAAAAAAAACACAAAACAAGCATCAAAACCACAAGATGCAGGATAACACCCTCCCACGCGTTCTGGTAAGGATTAGGTTTGCAGCTGCTTCGATATTCGAATCCCTCGTGTAAAGTGCGAACCGCATAATCATAATGGATGATAACGGCGCCTGCTGCCGCACGAACGGCAGCTTGCGACGTAGGGAGTGACGTCACTAGATGCTACGAGCTATCTTAGCCAATCCCGTTCTGTGGGCGTGGCCTGTGATACGCTTTCCCCGCGTCGCTGTGCCCCCTTTCTAAGGTCACGTGACACTCACACGGCCTCCGATTGGTTCCGACGGCTCGTAACATCCGCTGCGCTTAAACGTAAGATGAAACGGAGTATAGCAACTGATTTCATTGTTGCTGCAGCACCGCGATCAATAGGCCACGCATAGTTAGGGCTCCCGAGGAGCAGCGTGAATACTAGGGAGGCAAAGGGAAAAGAAACGGCAATACGACCAGCGGCGGCGTGCTGCGACCGGTGGCGGCATTTCGTATAGCGCAGTAGGCAATCGTTGCAGGTGATACCAAAGCTTCGCGGACCAACCACCTTCACAGCTTAAATTAAAGCCACAATTTTTTTTTTTGCGCGTGATTTGTTTAGTTTGTGATACTAGTAAACCTACAAAGACAACGGGCGCCGCGGCGATGCACTTTTGACCCTGCTTGATTTGTTCAACCGTATCGCAGCAGCGTCGGCTGCACTCAGAGTTGGTGTGAAACTGAAGTCCCTAGATAAGAGCTCCCTACAAGTATACGACATTCTTTGAAGCGCCGACTGCGTGATGGTGCAAGTTTTAGGAAGCGAATGACGGCGCACAGCAGAGGACTGATCTGAATGACACCATTTTGTTCCAGCGGAATGTGCTTTGTCATTTGTATTGGTTGTCGTTACTCGTAAAAGGATTATCAAGGGACTTTATGTGAAACGAAGCGCATAGGGCAACGCTCCTCGGGATATCATCAATCCATGTGGTGTTGTGTTTGCATAGCTCATCGTAGTTTATACTGTGGATCGTTCGGTTTGAGTATTGTATTTTTTGTAAATATGAGCAGAACAAACTGATAAACGGACGTATTCTTCGGTCTGGCACGAAGGGGCTTATCCAAAGTAAACATGGGTACGGCATTGAAGCGCTGGGCCATGACGACACGTGACGACTGTTTCCGGAAAGTAACGAGTTCATGGAAATCCTTCGACGGGACCCCCGTGACCGCTTTGTCAGACATTCTTTTCGTTTGTTTCCACCAGTGATGGTACCACCTGTGCGTTCGTATCGGATGATTTGTCCTCTTTTGCTTACAAACAGATTGCCCGTTTTCTTTTTATTTTTGTAACCGTCATCGGTCAAGCGCAAAAAAAAAAAAAATCAATTGATGTCGCCAAAAAAAAAAAAAGAAAGAAGTCCTCGTCGCATGTTTCAGCGCTCGGTTGGCCTCGATGCACGTCCGCTAAATCGAAAGCGGGCGGGGCGTGGGAAGAAGGAGAACGACGCCGACGAGTGTGTTCTTTTGACGACGAACGTCTTGGGCAACGACGACGTCTTTATATTTTCCGCGATTATTCCCCCTTCGGCACGCGGCTCCAAACTCTCCCACAACCACGTGATGCGTTCGGCCGCCGTGGACCTTTTGTTCGTGGTAAACAACGGTAGATCGCCACGATGCGCTCATCGGAGGACTTCACATCTGTTGGCGCTCGTTGGAGGATTTCACATCGTCACGGCGTCTTTTGTCTTTGTAGGTTTGTTATTACGCAATAAACCAATCACGCGCAGGGAATGCTTGATGATTCTGCGTTTTTGTCTCCGCATGATTGACTTAGTCGGCGATAAGAAACCTACAAAGACAATGGACCCCGTGACGATACAGTTTTTTTGCGTTGCTTGAATCGCTCCGTTGGATCCTATACTTCGTTTCACCTTCGGTCCGAGCGTGGCCGGTGTAATGAGCCGAAGGGCCAATCTAGGGTTGGTTACGGTCGGATTTACGGATTTAATGCGAAAGGGAGTATAACCTGTCACACACTAAAGAAGAAGAGTCAAGATAAAACCTACACAGGTGAAAACGATAAAATATTTTTTTGCAGGTTTCCTATATAGGTCCTCTGTTTTGCCGTCTTTGTCACCAGTCTGAGGTAAAATCGAGCCAATAAGTATGTCGGCGACACTTAACAAAAAAACACAAAACTGCTAAGATTTATTTTTTTTTTTTTAACACGCGTGCGTTGCTTTCCTCCGGGATTTGGCTGCGCGCGTGCGCCCAAGTGTTATATTGAAGGCGGAAAGATCACGGCCACAGGGGGATCTTTCCGCGTGTGAACGGGTTCTTAAAAACCCGTTCACACATACAGTACTCAGCGCCGCATCGGTCATAAGTCACGTGTAAGTCAGAGCTGCATCGGCGCCATTTTTCAGCACCGATTCGGCGCTGCGGTGTATGTGTGAACCGGCCATTAACCTGTCGCCGACTGATAGACGATGAGGGCGCAAGGAATTGCACTTGCATCGTCTATACCGCTCTACGAATAGCGACGAAGTTTATGCCAGTCTTCAAGATATGCAGAGCTACTGTTAAATGGCAACTCCGGTCCATACTTTCGATGTTGGGATTATGACTTTTTTTTAGCGCAGTCAGCGTCCCTGAATTACAAGGTGTAATTTTTTTTTTCGCGTTATTGTGCGTAGTTTTAAAGATATCGACGCCTCAAAGTTTTGTTTGGGGCGTGGCTGACAAAACTGAAAGTAGCCGCTCGAGGCCCCGGCAACACTGGAAATCAGCCGCTATGTGAACGTGACGTCAGGATCGTTCTCGTTCAACGAGTACGCAGGCCAAGCGGCACCTACCTCGGTTGCGCTAGCCGTCTAAAGATAGAAGTTAAGCTGATTTTGTTTTAATTCTGTATACGTGGTAGTTATCCAGCATATGTAGCAAGAGTTAGTGCGTATAACCAAAAGCTAGCGACTGGAAAACCCGTGAACTCGTTCGGTGCCGTACTCGGCGGCCGCCGCTGTGCGTGCGCTATGCCGTACTCGTCGCTTGTATACTCAAAAGCTAGCGACTGGAAAACGCAACAACGCATAAAGTTGGGCGAGTTGGTTAGACATCATGAAAAGGGAACAGCGCGAAAATAAACGAGGGACAAGAAGAAGAGGTAACGGCAGCGCCGTGTCTGTCGTTACCTCTTCTTCTTGTCCCTCGTTTATTTTCGCGCTGTTCCCTTTTCATGACTGGAAAACGAGTGAACTCGTTCGGTGCCGTACTCGGCGGCTGTCGCCGTGTGTGCGGTCTTCTGTACTCGTCGCTAGGCCTAAATTGGCATCGGGGCTCCGTGGATGGAGCGGCGTTGCTCTACGCCTCGCTGCCAGTGACGTACAGTACTGGGGGCCCTCTCGCTTTGGCGCTGCGGGTCAGTCCCAGACACGAAGCTTTGAGGCTCTCCGGCGTGGGCCGCGGCGCCCGAACACACGTGTGCTGGACTGTACATGTCTGTTTTTTCGTTCTTTTTTCCTCAGGCGCGTAAAAGCCGAGTTTGCAATCTACGACACTAATTTACCACATAAGTTTGTCTAGGTGGTACATCTAATTTGTCAAAATAAAAAAAAAAAATAAAAAAAACTTGCCGCACTCAAAAAAAAAAAAGGAAAGTTCTATAGGCAGACATTTTCTCCTCAAAGCTAGCAAAAGTTTTTGTGAATGAAAGAGGAAAACAGAGAACGTTAGCAAGGTGAGAAGAGCACTTTCTTTCCCTTCTTTTCCTCAAAGAACCGCACTTTACACTGCTCGACCGCGCAACGGGTGCGCCCGTCCGGACCGGATGAAAAAAAAGAGAACGATCCTGACGTCACGGCCCAACGTTGCTTTAGCGATCGGCAACCCGCTGGCCGCCCGCTAAGGAGCCGCGGCTCGCGGCGGGTCGCATTTTTATTATCGTCATTAGTTGAGAATGCGGCCTCCCCCTGACGTAATATTTTGGCTGGGGTCGTATTTTGTGTCACTACAGCGATACCAGTAATTTATTTCATTTTGAGTATTCGCCGGGAGTTGCCCTTTAAGACTCTGTACAACCATGATAAAAAAATCTTATCAAAAGCACGTTGAAGACAACGTTTCTAGGCGTCCCCAGGGTTTTTGGCGTTTAGTTAAAAAGCGCACGTCCAATAGGCAGGTACTGACGTCACTGAAGATAGATGGAAAATGTTCCACCGATCCTAAAACTGTGTGCAATCACTTCGCTGATTTTTTTTCGTCTACCTACTCATCGGCCCATTCTACCACGTTCTACCACCTCTTATCAGTCTTAACGACGCTATTCGTCAGCTCCCATCTAAAACGTCGTGCGGCCTTGATGGTGTACTAAACTTTATTGTTAAGGGATGCGTCGACATTCTAGCTCCGGTACTTCAACACATATTTAATTTGTCACTGAAGCAATCAGTTTTCCCGCTTGCCTGGAAAAACGGCTTAGTAATTCCACTTTTAAAATCTGGTAACACAACAAATATTCGGAACTACAGACCAATATTTTTGCTCTCTGTTTTTCCGAAAGTGTTCGAAAATATAATCCGTAAGGATTTGACACATTATTTCACGCGCGTAATACCTGACACGCAACACGGTTTTATGAGTGGTCGTTCAGTTGAGACGAATCTTGCGTGTTTCTTAAATGATATTGCACCCACTGTTTTTTCTCGAGGACAAACTGATGCTGTGTATTTTGACTGTAGTAAGGCATTCGACCATATGAATCATAATTTATTGTTACATAAACTTTCTGTGTACGGTCTCAGTGATGATTATTGTTCTTGGTTCGACAGTTATCTTCCAGGAAGAGCGAATAGTGTCCGCTATGCTCATGCAAAGTCACGTTTCTTCTCTGTGCCATCTGGGGTACCCCAGGGCTCCAGCCTTGGACCTCTTTTGAATGTATCCTTCATGGACATCCAAGATGTCGTTCATCATTCATGTCTCTTGCAGTTTGCAGACGATCTCAAAATCTACAGAAACATATTGACATTAAGGCACTGTATTGTACTTCAAGAAGACGTTAACGCCATATGTCAGTGGTGTGAAGACAATGGTCTTACACTCGGAAAAAAAAAACCATGTTATATCTTTTACGCACAAGACTAATCCTACTTCGTTTGTGTACCGCTTAGAAAGAGCGGAAATTAACCGTGTACTGTGTGTAAAAGACCTTGGAGTTTTGCTTGACTCCAAACTTATTTTCAACTCGCTAGTGTCGCATGTTGTGAGCTCTTGTTTTAGACTTCTCGGCGTAATCTCACGATTTAGCAAAAGCTTTTCGAGTGTATATCTTTTATTTGTGCTTTACCGGAGCATAGTTCTCCCTAAACATGATTTTTGTCGAGTGATCTGGAACAGTCTTAGTATGATTGCTTCAAAAAATTTAGAACGCATACAAAAAGGTTTGCTAGAATTTATAATTTTAGATGTTCACATGACCCATACGTATACCTTGAAGTACTGAAATCATTACAGATATCTGAACTTGCAACTAGACGGTGTTCGCGCGACCTTGTGTTTTTGTTTAAATGTATACAATATTACTTCGATATTAGCTCGTTAGTCTCATCTGAGCACTATAATATACCTGGAAGAAATGTTCGAAATAACCGCACGTTCCACGTTGACCTCACATACTTTATGTCACCATCGGGTCGCATTCAAAACTATTTAAACTCATTTGATATAGACATATTCAATAGAAATTTGTGTTAATTTAAAAAGTGCTTTAAGAAGTATGTGGTTGATGTATATACGTAGTCACTACTCAGTATTTTGTTCTATTTTGTTGTTTGCATTTCCTACCTTCATTATTCTTTATTTATTTGTATTCTTGTTTCACTACTACCGAGTGCACCAGTGCTGAGGCTTCGGCTTGTTACTGGGCACAATAAATAAAAGTATTATTATTATTATTAGTATTGTCAACATCAACAATCTTGATTGCGAACTCGTTTCTAACTTAATAAAATGGAAGTCTTCAGGCGGCCTGTTCTACTATACTCCTTTCCAGAATTCGTGACGATGCACTTCGACGCTGTTCAATTGACTCAATCGAATCCGTCGGTTGCGGACGGACATAAAGTGAAAAGGAATACGGACAAACTTTCCGCAATCCATGTTCAGAACCACGAGAGGACAGATTGGTTTGAAGTTAGGCCACGATTCATTTGTGCCTTCCTGTAAAGAAACGCCTTTGTTTATGAAACTTCGCAACACTGAAATGTAATCGTGGTTGCCGAGAAAGCGCCTTTCCCCTGCTTTCGATCAGCGTTTTTTTTTGCCTACTTTAACTAGTTCGATATAGTCAGCGTCATTCGTCTTCATCCAGAGCCACTCATTCGCGGGTATAGCATCTGCTAAGTACTTTTGATGACATGGAGTATAGTACGCTTAGTAAGAAAGAGGCACAACAGTTCTATGAGTCTATGTTTTCTTTTCCTGACTTTATATCGGTAGTTTTAGTGTGTATATGTGAATTTTATAGACATGTACACGTTACCCAAAAAAGTAACTAAATACCGTTACTCGTTACTTGCTCAAAAAGTAACTAAATACGTTACTCGTTACACATTCTCAAAAGGAACGCGTTACTGTACCACAAAGGTACTAAGTTACTTTTCTCGTTACTTTGATGACCAAATACACAACTGCTTTTGTTTCATGGTTAATTGTTTCTTTTTTCAGTGGTCGTTGCACTTAAGCGGTAGGTACCTCTCGAAGGTTTCATCAGTTATGTTTCCCCGCTTTCTTGAGAATATATATCCGGCGACACTGAAAAGTCGTTCTACTTACGCGCGCTAAGGAATGGCACTGTTCTGCTTCAGGAAGAGCTCGTGAATCTGGGATTCTCCCCTTTCCTTTGTTCTGCACGCACCTAAAGTTCGAAGTTGACAAGGGGTTCTGTGCCTTCCCGTTTTGGCAACCTCCGTGTTTAGATTCGGTCTGCACACGATTCAGAAGGTTCCACCAGCAAACTTTATTATGTTATTTGGGTGAAGAAAATTCCCAGCTGTAGAGTTTGACTGACGTGTGCAGCGATAAAAGTTGTTATACTGTCATACTGTTTAGTAGTTACTCGTTCTTTTTCGAAAAGAAAAAAAATAACTAAATCTGCTAATCGTTCCCGAAAAAAGTAACTAGGTAGAAGTAACTCGTTCCTATAGTCCGTTACAACTCAAGAAGGTAGGGCGGGGGAAATGAAGGCCGGGGAGGAGGAAGCAGACGGAACGCTGGAGAGGAGAGGGGAAGCCTAGCTCCTCCTCTCTCCAGCGTTCCGTCTGCTTCCTCCTCCCCGGCCTTCTTTTTCCTCACCCTACCTGTTTTGAGCTGCAACTTACTATAGTAACACGTTATATACGTATCTGGAATTTTATAACTATATCTGTCAATACCAAAATTGTTGTTATAGACTGATCCTTGTGGGTTTCCCTTCCAATGTTGGTATACCATGACGCGAGGCGATCCTGCTATTCGTTGCTCGCTCTCTGTATGTTGTATTACAAATACAGAAATGTTAAAGCTTCTCTATGATATAGAAAAGTGAGTCATTACTTAAATTCTCCCCTGCCCCCTCATTCTCACAACCCTTGAAAATTAAAAGGACAGCTATTTCGTTATTTTCACCGCATTATGCGTACACATCTGCCCCACAACCAGCAAGAACAAAATTTTAAAATAAAATATGCTACTAAGCGGAGCTTGACGTTTGAATAAATCCAATCCAATCATTCTTGGTTGACGGTTGAAGAAATCAAATCGAATCATTCAGGAGCCTATTCTTCGACGTGGACATGCTTAACCGCTTGAATTGCATGGCCAGGTGATTTTTTTTTATATATGCTTAAATAATGCCGCAGGTTTTCCACGAAGTGTACGAAGATATGTAAAAGTGTAAAAAATAGCGCGAAAAACGACACGGACAGAGAAGGCGTACGCACACAGCGCTGAATTTGAAACTGCTTATTTTGAAAAGACGCCCGCCGGCGTGGTCACATACAATCAGATACTGTCACATCACATCATTTGACCATCACGTCGAAAGCTGCTGATCATCGCAAGTTCGCAGTCATATAAACTTATCGATGGAGCGCTGACACTACTTATCTTTGTTCATTAAATAAATAAAAGGCTTCCGTAATTTCTCTAGTCATCTGTTGACGATGCTTTCCAAGAATCTTGGTCTCGATTGAAACAGGAGTACACCCACGCCTATCGCAGAGCACCGCCAAGTTCCCTGACGGTGAAGCCCTCATCGAGCACGCATGTTCACGCAATCTGTCGTTTATACGACGGCCTATTTGGCCGATGTATACCTTCTTACACGTCAGCGGAATGATATAAACCACCCCTCCTACGCAAGGAACAAACTTATTTTTATGCTGCTTAACACATCCAGGGATAGGAGTTCGACCTCTGTCCACCCTCGTATACAGACGTCCCAGCTTACAGGGAGTCGAGAAAACCACATGAATGCCGTGCTGTTGTGCAGCTTTATTTATCCTGTGCGCAAAATTGTGGACGTAGGGCACCACAACATGTTTCTGCGTATCCTTCCTACCCATGCCACCCTCTTGATTACGCACCCTCTTCAAGAGGCTCTCGGCTACACCTCCCAGGAGGGTGCTAGGGTGCCCACTTTCCAAAAATTTGTAGCCTGACATTTCGCTGGCCAGGTGTGACAGGAGAATTGCGGATGACCTCGGGAGTGACGTGGTACGGGTATTCAGATACGTTGATGATATTTGGTTTTATTCCGGATTTGGTTTGGCCAAGACACGGAGGTTTGTTAGCTGACATGTCGAGTGTGTTCAAAGGGCATTCTAACAGGGCTGAAGTTCACGAGGGCGGACCCGGTTTATGGTGTGTTGCAGTTTTTAAATATTGAGTTATGTTTCTCATGTCTGCTGGAGCTGTGTCACCTAGGTCGAAGAAGGATGTTCTTTGGTACTATTCGAACCATTCCATATTGATAAAAAAGGGGATTATAACCAGTAGTCTTTGGGGGTCTCTCACGAGGTCGTGTCTGCCCCAAATGATCGGGAGCTTTTCTAGGCAGGATAACAGATTTTTGGAGGGTGGGTACCCAGCAGCCTCCTGAAGAGGGTGCGTAATCCGGAGGGTAGCATGAGTAGGAAAAATACGCAGCAACCTGTTTTTGTGTCCTACATCCACAAGGTTGCGCACATGATAAAAAAATGTTGCGCAACAGCACGGCATTCCTGTGGTTTTCTCGGCTCCCTGTTGTGACAAGTATGTAGCGCCCCCTCCAGTCCACCCGTCGATGGCCGCCAGCCTCGGCGGGCAACATTGGTCATCGCGATAATAAACACCGAGGAGCGCACGCCGCCCCGGTCATTCATCGTCCACCCTCACAACCAGGCTGCAAAATCAAATTTGGGGGTTTTACGTGCCAAACCAACGACGGGCATCTGGCACGCCCCAGCGGAGGACTGAGGATTAATTTGGACCACCTGGGGATCTTTTGACGTGCAACCGAAAGCTCGGTTACACGGCGCCTCCTCCGTAATAAGCCTCCGTCAGATTGCGGGCACCTCGGCCGGGATTCGAACCCGCCACATGGGGATCCGTAGGCCAGCGCTCTCGCCTCGGAGCCACCGAGGCGGCTAACACAACCAGGCTGCGAGTCGAGAGTCGTCTCTTCTCGGCGGGTGCTTCGGCCCCCTTCGTCCACGTTCTCGAAGGATCGTGACACCTGTAAGCTGGGACGTTTGTGTACGAGGGTGCAGAGAGGTCGGACCTCTATCCCTGGATGTGTTAAGTATAATAAAAATAAGTTTGTTCCTTGCGCGAGAGGGGTGGTTTATGCATCCCGCTGACGTGTAAGAAGGTATACATCAGCCAAACAGGCCGTTGTATGAACGACTGATTGCGTGAACATGCGTGCTCAATGAGGGCTTCACCGTCAGGACACTTGACGGGGCACTGCGATAGGTGTGGGTGTACTTCTGTTTCAATCGGGACCAAGATTCTAGGAAAGCATCGTTAACAACGAATAGAGATATTACGGAAGCCTTTTGTTATCTCAATGAACAAAAATAAATGTGTCAGTGCCCCCTCGATAAGTTTATATGACTGCGAACTACCGTTTATCAGTAGTTTTTGACGTGATGGTCAGATGATGTGATGTGACTTATTTCATTGTACGTGACCACGCCGGTGGGCGTCTTTTTTCAAATAAACAGTTAAAAGTCAGCGCTCTGTGTGTGTACACACTCTCTTTCCGTGTCGTTTTTCGCGCCGCTTTTTACCCTTTGACAATGCTACACCAACTAGCCTAACTTACCACAGCGGTACGAATATACATATATCCTATATTTTTTAAAGTTAGGTGAGGGAAATGGCTAGAGAATAAAGAAAGTTGGATAGATTGAAAGTTGTTTCGCGTATATCTTCCGCCCATGTCGAAGCTACGTTCCGACAGAAGCAGTCAAGCGGCGTAAAAACAGCATCGTCTCGGCTCTTGTCGTCTTTGTGCGTTTGCTATTCGAGGCTAAACCAATCACGCACAGTGAATGCGCCATCGCCATAATCCTAGGCTCTCTTTTTGTATGAGCGGTTTAGCCGGGGCTAACAAACTCACGAAAACAAGGAGCACCGTGACGAGGCACTTTTAGAGCAACCTTACTGGCTCCATAGGGCTACGGTCGTACTTAAGGCTGGTTCACACATTTGCGACTGCCTCGACCGGAGAGGCACGGTCGCTTGATAAGGGACTCCCCTTGGGAGCGGCCTACCGTATGTCTCGCGCCGCCGGTGAGAGCGATAGTTCTACTTTACCCCGCAGCGCCAGCCGTGGCGCTCGTTATCGGCGAGAGAGGCGCAGTCCGCCCGGCGCGGCCCGGTGTGGCTAGGGTGCCTACATGTTTCCGCTCCGCTTCCGGAGCGGCGGAAACATGTAGGCACCCTAGGTGTGGCTCTTTAGATTGTTTTTCGTGAAGCGGCAAGTCTCATTTGAAACAAGTGCCAGATTGCATGAATGATGTGACAAATCTGTGTCGAATAGAAGCACATAATTCTTTCTGCGAGGAGCTCACTCAGTTGCAGGCTGCGCGTTAGAGCCGCATTCAGCTGGCAGTATGAGCGAATTGTCGTTTTCTTGTTCCCGTCCCCGTTTCTATTACCACTGTAATGAGTTATAGTTGGATATAGCTAGGCCGTATGATTTCCGATTTTAACCGATGCTCGAGCACGCTCGAGCTGTGCCTTTTATTTATCTGTGAGGGACAATAAGAAAGGGATATTCCTCGTGCATAACTTCTGCAATATAAACTTCATTGTTCACGAACAGATTAAGGGAGTCATATAGTTCGCAAGCGGAATACCTTTCGGGAAAGAGGCTTCCGCGAAAGTCTCAATATATTTTCTAGAGGGCTGTTTAGGTCACCAGCCGAGTTAGCCAGAAGAGGTCTGACGAGCTTCCCGAGAAAAAGCTCGCAGAGTTCTTAGCTGTGGTACCGGTCTCTGCAGTTAGTACACCACATCAGCGGGCAGTCCATGAGGTGTGGAAGCTCAGCGCTCGAGAGAACCTTGCCAATCCGTCCAGAACGACGAATCTCTGCCAACTGTAGAGCCCTCTCGACAAAGGTGCAGACGAGCTTGCACGGCCAGACAGCTTCAGGTCGTGGATAGCCGAGTCCTCTTTGGTCAAGGCTAAACACGAACTGATTTTCTCCGTCACGAGATTCATTTCCCTTAAGTTACAGCTTGCATTCAGGACACGTCACCTGCAAAGTTGAGCAGGTTCTACACATTAGCCTTCCTTGCTTAAATCTGTCTTGAAATTCGTTTCAAGACAGATTTTTGAAAAAGTTTTTTAATTCGCTCGTTCAGTCGTTTGGCTTGCATTTGAAAGCGGTGCGCGTTTTTCTTGGCATCTTCCATGAAGCCTATAGCTGTCAAATTGAATGACGTCTGACATTCTTCCACTTCAAACTCTTTTTGCAGGCAAGGTTCAATAGCCACGCACTCATCAACAGCTCGTCTTCTTTCTGCAGGGGACTGCATTTTGCGTTGTCGGCTTCTACCGCTCGCATGCGACGTGGACGCGTTAGGTGGCACACGAACAAGCGGTCTGCGTTTCTTTGAACCTGCTGGTTGCATGTACAACGAATACAATGGGAATTGAGTCGGCAACGCTGTCGGTCGCAGTACCTTCCGCTTCATCCCTACCTTGTAGTCCTCCGCCTTAAATGCCTATATGTACAACCTCGGCTTTCTGCAGGGAAGATAATCCACATAGCGCTCCCCTCTCCTAAGCTGCGAGGGGGAGCCAGGTTAGGGCAAGGTAAAATGTGAAGAGGATATAGGAAAGGAGGTGACGGGCAAAAGTGGAAAGCGCGAAGTGTACGTCGGCCTTTAAAATGAAGGGAGCGCACGACGCTCCTGGAGCTTGGTTGCCACTGGCTGCCCTTCTCGCTGCCTTCTCGCGAAATGTTCTTCAACCAGGCATCCCAAAATTTCTCTCTAGACGGAAGCTCGTGATAGCAGAGTTCCGGATCTCTCGCAGCATTTGACTTACAACGCGGCACGCAACAGTTTTTAGGCATCGCGTGCTCCGTAACCCATCTGCACACTTTAAAACTTTGCAGAGACAGACAAAAGGCGGCTGTCTACGTCTCTTTTTTCTCATCCATCAGTGGTTATCGCCATGAAACTATAGAAACGAGCAAAAAAACGATCGAAAACACAAACCACGCATGCGAGCACAGGGTAAAACTGCGATATTTTCTCCGCGCAAAGTGGTGCAAAGGTGGGGGACAAGCGATTTTTGCGGTCTTTTGCAACCGCGACAGCGCCTCGGTATCGGCGAAGCCAATGACGGGCAGATATTTTCTCTGGGTCGCGAAGCAAGAGCGCGTTGGGCGCCTTTTCTATACTCTTTTTCACCTTATGATGTACCGCAGGAAAGGCTACAAGCGCGAGCTCCTTGCTCTATAAGGCACATCTCGGCGGCACAAGCTCTCGTGCGTTAAGAGTAGCTCCCAACGCTATATGAGCTCGCGCTTCTAGCCTTGTCTGCGGTACAACATAAGGTGAAACGGAGTATAGCTTTCAGCTCACGAGACCACTCGCCGATGTGCAGCGCCTCCACGGCAGATGGGAGAAGTTCTCCTCTCACGCGCGCTCTTTTGTTTTCGGAAAAAATCGGCAGGCCGCACCAACAGGGGGGATCGAGAGGCCGTGGGAGAGGCTTAAAACTGGTTTTTAAGTCTCTTGTGACTGCTTACGAACGGCCTCCATAGCAGCGCAACCGGTTGTAAGCAGTCGCAGGATGCTTACATACGGCTTTAAGCCTCTCCGGTCGCAAGCAGTCGCAAATGTGTGAACCATCCTTTAATGTGAAACGAAGTATAATCGGTATCAGTAAAATAGACGCTGCGAAATGATCGGGCTTACTCACTTTGAGGTACATGGAACACTGCTAACGTGACACCCGTGAGCAAGTCCGGCAGCAAATCGTGCCTCAGGTCGTACTCTCTGACCCACGTCACGATGGGGAACCAACCCAGGAGCCTGGACTTGACCCGCCTCTTGTTCCACTTGCGGCCCAGGGCGTGCCGTATCCTCGTCACCGGGGAACCCCTGGTGGTGGGCACATTGGCGAACTCGACATTGAAGCGCTCCTGGGTAAACACGTGTCTGGTTCTTGCCTGGTACCCGCGCTGGGTCATGGCGGGCTGGCGAGTCACCGGACAAGATGGCTGACGAAGAGCAAGCCAGCGGGCCAAGACATTGCAAGGTCCCCGAGGGGCTGGACGCATTACGAGGAGCTATAATTTGCCGCTTTACGCACCATCGAGTCGCTAAATGTTTGCCTCTTAGCTTGTTCTTTTTTGTTTTTGTTTTTTTGTTTATTTGCGCTGTCGCGTCAGGGCCTCTCAAGTCGTCTTACTGTTGCGGCGAGAGCCGAGACTCCAATAATTAACACATCAATGATTTAAATGAGAGAAAAACAAAACGCTGTTTAAAAGAGAATACGCTTTCCGTGCCTGACAGGTGTTCGCAGGTTAATTTATAAATTACCTTGATGCAAGTTACATCGCGCATGTAGTATTCCTTACAGACGCAACCAATTTTAAAACGATTACAATTGAGAGGACCAACTTTACCTCCAGTCAAACGTGTACTCTTGGACGCAGTCAGTTGGGGGATTTTCTTTTTGGCACACTTTCCTGGAAAACAGCGCAGCACTGCCAGACTTGTACATAACGCGTTACAAGTAACGCACTCCTGTATCTAGTCACTTCTTCGGTATCAAAGTAACGACTTAGTCACTTTTCAAGAGAAGGAACGAGTAACGCACTTTTCGTTATTTAAAGAAAAAGTAAAACAACGCAAAAAAAACGGAGGATAAGAAGACGAAATGTGCAAACAGAGCGCTGTTTGTACACTTCGTCTTCTTGTCCTCTGTTTGTTTTTTTGGCGCTGTTTTACTTTTCTTTAAACATGTACCACCACCTCGCCCAACTTTCTACCATATTACACTTTTCGTTACTTTTTGATTTAGTGACGAGTAAAGGTATGTAGTTACTTCTGGAGGGGAACGTGTACAGCATAAGTTATCCAATTTGGTTTTCACCTAAGAAAGAACGCTCAATCTAAGGATCTTGCTGTGCTAAAAACATAGTGGTCATTTCATCAACCAGCTTGTACATCGAGGTATGGCCATACACTTTTCGTCACGCCTGTTTGTACTCACATGCATGACAGATGCTTACAACCGCAGCTACACTGGTCTTCAGTTGATTCTTCCAATAAACATTTTGTATAATGTGTGAATTCAATATGTTCATTTAGACGCCTCGGTGGCTCCGATGCAAAGCGCCGCCCTAATGATCTCCAGGTGGCGGGTTCGAATCTCTGCCGAGGGGCTCGCAATCTGAGGGAGGCTGATTGTGGACGAGGCGTCGTGTAACCGAGTTTTTGGTTGCACGTCAAAAGATGTCCAGGTAGTCGAAATTAATCCCGAGTTCTCCGTTGTGGCGTGCCAGATGCCCTTCTTTAATTGGTCGCGTAAAAACCCTCTATTTGACTGTTTAATATTTGCATGTCTAAATACTGAAGAGCGGGGACTGTTTCGGAGAAAACGACATTCATATTTACGAGAAAGTAATACGTTACTTGTGAGCTGAACAAACGCGGTATTTTTTAACCTCAGTAATGAGTAGCGTACTTAGTTACTTCTTGAGCAAGTAACAGTTATCGGTATTTAGTCACTTCTTTTTAGTAACAAGTACATGTCCGCGCACAGCGTCCAGAGGCGTTTATTCAACTATGTTTTAATGTGTCTTGGAAGGTTACGCTACTGTCTACTCGAATAAGGGGGACGGAGCGTACAAATACCTGTCAACGTTTTCTTCCTTTCCGTGGGTACCACCATTAAAAAAGAGACAGTAGGTCTTGCAGTTTTCCTTCAGTTTCCTGTAACGTTATGTTACAAAAAGGGTTTGGTCTCATTACAGGCGGGCAAAATATTAAAAGACGTTTACAAATCTCTGTAATGCGAAATTAGAGCGCAGCTCTTGAGGAGGAAGGGAGAGTACTAGTGTGTGTAAGTAGTCCTTCTATAGCGCTGTCGACCAAAGAGCTCCAATTTCTATCTAAACAATAGCGGTGAGGGAGAGGGATGAATTGTAAGGGTTTGCTTTTTTCGTTTTTTCTTTTGTCTTTTCCTTTTCTTTTATCTTGTCTTTCGTTTTTTTTTCTTGTGTTTTGTGCTATTTCTTCTGCTTATCACGTTCTGGAAAGTCAATCCAGACGTTGAAGTGAAGAATGAAGTAGTCAAATACACAAGGGTTCTAAGTTCAGCGCGTGTGCTTGTCTTTCTGAGTATCTGGTGTGTGATTGTTTTCCTGCACTGTCACCGTAAATATACAAAAAATGAATAATGAGCATACTTGTCGTGCCAAACCCTGTCACACTTGTTCCGAACTCTGATCTCCATGAGATCACAATACCATCGTTTCTGTTGTAGTGGCGTGGCAGACTATACTTGTTTTGCTTCAGTCTTTGTAAGGGGGACGCTGTAATCCGATTCTACTCATCAATGGTGTACTAGATAGCACCATATTTGCAGAGCTAGTCTTCGATTTTTGTAGTTCCATCGAAATATATTTCAGATTTTAAGTTATTTGTTATTTGGCATGTAAATTTACAAGCTTATCTAGATTGAAGGCAGCAAATATCTTGCCAGCACTCATGGTACGTGCTTGAAGTATATTGCGTTAACATAATTGACCCAACCTCTGATTTTTATTTGTCAGTGCCTCTAGCGAGTTGGGCATGCTAGGATTGCTTTTGTTTGTTTGTTTCACATAATCTACAACATAGTTTTCACCTTTCTACTCAGTGCAGCCCTCGTCGAACAGAAGCTAGCATTGACTAGGCCAAGCATAGGTCCATGGCAGTCTGCAAAGGTTGTTGATGGTAAGCTGCCTTATATATACAGCTGTGTAAGAGCAGCTTGTCCTGGTGACAATTTGAAAGGCATTTTTATGTTTTAGAAAGTGAAATTCGCATGGGCATACTTGCAATGTGAAACGTTACCAAGTCTGTTCTGAACTTTCATCCTCTTGAGATTTCAATACAGCCGTTTGTGCTGCGCACACACTGGCTACTTCGGCCAGGTAGAGACTGATCCATATGAAGGCGCTCGGCTGTGTTGGTGTGTTATGTCATTATCGCCTAATTTCGTCATACAAATGTGCCCGTTATAGTGCACAACTAATAAAACTGTGGTACTGAACCAATTCGAGAACCACGAAGTGGTTTCGAGTCATATTCGCGGACGTTTTTACGAACGCTTTACGATGAATCTGGTCATGTTCGTCGCTGATTTCGGTCAGGTTCGGCGGCGTAACGACTACGATGCACAAGGAGGGTTCCATCGTCTACGGCCTGACCCACTGACCCTAGTTTCGAAAAAAAAAAGAACTTAATGAAAAGACCAATGAGTAGATATATAGTAAAAATGCAGGTCCACAACCTGATTAAAAACCTCCTAAATCGTGAAAAACACACGAAGTCGCAAGTTCAATGACTGATTTTCGCGGACACCAACTTTCTGTGAACTTTAGGAACTCGAAATGTCTCCTATAATACGCAGATATTCTAAGAAATAAGGGATATTGTCTGGGGATGTATTCTTTAAAAAAAAAATTATAAGTACTCGAGATATATTTCGATGGTCCGCGTCCTAGGTTGGGTGGGAAATTCCTTTAGCTATTGACCTTGCTAAAGTACTTATTAACAGCATTTAACAATGTTGGCGTTAGAAAATGAACTATTTGTTTTACTGACATTTGATTACGACGTGCTTGGCACATGAGATAAGTGAGGCCCATCAATCGAATTTTGAAATTTTGTCTTTGTACACACTTTGCCAAATAAAATTAAGCCTACGAGAGTAGTGATCTCTCATACGTTTAGTTGAAGTCGAATGCTAGGCACGACTTCATGAACCTTCATGACAGATCTCCATTCAAACGGATGCGATTTAAAATCAACAACCCTGAACTTGGGTGATTTCCATGGAGATGGCTTCTTTTCGGCATCACATAATGCGAGCACTAGGCACTCTCAAGCTGCCTGTGACAGATTATTTCACAGGGGTCTTTGTGTTCAAAATAAATAAAATTTATTAATTAGATTTTGTATAAAAATTGTTAACTTTAATGACTGCAGATATGTGACCAAGCATAGTGTACAGTTTCTCTAAATTCATAAATAAACAAATCAAGCCAAGGTTTCTAATGCAAAAACGATTTAAGACTGTCTAACAGATTTAGGTGTAATGTCGTGCACAAACAAATTGCCCAATGTGGACGTTACCATTATCCCAAGCATCAGATAAAATGTGAGTTAAATGTTCGTCACCTGTATATCTTATATGTCCTATATAATCAAAAACAACTATTTAAATTTGTTATGAATGCAAAGGCCGGAGGCTTTCAGGAAACACCCATAGCTTAATATGCTGCGTAGTATTTTGGTCAAATGCGCGATTATACATATACATTGCACTACACTTATTTCGAATATTCCGCCACTATCGCTGTGTAAATTTAAGTTGTCATAAATAATTGGGCTCAATATGTGCCAGGTCTGACGCTGATTTCTGTATCTCCTCCCTCCTCACGCGTATCCGGTACGCCGATGGAACAGGTGAGTATCAACTGCTCAGTGCTGTCCGTGGTGACGTTCCCTCCTTGTCAGACGACGTACCACACTTGTTTTGCAAGATATTTGAAAAGGAGAGCAAGTCAGCTGCTGCATATGCTCCCAGTACTGGGCAGTCGACGATTGCTTCAAGCTCGGCAAGTGTGACACTTGTCTGATTCAGCCTAGCAGTGGTGTGCTGAGCGGTATCTGTAGAGCTAGTTGACTTGTGTGCACACAGTGGCTGTGTGGTATAAAACACAACCAATTGGGAACTTTAATGCAATCTTGTGTAGTTCCATTGATGCTATGATTATAATTACACACCGTTTTATGGCACACAAAAAAAACGCGATGTAATTGGTTTTGTCGACTGCCTGTGCGACCTTCAAGGTTGTCTTTGTACTTTCTCCGTGGTGAAATGCCCTCTATAAGCAAAATTTAAGAGCTATATGCTGCAAGGAGTGAAAGCAGTTGTCTAGCCGCATTCTCCCCTCTTCTGTATACTGTGCGAATGCAGACGGACGCGCACTTTGGATGCTTTGAACTTAAAGGCCCCACATAAAGCACACGGCTTAATAAGCATAAACTATTGTGAAGTATTCGCGGATTTGGCTTTTAAATGTCATGCACATAGGAAGCACAATGGTGGTGTAAAGTTTGCCGAAATTGTAATGGTGCACTTTAAGGTTATACAGGGTATATTCAGCGAAATGCGGGCCAAATCGTTTGTGCCGAAAACTATACATCCCACAAAAAAAAAAAGTCTTGTGTTGTTTTGGTCCTGGGCCAGGGGCCTATTTAAAAAAAATTATTACAAAACAATGTAGTTAATAATGTGTATATGTGCTGATTATTGTCTTTTTGTCTTCCAATTACAGCATACACGAATGGTATCTCCAAGGAGAAGGGGTAGGATTATGTAGAGAAGCTAGTGCTTCTTTCTATGGGTACGAAGCTTTCCGAAGTAAGGTCAGAATGGAAAAAGCACCACCAAGTTTCGCCTGGTCTAGAGCAGCCACAATAATGAACACGGAATTCAGAAAAACAGTAATACGAAAGACTTACGCAGGCAGCCACGCTTTTTGAGTTCGCAATTACATTTGATTATGATCACAAATATTCCTGCTTTGCTCAAGGTCGCCTAGTTTACACACCATATTGGTTATCTCTAGCGCAGCAGGAATATTTTTGACCAGAATTAAACGTTATTGTTAATTGACCAAATGTGGCTGTCTGTGTAAGTTCTTCGTGTCTTTATTCTTTTTACTTGTGTGTTCATTATTTTATTTTTTTCTCATGATTTAGTCCTTCTTGTTTTTGTTTTTAGTTACTTATGTGGTTTTTTTTTCCTTTTTTGAGGGTTTAGTTAAAGATCGTTGTCATGGAATGAGCACGAATCGTTGTCATGGAATGAGCACGTTGATTATATACATCAAAAAGTTCGTAAATCTATTGGTCTCCTTTGTAAGAATCGTGATGTATTTCCAACAAGTGTTAAATTACTTTTATATTATTCTTTGATTTACACTCACTACGTGTATTGCCATTTAGTTTGGGGCCAAACAACGATGCAAAATATAACAAAACTACTACTAACCCAAAAGAGGGTTCTTCGAATTGTCGCAAATGTACCATTTTTGCACCCTTCTCGGGAGCTCTTTCTTAAACATAACGTCATTCCTATCCACTTGTACAAATTTCGCCTGCTGGTGATGTATAATACGGCATTAAAACATAATAATATTTTTTTCCTTTTCGCACTGTCAGGCTTAGCAAAACTAGATCATAAATATGTCACACGTCACGGCTAAGTTTGGAGCGTTTCAATACCCCGTACAAATTACGGCTTTGCATCAATAAAATACGCATTACCGACTTTACTTAATAAACTCGAAGCCAATAATGTCAGCATCTATGGGACAACAAATCGAACGTTGACAAAAATCATATTACAGACAGAATAATTTTTACCTCCGGTTCTTGGAGTTTTTGTATCTGTAGTGAAAGTTGTTTCTACTTTAAAAATATTAATTTTGATGCATTCAAGCTGAGTGTAACCATGTGAATACTCGTGATTGTGTTTTAGTGCCCATTTTTGTGTTTGTTTTCGTTGTGTTTACAATGCTGCTTTCCCGCCAAATTGTGTTAGGGCGCCAGGACCTCGTCAAGCTGCAACTGCAGCTTTTTGTCCTGACGTCCTCTCTTTTTGTACCCACCAGAATGGGAAATAAAAAATGCATTATTATTATTATTAATATTATTATTATTATTATTATTAATTTTATTTCATTCCAGTGCAGAGGCTGCATGGTGAGCTTGACACTGTTTGTGTGGGGGATATTGTGATTTTGACCAGTAGGGTGCTGTCCCACAAGCCTTTACTGGCTTTGACAGACCCGTGCCTCGACTTGAGAAATTATCCGCTAAAATAAATATTATTATTATTATTATTATTATTATTATTATTATTATTATTATTATTATTACAGCCATTGTCAGGCCTGTGTACAAAAATGGGGATCATAGTAACATCGAATGCTACCGTCCTATATCTATCTTGCCTTCACTGGCAAAACTTTTAGAAAAACACATTTTCCTTACAGTGTCAGCGTTCTTAGATGAATTTAACCTTATCTCTCCCCAACAGTACGGTTTCGTTATAGGTAAAGGCACCCAACCCTTACTTGAAGACTTTTCCGATGTTCTTTATAATGCATTTGACCATAATCTTTTCACGTGTGCACTCTTTCTAGATCTTTCTAAAGCTTTTGACTCAGTCTCACATAAGGTACTTTTAAATAAGCTGTTCAGCCTCGGCTTCAGAGGCCCTTTTTACACACTGCTAGAAAACTTTCTGTCAAATCGTACACAACTCGTTTCAATATGTGGAGCTCGGAGTTTGAAAATGTCCCTAAAGGCTGGTGTTCCACAGGGCTCGATACTATCGCCTCTTCTTTTTAACATCTATGTCAATGATCTTCCGAAGGCGGTCAACTTCTGCACTGTATTTCAATACGCTGATGATACTGTCCTGTTGTCGAGTCATGTACGCTACCATGAGGCTGTTGAGCTACTCCAGTCAGATGTATTACGGCTCATGAACTGGTTTTCAGCAAATGTCGTTAAAGTAAACGCGAAGAAAACACAACTAGTGTGCTTTCGAAGTCCACTAAAACAGGTTCTTTTAGACAAACCAATTTTTCTTCACACGTCAGACTGTATTTCTTGCGAATGTGCGCCAATTGTTTATGTGAACAGTACGAAATATTTAGGAATTTATTTTGATTGCGACCTGTCATGGAACTCTCACTTCTTCTACATTTTCAAGAAATTACGAGCCGCTTCGTGCACCTTATATAATCTTCGCATACTTCTTCCCATCACAACAAGGAGACTTCTGACGCACGCCCTTGTCTATAGTATTCTCCGTTATGGAATAACTGTATTCGGACAGTGTACAGCCCTCTTAGAATCTAAAGTGAACTCCTTACTGAATGGCATCCTGCGTAGTGTGGCTTACGGTTCTAGTCTCCAAAGATCTGATAACCTCTTTAACGACCTCTCGCTACCAACTTTTAGATCACTATTTTTGGAAACAGTAGTGCTTAGGCACTACTGGGATAATACTTTTAAGACCCCCAACACTGTTTGTCGCGCCCTTCGAGATGTGAGACCATATAAAACGCCGCGCATCAACACACATTTTGGAAAGTGCGTTCGCCTCTATTATGTATCCCATATTTTTAACAACCTTCCCTCTGTGCTTCTTGATGTAAGCTCTCGAGGAGCTTTGAAACGCAAATTGAAGACTATTGACCTAGACATCATTTTGTAAAATGCCGATTATTTTTTTTTTTTTCATTCTGTTTTTTATTTGATGTGACTTCTGTGCGCTGTCTACTGCACCCCTGTTTGTATATACTTCTCTCTGTCACGCGTTCTAGATCTCGAAATGGTTTATACTAGCTTGCTTTGAGTGTGCCTTCAGTAATTTTTAGGGAACTAGTCATACAAGCCTTTAGGGCTTTGACGGTTCCGATAGTGTATATAGTTGTACTTGAAGCACCTGCATTAAATATTATTATTATTATTATTATTATTATTATTATTATTATTATTATTATTATTATTATAATAATTATTATTATTATTATTATTATTATTATATGATGCCCTCTTCATTTTCTAGTCCGGGAAACAGAGGTGACCTCGTCGTGTTCAAGGAGCAGTAATGACCTTTTTATCTTGTATTGCCTCCGGCGAACAATGGTATCTGTGTGTGTGTGTGTGTGTGTGTGCAACGTACGTGCACGTCACAAGGGATGATTTGGGGACCGAACGGAAAAACAAGGCCAGCGAGGAGCGACTGGGGGACTTTGAACATCGCATGGGGAAAGGAAGGACTTCAATGACGAGGCTAGCAAGCAAGCCCATGTCAAAACTGCTGTGCTCTACCAGAGAGGTGAATCAGGACTGTGACTCTGTGAGTGAGAATCAACGACTTTGGAACTTTCGTGTAGTTTACAGCTTAATTGTAGCCTCCCGTTTGTTTTATTTAAATAGGTGTCCGTGTGCTGTTACATTTTTAATTTTAATGGTTGTCCGTGCGATATTACAGCTTTGTTTCTTATCATTTTTTTTCTTGAATGGGAAAAGTGCTAGTTTGGAGTTTTGGCGCTTTTATGTATAAAACTTTTTTTTTGTAAACCATATTTCCTTCCTGCTCCCTCGACAACCAATCCCACCAAAGGGCTGCTACTTTCTGACGTCGAATGATATGTTAAAATGTTTTCTAACTAGTGATTGCCTGCATTCTATCTCTGTAGCATACATATTTGTCGGAATGACAAATTCCGAACCAGGCCAATAAGGATTGGTCTGTGGCCTATTCTGTAGATATATCTACGTAAATACACATTTGGCAGTGTGGGATAGCAGTAAATTGTATACTTTGTGGATATTCGTAAAAATGCATTATACGATCCCAAGTCTGGACCTGGAAAGTACAGGGTGTCACAAAAGAAAATTTACACGGTCTTTTTTACCGTAAAAATAAACTAGGCATTGCCGAATGCTCATTCTCCGCCCAAAGGTAGCGCTAGAGGTCACAACCAGATGCCAAAGTTTCAGCCCGATCCGATCACTTAGTCAAAAGTTATAAGTGATTTTCTGAAAATTTCAATGGGAAAATGGCGGCCGACGGAGGTTTCGAACAAATGGGGCTCTATGGCACCAGAAACCGAAAACGGGCAAAAATGGGCTCCATTTTCCCATTGAAATTTTCAGAAATTCACTTATAACTTTTGATTAAGCTGACGGATCGGGCTGAAACTTTGGCATCTGGTTGTGACCCCTAGCTCTATCTTTGGGAGGAGAATGAGCGTTCGGCGATGCCTAGAATATTTTTGCGGCACAAAAAACCGTGTAAATTTTCTTTTGTGACACCCTGTATAGTACCTGCCCCATGGCAATAATTTTCATGTGATGCTAGAAGGAGCATCACATGGAAATTGCTTTATATGGGGTGTGTACCCTATTTGACGGGCCAAAACAATGGATCATATAAAGCAGTCTATATATGGTATACAAGGAATTGGGCAGATATGGGTATAAAAGGAATTGTGCAGATATGACTTTATCCATCCAGATACGGCCTTATTATGCATATTTGCCCATATCTGCCCAATTCCTTATATATTCATATCTGTATTTTTTAATATAAGTCCAGATATGACATTTTTGTAAGGGTAGGTATGTCACTTTATTAAACTATTTCTAATATTTTCCGGTGTTGCCTGATACGGTTTAATATACGGTTAGACCCACTCCGGTGAAGATCTACGGATTGACCAGATACGCTTCAGCTTCCACTTCGACCAATAGACCTTTTGCGAAATCCCCCAAGCATCCCGGCCCGCGCGCGAGGAATTGTGGGAGAGACTCCCTCGCCTGGCCGCTCTGCCTTGAGATCGCATGGCCTTGCCGCTTGCCTCCTCTTAATCCTCTGTTTTTCAATTCTATTACCTATTTTTATCTATTCCAGTGTATTTTTTATTGCTTCTAAGTGTTTCTATTCTCTTCTGCGCGCGATATTTCTTGTATATATGTAGTATTTGTTTCTTTATTTTGCCTTTTTTCGACGGGAGTGCCGACGGACAGCACGCCGCTTCGCGCGTCGTTCCCCGGGTGAGTACTACCGTTGCTGCCGATTCCTATCGCGCTATTAGCTGTTCATTTTGGTTCATTTGACCCGCGTGCAGTCGAGAGGAGCCGTTTATGAACACCCGCGCGCATGTCATCGCGGGTCATCGGGGCGCACATGTCATCGGGGTATTTCCTTTGCAGAGTCACTGAATACAAATACCTAGGTGTCGTGTTAACGTCTAATTTATACTGGAATGCTCATGTCAAATACGTATCTAGTAAAGCGCTCGTCAAATTATTTTTTCTAAAAAGAACGTTAAAACACTCTTGTCGTAAAACCAAGTTATTCGCATAGACCACACTCGTTCGCCAGGTATTAGAATATGAACTCATTGCCTGGTTCCCTCATACACAAACCAACCGCAACATCCCCGAAAGTGTTCAGAGGAAAGCGACAAGATTTGTTCACCACAAGTATGGTCGCTATGATTCCCCTACAGAATTGCTGAAAAGATCCAGTCTACTGACCATTGCTGATCGCGCAAAATTAGGAAGACTCAAATTTTTGTATCTCCTTTTAAACGACAACTCGAAATTAGACAAGAACAAGTAGCTGAAGTTTTCCCAGGCAAGAACAACAAGACATAAACACTGCAATACATTAACCGAATACCCTTTCAATAATAATACTTTTAGGTACTCTTTCTTTCCTTCAGCTGTAAGAGATTGGAACAGCCTTGATCCGCTATTTTTTAACTACACAAATGTGGATGCGTTCATTCAAGCTCTTGAACAAGACCTTCTTAGCAAATTTATGAGTTAGTTCTTTTTGTTATGTTCTGTTTTGTTGTTTCAATATGAAAGAAAGTGACGATTTCTAAAAATTGCTGTTTTTCGCGCGCCTCAAAAAGTTTGTGTTGTTTTTATTTGTACCATACCTGCTATAATCCCCTAATGGGGATTGGCAGTATTTTGAAAATAAATAAATTAATAAATAAACCCCGTTGGTCGCCTCGCTCGTTGGGCACTTAAGCTACAACAATACGATTACATGATTGTGTACAGGCCGGGTGCTACAAACCAAATTGCTGATGCACTTTCCCGCGCCCCCCTTCCTGAGAAGCACGTGCAGGAGGTCCGAGGTTTGGTTGCAGTCATTAATTAAACACAGGGACTACCTGACTCACGGTGAGGAACATTGGTCTCAAGAGATGATTTTCCCAGGGCCCAGCACGACGATGGGCTGTGCCAACAAGTGACTGCCTGACTGGCAGCGACCAGCCCGTTCAACACCAAGGGTGATGAACAGTTCGACCCCTACTTACTGAACAGTGACGGACTACTGTTGCGCTACGTCCCTCAGGCTGATGATGACCTGAGCGGTTCTGCGTTTCGAACAGTGATACCTCGGAAGTTATGTAAGTCCTTGATCACATAAATGCACAGCTCTGCCCTAGCCGGGCACAGCAGTGGCAGCAAAACTTACGATAAGTTGTCCCAGATTGCGACGTAGCCCGGCATGCGGCAAGGTGTACTGAGGTACGCGCGTAGTTGCCCGTCATGTCAGAAAGCGAAGCCACGTGGTGGTCAACCCCCAGGTCTCATGCGACCAATCGTGAGCCAGAGCCCTTGGCATGTCTGTTGCTGTGACGTCATGGGTCCATTTCCACGTAGCCCACGCGAAAACCAGTACTTGTTCGTAGTAACAGACCATTTCAACAAATTGGTAGAGCTCTTCCCTTCACGAAAGTTGTACTCACAAAAAATATGGGACTGTCTGCTTCAAGTTTTCACACGTTTCGGTTTCCTGGCAGGCCTAATTTCGGATAATGCGTCATATTTTACGAGCAATTTGTTCGTCGATGCATGCGCGATTCTGGCGATTCAACATAAACGGACTTTACCGTATAATCCAAAGTTAATATAACCGAAAGAGGAAATGAAAACCTTATTGTGATGCTTGTTACTCACACAGAGCGCCAAAAAGACTAAGATGAGAAGCTCCTAGAAATGGCCTTTGCCACCCGCACCACGGTTAACCGGTCAGCTGTGCTCACCCTTGCCCAGCTCAATTTTGCTAGAGAGCTTGCTTTTCCTCTCACTAACACTCTTGGTTCGACAGAGCCTAGGACACAGGACCACAATTACACCAAGTTCGCAGATAACCTGCGAAAGCGTTCACAAACAACCTCAAAGAAGCCCGGGAGAACCACGACATTGCCAGACTGCAGCAGTCTGACCAGTACAACCAGGGACGCCGAAACCTGAAGTTCGATGTGGGAGACTTGGTTCTTAGGCGCACTCACCCCCTGAGTGATGCGGCAAAAGGCTTTACGGCTTCATTGGCCAACAGGGGGGGTGGTCCATTTTGTGTATGCAAAAAGCTTTCCCCGCTTGCATACAAACTAATTCACCATTCCAGTGGTGAGTCCACAGGAGCAACTCATGTCACTGTTCTTAAACGATTCCACATCCCGAAAGATGTTTTTTTTGCAGGATCGGAAGGATGCCGACGACGGCGATGGCCCTTCCCCCGCCCCCCCCCCCCCCCCTCTTCCCTCACCGCCACACAGGCGGTACAACCTGCGACGTTGGTGACGGCTAGGGTGACCTAGGGTGCCTACATGTTTCCGCTCCGCTTTAGGGTGGCGCCAACTTCTTGTTACCCTTTCACAGATCCTCTCCCACCGCCATTTTTTCTCACGTCTTATTTCGCTAAACGTACACAACGTTGAGTTTCTGTAGGTTTGACACACCGCGGCAACACTGTGAGGCCACTTCCGTTTCCGTTCATAAGAGGAGTCGGAGGCTCAGCGGGATGGCGGTCGTCGTGGCTGTCGCTCTCTTTATTCGTGTTTTTCATATTTTGAAGTTGCGAGTGGGAAGTGTGCGTTGCTTTTATCGAAACGCGAGTTCCCGCGTCAAAATGGAACGCAACAGACCGGCATTGAACGCCGGAACCTCGCCGTCGGAACGAGAGCGGTGAGCGCTCCCTAGCCCTAACGAGGATTAGCGGCGTAGTCCGAGCGCACGACCGGCGAGTGTGACAAAATGGTCGACGAAAACAGCGGAGGTTGCCATGGTAACGAGGTAGGCAACACTGGTTTGTCGGCAACAGGTATCACAAACGTTGTCGCCACCCTAAACAGCGGAGCGGCGGAAACATGTAGGCACCCTAGGGTGACCACCTTCCTGCTAGCGAAATGCGGGACACGCCGGGTGGCGGGGGGGGGGGGGGAGGGGGGGGGGGAAGGGGTGATTAATGAACAAGCACACCATGAACCGAGGCTCTGTTAGGCTGTTTATAAGCCTGCAAATTGTATTGCAGCAATTAAGTTAAAATAATTTTCACTCCCAATGACATATTTTTTTATGCCAACCATGTTATTAAATGTGTCGACGTTTAAAGAGACACTGACAGGGTATTTATGCTCGCCAAGGTTTTTATTTGTACATTACATATGAGAGCCCAACTACCCAGAAAACAATTCGCGGCTCGAACTTCGTTTTATTTCCGACCAAAAACAACCGATTGAGAACTGGCCGGTTTGAGTCGCGCTCACTCTCTTCTCAGTGGCCACGTGCCGTTTTTTATGGTTTAGACACAACCACCAAATACATACAAAGCTGTAGGTCATCCAAGGCACACACACAATACTAAACATAAAAAATAAATATGATACCCATTTTTTGTGGCTTCTAAAAAGCTACAAATGCGTTTTTTTGGGGGCAGAAAAGTATCACAGACACGTGACTTCCGCCGCCTCTCTCATCCTCTATACTTCATCTTCCTTCCCAGTCCAGCTTTGGTTTCGGTTTGGAGCAGTTGCGTTGACTTTAATAAAAATGTACGTGACGTTGCAGCAAAATATTGATTGGGTAGACTTCTGACACCTTCTGACGCCTGGCAAATGATAATAAAAAAATTGGGTGGTGTCAGTAAAAACCAACTGCAACAGAACTCAATGCATCAAATAAAATTAAGAAACAATAAACCTTTTTCGGGTTATTGTTTCTTGTCGTCAACACTTACTTTTATCAACATGATCCAACACAAATTTTTAACATTATGTTAATTTTCGACCGTTGGGAGTTGCAGGCTTTTTGCCTTGTGTAACTTCCTTCGCCAAAAAATCAACAACAAAAAACCACAGCAACCTTTTAGTATTGACAAAGCGATTTGAAAACAATTACAATATTTTATAGTTAAAGTTTTGACGAGCAGTTTTTCTTACAATGTTTTGCCGCCAAGGGGAGAGGCACAAAGAAGCATCGCATCCCATGATGCAATGCGCGGGGAGGAGGAGGAGGAGGAGGGGGAGAAGGACGAGGGGGAGGAGGAGGAGAGAGGGGAGGAGGAGGGAGGAGGGGAAGGGGGAGGAGGTTGGATGAGGAGGAGGAGAGGAGGGAGGAGAGGAGGTGAGGAGGAGGAGAGGGAGGAGGGAAAGAGGAGTAGGAGGGAGGATGAGGAGGAGGGAGGAAGGGTATACCCTCCCCTCAGTACCCTTCCCTCCCCCTCCCCAAGAGCTGCGCTCTAATTCGGCGTTACAGGGTGTTGTAAACGTCTTTCATTTTTTTTTTTTAATTTCTTTCTAGTTTCGAGCGTTGCACCTCGTATATTATCCCACGGATTTCATCCGTGGGATAATATACGTTCATTATTGCGCGATTCTGCGCCCACCCCAGATAATTCATTTTTTATGCATTATAAAACGAGTGGTTACACATGAAAGTAACCAAATAACAATGTCCTCTGATCCACGAAGATGAATCACGGTCAACGCCACCACATATCCCGGTCATCTGGACGCCAGGGTTCTCGGACATATGGCGGTCCCAGTCACCGCGGGTGGCAACCGGCCAGGTCCATCCCACGGAACCGCGGCAAATAGGCAAGACGTGACAGAGGCACCGGAAACGGCCTCTGCCGGCGATGCCGGGAACGGCCGCAAAAGATGACCGCGACCGGAGCGCGCCATAGCGCTCAATGCTCATACAGCCCCGCCGTCCACACGTCCTGCGACGACAACCCCCTTCCAACAACAACGACGATACAGTCATTGACGTGCCGGTCGCTTGGGGGGGGGGGGTGTGGGAGTTGGGGGGCGCGGGTCCGCCAACGCGCCCAGGGGCCGCTACCGACAGCCGAAAGTAGACACAAAGTCCAATGCGCACAACAGCGTATGAAGAATATGCGCGAGAGTCTATAAAAGGGGGACACGCCTACGGGATGGGGCAAACGGATCAAGAGCACAGAGACATGTAGGTGGACCCCATGGCATTGTAAATGACTACTAACAAACCATTCCTGTTATACTAATAAATGTAGTTTCTTGTTTTGGAAACCCCGGCTTCGTGTTGTTCCTCCGGGATGGGTGTGCAGCAAGGCAACCCTACTACAAAGGGTCATAGAGGAAATAAGTTCTGAGATAAATGTGGCATTGGAACCCACTAAGGGTAACTATATATGTACCGAATTTGTTTTGCCTGGAACGCGATAGTTTCGTGAATAAACTAGGTTTAATTGTAGGAGCCTGGGATCGCCCATTTAAGAAAGCCGCCATGCATGGTGACGTAATCTGCATCATCTCTCCATATATTTCATTATTTCATAGTGTCCCCAGCGGCGGGGGGGCACACTCCAACCATCCACTTGCACGCTCTCCCAAACTTGGTGCCCTCGGCCCTCTCGGTTTACGGCCGCTTCGTCAGCTTCGTTTTCCCATTGCCCTAACGCGTGTAGCCTGGTGGGCCAATGCTGTCGTTGTTATGTGATGGAATTAATTCGCAACTTTCACGACCTATAGGGGGCGCACTGACGCCTATCAAAATGGCTGTCATCTGGATGATCGTCGTAGAACAGCAATGCGAGGCTGGGTCTGCGACGCGTAAGTAATTTTAGTTTTGCTATATACGAGCAGTAGTAGAGCCTTACGTTATTTTTTCACGCCATAGAGGTGTAGGCAAGCCCATTTATTGTGAGGTTAATCATCCAGGAGCTAGGGAACGCGATTCCCACACCGCGGTACCACCATAGCTGAAAGTTGCGAATACTGACACCTCAAGGAACAATGACACAAGCGCGCTCCGTCGTTTCGAGCAAAACTTCTTTCTCTTCCTTTCTTTGCAGTACGAAAGCTCGCGCCACACGAATCACACACACAAAATACAACAATCTCCCCAGGATGAGCTGATGAAGCTCATTAATTACACAATTCTAAGGGGTACAACAACTGTTCGGGTCGCTTGAGTTCTGCTCCGCCGGGTAACAAAACTCTACAGGAACGCACCCTGCCATTCCTTCCCATGAACGTCTCCTTGATTGGGCACGTCCTCCAGATGTGCCTAGGCAGGCGGTCTTCAGTCGCCGCAGAGTCCTCGCCTCTCCTGGGCCCGGCGCCGTTTTCTGGTACGAAGACTTGGCGTTTTGCTTCTCGGCGAAGCACTTCTTGTGGGCCCCGTCCAGGCGACGGCTGAAGGCGCGATCGTTGTCGACCGTCTCCTCTTCCAGGCGCTTCTCGATAATGATGTCGACGTCGTTCACTTCGTCGTGGTCGAACACCCGGTCGCCGGGTGTCTGCTTCAACGTTGACGGAAGCCTCTGCGTGGATTTCCTGTGGGCCGGGAGGGCCCACGTGTAGTGTCTGAGCAGGGAGACCCCGTCGTCCCCTTCGGCCGGCTGCGCGACGCCGCTGGCTTCCTCGATGATCACCCGGAGCTCGGGCAGCTCGGGCAGGTAGGGCGGGTAGGACCCCTTGACGGGGCCGTCGGCGGGCCCCTTGTCGGCGCCTCCGCCGTCCGACTGGGCCATCGCGCAGCGACTCCGGCATACGCCCTTGGTAGACTTCACCATCTCCTCCTCTCACTGTAACCCTCATCCCGTTCGTGGCCGACGAACAGATTGCCGTAGACTTGGCTGTTCCGAACTGGCCCTGTAGAGTCCATCCAAACACCGTGTCCACTGCCATCAATTTGGGGCTCAGGCGCCTCACGCTTCCGGTGACTACATCCCAGTAATGATCGGCCCCAATCAGAAGCCCGATTCCATCCTCGACTGCATTGTCAGATGTGACGTCCGCGATGTTCTTGCCCTCCATCTTTATCTGTGTCACCACGACCTCCGAGGGGGTCATCATGAGGTCAGCGAAAATGTAGGGCACCTCGAGAGCCTCCATCCGGACTTCTTTCCTGTCGAACTGACTCCGTAGCCAAAGTTCCACCCGGCGGCACTTCGTTGGATTTGTCGTTGCGTTCCCGCCGAAGGTAAAAATTCTGAGGTCCTCCTCGCCCAGTACCCTGAGATGCAGCCTCTCTGATATGTCGCGTCGGACAAACGTGCGCTGACTGCCACCATCCAGCAGGAGTTTGAGGAGCGTACGTTCCTGAAGACCTTCGGCCCACACCCGTGCTGTCTGCAGGAGCACCTGGTTCTTGCTTGGTCCGGTTGTTTCGTCTTGGATTCCAAGTGATGACTGCACAATCTCTCCTCCCGCTACCTCCTTCACCGCTGTGATCGCCGCGTCCCTTTCTGCTTGCGTACCGCAGGTTGTCACGTTGGGATTGCACATGGCGGTGACGTGTCGTCCGCCACACCGCGCACTTCTCAGCCATCTGGCGCCTCTGCATACTCGTGACACGTGCCCTTTTTTAGTGCAACGGAAACAACAGTTTTCTCGCTGCAGGGCGGCTCTTTGATCTTCCAGCGACATACCCGAAACGCAGCCATCCGGGCCGTGATCGTCCGTGCGACAAAATACGCATCTATTGTCTGCCTCGGTTGTTGTGGTAAGCGCCGCCGCCGATGCAACTCTGGGTTCCTCTGCGCTGTCGCTGTCGCTCCGCCGGCGTACTGTGCCCTCAGTTACCGGTTGCATCCTTTCGCGGCACTCCACCTCACCTTTCAAAAAACTCAAGAACCCTCGCAGCTCGTTCTCTCGGTTCACTTACTGCGCGACTTCCTTACGTCTGTACTCCAGCCCAATATCGGCTGGTATCGCCTTACTGTTAGGAGCAACACTCCATGCGTTTTCGCGTCGACCCCGAGGGCCTCAAGGCTGCGGACACCCGTTTCGAATTGGTCGTACAGCGTCCTGAGTCTCTCGACGTTCCTGGAGTCGTGAACCGCTCTAACAGCCATCAACCTCGACATGTGGTCTTCGACAATTAGGTCCGTTTGTCCGAATCTTTGGGTAAGGAGGTCGAGGGCAACCTGGTAGTTTTCGGTTGTCAATTGAGGTCCCTCGATCACGACGGCAGCCCTACCAATGAGGTAGCTTTTCAGGTACTTAAATTTGTCAATGTCGGAGAAAGACTCGTTCTGATGGATCGTTGAGTTGAATTGGCCCCAGAAGACGGGCCATAATCGAATGTCTCCTCCGTATTTGGCGATCTCCAATTTTGGTAGCCTTACTGTTGTCGGGGCGTAGTTAAATGAAGGCTGTCCTGAGTCACTGCCACGTGTCAAGGAACCGAACGCTGTATTGCTTCTCCTTTCGTGTTCCTTGAACTTCCGCTTTACTCGTGTTTTGGCTACGCTGATGCGTTCAGCACACCCTTCAGCGCCACTCACTTCCTCTTCTAGAGCTTCATCTTCGACCGACGGCTCTATTTCTTTATCGAGCTCTTTTAGGGAGCCTTCTTTTAGAAGAAGAATGTCAAGCTTTTCTTCCAGCTCACCTATTTCAGTCGGATCCGAGGTCAGAAGTGCGCCGATCTCGTTGATCACTCACGTTGTGGCGTCGAGCAGGCTTGTCCTTTTTCTTTTGAGGTGTTCGATACCTTCCTGGCTCGGGTGCGGCATGTCCTGGTTGTAGTCAATTCCAGGGTTTTGGCACCAATTGTTATATGATGGAATTAATACTGACACCTCAAGGAAGAAAGACACAAGCGCGCTCAGTCGTTTCGAGCACAACCTCTTTCTCTTCCTTTCCTTGCAGTATGAAAGCTCGCGCAACACGAATCACACACACTCTAACGAAGCTCGCTTCGTTAGAGCATTGGTCGGAGTCTCTTGTTTTCTAAGATTCCGACGTCCCTGAAAGCGATGGCTGCGATTATTACAAAGAGCTGTTTGAAGCAGGTCATTTTCACTTTGATCCTCTGGCGACCAGCTCCAATGACGGCGGCGAGAGCGCCGCGGTGGACGACGACGAGATGGGCGATGATGCAGCTGAAAACGCTCAGCCGCAAGGTCTAGAATGGTGCATATTGACGTTTGACAATACTCTGTTTCACTATGAGTGAGAGCGACGCCGATGATACAAGCTACAGGGGGTATTCACTGGACGCCATATTTGAGGACGATGTTTAGAGCGCATGCTCAGAACGAGCTTACATTCATAGGCTGCTAAGATAGAATAATAATTGGGGTTGCGTGGATATTTATACAGCGTGTAGTTGGTCAGTCATTTCAAAGTTGCAACGAGTCACTCGCTGTAGATGAGCATTTTAGCCAGTGCAGTACAACCGCTAGCCTGGGGTCTTTAACGTGCACCACGCAGTAGTGATACACGACCGCACGCCGATACGATGCTCATCCTGATCGAAACGGGCAGGGATGGGGATTGAACCCAGGATCACTGGGTTCTGCAGCGCGAGCTTTCGCTCTACGTGGAGGCTGCTAAGACTGGCAATCTTGATCGTGCGTAATGCACGTTGCAGAAGAACTAAAAGCCCGTCGTCAGCACGTGCTCAGCAGAGCTCAGCAAGAACTACAGAGCGCTCAACTAAGCGACCGTAGTCACGTTGGTCACGTGGTTTCAGACACTTATGCGATTCCTATGGGCTAGTTACGCCAGTATCCTACCGATGTTGCCTGGTCTCCAGATGCAAACGATTGACATTAAAAAAAAATCAATATTTCAATTAATAGCGCTTTAAAGACACTTAAGACTGCTTACGTGTAGGAATGCGACAGCATTCCTTCACGCAGCGCATTCCTACAAGCAGCGCGCCACGTACTCCTTTTTCAGACGGCTCTCCGGTGGTGACATCACGCTCCCCCACTGAGCAGACGCGGCGCGCCCACCGGCTCCACCGCTTCTGTGGCGATGCATATGCCTTGCTGTGCTTTTCTTTGTGTTTGATTTCTGAAGCGCGTCCGCTTTGACCTTAAGCGGACCGCCGGCTTCCGTGACGAAGCATCTGCGTTGCTGTGCTTTTCTTTGTGCTTTATTTTTTCTGAGGCGCGTCCGCTTTGACCTCGAGCGGCCCTGCCGGCTTTCGTGACGAAGCCTTGATATGACGTGTCGCAGCCAATGGGACTTTAAAAGCCGTTTCGCTCAGCCAATGCGCATTCAGGTGCCGTTTTTCGCTGCTACAGACAACTGCTACAAACACCGCCGGCTTCGCTCCATGAGACAGTTAATGCTTTCGCATTAAAATTGGGAATATTGGTGTGTATACTAGGTAACCTATGAGTGTTTCATACTACGAGTAATCAAGCTTGGTATTTTGATGTGCTGGCCCCCTTAACGTTACAAGAATCTCATCGACGTTTAATAATTTCCCTAAATAGGCTATTTGGCAGAGGCTAATATGACATATACCCTTTTTTCTGTGCGATGCGATTTGGCCATCGTCTCCTGAAACACCCTGTGTATTTCCCTCAGAAAGTCTAATTCGGGATACTAAAGTCCTTGGAGCAAAACAATTTATTTTCGATGTGCTGACAGCCCTAACGCGCAGTTTCACCTTACTTAAAATGTCGCTTCTCAATGAACGGTAACCCTTGTGAGAAGGCCTGAAGCTCGTTTCGTTTAAACCATTTATCATCGTTTCTTCTTTTCTAAAAAAAAGAAAAGCTTGCATACACCATGTGGCATTATATACAATGACGTAAGATATCTGGTGGCACAAGCTCACGATAACATTTATTGTGACCAAGTGGTCTACAAGGTTAATTTCAAGGCTTCGATAGTTTTTAAACACAACATTTGATAACCGTTTTTATTTTGAGCTTTGGTTAATAAGTGGCACGACGGAATATTTTTGACAGGTCATGCAGAGTCCATGTGAAATTGAGCAGATGCTCTTGACTTACGCCCTGTATTTTGTTGTTTAGACTTGTTGTATGTCTAGTCAAAGAACAAAGAGCGGGTTGTTGAAGATACAGGAATCAAAGGAATAATAAAAACACGTAGGGACAAGGACAGACAGCACAGACAGAACTTTAGGCTCATCTGGGGTATCTGACAGACATGACTTTCAGAACTCATCTGGAGTATCTGAACGGGATTTCCTAGATTTTTTGGCCCTATATCTACAATATACACTTGTCGAACATGGAGAGGAAATTCTTAGGCAAAAGAAAGGTGTTTGCATTGGCTCCTGCCTCGCCCCGGTATTCAGAAAAAATCTTTGTCCTGCATGTTGACCAGGAGATCAATGCACGCCTTGAAGAGTTGACACACATCTTCCATGTTTATCGTTATGTGGATGATTATTTAGTCATTCACCCAATCTCCGTTTCGCCTAATTCTGTAGCTCACGCCTTTACCTCTTCGTTTTCAGGCCTGAATTTGACAAGATAAGGCAGGGCGACGGACTCTAGTATTTTGATGTAGGTCTACATCTTTTTCCGTCCGGCATTTGTTGGGCCTTCCAACAACGGTCCCAAAAACCAAATCTTTCATTTTGCAGTTCCCATTCTAAACTGGTGAAATGTGGAATTGTTCGGTCCCTCCTTTTATGTTCTCGCGCCAAATTCTGTTTTCACTTTGTTGGCTTAAGCACTGCAAAACAACAAGAACTACTTCTCAAAGCTGGATATCCGTTAGATCTACTGAGTTCAGCTAATTTTATCTCCCCAAATGCCCCATGCTTCATGTAGTAAAGCTTCACCTGTCATCTTCGTACCATATGTGCACAACTCTGCACTCAGACTGAAGGGAACAGCGGCGCGCTTCAACACTCCAATTGTCTTCTTGTGCAAATTGCGCCTAAAAAGCTTTGCATGAGAGTTAACAACAACGAAGCCCCCACAGGATGTGCCATAAAACATGTCAATCAGACCGTTCCCTGTGAATAGCGGGTTGTATACTCCATCCCCTTTTCATGCTGTGATCGGTACATTGGTCATATAGGGCGTTGCCTGAACACCCGCTTAAAAAAGCACATCCTCGAGGTTTCCCGTGCTTCAAGCTAATCTTATGATCCAATTATGGTGCCTAAACGCCTCTGCACGAACTGTGAAACTCGTTTCCAGGACACCAGCATAATTGGGAAACACAAGAATAAGCTCGGCCGAGAGACTATTGAAGCCTACAGGAATGCTGGTGGCTAACTGATATCGCTGCTCCTTCTCTTGGGTTATCCAAGGTTGAGATGAACTACCTGAAGTCAGAACTGAATTAGTGAATGGGCTTATTTATCTGAATTTGTCAATGGTTTTCGTCTTCCTTCTTTTTTCTTTCTTTCTATATTTTATTTATCTTCTGGTTTATTGTTATTTTATTTTGAGTGATATTCGTCTTTCTCTTGGTGTTTTTTTCATGTGTCTTCTTCAGTATATTAAGTTGGGAGGGAAATTGTACGTATTGAAGGAAACATTAGTAATGTTCCTCGCTTCTTGAAAGAATTGTGCTGCCCATTCTTGTTCCTAAGTGTTTTTATTCTTTCTTTAATGCTTGTATGTTTAGTCAGGTCACCTAAATCACATAGGCATATTTTTACCCCAGTATAGCGTATTTTTTTATTAAACTTCAGATTTCAAGGACTTGCGTCCAATTCGAAACTATGTGCTGGAAAGCTGCGGTAATCCCCTCTAAGCAGCTCTCGCCACCTAACAATGGTGGCGATATGACACTCTGTGGTACCGGGCATGAAGCTTAGCTGAGTCGTTTCAATCTTGACCATAACGAAACATGCTGCTTATAATCGCATTAAGGGGCACTGACACCCCAAAGGTCGCATTTTTTTTATTGTCTAAAACGATGCAAATTGTAATCATAGACACGCAAAAAAAAAAAAAAAACGCCTCGCGAAAAAAATTTTCCCCGCGCGCGCGCGCGCCTTTATATTTTTAGCGTTTTCCTCTCCCGCTTTTCGCCTCCTCGCTTCTTTTGATTGGTGACGTCAAAAATCATGAAATTTAGAAGCTTTGTAGGCGGCATTTCTATAACATGTAATAACGGCCATCGTAAAATATGTTTTTTAACGCAATTCCGAACGCCCCTCTACGGCCCCTCTTTTTGAAATACCAATAATCAGAGTACGGTGTGATGTCGCTTTCTGGATTTGTATCGTCCCTCGGAAAACTTGGCGGCGCTCGAGCTGAGGATGATCGGTGAGTCGGGGAACCGGACGAAGAAACCGGTTTTTCTCGGTCCGCCGGCGCTTCGGGTCGCGGTGGCAACGGCGCTTTGCTTTGTAGCGTGGAGCGGAGGTCCGAGAGAAAGTCGACTCACAGGAGACTGCAAAATTAGACGTCACTGCACTGGCGCGGATCGCGCGGGAACTTCAAATTCGGCATTTGGAAATTGTTTTTTACTTCACTAATACTGAATTCCCAAGTTTCGAATTTTGAGGGTAATGTCCCGGCTACGTTTTCAATCGTTTCGGATAATAAAAAAAAATATATAATTTTGATGTGTCTGTGCCCCTTTAAGGTTTATAAGCTGATGCACAAACGGTTAGTGGGAGTAGGCACTTAAAGACGTAAATTCACACACGTAATTGTTAACTCTACTAGTGCAGTGGTTCTCAAATGAGGGTCCGCGGACCCATTGAGGTCCGCGAATGCTATCTGGAGGTCCGCGAAGGCCTCATCAGTCAAACTCGACAATAAAAGTTTTTTTCCCTTCAGATTGGGGAGAAAGTTTTAGTTTTCGGGTGAGTATTCTCGTGTGTAGGTCAATAACAGAAATCTACTTCACAGTATCCCTTATCTATGCTATTTATTAAATCATTATTATCATTATCATAATTAACCAATACATTTCCCTTCCCCTCACTACGAACGGGTTCCCCCATCATCTCCGCCGATCCACAAGGGGTTCGCGAAACATTAATGTTTGGGAACCACTGCTCTAGTGGAAGCAAACATGGCTTTTGTACAGGGTTTCCCAAAAAATAACCTCGTTGCGCGGGAGAATATAAACATACACAATTAGTTAAGTTGTTGCAACAGCTTATGAATATTTTCTACACATCTGTTTAGTTATAAACTGGCTATGGTATTCGTTCAGTATTTGTAAATGAAACTGTCTAAAATCTAACAATTACTGCCGGCCTTGCACTTTGAGCCGGCAGTGAAAATCCAAGGCTTCTTTTCCAGTTGTATTAGATGTTCAGTGAATGTTCCAAGCTTGTTGCACTTTAATTACAAGGTGGGCAAAAAGCTGAGCTTTTAAAAATCTCCTTTTTGTTGAGCGCGTTGGTGATAAAGTTAAATACTAGAAAGAATAAAACATGAAGGACGGACAAAACAAAACATCTTTTGTTTTGTCCCTCCTTCATGTTTTATTCTTTCTAGTATTTAAAAATGTTCTTGAGCAGCAATTAATTTTATTTGCAAGCTATCTCGGTGGCTCTAAGGCTAAGTGCTGGGCAACGAAATACAAGGTGGCTTCGAATTCAAGTCGTGGTGGTCACAATATGAAGTTTTTTTTTTGCAATGAAATTATAAAGAGTTAACATCCGCTTCGATTACAAATCTCCAGGGGTTCTAATTTAATTCTCGGTTTTTTGGTGGGGTGTGCCGTAAAGTTGTTTTCGTAAAGCCCAATTTATTAAAAAGAGAAAGGTCAAGCTGAAATAACAGACACAATCCTACATGCGCTGGCTCGTGGGCCTTTGTTGAGGGTTATTTTATTTTATTGTTTAACATTAAGAAAATTGTTGAGCCACATACGCACGCTTTTTTTTAGAATGCGTTCTTATTTAGCAGACTTGTAAGGAGATAGCAGGGCAGTCTCATTTTTCATTTAAAAGCCCGATTTCAGCACATTGGCAAGGGGCAGTTTCCTTCCCTGGGGCATGTCTGAAACAGTAAGTTGAAATAATTTTTTCATTAACTTTATACGAATTAGTATCTTCTCAAGTTTTGTTGAATATTTTAATCTTTTACGCATGGGGTCGAACGCTGAGCTAATTGTTCCCCAGGGGTTAGCTGGTTACAAGCAAGTGGGAAAACTTGAGGAAGAAGCATCCGCGGCAAATTATTTTAATTTTAAGAACAGCTGGTGTAACATGATCTGCAACATCTCTCTCAATTGACAAAATAACTGACTTGCCCTATGTAGTTGAATAGAGTGCCTTAATGTGATTCCCTCTGAGGCTGCACCAAGTGCCTATATCACGTTTTAATACCCTTGCCATCCGTCATTGTCAATCACTGTTTACCGCAAATCCACAATTTCCTCCGAAAAAAAGGCAAGTAAGAGCGAACACCGACCAAGCAATTCAGCAACAATCCAACGCATCACCGTACGAGTATAAGCTTGAAGACAACTCAGAATGCATGGCACCAGAAGCCTCTGAGAGTCCTTAGTCAAGCTAGAATCCGTTCTTTTCTTGGTAAAATGCAAGTATTATTTTTTAAGCACTCGCCATGTTTAACGCTTATCAGAATTATAAGACCAGAACAAGTCTAGCGCAAAAACTTGTAAACCCCCAAAAAAGTAAAAAAAAAAATTAAATGAGTGCTTTGGAGGCCTACTCTCCAACTTCACATTTATATTTTGTTTTTCAATTAACACCAATTCCTTTTGACAGCACCGCATCGATAAAAGACATCATCCTCTACAATAGTAACTAAGAGCTTATTCTCTACAATGGTAGCCGAGAATGATATATGGTCAATATGCAAGAATTGCACTCTAAAAAGTTAGACATTGTATAAAAAGTTAGGAATTGAATGTGGTATCTTGACAAAAACGGAATATTAATCTGTTATATCATGAGTTCTAGCATTGCGAGGTTGCAAAGTTTTCGATTTATTTTGAATTTTAAGATAACGCAGACAGTCTGACAACTAAAAAAATGGTTTTAGTTACTTTGACAAAGAAAAGGAAGGAAATCCGAAGGAATGCACGATTTTTACGTTACATCACATCAAAGATTGAAAAGGCCAACTAAACAGATATATAAATATTGTGTGTCCTTCAAATACGGCCAGATCCACAATTCCTAAGATCCGTCCAAGAAAACCAGAAAATTAGATGTGGGTACGAACACCGAGAGCTACAAATCTTGACGGGTCACAAGATATGTACACCAATTGAGCCAAGCACCAGGTGGTGCCTTTGTCACGTTAGAAGTAAGGTCTCTGTATACCGAAAGGTAGCGCAATTCCCTCTTTCCTCGCGTCCTTTCCATCAAAAACAATCTTCCTCGCCCCCCCCCCCCCAACCCTCCCTTCGCCATTTTCGTGCGATACCCATAAGGTGCGCGTAGGCGCGCGCCTATCCGTTCAGGGCCGTTCTTGTTTGCTATTGCATACGGCGGACTAGAAATTTCTTCTTTTTTTAATTTGAAGACAGTTTTGTTTTCTAACGCGAATAAACTAGTGTTTGTGTACCTTTATTTGAGTTCTAAAGCACGGGAAGACGTCTCGATCGGCCACTGTATTAATGCGATCAGAGTTGGAGTCGCTCGGGTGTAAAAACAAGCTTTCTCCACTTGCGCTGAACGCAGATGAAAATAAAAAAAAAATGCCAGTGTAGTCCTAACGCCTGAGTATTTTGGGGCATGAAATCGCACTGCAAAAATGTATGGTGTTTACCCGTTTATTGCAGCAAGGGCTGAGAGAAGGTACACAAAAGAATGAACCTCTTCCAGCGTGTAAATAGACAGTTTTTGTAGATCGTAAAGAAGGACTGCACAGTAGAAAAAATAAAATAAAAGATATATTCTTAGACCCCTTGTCACATATACGACACCCCAAAACTTCAGTTGGACGTACAGCGCACTGACGTGGAACCGACGCTACTAAAATTTACAAGCGGCTTGATAGTCGATCTGTGCAACTTATTAAAATAGCTAAAGTAGGTGTGAATGTCTGCAAAAAATGAAAGCCGTTTACAACTCCCTGTAACGCCGAATTAGAGCGCAGCTCTTGAGGAGGAGGGGAAGGCATGGGGGGGGGGGGAGAAAAATTTCCGCTATATTTAGCGGGGAAAATTTTCCGTTAGATTTAGCGGGGAAAATTCCCCGCTAAATTTAGCGGGGAAAATTTCCGCTAAACTTAGCGGGGAGAATTTTCCGCTAAATATAGCGGGGAAATTTTCCCGCTAGATTTAGCGGGGAAAATTTTCCGCTAGATTTAGCGGGGAAATTTTCCGCTAAACTTAGCGGGGAAAATTTTCCGCTAGATTTAGCGGGGAAAATTTTCCGCTAAATTTAGCGGGAAAAACTTTTCCGCTAGATGTAGCGGGGAAAATTTTTCCGCTAAATTTAGCGGGGAAAGTTTTCCTCTAAATTTAGCGGGGAAATTTACCCATCATGCACCGCGCGGTTACGCCGACGGCGACGGCGACGCCGACGCCGCTCAAGCCGGAAACGGGCGCCTAAGAGCTGCGCTCTAAAAACGTTACTGGTTCTTTTTTGGCTCTACTGCAAAACCTTTGTGAATCGAGGGGAAAGGTAATTTTTTAGAAGGAAAGGGCATGGAACCGGAGGAATTTTTGTTCTCCACTTCAGACAATGGCTTGCGCTACCTTTCAGTATATAGGGACCTTAGAAGGTATGAATCATTAAACTGAGGGCTGTCTCTTGACCCATCAGAATGAAGAATATTCTATCCTTTGAAAAAAAAAAAATAGAAAATAATATTCAGGCCGTGGAGCGTGCACACTGAAGAAGCTAAGTCATTGCCAGGATGAGAACGGCAGGGCGCCTTTTTCGAATGGTGGGCCTCCAGCAGGCCCTCGTTGCCTTCCGACGTGCTCTGGCTGCGCGTTCACGCTCGAGGCTCTCAAGACGCCAAAGCGTTATCGAAGGTAAAAAGCTCGCGCTGGAGGCGGGACAACTAAAACTCGTTCCCTGCCGCTTTCATCTGATCTGTAGCTATTGGGTGATAAATTAAAATACCAGCCAGGAGGACGCTAGACCTAATGTCCTAAAAACAATAGTTGTGGTTTGGTCACATTTGAAGTTTTTTTTTCAAGGTAAAATAAACTAGTTTCTTTGCCCTTCTATAAAATATGTTAAAGGTATGTCGCTATGTACCGCGCTTTTCTACCTACCCCTTTGTCTCGGTTGCAAATCATGCCCTCTGGGATGCGACGAACTCCAGAAGTTGAGTCTCTATTTCTTTGCACACAAATGTATGTGCAGTTATGAAACCATATTTGTTTCTGAAAGGTTGAAACCGAATTTAACAAAGAAGCGAAAATAAAAAATTAAGTTCATTTCGGGGTCTTTGGACATATAGTATGACTGATTTACATTACTTACCTCGTTTATTTTGTATTCTTGGTTCTGTCCACCACACGCGTCGAAGAGTTTTACCATGTATTGTTTCCTTTCCTTCAAAGTACCAATATACTCTGGCAAATCCTGGCCTGGAACGAGTGATTGCAAACACGTTCCACAGAAGAGGCACTAAAATGCTTTCTCACACTTATTTTCCGTTTTTTTTTTTTTTTTTCATCACTGCATATTATATTTACAGGATCTCTACGTTTTGAAATCAGGTAAGAAATACAGAAAAAAAATCTATTTTTTTTTATTCAGGCTTTTTAGATGCTTCTTTTGAACTGTGCATGTAGCACTACTTGATTGACCATGATTGCTCAATATCACTATACTCTACAACTTTCAGCGTGGCTAATACCCGCATTACATAAATGGTAGTTCTGAAATGGCGATAAAGATGGCGTTAAATAAATGAGGGTGCCCTAAAAAGTTTTGTAGTGGAGTAAATTCTATGCCGAAAAACCTGACATAACGGTGAACAGGCTGCGTAACCCAATAAAAATTTCAAATCAAAACGCAGACAAATTTTGATATTTTATCTCATTCGGGTGCCCTCGACAAGGGAAGCCCCAACAACATGGGGCGTTTTTCATGCATCTCAACCGCGTCGGCGATCCCCCCGTGTCGGGGCGCGTCTCTCGAGCTCACCCGCAACAATGCGGCGTGCGCGAAGCGCCTAAGTGTGTCTAAAACATATCCAGGAGGTAAGGACGGGAGCAAAACGCGGAAAATCGTGAGGGCTGACATTGGTACTCCCAAAAGAAAAAAAAAACAAAACATGAGAGCGAAAAAAACGTGAAGAAAAAAAGCAGACGATAGGTTTGGCGTGTTCGTTTTGCCACGACGAGTAGAAATTGTACGAGAGCGCGTCAACTTTATTTTTATGCAACGCACGACGCAGGTGTTTTCCTGTAAAATAAAGCTATAGAAAAAACTACATGCAGACCAGGGTGTAAGATAGACAGGTGGGGAAACGGCCCATAGAAGCCTACCGCAGCGCCGTGACCGGATTATGTACTCGTCTGCTTGCGGGTACTCCCGATTTGCGACAGATGGCGCTGCGGCAAGAGGAAAAAAATTGGAATCGGATTTGCATGGAACTCTATGGGAGAGTGCGCAAAATAAACCGAGAGCACGACAGTCCTGCGTTGCAAATCCACGAGAAACCATCTCCGTCAGTTTAGCCGGTCGCCACCGGTCGCCCACCCGAAGTGAGAGTTCGGGGTGCTCCACACAGATGGCGCCACAGAAAAAGAGAAACCGAGGGGGACACAATCCGGTCGCTCATTTGGCTCTCGTTTCCCCACCTGTCTGTCTTAAACCCTGATGCAGACCTTGGAAGGGATGTTTTTTTTATTTCTTTGTGTATATCAAAGTGACGCCAGCAGTGTCGTCCTATGGAGACAACCGATGACCGCGTCTATGCCTTTTCGTCCCGAAGCAGCCGAAATACATGGGGCATTTCGCTCTAGATTATTAAATTAACTCCTTGGCCAGACTTCGGCGTCGATACCGAAAGTGGCTTGCCTAGCTCAGAGACTATAGAACTATTGTAATGTGCGCACCAGAGGATCAGCTGGCACTAGTGTCTATAAGTCTTTCGGTTTCAAATTGAAGTAGGCAGCAACCAGTTACTTTTGCGATGTTCCTGAGCAATCCCATGGGAAAACGCGCGTATATTTTGTTTCTTCGTTGGAGAATACCAGGGATCAGATTTGATACTTGGGTCGCAGACATTAATAGTACAAAAGTGCAATTGCTGCAGTATATATCTGATCACTGAGCGATGTTTAACTTCGCAGTATTTCGGGCACAGTTATTTTTCGCAATACAGGTATGTAAAGACAAGCGAGGAATCTAAGCAAAAATAACACCTGACAAGAATGTAGGGCTTGTTCAAGGTGCGCCATCCTCCCGATGACACTAATGCTAATGATCTGCGGAATATACGGGCCTCTAAAATGAGCCCCATTTATGAGCGGTTATAACACGTAAAACAGTAAAAGTACGCGGGCAATTAAACGTGTTTTTCTGTTTATTGTTGTGCCGCTCTTATCGGTCGATAACTGTTTTCTGGCTTTCCTCAAATTTTCAAAGTTTTCAAGCACGCAGATATAAAGTTTTGAACGTATAGAACAAAACTACCTTCACACATATACAAAAGCAGAGATAATATCGTGATTTTTATTTATTGCATATCGCACTAATTGCTAAATTTCTCTTCATGTTAATTGTCTAGTTGCACACGTAGTTACTGATAGCGTTAGTGCGTAGTTCTTGACGTCTCTTGATTTTCGAGATGCCCTTCTTTGCAGCAGATGCAATGACGTATACCCGACTGTTTCGGGATTGACAGTCAACTATCTCTGACGTCGAAATGAAAAAAAAAAAAAGTCTGTTTTCTAAATGAACTCTGTGCAGTACCAATACACTGTAAGCAGGTGGTTGTCCGATGTTTTGGGCCTAGCTGGTTGATCTGGCGACACTGCGCAGCGTTTGAGTGACGCGGACCGAAGCGCGTTCCCATGGAATTAGCCGCCCTTTTTCTCTTCAGGCGCGTGCTGACGCGGAGAGACGATGATGCGCCGATGAAGCGCGTAAAAACGCGCACATGTCGTTGGGCCTTTGTAATTGTCGACAGGTTAAACGATCTGGGGAAGCATTTCCACCTCTCTCCACTACAGCAAAGCGAACGCTGGAGAAGAGGCAACCTCCTCTCCAGCGTTAGCACTGTTAAAAAGGAAAGGGGTGGGAGGAGCCTTTCCTGAACTCTTAACCTGTCACCTGCTATATAGTTAAAAGCCCATCGCGCAATGTCGTAAGATGGAGTTATCTTTATGGCATTCCAGATGATATTTTCAACTTCGTCAATTGCAGGCCTTACAGCATTTTCAAGGATATCAAAACAATACTTCGTACTCATATAGCTGTACTTTTGTAACTAATTAACCTTTCTAGTATCAACCAATGCCCTAATAAGAATGCACAACAGGTAGACTAGGTATTGGATAGAAAAAATAACTTAAATATTGCAAAAGTTGAGCCAGAAACGTCAATAGCCGCTGCACCGACTGTGTTATATGGGGGTTGTAGGGGGGTCATGTGACAAGTTATGAAAATTTGAAGCATTTATGTTATTCTTGACTAATTTTTAATATATCTATTGTGCATCGTTAAGACATTAGCAGCTCATGAGCACTTAAATTATTCAATGAAGAAACGAATGAATAAATGAATGAAAGAATCTTGTTAAGACTGAAGCTTGTGCTAGTTGGTCGATAATGTCTAAAACAACGCGTTTAGCGCACACGAAAGACAACAGAAAAGAAGGTAAAACAAAGTTAACTTTTAACTAATGTATGTATTCTTAATTTCGTGGAATATATACCAGCACTGTTCTACTTCAGTGTTTCATTTATGTGCTCTATACTCATCGTTTTAAAGTAAACAAATGAATAACTTAAATGTGTTGTTTTAGGAAGTCAGTTTTTTATCAAATCGTCAGTACCTGCAGTTGACATAAATATACATAATAGCCAATTATGAGACATTTTAGCTTGAGGAAACACCCCAACAATTACTTTAGAAATAATAATCGACGCCGCGAGTTTTATGCGAATATTCTAGCAATATATGGTCGTGAAAAGCAGAAAATAATTGATGTTACTGCATTTGTCAGAAATATCCCAGAACAAAATTCACAAGGGAAGCACTGGACATATGAACTACCGCAGCGGAACGCCGACCGGATTGGAGGAAATCCCTTATGAGACGCTTTGAGCGTTGTCATTCATCGGGATCAGGGATACAGGAACCAACCTATTTCGTAGTAGTAGGGGTAGATGCCGGGCTTTTATTGGCGTTCCAATATTGAACGTACGACTCCGCAGCTTTAATAATTGCAATCACGCTTTCGAGTGTAAGGTTGGACTTGAGTACACTCAAGGTTGATCTAAATTGTGAGCTGTCCAATGTTTGTGAGCAAAACAATTATGGTCAGCCGTTTTTACATCACACGAGGCTTCATACCAACAGACCTGGACGGTTATTGTCATTTGCAGCGCTGCAGATTCATTCTTTAAGATGATTGAATGACGCTAATCTTCTTGCGTCCAACCCTTGGACAGCTAAATTGGTTTATAAATATAGCCGGGCTGCCGCTCATCGCTCCGCTATGGTCGCTCATATATCCAAGTACGATAAATTTCTGGAGATCATTGTAATCCGTCAAACGTGTTAATTTCACGAGCGTTTTAAAGTTCCATCGCAATTCTGCTTTACCAAAAAGGACTATTGCATTTTTTTTTACGCTGGACGCAAGACTGCTGCAGGGTTCGGGGAAAATATGCAGTGACGTTGATTTGGGAGGCTGATGTGCGGGGGCGGTAGCCTACTGCTGTGTGTGCTGGAGGAGTGAAGAGTCTTCCAGTTTCAAGCGAAGGTTCCTTGAGCAGCAATATGTTTCCGTGAAGATGTCTTATGTTTATTCTAACATTTATTCACGCGGTGTAAGAGACAATTAGGTGATTGTTTTTCTTCGTTTGTGATGTTATGTGGTTTTCTTTGTGACATTTCCTATTTAAACAGTTTTAAAGTGAAATAAAATTTCAGTTGTGCCAGATACTTTGTGCGTGTGTGTGTGTCGTGTTTGATGCCTGTAGTCTCGGCGTAGTGTTATACCTAGCAATCTCCACCAGCTTGTTTGCGCCCTCACATTCTGTTAATTACTCACAATGTTAAGAAACGTACGACTTCATCTTTTTGCCAGAGATAAAAAAGCATCAAGCTGTGACCGAAGGCACAAATGAAAGAAAACGCAAAAGCATACTGGTCTCCTTCACGTGAGCATGTTATACTCATGTGATACACAAGCTCCGTCGCTATCACATATCTTTCGTGCACGTGGATCTGCTCCATGCAACGGCACTGATTAGTATCACTGGATGCCGGAAACCTAGCGTCTCTCGGAAGAAAACCTGCGGTCGCGTGCACTGTTAGGTGTGATTGCGATGGTAAAATCGCAATCACTTAAACGTTAAGATGTTAGGTAGGTTCAGTTTGCATATTTAGTTAAACGAATAAAAAAACATTTAGTTACAAAATAAGCATATAAATAGAAAAAAAAAACAATATTCGAACGACAATCTAAAACTCATGGGAATTATTTGCAAATAGTATTGACACCATAGGTGTAGATATGTTATTTTGCGCAAAAAAATTAATTGAAATACAGCGACGTATAAGTCCGCTGAAATGTAATAATCTACTCAAATGCTGTACAACACAGGCTAATATAGTCTATGGCTGATTAGCTAAACTTTTTTAATCTTGTGATATTGCTCTATTTTTAGGCGAGTTTAAAGGTCATTTGCGTTTCTGTACCAAGTCACAGTGAATATAGAATACAATTATATTTGTTCTGAGTGGACACTTTATATATTTTTATTGTGCGCAATGGGATGTATCAGTTATCACTAAATCTAAAACGTAGGATGGTGAAAACATTATAAACAGTTTAATCAACATTTCATGGTTGACAAATCAACCATGAAACGTTCAATTGAGAAATTAAGCAAAATCCAAATGCACTTGAAGCCAAATTTGTACTCACCTAGTGTACTTTTGTTTCCTTCAAGTTGAAACGTTCAGGATCGATACAAAAAAAAAAAAGGAGAAAAAACATAATTGTTATTGTTTTTGTAAGTTGAGAAATTGTGAAAGCGGTAGAAGAAAATTGGGCTATTGCCAAAAGATAGTTTCTCGATAATGCAATCAATTGCCTTCAAACACTTTTAAACCAAGGCCAAGAGACTTCATGTTTGTTTTAGCCCCTGTGTTTTACGACTGCTTGTTTTAGTTAACATAAATAAAATTCAGCCGGTAATCTCGCAAAAGCATTGCACTTTGAGTCGTATTAGAAGTCGGGTACAAAGTTACATATAATTACATTACTGTCTACGTCGTGTTAGCAGCTGGGTATTAAGTTAAACTTAATGCAATGTCAGTATCCTCTAGTTTTGAAATCAGAAGAAACAATCAGCTTCAGTATTTAGGAGGTGGTAGTTTTCAAATTTATATGGGCGGTGGATGTGAGGTTGGAAAGTATTGAGAAGCAAAGGACCATTTCCTGTAGAGCGTGGATTTGACGAGAGCAGATGTGTTATGCGTTCCACTATGCACGGAGTTGAAGAACGCACAGATTACTTTTAGAGTGAAACAATTATATTTGTTATTGTTATCAATATTTGGATAATATAAAAATTTGCAGCGACCTTTATCCCTGAAGCTTTATAATGAATAAAATGCAGTATTTAAGGAGCGATTATTTAAACCTGTTTAGAAAACATCAAACGGTCGCTTTGTGGGGTGAAGCACAACTTATATTTTAATGAATATACCTCTATATTTAACGGGTAAACTGAATTGGTGCATAGATCCTATTACGTCAGGTAAATGGGACAGAAGTTTTCCCCGCCAAATTTAGTGGGGTAACTGAACCGGTGTAGATACCAGGCAGGTTACGTGACGTCACTTCTCCCACAGCGTGTGAAACTGAAGGCCCGTTCACACACTTGCAACCGACTGAGAGAGATGAAACCTGTTGAAACCTCTTAAAATTTCTTAGGACGAGAGAACACACTTGCTCGCTTGCGCCATCTATGCGGTGACTCTGGAACTGCATTTCACAAGAGCGAAGGTTTTGCGGGATTTCCGAGGTCAAATGTGCGTAATACTTATGAGAAAGGTTCGTTAATAACTTTGACAAAAGATTTTTGAGCCAAGAAAGAATCCAAGGCATTTTTCAAGAACGCAAGCGGAGGGTGACACTCCTCCCTGCAAGAAACGTCCCATAGCGGATCGGAAGTAGATGAAAAACCATCGCTTCCGTCAAGAAAATAATGTTAAAGCAGAAGGCGTATCCTGTGTGTACAGCCTTTAGGACGGCTTATTTTATACGATTGATGTATTTGAGACACAGCTTAAATATAAAGTGGTTCAAGTCACCAGGCGCGATCTAGAATGAACCATAAAAATCGACGCCTGCGCGTAGCAATATAAACTTTTCGTGAAAGGTGTATTTCACAGGTTGTTTTTTTTTCTTGTAAAATTACAAAGCGTAGCTCTCTTCCTGTAAAAATAAGGCCAAGAAACTTGCCAGGGTCTACGGCGGGCAGCGACGCAGACGACAGGAATCCAGCAGCGGGTGTGTTTGGAGTTCATACTGATAGATGCCGCTACCTCCTTATCGCGACGGCTCGCTACAACCGTGGTTTATTAAAAAGAACATGATACTTTTGAAATGTACCTTTGGTTAAAAAATAAATGCGGGCAATAAAATCAAAACTTAAAGTAAAAAAAAAAAAACACGTCTGCATAACAGCGGCGCTTTGGCTGCCAACGGATTTCGTCTGCGTGTCGTCTGCTTTCTTTCGGTGGTCGGCTGCACCTTCAGACGCCACTCCCGACGCCATCTATCAATACGAACGCCAAACACACCCCGCTACTGGATTCCTGTCGTCTGCGTCGCTGCCCGCCGTAGAACCTGGCAAGTTTCTTGGCATTATTTTTTACAGAAAGAGGGCTACGCTTTGTAATTTACAAGAAAAAACCGACCTGTGAAATACACCGTTGACGAAAAGTTTAGATTGCCACGTGCAGGCGTCGATTTTTACGGTCAATTTTAGATCGAGCCTGGTGACATGAACCACCCATACATTCGTGTGTGTAGTCGCAACAAACATGACTTCTCAAATCCGGAGAGTTCTTGATGTTCTTATTTGGAATAAACATTAAGAATGTGATAACGCTAAGGTAAGCATTGTCTATTAGCTGAGTGAGGTTAGAACATTCAAACGTTACGAATGAGGGAGTTGTCGCATATATCATCCTAATTTTTATATAAAAAAGCATGGGTACTTTATGTTCTGAATCTTTATACAAGTACTGCTGTTTCAATCTATCTTTGAAATACTCTGGTAACTGTACTGCCTTTTTGCAACAAGTATGCATATACATATTTAACTCCTGATTCTTAATAAAAAAAATTACTTGATTTCTTACAGGGCGCAACGTCATTTATAAATGTGTCGCAAAAAAAAAAACACCAAGAAAACCTAGGGACAATTTTAGCCAGGTTTAATATCAATTGTTTCCGTTTGTATATAGACTGAACGAAACTAGCACAAACATTGAAATATTCTGTGCAGCGCCGTAATAAACAAATGAGTGAAAAGCATCGCTTGTGCTGAAGTTTCTTACTCATATAAATATAGGGGCGCATTCATAGAGAAAAAATTAACGAAACCTTGGAGCACAGCAATACAAAAGTGCAAGACACCAATGTACAAGCTTTAATATCATATTTTACAGTTGGCTTCTAATGTTACCGATTGGTCGTCGACGCGTTCTAATGGCTGCGAACATTCGAATATATTGTTCTTTAATATCAGCAGAGACTCAGCTGTTTTTGTTAACTATAGTAGCCTATAGTGACAATCGTTATAATTTACAGTAGCAAATGATGAAGTGAAATGAACAAAAGGTGATTATAGTAACCTATAGAGACATATGCCATCGTAGTCACTGTCAGCTTAGGAAGAGGGCGTGGCTGATTATGTTCACTTTTTTTGCTCCATGATTGGTTGTTCGACTCTCTTAATGCCCAATGCCATAATCTCATTGGCTGCAGAGTAATAATAAGATATGGGGACTCCCGTCACAGCCCGCGCTTCTGAAGTTGTCAGTGACTGCAGAAGGGTTTTTTTTATTAATCGATGATGAAGTAACACTTCATGTATAAAGACACTAAGATGATGATTTATTTCAAAATATGAAATCTTTTTGAAATGTTTGACAAAATCTAGAGAAGTTATATTTTGAACAAATGATAAATCGGACTCATTTTGATGACTAGAAAGAAAACCAGGCATCATTTACCTGCTCCTTCTGTTCCGGTGCTGCTGCCTCGTTCTGGTTCCTTCTTTTCCCCATTCGTTTCGCTGACTGCTTGACCAGAAATAAAATGTGTCAATTTGTTCGTAGCTCAAAAAGATGCTCGCAATATTCGGCCTACGAGTCCGTCAGAAAGGCGACCCTAATGAAAACTGACCCTCTTAAATATAGGTATAATCCGGATGCTTTATATATTGAAACGGAAACAAACGTACAGAAAAGGTGGCAACAACCAAATCTCTCTCATATATCATAAGCAATCTTACAACATTGCAGTAGTTTCCTTTTTCATTTGTTTGAAAGAAAGCGCTATAGGGTGGTTGCAGCCCATATGGCATAACGAAGATACCTACTCGTATGTTATACCGAGAAGCGCAACTTCCGAAATCCAAGTAGCAGTTGTTATTTTCGCTAAAAAGAAATTATATAACTGAGTAAACGCTAAAAGTAAGCGCGTTGTCTGTTGTTTGACAGACGTTCGAAAATGCGAAATTGAATAAGATGCTAATGAAGGAGTATTGGTCAGTATCAGTGGGTTTTCTCGTTAACAACCAGTGACCCAAGCAGGCAACAATACTTCTTTCTCTGAGTAGTGTAATTATTTGGGCCACTAGTATTTTTTTTTTCTAAGAGGCTTGGTAAAAGTAAACTTCACATGAAGTATAATGTAATAATATTTCTAACCTTCCGATATGCCCATATTGCAAAAAACTTGGAGTAATAAACACTGCAAGACCGCTTTTAGTTTTGATTTTGGCATCTTAGTTTCACGTATGTACTTCGATTCCTCGTGATTTCACATTAGCTAATAGCATAGAGAAAATTTATTTAATTGAGAGAAAAATAATTTTGTTGTGTAACTAATATAAACATATTTTCGTGCCAGTATTTGTTAATTAAAACCAATTCACTTTAAGTGGTTTCATGGAGGGTACAGGCGGTCTCGGAATGTAGTAACTTGCAAAGCACGTTTTTAATAACTCACGTTGAATCAATAAAGCCAATTGTATTGCTTCTACGAGCGAGCACGGCGGAACTGCTCGCGATTATGGCTCGCGAACAGTCATTTCTGAATGTAAACAACACTCTTCACTGACCCGATGGAGTGCTGCAGCCGGCATTTGCCCCTACCTTACTAGAGGGTTTTAGTATTGCGTATAGAAGCAAACGGAAGTGCTGTGCGTTTGCGTTAGAGCTGCGTGCTCCGCGCTGCACATGAGCGTCGTTGCCATGCGCCAATCCAAGACCGCGATTTCTGGCTCCGCGCACGCGCAATGTGGAACACGCAACGCTAACACAAACACAAAGTACTTGCGTTCGCTCGTATACGCAATATTAAAACATGCTACAGTTTCACCGGTTTTCAAACGCCAACGAAAAGTACTGCAGTGAGCAGACGGGCACGCTGGTGGGCGCTCTTTCGAGCGAGAAAGGCTGAGATTGGCAAAAATGCGGCGCCTAAAAATAAAGAAAAGAAAGGTTCTGGGTAGTTTTGTAATTAAAAAAACAACGAATTCGTTTTTTTTTTGTATTTCGGGGCATTTGTTTCGAAAGGATTGGCGGCGAGTTTGGAAGTATTTCTGATTGGCAAAAATCGCGACTTTGACATTACCATATGGTTTATCCACAATTTATGTCATTTTACGTGAATTTCTCAGACTAGGTAGAATGTTTAGAGTAGTTTTATTTAATAACTTGTTAATTAAGAATGCTGCAATTTGCGCCAGTGATGATAATTTGCCAACTTTGGATTGCCATAGTTGTTCGCGCGTTTGAAATCGGATCATTAGCAACAAATTATATTAGACTTTGAAAAAGCATGTATGAAAATGTCTTAATTGCATTATTATTAACACAAATTGTCGTAATGCAGGCCCCCCCCCAAAAAAAAAACAAAAAAAAAAAACAAAAAAAACGCCACAATCACAAAAACACGCCATTTAACCATAATTGTTTCTACAGAAAGGCCTCATTTTGATTTCTTCTAAGCACATGAAAAACGCTGACATCGTTATCGAGAAAGACATAAATACTTGATGTAATATAAAGTCCTATGCGTCCACGCGTTGCCTTAAAAAAAAACACACTTCAGTTGTCTGACTCGAATTTCGGTTTAGAGTTTTTGTAGTGAGAACAGCGTTTCTTAATTTATACGTTTTGCGAACATATTCTAATCTAATCACCCGTAGCGATATTTTGTAAATTTGGATGAACTTTATTATTCTTGTGCTGGGAATAATTTTAAAGCAATTAATCATCTAAATGCCCAAAAAAGGTTCCAAGAACACACAAACACCAGCGCTGAGTTTTTCAAGAAATACAATATTATGTTACATGTAAGGTGTAAGGAAGACCATGTTTTTAAAGGGACACTGAACTCTCCAAAATATTTTTAAGTTCCCTGATCGGACATACATGTCACAAAATAAAGTTTCCGCGAACAATTTCTTTAGCATAATAGTTACGCTGTAAGGCATATCCTGAGGTAGGAGAGAAACCGAAATGAACACCTATATCGAGAAATTAAATTAAAAAAAGAAGTTAGTTTCGGTTTCGTTCCTGAATTAAAACGTGCCTCCCGGCGCAAATAGGGACCTTTAGCAAACCGTTGCCGTGCTCCGCGTACCTCACTACCGGAACCATTGAAGCATGCTTTTAAGCGCGCGCCCCGCAGTCACGGTACCACCCGAGCGCGCGCTTGAAAGCATGCTTCGAAGGCTCCAGTAGTGCGGTACGCGGAGCACGGCAACGGTTTGCTAAAGGCCCGTTCACACTCTTGCGACCGAGTACGACCGAGAGAGACGAGATCTGTTAAAACTTCTCAAAATTTCTTAGGACGAGGGAACACACTGGCATTCTGGCGCCATCTATGCGGTGACCCTGGAACTGCATTTCACAAGAGCGAAGGTTTTGCGGGATTTCTGAGGTCAAATGCGCGCAATACCTATAAGAAAGTCTCGTTTATAACGTTTACAAAAGTTTTTTGAGCCAAGAAAAGAAATATAAAATATGCCGGACCGCCAAGTGTACACTGCAACCTGATAGATGGCGCCACTGTGTCCTCTCGTTGTAAGAGGTTTAAGGGACCAAGGTTTAAGAGGTCGCAAGAGTGTGAACGGGCCTTAAAGGTCCCTAATATTACGCTATAGACCGTTTTTGTTTTCAGAATAAAGAGGTGACCTACGCGCATAGAACCCTAGCTTCCCCGTATAAGCGGGAATAATTTGTGTCGCTCAGTGAAGCCACTAGACTAGACAGGGCTCAGCAACTGGTATACGAGCACGCATCTCCTTCCCTCACTATAACCGCCATCTTGGAGAACGAGTGGCGCTACCTATAGACCCTTTCTACAAGGGCGCCGCCATCTTGAATTGTTGTCACTTCCAGTATGGGCGAAAACATTGTTTTGCTGTCGCCACGCCAGTAGAAGACACTTAGGATATAAGCGTAACCGTCACATATTCTTGTTTTGCCTCCCCCTTTTTTTTTACTATTTACAGGTTGAAACGTTTTAGTATAATTTCGTCGCCCATACCGGATACGCCTATTAGGTGGCAGCGGACGAGAGTACACAGGAAAGGTCTATAGACAGATGGATTCGCGAATATTCTCGAAAGCGAAGCTGCAAACGATTGTTCGGTATCGGTTGGGTTTTGCGTTTTCGAAGTTTATTTTTATTCTCAAAATTGGGGGTATTTTTTTCCGTGTTTAATTGTTTCCTACAGATTCTGTGTGTTTGTGTAAATTGGCTATGACTTAACCAATTTACACAAAAACACCGAATCAGTAGGAGAAAATTAAACCCCCCCCCCAAAAAAAAAACAAAAAAACACCCAATTTCGAGAGAAAAAAAAAATTCGCAAACGCAGAACTTTAGGTATCGGTAGTGCCCATATAAACCGGATGTTTATGTTTTAGCGAAGACTTTCATAATCCCTAAAAATAGGGCGGTTGAGAAAATAAATTTGCTACGGAACAAAACTGCCAGCCATGGCGGACGTCAAGGATTGAGGAAAAGACAAACAAAGTAGCTAAATAGTCAACTGCAATGAATAATTAACATGCTAATTTGTGAAGATAAAGATTTGATTTTAATTATAAGCTTACTCCGCATCACCAGAAATAACAAAATCAACCAATCTTAAAATATTTGAACGCGGGTGATCGTTTTGGTTTTCGATCGGAGCGCATCTTTGCCCCCCCCCCCCCCCCCCCCCCCCCCCCCCCCCGTGTCTGAGGCGCGCAGCTACGGCGCACCTGTGTTACGCGCTTCGGTCACTTGGGGGCAGGACCGCAGGCTCAAAGATCCGCTGAGTATGTATTTTTCAATTGCCGACGTCGGCCATAGCTGGTAGTATGTTCACGTAAAGAAGCTTTCTTGGGAATTTTTGAAAGTGTTCGATGTAAAGCCAGGTGTGCAGCGTGGACATGGAAAAAAAAAAAATATTCAAAAGTTTTACCACCGCAAAAATTAAGTACGCACCTCCGAGCGCTCAGTCTCTGCCTAAATGAAGCGCTAGGGGTCCGGACCGGATGTCAAGGTTTGAGAAGAAACCGTTTTCCTAATCAGAAGTCGTAAGCGCTATTCTTAAACATTCAATGGGAAAATGGGTTCCGTTTTGAGTTATTTTCGCCTTTCAGCCCCATGTATTCGTGGGCATTCTCGGCCACCATTTTATCCTTTAAAATATCCGAATATCACTTATGAATTTGGAGTCAGATAATGGCCTCGTGCTACAAATTTGGCATCTGGTACGGACCGCTTGCATTACATTAGGGCGGAAACTGAGCGTTCCACAAGGCAACAAGGCAATAACAATCAAAGCAAAAAAAAAAAAAAAACCAAAAAACTTTAATGTTTATTTTTTGGACACTCTGTACGTAAAATTGCCATTCTGGAAATAAATACAAAACAACTCTAGGAACTCTCAGCTTAAGTTGGCGTGATTGCTGAAGTTACGAATGAGCTCTGTTGCTCCTAGGAATACCATTCAGAATTTTAAAATTCATGTTCTACATTGCGGTGGTTATCTAGCAAAGCAACCTAAAAGTGCATGACTTAATATAAACAAAGGGACAAATCTGGTAAGCTCTGAACTTAAGTGTGAGAAAGAAAAGTATTTTCCAGTGGGAAGAACAAATCGTATGTTCTTACCGAAATATAATCCTGCGAGTAGGAAGAGAATGAAGAACCTCAGTTGGAACATCTTCGTAGCTTTCTGTTCGTACCTTGAATACTGCGCCACGTCTACTTCGAGAAGAATTTATTTCTTTTCACTGGGAGTGTATTTGGCGAGTTCTCTAAACAAGATAATTGCCACCTCATGTTTATTCTATTGTCATGACAAAAGCCTTGGCGCAAACTCCCACGCCTTTCTCTTTTGTAACATAACGAAGCGGATTTAATTATAATTTGAATGGCATACCACGGGTGCAGCCTTTATTTTTTTCTTACTATATTTTTGATGAAGGAAAGAATACATGTATTGGCGACTCCGGCAAAACCGATGCCGCGTAGCGGCAACGCCGAGAAGCTCAAGAGAGGAGGTCCTTTCGACTCTGTCGTCTGCTACCGCTGCTTGGTTCTCGTAGGCAGCATAGAAACAAACACCGTTTCCAGTAATTATTTTTATGCTTCCGCCAGGCCATTCCTAAGCACTGACTAGGAGAAGGTTTCTATCGTCAAAAAAGTGCTTTGCTTTCATATGTAACACCGATTTTACGCTGCAGTGCAAGAAATGTATGGTGGCCCAACATGCTGAACGACGAAAACGACCTCCTTGAGTCAGTCATTTTGCCTGACCAGCGCGCCCCCTATAGTTCGCTAGAGCCGCGATTAGTCGCGGACAATATAAAAAATTGGCTGGTGAAACCACTATTCTTGATTGTCTATAAATTGCTATGCATTCATCATGAGACTCATAACGCAGCTCACTGCGAATATGACGAAGCAAATTTATTGGAAACACTTTATTGTAATAATGGTTTACGATGCAATCATAGACGTCAGCGGGACTGCAGCACGCCACTACGAAATTGAGTGATTGCTTCGTTTCTGTGTAATCAATTAATATTATTTTTGTGTAATCGTTTTATGTTCAAGCTGTTTCCCCGCCATGTTTGCAGCTTCGTGTGTGTGTCTTGTCCTGTCTTTGAGTAATCGTTTAATGTTCAAGCTGTTTCACCCCCTCATTGACCACGTACCAACTATACTCCGTTTCACCTGATGTTATACCGCAGCGAAGGCTAGAAGCGCGAGCTCATAGCGTTGGCAGCTGCCCTTGGTGCATGAGAGCTTGTGCCGCCGAGGTGTGCCCTAGAGCAAGGAGCTCGCGCTTGTAGCCTTTCCTGCGGTACAACACAAGGTGAAACAGAGTATAGCTCAATTCAAACCGGTGATTGGTTCGTAGCTTGGGCGCAAATGTGAACGTGCGCGTACTGCCGCTCCGTTTTTGCGCGGCACGGGTTTATCTACTTGCTAGGACAAAGTTGACGACGACGTCAAGGACGACCTCTAGGACGACGTCCTAAAAGATGGCGTCAAAGACGACGTCTAAACGACCTCTAGGGCGATCTCGAGGACGACCACTAGGACAACCTCAAGAACGACGTCTAGGACGACGTCAAAGACGACGTTTAGGACGACCTCTCGGACGACCTCAAGGACGACCTCTAGGACGACGTCCGCATAAGCGATGCGCCTGCGTGTACGGGCGTCGTGAGTATGCGGACGCCAGGCAAGTGCGGAGGCGCCACGCCGCCGCGCAGCGCCTCCGGGTACGCGTGGCCCATACGCGCGCCGCGCATACGCACGGAGCGTTGGAGGACAGATAGCGTATCGCGAAAACCGGGGCAAGTAGCTAACGAGTGCTATTCCATTAAAACGTCTAGGCAAGCGCATTGCTCACAAGACCACCAGTGCTTGCTAATGGAATAAAACTGAGTTATCATCAAGGCTATTGTTTGAGTGGGCTGCATATCAGCGGTTGTCTTAAAGTGGGGAGTATTGACTTTCGTCACTACTCCCCACTTTTCCGGCAAACGATTGCCAAGTAAACATCGAAAAACGTAGTGATCGGTGAAAAAAGAGAAAGCCCCTTATCGTTATTAACTTTGCCCACTTTTTATCAGAGGGCCGAAACTGATCGCTCAACCTGCCGAATCGGTAGATTCAGCCACGCTTGATTTTGTATTTTGTCGCAGAACTCCTCCATAGACCGTTTTTTTGTGTGACGGGTGCCAAGATGAAATATGACTTCGTTGGGTTGGGCGACAAAAACGGAATAGTTTAAGTCTAACTACACTAAGAAAGTTTAGCCAAGGAAATGTAGAACTATTGGCAGGCACCTCTTGAATTTAGCGCCTTTCAATTGAAAAATAAAGTGACTTCCTATTTCGGCCCAGCTCAGCTACGTAAAAATGAAACATGGCGAATGCCACGAAAAGAAAAAAAAAAAAAACTGTCTATATTCGGAAAATTCATTAGCTCGGCAACCGCTGGTCAAGCCGTGAGTTAAAGCTGCCCGAGGAGGTTTTTTAGATCGCCTAACTATGGCGATAACTTAATATGCGGGCTCTAAGCACCCTAAGAATCAAATCATAACGATGCGCGACCGATATTTCCATTAAAAAACAAAGACAGAACACCCCAAGGTCATCTCCGGCGATGGGAGGAGCACTGCGCCGGAAGCCAGGACCACTGTCAGCTAATAGCAAGCGAAAGATCCTCGCGCCTTCGGCCGGTGGAACCGCGGAGTGATTACTCGAATGCGCCGCGCGGCTAGTTGACCGTTGGCGGCGAGAAGTTTGGGTATCGCCGCCTGGTAGAATTTTTCTCAAACCAGAGTGAGGATACTTCAAATTCCTCTGCTGGTGCAAGCACGTGCAATGCCAAGGTTCTATGTACTATGAAAATTAATACATAATTGCGTGGGTAGCACGGGCACTGCCCATAGGCCCGTAGCTCTCAAGTTCTGAGCAGCGCTCCAGGCGAGCAAAATAGAATATTTGGCTCGCGTTTCGAACGTGCGTCATAACGCTTCCCCACTACAGTTTTTTTATACTCTGTTCAATTATAAGTGCCAGCGTAGCAGAAGCTACAAGAGCGAGCTCCGAGCTTTCAGTGTCCGTGCCAAGCACGCGCGCTCGTGCACTGCGAGCATGGTTCAGGGGAACATATATGCTTTAGCAAGTATAGCTTCGGCTTCGCTATAAAGTAAAGTGAAACATACGGGCTCACAAAAGCTATAAAAGGGAGCAATAAATAACAAAGCTGAAAGGAATGTTTATGGGACGCTGAGGCCGCGAGCTGCATAATTCTTTTTTTTTTTACATTTTGTTACCGCGCGTCTACAGATGCCGACAGATGCTTGCATTCGAACGTGGCACGTGCAAAATCGAATGTTACAGCGCCACCTCAATGGTGCTGCCGGCCTAACATAGCCACGTCTTGCGGACGCGCTCGCGCCCCCTGCCCGAGAGCAACGGGTCTATAGACCTTTCCAATGTTTACAAAATCACAGTCCAGCGTGCGATCTTCACAGCCCAGCGCGTGCGTGTTCGTCGCTTCGGAAAGCGAGCAAAGCACGCGCCATACGCACGAACGCTCAAAATGGCACCGGCCACAAGCTCGTTTTGGGAAAGGTCTATAAGGAGTATTCACTGGGTGCCATATTTGTGGGTGCTGTCTAGAGCGCATGCTCAGAACGAGCCCACATTAATAGTCTGCTAGGACCGGCGATCTGGAGGGTGCGGAATGCACGTTACAAAAGAACTGTAGGAGCTCGCCATCAGCACGCGCTCAGCAGTCGTGCACACAGCTATGGCCGCCAGATTCACTGGCGGCCATAGCTGTGTGCGCGAATGCTGAGCGCGTGCTGGTGGCGAGCTTCCACAGTTCTTTTCCAACGTGCATTCCGCACCATCAAGAGTGCCAGTCTTAGCAGCCTATTGATGTTAGCTCGTTCTGAGCATGCGCTCTAAACTGCACCCACAAATATGGCGTCCAGTGAATACCCCCTATAGTAAGGAAAATAGAAGCGCCTTTATCGAGCTTCGCACCGTGAATACAGTGCGGATCATCGGCGAGAGTCGTTCTCTCATAGCACCACGTAGCGCACAAAGTTAACCTGTGCCGTTGCAGCCGTCGCTTCATCGCGCCATGGCTCTTTCTAACCTGACGCCTCTCGAGGGAGAGATGCTTCTACGAACAGCCGACATGGGGTCCATCTCTTATGCCCGTGTCCCACTAGAGCGACGGACAGAAACAAACGACAGCGACAAGCCTCAAACCTGAGTCTTTCGCGATTTGAGAGGTTTTATAGACCCTTTTCATGTTTACAAACATGAACTGCCTCCTGCGTCCCAAGCAACTTCCGGTCGCTCCGTCTTTGAAAGTATGTCGAGCTTGCCTATGTCGCCAGTGCTAGAAAGCATAAACGCTACACGCACATCAAAGTTGGAGATTTAACGAGGGCCCTCGACTGGTCAATTTAACGTCTTGGAGGAGGCAAGTTGGTTTACAAGAGTATTCGAAAATATTTATCATATCTGGGGGTTCTGCGTTCTTTTGGCGTTCACCTGGAGAATTGGTGGTTAAACGTTTCATCAACATTTCAAACAGCGGTGTTAGGGTGGGCTTTGTTCATACTTTTTATGAACCGGAAGTTCTCTGGGACGTCAAAGACTAGAACAACTCCTGGTGGCGTTTGCCATGAAAAGGGTCTATAGAGTAAAGGAGGCTATGCTCAAACACGAGCATCATGCACGCGAGGGTATCTTTGGTAGGCTTGCAATCGCTCGTGATTACTTCACGAGCACCGAACAACTAAACGCCTGCCAAAGGTACCATCGCGAGCGTGCTGCATGGGTTTGAGGCTTGTCGCTGTCTCTTGCCTCTGTCTGTCGCTCTAGTGGGACACGGGCATAATACGATCGACACCGTTGCACGACGTCGTAAATTCGACCGCAACGCCGCGCCAAGCGCGCAGCGAAAGAGCCATTCCGCCCGAGGCAGCAGGCGCACCCTAATACAGGATCCAGCTGCATGGCAACGCAGAGTTACTGGGGATACCCCCTTCATTACGCCGCTATTACATGGCTTGCATTGACGTCACATGAGCCGCCACTGCTCCGAACCATAGTCCGGTGCCCGTACCTTATGCAGCACACATTTGGCACCATTGACTTTCTTTGTCTCGGATAGCTTTGCCGAGAAGAACAAATTTGATGGTGCCAAGTGTATGCTGCAGAAGGTACGGGCACAGGAGCATGGTATGAAAAAAGAAAAAAAAGACAGATGATTCAACAAAGGGATTAAACCCAGCGAGCTTTGCTCAAGAGCTGACGTGGCTGACGAACAGATGCATCACTCCCGCAGAAGACAGAATAATCAACAAAAACAAAAACATAGTGCGTTGTTTTTGAGACGATGATTGCAGTAGTATGTTCACTATCCACGAAAAATAAAAGTTTTCGACTACGCTTATTTGCTTTTATCATCTATGAAATCATAGAGATTTGGTAAGAACAGCGTTTGCAATCTGAACGAATTGTCGCGTTTTTATTGGTCACATCTTGTCCTGGCTGCCGGCACAATGCTCCTCTCATTGCCGGAGATGACCTCGGTGAGTTCGGTCTTTCATTGCTTTTTTACAGCGGAGCTGTTAAGGGCTAGATTCCCCAGTATCGCGTCCGTTAGCAAACAAATGATGACACTAAACTCTGGACAGCTAACGCCATGTATGAGCGACGGCTGCAACCTTTCCAGCCTTTTATTTATTTTATTTCTTTATTTATTTATTTATTTCAATACCTTCAATGCCACATGGCGTTACAGAAGGGAGTGGGGGAAAAACAAAAGTACAAAAAATAAAATTCAACACGTATTAGTTAACATAATAGTTTTCAATGGCAGACTTGAATGCAGGAGCGTCTGTGATTGTGGCGATGGAGGTGGGCAGGTGGTGTAAGTCATTAATAGTCTTTGGGATAAAAGAATAAAAAAAGAGCTTTGTGCGACTGAAAGGAACGTTGACTTTATGGTGATGATCATTTCGAATGGATATATATGATGGCTCAGAAAAAAGCTCTTCGCTTAGATGCTGGTTGCGATGATAAATGTTGTGAAATAAGGACAAACGAGATAATTTTCTACGCAATGAAAGATTCGGAAGATGTGTAGTTACTTTCATGGATGATACACTGGAAAAACATGAGAAATTAGTCAAAATAAAACGTGCGCTACGATTCTGTACGGATTCAATTTGATTAATAAGAAATTCATGGCCTGGGTCCCACACCGAACTCGCATACTCAAGTTTGGATATAACTAGGGCCTTGTACAGTAGTAGTTTAAATAATGAAGGAACCCTTGAGAAGTTGCGACGTAAGTAACCTAGCATGCGATTAGCGTTGTTAGCAATAAAATTATGGTGAGTTTGCCAGGAGAGGTCAGATGTTATATGGACACCTAGGTACTTGTACGATGTCACCTGTTCAAGAACATAACCAATGTTATATTGAGAAGGGTTAGTACAGACAGCTTTCCGTGAAATTCTCATTACTTTACATTTATTGACATTAAGGCGCATTTTACAGACGTCACACCGGTTGGTAATTGAATTAAGGTCAGTCTGAAGAAAAGACGTATCAGTATCAGAATGGATTACACGATAAATGACACAATCATCTGCAAACAACCTTATGGATGACTGGACATTGTTAAAGAGGTCATTTATGTATATGAGGAAAAGAAGGGGGCCGAAGACGGCACCTTGCGGCACACCTGAACTAACAGGGCAGGGAAGAGAGTCTTAGTCGTTTGCAGATACAAACTGTGTTCTGTTAGTGAGAAAGTTTTCGATCCATGAAAGAATATTAGAGTCAATGTTTAGTTTTTTTTTTTAATTTTAAGCAGAGCAGTTGGTGAGGGACTAAATCAAAGGCTTTCGAAAAATTAATAAATATGCAGTCGATTGAAAGATTATTGTCTAGCGCAGAAAAAAGATCGTTCGTGAAACAAACCAGATGCGTTTCACATGAGAATAAATTACGAAAACCACGCTGACGATATGTGAAAAATGAGTTGGATTCAAGAAAGTTAACTAGGTTAGAATAGATGATATGCTCCAACATTTTACATGGGTACACTAGTTAAAGATATAGGCCTGTAATTAAGAGGAGAGTGAGCATCACCTGATTTAAACAAAGGCACCACCTTACCCAACTTCCAATCGCTGGGCAACAAACAAAGATCTAGGGACTGCGAGAAAAGTTTAGATAGTATTACAAAAGAGTGCATTTCAGTGTTTTTCAGAAATTTAGAATTAATCCCGTCAGTTCCAGATGAAGAAGACACTTTTAAATTTTTTTTATTAAACTAAGCACACCAAGGCAATCAATTATAACAGGATACATAAGTGGAAAGGCTTCAAGATCGTATTCAGGGCAAGAAACAGAAGACAGTGGCATAAAAGACTGAGAAAGCACATAATTTAGTAATGATGTGTTTCCACTCTGGCTTGCCGACTTGCGGCCGGCCATTACTTCATTCCCACCATAGTACAGCTTCGCTGGTCTTCCTTCTTCACCAGAGTGGAAAGGCTGAAAGTTTTTTTAATAGGGAAATCGGACGAGCATCCTCTTGATTTATAAATTTCTAGGTTGGTTAGATCCCGCAGAATAAGTTATCGCCATATTTAGGCGATCTCAAAAACCTCCTCAGGACACCTTTAAGAATAAACTCTGAATAGGTGCTGAAGCCTCGATAGTGGTTGGCTATTTTTCTGATAGATAGCGCAATATACCTTGTAGGCCACTCGTTCGCCTGGGCTTTTTCATATCGTCCGCGACTGTAAATATCCCAAATGATCGTCCCAGCCACTGAGTGTTGATAAATTCCCGTTTTTGTTTTCATTGCTTTTATAGTTTTACCACTGCATCCTTCATTTCGTTTTTTGTGCTTTCACGTTAACCAATAAAATTAGGAAAGCTAGTGCGACGGAATAACCCATTTTTTATATATGTAAAATGTGAATAATATTGTAGAGTAAATAAAGAGGACGAGGCAGGCGTTACGATAAAAATGATTTAATCAGCGGTAATTTGTTTCAAGGTAAAACAAAGAAACGAGATGGCGGTGGAGCGGACTTGACCCGCTGGGGATTCGGCGTATCAATTACGCCGTATCTCGACTGGGCGGAATTTATAACCGTTCGTGGTACCATCCAAAATAATAGCCAAACATCTAGGTTTGGTTGGGATTCGCAACAAGTATCTGAATGAGAGAAATGGCATGCGCGCAATAAGCCTCGTGAACAAACACATCATCGTAACACTGCGTGGCCTGAACTGCAACAAAACAAAGACAACAAGACTAAGGTGAAGAGGCTTTGCCAGGAATTCGGGGGCCCGGGTGGGATAGTTGGTATCTCCCTTACATTATGTTTGGTTGTTGGGCAGAGAGGGTTGGGTTCACTGCGGCGGGAGGCACGGGAAGTTAGCCCCCAAAATCCCCCCTGCTAAACCCCATCCACAGAGATTATATGATGCTCGGGAGTTACCATGCTCCGAGTTTCTTCAAATGTCAGTGACTATAGCAATTCAAGCAGGCGTGATCGCTGAAATTGTATCTTAGCTCTCTTGCTGCGTAAGCAGATTTGGAGATTAGAAGGTTTATATACTGCATCGTATTGGGAGTACGTCTACGAAACCTGTATATGTACATTTTAAGAACAAACCAGGGAACAGACTTAGTAAGCTCAAAACGCTAGTAACAGGAAACAAAATATCTGTCAGATATAGGGCACTGAAGGACGATGTTGTTCGAATTCCTATAATGCATGAAATGCAGTGTTTAGGAGTGATTGGGAAAGAGAGGCAGAGGGAAGGAGGAGAAGGGAATGGGGAGAGATAGTAGCACTATTGAGACACTTTTATTACTTCAGAAAAATAGGAAAAAGTGGAAAGGGGAGCGCGTCGATGGATACAAGGCCTAAAAGTCCTGGCACGTCCAGGAGTCGACCCCTTAATTTGGTGGCTGACGGAGCCCTCAAATACATGAAGCTGAATGGCGGTAGTTGCCGAGAATGGGCTCTTAGTGCCCATTGAAATTGTAAGAAAATCACCTACATTTTTTTTTTTTAACGAGATAACGGTTAGTCTTAAAACCGGCATCTGGTTTGGACCGGTAGCGCTACATTTGGGCAGAGGATGAGCGTTCGGAAATGCACATTTTATTGCGGTAGAAAAAAAAAAAAGAAGCACTGTGAATTGGTTTTGGGACGCTCGACTTCTGGCAAGGCATCATCTCTACCACTGAGTGCTGAAGGCTTCCCGATTTTCCTTAATTTTCATTGCTTACGCTTAAATGATTTTACTTTTTCTTTCTGGAACTCTTCTTCCCTGCTTTCGCAAAGAGCGTTAAAATAAACATAAAATCTGTCTTGCGTAAACGAAAGACACAAGGCAGGTGCTTACAAAAAAGGGATTTATTAAGCAAATTCGCGCTTCAGTGCGTTAAACAAAATGGCTGCAGAAGAGCTACTGTTCGTTGTCTATGAATTGTGATAGTATTCGTCATGAGACTCGCGACGTAGCTCATTGCGAACAATACGAAACAGTTTTAGTAAACACTTCATTTTATGAAAGGCTTACGACGCAATCACTGACGTCAGCGTGACTGCAACGCGTACCTTCGAAATTCAGTGATTGCTTCGTGTCTGGAAAATCGTTTAATATTGTCTTTGTGTAATAGTTTCTTGTTCAAGCTGTTTTCCCACCATCATTGCAGCTTCGTCTGTGTGTCTTGTACTGTCACTCTGTAATCGTTTAATGTTCAAGCTATTTCACCATCATCATTGACCATGTACCAAGTAGCTGAAATAAAACCGGTAATTGCTTCGTAGCTTGGGCGTAAATGTGAATGTGTGCGTACTGTCGCTCCGTGTATGCGCGGCGCGGGTTTCTCTGCTTGCTAGGACGCCGTCGAGGACGACGTCAAAGACGACGTCTAGGACGACGTCAAGGATGATGTCTAGGACGAGGTCCTAGAAAATGACTTCAAAGACGACGTCTAGTACGATCTCTTGGGCGATCTCAAGGACGACCTCTAGGACGACCTCAAGAACGACGTCTAAAGCCCGAACCACATAGGGCGTATTTGCGACGTATTTACGGGCGTTTTGGCGGCGTATATCCCGACGTACAGCGGGCGTCGGGACGAGCGCTTCCTCGGTCGGCGTAAATACGCGCGTATTCGGCGATCTGACCGAGACAGATCTCGGCGCTTCGGTGTATTTGGCGTGGCGTATTCGGAAGCGTATGGCGCTGTGCCGGCCAATCAGCTCCCGAGTTGACAGCCGGGAGTTGCTCGAGGATCGGCTTGCTTAGCTATGCGGCCGGCTGGCTGGCTTGACTCAGCCGCCGAAATTGGAGCTCGCTTGTCGCGTTCGCCGGTTTATCGGCGAGCAGTACGAAATCGCTATATCTCTTTGGAACGAGTGATGAACGACTGAAAAAGAAGAAAATACCATCTATCTTGCGGGCGATGTGAAAAAAATTACAAAAGAAACGGTTTAGAGCAGAGATCGCGGCCGTCCTCCTGCCGGGAGTTTGTGGCAACTTGACGTTTCCAACGAACATTAATGAAACAGGTGTTAGAAAATTAGGCTTTGGTTGCTGATTAACATTCGGTTATTTCTCTCCCCTTGCGGAAAGTAATAATATAGCAACCAATCTACATTTTACCTCCTTTGATGAGAGGCGCGAGTCGGGCTACACTGCACCAAACGCCGAGGAGACGTCGACGAAAAGCGTCGCCTGTTGTTTGGCGGCCTTCTTCTCTTCTGTGAAAAAAGTACCAGCCAAATCCCGTGATTACGCCCGCTGAAACGCGCGTAAATTCGTCGAGAATACGTCCTATGTGGGTCGGCCGTAATACGACGTCCTAGAGAACGATGTCAAAGACGACGTCGAGTACGACTTCTCGAACAACCTCTACAGGACGGCGTCCGCATACGCATGGCGCCTGCGTATGCGGACGTCGTGCGTATGGGGACGTCCTGCGTGCGCGCAGGCGCCGCCGCGCTGCAGCGCAGCGCCTCCGCATACGCGTGGCACATTCAAGGCAAGATAATGTATCGCGAAAGCAGGGTGAACTAGCTAAAGAATGCTATCGTATTAAAATTGATGCGGCGATTAAACAGATGTGCCCACAAGGAGTTCGGGGAGTTCAGTGAGCTCCTGTTCTGGATGTTATTTATATGCCAATGATAGAACAGCCGGGAATAATTCGCGAGCATTGTGGGCCTTCACGAATTCGCACCAGTTATCTCGACGAGCGAGAGTGAGTGAGTGAGAATACGTTTTATTGATGGTAATGGTCAGAACCAATGACGAGTTCAAGGGATGAGATGGGAACAAGGGCAATCTACTTCTGTCGGTTTACACTGCCGTATTTCTGGAAGAAGGATGCAGGGGAGGGGAGGGGGGGGGGGGTTGGGGGAGGAACGGGACGGGGAAGGAGAGGGTGAAGGGGTCCTTGCATGTACAGCTAGGTGGGAATGTTGCAGGCGAGTTGGTTTATGCAGGCGAGTAGATTCATGATTACAAACTGGTAGCTGCGCACCAAAAATACACAGACAAAGGGAGGAATGGACAGGACGAGCGCCGTTTTGATGAAAAGAAAGCACAAGGATAAACAGCCGCACCATCATAGCGTCAACACGTGCTCAAAAATTTATTTTTTTCTTGTGTAAATACACCGATGTTTGACTGACGCAATTATTACCTTCCTTTCCTGTTTCGTAGGCTTCCAGCGATTCCGTGGCAGTTTTGTCAGTCCCTTTGCCCAAAATCGTGATAGTGTCAAATTTCGGCTGACACATGCATGTGACACTGTGTAAAGGAAGGTGTCCCAAAATGGTCGACCGCAACGAAAGTGCATGTTCGCGTGCTCGATCGCCGACACATCGGCCAGTCTGGTTGATGTATATTCGGCCACAGCTCAGCGGAATACAATAGATCACCCCGACTACGCGCTGAACGTACTTATTCCTGTGATTTACCGCATATCTGTTGCATCTCCCACTTCTATGATCCACTCTGGGGCACAGTTGCGACATCTAACTGGGCGCCGAAAAGACAATAGGTACATCGTAGCGCCCCGCTATCGTTTTGATATTATGAGTTTTCTTGTGTATATACGGTATCACTTCCGGTCTCTTAGTTGGTCGTTGTCTATCTGGTTGAGGTCCTGGGAAGCCCACGGCGCCAAGCCGTTCAACCTGCCTCCCAAAGCTCTCCTGTAGTCTTGGGTGGTGCCAGCTGAACAATCAACAAACACAGACATTTTTGTGTTTATTAGTGTTTAGCTGTTACCACCCAAGGATATAAACCAACTAGCTCAGCTCCAACCAGCAGCAGGAATTAACTATCCTGTGGCGTATGGTGGCAAGGCTTCTCTAGTGCCGCCTGCAGACACGGTGACGCGATGCCCCTCTTAACCAGCTTCGAGTGAGAAGAATCTAAAGGCAAGAGTATCTTAGTGCTAGAGTGATAGAGCCAACACTCATGGCGCTCAGTGAATTTCAAATTTTAGATCCCTAAGCTGCAAGAACATGCCGTCTTGGCGTTTGTGTGTAAACTTTAGTCGCCCAGACTGTCGTGTGAAAACATCCAAAACTGAATTGAAAACGCTATCATTCGAAGCCCCCTTAGGACTTTTGGTTACCACAAGGAAGTCGTTAACAAATCGAAATACCTTACAGACACTTGTGGCCTCCACAAACCCCGACCGTCTGCCTTGGTGCTCGCCCGTGTCGACGACTCCCAGAGGAAGCACAGTACACCTGAAGGACGGATCTTACGTCTTCTTTATTTCACTCCCCGCTGGCGATTGCCTGCCCGCTGTCCTTCCACCGCCCTCGTTGGGTGTGTCGCTGGCGTCGTTAAGGGCGCCGCGTAGCGGATTCTTCCACACTAACCCTCCCTTCAAGGGGAAACTGGGCCCAAGTCGAGCTGCTCCAGCAAGTGGACCTCCTCGGCCCTGTCCTCGATTGGGTCCCCTTGCAGCACCTCGGGGCGTAGGCGCCTCCGGAGGACAACCAGGGCGGCGTTGGCGTTCTCCTCCGTCAGGCGCCTGAAAGACGCCGCCCTGGCCGCCTCCCTGAACGCGCCCTGGGTGTTGTGCATGATGCTCACTTGGTGCTGCCCCTCGTGAAACACGAGCACGCAGCACACGGGGCAGAGTGCTACGCGCTTTTCCTCCATGAGGGGTATTGACGAGTCATGTCGATTTCTCTCGGCCAGAGTCCTCCTTCAAAAGAGCAGCGCCACCGTGTCCAGCGGTTTCTCCCATCCCGGGGCGGGGCTGGGTGGCCGAGGGCTGCCCGGAGTCAGTGAGTGACGCATACGCCTGTGCATCCAGTGCCCGAAGGGCGCTACACTGTGAAGGATCGTATAACTCACCTCTCTGCGTCTCTTGAACCTGACCTGACCAAGCGTAGTCTAGTTCCAAAGCTGCAGAGCGTGATGGAGGTGGTTGGTACCGAAGTTTGGTCAAGCTGTTGGCTTGAATGGTCTGTGCGGCCCATGCCATCTCATCCTGGTGCTTGAAGCTTAGGCCTCGGAGATGGGCGTGGAAGCGCGGGTGGCCCTGGTGGATCGCCCGTGCAAACCTCTTTATGTTTGTGGCTTTGGCGTCTGTAATGCTATATAGCCCTTGAATGGCTCCTACGAACTCATTGGAGGCTCGTCGGGATGCTGAGTGCGTGCACGCAGATCGTCTTCATGCGGATTGCGTAATCAGGTTGCAGGAATTCGGCCCTAAAACAAGTGAGGAAGTCAGACATGCTCATGAAGTCTGATTGCCGGCGCCTCCACACTGCTGCACTGTCCGCTAATGCGACTGTCAAAATGCGAGTAAGGGTCACTTCGTCGCTGACGCTCGATGCTACCTGGTAGACCCGAAGCTCGGCGATGGAAGTGGCTGCTCACTTCTTGTCCGAGTAACATGCGTATTTAGGAATGTCGAGCGAAAGTTTAAGTTGATCCCTAGCACGCTTCGCTGGTGCAATCTTCTAAGTGGTATTGGTTGGTGGCGGCCGGGGGTGTGGAATGCTTCATTTGCTCGCCGTGCATCTGACGTAACAAGGTCATGGCGGCCCTTAAGTCTGTTAGGCCGTCATGCGACGCTACGTCTCCTAGGGGAGGACGGGCAGAGGACGCCGCCTCGGCGTCGGGTTTGCTGCGCTTCTCTTCCAACTTTCTGGTAAGCTGGGCGAGGGGTATGCCCCCGTCGCTTGTGCTCGCGTTCGCTTTATCCCACAATAGGCTTCCTGGAGACGTTTCGGTTCCCCTAGGTTGCCTCAATGTCATTCTGTTTAGGGTGATGCCACCGTTCGTAGTACCCGATGCCGACAGCACGCGCTCACGGGTAAAATACAAAGAAATTGACGAAAACAAAATGTCGCCATAGCACAGTCAGCGCCACAAACGGGTGCAGGGACACGCTCTTTCACGCGCAATTCGGAACAGAAAATAAAAATAAAAGTGTGGAACAAAAGGGCCAGATGTCTCCCCCCTAAGCAAAGCGCACGTGAAGGTACCCTACTTCACCAAGCGCACATGAAGGCACCCTAGGTTCACCTGCTCGTGGGGACGAAGTGAAGAGGAGAGGGAATGAGAATCGCGACGTCATACGTCTCAGCAGCATTTCGCCGTCGCTCGCCGTTTTCTTGCCCGATTGGCGAAATTCGCTCACCGTTCCCTCCGTCCGGGCCTGACCTTGAAGACACTGACCCTTGAAAATGTCCATACGAGCGTTTGAGCGCATAACATGTTCCCAGAAAGCCCAAAAGTACTCGATTTTTGCGAAGCTCGAGCGAACGTGAACGCTCACCGTCACTGCGTTTCCAATCCTCCCGTCGACGAGCGAGATGGCACGCGCACATGCCTCACGCAGAAGCAAATAATAATAACAGTGCGCGGTCTGAAGCTGCAAGAACAGAAAAACAACATGAATCTGCAAAAAATATTTTGCGTGGTGTGAATTTATTGAATATTTACAAAGGGTTTCCCAAGTGCTTCGGTTTTTCAGAGAAAATTCCCCCAATGGTCTGATCACGAGTACCTAAAAAAAATTACGATTTGATTCGCCGAGCAGAGTTAAGCAGCTCGAAAAGCGCATTGTCATGGCGTCCGTCGTCCTTTTGTGTATGTTGCTCGCCCGCTAAAGGAATGTGGAACCGAAATTTAAAAATTTCGCAAACTTAGGCCGCAGAAGCGTTGAGAGGGACGCTATTGACTCCAAAACATCAGTCATGCATCGATATCCCAAACGAATGGCCGTATATTTGGAAAAGAAGGGCGCGATCAAACAACGATAGTGACGTCACGATTGTCTTCGGACGGTTTAGAATGAGTGGAAGTGGCCTCGCTTCTGTCCTCCTCGTTTCAATTCAACTGCTCGTGGGGACGAAGCGAAGAAGATAGGGAATCAGGACGTCTCGTCAGCCTCGTCGGCCGTGTTGAGTCACGCAATTCTTTTCCAAAAATACGGCCATCCGTTAGAGATGTCGCTGTATGAGTAATGTTTTGGTGTTTCGTAGCGTTTCGCCAATCGCCAGCCTTGTTTTGTGAACTCCAAATTTTGGTTCAGCATCCCTTTAAGTCAGTTAAGCGCAGCGAATGACTTAAATGAGCAGTGCAATAATATTCAATTGTAATGTTTTTCACTTTACACGAGTGTACTGGCACTAGTGGGACTCAGGTATACTCGCGCGCAACGCCATTGACCAAGAAATCTCTTTGTTGCGGTTGTTCGAGGCGGGGCTTAGGCCGCACGTCCGGGAGCTTCCTGGCTCGTGACGACGACCATTCCCCGAAGTGAAGAACCCAGGGGTCCAGTGGAGGTGGGAGAATTGGTAACGTAACGAACGGTTTAATTACATGGTAGCGATACAGTCGTCAAATCCAAGAGAACAAATGGAGCTCTCACGCCCCGCCTTATATAGGGGTCCGTTTTCTCCCTCTCTCTCCGCCAGGGCAGCAGGTGCGACAGCCACGTGCTTTGCAGCTGGGTCCGTCGCGACGTAGTCAGAAATGAGTCATAGCCAAGGTTCTCCGCAGTTAGGCCAGGCCTCTCTCCCCTTCCGGAGCGCACGAACCCACACGCACACACACACACGTCCCGTTGACGTCACGGACGCGTTGAGACACGTTTTGGGCAGCCTTCGACAGGTGGGCGTCAGTCCTGAACACGTCGGGACTCGTTTTGGGACTCGTTTCCGCAGCGTTGAAACTCGGAAGAAGGTTGCCGAAGGTTCCATTCTTAACAGCCCCTCCGGGGCCAGGGAAACCTCGAATGGCCGGTGGTACAATCGCTGGCCTGAAGAGGTGGGCTTGGAGTAGGCCTTGAGAAGACGCTGCAAGCACCAAACAAACTCCCAAACCTCTCACAACGGAGGCATCAGCGGAAACGTCCCCCACAACACCACGCCACACCGCAGTCAAACGCTCGGAATTCGCCAAAGACCCGCCAGACTGGATTACGGATTACCAAAATTTGGTACAATTCCGGGTATCGAGACCCCCTGTCGCCAAAAAAACTCACTTTTTCCAACGAGGTCACTAAGAACAAAATACAAAAGACAAAAACTCTTCGCAATTTGTGAGGTCAATTTGGGGTTTCAACGAAGTGCCCCCACTTAGATCCTCATTCCCGTGGATGACGAAAACCTCTGAGATCAACCCTACTGTTTTGGTGATATCAGAAAAATCTGCTCAACCCATCGGCATTGCCGTTAAATTTGCCTTTCCTTTTTCTTACGCTGAAGTCATAGTGATCGATTTTCACGTGATTTCTAGACGTGAAAATACGGTCCTTATAGCGCCGATAAAACAATCCGCCTTTTTCATGCCCCGTCACATTGGTCCTAGCAATCTCCTGAGCTGTATCGCGAAACCCTGACACACTAGGGTCGCTCTTCTGCTCGACTCTGTCTACTCGTAGCAGAGGACCAAAGTTACGCGACGCCGGAGCTACGAGAGATCTTTCACTGATCCCCTCTTCCTCCGCCTTTTCCGCCGGCGCGTTGGGACGGCGTACGCTTCCTAGTGCTACGAGATCAGGCTGTTCTACAACCTGGTTCCTCTCATCCCGGTTTTCTGCCTCCAACTCTGGGAGTGCTTGCTCCCCGTCAGCTGCCTCTGGCTCTGGATCCCTCGTCAACAAAGGGGCGACCTGACGCGATTTGGACCTCGTACACGACTGTACTAGCCCTTTTCCCAGTTGTTGACCCCTTTCGCGCAGCAGGAAATCTGACCGGTTAGAAAACAAATAAGGATATTCCAACGGGACTGTCTGCGAGACAGCCGCCTCTGTCACTAGCTCTCCGAACGGGCCAGTTATCCTTACTCTCGCCATAGGCAGACAGACACTGTGCTTTTCGAGCAGCTGCTTGATCCAAACTACCTTTCCAGTAAAATCGGATGGCGTTACATACGACGGATGAACAACGTCCATCGTCGCTGCACTGTCACGAAGCACCCTGCACGGCTTTCCGTTTACCTGGAGCTCGTGAAGATAGGGACGAAGGAGCTTCAGGTCCTCGTCACTACCGTTCACGTACGAGAACACCACCCGCGGTTTCTTACATCTGGCCGCTGTGTGTCCCGGCTCCTGACAGTTGTAGCACAGGAACGGCTTCCTTGCCTCGAACTGCCCTGTTGGGCTTTTCCGCGCCTCGTCTCCGTTCGAGTGTTCTGCGCTCTTTTCTGGGACCTTTTGTCCTGCTTCGGGCTTCTCGGGCCCGTTTTCTCGCGAGCCGTTACCCTGTCGGAAGGTCTTGCGCTGATCGCTTCGGCCGGATTCGCTTTCCTCTCCGCTCAGCTTTCTACGCGTTGCGTACTCTTCGGCTAGCTCAGCGGCCCTTTCGACAGAGTCGACTCCCACCCTGTCCTGCACCCAGAGCTTGACTGACTGCGGAATGCTACGAAAGAACTGTTCGAGGCACACACACTCGACTACCTTGTCTCGGCTTTCGTACACTTCCTCGCTCTTCAACCATTCTATCAGGTTGGTTTTAAGCCCGTACGCGAATTCCGAGTAGCCCTCGCTGCTCTTTTTGGATGCGTTTCTAAACCTTTGACGGAACGCCTCGGCAGAAAGGCGGTACCGCTTCAAAAGGCTGGACTTCACCTTGTCGTAGTCGTCCGCGTCTCCAGCACTAAGGCGCGCGACAACCTCTGCAGCCTCACAGGGCAACAGAGTCAAAAGCCGTTGCGGCCACGTTTCTGGGGCGAAGCTCAACTTCTCACATGTCCTCTCAAAGTTAACTAAGAATAGGCCCACGTCTTCCCCAACTTTAAACGGCTGCATGAGCTTCTTCATTTGATACGACTCGGTCTCACTTGCTCGTACCGGAGCCCCAACTCTACTGCTCTGCGAGTTTAATCGCTGTTGTTCAATTTCCAGCTCTAGCCTTTTCAGCGCTCGCTCCTGGTCTCGTTCCTCTTTCGCTGCAGTCTGTGCTCGTTCCTCTCTAGCTGCAGCTTGCTCTCGTTCCTCTTTCGCTGCAGCCTGTTCCTCTTTCGCTGCAGCCTGTTCCTCTTTCGCTGCAGCTTCACTCTTAGCGTTCTGAAGCAGTTCCCACGCAATTTTAATTTCCTCTGCTTCCGCGCTCTCTGAAATCGCTTTACTGATCTCAGATTTCTTCATCTTTTGCTCCACCTCCACACCCAATTCTTCACATAAACAGAGTAAATCTGTTCTCAGTAACCTCATCAGATCCATGATCGCTGCTCTTTAGCTTTGGCTTTGTTCTAAAACTTGTCGCGAGGTTGTACACAAACCTAGCGCACGAGTCAAACACTAAGGATTCCCAGCAGTTCAAAATTAATTACCCATAATCTGAAGCCTGGCGAATCTCAAAGCAAAGTCCAAACGCTCACCCACAGATGTAGCACGATGTCGCATGGTCCGATCCCAACCGCTGCCAACCAGTTGTTCGAGGCGGGGCTTAGGCCGCACGTCCGGGAGCTTCCTGGCTCGTGACGACGACCATTCCCCGAAGTGAAGAACCCAGGGGTCCAGTGGAGGTGGGAGAATTGGTAACGTAACGAACGGTTTAATTACATGGTAGCGATACAGTCGTCAAATCCAAGAGAACAAATGGAGCTCTCACGCCCCGCCTTATATAGGGGTCCGTTTTCTCCCTCTCTCTCCGCCAGGGCAGCAGGTGCGACAGCCACGTGCTTTGCAGCTGGGTCCGTCGCGACGTAGTCAGAAATGAGTCATAGCCAAGGTTCTCCGCAGTTAGGCCAGGCCTCTCTCCCCTTCCGGAGCGCACGAACCCACACGCACACACACACACGTCCCGTTGACGTCACGGACGCGTTGAGACACGTTTTGGGCAGCCTTCGACAGGTGGGCGTCAGTCCTGAACACGTCGGGACTCGTTTTGGGACTCGTTTCCGCAGCGTTGAAACTCGGAAGAAGGTTGCCGAAGGTTCCATTCTTAACAGCCCCTCCGGGGCCAGGGAAACCTCGAATGGCCGGTGGTACAATCGCTGGCCTGAAGAGGTGGGCTTGGAGTAGGCCTTGAGAAGACGCTGCAAGCACCAAACAAACTCCCAAACCTCTCACAACGGAGGCATCAGCGGAAACGTCCCCCACAACACCACGCCACACCGCAGTCAAACGCTCGGAATTCGCCAAAGACCCGCCAGACTGGATTACGGATTACCAAAATTTGGTACAATTCCGGGTATCGAGACCCCCTGTCGCCAAAAAAACTCATTTTTCCAACGAGGTCACTAAGAACAAAATACAAAAGACAAAAACTCTTCGCAATTTGTGAGGTCAATTTGGGGTTTCAACGAAGTGCCCCCACTTAGATCCTCATTCCCGTGGATGACGAAAACCTCTGAGATCAACCCTACTGTTTTGGTGATATCAGAAAAATCTGCTCAACCCATCGGCATTGCCGTTAAATTTGCCTTTCCTTTTTCTTACGCTGAAGTCATAGTGATCGATTTTCACGTGATTTCTAGACGTGAAAATACGGTCCTTATAGCGCCGATAAAACAATCCGCCTTTTTCATGCCCCGTCACATTGGTCCTAGCAATCTCCTGAGCTGTATCGCGAAACCCTGACACACTAGGGTCGCTCTTCTGCTCGACTCTGTCTACTCGTAGCAGAGGACCAAAGTTACGCGACGCCGGAGCTACGAGAGATCTTTCACTGATCCCCTCTTCCTCCGCCTTTTCCGCCGGCGCGTTGGGACGGCGTACGCTTCCTAGTGCTACGAGATCAGGCTGTTCTACAACCTGGTTCCTCTCATCCCGGTTTTCTGCCTCCAACTCTGGGAGTGCTTGCTCCCCGTCAGCTGCCTCTGGCTCTGGATCCCTCGTCAACAAAGGGGCGACCTGACGCGATTTGGACCTCGTACACGACTGTAACTAGCCCTTTCCCAGTTGTTGACCCCTTTCGCGCAGCAGGAAATCTGACCGGTTAGAAAACAAATAAGGATATTCCAACGGGACTGTTTGCGAGACAGCCGCCTCTGTCACTAGCTCTCCGAACGGGCCAGTTATCCTTACTCGTCGCCATAGGCAGACAGACACTGTGCTTTTCGAGCAGCTGCTTGATCCAAACTACCTTTCCAGTAAAATCGGATGGCGTTACATACGACGGATGAACAACGTCCATCGTCGCTGCACTGTCACGAAGCACCCTGCACGGCTTTCCGTTTACCTGGAGCTCGTGAAGATAGGGACGAAGGAGCTTCAGGTCCTCGTCACTACCGTTCACGTACGAGAACACCACCCGCGGTTTCTTACATCTGGCCGCTGTGTGTCCCGGCTCCTGACAGTTGTAGCACAGGAACGGCTTCCTTGCCTCGAACTGCCCTGTTGGGCTTTTCCGCGCCTCGTCTCCGTTCGAGTGTTCTGCGCTCTTTTCTGGGACCTTTTGTCCTGCTTCGGGCTTCTCGGGCCCGTTTTCTCGCGAGCCGTTACCCTGTCGGAAGGTCTTGCGCTGATCGCTTCGGCCGGATTCGCTTTCCTCTCCGCTCAGCTTTCTACGCGTTGCGTACTCTTCGGCTAGCTCAGCGGCCCTTTCGACAGAGTCGACTCCCACCCTGTCCTGCACCCAGAGCTTGACTGACTGCGGAATGCTACGAAAGAACTGTTCGAGGCACACACACTCGACTACCTTGTCTCGGCTTTCGTACACTTCCTCGCTCTTCAACCATTCTATCAGGTTGGTTTTAAGCCCGTACGCGAATTCCGAGTAGCCCTCGCTGCTCTTTTTGGATGCGTTTCTAAACCTTTGACGGAACGCCTCGGCAGAAAGGCGGTACCGCTTCAAAAGGCTGGACTTCACCTTGTCGTAGTCGTCCGCGTCTCCAGCACTAAGGCGCGCGACAACCTCTGCAGCCTCACAGGGCAACAGAGTCAAAAGCCGTTGCGGCCACGTTTCTGGGGCGAAGCTCAACTTCTCACATGTCCTCTCAAAGTTAACTAAGAATAGGCCCACGTCTTCCCCAACTTTAAACGGCTGCATGAGCTTCTTCATTTGATACGACTCGGTCTCACTTGCTCGTACCGGAGCCCCAACTCTACTGCTCTGCGAGTTTAATCGCTGTTGTTCAATTTCGAGCTCTAGCCTTTTCAGCGCTCGCTCCTGGTCTCGTTCCTCTTTCGCTGCAGTCTGTGCTCGTTCCTCTCTAGCTGCAGCTTGCTCTCGTTCCTCTTTCGCTGCAGCCTGTTCCTCTTTCGCTGCAGCCTGTTCCTCTTTCGCTGCAGCTTCACTCTTAGCGTTCTGAAGCAGTTCCCACGCAATTTTAATTTCCTCTGCTTCCGCGCTCTCTGAAATCGCTTTACTGATCTCAGATTTCTTCATCTTTTGCTCCACCTCCACACCCAATTCTTCACATAAACAGAGTAAATCTGTTCTCAGTAACCTCATCAGATCCATGATCGCTGCTCTTTAGCTTTGGCTTTGTTCTAAAACTTGTCGCGAGGTTGTACACAAACCTAGCGCACGAGTCAAACACTAAGGATTCCCAGCAGTTCAAAATTAATTACCCATAATCTGAAGCCTGGCGAATCTCAAAGCAAAGTCCAAACGCTCACCCACAGATGTAGCACGATGTCGCATGGTCCGATCCCAACCGCTGCCAACCAGTTGTTCGAGGCGGGGCTTAGGCCGCACGTCCGGGAGCTTCCTGGCTCGTGACGACGACCATTCCCCGAAGTGAAGAACCCAGGGGTCCAGTGGAGGTGGGAGAATTGGTAACGTAACGAACGGTTTAATTACATGGTAGCGATACAGTCGTCAAATCCAAGAGAACAAATGGAGCTCTCACGCCCCGCCTTATATAGGGGTCCGTTTTCTCCCTCTCTCTCCGCCAGGGCAGCAGGTGCGACAGCCACGTGCTTTGCAGCTGGGTCCGTCGCGACGTAGTCAGAAATGAGTCATAGCCAAGGTTCTCCGCAGTTAGGCCAGGCCTCTCTCCCCTTCCGGAGCGCACGAACCCACACGCACACACACACACGTCCCGTTGACGTCACGGACGCGTTGAGACACGTTTTGGGCAGCCTTCGACAGGTGGGCGTCAGTCCTGAACACGTCGGGACTCGTTTTGGGACTCGTTTCCGCAGCGTTGAAACTCGGAAGAAGGTTGCCGAAGGTTCCATTCTTAACACGGTGTAACCAGTGATCTCCACTATAGGGTCAGGGGGTGTAACTTCAAGGATAACAGCGAGCGTTTTCTTTCAATCTCTCCTTCGCAAAACTTGATGGCGTAGCGTGGGGGTCGCAGCACCGGCCACTGACGATATTTAAATGCGGCTGATAGACTGGACCGAGCATTGCCTGGGCACTCAATTTGGGCTCGTGATAATCAATAACTCGACAAGAATTCGGGTAGTGGCCCGTGTCCAATAGCGGCATTGACGACCGTAGCCAAACCATAACAATGGCTGGAACTTGTGGGTTTTTTTTTTGGGGGGGGGGGGGGGGTCGCTCTACTAATAATGGCCGCCCGATCGGTATCCGTTTCGCTCGTCACCCAGGGAGTGACATAACAATGAGAAGACAGCGAATGAGTTTACTGTACCTCCCCGTTGCCCGTCGTCGAGAGCCGGCAGTCCTGGCCCGCCGACCCTTGTTGTCGCCCGTCGATCAGAGCTCGCAGTCGGAGTCCGTGTCCAGGCCTGCGGATCGCCCTTCCCACGCCAGTGCTGCGTAGGCTGGCTGTCCAGGGCTATCACAGCCCAAGTCTCGCTGCGGAACCACCCCGGGATTGTCATAGCCCAGGTCGGTATGGCCAGGGTTCACCGTTTTCACCGGTCCGTCTCCAAACCTCGCTGGTGGACCGCTCTGGGGTTTGCCATGGGCCAGGCCAGGCAGCCCGGCTCCGTCGTTCCTGCCCTGCTCGTCTCGCTCAGCCCGCACTGTCTCGCGCCAGCTCGTAACTTAACCGCCGACCGCCTGCCACGTGCCTCTGCCTCGTCTTTTACCCTCGGCTCCCACACTCTCCACCCCTGAAGGCCCGGACTTCGGGGGACTTCCGATACACGGGACTTCATGGCCCTCAGGGAGGAGTTCTTCCACGTCGAGTCACGGAAGGACAGGTGGACACTCTGGTCGGCGCCGTGTAAGGTGTTGAAGAGGTGGCCGCAGTTGGTGTTGCCGGAGTGGCCACGTTGCAGCGTCCGAAAGCGGCGTAGGTGGTGGTGGGACCCTCGGCGTCGGTGTTTCTTGGTGCCGGCACCAGCTGGCTCTTCTAGTGAAGCCGGCAAACACTGCCGACCTTTCCGTCGCTCGCTGTCCCACTCACCGCGATGCATCAGAAGGCTTGCTCTAAGCTGGTTTCCCCGACACGGACGGACCTGCCCCGTTCCGCTTAGAGGTCACAGCGAGCATAGAACTGCCCGTCTGAACCGTTCGTCAGGCCGAACCAGTGTCAGCCACCCTGAGCACCTGGCGAAAACGAATGGGCCCGTGTTTCCTCCCGGTGGGCTTCCTGGGTTACGCCGTCTATGGCCCTCTTTCCAAGAAACTAGTCTGCACAGAACAAAGTGCTAAAACAACACACACGAACAAATACTCTGCCGCAGATTGTGGCAGTGGCCATAGCCTCCACCGCCAAATTGCTTGCCGACGGGTTCGTGTACCATGCGGCTAACTCGGCGAGTCCGCATTCCAGAGCTAGCTCCTGGGTCACCAGGAACAGGAGATTTCTTGTGTCCTACCGCAACCTCTTGTTATACGTCTTCCCCATCGCGACGACGGTAGTATCCTTTCAAGTTAGCGATGTGAACCTGACAAGACTCCTCCTTTGTATGTCGCCGAGGAAGCCTAGAAACAAGACACGATGCTCGCGTCTTTACCTTTTAGGGCCCTCTCACCTCGAAGCAAGCGATGCGTCAAAACTACTAGCTGCGTTCCTCAGAGAGTGAGTTTCCCTCAGGACTAGCTAACGATGGTGTAAACCTAGTCCATTTTTTGCGCAAGCGAAAGGATCCAAAGCCTATGGCGGGATGGCCATATACCACACCTGCGCTCCGCAACGATTACGTATACCATCTGCTACTCGATGTAAGCGTCAGCGTCCTGCTCCGTCCCCGTGCATACGAGCTCTAGGGACTGATCAATCCTCGGAGGGGGCGGAAGCTCAGTGAGCAAGCCCGCTTGAACCGCTCACGCCTCAAGACAAGCTGGACAGCTACAAGCCACCCAAATGTCTACCGCCTTATCCCCGGCCAGGTCGTGACACGACATAACTTATTAAAAGTCTTGCTGTCACTGCTACGAACGGTCATAGTGAAGTCGCAAAAGCATCCTTTAAGTCGGCTCTGTAGTTTTCTATAGGGACGACCCCTGAAGGGAGAGCCGTTCCTCTGCCCTTCGTAGATTGTTGGAATGACGCGAAGCAACTAGCCGTCTTGGCGCAGCAGTTACAAATCATAGTGCTCATTACCCCGCCTGCCAGCGTTCCCGGTATCAACCGCAATTTCCGCCAGTTTACCCGACACCCGCTGACAATCTCGTCCGCCAGTGTTCCCGGTGTCGACTGCAATTCCCGCAATCTTTCCGACACCCACTGACAAAAACTATCTGCACCCCGAACCTCGACAAGTGCTTACTTGCCTACCGCATCACCCCAAGCCTAAATCCTAAATCTGCAATCAGTCCTGGCTGTTTTCCCTCCTGCCAGTCATTATCCTGCCTACCAGCGAACATGCCGTGGCTCTCCCCTGCATCCGAAGACGACTTTCTTAGATCTTAACCGCGCTCCTCGTCTTCCCCCCGGTTGCATCACCTCCTGCAAACCACTATTCTGGGGTACCCGAGAAAGCGCGTCCGCAACCTCGTCCTTCGAGCCCTTTGGTACTCGATTCGAGAAGACACCTGCTGAGCTCTGCTGTGAGACAACTCGCCAAAAGTACTTTGTTTTAACGGGCATCGTTAGCGTTAGTGAGCAACCCGCTCAATAAATCCGTGTGCCTCCCTGGGGATGACGAGAAGCAGAGGCATACAGAGCGGGCCCCACGTTGGATGCGCCATTTTAACGTGGAGTTCTTTTTGGAGGTCGCTCTACTAATAATCGCCAACCGATTGGTATGCGTTTCGCTCGTCACCCAGGGAGGGACATAACAACGAGAAGACAGCGAATGGGCTTACTGTACCTCCCGGTTGCCCGTTATCGAGAGCCGGCAGTTCGGGCCCGCCGACCCTTGTTGTCGTCCGTCGATCAGAGCTCGCAGTCGGAGTCCGTGTCCAGGCGTGCGAATCGGCCTTCCCACGCCAGCGCTGCGTGAACTGGCTGTCCAGGGCTATCACAGCCCGAGTGTCACTGCGGAATCAACCCGGGAACGTCATAGCCCAGGTCGGTATGGCCAGGGCTCGCCGTTTCCACCGGTCCGTCTCCAAACCTCGCTGGTGGACCGCTCCGGGGTTCGCCATGGGCCAGGCTAGGCAGCCCGGACCCGTCATTCCTGCCTATACTCTGTTTCACACTTAGCATGCAACGCTGTCAAGGCTACTGGCGCGAGCGCGTGGCTTCATCTAAGGTTTTGTTCGCGCGAGAACGCGTGCAAATGAGCAACGAGATCAAGCCCCACGCTCGTGCCAGTAGCTTTGACAGCGTTGCACGCTAAGTATGAAACAGAGTATAGCTCCAGCCTCGCTCAGCCCGCACTGTCTCACGCCAGCTCGTGACTTTTCCGCCGACCGCCTGTCACGTGCCCTTTTCCTCGTCTTTCACCTTCGGCTCCCACAAACTCAGCGAGTGTCCTGTGCTTTGCCAACCTCAGCGCGTGGCTATGATCAACACTGGTGACATGTAAGCGACTGCACGTCAAATGGCCACTTGGTCTGGCTGCGAGTTGAGGGGGTGAACGCTGCTCGTTTATCTTTAATTTTATCTCCGACATTTATTACGTGGAGAGAAAACCGAACGCGTGTTTTATTTGTCATAAACGCCAGGGAATCGTTCTAAGCGGCATTTGTGCAAAGCACGAAAATAAAGACGTTCCCGTCTGCGTCTGTTCCCTTCGCCTAATTTGTTTTTGCTTTCCTGCACCACAATCTTAGGTGTTAAACGACATGATTACAATAGGGGTTGCTCTGCCTCTTTAGCCTTGAGGTTTTAACCAGTGTTTTCGACTTTGTACGTTCTTCGTTTTTGACTTCGCACTAGCTTCTTTTGAAGGAAAGCATTATTCAACCTCTCGTCTCTTGGCGGGGTCACTGCTCTTTCAATCGCTGCTCTGACGTTTCAGCTGATGTTGTTCAAGACTGTATACGCCCAACAGACGACAAGTTGTTTCGCTTCAGCTGTATCATGTAAGCGCACAATGTTGCGGATATTTGTATTTTTAAACTCCGAAAAAATACGTGTAAGCTACAAAACTTCTGCGTCTCTGTTCGAACAATCTTATTCGCACCCACGCGGAAATGAATGCACATTTCTTGCTTGCTTAGACGAGAGCGCGGAAAAAAAACAATATTAAGACATTTGTACGTGTGTTCACTTCTCAGCCAAATATGTACATGTAATAGAGATAGAGTAACGCCAATACCGTTACTACTTTCTCAATTAAAAGTGTAATTAAGTACTTTACTCCTTACTGTGATTCAAAAGGAACGCGGTACCGCAGCTTAAAGGGGCGATGCAACATTTTTTGTACTTTGCGCAAATACCGCTTAGAACGGATCCCTGACGTTAATGACCTATGAAACACGCGTTCGTTTTTCACCCCACGCGATAGCAGTCCCAGTGAAAAATTAAAGAAAAACGAGCAGCGTTCACCCCCTCAACTCGCTGCCAGAACAAGCGGCCACGTGATCTGGAGCCGATTATATGCCGCCAATGTTGATCACAGGCACGCGCTGGGGTTGGCAAAGCACAGGACTCGCGCTGAGTTCCAGACGTTGCTATGGCTCGGCTTTTGTCGTCGTTACAGCGATTGGACACGGGCCACTACCCGAATGCTTCTCGAGCTAGTAATTATCACGAGTCCAAATCGAGTGCCCACGCAATGCTGGGGTTCAATCTATGAACAGCATTCAAATATCGTCATATGGGTGTACTGCGATCCCCACTTTACGTCATCAAATTTTGCAAAGGAGAGATTGAATGAAAATGATCGCTTTTGTCTATGAAATTACACCGCAACAAAGGAGTTTCTTGGCCATTGGCGTTGCGTGCGAGTAACCTTGAGTCCCATTAGTGCCAGTAAGCTCGTGTAAAGTGAAAAACATTCAAATTGAATATCGTTGCACCGCTCCTTTAAACGTGACGTGTTTTCTCGTGTTACCATCAATTTTTCGTTTTTGTGAAAGAGTAGCCGCTTCTAATATCGGTCGTCGTTAATAATTTCTCGCTCTCTAACGCGTTCATTCAAGAATAACTGTGGCTGTACTGACACACCTTGTGCCCACCTTAGTACGGTATATCTATCGTTTTCTCTTCTTGCGAAATATAAGCGCGAGCTGGTGTGAGCCCTATGTCGGGTACTTGCGTTGTCCACGTTCCCCTCATGAATTATATACCACTACTTGTTACTTCATCAAACAGTAACGAAAATATGTTGCTTCTTGACAGCAAGCAGTCTACTTTTCTAGTATTCCTGTGTATTCCTATGAGAAAACGTACGTGATCTTTTTCTTTTCACCAGAATAATAGAAATTAGCGAAGTTTCTTTTCTCGTAACGGGTACTATGTAGCTTTATTCACACTCTAAAAGCGTAATTTATTTAGTTAATGCTTTTTTTAATTACTGAGCGATCTTTAAGTTAGCAAACATTGAGGCCCAGGTCTATGTTGTACAACATGATATGTGAATAGAAGCTATAAAATGTCAATACAAGCTATCAATGAATCAATGCAATCTATCACTACAAGCTATTAATGATTATTCATGCACAGTTTGTTGCTAAACCAGTACGCGTTCTTCGTTAAATGACTCCATGCTTCGTTCTTGTCTTCTGTTTTGACTGTTTGATTTGGCATATGTTAGCATCCTTTTGGTATTTTCTCAAGCTGAATCACTCTGCATGCTTCATAGCGTTGACTATATGCGTAAATATGTGCCCTATAATGGCAGTATGCAACGTCAACACGTAATATACATGTGTAATGGGCTATTTTAGCGCAGTGTTCGACGCCATGAATTCCGAAGAAAAGCGCTCTAACTGACACGTATGTTTGTGCATCCGATTGTAAATCGTTCCAAACGTTTTATTCAATCGCACCACTAGGCAATATTTACACTTCTAATCAAGCGTGAAGAGGAAACGCATTTGCGTTTTCCCATAGGAATGCATTACCGGAAGTCAAACTTAGACTGCTCGCTGCCTGCTTCAAAATGCAACAGCACACTAGCGCCACCTGAACCTCTAGCGTTTATTGTTAATAACTCTATGGTCCACACACCCCACGGTGCGTGAACGCGACGCCGATGCCCTAGCGACTTCGCCGTGACGTGTCGCAGCTATTGCTGTGATTGTACTGTAAATAAACACAGGACTGCTCAACTTTTTTTTTTTTTTGAACGCAATGCCGAATTTGTCTTATGCAATGGAAATAACTTTTTGCTATTGTGCGAATTTGATGTTTCGCTCTTGATAGCCCCAAGAACCGTTACCTCATTTCTAAAACATGGTATTCAGTTTCTGGCTTTCCTAAGGATTCTCTTAAGGATTGGATCATGTAGACCTTCCCGCACTATTTGAGTGACGGTAGGGGCGCAGCAGAGCGGGTGTGTAGCCAGCTTTGAAGAGCTCAGGCACGTTTCTAACTGGCACACCTACATGAGCTGATATAATAGAAGTTCGCACACACAATCGGCTCCGGAAAAAAAATGCCCATCTGGTGGAAAAACGTAATCGAATGTTACTTGCGTTAAAGGTTATTATGAGATGACAGAAAAAAACAGCCCCGAATTCTCTTCTTTCTAAAAGGCACAAAAACCATGCATCGCTAATTCGCTCGATTGAACAATGTCTGCACTTTGACTAGAGGTGATTAGAAGTGAAACGAGATTTTTTTTTTTTTGCGTTCCCACAGGAAATTTTATAATTTTATTCAGTGCTCGTTCAATATCAATGAACTTCGGAAGAAGGCTCTACCTAACGGCCAGGTCAACTCAGCGCTAGAGGTCTGAAGCAGATGCCAAAGTTTCAGGACTAACCGTTATCTTGTGCGGAAGTTTGTGATATTAAAAAAATTTCAATGGCAAAATGGCGGCCAACGAAGCTCAAAAATACATAGATCTTCATGCCACCAGAAACCGAAAACACGCAAAAATGTGCCCCATTTTCCCATTGAAATTTTCAAAAGTCGAAGTTGAATAAGATATTGGTTCGTGCTAAAACTGTAGCATCGGGTTCGACCCTCTAGTGCTACCTTTGGGCGGAGAGTGAGCGTTTGGCGGCCCAGCACTGTACATTCTTTTTTTTTTTTGGAGGGGGGGGGGGATTGAGAGCAGATATGTGACATTATTGATGTGTACATTTTCTATCCCTTCAAGCCCACCATATGAGCACTGTCAACGCCATGGGCTCATACCGGGAAAAGCTCTTTCACTTGCCCCAGGACTAATAAAAGCGTGACGAGCGAAATGATTAGGCGGCACCACCAGAAGAAAACCGCTCACGAAGGCACCCCATATTCCGTTTCACATTTAAGGCTGGTTCACACTATTGCTACCACGTGCCTTAAAACCTCTAAAAGTCTTAGAACGAAAAAATACACCGGAGCTGTCTATGGGATAGCCGTTGAACACTAGTCATTTTCGTAAATATCATATCTTTTCCAAGCATCAATCTTTTTCTTTTGGCTCGAAAAAACCTTTGTCAATGTTATAATTATAATTCCGTTGTGCGTATCGAAGCAGATTCCAATATAAGTTGAATGGCACACCACGGGTGGGGCCTTTATTGTTTAGTTACTATAGTTTTGATGAAGGGAAGAGTACATGTATAGTCGGGGACTATATAAAAATGTCCAGGCGAGCGCGTTGTTCCCAAGATCACCAGTCCCCGCAGGGGGCACCTGTGAAAGCAGGTGTTTGGTGAGTGGCGTCACCACGGACCCCGAGCCATGCGGGTTCGCCCGCCCACGTCTGGCTGTGCGTGGCTTTCCCGTGTCTGGGGAAAAGGGCATCCTGGTGGTTGAGCCGAGCCCGGGGTAGGTTTGGACCCTTCGGGGCCCCCCGGGCGAGGCAATACACCACTTCGGCCCCTGCTTCTCATAGACGGGAGTCCTGGTATGGCGCGGCCAGGATGATTCAGTCTAGTCGCCACTTCTGCTATCCCCTCCCTTCTTTCACCCTTGTCTTCTCCTTCTTTTCGCTCGTCTCATTTCTCTTCTTTCCTTTTTCAACTCCTTTGGCGGCAAGGGCTAACCTTGGGTGGCGACAGACTCCTTGTCCTAAACCACACTTGGTTATAGTACCTGGGCAGTGCTAATAGTTTAACGGTTCCAGCAAAGCCCTTTTTGTTATGGTCCGTTAACTATTCCCTTGTTGGGCTGCGTGGTGGGCGGCACACCACAGGTTCTGAGCACTTTCTGCCCCTCATAGCTGCCCCTCCTCCTAAACCCAGCTCACGACAGCCCTGGAAAAGGCGCTGCCTTGTGCACAAAACCATAGAAAAAGACCCTCCTGTGGAAAACTTCACCAAGTTCTTTGTTGTTCATTCTTCAGATGAACAAAGACCGGTTGCAAAGATATCGCCTTTTGTTGTGTCAAAGGTCCTGGAACATCATATCGGGTTCTCTTACAAGGCCAAGAAACTGCACTCTGGAGACCTCCTCGTTGAGGTCGATACAAAACTCCATAGCGAAGCATTGCGCAGGCTCACAAATATCGTCGATGTGAAATTCTCGGTGAATCCTCACCGCACACTTAACACCATCCGTGGAGTTCTCTCCGAGGACGACCTTCTCAAAGCAAGTGAAGAGGAACTCCTTGAAGGACTTAAAGGCGCTGGCGTTGTCGCTGTAAAACGTATTATGTTCCGTAAAGATGGCAAAGAAACTCCATCAAGGCACGTCATCCTGACCTTCGAGAAACATGCCCTCCCCGCAACAGTAAAAGCAGGTTACCTGAACTGCCGCATTCGCCCCTACATCCGCAACCCGCAACGATGTTTCCGCTGCCAACGATTTGGCCACGGATCGCGGAGTTGCAGAGGAAGAGAGACCTGTGCTAAGTGCGGAGGTCAGGATCACGTCGCTGACATCTGCGACGCGGTCGCCCCCCTGCAGTAACTGCAGTGGACCACACCCAGCTTACTCCCGCACCTGTCCCCTGTGGCGACAAGAGAAGGAAATTCTTTCATTGAAAGCCAAGGAAAATATTTCATACCCAGAGGCCAAGAAAAGGTTGTCTTTCCTGTCAAAGGGAGGCTATGCCGAGGTGGTGCGCAGGGGCCCTGCACCACGCTCGGAGTCGAGGGCCACCCAGGTATCCCCGGAGATGCTGGCGGTGGCCCTCAAGGCCCCAACCCCAGAACACAGGCAGCAGCCCCCTCAGACACCCCGAGGGAGGACGCACGCTGCCCCCTCACAGAGTGGGACGGCGGCAGCCGTGCCCACTGTCTCTCCTGGACCCTCCCCGAGGGAGAAGGAGCGAAGCTCTCGCTCCAACTTGCTTGAGAAGGGCTCTTCTTCTAGGGAGCAGTGCGACTCTCGCACCGCCCCTGGCTCTAATGGAGTGGAACCGATGGAGCAAGACAATTTGCCCTGCTCCTCCTCCACTCCTCCCTGTGGATCGGGCCGAGAGCGGCAACTGCCCTCTCGAACACCCGATCAACCGAAGCCTGCAGGCAAGCCTGCCTGCAAAACTCGGGAGATGGAAGCGGCAGCGGAGGCTCCTGATCCAGCCGCAAACCTGTCTGACCTCGAAGATACGAATTGGCAGACCCCAAAACCCAAGCACAAAGCAAAAACACCTGTTAAGCCTCCTAAATGAACTCCCTACCGAAGGCATTTAATTTTACCCCATGCATTTTTCCTCATGTACATACCCCATATATTTTAATTTTGGAGCTTTCCAATTTCACATTGTCTACCTTTTTATGTGCATTGCATTGTGATAAGTATTTTGAGGTCAATAACCTGGTTTTTTAATATTAATTCTATTATTCACTTTTAGGAGTTTTTTAAATTTTGTCCACATTTTAACGACCTTTTAGCTTCACACATTTTTATGGCAGGAGGCGTTTTACAGTGGAATTGCAGAGGACTTTTTCACAACCTGGATGATGTTCACTCCTTGCTTCAGGAGTACACACCTTCTGCATTTTGTCTCCAGGAGACATATTTGGGCCCGTCGAATAGTAATTTCCTGCGATCATTTCAAGTCTTTCGCAAAGATCGCGTAACACCGTCTGGCAGTTCCGGAGGAGTTGCCATTGTCGTGGATGGCATGGTGCCAGCTGCCAAAATCTTTTTGGACAATTCTCTGGAGGCTCTCGCAGTACGGTTGATGTTAGACCGCCTTATTAGCGTGTGCTCCCTCTACGTGCCCCCTTCATCTTCCCTGACGCTGTCTGATCTTGAACACCTTGCAGACTGCAGCTTCCAGAACCCTACGTTCTCCTAGGAGATTTTGATGCCCTCAATCCACTCTGGGGAAGCCAACGGGTTGACAGCCGAGGCTCTGTTGTAGAGAGGTTTCTCTCCCGAAGAGCTGCCAGTCTCCTAAATACGGGTGAGGCCACATATTTCAGTTCGACTCACCACCCCTTTTCCTGCATTGACCTATCCATTGTTTCTTCATCCATATTCACAAATTTTACCTGGACTGTCCTGAACGACCCACTTGGCAGTGACCCCTTCCCTATCCGTCTCATCCCCATAGGGCCCCCACCTATTCTCCCCTGCTGTCCCCCTCGGTGGAAACTATTTAGAGCAAACTGGGAACTTTTCCGGGAATGCGTAGCATCGTCCGTCCTGCCTGTAGCACACACTATTGAAGAAGGAAATGAAATCATCACAACTGCCATTATTGACGCAGCTCGTGCTGCTATTCCACAAACATCGGGTAAGCTACCCAAGCGTCCAAAGCCTTGGTGGGAATGTGAGTGCCGAAAGTCCAGAAATCGCCAGAATTGCGCTTGGGCAAAGTTTCGGCGGTATCCCACTCCCACCAACCTTCTCGCATTCAAGCGCCTGCGAGCAGAAGCCCGCCGCGTCAGGAGACAAGCGAAACGCCGTTACTTTCACTCGTATGCTTCCTCCATTAATAGGTTTACTCCAGCCAAAATTATGTGGGACAGGGTAAGGCGAATGGATGGTGATTACTCCCACTTTTCAATCCCCCTGCTGTCAGCCGACAATGGGGAGGTGTTTTCATCTTTGCAGGAACAGGCCGATGCACTGGGTAGACATTTTGCGCAGGTCTCCAGCTCTGAGAATTATACAGAAAAATTCTTACGCTTTAAAATCAAAGCTGAGAATGTCCGAATCCGTCGAACTGTTAGCTGTGCCGAAGAATATGACCGGCCGTTTACTCTCACTAAACTGCGTCGAGTCATTGCCACAGCAAAAGCTACATCTCCCGGGGTTGATGACATTCATTACACTATGATTTCCCATCTACCTGAAGCATTCCTCGTCATTCTCCTCCAGTTTTTCAATAGAGTGTGGGCAGAAGGGAAGCTGCCGAGTGTATGGAAAAGGACTATTGTCATCCCTATCTTCAAACCCGGAAAGGACAGAAGTAAAGCCTATAGCCCTGACTAGCTGCCTGGGTAAGACATTCGAGCGGCTGGTTAACAATAGGCTCATCTTCATTCTGGAACGAAACTCCCTTTTAAGCAATTTACAGTGTGGCTTTCGTGCTGCCAGGTCCACTGCCGACCAACTCGTACGATTGGAAACGGCCATCCGAGAGGCCTCTATAAACAAGCAGTTTTGCCTTTCAGTATTTTTTGACCTTGAAAAGGCCTACGATACCAGTTGGCGGTATGGTATCCTCCAAGACCTTATCAAGATGAATATAGGTGGGAATATGTTTAATTGCATTGCATATTTTCTGCAGGATCGCACCTTTCAGGTGCGATTGGGAAGAACCTTTTCGTCATCTTTCATTCAGGAGAATGGTGTCCAACAGGGATGTGTCCTGAGCGCTACCCTTTTTCTTATAAAACTCAACTCCTTGTCCCGAGCAATACCACCTTCGGTCTACTACTCGTTTTATGTTGATGACGTCCAGGTTTGCTTTTCGTCATGTAATTTAGCTATTTGTGAACGCCAAATTCAAGTGACCATTAACAAGATGAGTAAATGGGCTGATGAGAATGGTTTCAAGTTCTCTGCTGAGAAGACCGAGGCTGTTGGCTTCTCCCGGAGAAGGGGAATGTTTCCCGAACCATCGCTTCATATAAATGGCACACCCCTCCCAGTCCGACCGAAACACAGATTCCTTGGTGTGACGTTTGACAGCAAGCTGACTTTCGGCCCCTATATTAAGGCACTGAAGCTGAAATGCCAGCAGAAACTAAACATTCTAAAAGTTCTTTCACATCGCACCTGGGGCTCAGACAGGTTATGTCTTTTACGTATTTACAGGCCTGTAGTGCGCTCTACCCTGGATTATAGAAGCCTTGTTTACGGATCTGCGAAACCATCCACCCTCAAAATGCTTGATCCCATTCACCACCAGGGGATCCGCTTGGCAACGTTGGCATTCCGTACGTCCCCGGTACTCAGCCTGTATGCTGAATCGCATGAGTGCTCACTCGAGAGGCGTAGTATTTTTCTCGCTGCACAGTACTTTCTAAGGCTCCGTTCGTTTCCGCAAAATCCTGCTTTTGAAATAATTATAAACATAAACTATGAGCGCTTATTTCAGCACAAACCATCTGTAACCCCTCCCTTTGCACTACGTGTAGGAATTGCCACAGAACAATACATTTTTGACGCTCTTTTCCCTGTCCTTGAAATTCAACAAAGAACTGCACCCTGGAAGCTTGCCGATACCCATTGTAATTTTTCTTTGACGAAGCACAGAAAGGATACAGTAGACCCGAGTGTTCTCAGGCAAGAATTCTTAGAGCTCTATACCTCCAACAATGGCTGCAAGCACTTTTATACCGATGGATCAAAAACCACAGACTTCGTTGGCTGTGCTGCGATCGGCGAGGGCTACAAATCTGTAAAAAGGCTAAATGAAAATGCCTCAATTTTTACTGCCGAGCTGTATGGTCTGATAACTGCAGTTGACCACATTGTCAAACATCGATATGGAAAATCTGTTATTTTCTCTGACTCTCTGAGCTCACTTAAAGCACTCAACTCTCCAACTTCTTGGAAGCACCCTCCGCTTGTGCAACTTTGTAACGCACTGACACAAGCGCTGGTAAAGAAAATACAGATATAATTTTCCTGGGTTCCTAGCCATATTGGCATTGAAGGCAACGAGCTAGCTGACCGTGCAGCTTCTGCATGTGTAGATAGGACAATTGACTATTACAGCATCCCTGCTACTGATTACCGAGTACCACTATAAAGGCAAATAAAATATGCCTGGCAGAGGGAATGGGATTCCCATCTACAAAATAAACTCCATTGAATTAAGCCAATCCTGAGTGAGTGGCGCAGTGCCAGACACCAAGAGCGTTTTTATGAGATAGTTCTGTGCGGGTTTAGAATAGGACATACCTACCTTACTCATAGCTACCTTTTGCGTAGGGAAAGTGAACTGACCTGCGACTTTTGTTCTGAACCATTAAGTATTCTTCACATTTTGATAGTTTGTCCACACTTAGAAGAGAACCGTCGAACTTGGTTTTCTATATTCTATCGGGAAGATGTACCATTTCACTTGGCTCTTTTACTGGGTGATGAACCCCTCGTCCCATTCTCACGAGTTTTTAACTTTTTGGAAGAAATTAATATTCTGCGGAAATTCTAAGTCTAGTTTCTAGTAGGGTTCGCTTTGAGGCTTTAGTCAGTCTTGAAAAAATGTAGGTGTCCTTTACAAAATGTTTCTGGCGCACTATAGCCCCGATGCTGCTGCGCCAAAAACCCCATACTACTACTACTACTCCCCAAGACCACCAGTGCTATCTAACGGAATAAAACTGAGTTATGATCAATGCTATTGTGTGAGCGAACGGAATTTCTGCGGCTGTTCGATTTTCGCAATTACTCTCCACTTGGCAGGCAAACGATTGATAAGTCAACACCTAGAGACGTAGTGCTCAGTAAAATAAATAAAAAAGCTGCTTATTTTTATTTATACCGCCAACTTGTTATCAAACGCCCAAAAACTGATCGCTCAACCTGCCGATGCGGTGGAATCAGCCATGATTTATTATTGCGAAAGCGATATATGCCCCATTACGCAAAAAAACCGACGTCATCGTCATCGTGATCGGCGTGACCGAGCGATTGTACCGAAAATGCCCAAAAGCGCAAAGAGTAAAAACACGTAAAAAATGATCGGATTGACGTCAAATGTTTCAGGGAGATTCGTGTAAACAAAGTAAACTAGTGGCTTTGAAAATAAATTTGGCACATTTCAATCTGGGTGGGAATTGAACCCGGGCCTCAGGTGTGCGAAACGAGCAAGCTTCCCCGACGCCACGGTGGCTTCGCGGTTCTGACTGACTAATGGTGTATTCGCACGGCGGAGTTCGAGAGGATTAAACGTCATCGAGTTTTGAGGTCACATGCTCCTCTTCACGGATGCTCTGCTTTTGCAGAATGATTATGATGTACAGCTTTGAAGTGTGGGGTGTACTTTCTTTATTATTTTTCTCCGCCTCTTGTTCGAGGAGCCTGTGAAAATCGCAAGCAGGTTTGTGAAAAGAAAGTCTTCGGACACTCAACTACATGCGACTCAGTCGTGCGAATCCTCGCTTGGATTTTGTCATTCCACACACACACCGAATCAGAAAAAGATAACTTTAATGTATGTCAAAAGATCAATAGAAAACATGTTACCAAAGGGACTATAATTCTGTCGCGTTATCACACTTAAGCAGTCTTAAGTGTCTCTTTAGATTTTTCTTTTTTGTCTTTTGTCGCGGAACGCCTTTGTAAACCGTGTTCGTGTGACGGGTGCTATGATAAAATATGACGTCGTTTGGTTGGGCGACAAAAACGAAAGTAATTAGTTTGAGCATAACGATGATAAGAAAGTATAGAAAAAAAAATAATACCTATTTGCACGAAACTCGAATTTTAGCGCCTTCCCAATTGGCAAACAAAGTTGCTTCCTATCTCGGCCCAACTCAGCTACGTCAAAATGCAATATGGCGGCCGCCACAAAAAACACTTTATTTATTCTTCCCAATCGCAATTACCTCACGTCCGCTGGTCAAGCTGTAAGTTAAGAAAACGAACAACTGAAGAGCCGCTGAAGCCTTCATAATGGATGAGCATTCTTCTGCGAGATAGCGCGGTATACCCTGTAGGCAACGCGTTCGCCTGGGTTTTTCATATTGTTCGCGACTGTACATATAGGAAGTGATCGTCCCAGCCACTGAGCGTTGATGAATTCCTGTTTATTTCTTATCACTTTTATAATTTTACCTCTATATCTTTTATTCTGTTTTTTTGTTCCTCCACGTTAACCACTAAAGTTTTGAAAAATTGTTGTGCGATGACAAAACTGATTTTCCATATGGTGGGAACTGAGATCAGACGACGACGACCACGCACGCTCTTCTGGAGCCGAGTTGCGTGAGCGGCGTTGTTCGGGATCCGCCATCATGGAGTAAAGACGTTTATTGTCCTGGCTCTTCAGTTCTTAGTAGAACATATCGCCACACCGGCGATTCGGTAGTACTTTACAACATTGGCGACGAGGAAACTGTCAAGCACCTTGATAACTACTTCACGCCGAAGCCTAATGAGGTAGCGGAGAGCTTCCGTTTCTTCAGCCGCCGACAAGGAGAAAACGAGACAGTTCACGATTTCCTGGTGGAGCTGCGGCGCATCGCGGATAAGTGCAACTTTGGGTCGATGGTCGACCGCATGCTACGAGACCGGCTAGTTTGTGGGCTGCGTAACGAGAAGCTACAGCAAGCACTCTTGGCACGCCGAGACCTGACGTTGGAGTCGGAGGTGGACATGGCAGTTGCTGCAGAAGCAGCGACAAAAAATGCCACACAAATGGTGAAGCCAGGGGGAGAACTCCAGAAGATAACCGCGAGAGGGAGCAGGACCTCTCAAAGCCGAACTTCTGGCAAGGTCCAAGAGACGTTGATAGCACCGGAGGCCTGTTACCGTTGCGGGAGAACTTCGCACCTCCCAAAGGACTGCGGGTTTCGGAAGAAGATCTGTTTTCGCTGTGGGAAGATTGGACATGTTGCCCAGCGCTGCACTTCACGCGAGACTACGTCGCGTGCAGAGGCCAGCGGCTTTTCTGGAACAGAATCTGATGACGACTGTGGTATTGACAGCCGTTTTCCACGACCGCAGTGAGAGGACACGTTGAACCTGATTGCGCCGGTCCGACGGTTGTTCACGTGGGGGGGGGGGGGGGGGGGGGGGGTGTTGACCTGATCATGGAACGCGACACCGGCTCCCCGGTCTGCGTCATTCCGAAAAGAGTGGCCGAGTAGGCTAGCGCAAACCAGCTCGGAGCACGTGGAGCGAAAGCTCGCGCTGCAGAACCCAGGGATCCTGGGTTCAATCCCCACCCCTGCCCGTTTCGATCTGGATGAGCATTGTACCGGCGTGCGGTCGTGTACCACTACTGCGTGGTGCGAGTTAAAGACCCCAGACTAGTGGTTGTACTGCACTGGCTAAATTGCTCATCTACAGCTGGGAGACTCGTCGCCCGCTGAGGCAGACCAAGATTTAGGCTGTATAAACATACACACAACCCAATTGTTTCTATACTTCGTCTCATGTTATACTTCGTCTCACCCTAGCATGGACTAACCGCGAAGGCTGTGCTAGCGCGAGCGGCCAGCCTTGACTGCCTTGACTAGAGCACTAGCTGCACGAGCCCTCTTGCAGCCGCCGCGGTTTCATTCAAAGCGACTAGCTCGCGCTTTTAGCACGCGCGGCTAACAATAGTCCATACTAAGGTGAGACGAAGTATAGTATGGACTATTGTTAGCCGCGCGTGCTAAAAGCGCGAGATAGTTGCTTCGAATGACGCCTCGGCGGCTGCACGAGCGCTCGTGCAGCAGGTGCTCCATTCAAGGCAGTCAAGGCTAGCCGCTCGCGCTAGCACAGCATTCGCGGTTAGTCTGTGCCAACGTTACTAGATTACCTCAGTTGTGGAACTCCCGCGGAGGGGGGTACCCCCCCTCACTCACCTCAATCCGCCTAGAGTCGTTCGAAACGCCATCTATATTTTCGTTTCATAACTGTGCATTCTAAAGAGCACAGCTGAAGCGCCAAATGGCGATCACAACGCCGCCATTTCTCCCGCAGCGGTCACTCGAGGAACTGCACGTGACATCTATTTTTGGCTTCAATCGGGTTACAGGGGTTCCACCCCCGTCTCCCTTGCGGACGCGCCGCGAAATACCCCCACAGTTAAAATGCGCCTAGGTCTGGACGCGCTACCTGAAATCCCCGCTGAGGCATGGTTGTATAAAAACAATATTAATTGTGCTGCAAAACCTTGAAAACTAAAAATTTTAGAAAACATCACCCGCCCCCATTTTGTACTAATCTCCAATAAAAGTTACTACAAAAAGAGTTTTTGTCGTTGATTTTTACGTTTCTAGTGACGTTGAAACGAACGTATCCCGATTCAGTTACCAAAGCAGCCGTCCGGCGGCGCGTCGAGCGAATCTGGGCGAGTCGTGGCGAGTGAGGGGGGGTACTGTTCGTGCATGCAGCGTCTATGAACAGTTCCGTAACTGAGTTAATCTAATAACGTTGGTCCGTGCTAAGGTGAGACGAAGTATAGACCTTTTCCGCTTACTCTCGCCCCGACCGCCAAGTAGGCATATCCGGTATGGGCGACGAAAACATATTAAAACGTTTCAACCTGCAAATAGTAAAAAAATAGAGGGGAGAGAAAACGAGAATGGGTGACGGTTACGCTTTTATCCTAAATGGATTCTATTGGCGAGGCGACGGCAAAACAATGTTTTCGCCCATACTGGAAGTGACGACAATTCAAGATGGCGGTCGCCCTTGAAGAAAGGGTCTATAGGACCCGTTGCCCAATGCACGGGCTCTCCAGAAAATGTCCGTTAACAAAGTGCCACTGTAGTACTGTCAATGACAAGAGCTCGTGCCGCGAGATGCGCTTTCACGCGCTCCGGAACAAAAAAGAAACAAAAGCGTTCGGAACAAAATGGTCAGATGTCTCTATTTCGTTTTGAACTCTTTTGTTCACGTACCCCACGGTGCGTGATCGCGACGGGGTGACTGTGCTGTGGATTTAAGCGTGAAACACATGTGAGCCAAAATCGCGTCGCATCGTACCGTCGCGCGGCGTCACTTTAGAAACATCAGTGACAGAAACGATTGTCATGGTTACGCCACTCAATGGAGCGAGCCGACACTATTTTTGCTCTCACGTGTTTTACGCTTAACACAGGAATGCTCAATGTTTTGTTTATAAGCACGTACCATGCACGTGCCAGCAAGAGTTCTACCGCGTTCCACGCGGCGGTGTGTTCTTCCAGAACACCTCTGATTGGATACATTTCGATTCTGTGCATGAGTAAGACACGTAGGAAACTCCAGCGAGACAAGGTGGAGAAGTATAATTAATGGTTAGCACATCCGACCGGATATTAGAAGGCCCGCAGTCCAAATCCTGGCTCCGCCAAAAAGTTTGTTTCGGCGACTTCGTAAACTTTGATTATTTCGATCAAGTACGGTTTATTCATCTGTTTATTGTCGATTGTTTCCTCTTTGCAGACCACGTATGATTAGTGCCCCTAAATAAGCTACGCTACAGAGTAACGACGCTTAACCATATTGTGGCTTAGAATCATGGTTGCCTGTTATCTGAAGATATATCTGAAATCACAGGAAACGCTTTTCCGCCCTCCAGAAAATGTTTAAACAGTTCGCGTCAGAGAAAAGCAATATTACATGAGCTTCCTAACAGCGAATCTAATTCCGACGTAGTCGCACTTTCGAATCATGACGATCGGCATTTGCCTGTGCTGTGCACAAGCACCAAAATAGCGGCGCTCACAACAATGTCGGGGAACGGAGTGCCGATACTTTAAGCGCAACTCATCTAGTGACTCTACGTACGATGATGAAAATGCCCGTGATATAATAAAACAACAACAACAACAACAACAACAACAACAACAACAACAACAACAACAACAACAACAACAACAACAACAACAACAACAACAACAACAACAACAACAACAACAACAACAACAACAACAACAACAACAACAACAACAACAACAACAACAACAACAACAACAACAACAACAACAACAACAACAACAACAACAACAACAACAACAACAACAACAACAACAACAACAACAACAACAACAACAACAACATTGCTTTTGGTTTTTGCGGATGATGGTACCGTGACTAAAAAGCTCATAAACAAAAATAATACATGTACACGGGACGCGGCAAACAGTGAGAGGAGGTTTGAGCACAACGAGCACCTACCACGTGCCAGCAAGCGTCGTACCGCGTTTTACGCCGCGGTGTGTGTGTTTCAAGAAGACCTCTGATGAGATACATTTCGTTTCTGTGCATTAATAAGACAGATAGGAAACGCCAGAAAGACAAAGTGGAGTTGTCTAGTGGTTAGCACTCCCGACCGGATATCGGGAGTCGCGGAGTTCCGAATTCCGGGTCTGCCAAAGATCTTGTTTTTCGGCGGTTTTAGAAAGTTTGATTCATTCGATCAAGTACAGTTAATTAATCTGACGGATTTTGAGATTTAAACGATCGCACCAGGTTGCGCATTTGTGTGTTTCGCCAGGCTCAGGTACCATTCATAAAATAAAGAAACCATTGTAGACAATTTTAGAACTACAATTAAAGAGACAAATGGCAATCAAATGCTTTTTTATATATCTTTATATCGATCCAGAACCCAGCACGTATGACGATACTTTACCTGGTTTGGATGATGATCACTTTTGTGACATCAACGTAATGTATACTATATAGCAAATGAAAAATTTGCTATATAATTAGCATTACGTTGCAACCAATGAAATATCGTTATTGTCAGTTAAAGTTATCTAGCTTGCAAACGTTTGAACACGAGAGGAAACTCTAAAAAAAAAATTTCAAAACCTACTTTCGCAGGCAGGCCATTTTTATTGTCTTTCTCTTATATGAAGAGCCCTTCGAATGGTTTAAATTATCTAATAAAATTAGATGTTACCTAAGGTTTACACACAAAAAGCCGTACACTTGAAAAACGACGTAATTTGAATCTTTATTCCAAAATTCAAAGGTGGATCGTCTGCATCTTTTTCCGCTCAATGTGATCTATTTGTTGAAACTGCTTACTTTTATCTATTTTTTGGAAATTATTCATACTTCTGGTTTGTTTGGATTTAACACATTTTAAGTATGCATTTACCAAGTGTTTCAGCGAAGACATCTAAGAATTAAAAAGTGAGTGGTTGAGAAGAAAGAAAAAAACTTTTCGTGAACAATCTGCCAGCCAAGGCGGAAGTAAGGGATTGCAAAATTTATACTACTTACTTGAATAATTAAATAAAATTTGCTAATTAGCTTTTCAATTATAGGGCGAATAGCAACCAGAAAGGAGAAAATTCTCAAATCCTTTCCATTCAGAAAAAGGAAGACCCTCCTCTTTTCTGCGGGGACCCAGAGACCCCATCCTGTGGGTAGAGAAGAGGAGATTGCGACGGGGAATGAAGAGAAGAGAACTAGGAACCGGCTTTTTTTCCCGCTGAAAACAATTCCGTGGGTCTGCATTCAAAGGGGTCAGGACACGCCAAAACTAAAATATGAGATGACTATACTGCTAGGACACATTGTGTATACCTACAGTCCCGATGAATTTGTTTTGATAATGGCGCGATAGTTTCGTGGATGAATCGATTTATATGCGGGACCCTCGGATCCGTCCCATTCGAAAAGGCCGCCATTGCTGGAGGGCTGGTGACGTCAGCACCCAAGCGCGCGGCGTCCCTTTGCACGCATTCACAGACTTGGCTCTCTTGGCGTCTCGGGCTTCACATTCCACGTTTCGAGCATGCCGTCCGTCATGATTATGTCTACGGCATCGCTCGCTTCGTCCAAGTCTTGACATTGATCGCAGCAGCGATGAGAGTGATTGCTATCAAGAGATGTTGGAAGCTGTTTATTTTGACTGCAACCCGCTGGCGACCTGCTCCAGTCATGGGGAGTCACGGACGAACTCGCCGTGGTCGCCGACGTCCGGGACAATCTCGCAGGCGCATGCAGGGTGGAAGGGCAAAGGGATGGGGGCGAGAGCGAGAATGGCGTTTGGGTTGCCGAGTTGAGTGAGCGGTTTTGATTATACCGCGGCGAGGCGAGGTTGGGCGATCGTGGGGCGCCTAGAATGAAAGAGCATTCATGATCACGTGGTCTATGGGCACCATGGTGTGACTAACTTGAACAGTGTTGCCCTGTCACCAGATGAAAATTATCGAAGTTCGTAAATTGATTATTGCAATTACTAGAGCTCTAAAAATGGCGAAACTTTCTCTATATACTGAGTAGCCTATGAGCATTCCATTTAAGTAATAATCTATCCGTTTAAATTTCGTGTCCTAGCTCCTTTATTAAAAGTACACAAATGGTTCTTATTAGAACCTTGCTGAGCATATTAAAACCACTAAATGAACTCCTTTTAGAGCCACGAGGCACGTAGAACATTTTACGGCGTTAAAAATGTTCAATTCGGACGCGTTTCTAGATTTCTCTTTTCTATTGGAGGGCATATTTGCGCCGCGGCCCTGCCCTCACGTGCCCGATGGGCGAAGCTATCACCTCGTCTCGCTTCTAGGATGGCAGGAAGTGTGACCGTGGGTTGCGCGCCCTGGCTACAAAAAAAAAAAAAAGGGGGGGGGGGGCAGGACCGATGGCGCTAATGCGGTCCGATAAAAAACAGAAACCTAGAAACGCGTTCAATTTGAGCGTTTTGTCGGGATGCCGTAAAATGCTCTACGTGCCTTATATCTAGGGTACCGTGTTCTCGAATAAATCCGAAAAACTCTAAAAAACACTAAGCGATAAAATTTCCGTAATTTCGGATTTATTTAATAAACGCCAAATTTTGATGCCCTACTGCAGAAAAGAAAGACGGTGTACTGCAATTATATTTGATCAAAGCACAGGGAACCCTATTTATAGGGAAATTACTAATGATATTGACTCTGCTTCTTCAAAAACATTTAAATGCAGTATCTGATTGGTGTAAACAATGGCACATGACCCTGAACACTAACAAATGCGAAACAAGGAGAGTCTCGCGTCGTGGCATATTCCCTTCCGCCTACTGCCTTAATAACGTTCCCTTGCTTTCTGCAACTTCCTATAAATATCTTGGTGTGACCATTAGTTATAACCTATCCTGGCAGACCCAGATTGACCACATCCTTGCTAAAGTCAATTCAATGCTGGACTACCTCAAACGAAACTTTTTTTTAGCTCCTGTCTCTCTCAAACTCTCGTTATACAAATTTCTTGTTCGCTCAAAATTAGATTTAGGCTGCAGCAATCTGGGATCCTGGTTTAACCACACTCAATCTAACCTAGAATAGCTTCAAAATCGCAGTGCTCGTTTTGTACTTAGCAATTAACTTCGTACGGCGAGTGTGACATCCATGAAAAATAACCTCTTTTAGTCTTTACCTCCTTTTTTGTTACGCCGTCGTTGCTCTCACCTTTGGCTTTTCTACAAACTATATCTTACTAATTCAGTAAGGAGAAACTTATCCTAGAACCAACTTACATCTCTGCAAGCATCGATCATCAGTTCAAAGTAGGCATTCTCCATTGTAAGACCACAGCTTCCCTCAATTCGTTTATACCTAGAACGTCATTAGAATGGAGCCACCTGCCAGTATCCTTATTATCAATACTCTCGTCTGATTTGTTTAAAACTGCCGTTACTAATCATTTTTCTTGTGAAAGTGTCCCGTAACTGTGTTGATATTTCTAATGTATGTATATTTTGTTATGTCGCCTACCCTCTTCTGTAATGTCCCATGGGCCTTCAGGATATTGAAATAAATAAACAAATAAATAAAACACCTGTTGGGGCCCATCAGGATTTCTAAAAGGTCTGGACGAACCCTTTAAACATCTCGGAGAAGTCTGAGATTTCCGTCGAAGTTTTTCGAGGGGCCTGACGTATATGGAGGTTTCATATACACGCTTCAAGAATTTCTGAAGGGTGTGAGAGGCCGGTCATAGTTTTTGATAGGCCTGTGGGGTCTGTCGCAACTTTTTCCGCGAAAGAACGTGACCCATCAAAATATTTTTAACGGGTCTGTGGGAGAAATAACGTGACCATTCGGGATACATCAGTCGGGAAAGCCGCTTGGCCATTTTGTATCAGGCGACTGCAACGAACGGTCGTTCAGTGTCGGCTTCCCGTCCCACGCATGGGGTTTATCTCCCAGAGCAGCTCAATGCGCGGATAAGGAAGAAGGTCTCTCTCAGTAAACTGTTTCTTCCGCCTCTTGGTCCGTCCGGCTTCAGAGGATCGTCCAAAGAGCGAAAAAGACGCCGGAGACGCCACTGCGACGGCACCAGGGACGACACTGTGAATGCGGTCAGGATTCCGTCAACGGCGGCCGATGTTTGCTTTGTGTTCGGGGTTTTCGTTAAACGTGTTGCTGACAGTTGTGTGTGTGCTTGTGTGATACACTTGTTCGGTATTAAGAGTTGAGCTACCGTACATCTCAAGAATTGGCCTTGCGGCATTGTGAGTACCTGGAAAGATATATTTGGCGACAAGGAACGTGACTGCCGCTATTTGGTTTGATCGCTGGCGCTCGGGTTTGAGTACAGGTTGCTTCGTTTTCTGTTCTCGCATTTAAAAATATATGTAAAATTTAGTATAAAATATACTTCCAATCACGTTTTAAATAACTCAATTTTCGGTCTATGTTTCACAGTCTAAAGGTATGAAAGGCTGACGGTTGAAAGGGATTGAATTGCTTGAAGGGCTGAGGAGTTTGAAGGGGTTTCGGGTCTGATAGGCTGAAGGGGTTCTAAGGCCTGAGAGGGTCCCATAACACATCAGTGCTGAAGGGTTATTTTCAATAGGACAGGATTAACACTCCCGAGAAAATGCCTCCCCTATTCACTTTCAAATCTCGGATCATCGACTAAAGGGGTGTCCACTTATCGCGTCAAAGTTAATTCAAGAGTCAGGACAATAGGTCACTCTACATCTGGGTGACGAAAAAAGCCACTCTTCCGGTCTTCAGTTTGGCCCAAACTATCCGTTCTTCTTGTGGAAGGAGTTGTAATTTTGTAAGGGCGAAAGCTCTTAACTATAAAGATTTTTTGTAAGAGTAAAATATTTATAAAGGGGGAGGGGGAAGATGAAGCTTCTTCAGCGTGCGCGGCCGCGGGGGGTAGGATAGTGGAATAGGATAACATGATGACAGGCTTCCCAGCGACTACCTCCAGAAGATTAGGAATTTTAAGGTATCAACGCTAACCGAAGCTATACTTGTCTAAAACGTTTGTCATGGGATAGATTAGTATTGCCAGTGGAAATGGCATCAACGCCAAATTCAGCGATAGAAATTATATTTGATACAAGTGCGTTCTTTTGAATCTAGCCTAGGTTTACACCAGGATAATCGTTTATAGAAAACACTGCAAAATAAAGTTCAGAATTTCCAAAGATTTGGAATCTAAGGAAGATAAGCTCCGATGGAGCTCCAAAGTTTCAGCAACAAGTAAACTGCAAAAGACACCCTCCGAATTTGCCGAAAAATAAGCTCCGAAAACACGAAACCACTCCTATCTTCGTAAAATGAGTATTGTTTTATTTTATTTTTTTTTGCTTTTCGATGATGCTGAGCAAGTTTATAACTAAAACTATATGTTTATTTTTATTATTTAAAATGAGCAAGCAAGATTACTTAATTTTTTAGCTAATTCGTACGGTTTTGCAATTCTGGAAGTCCGCCATGGATGAGAGTTCTTTCCCGTAAAGCGTTTTTTTTTTTCAACCACCCCATTTTTAGGGATTTTTGAGTCTGCGTTGAAGCTCCAATTATATCAAGATTCTCATATACACGCCCAAGGTGTTTGCCTAAAACTAAAACTACTCGGAATTAAAGATTTCGATTCCCTAAATTGTGTTATGAGAATGAAAATCTTATAAATATTACTTTATCAAAGTATTATGCGAGGTACTATGCCCCTTGAGGCATAACAAATGATAAGTGACAAGCCAAGAGGCATAGCGCGAAGCCGTTTTCCACCTGGCGCTTCTCCACGCGTGCTAAATCCAATGAGAAGCTTGGCTTGTTTAAAGCTTCCTATATTCGCTAAATTTTCTTAAATAAAGGGAGGCTTTTAGACACCGTGGGGAAGTACAATGCTCTCCGAAATTAGCGCCGCCACGAGATAGTTTGTTTTTGGACGTATTTTTGCTATTTGTGTAGCTACCTGTCTAGTTTCGTGGTAAATTTTGACTCCCCGATCACGAACTAGCATGGAGAGGACATTGCAGCTACTGCAGCGACTAATTTAGCTTAGAGTACTCGGTAATAAACCCATATTTTGGTAACCGAGTATCGGCGTTAAGTTTTGACGAGCACTTACGTTCAGTTATACAAAATGTCTAGTAAGACGAGTTAATAAGAATGTCTTAATCATTACACGGAGAAAATACATTTTGAGATAAATGTGGCGTGCACTTACATTCAGTTATACAAAATGTATAGAAAGACGCGAGTTAATAAGAATGCCTTAATCAGGACACAGAGAAAATACATTTTGAGATAGCTATATATGTACCAAATTTGTTTTGCCTCGAACGCGATAGTTTTGTGAATAAATTAGATTTAATTGTAGAACCCATGGGACTGCTCACTGAAGACGGCCACCATGCATGGTGACGTAATCTGCCTCATCTCTCCCTATATTTATTTATTTCATAGTGTGCCTAGCAATGGGACGGCTCACTCGAACCATCCACTTCAGCGCTCTCCCAAACTTGGTGCTCACGACTGCTGCCATTAAACGCGTATTCGCTAATGCCGTGCAATAAATATCCACGAATGTTTTTTATGGTGGGGAACCTTTTGAGTTTTGATTTTTGTGTGCTTGTCATTTGATGTCCATACACGTGTTTCAGCGGAAACACACGTTCTATTCTACACACACACGACATACCTGTGAACCCCAAGACTGGGTTCACAATCGTTTCCGAACCAGCTCGCCTGCACTCTTTCCCTTTTGAAAAGCTTTTACGAAAACCGTATATTTTATTTGCGAGCATTAAACACCTCAGTATCTTAAAGCTGTCCCTGAAACAATTTTCGCATGTTCCCAATTCCGTGCAATTTTCGGTTGCTTTTTTGCACATCTCTTTTTCGGACAATCAAGCCTTTATGTTTAATACACATTGTACGATTTTAAGTACGATTTTGTTGTTGCGACGTCGCTCGTGAGGCAACAAAATTGCGGGTGGAAGCTGCGGTGCTTAACATTACAGCTGAGAAATCGCGAGCTAAACCTTATTATATGAATTAGGTTTCAATGGCCCTTTCAAATGGTGCTTGCAATTTTCGCTTGCAACGACACTCATGCGATAAACAAAAGCAAAAAAACAAAACAATCGTGAACGGCACTTGAAGTGCGTGCTGTATTCACTGGCTTTTTGCCACACCAGTCCAAATTCTACATGAAGAATCGCACAACGTGAAACGGGATTAATTTGTAGACACTTCAAAATATTTCCAGGTGGTCGAAATTAAACCTCAGGTCTCCAGATGCGTTAACCTGAATTTTGTTTTTATTCAAGGCGTGTGATTGAGATGCGCATCGGCAGCACAAGAGGGGAAATGCAGTTCTCACATACTCTAAAAAAAATGATGTCGTCTTACACATTTTTGTTTCTATTATGCACCCGAAATCTTTAGTTTGACGTGTAGCGCACTGACGTCGAACAGATTGCCCCAACTTTTTGGAGGGGAATTTTAACGGTAAAATATACCTGGTTAAACAGATAAAGTATACGTTTCAAAAACTACAAAAAAAACACTGAGGTTTTGCAGTAGGACCAATAAAACCCCGATTCCATTTTGTTTAGTCAGTCACACGTACATTATCTATTTTAACAAGTTGTTCCACTCGGCTATCAGCCGCTCGTGAAAGTTGGTACCGTCGGTTCCACGTCAACGCACTGACCGTCTGACTGAAGTTTAGTGTGTCTTATATAGAACAACGGGTGTAAGAAGATACCTTTTTTATTTTTTTTTCTGAGAGTGCACGAGGCAGAAGTCCAAACAGGGACAAATGCGCCAATGCCTTTGATAAATAACGAGTCCCATTTACTAGAATCTGAAAAACTGTATTCTTCAGAGGGGCGAGACACGTGCAGAGAGTAAGTGCTAGAACGAAAACATTGTGTCTCGATCGATAGCACATTTCAATACAAATCCAGTGCAGTGCCGCAATTTGTTTCCAAGAGCCGCACGAAGCGCGTGCCTCGTTCACTGGCACCTTTATTTCCCCAAATATAACACATACGGAGCGCAATAAGGGTTTAAGTGCCTCATTGCTGCTTGCGTGCTGCTTCAGAACAGCATTATTGAGCAACTTATCAAGGGCCTTTAACCAACACACTTACATGCAGGATGGGCAAAAAAAGACGAGGTGATTTAAATCACATATATTTTGCTGCCCCAATTTGATGAAACCTTCCCGCCAAATAATATTCTCGAAAACAGCATTCGTTTAGATTTGGAGTTTCCGTCATTCGGAAGTTTTAGTTTAAAAACTTTTCCGTGTCTGATATCGAATAATCATAAGGGAAGAATTATTTCATTTAACGGTGAACAGAAAAACTAAGCATGGTCCACCTCTGAAGTGAGCACAAATCAGTGTTGGGTGTACCTTTTCGCTTTGCATTCGATATCTCAATATTGTCGAAAACTTCAGAATAAATTACTAAGAATAAAAGCTGAAGAAAGAAGGGACACTTCTTGCTGTTGTACACTTGAGTGGAGTATTTCTTGGTTGGAAACTTGTAAAAACAAAGGGCATCATTAGAAAGGAAAGGGAAAAATAAGAACGGTTACAAGTAATTTTAGTACTTCCAAAATTACTCAGGTTGCTCGCGATTACTTTCTAATAAATGTATTGAAACGATTACAAAATTACTCCAAAAAGTAATCGAATTATAATTACTTGTAATGAGTACCGTACAAGTCTGACCCTAATGGTTTGAGTGCTGCCTTTTATGAAAAAATTAAAAAAAAAAGAATATGCTTCTATTTTGCTACTACTGTACCTCGAGTGTTATGAATACAAAGGTCTTCGAGCTTCGTTTTTTTTTAACCGCACAGTCCTAATCCCCAAAACAGAAACCTCGATTAACCTCTGTCATGTGGCAAATGACCGGCCGATCAGTCTAACTAATACTGACTATGCGCCGAAGAACTGACGGAGAGGAGGAGACGAGAGGGAACTTCAGAACACCGAGCTCTGGCTGGAAGGATTACTGGGTAGACCTGAAGCTATCTGCCTTTGTCTCCATGCACTTGTTAAACACTTTCGAATGTGAAAGCCAAACATGAACGCCGGCGTTCCGCGTTCTAACGCGTTTGACGAGTGCAGTGGAGACAAAGGCAGCTAGCTTTAGGTCTACCCACTATATCATTCCAACCAGAGCTCGGCGTTCTGGCGTCCTCACGCGGTCTTGTCTCTTCTCCTCTCCTTTAGTTTCTCGGCGCATAGTCAGTATTAGTTAGACTGATCGGCCGGTCATTTGCCACATTACAAAGGTTAATCGGGCTTTCACTTTTGGGGGCTAGGACTCTGCGGGTAAACAAAAACGAAGTTGGAAGAACTTTGTATTCACAACACTCGCGGTACACTAGTAGCGAAATACAAGCATATTCTTTAAAAACTTTTTTTCATAAAAGGCAGCACTCAAACTCTTAGGGCCAGACTTGTACGGTACTCATTACAAGTAATCAAATTACCCGTAATGAGTACTGTACACTTTTACATTGTATTAAAAATGTGACCACCACTGGCACCCACAGTAATAGTATGCGTGATATGCGCGGTGACCCAACGTATTTCGCATATGTTCAGCAAACAATTCAACGTGCCTTTCCAATTTTGTGGTGTTATTTTGGTGTGACGAAAGTATTACGCTTCGTCTTTGTGTTCGGCTACTGATAGTTGCGCATGGCCAACAAAAGCCACAGGAAATGTGCGTGCGGCAATGGTCTAAAGTAGTGTGACCAGTTTGAGCTTGATTGAACAGGTAACTGAACTTGTATCTCGCATGTATGACAGAAGAGGTACCAAACAGGAACAAAATAAATAAAAAAAAAACGACTGAACCCGAACCGAACCGAATTCGAATATTAAGCAGCTTGGCACACTATTCAAAATATTGCTCGGTTTAATAATATAATAATATATTAAGGTCCTACATTTTAAAAATACAATATACCACAAATGCGCTGTAAGTGGGTAGAGTATTTATTATCTACCCAATTACAACGCGTTTGTAATACGTTGCATGGCACTGCATTGCAACTACATCGGAGAGTGTCCGATTTTGTTATGGACTTACCTAAGACAGATCAGGCCATAATATTTATTGTATTCTTGCTCAAAGTGCTTTGTTACGGCGTTCGTAAAAGTGCCACGCATGGTGCATTTTCAACAATAAAAATATATTTTCAAAACAAGGCTTTGCGCAAACTAATTTGACTGGTTCGAGGAAGATCATTCCTAGGAAAATACCTGAAATTTACAAAACTGTACCTCCCGTTATCACGTCTTGCTGGATGACATGATCCTGGAGTTCTGAAGAATGGATTTAATTGAACTTCTTTTTGTTGTATTTTTTGTCACAATTTTGTTAGTACTGAAGGCAATTGTTTTAACGAACAGGAGGTTGCGAAACTTTAACTAAACAGGCACTGCACGAGGTCAATAGTGCCCTCTCGAAGGTGCTTGAAAGTTGTTGCTTTTTCTAGGAATCTTTGTAGGTTTCTGCACTTTAATTGCTGCAAATAAGCTAAACACTTGAAGGTGTAGCTTATATAGTAAACAAGATATTTCAGCTGAAATGACTAATGAAAAACTAGTTGTAGAACGGTATGGTCTGCGGACGATGGGAATCAACTTAACACGTGTTTTATTTTAACACAAGCTTTTCTTCAGCAGCTTGGTAGCGTAGGTACAACGTCTGGGCAGTTTCCAGTTGGTGGACATTTCTGAAACAAGAGTACATTGCGTTAGGCCATAATGCTTTTTTTACAAACAACTTACTAAGATGCTGCCTACGAAATGATGTGCTATTTGTTATATGCACAACCGAAAGGCCAAATGTGACTCTTCTGGCCCCATGAGACCGTAAAGGCGGGACAGTTGTTTTAGGAAAATATAAATATATTTTTGACTGCCAAGGAATACTCTTTGTCAATAAGCTATAGATTTCCAAATTAGGCAGTGAAGTGAGCTGTGTTGAAATAATTCATTTGTCTTTTATGAATCGATTCAACATGAGTGAATAAATAAGAGAATCAAGAAAACCTAAAATAAGGCACAATTATAAATTTCATGGCAGCACAATTTTGAATAGGTAGCTTTGAGAGTAAAATAGGAATGGGAACTTTGATTAAATTCGAGATCCAGCTTTATCCACGTGCATCGCGGTTTTTCAAGTGATTTGAAAAATCAGGTGTAGTTTCAAATACCGCGTAAAATAGTTTAGACAGTACAATATATGTAAAATATTATCTCGCGTTCTCCAATTAGCTTTTTAAATATTTGTTTTATTTAAAAATTCTAGTCAGATATTTTTGCCCATCGTCCAAATATGCAATAGCAGTTGCTAAAAGTTAAAACAAATTGGCTGCCATCTCTATGTCTAAAGTGCTATGTATTCAGATAAGGACGGTCATTGGGATGTCATTCCTATTTTTTTTTCTATTAAATATTTAGACGAGGTAGCAAAACATGTTAATACAACAAAATGAACCTTAATTTTTGCCAAAAAAATCATTTCGTTTTCTTTAAAGGAGCTGTGCAACAGTTATAGTGATTTGCTTAAATAATTTGGGAGTTGGCGTCTCGACCTTTCTGAGTAAAGAACAAAAACCCGCTTTTGCCTGCATGTCCTAGTTTTTATTTTAAAAATGGACAAAGATTGAGGTTTTCGGCGCCTCTCAACTCCTTCACTAACTTCCGAGTCACGTGCGCTGTGACGTCAATGGGGAAGGCGCGGGGTTCCGGTGAAGCTCTCTCTTTAGAGCCATTAGTAAGCAGCGAGAACTCATCCGCTCGCGACCGCGTGACCACGTGCGGGCGAAAGGAGGAAAGTCTCATCCGGGTCCGGCCATACCTGTCCGGCCCTGTCCCCCCTCCCCCTCCGGCTTCTGGCGGCTGTTCTGCTGCTGACGGTTTTGTGAACCTAGGATAGATGGCGCCACTGAAACTGCGTATAATAAAAGTTTTGTCGATGATATCAGGTTTTTTACGCATTTATATTTATGTTGGAACGACAAGATTTATAGAAAAGTTACCTTTTATCGAGCAGGTATTCGCACAACTTGCTATCTTTCTACAAGATTCCCCATTGACGTCATGCCTTCTGTTTCTCATGGCCGCCGCTCGCGGCTGCAGGTCGAGGAATATTCTAAGTTTTGCTTCGCGATTACGCGGCGGAATCGCAACATTTCGAAAGAAGGAGGTGTGTTTTCTGTCTTTTGTGACAAGGTGAACAATGTCAAAAGTAGAAAACGCCAATTCCTTCAACGTTAAAATCGTTGCACAGCTCCTTTAAAAAGTTCTGCCCACGAGCAATTAGAACAGTGATTTTTCCAATTACGCGTAAACGCAAATTTCAAGGCCACAGGAATAAAATAAATAAATAAAAATTTCTACAACGGAAATATTTGTGTGTATGAAGAAAGCAATCTGGTACACCTGAAGCAGTTTGACTTAGTTTATTTAAGTTTATATTAAAGCAAAATAAAATGACAAACTGTGCTTTCGCGTATCTTTCGTATTTAGGCATTTTGGGTATTTTTTAACACATCTTAGAAGTAAAATACTAGGTTGAAACATTTTGTGAAAATAATTTAAGAATTTATTTATTTTTAACAAAAAGTTAGCACTCAACTGTTCTAAATGTTTTTTGAATTGCGCCCGAAAATGTTCGAAATATCGAAGAAGTCAAAATTGTGCAATTTTTTGTGGCAATTAAAAAAAATAATCCTCGAGTTTTCCCCCAAAAATTTTAATGAACCCTTTGAAACAGGTAATTCATATTCCTTATAAATATGCTGCATCATATTGTTTTAAATTAGAAAAAAATAAATGTTTCGCCGAGTATATGTGTTGCAGTCAGTTACTGCTGGAGGCTTTCTGTGCAAACGCCTTTACTTCGTTTCAGCTTCGGTCTGAGCGCGGCCGATGTTATGAGCCGAAGGGCTAATTAAACAGCGAGAGAGGCACAACGCCATGGCGTGCTCTCTGCAGTTGGTAGGACTATCCGGTATTCGCCGTCTCTCTGTGTTTGCTCCTCCGCCAGCTAGTCCTATCAAGCGCAGAGAGCACGCCATGACATGGCACTTTTTGGGATGTTTGACTGGCCCTTCAGCTCATAGCATCGGCCGCGCTCGGACCTAAGGTGAAACGAAGTATAGTGGTACTTAAGCACCTCATCGACAGTGGCCGCAGTTGGCCGCATTATATCCCAGACACCATGGAGCATTATACAAAAAAACCTTTCCGTAAACAAAGGAAATAGCGTAGCCACCAAAGTGCATGCGCGAAGCCCAAACGGTGATTTGGATTGGCGCATGCCGATGACGCTATTTTTTTTGGACGAGCACAAATTTGGGTACGTTATTCTAAACTTGAAAGAGTGGAGGGCTTTGTGAGATGAGTTTATTTGTTAGTCTTGAAAGTAACCTTCTCTAAACCACAGGTTTTTCTTTGTGTTGGTGATTGTGATGAATTATGATATAGGGTGGGTTCATGTTACAAATTCTGAAGAAATGTGCACCAAACACATGTTTTTATCTTTTAAATTTATCGCACAAACGGCAGAAAATGTAAGGAGATACCTAAATTTGGCAAAGGATCGCGATACAAGCGATACATTGTAAATGTCTTTCACTACTCAGATACAAATACATTTTTCAAGTGTATCTCGATACAGAGATATAGATACTCGAAAGTATCTCTAGGATACTATCGCGATACTGCCCAGCCCTGTCCTGCTTATATGCTCTTTTTTACCTTACGACGGATGGACCACGGACAACGCTACGAATTATACAAGCCAATCGAATGTCGTGTGTGTTACATGACCTGTGAGAGGGGAGCAGTGACGCTTTGTCCCTTGATACGCTCAAATGGCTGAGATAGCTCATAGTTTGCATAAAGTTTACCAATTTTATGCAATTTAATACCTCACGTCAAACACGTCACAAACATGCAAACACGATTGTTGTACCATACTGCCGTACCGAGTGTTAAAAAAAAATTCACGCGTAGAATTAACGAATGCACTAGTCTTCTCGATAAAATTACGAGTGCCTCGGCTTCAGTTTAAGTTTTTAAGTTCATTTAAGCAGTTTAGTTCCTGTTTCTTTTTCTTTTTTGGCGTATTTTTGAATTTTTTGTTTTTATTTCAATTGTGAAAGCTCCCTCCTGCCATGGCAGTCAAATGACAGCCGGCAGTATGTGTAAATAAATAAATAAATAAACAGATAAATAAATAACTCTTAGCGTATCCACGGCTAAAAATTCCAAGAAAATAGCTTGCAGCAGATTTTTTTTATTTCTAGCAGCAATGACCTATTTTGACAATGAACAACTAATCTCTAATTTGAATGTGCACGCTAAGACGAATGCTTTAAAAGTTGATAACTAAATTTTAGTATGAAGAAAGAACTAATTATTATCGAAGATAGGCGCCGAGAAAACAAGGACGAGAAGAGACGTAAACACTGGCGCACTCGCAACTAACATTTATTGAAAAAAACGAATCCCTTATATAGCCTTATATAGGTACCGGTCAGCTACCTTAAAAGGGTTGCTGACCGATACGACGCACCAGTAGTTTTCTCCGCACCTAATAAGCTGTCAAGACTGTGCCGCAAAATCAATGTTTCCGCTGATGCTGCAAGCAACTGCAAAACTAAACACCGCAATAAATACACAGAATGCACAAAGGAAGTTGTTTACCAAATTCCAATGTCATACGGGTCAGTATAAACCAACACACTGTTTACAAACAAGCCCGCTTTGCCCACAACAGGTGTGGGCACTGCGCATGCGCAGAAACCAAATTTGGGAGGAATGAAGCGTTAGCGCATGCGCAGTACCGACAGCAGCGCCACCGCGGTCGTATGACGTCAGCAAGTTGAGTGGGTCAATACATCGGTCAGACTGGCCGATGCTTCAACGATCGCGCACGTGAACATGACGCGGCCACACGAGCAACCCCATCTGGACATCTGGCAGCACACTGCAACCGCTGCCATTGCTCCAGGGCTGTCATTTAAAGACAACATTTTTGGCCAGATACCCAGATAAGATACCCGGGGAGCTCCACGAGGCTTTTGAAATTAAAGCAAAGGGCAAGATGTGCACAAGTGACACGTCAATAACCTTATCGACAAAAGAATTTGATTTTCTAGAAACGGGTCTACACCGTGCCTAGTAGTGACGAAGGTTTTTTTTCACGGCTATATAAGGCATTCGTTTTTTCAATAGATGTTAGTTGCGTGTGCGCCAGTGTTTACGTGTCTTCTCGTCCTTGTTTTTTCGGCGCCTATCTTCGATCATGAACCAACTGGCTCAAATTGCCATCTTAACTAGTTACTACTTTACGCTCGTAAACTGACATGCGCTGCTGTAGGTAATGTTATCCCGAAGAAATAATACTTTTCTTTATTTAGCGCCCTTTCTTTAAAAAAAAACTATTCCCCATTTTTAATACATATCCTTGAAAATATGAGAAAAGCAGTCAGGCACCCTGAAGTTTAGAGTGGAGATTGATAAAATTCTAAAAAAAACCTGTGACGGATCCATTAAACACAATACTTTCCAAAATACCAGGTCTGTTCGATTCGCCTGAACTGGCTGAACTATACTTCGTTTCACTTTATCTGCGAGCGAAGCCAAAGCTAGAAGCGCGAGACCAGCGCTTTTTGCATTTCTCCCCAGCTCGCGCGCTCGAGCAAAGCCTGAACGCACGGAGCATCCGTGCTCGCGCTTCCAGTTTTGCCTTCGCTCGCACATAAGGTGAAACGAAGTATAGTTCAGCAGTGCAGGAACAGATGCATTCGATTCAACCGGAAGTTGCACGGCCGCTGCACTGGCGCGTTCGATTCATCCCAGTTCTGAACGAGTTCAGACACAGTTCCTCAAAATCTTGCACCGGCTCCGGAGTCAGTTCAGCGTCCGTGCAGAAGCAGACGACAAGAGCAAACGGCGATAGCAGACGACACTCCTCGTCCGTCTCTGCTCGCGGTGCCATTTTTCGCAGTTCTTGCTCAAATGTCTGCGATGTTTAACAATAACGCCGATACGGAGGTTGCATTTCTTCTCTAACGTTCCCGCGGTGGACGCGGAATTGAAATTATAACCGAGGGTAGGAATTCGATTGATTATGATATTCTGAAAGTGTTTTAGGCACCTGCTCGTGAAGGTTTGGCTCCCTGTGGTTAGTGTTGAAATATTGGCTCACATAAATTGTTTCCTTTTGAGGCTATGTGGGGATCCGCAGTGTTGATATTCTTCCTTACAGACACGGGAAAGGTCTTGCACTCTTGATAGTCTCCGCCTTCAGTTGCTGTTGGATGCATACTGACGACTTCGATACATTGCAGAGGTCTGGGATTTAGCACATTGGCCCTCGCATGCCCCGTAGCTGAGCATAATACTGCATGCTTTGTCCGCTGGTATCTGTGGACGCCCACAAACGGGCCGGGGAAAAACGCCGAGAATCGGCATTCGCTTGGTAGTTCCACGCAGGACTTTCTTGAGAGTCAGAATAAACGCTTCAGTTTGACGCCAAAGTTACGGTCGATAACTGTATTGGCCAAAGCGCTATCGTCCGGCCTTCGTCTTCGAGCTGACCGCTACCGACCGCGCACCGCCGCCAGTGTCTCCCGACGCAAAATCATCCTGATGCCGCGAACCTCTCGTCGAAATGCGAAAATCGAGAGACTAGGAATGAATCTACCATTGCTCAATGAATGTGAAGGACACGAACGCTCATGGAAACGACAGGAACCGAACGGCCGTTAAAAATGCAGACAGGAACACATTTCGTGTAGAAAACGTTTTAGTACACTCGAATAAAAAAGTTTCACAGAAAAGATTCCGTTATTATACTTTAAAACTAAGGAAACACGAATGGTCTCATCAAACCGCGACTAATTAAATATAGCATACAACCTGGCGTGGAGAAACAAGAGTCAACAGATGCAGACGACACCCTGTGCTTTCGCTCAAAATGCCGATCACAGCGCCAGTCCTAGCGCGGCGGCTGCACTGGTTCTGCGCCGCCGCTGGACGACTCCTGCAGTCCTCTGAACTCGGACAGAACTGGTTCAGAACTTTCTGGCCGAATTGAATAGACCTACCGTAATAGTGACTTGATCATATTTGAAGTAATTTTTATGCGTAGTAATCCAGCGTTCTTGACGCTTATTACTCTCTAAAAAGTGAGTAATTTATACGCACCTTGCCGTCACTGTTGCAAACCAGGTCTTCTGGAATTCGTTCTTCTTTGTTTTCCGCGGTTGGACTCCCGCTTATACAAATGAAAGTGCAATTTTTGAACGCTATTTTTACCTAGACGATGTAATCAAGGCATAAGGAAAAACATTAGAAATACAGTTCATTTTTCCATCTCACAATACTTACTTTGTTTATTGTGTTAAGGTAGTGTTTCGAACTGCACAAAGTTAGTAGCCTGTTCAGATAGTTTTTTTTGTCGTTGTTATCACCGATGAAGTTTGGCAAATGATCGCCTAGAACGAACAATCACAAACGCCGTCAGAGCGGAAGAACATGCAAAACGTTATGACATTAATTTCCTCATTTTCGTACGCGTCATTATACATATCATATTTGAAGATATCTAAAAATTAAATTCTGAACTAAAAAAAAACACAACAAAACGCGAACCATTTGATTTATTACTATACTCCGCTCTATTTCGAGTTCAACCGCAGCCGACGCTACAATACGATGCAGCCAATCAAGCAGCGCCAGAAGCTCATAGTTACGGCGCTTGTTTTCTTTGTAGGGTTGCTATCGCCGGCTATACCAATCACACACAGAAAGAAAAAAAAAAAAAAAACGCAAGAATGCGGCGCATTCATTGCACGTGGTTTGTTCAGTTGGTGCTAGCAAATGCACAAATACAACGAGCAGCATGACGATGCACGGTTCTTGATTGGCACCATCGGATTCTAGAGTCGCGGCTGCGGTCGGACATAAAGTGAAACCAAGTAAAGTCCTGTCAGGGCCTTCCTTGTTCTGTCCAATGTAACGCAACGGTATTTCTGTAATTATGATTTATTAATGCACGTTAATGTAGAAACAATCTACTTTAGCACTCTATGCAACTTTACGCGTGGTATAGTTCACGCACTACAGAACACCCATTATAACGAACTCCCATCGCTCTACTATACGGTAGTGATCTGGAGAAAGTGCTCAGCAATTGACGACGACCTAAAAGGTTTTTATCGAAAAAACGATATACTGACACATTCAACCCAGCTGTTTACACTCTAAATTATTTAATGCGGCGACTTGCCAAAAGATTCCGGGGGGTAACCAATCACTACAGTCTACTGAAGAAGCTAGCGAATCACGAGGCTGAAAATACATTTAGACCTAGACAAAATAATCTGCGCTATGGAACTGAGCGTGACGTGCCACATTTTTACGAAATGCTCACTTTCATAGTGGCAAACTAAATTTTTTGATAGAGGTTTTTTCTTCTTTTTGCATTGCAATTCACTGCGGTTCTTTCTTGTATCTATTGTTAGTGACTGTCACAAGCGTTCTGCTGTAAAATAGACGCATGATAATTTTTTCGATTGTGGATTGCACGTATACAACAAAAAATTGCGAGATAAAGTCAAAAACAATTTCTGTTTTATAGACCAACTCAACTCTCTGACGTCACGCCACTGCGGTGGCTCTGCTGTCGGCACCGCACACGCGCAGACGCTTCATCTCACGCGAATCGGGCGTCATGCTCACGCACAGTGCTTATACCTGGTGTGGGCAAACGCGGGCTTCTTTGTAAACAGTGTGTTAGTATATAGCCTTTCTGTCTTTCGTCATTCATAGTCGTTGGCTCACCGTGTACTCTCACGAGAGTAAATTGCTTCTTTCTTCGCAGCCTCTCACTGGCGCAAAAACCGACAGATGGCGGCAACGGCCACCGGCGGCATACGGGAGCTCAGCAGCGGCCCGATAACGCCAAAAGCAGACAACATCTAGCTAAAATTACTTGACGAACCATTCGTGTTATTTGTATTGTGTACATTTATTGTGTTTTATTAGGAACGAAAAAAAAAATAATGCACTGACAAATGCAGCACCGAAAAAGCGCTTGCCGTTTATGTTTAGAAAATGTTGTCTGCTTTTGACGCGACTGGGTGGTCGCAGACCTGTCGTTAGAGAGCATACATTCGTATTCGCCTCAAAAGCCGTAATAATAATATTAAAAAAAGGGCGGCTTTTTTTTTAGTCTTGAATTAAGATGCACTCGGTGAATCTTAGATTGGCTTTCAGTTATTTTACCAAGATGTGTACTTTTCAAAAGACAAAATCATCCCGTCTTTCTTCTACAGCTAGATCTTGTAAGAACTACTTCGGTCAACGAATGAATAATGCGGACAACGTATTTTGTTTCTTGATCTAACAACGGGTAAACATCGAAGAGAGGGTTCATACCAAGCCATGGTGAGCGTTTGCAATTTAATGACTGACGCCTCCTGCGGAGAATGGCCGCAAGTGCGCGTGCTCTGCGCGTTCGCGTGGCGAGGAGGAAAGCAGGTGGAAAGGATGAGACGTTTGCAGATGATGAACGCTTTTGCCCCCTCCTCGCAGCTCGTATCCCAAATGCCGCAGTAAACCACGTGATCCCGATCGAGCACTTGGAAACTCTCTACAATGTAGGCTTTCTAGTTGCCCTAAGCTGCCGCTGCCGCCATATGTCGGTTATTGCGCCAGGCAGAGGGTGCGCGGTTCGCAGATGGGTTACGCGTAGGTAGAAAAAACCGGTGATTCTTTTTGTACTTTTTACTCGGGTAAGTTGGTTCTTTGAAATTTTGATACGATGCTTCCACCACCTTCCACCACCTTTCACTTTACCAAGCCAATTTATGCGATCACTTTAAATGCTTTATTATGCTACTTCTAGCAGCTAAAATGATAAAATGAACAGATACGAATCTCTTAATCAACGTTTCATAGTTTCCACAGTCAATGGAAAAATTGAATACATTTTATTTTGAACGTACACTCCGGAACACTGTTAGCGCCAACGTTAGATTGACCCAGTTTAGTATGTTATTTTGATAGGATATTTGATCACGAAAGTTTACTGCTTAGCTTTGTGCCAAAAAGAAGCACTCTCCACCATATTATTAGATCTGATGACAGGTCTCATGTTTTTTAACAAAACCCCAAACCGGCACTTGCTTGCTCGCACTGACAGTGTCACACAGTGTACTTGGCACCAACTTTTGACTCACCTATTGATTTGGTTTTTTGGATGTCACCTTAAACGTGAAGAAATATTAGCAAAGAAAAAAAGTCACATACAAATATTAGTTCTTGCAGGTGCAGAAAGCGTCACAGTAAAAGCAAATCAGATTATAGCAAAACTAATTTTGTTTAAAATTAATTCAATAGCTTCCGTTTTAATATAAGGCCAGGATGCTCTAGATTAATTCTTCTCCAACTAGGATGTCTACGCCTATTTGCATAGCATTGTGTGTATCACAAATCAATTGATTGAGTGATGAGTCCGATCTTTGACCCACACTGTGCTTGAATAAACCAATAAGTCGTGTTTGCAGACAAGAACGAAGTTAAATGTAACACAATTTTGTAATGCGCTCAATCGTTTCGAAATAAGAAGCATATGTGTATCATTCAGAAAGTTGTGGTGCCCACATTCATGTTTTACGAGTTCTGGACTGAGGATGAATGAATTTGAAAAGTAGGCTGATGAATGGGGAGTATACTATCACAAGTGTTTGCGAATTTTCGTTTTATTTATATTTTCTTTGCTAGTTTGCGGGATTCACATATGTCTTCCCGCTCCCTGATAAGAGAGTCACGGTGAATTAGTTCACCTGCGGGTTGTTCTGCGGGCGTTATGGATTACTGTTAATTTGGAATGCGAAAATACCAGATGCTTGTCTCACTTCTTTTGTTGCTAGCTAGTTTGTGTATTGATACTGTTAGCCCAGGAGCGCTGATACAGGGTGGAGTTGCAGCACTCAATACGATAGAAAGCAAAATATACATATTGGGCCAATGTTTTGGCCACATGCACAAGAGTTTAGAATGTTTCACTGCTCGCAACCCGCAATAATGCTTTAAAAATGTTTTAACACACTAAAGCAAGCACAACCACACTGCCCACAACTCAAAATAAATCACAAAAAGTTCAAGACGATCAAACCTGTAGAAATGCAAGAAAATAAATACAATTTAAAGTCTAGCCCGCACTATGGATTGCTCTGCAGGCGAGCACAGTATTTTAAAATTGGCTTAGAGTGTTCATTTTTACTAAATCACAGGTAAGAGAGTTACAATCCTCTGTAGTTCATGGAAATAATTAATATTTAAAAAAAATGCATATTAGGGTGTGATTTGACCTGGATTGTTGCTTCTGACGGGAAGAGATGTTTGTGGCTTTATATAACGTTGAGCGTCGAGGTTGAAAACATTTAAATGCATTGAAGAAAGAAACTTTAACGCAGCTACATTTCGTCTATCTTCAAGATGTGGCGACGCTACGTGCCTACGTACGAACACTGCGTCGGCACGTAGTACACATCTTGAAGGTAGTCAAGAAACTATGCGGGTACGACGACTGATGAATCTCGTGGCAAGCTGCCGGCAAAGACACCAGGTGTCGTGTAAACGACAACCATCACACATAACATTTAGCACCAACCACGTTCTCACGGACGCGCAGCACAAAATGCTTGGTCGCACCAGCATGATCGAATGCGTTCCATCGTAACACCCAGGGTGAGACCTTCGGTGCCTACACATCGATGCCATTCCCTCTCACGAGCGCGTTTACGCCATTCAGTAGCCCCTGTTTGCTCAGGCGTATGCTTCGGCCGCCGCTTTCTTGGGCACAAAGGCTTAGAGCGCCGAGGGAGCAGGCGACCGAAGGCGAGAAAGAGCAGGTGGCGGGGAGAGCAATCATCGGCGCAATCGCGATTGGCCGTAAACGCTCCGCCTCAACCGTGATTGTTATTAGCGAAAGGGCGAGCGTATCACTGCTGTACTTGCCCTCTCCCGGCGCCAAAGCCACCTGTGAGAAACGCGCGCATGCTCCTTTCGTTTTCGGTTAACTCGACGCTCGCACAGATAAAGCCCAGTACAGCAGACGCTGTAAAATGTTGGTTCCGAAACTCTAATAGCGTTTGTTAGTCTTGCTATTATTAACTTTGTGTGTCCAAAGCGAAGTTCGAATGTACCAACGATGAAACAACAATGAAGGGGCTGTTTTTTTTTTTAAATACTGTTACTGCTGCTTTAGTTAACTCAAACCAACCAGCGATTAGGGCTGGACCATTACTACGTTCCCTGGCCTCTTGAACACTAAAGGAACCCGGAGTCCACTAAAGTAAAAGTGGACTCCGGATTCTATTTTGGAAAAAGTATGATCATTATACTTACCGGAACCATCATTATCCTCCGACGTTTGGTCTGATAAGAAAAATAGAAAAAAAAGTGATTTAGTAATTGGTAAATAAAAAATATTGCTTGTACGTTGTTTTTTAACAGTGTTTTAATCTAAATATTGAGGGAATGAATATTTTGCGAATGACGAAACATTTAATGTGTATGTCGTCTTAATAATCAGAAACCCTGGCAAGCTTTTCACGTGCCTATTTCTTGTCGTTGATCTTCCTAGGAATATATTAATATGTAAAGCCAAGTAAACATTCAAAGCCGACTACACTAAAGAAAGCCCATGCGTCTATTTTGCCGCACAACACTCGGATAGCCTATCACCGCAACTTACAGAAGCAGCTTAGCGAATGAAGACGCCGAAACGTATGTTTAGACCAAAAAAACGCAGTCTAAGTTTTGACATTAAGGAATGCAACCGTGACGTTTTGCCTTGCTTAATGTCAATACTAAGAGTGCGTTTTTTTGTTCTAAACATATGCTTCGACATCTTCATTCGCTGAGCTGCCTTCGTAAGTTGCGGTGATTGGCTCTCCGAGTGTTGTGCGAGAAAGTAGACGCACAGAAATTTTTTAGAGTCTCATACAGTAGGTATACGGTAAGTACGCTTTTAGAATTGAGCCCACATTTAGAATTGGCGTTTTTGCAACTGCAGCGAATTGTTCGCGTCGCGCATTCAGGACCGTGAAAATTCGTTGCTACAACATTTTTGTTGCTTAGACATGGATGCAGAAGAATACATCTTTATGCAGTCTGAAAAGCAACAAATACAAATGCAAGGATTGTTATTGGCGCGCTAATCCTTCTGCGACGGGGCTCATCGGCGCTGAATCTGATCCGAGGTTACGCCCACAAATGGGAACACGGAATTCAACATCCTTGGAGAGGACAACGGTGAGCTGGCACATGCGGGGGTTCCTTCTGGAATTCTTCGCCTGCTTCTGTGGCTCTGGTCTCGGTTTGATAATTTGACGGCCAGGGTAAAGCTTCTGCGTACAGGCAACAGTGCACTGAAAGTAAAAGTTTAAGAACTTTTCCATACAGTTGTGAAGAGGGCCATCGCGGCTGCTTCCAAAGACGCATCATTTCTCTCCCCTGAATAAACGGCGCCATTCTTCGTTGCTGTTGCTCTGGGTGCCCACCCCAAGCATTCGCCTCTGGGAAAAGGTCCTAGTGTCCCCATAAATGCAACTGCTATTGGGATTACGTCATTGTCCGCACAACCAGGCAACGTTGAGCCTTCCAACGCGGCTCACGACGCGAATGACCCCCATCACTTTAAGCAGGACCGTCGTCCAAGGCCTCAGGTCTCAATCGGTCAAGCTACAAATTGCGGCGTCAAAGCGGTGCCTCACGCACCACCCTCGAGATCCTCGTTTGTTTCCCGTCTGGACCCAGCAACGACGTTTTCAGACTTCGAAGTAATCGCAAAACCGTCCTCGGGGACAAATCAGCGATATGCACGCGTCTAAAGACGCTATATCCAGCTATACACTTCGCTTCACCTCGCCGTTAATCAAGAATCACTGTTGGAGATGAACAGTTTAGATGTGGGGCCTAATGGAATTTTTGCGTTCTTTTTTTCTTTTTGGAGGCTGTCTATTTCCCGGCATACGTGGCTATTCAGAAGGACGTAAGTCAAGGTGATCACTGCTCGAAGTCTCAAAATATAATATCAAAACGTCCGTGGTCTTGGGAGCAAAACAAATGAATTCATGTGTCTCAACTACTGGGCCGTGATTATAATATTGTTACATTGTCGGAGACCTGGCTTTATGACGGAATCGCTGGGGGGGGGGGTTCGGCGGCCGAGTGGGCTAGCGCACACCAGCTCGGAGCACGTGGAGCGAAATCTCGCGCTGCAGAACTCGGGGATCCCGGGTTCAATCCCCACCCCTGCCCGTTTCGATCTGGATGAGCATCGTACCGGCGTGCGGTCGTGTATCACTACTGTGTGATGCACGTTAAAGACCAGGCTACCGGTTGTACTGCACTGGCTAAATTGCTCATCTACAGCTGGGAGACTGTGTTTATACATGTTTATACTGACCAAGTTCTTGGCTGTATAAACATAAACACAACCCATTTTTTTTTGACGGAATCGCCAGTTATGAATCTTTTAAAGCGATAGCTTTGAGGATCATGAGGAGCAGAAAAGCAGGTGGCGTGGTTGTGACGGAAAAATCCTGATTGGTTTGATAGGGTCGTGACGTCACAGCCACATGACCTCGCGCGGGAACTTCAAACAAACATTGAAAGTGGAAAATAATTAAAGCATGACATGTAATGCGAATTTGATGTCTCAAATGCTTTCATTTCATAAAGTAAAGAATAATTTCAAGAATTTTTGGCGAAGGAGGGATTCGAACTCACGACCCTTCGGTTGCGAGCAAGACACGCCACCGACTAAGCCACGCAAACACGCTTGCTCGGCTTGGGAACGTGTGGGAGTTTGTGTGTAGCTTTCGCGTTCCACTCTTAAAGGTGCAGCTTAAGCATCCTTCTATATTTTCTAGAGTTTTCTGTCTAACAAAGATCGTGACTATACTTCAGGAATAAGAAACGGTGGTGGTGTACTGATAGGTTGCAGGTATTATTTGAACGCACATAGACGTAACGATTTCGAAACTTATCAGGAATCAGTCTGGGTTGTAATGATTTCTGCTGAAGGGTTCCATATGATTGTTAGATCATGTATTATTTTCCCCCTGCTCCAGATTCTGAACTCTTTATGGACCATTTCAATTTCCTTGAAAACAAGATAGATGCGACTAAATATCGCTTAGAAATTTACGGATATTTTAATCTACTCAAGGATGATTGGTTTTCTGGTATCATTAACAGTGGAAGCTGATGCACACGTTTATGCGTCTTGTCTATTCAACTATACATATATATCTTAATCATTTTACACAAGAAAACGTTTTTTGCGAATGAATCCGGAAATATTGTTGATTTAGTTTTATCTACCTTCCATGTTCCGGATGTAACTCGCGTAAATGATTCAGTTTCAGTAGGGGAGGACACCTTGGGAAGATCCTTAGTGCTAGAAGCGAAGCCAGTCGCCTGACGGGGAACCAAGACCAGAGAAGAAAAGGAGGGTAGGGGCAGTATTTAGTGGCACACACAAAAAAAAAGTCACAAAAAACAAGTCACAAAACAACCCTTCTAAATTTAGCATTAAGCGCACACGCAGGAATATGACTACAAAACAATGAGAAAATACCCTACTAATGCACAAAATCCACATATTTATGCACAAGAAATACAAAAGGCATAAAATATAGCACGTAAAGATATCACGCAATATACGAAGCAACATTTAAAATCGCTTGTCAAAAAGTGTATAAGATTCACTAAACGGGCTAAGAACACGAAAGAACTGTAAATTTATCTTAAAAATAGCATAAATATTTAAAGATTTGTCTAAACGTAAAGATAAACACTACCGCAGAAAAATAACAGCCTTATAAATAGCGATAAAACTCTAAGACGTGAAAGAGACAAAATATGTATTCGAAATTCTCGTTTTAACAGTTGGAAGCCCTGAAATGAAAAGCTACATAATCCGCCATTCATTTTCTGATAAGAAAAAAAACGCTCCTTTTTAAATGAATTTTGTTTTGCTAATCAGAGACACCGTTACTTATAAGTTATAATTAGAGTTATGCAATGGTTATGCAATTAATGCAATTAATGCAAGGGTGCAAGCGTTATTCGTTTTAATTAGTGATTCGTTTTTTGGGCAAATACATATAAACTTCGAAAATTAACCCCCGAGGCGGTTTTGTCGAAATCGGGGAGAACCGATAAACCCCTTGCCCTTAAATAATAAAAACCCAAGCTCCACGGGAAGGAAATCTTTGTCTACGACTTTATTTCGTGTTGACCCCAAAATGCAGCCCCCAACGAACTGTCCGGGAGGCTTCGTCTTGCTTCGGGACCACACATATCAGGCACGTAGCCAGGGGGGGCCCATGGGGCCCGGGCCCCCCTCCGAAATCTTCAATTTTGCTGGGAGCTCCTCTCCTCCCTCCCCTCATACAGCATTTTGTCATGGGCGCCCCCCGCCCCCCCCCCCCCCCCCCCCCCCCCCCCCGAAACAAAATCCTGGCTACGTGCCTGACACACATAATCTCATTTCTTTTTCTCACCGGTACAGGAACGTTTTCCAAGTATTCGGGTGACTCGTATATTCCCTGGAGGTTGGAGAATCCCATGCCAGTGTCTTATTTTCTTCAGCATAAGCCCTCATAAACCGAAATTTTTGGTCCGAGACATGCATATGTCACGGACCAAAAATGACATGATATACATCCGAGACCAAAAACGGATGCCAAACAAATACCCCAAAATTAAAAAAAAAAGAAATATCTTGAAGACACGGAACTTTACCTATAACGTTGGGGATCTGGGGCACTTGAAAATTGGTAATTTGCTTTGCGTAATTTGTTCTTATTGGTGGTTGCGTATATGCTCTAGTTTTTCTTAGATTACATGCACTCTAATTAAAAGATTTGAAGTCAAGGTTATTTTCTCCTTAGTATGTAAAAGCTGGACAAGCTTACAGTTATGAAAGTGGTAAAATATTAAACCGTTGGAGCACATTTTCGGTAGGAAGATCGTAATTTACGTTGGCTATAATCCTTAATCCTTTCTAGAGTCAAGAGTCCGGTAAACGTTGCCTTGCCATTGGTAGCCCCTACTAGAAAAAACCCAGTAATATAGGTTTTGGTAAATTAAGGTGTACTATAACTGTCTATTTAGCTAAATGGGCAAGAGGTTTCTCGTTTTATAGGTTATGCATATGAATCTGGACAACTCGTATGTAATGCTGTCGGTTTGTGTTATTGAAGACAGTTTCTTAATAAATCATATACGTAAAAATTTATAATAACATATTTGTTGACTGACACATACATTTATTGTCAAACAAAGCTGCGTGCTGTTTTAAAAATTTTCTGGTAGAAATAACATGTATTTTGTTTTCTTATCATTCAGTTGCACTTTTTTTATATTCAGCTATATGTTCAAATTTTTAAATATATATTAGCCTCTCGTTCCATTTGTTCAATAGTTGCGCCTAAGAACAAAAGGCCGCTGTCATCGGCGTACATGACCATGTTGGGATGGTTTTAAATTTTGACAATGTCATCCGTTAAATAATAAAAAAAGAAAGGCCATAGGACAGCGCGCTGTGGAGCTCCAATCATAACAGTCATGTAGTTGAAGAGGGAGCTTCTGGTAAACCTCAGAACGGCGTGCCTACGTTTCACTGGGAGACCTAGCTTCTTCAGGGTAAGGGGTCTCTGAAGAAGCTAGGCCTTCTAGTGAACCGTCGGCACGCCGTTCTGAGGCTTACCAGAAGCTCCCTCTTCACGTGCCTCTGCCAGCTTCGCTCCTCTTGGTGCTTTGCGCAGTCATGGAGTTAGGTAGTTTTACTAGTAAGATGTTCGGGTTACTGCTGTCGAACACCCTTGGAAATCCATTCAAACACCAAGTGTAAGCAACGTATTTTCGAAGTTTTCCACAATTTTTTATTTGATAATCAAAAGCGCGTGCTATGCTGGCCAATGCTGATGCTTAGCATCCTCCACATGCACTCTGATTTTCAGTATCTTTAGAGATAACCTTGTAACCTTGGTACGTACTGAGATATGCATATAGTCTCGGTGATAATTTTGGCTCATTGAACTATTTAAAAAAAAAGTACGATTGAACTAATATTTTACAAGATTCGGATGTTGGTTATGTGGTGGACGGTCTTACATCGGTAATAAAAAATGCAATAGATGCATTTACTCCCAAGTACCTTTAAGGCTTCAACGTCCGGAGAAGCACATCAAATGGTTCTTCAAGAATTTACATCACTAAAGGTTAAACTCACATTCATAATCTGTACACGAAGACAAAACTGAACGTGTGGTACTAAAAATTTCGCATATGTCGTGAATTAACAAAGACACTCCTCGCTAATGACCATTAACTAAACAATAGTCAGAGTGTAGGCGACCTGGTGTAAGTTGAACATGATGGTAAATCTGAGACTGGGGTAAATAAAGAAAAACGCGAAGGAAGACAAAAAACAACAGGCAACGTCTCATCCCAAAATTGAGACTTTGCCCGTTATTTTTTGTCTTCCTTTGCAATTTCTTTTTCCTACTCCAGTCTCAGGTTTACCATAATGTTCGACCAGTACCTGCACCGTAAGCAGGTGAAGCTTAGCATAAGGAAGCGAAAAGAATAATTCTGGCGCTTTGCGAAGAATCATACCAGGAAAGAGTCAAGTATTATCAATCAAGTAAAGTAGCAAGAGTCAAGTAGCAATGAAACTACTATTCATACGTCTCCAAGGTCTATGAGTTTCTTCGCCTTTGCCATAGGGTTTTGATGCCTATTTGCACTTTATGAGCTTTACGGTTCATGAGGTGCTTTCGGCTATCGGAAAGTTGAATTCTAAACTTTCGACTGGGTCTGATGGTATTCCAAACATCATTGTCAAGGGCTGCAGCAAAATGTTTCCTCCTATTCTTGAAAAGATATTTAATTTGTCTCTCTTGAATGGCGTCTCTCCAAAACAATAAAACTATTCTATGGTGCCGATTTTTAAAATTGCTATTTGTAGTGGTGTCAGTAACAATCGTTCTGTATCCATTTAAAGGGAGAGGGGGGGGGGGGTGCAACGATTTCCGGACTTCGGTCAAAAAATTGTGGAAGTTGTCCTCTGACACTTCTGAAGTAAAAAACAGAAAACCGATTTCGCCTGCCTTTCCTAGTTGTTGTGTAAAAAAAAAAAAAAAAGATAAATATTCGCATTTCTGGCACCCCTCAACTCACTCCCAGTCTTCACGGTCCCACCTGGTCGCACTCCTAGTGACGTAATTCGGGGTGCCGTGTTGATTCCCGTGTGCTCTCTCGGAGGACACTTCCTCTCCCTCTCTCTGCGTACATTAGCAGGCGTTATGCAGCAGCTTACAGCCGAGCGAGGTCACGTAAGCTTCTCGCCATAGTTCCTTCGGCTGCCACTCGCGGCTGCTGGTGGGGAAAGACGCTCGACTTTTGCTTTGCGATTATGCAGCGGAACATGGACATTTTTTATGAAAGAGATGTTTTCTTTTTTCTCCGGGACACGATAAAAAATGTAAAAATGACGAGATGCAAATTCTTTTAATCTTAAAATCGTTGCACCCCCCCCCCCCCCCTTTAAATGGATCCACAACAGTGTTCTAGAAGGTGATGCACCGACGCTTGTATAATTATTTTAAAAGAGAGGTCGTTTTTTGTGCAGCGCGGATTTTAGCGGGGAGATCCGCTGAAACAAATTTATCCTGGTGGCAGCTGATAATACCTGTTTGCTCTACTGATGTCTAACTCCTGGTTAGCTCGGTCGGTAGAGCGCTCCACTGGAAATAGAAAGGTCCCTGGTTCGATACCCGGACCAGGCGGATTTTTTTCGGTCGCGCACCAGTCACATAGCTGTGTTCGGAGATGTGTGTTTGTCCTTGTACCCCTTGTTTCCCAGGTAGCACCGAGTTCTGGGTCAAAATTTGGCTTTTGTCTGGGAATTTAGGGCATTAAAAAGCCCGAAAACGTCAAAGTAGAGCCAAACCTGACCTTCCTTGGCAAGAGTCTGTGTATTTTAGCCCTAATTTGCCAAACAAGTGCCAAATGTAGGCTTCACTGCCTGGTAGTTCGGCTGTCATCTGGCATATTTGGGCCTATATCGCCTAACAAATGCCAGAGTTAGGCTTACTGCCCGGTAGTTCGGCTGATATTTGACATTTTTGGGCCAAAATTGCCAAACAAATGCCAAAGTTAGGCTTCACTTTTTGATAGTTCGGCTGTCATCTGGCACCTTCGGGCCAAAATCGCCACAGATGTGCCAGAGTTAGGCTTAGCGGCTTGTAGTTCGGCTGACATCTGGCATCTTAGGGCCAAAATCGCCAAACAAGTGCCAAAGTTAGGCTTCACTTTCCTATGCGGAGGGCAAGTTCGTCTGCTTCTCGCGCAGGGGGTACCGGTGACGTCAGAACGCCGTGCCCTGATTGGCTGATCGCGGCCCCCCTATCTGAGCGTCGTCTGCTCCTTTGCAACGTCGTCTGCGTCTGTCTTACCTTTCCTGCGACTTTCGGAAGTGCAGAGGCCAGATTCACAAAACCATGTTACGCCGAAAGAGTGCGTAAGACAAAACGTGAGAATAAATTCGTATTCACGAAACGAAATTATCGTAAGTTTTGCTCAGGTTACGACGGAATCCTACGACGATCAACTCAGCATGGCCGACAGCGTCGCTCAGTTACTTGGTCGCGACGACCAACGGACGTTTATTTTTGTACGTGCTCTTCTCACGCGTCACGACTACAAGCAGCAAGAAAAAAAGTAAAAAGTACTTGAAATAAACCACGACGAACAAGAACGCTGGATCCACAAACACCCGGGAAATGCTCCAACGGCCACGATTCCACTGACCCCGTCCAAGCGAGCTCGGCAGATAGGCCTAGCAGCGGCGCAGCGGTGCTCCGACGGTCCTTGGCCAAGACCGTCTGCCCACGACCGGCTGGCGTGCTGAATGGAATATGCCCGCGCGACCCTTGTGAACCCTTCAATCTCTTCCTCTTGTCATCGCCTCGTTTTCCGAGGCAGCGGCGACTCTCGCCGGTGAAAAAGCGGTGAATCTCCGACAGACGCAGGAAAGGTAAAGCAGCCATCGCTTTGACTAGCAGACGTAAAGCAGACGACGTAACTGCACCAACCCGCCGACGCCGTTTAAGAGTGAAGAGTCTCGCCGCACACGCAAGAAGGGAAAAAGTATTTGGGAGGGAACTTCCGGACACTCTCGCTTCTTAGCAGACAAACCTCGGCGCCTCGGGACACCTCGCCAGCGAGTCCCTTGACTTCCCTCCTTGATGCGCGTCTGCTAGTTGTTCGACAAAAACAAAGTACCGCTCGAGTTATTTCGTCTCCCCTCTCTGAAAGGCGAAGTCGAGCTCGCTCGTAAAGACTGGCACTTCCGAAAGTCGCAGGAAAGGTAAGACAGACGCAGACGACGTTGCGAGCAGACGACGTTGCAAAGGAGCAGACGACGCTGAGATAGGGGGGTCGCGATCAGCCAATCAGGGCTCGGCGTTCTGACGTCACCGCTACCTCCTCTCTCATGCGCACAAGACGAAAATGAGCCCACTTGCGAGGCGTATAGTTCGGCAGTCATCTGGCACCTTTGGGCCGAAATTGCCACAGATGTGCCAGAGTTAAGCTTACTTCCTTGTAGTTCGGCTGAGATCTGGCATTTTTGGGGCAAAGTCGCCAAACAAGTGCCAAAGTTAGGCTTCATTTTCTGATAGTTCGGCTCTCATCTGGCATCTTTGGACCAAAACCAGAGAAAAGCCAAACTTTGGCACGTCCCAAATACCGAAATTAGGCGTTGCTCTGGCAGTTATGGCTGAAGTATGGCACCAACTCTGGCGCTCCTCTGGCGGACCAGAGAAACGCCAAACCTTGGCATGCCCCGAATTCGCAGATTAGATTTACTATGGCAGTTATGGCTCAAGTATGGTACCAACTTTGGCGCTCCTCTGGCGTACCAGAGAAGAGCCAAACTTTGGCATGCCCTAGGATCGCCCAACTAAGGCTATAGTTAGGCACTGTACTTTGGCACTGATGAGTGCCATGGTGCAAAAACCTAACTGCGCGAAAGTTGGGCCCTTATGTTTGTCAGACCTTTGCCCAAGTTGGGAATTCCTCTGGCGTGCTACCTGGGTTCCCTTCTCAGGGAATATTTTCGGAATTCTTGTCCAGCTCGCTTGCACCTTTGCATTAATTGCATTATCGCCATTTCTTAATAATTTTATAATTGTTTTGAGTCTGTTTCAGGTAGATGCAATATATGTTCGTAAGTCAAAGAATTTGGCATGCGGGGGCTACTCTTCACGCTAGTACTTGAATCGTTTCCGTGCTCAGTGCCGCCACAAACAGTGAGTGCTCTCTTCTTGGCTGAGTCCATGACAGTGCTCGCTTCGATGTAGGCTTCCGCTTTAATGAGGAAAGGCTTCCACTTTGCCTTCGTCGGCGCATAAACGCGATGTCTAATGTCTAAAGCCTTGGACAAAGTCAATCATGAATTGTTCTTGCCTAAACTTATGAACTGTGGACTTGGACCGCTGAACACAGTAGCTTGCGAATGAGTTAGAATTGTGCAAACGGCGACCAGGCTGGATAAACCACGTTGTCCCTCGGGTTTGCCGTGCTTGCGTCGGTGGTGGGAAGGTATTGCGCATGGCGGGTGAGTAGACATATTTAAACACCTCCATTATCGTTCGACCATTCACTCGCTGCCTCCTAGATCGCGTGGACTGTACTGCCTGGTCGCCGTTTGCGCATTCTAGTCAGACATGTACGTAACGCTTTACTAGTAACGAGTTACTTTTACCTAGTTACTTTTTTGGTAATGAGTAGCGTTTTTAGTTACTTTTTGAACAAGGAACGAGTAACGTACTTAGTTACGTTTAAGGCCGAGTAACGAGCAACGGTATTTCATTACTTTTGGGGAGCAACGTGTACAGCAACGTTTAAACAGCTTCGTTTTAATTTTTACCTAAGTATACGTCTAGTGCTACAAGGGCAGAGGGGCAGCCCGAAAAACCACTACACTGTACAGCAGGACAGCAACGTTTATCGCTGAATACGTCACTTGAACACTACAGCTGCAGTGAATGTCGTTCACTTAGAGAACACAATAATGTTTGTTGATTGAATCTTCTAGAATCGTGTACAGGCTTACTGTAAAACCGGAGGTAGCCGACGCGGAAAGGTACAGAACCCATTGTCAACTTCAAACTTTAGAAGCAGAGAGAACAAAAAAAAAAAAAAAGACAAGAGAATCCCAGATTCACCCGCTCTTTCTGAAGCTCAACACTGCCGGTCCTTCGAGCACGTGAGTAGAACGTTTCTTCAGCGTCGCGGGAGATGTATTCTCAATGAGGCGGGGAAACATGACTGATGAAAACTTTGAGAGGCAGCTATTGCTTAAATGCAATGGCTATTGAAAAGAAAACGATAAACCACGAAACAATAACTCTTCTCTATTTCGTCGTCAAAGTAACGAGAAAAGTAACTAGTTATATTTGAGGTAATGTAACGCGTTCCGTTTGAGAATCAGTAACGAGTAACGTATTCAGTTACTTTTTGAGCGGTATTTAGTTACATGTTTGGGATAACGTGTAAGTACATGTATGATTCTTGCTCACATCGCTTGCCACTGTGCATTGCCTGGTTCAGGAGTTAGCTACATAAAAAACAGAACTGTGTTCAAGTTTCTGGCTAATTGTAACGTCCTTTCATATCAATTCTGGGTGTCCCAGTGCTTGAATTCTTGTCCTTCGTTGTTTATTATCTTTATAAAGTATTTGATATCTTCAATGAAATACTCGCAGGTACTCATATTTGCAGACGATGTAAAGCTATTTCGGCGGGTAAACTTTATCACCGACTCTGCTTTGCTGGAAGACAATGTTTATTCAATACAAAAGTACACTCTTAAGAAAAAGGGGTGTACAAGGGTGTATCGTTACACCCTTTGTCCCATATAATACACCCCCAAACTTCAATTCGACGTACAGCGCCCTACAGTCAAACAGACGGCCCGAAATTTTACGAGGGGCTTGATAGCCGTGTGGTACAACTTATTAAAATAGCTAATGTACGTTTTACTGACTACACAAAACATAATCGGGGTTTTCATGGCCCTACCGTAAAAACTCGGTGTTTTCTTTATGTGGTCTTTGATACGTACTTTAGCTATTTAAAACGTTATATCGCACCGTTATCAAGCCCCTCGTCAAATTTGGGGCCGTCTGTTCGACTATAGTGCACTGTACGTCGAATTGAAGTTTGAGGGTGTATTATATGGGACAAAGGGTGTAACGATACACCCTTGTACACCCTTTTTTCTTGAGAGTGTAGTTCATCTCGAGAAACCTACTTTTGAATCCCCGCAGAACCCAAGTGATGTCTTATCCTGTATATTGTCTGGAAATTGAAACAATAAGTCAAATCGCACTAATAAGAAATCTAGGGTTTTTTGTGAATGATCAGCTTTTGTAATTTTCACATGAACATTATTGTTAGCCAGTTTTTGCGAATGATAAGAAAAATAACTCGTTTAACTAGGCAGTTTACCACTCATTAATTTCTGTTGAGACTCTTCAGTACTCATGTACGCTCTAAACTTGAGTTTGGTTTTGTTGTTTGGAACTTTATCTTTAGTACAGCAAACAAAACGATTGAATGCACGAAACAATTTATACGGATAGTCTACGACGGTTATCTTGGTCGCAAATATTATTGTGAATTCTGATTCCATCTAGACTAAGATCGTGCACTTTTAATAACAGGAGGTCTAACCGCGATGTTAAGTTTTTGCAAAGGTTAGTTGTTGGATCAATAGACCGTCCTACTCTTCTCGCTCCTCTACACTTCCGTATTCCTGTCGGCACAAGCCCTATAAATCGTAAAGTATTTTACCCAGATCTTCATCGCAATTCGTCACCGGTATAAAAAATCCAACATATTTTACACGCGAAGTTTTTCAAGATATATACTTTTTTTACAAGCTTTCCGCTTTTTAAGCATGTGTATGGTTTTAAGTTTGGGTGTGACTTTAAGCATGTATATGTGTGCTGAATATGTACCTCATGTTTTATGTTTCACCAGAAAGGCAAATAGGTGTTTTTAACTAGCTGAAATATTCAGCTGTTTTTGTTCTAGTATGGCCGGCATCGCAAAAATAAAAACGTTTTAATTCAACTGTACTTTACATCTACAGTAATTATTTCTTCCGCCTTGTTATAAGTGATCGCGCGAATTGATTAATCATTCTGCTATATTAAAAAAAAACACATAGTGGTAAAAGATAACAATTTTCAACAGATAGTGATGTAAATCGAAATAATGGGATTTAAATTAAATAATTCTGACTTACATCAAATAAATCTGATGAATATATATATATATATATAAAAAAACGTCTTCCTTGACCACACGTCACTTAAACTAAGCAGAAAAACTGTATAGTACTTACCAACAGTTCCTGATCCTCCTGCTTCGTTGTCAGCTTGATAAAAAAAAACACAAATATTACATTATTGCACGAAGAGGCGCTGCAATCGTAGGACAGGTCGTTTGTAACAGAGGCAAACTTTGTGAAAACTGGTCGGTCTGACGAAGTGATCGCAGCCCCTATTAATGTCGTAAAATCCCACCTTTAGGCAAACGCAATTAAGGAAAAGCAAGTTTCTAGTGGAGCATTCCCCCCAAAAAATGAATATCACTCCGCCAGTCAATTGGTTTCAATTATTTTAAGAACAAACGTTATTCAACATGGCACCGTGCGCATAGCAACAAGATTGTTTGTAAAGTCACTGGATGCTGGGAAAGTAGCCCCATTGCCTTGCCTTCCCGCTAGCCGAACACACACATATACTAACATACGGACGACCACCTCGCGAGGTGATTGGCTGATCGGTCTCAGTTGCCATGGCCAATTGCCATTTCGGTCCATTCAAATCTTCAAAGGAAAGGTTCCTGCCACTACACGCGTCTTTGGCGCAGCGCGTGCAATGCACTTATCAATCATGCTTATCTCCACATATCTCTTACGATGGTATCGCTGTTCTTGCGTATTTCAAGACAGGAAAATATATTTTCGGTGCCGTCAAGCAACGGCGAACCATGTGGTAGCGGTACGAAAATGTGCGCTTGTTTTGCCGCTGCGTGGATTAAAAAATCGCCATATTCAAGAAACGTCTTTATAAAGCTACCTGTGACCAGGGAACTTAGATCGGATCAACAAGAATGGAGATCTCAAGGAGAAACTGCTGGTTGCATGAGCCAAAATGGTGACCATACGGAGAGCTTGACGCTGCTGTGTAAGGATCCAGCAACATCTGGGATCCCTAAAGCCGCAGTCACACTGCCTGATGCATGATACAAAAACACGGTATTCGATGCGGACATGATGACAGAAGTATCTTCAGTCACCCGTCAGGCATCTCAGGCGCATGTTTGTTCCATACATACTCGCATATGTATGCGCCGCCGTGTCTGCAGACCGTTTTTGTATGCTTAATACGACAGGACCGTTACGCTTCAGACATTGCCTGCCGACTGTCTTTTGTGTGATGAATCAGAAGTGCTACCGTGGCTTACGAGTACGCGACCGAAACATCTCATCGTCAATATCCCCGTAGAAATCCCAAAGGGGGGGAGAGGGGGCAGGTTCTTCCCTCTCCCTTCCCTTCCTTTGCACCGACGCCCATGCTGGTATATATACCTCTTCCGCGTCTTCTTAGCGTAAGAATTTCTTGAAAGAAGCCCGTAACAGCACTGCGCAATATCTGGGCGCGCACACCAGGGCGCACACCAATAGTTGAGCGATCACGCACTCAACTACTGGGTGTCCGAGGGAGCGGCCAGGCTCTTTAAATCGACCGCAAAATTCGGTTTCTTAACCTATCGCGCTACGACTTTGTGCAGCGTTGCCCACAGATGATGCATTTTTTTGGTAAAATTAGCAAAGAGCGAACTTACCTGAGGAAAAAGTAAAGAAAGAAAAAAGCTTAGCTCCTATGGAAGTGCGGCGAAGCCAAAAGTCTCCAAACAATACGGCGCCGTTTCGCACGGGAGACGTTAGATGGCGCAAGCGGTCGCGATGCCAACTGCGCCGACGAACGAGCATACGGCGCCGAGAGCCGGCGCCGTATTTACATCAGTTGCTAATGCTATATTTTATCATCCTTACAGATAAAACATATTGAATGGACACATAATTGATTAGAAAAATGGTTTGTCAAAATATTTTGACTGTTTTTTTTTTTTTTTTTTTTGGGGGGGGGGGTATTGATGTCGTCTGCTTTGCATTTCCTTGTTGTTACCGCGCCTCTTTTTGTTTCTGCGACTGTCGCCGCCTGCGGAACGCCCTCCACTTTTGAATCGAAAAGATCGTCTGCTAAAGACGCCGGCTTTCGGCGCCGCGTATGCTCGGTCGTTGGCGGCAGTTGGCGTCGTGACCGCTTGCGCCATCTCTTGTCTCCCGTGCGAAACGGCGCCGTATTGTTTGAAGACTTTTGGCTTCGCCGCATTTCCATATACCTGCAGCACTCCCGTTTTGAGCAGCGCCCCTGGCGAGGAAAATCAGATATTTATAGGTCGCGTTTCCGTTGTGCGTCGCATTGCGTCCTTTCAAACGCCCTGTTAGCGCCCGTGACGGGACGCTGAGAGACACTGACCAGGCGTTTGTATAGGCCTCCTGCGCTGAAGCTTTGAACAAACTGTAGCGCCCTCATTTTGGGTAGTACAAGCTCACCTGATTGAGCCTCGCACTACTTATGGCACGTTGGTTGAGCTTTTTTAATTCTGTTTGGTGCTGAAAAACGAAAAAAAAAACACCTTTGGGCGCCAGAAATCGGCCAGACTCAACGCCGCAGACAATCAAAAGTGCAAATTCATGACTCCACCGCTAGGGTACGCGTCTCTTATCTCTGGGTGGTGACGTCAAAACACCTGTGTCGCGACGCTTTCATTTTTCTTTTTCTTTGTCATGTCTACTTTGGAACGCGTGAAACGGCATCTCTTGGCTCGCGCTCTAAGCGTCTTAGCTTTGACGGCGTTCGAGTTTTTGTTGTTTCTTTGTATATTCATCGTGATCTCTCGCTCCGCACCAGAGCAGGCACGCTTCTGCATGCGTGACAGTTTGAGACGCTAAAGTTTGTACTACCCAAAACAAGGCCTAACAAGTCCCTTTTCGCAGCACCCCCTGGGCAACGCAGGAGGCCCATTCGCACGTGAATCGTGCACGATCGGGACGCTAGGACGCCGCTTCACGACAGCATTAAATGGTCGCGTCTTGCGGACGAGGCGCCTCTTTTGTGGTCGCGTCTCGTGGACGCTACAACGCTTCATGGCCGAGAGAAATAGGCCTATAGGAGCTAAGCCTTTTTCTTTCTTTACCTTTTCCTCAGGTAAGCTCGCTCTTTGCAAATTTTACAAACAAAATGCACCATCTGTGGGCAACGCTGCACAAAGTCGTAGCGCGAAAGGTTAAGAAACCGAATTTTGCAGTCGATTTAAAGAGCGTGGCCACTCCTTGATACACCCAGTATAGAACAATTGCATCAAGGAGAATGCATGGATAGGTGTTCCACGCGCCGCACGTGCTGGCATCAGCAGTAATAACTTTTTGTAAAGCAAATACTTAAATCAAATGACATCTTGCAGGCGTGTTCGTATACGCTTTATTTTGGTTATTTACTTCGAATCTTTTATAAGTGGAAGGCGTGCGCGTGTGGTGCGTGGAACTCCAATCCCTGCATTCTCATTGGCGACAAGCTGTATCAGTGGCGTCCTCTTATGATACCTACCCGTGACGTCACAACCAGGATTACCGGTTGCGAACGACAACTTCTGTGGTGTGTGTAAAAAGCACAGGGGAAGCTTAGAGTCATTCCATTCTTAAACCAACGCCGCCAGATTTGACAGTCGGATATGACTCTTATTTGCATTGATAATAGTAGGAATAACTAAAACTAAACACGTCACAGTGAGCGTTTGGCCAATCGTGTATGACCGGCCGCGGCGACATTTTTGGTCGCACACTTCGCCAGTATTCACTGATGGCATAAGAGCGATAAAATTATCCTTCAGTTGTCCCACATACTTCCTTCGATAATTGGGCGTCTTGTGAGCGTTGTGCGCAGATAAGCAGCCAAAGGGTGATGGAAGAAAACGTGCTCGAAATGGAGTGTCCGAAAGAAAGGCTCGGCGGAGGCGGTTGATCTGACATACCGCGTTCGGTTTTGGCTAGCAGACGGCGTTCGTAAAATGGCGTCAGCTGTTGCTGGCTTCACGCGGCGGTACCGTGCGTGCTTCCATTCATTCGGCGTTCGTTGCCATGGTGGCGGCGAGGAACGCAGACGAACTTTATGTTGCGGAAGAGCGCTGCGGCGCAGCGATACCAGGTGCGTTCTAAGGCCCTTCCCGCATGCTTTTCAATGGGCGGAAGGCGAACAAAAAGAGTTCGAAATAAGGACTTAACGCAGAAGGCTGCATTTCTCCAGCGCCTCATAATTTGACGAGCCTTACACGAAAAGCATGTTTTTTTGGCCATCCCGCGTCCTGTTTTTTTTATCCGCAACATGGGTCTAAAGTATCAAACTGCCGATTTTCGTTTACGAACTTGTGTTCCATATAGAGCAAAGCTGGAACTCCATCTAGACTCTGTGCTTCGAAACGTACGTGCTCCATAGAATACAATAGTTACCAAAGGAGCCGTCCGGCGGGTCGAACGACGGGAGGCGAGTCGTGGTAAGTGAGGGGGGTTGGGGGGGGGGGGGTTACTGCTCGTGCATGCATCGTCTATGAGCAGTTCCATAACTGAGCTAGTCTAATAACGTTGGTTGTACCGCGTAACCAAATCGCCCTTGTGATGTCATGTCGCGGCTGTACGGCTGATGATCAGTGTTGCCATCCCTCTAGCAGATAGTTTCGGTTTGGACGTAGACGCTCGAAACCAAACTTTGAGCCGTGATATTTATTAATACACAAAATATTGAGAAAAAAATATTATACCTTATAATTCAGGGACAGTGCTTTAGCTGAAAACAGTCGTAATCCCAGATTCACAAATATTGACCGGTGTTGCCCTTTAAGCACTGCCTTTAAAACTGGAATGCGATAGCTAAATATTAACCTCTGCTCGTACACAAGCCGTGCAAGCGTGTCTGCGTGGCCTAGACCAATAGGTTGCCGGTCAAGGTATGGCTAAAGGAAAAGGGTTTTGATGTGCCGTGGACGGTTGATTGTTTTTTATGCAAGCAACCTGAGACTATTGAGCATGCACTCATTTTTTGCATGGGTGCCGTATTTTTCTGGGACATGCTCCAGCGCACGCTAAAGAAAGAACTGTGTATCACCCCGTCTGGCATTCGTTTTTCGAAAATGATGAACGATGACTGCGTGCCATTTGATATGTTTTTTCTTTTGGGTCTTTGTAGTATTTGGCGCTCACGCATGGCAGTACGGAATGCCGACCCCACTGCCAAAAAAGTTGGCTTCTATTTCTTCTCTCTTGTAAAGCAGGTCGAGAGTGCTTGTCCACGCGCGAGCCTAAGCCCGAGCGGCTAGGACTTTGTAAAGCGCTTTTGAAAATGAGAGCCTTTTAACGTGCCCTGCAGATGTCCTGCAGCGCATTTTTAAATTGAACTGACATGTGTTGTTTGTGTTGCAATAAAGGAAAAAAAAAGTGTCTGCGTGGCCTAGCCGGTAGCTTGTCCTGCCGGCAATCGAAAGGTCATGGTTTCGAATCCCGCCTCCGCCTAAAAGTCTTTGGATTTTTTTTCTTTTGGACAAATTAGTTACTTTATAAAGTGAAATCATTTGAGACATTCGGCGATTTTAATTCGCATTAGATGTCATGTCTTGACATCTAATGTAAAAGAATACACCACGCAAATAATTAGTTTCAACTCTGTTTCTAAAATGGCATGCAGTTAGCTTTCATCTAACTCGCCTCTCATCTTTTACCTTTTACTGTCAAAATAGCGGACACATTTATGATGCACTTTATTTCATGAGACTTCGCCCGACCCCAGTGGGGCTGGGAAGCATACAGCAGTACCAACTTCTACTTCGAACACACACGCACGCCCACACACGCACACGCACACACACGCACACACACGCACACACACACGCACACACACACACACACACACACGCACACACACACACACACACGCACACGCACACACACACACGCGCGCGCACGCCCACGCGCACACGCACACGCGCACGCACACGCGCGCTCACGTAACATTTACACGCACGCACGCACACCCGCGCAAACGCACACACACACACACACACGAAAAAGTAAAAGGACGATGTCGAAATTAAAGCAAGGTAACTTTTTAAACTTATTGGGAACATTTTTGTTGAAGATTAAAAAAGAGAAAACAGGTTGTGACAGAGTTCCTTGCCCGTCTTAAAGGCCGACGACCAGTTCGCGCTTTCCACTTTTCCCTCGCTTCCTCCTCTCCGCCCTTCTACCCTGTCCACCGTTGCCTGTTTCCCCCTCCCCATGGTGAGGAGGATCTTTTGCCTTCCAGAATCTCGAGTCTGGTCGTCGGACGAAAAAAAAAAGAAGAAAAAAAAGAAAAGAGCAAGGTAACAGCGCAACACTGTTTGTTGTAGACCTTCCGCCTCCCAAAAGGGACTACCTGTCGTTCCCAATGCCGGAACGAGCAGGAGGGCGAGAGAATTAAGTGTCACCAAGGAGAGATGGCTTTGTCTGTGACCTTCCGGAGCTGGACTACCGTTCCTGGATTTTTCAAAAATAACCCAAATTCAGTGTTGGCTGTAATGCATTACAAGTAAGGGTGTTACGGTGACGCGTTCCTTTTTGTTTTTGTAACGTAATAACGTACTCGTTACGTTTTCAAAACAGCAACGCATGACGAACTTACGTTACATATTTCGAGCAACGGGTAACGTTTTAATACTTTACTCGTTCATCTTCTTCTGAAAACTTAAAAAAGAGTTACTCGTAAATTCTTTTCACGTTTTTAGGCACAAAGTTACATGAAATCTTGCACTCATCCCACATACCTTCAAAATATTTCGAAAATTTAAGAGCATGTACGGAAGATCCTTAGATGATAGGAGCGTAGGGCTCTGCCGACGGTTGGTGGCGGTTAAACGTTTCTTGAACTATGAGATGCCGGGTGGTTACTATTTAGTATGGCCCAGGAGTGGTGGTGCTACTTAAATATGATTGATTAATTGTTAGAAGTCGTGACTAAGGCCCGTGCTCTCCGACCACGGTCGACGGTTGAGGGGGTCCATAAGGCTAGGGTATTACCCCGGCGGCCGTCCGGGTAGCCGGATGTCTAGCCCCGGCCCTGCGAAGATTTAGTTTTTTAAAAAAGAGTTCTTTTTCATAGCAAATTGGTATTTTTATATGATAAATAAAGCTCGTGTAGCATAAAACATTATCGTGCTTGATGATGACAATACATATTGCTTCCAAAATTTAAATAGCGTTTTTATTCTTGCTATTATGAAAGTTTTGTTGCCAGAGGGAAGTTCGAATGTTCCAACGTATGGGACATCGACGAACGGGCTGTTTTTCGTGGCGGTTCATTTTCTCACTAAAGGCCCTGGGAACAAAACGGGCAGCTATACATTTAGCCATGGTTTTGAATACTGATACTGCGGCTTCAGTTAACAGAAACCAACCAGTGATGACTGCTAGAGCAGTACTACGTTCCCTGGCCACTCGAACACCACAGGCATAGAGCAAAGTAAAAGTGGACTTCAAATTTTGCTCGCAAAAAAGTATTATCGGAGTGCTTACCTTGTTGATTGCTACCATCCGACGTTTGGCCTAAGGAGAAAATTTTGAGCAAAAAACGTGATTTAGTAACTAGCAAGGAAAAATATTGATCTTCACGTTACTATTTTAATCAGCCTTTTAATATAGATATCGAGCGAAATAATACTTGGCAAACGACAAACATTTTAAATGTATGTAACGTCTTAATATTCAGAGGCGTTGGTAAGCTTTTCCTATACCTATTTTTTATGGTTGACCTTCGTACAAATATATTATTATAAAAACCAAGTAAACGTTCAAAGCGAGGTATTAAAACATATAGGTGTGTACACTTTTTAGAATTGAGCTAAGTTTACTATTGGTGTTTTTGCAACGGCACCGAATTATTGACGTCGCGCATTAAGGACCGCGGTGATGTTTGCCACACCATACTTGTTTCCTCGAAATTTCCAGGGAATTTGTATTTCTCAGATTTTTTATTTGTATACTAATAAAGTCACTCTGATGCGGCACTCACATTTGACATATCGCGAATTGTTAAATTTATTTTTGTTCATCGGTGGTTAACAGAGCAGTAAACCTGTTAAACTTGATAGTTTAGGATCACGGAAGCACCGGATTCTTTTTGCATTTTAACACTTATCGGATTACATTGGAATTGCCTAGATACTAGATATTCAGGCAGAGGTATACGACATCTTTATTTAGTCTGAAAAAGCAGCTACAAATGCAAGTACTGTTCAAAGCGCGCCAATGCTTCTGCGACGAGGCCTATCAGCATTGAATCTAAAGGTGGGGCTATGGCCAGAATTGGGAACAGGGAATTCAACATCGTCGGAGGGGACAACGGTGAATCGGCACATGCGGGGGTTTCTTCGGAAATTTTTCGCTTGCTCGCGTGGCCCTCGTCATGGTTTGATAATTTGACGGTTGAGGTAAAGCGCCTACGTGCAGACAACAGTGCACTAAGAGTGGAAGTTTCCCAACTTTGCCAAGCAGTGGTGTACGAGACCATCGTGGCTGCCCCCAAAGACACATCATCCGTCACCCCTGAATCAACGGCGCCGTTCTACGTTGCTGTTGCTCTGAGTGCCCCCCCCCTTCCCCTCCCTAAGTCTGCCTCAGGGTCAAGTTGGCAGTGTCCCCATAATGCAACTGCTAGTGGGATTACGTAATCGTCCAAACATCCAGGCAACGGCAAGTCTGCCAACACGACTCAGAGCGCAAATGACAACCCCTGCTTTAACCAGGATCGTCGTCCGAGGCCTCAGGTCTCAATCGGTGAAGTTAGAAATTGTGGGCATAAGAGCGGTGCCTCGCTCACCATCTTATAAAAGCCTGTTAGTGTCCTATCTGAACTTACGACGGTCTCAGACGTCCAAGATATCGCAAAAATTGTCCCCGAGGACAAATCAGTGATGTGCACACGACTAAAGAAGCTAGGTTTAAACTACAATTCGTTTCATCCTGCCCGTTGATGAGGAATCGTTGGTAGCGTTGAACAGTTCCAACGGGAAACCCGATGTGGCTCTCTTTCTATACTCGCGGTCAACATTCTGTGGCAATCCGAAGAGAGGAGGAAAGCGCGTGTACGGCGGTTGGTGCACCCTCTCCCCTAGCATTGACTGCATTGCCACAGAAAGCTGAATTTTTTGGGAGGCTGCCTATTTTCCGGCATTACCTGGCTGTTCCAAAGGACGTAAGTCAAGGTGGTCATGGCTCGAATATTAATATATATTATCAAAATGTACGAGTTACTAGAACCAAAATAAAAGAATTTGTGTCTAATCTATTGGTCTGTGATTAGTATATTTTTACATTGTAGGAAACCTGGCTCTATATCGGTATCGCCAATGGTGAATATTGTAGCGTGAGCTACACTGGCCGAGGTTGAGCAGTTTCGCGTGGCTCGCATAATGAGCCGTGTTCCGTGCTGCGCAAGCGCGAGGAGCAGTGACATCACACGGCGCACAGCTGGCGCGCCGGAGACCACCGCGCACGCCTCGCCGGTCTGCGCAAGCGCGAGGAGCAGTGACGTCACACGGCGCACAGCTGGCGCGCCGGAGCCGCCGCCGCGGCGGGCTCCGCACCACCGCGCGCCCCTCGCCGGTCTTTGCATTCCAGAGGAGTGACGTCATAGCCGCGACAGACGCGAGAAGACGCCGAGGGAAGCTATACGACGCTAGTTTACGCCCGTGGAGTGTACATGATGGAACGCTAGGACGCCGCTTCACGTCACCATTAAATGGTCGCGCCTCGCGGGCGCTACCGGAAGCGCTTCTTTTGTGGTCGCGTCTCGTGAACGCTACAGCTCCCCCTGGCCGAGAAAAACAGACCTACAGCCATGGAGAAGGAGAGCGAAATTGCTCCTCAGTGGCGCAGAAGAGCGGCGAAGCTTAACTCGGATCCCGAAGTAGTTGCCCGGCAATTTGGCGGTTGAGCGTAGGAAGACCGAACAGAAGAAGGCTAAACGTGCTGCGGAGACATCGGAGCAAAGGGAGGAATGTCTAGCAAAGCGGCGTCGCCAGGAGGCTGAGCGACGTGCCCGACCATCTCAGCAGCAGCAACAACAAGACGCCGTCGATGACGTCAAGGCTCGCCGATTGATTTCAATAGTTGCCTCACCGGCGGATAGAGGGCGCTGACGCTTTCGGCGCAATTAGGTTTCTTCAATTTGGTTGGTTTCGGTTTCAACGTGAACGCGGCTATGTTGCTTTTGCTTAAATTTGTGATACGATTATTTTCCTTGTAGCATACACACAACCAATGAAACAGTGGTATTGAGCCACTTTGAGGACTACGAGGTGTATTTTAGCCTAAATTGCGGGCTTTTTTTTTACCAACTCCTTTGATGTATCTGATTATGGTCGGTTGCGAAACGCCTGTCCGATGTACAGGGAGGATTACCATCGTGTGCGGCCGTACCCGATGACACCAGTTTTCCGATAAACAAACTAATAAAGAAACTAACACGTGAATGTAACGAAGCATATCGACAGCTTGATTAGCAATCTGCTGAATCGGCCAGAACAGATGAACTCCCGCGTTTACTACTCATTGTTTGGTTTTCGTGGGCACCCAACCTTTAGTGAGCTTCAAAGACTGACGCAGATAATTGATACAAACAAGTAGTATCATCTCGGCCTCTTTTATTTATTTTTTTAATTCAGTACTCGAGCATGTTTTGACAGGCCGAGTAGGAAATTTCTTAAATTAGCCATCCTGCTAAAGTACTCATAAACAGCATTTCGCGATATTTGCCCTAGCAAGTAAATTATTTTTATATAAACATTTGCTTACTCAAGATGTAAGTGACAGGTCCGTCAAATTAAATCTGGCATTTGTCTTCCGTAAAATTGGCCAAGTGAAATTAAAGGTCGCAGGAGGAGGATTACCTCGGAAAGTTTGGCTGAATTCTAGCGCTAGGCACCACTTCACGAACCTCTGTGAACAAATATTTATTTCTTTGACCAGATTCGCTTTGTAAATTTCGGCGTCGCCAGCCACCAAAAGTAAACCTCTATTCGCCACCTACAATACTGGACTCAAATGATTGTTATGTAGACGGCTCTTTTTTTTTTTGTCAAATATTGCGGACAATAGATAACTAACAATAATTAAAACTGCATACGCAAAGAAAAAAAAAACACGTCGTTATGATTGAGCATGCGCCGAACCCAAACCGCGTTTTGGATTTGCAAATAGAAACGACGTTGTTTTTTTGTGCACGTTATTCTAAAACTCTCAACTGTTAAGTGTCTGTGGCAGTTTCTTACGCGGGAAGTTCCAACTTTTGTGTTAAAAGAAATGAAGTGGATGGCATTGGTTATCTAAATATAATGAAAAATTACTTAAATGACTGTCGAAATGGGAGCGAGCATGATATACAATTTATTAAACTTCATAAGTAAACCGACCAACCGAATGTTTACGTCGCAAAAAAAGATTAAGAACTCCATACGCCATGTAGACGTGATATTATGAACCAACAAATCGCCTGATGTTGACGTACCATTACTTCTAGCCTCAGATAAAATACAAGTTAAACGTTCGTTGTCTATCTCCTCCGCGAGTTTCCTCACATAATCAAAAGAAACTGTTTTTGATATATTATGAATACAAAGAACGATACTTCCACGAAATACAGATAGTCTCCTTGCGCTGACTATTCTTGACGCCTTCCGATCCTAAATGCGCGATATAAATATACGCGCTTCTTACTGAGAATGTTCCGCCATTATTAGTAAACAAACCTCAGTTGCCATAAGGGCATTTGAACCCTCGTGATGTCTTAGTCGTCGAGAAGACGTATCGGACTAGTTTCCGAAGTAAGGCAAGAAAGCGCGGTGAAACGCGACGAAGAACACGAATACAACGAATCCGCCAAGGCGCGGAGGGGAGAGCGGAGTAGCAAGTTGAAGCAACCTAATGGCTGCCGCGTCACGTGATTTCAAGATGGCAGCGCCCATGCGGAGGAGGATGAAAAGGTCTATACGGTGAAACTTATAGCATCCTCGATCATCCGCACCGGTGCGCACCGGTGCACAGAGGTGCGCCCCGTCGTCTTCGATCAAGTGCACCGGTGCGCACCGGACGTCCTCGATCAACGGAGCGCACCCTCCCGGTGCAGCTTTTCGTTGCCCCAACGCGCACCGAGAAAATCGACGGTGCGCCGGGGTGCAGTCCCATCAGGCATTGCGGCCAGAAGCGGGAATCGAGGAGATGGCGGGAATAGCAGACGCGCAGTCTGTCGAGGTGGCGACTTTGCGAAAACGAACACGCCTCGCATCTGCGCTCGATGAATTCCTCAGCTTTTCTGAGAGCGAGACGACGAGCTTCTTATCATCGCCGCGGTTACCGGCGATTGCTGCGGTGGCAAGGAGCGCCCGAAAGGTATGAACTTCGTGGAAAGCGTTGCGAGGTGTTTCGATGACACCGAGGTACGGCCATTATGTGGTGGTTCTCTTTCTCGAACCAACAATGATGGGCAGCATATACCTGTGAAATTGTCACCCGCTTCGTGACCCCATCGACAATCACGTCCACGATGTTCATTCGTGTGGGACCGCCAAATCCGCGAGTAAAAAGACAGGAGAAATTGACAGCAGACGGGCACCGCGCGCGAACCTACGCAAGAAAAAACGAACAAAATGCGAGGTGACGCATGGTGGAGCTCGCCGCGGTGCACCGCTGCGGCGCAGTTTGTCTTCGATGTCGCACCGACTTCGCGCTGCACGACCGAGGAGCGCTGTGCACTGTCGAGGTTTCAGGGCGATTCCGGTGCGAGTTGATCGAAGATGCTATTAGCGAAAGCGCCAGAGCGACTCGGACTTTCGAGACGGACTTCGTAAACAATCCGTTTGGATATGTGTGCGACGTGTGTGAAAGACTGTGGCACATGAAAGACTTGACGCCGGTAAGTAGAGCCATGCGTGAAACGTTGAGTTTAGCGGCGCCGCCTGAGTGGGGTGAAACAGTGGCGCGGGTTTGTACAAGGTGCAAGAACTTTCTCGTTAAGCAGAAGATTCCACTCTTTAGCGTTACCAATGGGTATCGTTACCCGCCCATGCCACCAGGTCTACCGGTTCTAAACGATGTGGCCGAACGTTTACTTTCGCCACGGATTCCCTTCGTTCAGATCTGTCGTCAGCATGTTACTACACTGACCACCGAGCCGTCTTTGTGGCAATAGAGAAGCAACCAGACGTTGTGCCAAAAAAATTGCGGTGGCTTAGCTCGGCTATGCCAGCCTATACTAGCGTGAGCTTATGCGAACAAAATGAGAGGCGCTATCAAGCGGCTCCGGTGCAGCGTCAGACTTTGCTACTGCGCAATTGAGGCGCACAGCTGGGCACGCGACGGCGCCAGTGCGTCTGCCGCGGCTATGACGTCACTCCTCTGGAATGCGCAGACCGGCGAGGTGGGCGCGGCAGAGCCGTATACGTAGAGAGTTTGGTCATTCTTTGGGAGGTATAGGAGACAAATGAGGAAGCACCATTGGCCGAAAGCGGGCTGGGCGTGTTCCAGGGCGTCTTCAGAAATTCGAATGTGACCAACCAGAAGCAGGAAATAATACCCTGGCGGTGGGCGCGAGAAACAAACCTGATAACTGCATCGGAGTGACTCTCGGTGACTGAAAATATGGTACACGTGATGTTTTAATCCCACTCATCCAAAATGATGGTGGAAGAGTGCGGCTAGCGGAACGATCGACAAAATCCTTACGCCAAGCGCCGAGGGCCGGGAATCTGCCATCCGAGCGGTCACACTCTGTCCGAGCAAAACAGAGTTGAGCGGCGCATTCGTTTCTTACATCTTTCTGCATGGTCATGATCAAAACAACACGTGCACCCTATTTTCAACCACGAAGAGTTACTACACTTCAGTGTTATGCGCTTATTAAAACCATATACGAACATATACCTTTGATCAGAACTGTTTCTCGCTACCACCGCTAGGGGATTTATTTCGGCTTCTGGTTGGTCAAGAGAGCATGCCAAGCCCTCTTTCCGAGTCTGGCGCACGCCCTGGCTCTGCCCGCGCCTCCCATTGACCAAACTCTCTCTATACACGGCTCTGGGGCGCGGCGGCGGCGGAGCGCGCGGCGGCGGCTTTGCGTGGCTCTCATAATAAGCCGTGCTCATTGAGGGCCACGCGAAACTGCTCAACCTCGACCAGTGTAGCTAACGCTACAAAAAATAAATATACATGTGTCACATAATGCGTATACCATGTGTGTGTCATTGAAGCAGCAGTAAGCATGATAATCAAGCTAATCCTAGACAACCAGGAAAGCTAAGAATAACCAGCTGAACCTTAGCTCACGCTACGTATATCCTGGCATAACCAAGCTAAGCCACTGCAAATTCTTTTTCGAACTTTTAGAGCGCAGCTCTTAGGCGCCCGTTTCCGTTTTCAATGGCTTCGCTGTCGGCGTATCCGCGCTAAATTTAGAGGGAAAATGAACGTCACGTGGCCTCAACAGCAATTCAATTCCTCCGTTAAGTTTAGTGGGAAAATTGGCGTCACGTGGCCTCAACAACAATTAGGCTTCCCCGCTAAATTTAGCGGGGAAAATGACGTCACATAACTTGGCGTCACGTCACCTATAAAAAAATTTAATTTCTCCGCTAGATTAAGCGGGAAAATTGACCTCACGTGACCTCAACAGCAATTCAATTGTCCGCTGATATATAGCGGGGAATTGAATTGCTATTGAGGCCACGTGGCGTCAATTTTTCAGCTAAATTTAGCGGGGAAACTGTGGTAGGACGGGAGGGTATGGAAGAGGAGGAGCGGAGGGTACGGAGGATGAGGAGGGGAGGGTACGGAGGAGGAGCAGGAAGAGAGAGAGGAGGAGGAAGAATGGAGGAGGAGTATGGGAGAGAAGGAGGATGGTAGGAGGAGGAGAGGAGGAGGAGGGGGAGGAGAAGACGAGGGTACAGAGGAGAAGGAGGGGCGAACCCCCCTTCGTACCCTCCCCTCCTCCTCCTCAAGAGCTGAGTTCTAATTTCGCATTAAAGATTTGTAGACCTTTTTCATTTTTTTTTGTGTGTGTTTCGCAGAAATCGTGATTATACATGCGGGACAAAATACGTACGACGGTGGTGTACTGACAGCTTGCAGGCAATCTCTAAACGCACTTAGACGTAACGATTTAGGAAGCTATCAAGAATCGGTCTGAATTGCTATACCTTCTGCTGGTGGGTCCAACCTTCTTGTTGGATTAAGTACATTATTTTCTTCCTTCTTTAAATTCTGCCCTTTCTACGAATCACTTTCATTTTCTTAAAAATAACATAGATACAACTAAATATCACGTACAAACATCTGTCACCTCTTTTCTGTCTCTTCTAATTTATCTTCAAATTCCACCCCAGTCTCTGTGTTTACACACCTTGATTAATACATACCAGTTCGCTTGCACGTTTTCTCATATTTTCGCTAAAGTTACGGAGATCTTCATCTACCAAACGTTGACGGGTCTCTTGGTATCATTCACATTGAAAACTCATGCATACGTTAAAAAAAGTATTGTCTAATAGACTGTATGAATTTTATTGATTTTACGCAATAGAAAGTGTTTGCGAATTGCTATATCAATATGTTTAATTTAGGCTCATCTAACTTCCATGTCTCAGAAGTTACTCGCGTAAATCATCCGCTGGTAAATGCTGATGCTTACCACCCTCCACTTGCAATATTGTTTTCAATCTGTTTTGAGGTAGTATAACCTTGCTACATATTGAGAGAGGCATATACACTCAGTGATTATTTTATTTAATTATTTCAAGAAATACGATTGACTAATATATTACAGGTTAACATGTGGATTCTATGGTGGACGATCTTACATCGGTAATAAATTATGCAATAGATATAGTTCTTCCCAATCACCATGGACGTCCCGAGAAATTCCACCAATGGTTCTCCAAGAATTTACAACATTACTTGAGGTCAAAATCACATTACTATGGATTATACAAAACAACAAAACTGAACGTGTGGTGCTAATAATATAGCATATGTCGTGAACCCAGAAAGAAACTACTGGCTAATGCCCCGTACTTGTACAATAAAAGAAAGTGGAGTTTAGCCTAAACAAGCCAACCAGAAAATTCTTGCACTTCGTGAAGAATCATACTAGAAAGGGGTCATGTAATATAATGCTACGCAATGGATACCCATTCGTACGTAAGAGGCTGCTTTTTAGCTATTTGTACGACATTTTAGTTCATATTTTTAATATCAACATGACTCGCCTGTGAAATGATCGGTTTTGTTGCGGGTGATGAGGTGTATTCGGCTATCGAATCACTGAATTCTAACCTATCGACGGGGTCCGATGGCATTTCCATATTTATTGTGAAAGGCTGCAGCGAAATATTTTCTCCTATTTTTGAGAATATATTTAATTTGTCGCTCTATAGTGGCATCTTTTTACGAAACTGGAAATATTTAATTGTTCCGATTTTTAAATTTTGTATCTGTTGCGATGTCAGTAACCATCCTCCTGTATGTCTTTCAAATGCATTCTGCAAAGTTTTCGAGAAGGTGATGCACAGCCGCTTGAATAATTATTATAAAAGAAAGGTAGTTTTTGTGAAGCATCGGGTTATAGCATTGAAACAAATTCTGCATAATTCTTACTTATTCTATGCCAATCGTTCTGAGTTGGGGTCATGAACGTGAATCCTCATGTCATTGGAAAGTAAAATCAGGAGTACCACAGGGAACCGTGCTGGGCCTACTACTTTTCCTTTTGTACGTAAACGACTTGTCCGCTACCATCCAGTCAACCATCCGTTTGTATGCCGATGATTGTGTGATGTATAGAAAATATCTATCATTCGTGATTGTATTGAACTTCAAAACGACTTAATTACAATTGAAGCAAGGTGTCTGACTTGGCAAACAAAGATAAATATTTCAAAAACAAAATTTCTAAATTTTAGTACTGAGTTAAGTCCAACAGATTTTAACTACACTCTCTTCGATGGGGTTCTTGAACATCGAAGAAAGGGTAAAAGCACAGGCGAGCTGGTGAAGAACTTCCATCGTAAACCGGAGACGCGGTAAAATAAAAAAGAAAACGGACAAAACAACAACAAGTCTCAAGACTTGTTGTTGTTTTGTCCGTTTTTTTATTTTACCGCGTCTCTTGAACATGTGCCTACATACAAATATCTTGGGGCTCATTTTACATCAAACATGTCTTGGGAAGCCCACATAAATCATATAAGTGCAAAAGCAATCAAAGCCTCGGTTTTCTAAGACGAAATCTTCACATGGCCAACTGGGAAACAAAGCTTGTAGCATATACTGCCCCCATTTGATATCAACTCGAATGCGCTTCAATAATATGGAATCCACATCAGTTCTATTTGACACAAAAACTACAATCAGTGCAAAACAGCCACACGCTTCATGCTTGAAAACTACATGCGCAAAAGCATCACCTCTCTAAAGGAAAAACTTGGACTACCATCTCTTGCAGACAGAAGGAAAATCTCAAGACTTGCACCATTGCAAACTTTATATTACCACTGCCCATCGAAGAAGCGCGCGTTTTCAAATCGCAAAAACTTCATTTTGTCACACGACAAACAAACCTTTTTAAATTCTCACCACTACAGTTAGCTACATACGACTAGAACTCCCTTCCTGATAATATTGTAATCATCCAAGAATCCTCTGGTTTCAGAGATTTTCTTACCACTTACGTAAACGCATAGCAACCATAACCCCTGCTTTTTTGTTTTATTTTTTATGTTTGTGTTTTAAATTGTTGTACTTGCCCCCCCCCCCCCCCCCCTTTTCCCCCGATATAAATCCCTATGGGTGCTTTAATTGTATAATAAATGAAATGCAACATATTTGAATATGTGTAATGTTTTCGAAATGTCAATCACAAATTGTTATTGCTGGAATTTATAAACAATGGGCTTGGCACTGGATACGAGAAAAGGGGGGGGGGGGAAAGTAACCGGAATGAGTTTCTGGAGGGCGGGCCATTTGTAGTACCAGCTTCCGCTGCTAACAGCGCTTAGCCGCACCTCTTCCGAGTCAGTTTGACGACCGGCGTCGTCTGCTAAAGTTCAAGCGGCTTGTAAATTTTTTTACCCAAGCGCTTCAAAATCATTCCTCGTTTTTTGCAATGTCTGATTTAAAGGACCTTTCACATCCACAATCAGGACTTTTTTCGTATGGGCGAACAGAAAAAAAGTCACACGAGGCGAGGTCCGGTGGATAGTGGCGTGTGTGTGTGTGTGTGTGTGGTTGTGTGTCTGCGTTTGTTTAAGGGGGTGGGGTTGAGATGGGGGGCAAGCGGTATCATGCCATTTTTGCTCCAAAATTGTTGCACTGACAGAGCAATGTGTGCTGCGACATTGTCATGATGGAACCACCACTCGCCCTTTTCATACAAAACGGGGCATTTCTACCTCATTGAGTTGCGCAAGCGTCACAATACTCCCAGGTAAAGCACATGATTCACAGTTTCACCAGGTGGAACAAACTCGGAGTGAACAATGCTCGAATTTTCCAGTTGACGAAGTTGACGGTGGACCTTGACGAGGTTAGACGGCGATCACTAATTCAGCGGCCTTGAAGGGTGAAAACCACTCGTCGACTTGCAATTTCTTCATAGCATCTTCCCTGTAAGCTGTCTAAAGTATTACAAGAGTTTCCGCCGCCGTTTTCCCCAAAACCAACAAACAGAAATTCACGGCCGCACGCTGTTTCTTGAAATCAGACATTGCAAAAAACGAAGAATGATTTTGAAGCTCCCGCGGAAAAAAATTACTTCATTGCCCAAGAACTTTAGCAGAAGACGCCGATCGGCATACTGACTCGGAAGGGGTAGAGTTCCTCGATATGCTTCCCCGAAGGGGGAGCAGAGTTGCAAAATTTGGTTTCTCCGCGCCGCCACGCCGCTATTCGCCGAGATCGATCACGTGAGGAGCAAAGCATCTAGCGCCGTGCAGGAAATCCACCGACGTTGCACGCGCACCGGCGTTTGTTCCCCTGCTTTCGCCTCCTTCTCCTCTTTTTTTTTGTTTTCCATGCGCGGCAGCGCGCGCGGCGTCGCTATTCGCCAAATAGACCTATTGCTATGTTACCCAAGCATTAAGGAGAATGCAGGGATTGGTGTTCCACGCCCCGCACGTGCTGGCCTCAGCAGTAGTAACTTTTCTAAAGTAAAAACCTAAAATAAATTGTATATTGCACGCGCGTTCGTCAACGATTTATTTTGGTTATTTACTTCGAATGTTTTATACGGGGAAGGCGTGCGCGTGTGGCGCGTGGAACACCAATCCCTGCATTCTCCTTGATGCTTGGGTAATATAGCAAATGGTCTATTCAGTCATGTGACGAGCAAAGCATCCAGGACCGTGCAGGAAAACCGGCGCTACGGTCACCCGCCGAGAATGAATGCGGAACTCTGCTACCGTAGGTAGCTATATACAGGAACTCTAGGAAGGGGTGCCGCTGAGCGCTACTAGCGGCGGAAGCTGGTACTACGAACGGCCCGCCCTCCAGAGACTCATTCATGTCAGTTTTGGGTCCCATCTCGTACATTGCCTGGCTCAGGTGGTATATCTACATGAAATACAGAACTGCGTTAGATTTTCTGACTAATTATCACGTCTTTTCGTGTTTATTTTGAGTGTGCCTCAGGGACATCTTGGTCCTTTTTAGTTTAATAATATTATAAACGACCTCATATTCTCCGTGAAACACTCGCAGGTGCTCATATTTTCTGACGATGTAAAGGTGTTTCGGGCTAGTTAATTGTTTTACGTACTATACTTTGCTTTAAGACGATGTTTGTTTAGTACAAAAATGGTGCATCTCAAACAATCCAATTTTGGATTCCCGCAAAACACAAACGATATCACTTGGGTTTTGGGGGGACTTAAAGTCGAGAAAGTATAGAAGTTAGAACGTTATCCTAGTATATTGTCTGGAGAATGAAACTATTAGTCGGACAGCATTAGTAAGAAATCTAGGGGTTTTTGTGAGTGGTCACTTCGCCTTAGTTCTCAGATAAACTCCATTGCTAGCAAGTCCCTGCGTACGTGTAGAATAATGACTTGCTTAACTATACAATTTACCTCTCATCATTGCCTGTTGAGACTCTTCAGGCCCATGAACGCTATAAATTTGAATTTCGAATCTGTCGTAGGGGAACTCGATCTCTGGTACAGCATGTGAAAATATTAAACACATACAAACACGATTTGTACGCATAATATATGACAGATAGTCTGGTCGCAAAGATTATTTTGAATAAAATTTGAATTTATCTAGACTTAGATTGCGCACTTTAAACAACAGGAGGTCGATCCGGTATGTTTTAAATGTTTGCATAGGTTAGTTCATGAATCAATTAACTGTCCCATGGTCACCTTTCTGGGACATTCCGTGGAACAAAATGTTTCCAGGGAAATATAACAATTCTAAATGATTTGCTTTTTGTGATACACAGGGAATTATAGTCCTCGGGAACATTACGATAATGTGTCAAGAAAAGCGGAAATTTATAATTGTGTGAATGTGACCCAGAGGAATAGATGCAAGAAATTTTGTAGAGCCGTGGAATAAAAACCATACGCGTTAAAATGTTACTTACTGCTTACTAATATTTTATGACTGTCATCTAAAATATCTCCGGAAAAAATTGCGACGTTTATTGTTTTCCGGTCAAAATTCTAATCTTATTGCATGCGCCGAGACGTTGAAATTCATGAAAGTTGAGGATGCACCCTTTTCGCTTCTTTAGACTTCCGTATTTCTGTTAGCTCAAGCTACAGAAATCGTACAGAATGTTGCCAAGAGCTTAATAACAATCTGTCACCGGTATCATAAACCTAACATGAGCAAAACGCGAAGGTTTTTTAATATTGATATGTTTTGTACAAATTTGCCCGTGCTTAAGCATGTTTAAGAATTTGAAGCGTATGTAGGATTTTGAGCTTGGGTACGACGCTTAAGGTTGTATATTTGTGATGAAAATGTACCCGATGTTTTGTGTTTACCGTAAACGTCTTCGGGCTACTGTTAAACATCGAAAAAATATATATTGAACATTAAAAATGTAACCTTGAGCGTCATTTGGTGCTTTTTATGATCAATTGCTTTTGTGTTTTAATCAAAAAACTGTCAAACAAGAAAGATATTTAAAGGGCTGAACATGAGCAAAACGAAGTGCTCTAATAAGCCAATCGGGGCGTTGAACTTATTTTCCAGCTTCCACTTCCTTCGAAATCTGAGTCCTGTTGTAGCATAATCAGAACGCAAAAGAAACAAAAACTAGAAATGTAATGCCTTAATGCAATCAAGTCAAAAGTCGAAAGAAATATCAAATAGTTTTTTTTAAACTATCTATAATGTCGACCTGTTTTTGCTATAGTATGGCGGGGATTACAGCAATAAAGAGTTGTAAATTACAACTTTACAAATAGAGTAATTCTTTCTTCACCATTGTTATCAGTGATCAGACGAGTTAACAAATCGTTATGCTTGCTGAAAAATGCATCTAGTTGCAAAGAATCACTTCGTTTTAGCTACACGTATTTAAATTAAATTATTCCGATTTAAAACTTGAGTTAAACGAAATAAATCTAGTTCGTTAAAAATATATTTCTACCCTGTTCATATGTAGCTTAAACTAAACAAAAAACCGAATGATACTTACCAGCAGTTTCTAATCCCCCTGCATCATCGGCAGTTTGAAAAAAAGGAAACACAAAGAATACATTATAGCGTGAAGAGATGCTTGCAATAGTAGGAAAAGTGAGATATAACAGAGGCAAGCTTTGTAAGAACTGCTCGGTTTGAGAAAGTAGATTACACTTTTATGCAAACAAAAATCGGTAAAAGTAAGATGGTAGTGGAGCCTGCCAAAATGAACATCACTCGGCCAGACAATAATTTTCAATTGTTTTAAGGACCGACGCCTTTGAACACGGCAGCGTGCGCACCGCAAAGACTGCCGAAACGAATAAATACTGCCTTTGGAAGGGAAGTCCTGGTGCATGAAGACGTCTTTCCTGGGGATGATCAAGGTAGCGATAAAATTTTGCCCTCACATGGGTCTGTCCTGATCTACCTAAAGACAAAGAATCACCGGTTTCGAAGTAGTAGAAAACGTGGACATGGTCTGCCAGGAATCGACAATGTTTCGCCTCGTTTATTGTTTGAAACATTATTTTATTCAGTTCTGCCGGTAGCTTGAAATGCGGGGGTACGTTGCAAATTGTCGTTTTAAGCTCCTCTGAGTAACCCAGAAAAAAAAAAGGGGGGGGGGGGGGCAGCGAGAAAGAAATAGAGCAAAAAAGCCGGCCCCAAGGAATCTACAGGAAATAAGAGACCAGGACTAAATGACCGACGCTGCTGGTCAACCTTCGAAGCACTTTTTTCCTCTTCAATTTGTGACTTCATTGTGCAATATGCAAGGCAAACCCTCTCTTTCTCTCTCTCCCTCCTCCCCCTTTTCTTTTCTTTAGAGTATGTTATGTGGAGGCTTCATATTATATATTTTTGGACCCCGCGCAGCAGTCAAATTTTTACAAGAAATGTATCGGGATAGGACCTTATGTCACGTGACTTGTGATTCAATTTAGTATCACAGCTAAATTAAGCGGGGAATCGTACGTCACGTGACACCGATTCCCTCTTTCCATCGCACCGTTCTTTTCCCTCCCTCTCTCTCACCATCCTAGGGTGTCCACCCCATCCCTCCCTTCTCTCGCACTTCATTTCCACCTCCCTCCAATTCCTACCCCTTTCCTCTCTATCTCTCTCCTATTCTCTTACGGTGCCCTCCTTCCCCTTCTCTCCCTTCCTCCCCCTAACCCCTCATTGGTCATGTAACACACCAATTCAGTTTCCCCTGTCGCGGTTTTTATACACGTACTTCTGACTGAGTTTTCCTCGAAACACTCGGTGCTCTGTTTAATATGCAAGCGTACTGCATCCCTTGACAACTATGCCTATACCTTATAAGAGGGAAAGTCGAAGTAGTTTTTGCTGTTTAAGGGGTCATGAAACGATATCAGGTTGGAATGTTCATGACTTTACAGAAGCGTATTGGTCCTAGTCTGGCCCAAGTATTCGCAACTATAACGCTCTATAGATGGCGGGGCGACAGTTCCAAGATGGCGGAAGAGACGGGAATAGATTTTAGATATTGACGCTGGTCAGTGTGCTTAAATCAATTTATATGGCTACAAATGCAAAACGGTCAGGGCTGGAGCGTATCACAGGTAGCGGAGATGTTGACGCACGTTAGGAAAACCAGCATGTCGTTAGAAGTCGCGGAAACATCACAAAACTTGTGACGTTTTGTGGAAGGCGAGCGTCTTTTGGGCGCCAGTCACATCACTTCTGCGTAGCAAAATATTTGTGTGGGTTGTGAAAATACCGTGGTGTTTACGCTGTGCCTGTCCACGAGTTCTCTAAAACGTGAGCCGCGCATGTTTATCGTCAAGCTCTGATAGATTGATGTCTCAGTATCAAATGCCCTGCACACCGTCGCGGTTTCAGTGCATTGCAACACGCAATCAACCTGTGCTATGGTTACTAATTGGCAGTTTTAGCATATTGCAGCCGCAAGCTACCGTACGGTTAGGCATTATTTACTTTTAGTAGACCATATACTCTAGAGCTACGCTTTGCTAGCGGGAGCTCGTGCCGTCACTTTGAAGCATGGATTGAGCACGCGGCCGCTAGGCCCGCTCTTCGCTGCGTACGATCTACGAGAACTTCCTAATGCGACAAGAAGTTAGCGCTGCACATTTGAATCATGATTTTCAGCGCGCGCCAGGAGTGTTGCCGTACGTATGGTATCCTGCGGTAACGCTATGCAAGAATTGCATATTAACGCCATCGGCGTGTTTGGGCCTTTTCTTGATTGCTCTGTCAAAAGAAATATTCATATATGCAGTATACCACACCTGTGTACAGTGTTATTAGCATCGACGCGACCCACCTCGCCAAAACTGTTCATTCTAAGCAAACATCAGGATCGCCACACAGTTGCTCTTAAAAATGTTATAAGCATTTTTTTTATTGGCCTTTGTAATTAACTAAAATCAGGCGCGAGTAGTCTGTCTTTCGGAAGTGCTTGGAGCAAAGTGTCATGTTTCTTGTCACTGCCTTTCAGCGCATCAAATGCGGATCCATTCTCGATGTCTATCGCTGGCGAGCAGTTCTCTCCCATACTTTTGGAAAGAATAAACATTTCGTAGATTGTACGCGAGAGCTTTGCTCTCCTAGCGGGAGCGTTCGCCGTCACGTTGACCACAGATTCTGCTGGCGGCCGCAGTACCTGAAATCCGCAGTTTATGCGATCTACGAAAGTTTTTAATCAAATGAGACATCCCGGTTCCTTTGTGCAACGCTGTTGCAAAGCGGACCACAACAATTCTTATTTTAATGCACTCGCTTTTTCCGTGAAAACTGGAGGATGCACGGACACGCCGACCAGACCAGCAGTAGCAAGGGCGACAGTCCCTGCCACCGTCTCCGCCGCCGTCCCCGCTCGCCTGGTTCTTCGTTCGTCCGCGAGAGGGCGAGCGGCGGGCTGGCGTTGCGAATACTCGCACGGACCGCCACTTATTCAGAAGCTTCTTGGTCGCGGTGAAGTTGCGAGTATAAATACGAACTTTTTCTTTCAGTCTTTTCTTCGCAAAGCTTGATTACGTAACTGTGGTATCGAAACCACCCGCTCGACGAGAGTCGAGCGCGGCCCATGAAGTGGACACGAGAACTGCGTGAGCACTCGACTTCGGCTCGTAACGGTCAACGCCTCGGCGAACACTGGGGTAGGGGCTCGTGTCCAACCACAGCGGTGGTGAGAATAGCCGAACTCCAATGCCTTGAGCTCATCACGCGTTTTCTACTTTGCCCACCTAGCGCGTTTCTATGATTAACGTTGGCGGCACAGGATAGGCACCAGTCCACGTGGCCGCCTGTTCTAGCTACGAGTTGAGGGGATGAAGGATGGTCATGTTCCTCGAATTTATTTGCCGTCTGCCATTGCTTAGAAAGAAACACTAAGGCACGTTTATTCGGTTATTAGAGTTAGGGAGTGATTCTCAGTCGTATTTAGCCAAAGCAGAAAAATTGTTTCATGGCGCCTTTAATTTAAATGCAAATATTTAGTCAGTATGCTCACCAGAAGAAGCTCCATTTCCAGGATCCGCTAATTAAAAATTGAAACAAAGCGTTATTTAGTATTACACAATGAAACAACATGTTGATAGTTAAGCATGCAGGTCTTCCAATCTGTTTTCATACGTACAAAAATCGAATGTAACGACGATAAAAAATAAAATGCAAATTATGTCTGAAGCATGGTAATAAAAAACTCTGGCACTGACAATATTTCATTGAACATGTTTTTTATTGATGTTATGAATGCGCCAGGGGAAAAAAAAACTAACGATACCTTTCACGCGCAGTAATAAAGGAAAGCAAAGAACCAATTGAAAGGTTAAATATTGATACACAATTTACCTTCGTTTGATTTGAATACCACCCTACTACTGTCGTCGACATTTGTGTACGAATGAAATAAAATTCCCTGGTTATAATAGTACAGGGGTGTTGCGAGATTCTAAATATTTTATGTTTTACAACGACGGCATACGAAACCTGCAGTCTGAGGCTCCTAAGTGTTAGTTTTCTTCATGAGTGGGGAACATAAGTGCTCTGATGTAAACAATATATACCTCGTTTCCGTGTAAGGAAAACCGAACTCAGGCTAGAAGAAAAACAAGCACAAACACAAAGACTAAATGTGCAAGATCGCGGCCCAAACCCTGCGGTCGATTGGTGAAGTCGATAATAACAAGTACAAGCTCGCCTGCTTCTTGCGCATCTCGTGCGTTTGTTTCCCCCCTATAACTGCGCCCACGTGCGTTTGTTTCTCCCGGACCTCAAGCAATGGCGTCGGCAGCTCGGCTAACTCGTCACCACGCGCGTTCTCTACACGCGTTCTCCATGTTGTCCTTTGATTGGCGTGCTCCTCTCTGCGTTTAGATGCGCCGCCAAATACACATTTTAGAACACTTGCTCGCCGAATGAAGTGACGAACTCCGTGACATTTCACTTTTTGCGCTGTTTGATTGCTTCCGCTTCCATTATCGAACATTAGAGCAACGCACTCAAAACCTTTGTGGACGCAAGGAAATGGCGTCGTCGCCATACACCAGTAAAAAAAAATCTAAAAAAAGGGGTTTGGGCTTGGCGCATGCGCGGTGGTGACGATGCTATTTCATTCCGTACGATATATGGCATGTAAGTTAGTCTGTTCCTTGCTCACCTCGTGCGTTTGTTTTCACGCCAAATGCTGCAACATGCTTATGCTTACCCCCGACCTCAGGCAATGACGACACGAGCTTAGCTGCCTCGCCCTCGCGCATTCCCTTCGTGTTCACTGTGTTGCCCTCTGATTGGCGTGCCCCTCACTGCGTTCCCATGGGCAAAAGGCGCATTTTTGCCAAACTTACTCGCTGTATTCCAAAGCTCGGTTTCGTGGATTCAGCCGTCCTCTGACTCAAGTTAACTACGTATAAAATTAAGACAATTTTCTGGTATGGTTAGAGCAAACTGAGCGTGGAAGTGCAATTTTTTTTTTCCTGTTTCGTTTTGCATTATAGAGGATTCCCAAATTAAACTCGACTTTATCGCGCAAATTCAAGATAATAAAAGTTTGCATAATAAACGCGCAGAAATATATACGTTTCATATTTGTCACCATCAATTGAATAACACGTGGCAAGAATATTTTTGATGTTTTATAAGAATACCAAAACTATTCAGCCCAAAACTGTTTTAAACTCCAAAATTATTAGTTTCGATTTTTCAACGAATAGGACGCAACCTAAAAAGTGAGAAAGAGATTATATTTGTGGCGTTAAGGGAGGCTCAAATTCTCTGTTTAGTATCTCTTGACCGCAGCTTCGCTGGAGCGCCGCACTAAGAAATGGCATGTGGCACAAAACGGGCAAATATTTACACGTTCTGCTATGGCGAACCCTCAAGTATGAAAAAGGGTAGGTACTGTTCGACGACAGCTTCGTTGTTCGTCGTTTTTATCTTTGGCTACCCTGAAGAAAACACGATGTTACCTTTATGCAACCAGGATGAAACACAATGTGACCTGGGCGATGTAACCTTTATGAACCTCAAGTTAAAACAGGCCAACTTTTACTTAATAAACGACATATCGCAATGACTTGAGAGTGTATCTTATTTCGTCGATGCTCCTAAAGAGCATTTTATAAATCGATGAAAAATAACGGAATCCTATATTTCAGATAACTAAGAACCCCAGTCCTCACATATAGTGTAGAATAATCAATCGCTAATGTATTATCTAAATCTCTAAACATAAAACACATTTCGAGAACCTACAGCTTTCAGCCAATTTTAGAAAAAAATCTGTCAAAACACACTAGATAATAAGTATTAAGTAGGTTGCACTACTTTGCACAGTTTCTCATTGCGCATCTGCGTGATAGAAATCTTGGTTTTTTCGCACTTTTTAAAAGCGCAATTAGAAACATTAAGAGAAATACAAAGTAAGTTAAACCAGTATGTTTTTAGCTACCTGGGCAACGTTTTTGTATAAGAGATTTTTAAAATTTGAGTGATCCAAAGCTCATCGGGGCTGACAATCAAGTTTAATTGTTATCAAAATTATTTAACGTTTTACACTATTTAAAGGACATTTGAAAGAAATCGTTATTTATTTATTTTTATGGCCTATGTAGCATAATTGTGATAAATATTTTTAGCTTGTCGCAAGAAGCACATCATATGAAGTGCCGACAGGCATGCAGTGGTTGTTATTCTTCTTGCGAAAAAAAAAAAAGGAATAACGCAGAAGGCAAGCGTTGCTTGTTGTCTGACAGAGCTTCGAATATTCAAATGGTTGAGCTGTGGCTGGAGGGATTGTTATTTGTATTAGTTGATTTTATCGCTAAGTGTTCAATAAAGCACATATGCAACAGTAATATTTGTTTCACAGTGCACGTACTGCAGTTTGAGCTTATCTGAAAGCAATCAGTGGTCTGTTTACAAGACCAGTACTGTACGTGGATTTCCAAAAGCCACTTGTAAAGTTTACACAAAGGTGAGTAAAAACTGAATTAAAATTAAGTATATATGCTCACCTTCATCCTTAGAAGATTTTGCACCTAATGGGAGAAATAAAGAAAAATAAAACCGTAATTATAGTGGTATATGTTTAACAAATTATTTGTATTTATTAGTTTTATAAATATGAATATCACATGAACATAAAATGAATGAAATAAGCACAAACAAGTGAGGAAGCCGTATGTATGTGGTGATATAAAAACAGTCACTGAAAAGCTCCGTTTGTCTCTGATTGTTAATGTTTTCAAGAGAACGGTTGCAAGCGGAAAACCAGCGGGAGCAGCGCGTCTTTAAACAAAAAGCGCGAGTAACGACCTGCGACAAAGCACCTCTTCGATATTGATATAGTGTCAATGGCTTCGTGCTTATAGAAACATCGTCAAGTATTGGAACGATTTTTGTACGTAAAACAAAACCTGAAAACGTAAATTCATAGAAATGTTAACAGAAAATCTTGTATTAATGTGAAATTAAATGCGGAGCGAAAGAAAAGTTAGTGTTCGATGCATTTGTGTGTGATTTAGCCTGTAATTGCTATTTTGTTACAATTAGTTGTGAGAGCCATTTTCAGGGATGCAGCGGCCTAGAAACGTCTCTTACAAGGAGCAGAGCTGTCAACTGCAGAATAAAAATGATTGAGATGCTCCTTTAAACGCACTCCCGCGCGTTTGTTTCATGTCAATGCCAACCAAAAATGGTGCTTGTTTGACTGCGCGCCATAAACGCGTATACTTTGTTTTGGGTGTTGCCCAATCAGTTGTGCTATCGAGAACATGCTTCTGAGGGTTTTTGTTAGGTCCTACATGTGGCATCGATAGCTATATAACTACGATTCCAAATGTAGTAGAGTTTGAAGGTTCATCTATAAAAAGGCACTGCTTATGAGTGTGTCATTGGGGCTGACCCTATTGTCACTCCTCCGAGCGCCACCCAGTGCGACGACTACTCCACGTCTGTGTATCGCCTTTTCCTTTATTTTAACGCGAAACGTTCTTTGGCTAGGTGTTAAGCATTTCGTGAAGCCCAGATAAAAATGAAGCCTGGATAAAAGCGTGACTGTGAGGCTCGACACTGATTGGAATCGCACTACAAAGCGTTTGCGACAGGCGGGAATCGAGCCCGGCCCATTTATATTATCAAGCGAGTGTCTTTCCAGCATATCGCTGTGAGTTGGTTTTTTCTTCTTTATTGCATATCGCCGTGAGTTGAGGTGAGATGTTATTTTCGAAACGTTTTTTGGCGAAGTATTCGGCATTTCGTGAAGCCCGGTTAAAATTGTGGCCCCGGGGCTCGACACTGATTGGTTGGCGGGTGGAAGAGGAGGAGTGAGGTGTTCGATATTGATTGGTTGGCGGATGGAAGAGGAGGAGTGAGGTGCTCGATGCTGATTGATTAACGGAAAGGTCACGTGACCAGACGTGTAGGGGAGGAGGAGCTCGACCACCTGTGCGCACTGAGGGAGAGGAGCTCGAGAGCATGGGAGGCTCTGAAAGATCGCCGGGTTTATCGGCCCGATTAATGGTGCTATAGCTTCATTCCAGGAACCACTATCCAGTGTACACATGGTACGCGGTAAACTATCTGATGAAGAGCGCCGTGAACGTAGGCGTCTGGCGTCTAAAAGCTTAGAGTATCGATAAACGTTTGTGATGCTAAAAAGTTTCACGTATGCAACACAATTGCCTAGCAATTTGCTATACATTATATTTCTCCGTGTCACACGGTTTATATATAATGATGAGAAGCCCATTGGGAGTACATTTGAATGTATAAAATAACCACGTCGAAACGGCGTCAAAATATATAAACAATAATATAATGAAATGTCATGCTATGGTATTTAATATACACGTCTTGTAAAAACTTGTTATATTCAGTATTTAGGCAACAACGCAATGTTAATAATTGATTAATATTGGACGGTACTCTGCCAATTCCAGACGTGTATTGTGAGAGACGCGCGTTCTGTGTGGTTACGTTTGATTAAAAATCCTGAGGTTTAGTGCGTAATCGAGCGCGTAAAAATGCAGATATCGAATTTCCACACCTCCATGATATTATATTTATATTACAGAGTGTTTCACGAAAGGTGGAGAAATTCGATATTGCGGAAACTACGCGTCGCAACAGAAAAAAGCTTGTGTCGTTTTGGTCCTGGACCAGGGGCCTATTTAGGAAAATTATTAAAGTCTGGGATATTTAGATTGTTAATTATTTTTGCGTAATTAACTTTTTTAATATTGTGTTTAAGGGCATGGTTTCAATTACAAAATTGCTGAGCAACTCCGAAAAACACTAAATCAACAAATTGCAAAACGATAGAAGGCACGCGAAGCATTTTACGGCTTTCTAAAAGAACGCACGAATTCGACTTGTTTTTAAGTTTCGGTTTGCTATCGGAGCGCATCTCGGCCCCGACGGCACCGCGCCCCGTGGAGAAATAGTGCAACCAGCCTCTGCTGCGTTGCTCGAGGACAGCGCAGCAGAGGCTGGTTGCACTATTTCTCCCCGGGGCGCGGTGCCGTCGGAGCCGAGATGCGCTCCAATAGGAAACCGAAACTTAAAAACCCGTCGAATTTGGCGGTTTTTCAGAAAGACATAAAATACAGCGCGTGCCTTCTATCCTTCCGCAATTTGTTGATTTAGTGTTTTTCGATGATGCTGAGCAATTTTCTAATTCAAACCATACCCTTGAACACAATAGTGAAGAAGGTAATTACACGAAAATAATTAACAATCTAACTATCCCCGACTTCAATAATTTTCCTAAGTAGGCCCCTGGTCCAAGACCAAAATGACACAATCCTTTTTTTTTTGTTGCGACCAATAGCTTACGCAATATATAATTTGTCCACCTTTTGTGAAACACCCTGTATATATTAATATTATTATTATTATTATTTATTATATTATTATATAATACATATGATATATATTATATATTATTACACATTATATTAGTAATATATATTCAAAAAAATGTTAAAATACTCTTACCGGTCTCACTGACACTTGTATCGCCTAATGGAAAAAATAGAAAAAGCGTGTTTAGTCGAGCGTTATTATTCACGAAATCGCTATTAAAAATGGGCTCCCAGGCGATAAAATTATAAGGCTACAAAACAAAAGGAAATAAGACAAACCATTAGATCTTTAATATTTATGTTGATGCATAATAAAGAAAGCTACTGGAAAGCTTTACTTGTGTTTCTTTGTATTGTTGATGACACGGGGGCTTAACTATCAATGAAACTCTTGCAGGCACAAAAAAAAAAAAAAAAACACACACATTAAATTCCAGTTTACAAGATAGGGCATAGTTTGTCATTTGTCTTATAAATGCGAAACAGTAATAAGTTATAAAATTATAATGATTTCTAGACTGCTATTCGCTGAGTAGTAGTTCTGTTTTTAAGTCTGCAGAGCCTGAAATTATTTGAGTATGTTTCATAATACTGTTGCATAGCCTCACGGTGCCATGTTAATTCGCCTTGACTGCTGTTCTTGATAAGGTTTTCTGCCTTCATAGGTGAGGGTAACAATGGTACAGATGCAAATACAGTGAACTGACATCACTTCCAAATATGCTTAAGCGATATGTGGTTTTTGGAAGCTGCTGTAGCTTTCCGGTTTTGCTCACTAGTTATCTTTATTAAAGCTAATATATTGCTGATATACTTCAGTTATTGAAATCCACATATTCGGGTGGTATACAAGCAACAAAAAAGTATCTTCGTTCGCATTTGTCATTACTCAATAAATAGCAAGTCGCGTCTCTTTTGATGATATTGGCGGGTTAAACACAATTAAGGCGAAATACACTCTTGCTCTACTGAGCCCTCCAATTCTTGCTGGCAGTGGCAGAATTTCGAGTATTGGTTTTTAATCACTCAAGGTATAGGCCCCCAACATGAAAATTTAAGATTGAAAGGGTTCGTATCTGTACAGAATTTAGAGATTACGAGAGAGTATATGTTCCCGCGGCAAGGCGCAACTTGTCTGTGATGCCAATCTGACAGGAATATTTGCACACTTTGGGGAAACTTTTTTTTGGTATTGTTAGATGACACACAATATTATATGGGTTCATAGTCAGACCAAATGTGAAGGATAAAGTTCACAGCGAAGCTGTATCTCACTCGTTGGTCGGATTTTTTTCGTGTCCGTGGACAGAACAGTTGTCGGCAAAAAAACATTAAATAAATATTGAAAAAAAAAAAACTGCTTCATAATTGGTTTGTTACGAATGCGGGGAGCGCAACGTGCTTCGAATTGTTCGCGCGCGCCTCATCATCTATCATGTAATTTCTACACTTGTTTTGTGCTTTTCTTACTTAAACGAATACTGAGGTGTGTGCATGCAGCACGCATCCCAGTATTCGTTTTAATAAGAAAAGCACTAAACAAGTGACAAAACCCCATGGTAGATGATCAGGCGCTCTTGAACAATGCGAATCCCGTAGCTCTCCTCGCACTGATAACAAAATAGTTATCAATGTCGTTTCAAAATGAAAAATTTGTACAGTGCATTTACTTTTCTTTCGTCAATCATTTGATATAGACCCCTTTTGAAATTCGCGTGCCGATCATTAGAAGGTCGGAACCCCTGCATAGTGGCAGAACAACTGACATCGTGGAACGTGCAAGTCATTCCATAAGATAGCGAACGTCGGAGTGCGGACAACGCTAGGAGCTGACGAGCCAATCAAACAGCGTCAAAAGTGCAACGTCACTGCGCTCATCACCTTTTTTGTTTGTATGTTTGTTCTCCTACTCCAACCAAATGCATAAAGTGTACCGTGACGTTGTGGTTTTAGTCCACCATTGTGCAGGGATTCTACAGCTACCAACTGAGGACAGTATTTTGAAAGGGGTATATAATGCAGTGGACAATCGTTGCAGCTGATACCACAGCTTCGCTGGCCAACCACCTTCACAGTGTGGATTAGAGTCCCAACGTTTTAGATGTAGTTTATTCTGATATAAAGGTATCTGCATTTACATGAAATTACATTTTGGAGGTCTTATATGCCAAACCGAAGAAGGTGCATCTGTGGCAGCCCAGCGAAGAATTGATGATTAACTTCAACCCCTTGGGGATCATTGACGTGCAACCGAAATCTCTGTTATATAGTTAACTATTCGCAGTAAACCACAGTCAGATTGCGGGCACCTCAACCGGTGTTCGAACCCGCCCCTTGAGGATCCGTGGGCCGTTGCTTTGATTCGGAGCCACCGTGGTGGAGTGCCTATTTTTTTACCTTCTAGGAGTTTTCTAAGGTATTTCCGAAGTAAACCATTACTGCCAATTGTAGAAAGCCACTATTCTGTGGAAAACTATGTTGTGGAGTAGTACATTTAATTTGGTAGCACCTTGTTTGTTAAAAGAAAAACAAAACTGCTTGAACTAGCGATTTAAGCTCGACTGATATCTGAGGTTACGTTTCAGTTTAGTTGCTACTAAGCGGATATTGTGTTTCCACGGCTCATATGCTACATCCCATAAGAAGTATATCTAAGAAACCTGGAAATGTATAAAAATATACAAAGGGAACAAAACCAGGGAGTCCTAAACGAAAATAAGCGAATTAGAAATATTTGCTAGCAAGAAAGACAAAATGGCGTATTCTTACCGAAACATAATCCAGTGAGTGCGAAGAGAATAAAGAGCTTCAGTTTGAACATCTTCGTAGATCTCTCTTAAATTCGTACTTCGAATGCCACGTAACGTCTACTTCCAGGAGACTTCGCTATTTATAATATACCGTTAATGCATTAGGCGTGGCACGGGACAATAACCACGATGTTTATTTTTTATTCATGACGAAAACGCGGGTGGAAACTTTCACAACCTTCTCTTTCGTTACGTGTCGAAGCAGAGTGCACTGCATGTTGGGTGACTTTTACAATGGCGCAGCCTCTATCTTTTCGTTATTATATTTTTGATCAAATGGAGATTACATGCACATATTGCAAGTGATTATCCCAGCCCCGTTGATTGTTTAGAGCTTGCGACTGTTTTATTTTTTACTGCTCTTACAATTTTACCGTAATTCTTCTTTTGTGCTTTAGCTTCAAACACTAAAAGGACGAAAAAAAAAATGTTGCGATGACCAAATATATTTTTCATATTCTGCACGCGAAAAATGAAATTAATATTGTCACACAGATAAGAGAGACGAGTCAGGTTTCACAAACATATTTTAATGAGGGATCATTTGCTTCAAGGTAAAACAAAGAAACGCGATGGCGATGGAACGGATGTGCCCGCTGGAAATTCCGCAAATCAAATAAGGCGATACTTGACTGTGCGCAATTTGAAACTGGTAATGGTACCCATATAATCGGGAAACATTCTGGTTCCTCTATTATTTGTTACAATTATCTCAATGGGAGAAATAGCATGCGCTCAAGCCTCGGGCGGAAACAAATAATCATAACGGTGTGTTGTCTGAACTGCAACAAGACAAAGACAACAGGCTTAAGGAGCAGAGTGTATAGCCAGGAATTTGGGGGCCAGAGGGGGGGGGGGGGTGCTTTGTATTTTGGGTCTACATGACTTGGGGTGTGGGTGTTAGGGTATATATTCGGCTGAGGTATCCATTTGCCTTATGGCTCAATTTGTCTGAAAGAACCAAATCGTCTGGACGCATCAAATTTGCTGGATGCCCAATTTATCTTAATTCCCAGTTTGGCTAGAATCTTCAATTCGGCGATTTGCGCGTTTGGCTGGAATCTCCATTTTGGCGGGATGCCTTAATTCGGCCTAATCATCTTGATTTGGTTGAAAGGTGCTAGTATTGTCTATAGGTATGATTGACTGGCGGTGTCATCAAAGTGCTTGCGTGACTTTACTATGTCTACATCATGCTTCAGCACACGGATTGCAAATAAAAAGTTCCTGCAGTTGAAAAGGCCTCGTTCACATGGTAGAGACAATTGACTTATTTAAATTAGCATTCGTGTTTGTGCTGCTTCTCCCGTTGAGCTGCTGTGCACATACCACCTCATGCTTGAAGCAAAATGGTTTATTAACTTGCCCACACAGTGAATATTAAATATCCACAGATCGGCACTTGCTTCAGTGCTGGCCGCCATCTACTTGAAAAGGACAGGACGTCCTGGCTTCTCCATGACAAAAACTGAGGTGCACAAGAACAGTATGCATCATTCAGACGACAGAGCAACGTTGTAGAGTTTCTCTCAAACGAGTTAGGTTTTCACGAGTTTACAAGGTATGTCACCGCAAAACCCTCATGTCATATAAGATGATAGTAATCGAAGTAGACTTTCTTGCTGAGTATTTTAAATTGCTGGATTTGTTTTATTTTTCATCTCATTAGCATTTTGTGTGCATATGGGAACATAATATTCTGAAGAGAGGAATTCCGACCCTGCTGTTTTATGAAAAAGCTTCAGCTGGCGCTGAAGTTTTGTGTTGAATCTGGTGTCGTTCATACGAATGTAAAAAACATCTAGTTTTCAGCGACTAACACGAAAAAAAAGCAGAGAGGAGTTAACTTTATACAACTCTTAATGAATGATTCTTGTTGACACACTGATATGATTGGTCCAAGTGGTTTTGGGCGAGAAAAATAACTTGCAGAGCAAAATCAAATGAATTAATTTCATCCGTTTCGCAGCAATACAATGTTAGGAGTTGGGCTATCCAACTAAACGACTAAACGTTTTTGCTTTTTCGCTCTTATGTACTCATTCGTTGATGCACAGGTTGTGCCCGAAGAAGAGGTAGTATTTTTTCCAGCGCAAAAATAAATTAAGCATCGCCGAACGCTCAGTCCCGGCCCAAATATAGTACTATAGTGGTCCGGACCAAACGCAAAAAAAGTTTCTTAACTAACCCTTTTCTTATTGAAAAGTTTTGAGTTATTTTGTGAAACTCTCAATAGGAAAGTGAGATGCGTTCCCGGTAGTTGACGCCATGCATCCTCACATATTCCCGGGCTTTGACGGCAACCCTTTCCCCAAAAAAATTTCCGCAAATCGCGTATAAGTTTTGAATAAGATAACGGTTAGTTTATAAGCTTTGGCATCTGGTCTGGACCGCTACAACTACATTTGGGCCGAGGCTGAGGTTTCGAGGATGGAGTTTATTTTCGCGTTAAAAAATGACACAATATTTTTTTTTTTTTTTTGGTGGGGGGGGGGGGAGGGGGGGACGCTGCACATTAACGCGTGGGGACACAGGTGCAAAAACAAGAAAGTCTAGGTTGTTTACTTGGACAGGTCAGCTTCTAATACCACATTGTAGTGGGATGAATAAAAATAATAAATATGCCCCTTGGTCTGCAAGTTCTCTTCGCTGGTCCCAAATGACTAACACCAATAACATGACTGTGTTAGCTAGAATCGTTAATTTGAAGTTGCATAGTGTTTGCTCCTCTGTAATTGTTTTTCTTGTTGGTCACTGAAAACCAAAAGTCGTCCACAAAAGGGTTAAAAAAAAAGTAGAATTTTTTTCCTAATTCGTCTAATTCGTCCTATGTAATGATATACACCCGTATTCACCAGGCGCGACTAACTAGCGCCGTTTTAAGGTTAGTAGCACGACTAACTAGTCGCGAGCTAAACGGGAAATCCGCGACTAACGAGCGATTATGTTCTGCGGTATTCACGAGCGCGAAGAGAGCGGGTGACTATCTAGTCAGAACTAAAACGCGGAAGTGACGTAAAAAGATAGGTCACACATATGCATACTTAAACGCCACTGCGTAAATGGGTATTTTATCGTATAAAAACGAATATTTAAATGTTTATCAGGAAGAAAAAGTTACAATAAGAGACATTTTGTCCGAGACAGAGTTTTACAAAGGAAAATTTAAAAACAACGCCAGGGAGAAACACGGAAGCCGCATTGCCAGCGACATAAACAAATATGGAAGCGCCCGTAAATGCGTTTTTTTCTCGTCGTCTAGCGCCCTGCTGAGATCTCTTTAGCGGTATCTCTGACCGCTGAACATGGCTATTTACGCATTATTTGCGCCTCCAATTCTTTCTAGATGTGTCCCCCAGCGTTCCGAGACAGTAAGTGCTTTGTTAGCGCTGGCGGTCAGCGGTGATAAGAGTCGGCCATGGCGCTGAGCCGCTAGTCGCCCGTTAAACACCGGCTAAACTAGCCCTACCCCATGACTAAGATTTGTTAGTCGACTTCTTAGTCGCGCGGGGCGACTAGGCCCTAAACACGATCGGTGAATACCAAGCGCTCACTTAGCGGCGACTATCGCTCGCCACGTGATCATTTTAGTCGATGACGTCACTAGTCAGTGGTTAAACAGGCGCTACTCGCGCCTGGTGAATACGGGTGATAGTCTTTTGCTATTGGTCGAAATCCACATTTCGCTCTTGTAGGCCCAAGCAGCAGTGGCGTCAGTTCTCGGACATGAGATTCGATTTTGCACTTGCCTAAGCGTCCCCTTACGCGTTGAAACATGTAGGCGTTTGTGAACAATGCGAGTGATGTTGATAGAGAAGCAGAAAAGGGTGTATAGTCAGCTTGAAAAGTTCAAGCACATTTCCAACTCGCACACCCACATGCGCTGGTATAATAGCAGTCCGCACGCCGATCGTTTCCGAAAAAACGAATTCCCATATGGCGGAATAACGTCATTGAACGTTTCTTGCTTAAAAGGTTATTGTGAAATACAGAAAAATAACGGCATCAATGTCTTTTTTTCATAGGCAGGAAAACCGTACTATCGAGTACGAATGAAATGAAAACAGCGGAGTGCGTGGCCTACGATACATGTTGCGCTACCTATACTTCGTTTCAGCTTAAGTCCAGGACGTAGCGGACGCTAGGAACTAATGGGACCAATCAAAGAGCGTCAAAAGCGCAAATCACTAAGCCTTTTTTTCATTTATGATTGGTTCAGAGATGATAGAACACGTACAAAAACATGACGAACACCATGACGGTGCGTTTTTGACGTTGTCTGGTTGGTCCAGCTCGTAGCGTCGGCTGTGTCTGGACTTAAGGTGAAACGAAGTGTAGAGGTTACTAGGAACGGATAAAACTACAGGTTGGAAAGGGCGCTGCGAGGCTGCGCGCCTACTCAGACGTGCATACCCTCGTAGTCATTCTCCCCACTCCGCAGTTTTATCAGTTTCTATACACCGTTTCACCTTACGTCCGAGCGCAGCGGATGCTACGAGCCATCAGAGCCAATCCAAGGCCATGTTAATGTCACGTTACGTTGGAGAGGGGCCACAGCGACACGCGGAAAGCGTATCACGGGCTACTTCCACAGAGAGGCATTGGCTAGGATAGCTCGTAGCGACCGCTGCGTCCGGACGTAAGATGAAACGGAGTATAGTTGCCTCAGTTGCGCAGTAGATATCGAAGGACACGCAGTCCGCTGTTCGCATTTCATTCGTACCCGATAATGCATTGCTATTCTGTCTCTTTAAGTAGTGCTTGCACTCTCTAACTAGAAGCGCCCCTTTTAGAGCTCGTCTTTGTATTCACACAGGTGACTAAATAATACATTTGGTGTACATTTAATATTAATAAAACCCGGAGGAAAGCTATGGCCAACAGCCTGGTCAACTATCGTTTCTACGAAACAAAATAAGGATAGGTGCGAACAGGCAGGATTGTACAAATATTATACATAATAATTAAACTAACTTGTGCTAAGGCTTAAAAAAAAAAAGAAGCCTGGCACACGCTATGCATTTCCAACCAACGCAATATTGTTCACTTCAATTCAGCAAGACCAGATAGCTTTTTGCACTGGCTAATTAATACAAAATAATTAGTTACCCCATTAGCAACAGTTTTTGCGCACACCCTCCAATACTTTTACTTCCTCTAAATGGTCAAGTTTGGTCATTTTTCCAACACACCGGCGCAACCGAAAGGCCGCTCAGGGTATCGGTCTTAAGACCTCACTAAATCATTCAATAGGTAGAGTAGCGACGGGCGGTGTCCACTGTCTACAAAGGTAAGGGACGTAATCAACGCGAGCTTATGACTCGCGCTTACAGGGAATTCCTCGTTTAAAGGGATTGTCCGGTGAAAACCGGAAGTTCTTAAGATTTCGTGATGGTTACCTGGTGGGAGCCTAATGATTAACATAGGCCATTTTTATTCCATTAAACGACACCCCAATTTAGTGTAATCAACGACAGATAATTGAACGAAACTCCATGCCGAATTTCGCAAGTATCAACGGCTGCACTCCCATGCCTGACGTGACGTCACTCCAGTCTTGCAATTGTCATATCCTATGCCTCATTCCTTCGTGGGAACACAGTGCTCCCGACGCACCGCAGCATTCCATATTACTCGCCACTGTAAATGTCGCGGAGAAGTGCACAACGAAAATACCCTTTCATTATAAAAAAAAAAAAAAATCTAGCGCAGCAGCGAGGGTGAACCACGTCGTACCGCTCACGCGGAGGACAAAATTCGAAGTGCACTTCAGTTCGGCGCGTTCTTTGCCTGATGTTACCTCAGAAACTCCGCTTTCCTGAAGGTGGAAGAGGAGAACGCCGTTTATGCACGCTTGGGTTAAAAATACAATTACTCCTTCAGGGAAGCACACAAAATTCAGACAAAAGCGATGTTCGTGCCCTTAGTCACGTGGGTACCTTGATGGAAACGAAAACATCTTTATTAAAGTTCACGCACAAATTGTAAAAAGTTAGCTAAATAATTTGTTAATCAGCCAGTTGAGCACATCGAAAAAATATCTTCGCTAACTCAATACTGCGTTGGTTGGACACGTGCAGCTTGCAGGTGTTTTTCTTTTGTCTTTGCACAAGTTAGCTAAAACTTCCGGTGTAAATAAAAAATCAACATCAATAAGCCTTGCAAACTCAACATGCTCCTATGGAACTTAAACCAAAGCGCTGCATTCTATTATGTATATACGTATGCGAAAGCCATAGTTCGTTACATGAGAACACATATCTGCACTTTATTGTTGTGTAATTTAAGGAACCCTTCTAGCCCACCATAGAATCACTGTGAACGGCAGGGGTTCATGCCGAAAACAATATTTAACACACAAAAAAAAAATGAACGTGGCGAGCAAAATTATTAAATATTACCGCAATGCGTAAACCGCTCAAAAAGGCACCCTACCTTCAGCTTCACATTTGAGGCTGGCTCGCACACTTACGACTGCTTACGACCGTGTGCCATAAAGCCTATTAAAGGTACCCTGAGGAGATTTTTGAGATCTCTAAAATATGGCGAGAACTCACTCTGCGGGCTCTACACATCCTAGAAATCAATAAATCATAGCATGCGCGGCCGATTTCCCTATTAAACGAACAATCAAAGATCGAACATACCAAGGTCATCCCCGTCGATGGGAGGAGCAGTGTGCCGGCAGCCAGGAGCACTGTCAGCCAATGGCAATAAAAGGATCCTCGCGCCTCCTACCGGTAGAAGCGCGGAGCGATATCTTGAATGAGCACGGCTCGTTGCCCATTCGCGGTGAGTAAGCTTGGGTATCGCCGCCTGATGAAATTTTTTCAGAACCTACAGTGAACATACTTATATTTCCTCTACTGGTGCAAGCACGTGCAATGCCAAGTTTTTATGCACTATAAAAATTAAAACATAATTACGTGGGTAGCACGTGCACTACCCGTAGTGAGGAAAACAGAAGCGCCCCTAGCGAGCTTCTCACCGCGAATACAGCCCGGACCTTCGGCGAGAGTCGTACTGTCGTAGCGCCACGTAGCGCACAAAGTAAATCGTGTGCCATTGTAGCCGTCTCTTCATCGCGCCGTGGCTCTTGGTAACCTGACGCCTCTAAAGGAAGAGGTGCTTCGACAAACAGCCGACATGGGTCCATCTCTTAGGATGCGACATCATTGCACGACGTCGTAAATTCGACAGCAACGCCGCGCCAAGCGCACAGCAAAAGAGCCAGTCCGCCCGGGGCAGCAGACGCACCCGACAACAGATTCCAGCGGCTTAGAAACAGGGAGTGGCGGGTGATACACCCTTCATTACGCCTCTAATGCATTGTTTGCATTGACGTTAAATCAGCCGCAATTGCTCGGTACCATGCTTCGCTGCTTGTATTTTCGACTTTGTTCTTCCTGGCAAGCCTTGCTAAGAAAACACATTCGATGGTGCGAAATGTATGCTGCTGAATGTACGGGCACAAGAGTATGAGACGGCAATGACGGCAAGTAGGGTGCCATATAACGTATGGTGCGGTACAATATGCCAATGCCATACGACGTAAAAGGCAGTCGAGTTTTACAGATCATAGAGAAAGCGTGGACTCTCAGATGGTGACAGAACTCAGCGAGCTTGGAAATCACGTGCGTCGCAGATGGAATCTGCGTAAATAAGAAAGAAGACTGATGATTCAACCCAGCGAGCGTGCTCTCTAGAGCTGACGTGGCTGACGTGGCTGGTGACCAGACACATCACTCGCGCGGAAAAAAAAAGAACAAAAACATAGTGCTGTCACGGAGAAAATAGCTTCTTTTCTCCGTCGATGAAGACACCGATATTAACAAATAACGGTTTATTTAAAGAATATGAGATAAACTCTTTTGTAACAGTTATGGTCAATTCGTTAATGAACCTTGGGGAAAAATTATTCCTAACCACTGGCGACTTCACCTGCCGTCCTCCTCGACCACACCTTCAGCAGGTGCGCTACCAGAACCGAACTCAACAAACAAGGATCCACACAAAGGCGGGCGAGCCGAACTCCTCCACAGCCGTAAGGGGTCCCAAGTGTGCGAGTTAGTAGGTGGAAGGCTCCACAGCTGAAGGGGATCGGACGTGCAGGTTGGCCTCCGGAGGCAGAGTGATGTTCAGGGCTTGGTATACAGGAGCCAAGTCCTCCGCGGGCCTCTAGCGGCTGTTTATACTGAGTTCAGCAGCATTATGGGGCCACTGTGGCAAGCAAACCACAGAAGGGTTTCTTAGAGCCAGTCAAAAGGCTCGGAGCACAAAGCAAATATGAACATTCCAAAAACAAGCGCATTCACAAGACAGAACACATTCCGAACGAAGCTCACAAGAGCATCTATAAAGAATACAAAGCACATTCGTAGACAGAGAAGTTATGCACAGAGCAAAAACCACCTGCGAAGTGGAGATCCCAAAAGGAGACCTGCACAGGACAAAACAACTTCAACGTGGAGCTCGACAACCAAGTGTAAGGTTACAACGTTCACGTTCTCTCCCATCGGTTGCCTCTCAATCCCGGTAGAGGCCAGGAGCCGTGCCGTTTAGACGAACGAACCGTCGGAGAAGGTAAAAACATGAAGTAAAGATAGATTAAACACTCGCGCGAGCACAACTTCGCGACACTGCGTTGACAGCTTTCGAATACCCTTATTTGCTTTTATCACCTACAAAAGCATGCACATTTTGCAATAGCAGCGCTTGCAATCTCAACGAAATGTCGCGTTCTCATGGGTCACATCTCGTCCTGGCTGCCGACATCCCATCGCTGGACATGACCTCGATGAGTTCGATGTTTGATTGCTTATTTTAATAGACAAATCGGCTGCGCATCGTTATGATTTATGGACTTCTAGGAGGTTTAGAGCCCGTAGAGTGCGTAATCGCCATATATAGGGGATCTCAACAACGTTCTCGGGCATAGACGTACCAACTGGGGGGGAAGGAAGCAAGGGGGGCGCTTGCCCCCCCCCCCCCCCAGTTCTCAGAGTGGGAGGGCAAGGCATCTGTTTCGCCCCCCCCCCCCCTTGAAACAGCCGCCACTGGGCATGGCAAACACTGGCCGGCGGCGCCCAAGGGATACTAAGGGCCCCGCCCCCGGCACTGGGGGGGGGGGTCTGGTTTGCCCCCCCCCCCCCCACTCAAGAACAAGTTGGTACGCCACTGTTCTTGGGGCACCACTAAAATATTTCGAAATGTAGGTATGTAAGTATGTATTTGTGCAGCGCTTGCTCTTTGCAACGAGCGTCTGCAAAACAGACACGCCCCCCAACCCCCCCCCCCCCCCCAAAAAAAAAAAAGAAAAAAAGAAAAAGAAATTGGAGTATTGTTGCTGCTGGAGTCGCCGCGCTGGCGCTCCTCGTAGCTAATGGGCTGAAACAGCTCGTCAGATCTCCCGAGACTCGCGCTGTTGAGGACTTCCTGAAGTCTCTCCTGAAGCTTGTCTACCCGTCTTTTTTCCGTCTGGAACTGTCTCTTTAACTCCTTCACCGTAGACAATCCTCTCTTATCCTGCATCTTGCGCTCCTCGATGTTGTCCTTTAGCTCTTGCTTCAGCTTCTTTTATTTCTTCTCAAAATCGCACTTCTGGTTATTTGACGTCTCCAGATGAATGGTGAGATCCTTTACGGCATCGTTCAGCTGCGATTTGAGCTTGGTGCAGTCGTCCGAACCTTGCCTTGCTTTGCACATGCTCCAGGTCATCTTTGGACTCTTTTATGGCTTTCTGTAGCATGTCCACACGTTCCTGCGCCTCAGCCTTGAGCTGAAGCGCCTCCTCCTTCAGAGAGGGCAGCAGACGCTTGTACAGTGTCAGCACCGCTTCGTTCTCTATTACCTTCGCCGCACGCTCCTGCTCAACAAGACGTGCTTCGTTCGACAAGTGTAGCTTCTCCTCGAACTCTTGCCACATTTTCTCCGGGGCCTGCCTGTGTTTCTCCTCTTCCTCCAGCAGGTATGCCCCCATTGTATTGTAAAAACGTTTATTGCCCCCATTGTATTGTAAAAACGTTTATTGTGATGCCACCTTCTGGCCTGAAGGTCTCAGAGTAGGCGGGGGGAAAGGGTGAAGGGAAGTGAAAATGATGATGATTAGATGAACCTACCGATCCCGGAGGATCGGAGGAAGTCGATGAGAGATGTGTAGATGAGGTTTTGTTCATTCAGAATGGCGGTTGTTGGTTTGGTCTACTCTGTGTAGGAGCCAGACCGTATGTGGTAGGTGAGGTTGCGGATTGCGGCCTCGCGCTCCGGCGCGGATTCCGCGCAGTCCCACACGAGATGGAAGCAGGTGGCAGGAACGCCGCAGTGTTCGCAGTTCGGATCGGGGCCAACGTCATCTGGATCCGTCTGATGGTAGATTCTTGAGAGCCAGTCTGGCGTCAGCACCGTCTTCGTTTGGAGTCGGTTGAGGGCCACCCGCTCCCATCGCGGAAAGCTGCTCGGAATGCGGTGAGGGTTGGGCGGCAGGAGAGTAGTGAGGCGCGCCTTGCGTGCTGCTTGTTCTTCGCGTTTGACCTCGGAAAGGTCAAAGTCGTCAGTGTCCTCAGGCACCTTCCGAGTACTGAGCGGAGGAACCGGGCCTTGTGAGGGCTGTGTTGCTTGTAGCTCTGCCCTCAAACCCCATTCGCCCTCTCGTTCCCAGGGATGCCTTCGTGGCCTGGCAGCCACGCGACAGTGATCGTTTGGTCGTCCTTCACTCTGCGCACCAGTGTTCGGATCTGTGCGACCACGGCGTTAGATGTGTCCGTGCGACGCAACTCGCGGAGCGCCTCTTGAGAATCTGTATATATGCGAGTTTCTGTGATGTTGGCTCTCTTCAGAATGGCTGCCTGTGTCGCCATCAAGATCGCGCGCAGTTCTGTGGAGCACGTGCTCTTCGTGTTTTCAGTGATTTCTTGCTGCGTGTCCTGTTTTGTAGGGGAGTACCAGGTGACAGCCGTGCGGCCGGTCTCAGAGCGCGACGCGTCTGTGTAAAACACTTCGATGTGCCCTCCGAGACCGCGGACTTCTGCCATGTGGTTAGAGGCCTGAGTGACTCTTCGTCCCGGCGAGTCGTTCCCTTGGTTTTTTGGAATCGGTTTGGCAACGGTGACCTTCTCCGTTTCCCATGGGAACGGAGGCGTCGGCATAAATGGGCCTTCAATGAGATGGGCGCGCCCACTCAGTGTCAGGATAGTTCTGCCTTGGGGGGTCCGGGACAGGCGCAGGGCTTGGCTGATTCGTTGTTCTTCGGCGATTTCTTGAATGGTATTCATCTGCGCGATGCGTTCGAGCTCGTCCACCCGCGTGAAGCGAGGGAGACCCGTGACAATCCTCATTGCGGCCCGATTCATTGTGACGAGTGTGGTCTCCTGCGTCTGAGTTAGATTTTGAAAGTTCAGTCCATAAATAACCTTTGACACTACAAGCGTCCGCGCGAGGCGGTGTAATAGGTCTTCCTGAGCCCCCCAAGCTTTGTTGGTAATTGCTTTGAGGAGGGTGAGACCGTTTGTCCACTGTTTTTTTACGTGCGTCATCCATGTGTTGGCCCTTCCGTGGTGGTCGAAGGGGACGCCCAATATTTTCACACTGTCTGCCTGTGTGATGGGAGCGCCTTCCACGTGAAGATGAATCTCTGTTCGTGATTTCTTGCGCTTTGCGGGAATTACCATATACATGGTCTTTTCCTTAGAAAGCTCAAGACCGGTGTTTTGTGCGAAAGTGGTGACGATGTCTAGGGCACGTTGCATGTGGTATTGCTGGTCGGATGCCAGTCCGGCTGTCGTCCACAGGGTGACGTCATCCGCATAAATGGTATAACGCACCTGTGGAACGGCCTCAAGGGCTAGGGCGAGATCGGTCATGGCGAGGTTGAAAAGGAGCGGCGACAGAACCGCCCCTTGAGGTACACCGATGTTGTTGGCCTTCTAACACCCTTTTGTATTTCCGATCGCCACCTGGTAAGTGCGATTTTCTAGAAAGGGTTTGATAAAATTTAAGGGGCGGCCCTGTATGCCTCGCCTCTGTGCAGCAGCGACCACGGTGGAGTGCGGGATAGAGTCAAAGGCCTTTCGCAAGTCAATGGCGACGAGTGTCCGAGGCTGAAAATTGGAGAGGTGGCGTTCGTAGAGGTCGTGATGAATCATTACCAGGCTTTCTTGAGTTGACATATGAGGTCGGAAACCAGTCTGCATGGGATTGATGGCGCCCGTAGTCTCGAGGATTCATTGCAGGCGGCCGGTGACCATGCGCTCCAATACCTTGCTTAAATTGGAAGTGAGGGATATCGGTCGGAGGTTTGCTTTTGCGTGTGGAGTCTTGCCGGGCTTCGGAATGGGAATCACTGTGGACCGCTTCCACTCCGCCGGCATTGCGCCTTCCATCCAGACCGCATTGAATGTGTCGAGGAGTTCGTTCATCGCTTCCATCGGAAGGTTCCGGAGCGCCGTTATGGTGACTTGGTCTGGACCAGGTGCAGAGTTCGCCTTCGCCAAGCTAAGGGCGTCAATGAGCTCCTCCATAATGAATGGTGCGTCCCCCTGTTGGTTTATGATGGGCAGTAGTGTGTAGACCTCGGCCGGTGGCGGCGTAGGTTGTTGAGGAAAGAACTGTTCCCCGGCTAATTCCGCAAGTTGTTCCTCGGTTATGTTAAGACACAGAGCTAGGTTGCTCCCGGTGTTGCGGGTTTTAGTCTTGCCGGCGAGTTCCTTGTACGCATGCCATACCTTCATGTAGCCTGTTCTGTCGTTGAAAGAGTCGCACATCCCTCTCCAGGTGGTGCGGCAGAGCTCGATCGTGTATCTTTTGGCCTCGGCTGTGGCCTGATTCAGGCAGATCTTGTTCGTGAGGGATTTCCTGGCTCTGTACCAAACGAGCGCCTTGAGGCGTTTTTCCCACAGCTTGACCAGGCGGAGGTCGAGGGGTGGCGTGTCCTCTTTCACCTGGTACTCGGTGCGGGCCTCTTTGAGCGCGAGCTGGATGCGCTCCGCGAGGGGGACGCCGTTTTGACGACCTATTGCGGTAAGATAGTTGTCCCACTTGGTGAAGGTCGCTCGCCGTCTTGGGGAGGAGCGAATGGAGAGCTGAATAAAAATGGGAAGGTGATCGCTGCCTATGGGGTCCGACTGTACTTGCCATTGGATTTTCAATTTCGGTGATGCCCAGGTTAGGTCGAGTGACGTGTCGTTATGTCCGGGTATCTGGGCCAACCGGGTGGGTACTTCAGGGCTGTTGCAAAGCTTGAGCTTGGCTGCAACGCAGGCTTTTTTATGTTCTTTCCCCGGGCGTTCTCGTCGGGGTATCCCCACGCGGTGTGACGAGCGTTGAAGTCGCCAGCCAGGATGGTGTGCCGGCCCATTTCTACGAGTCCCTTGATCCAAGCAGCCTCGTTGGAGCTCACAGACGGCCTTATGTATGTATTGTGTATGTCGATCACAGTATCTCCCAGTTTGACTCGCGTAGAGACGATCTCACGGTCGTCTGAACACACTGTCTCGGAATTTAATTGTGTTTGTGTATGTTTTTTCTTGACTAATGTGGCTACGACACCGTAGTTATTTGTTTTTCTTTTAATGGTCGGCTGCAGTGGCGTACGCAGGATTTCATTTCAGGGGGGGGGGGGGGGGGCGGAGCAACGGGGGACAAGATAAGGGGGTAAAGGGTAAAGGGAGTCAAGATAAAAAAAGAAAAAGAAAATTCCAAGAGGAAATAAAAGCATTTTAATTTTTTTTCTAATAACTATGCATTATTTTATTAAATAATTAAAACTGTTGTCATATTGGTTTTGGGACGATTATGATGCATAAAAATGCTGCTCCGTAAATTCCCCACCAGGAAGGCGTTTGCACTTTATTTTTTGATTTACAAGTCACGTTAACAGAAGGCACTAAAGTTAGCAGAAAACAAGAATCATAAAAACAAATATTTTATAAAGCACGGCTTCGATGCACGAAGCCTCCAGTCATCGGGGCTGATAAAACAATGATGCTTAAGGAGAAACGCGGAACACCTTGATAAATACACGATAAACACTGGAAAGCTGCTCCACCATAAATTACTCCCCATCTTAACCTGATCTAACCAACAAAAATCTCACGTGATTTGTTCGTTGGTGTCGATTTCTAAGGTTTCCGAAGTTCGTTCACAAAAGAAAGTCAAGGAAGTCACACAACGCAACAAAGGAACGATAGAAAATGGTTTACACACTCACATATTGCATTTGGCTCTCGTCCTGAGGCAGTAGGTTGCACACTCGCGCCCCTATCTCGCGCGGTTCTCAAACTGCCGATGACAACTTCCGTACTCGAACCTTGAACCGCGAATCCCGCGCCTTTAGGCGCCTATATTCACTTTGTTAAGATTTTTCCCTCCATCGGAGGAGCCAATCAGATATCGCTCTTTTTAGACCAATGGGAGCCACGCGGTACAAAACAAACATATATAATACAAAATCCAATTATGAAAGGACACGTGCACATACCCCCGAAAACTCCCAAAAACCTTCGCCCTAACTGCCGACCCTCAGCCGGACACCGCTTCCAGGAAACACCCCTCGTCGGGGTGCAAGAACAGTATCGACGCTTCTTCTCAAAATAAAACAGGCTACAAAAGATCGAAGGTCCCCGCTGCGCTCGAGCGAGGCACAGCGCATGGTACGCTCCCAGAGCGGGGGTCCTCGAGGAACACACGGGGTCGCTCCGTGGCGACGACAAGCCAGCCCCAGCGACTCCGCGCAATTGGGGCACTCGCGAAGCAGTAAAAGTAGAAGTAAACAAATATATTTTCTTTCCTGAGTAACGCTAGCAGCGCAGCCTACTTCACAATTTATTTAACAAATGAGATGTACAGCCGATTATAGTCTATATATATGTATGTGTCTGTGTGTGTGAATCCTGCAGTGCCGGCTACTCCTAGACGACCGTTATATAAAACTATATTGGAACAAAAGAAAACGCAAAAGCAACAACACACACATACACAAAAAGCAGATTGCGGAGGCCGCGGCTTACACGCCCAATTGCGCAACCTGCAGTCCTAGGTTACGTTTATCGCGATCTGTGGAGTCCCCACAAGCTTGACCCTTCTTATTAAATATTTGATGTTTTTGTCGTTGTTTCTTCTTACTAAAGGTTGTGTTGTATTGTTTCACACGCGTGGAAATTCAGCAAAGCGTTAAATACTAAGTCGGATGCTTCCATTATCTTTGTGCTGTGGTTTGTAGAACCTTTGGTCCTATATATTTCTGTTATATCACACAATCCATGGCTTTAATAAAGCGTTGAATCTTGATTGGAGATGGGGTTCATTAAAAAATTAATCCGCCTGATCGCCCCCCTTTAATAGACTAATCAATCAATAAATTTGTTAATTGAATATTCCCCAGTCATATTACATGAAAGACGTTAAAACTACACATCTTTTATTATTTTTCTATGTCATAAAAGGCATATTGCATTCTCTTCCTTTTTTTATTTTTTTTTACTACTTCTCCACAAAGTTGGCCCCGCTGTTTAAAAAAAAATACACAACACCGCAATGATATTGATGAACCCGAGGGTCAGTGACCTCGCCCATCCCCCCCCCCCCGGCGCGGAAATTTCGGGGGGGGGGGGGGGGGGGCCGCGGCCCCTTCGGCCCCCCCCCCCTCCCCCTGTGTACGCTACTGGTCGGCTGTATATATGTGTTATATCCTCAAATTTTGATTTTGTCAACATTAGCTTCCTGAAGAAGGATAACGTCTGGTGCGCGGTCTTTTAGTGCTTGCAGACGGATTTTAAGTTCCGGTAGCTTTGGCTGCAACCCTCCGCACTTCCACTGAAGTATCCTCGGGGATGGGTTGGAACGCCGTGAGGTGTGTTTACGTGTGGGGGGTAATTTCTCTTGGTTGGCGTTTGTGTTGAGTTGATTAGTGCTTGGCATTATGCGTGTTAATGAGCATATGTATGGCCGCCGTGAGCGCGGTCATCTGTTTTTCCAGTCGCGCGAACCCTGCCTGCTGGGCGTGCAGAGTTTGTAACATCATGCCGGCCTGTTGTGATTGATGCGCTGGTGGTGTCTTGGGTTGAATCGATCCCGTGGTCTTAGCTGCATATGAGGTCCCGCCGCCTAAGTGTGCCGGTGGCGCAGGAGCTGTTGGCCGAGGTGGAGGCTGTTCCTGTCCTTGATCCCTTCCTGCTGTTGGTTTTTGGTTGTTGCGCCGCGGTGGGATCGCTCGCTGCGGGCAGTCTTTGCTGGTGGCTACGTGGGCACCGCCGCAGTTCCTGCACTTTAAGGTTTGCGCACATCCTTCCATGCCGTCGTGCTCGGAGCCGCACGTTCCGCATCGAGCAGTGTCCCTAGGGCACACATTCATCTTGTGTCCGATCGCGTGGCAGCGAAAACACACCAGTGGACGTGGGCGGTACTCGCGTACAGTAAGGACCTCGCTCATGTAGCTGACTTTCTTGGGGAGAACTCTGCCTTCAAATGTCACGAGGATGGTGTTCCCCTTGGGTCCCATCGGTCTTGCTGCAACGACTTTGTGACTCTCGCACACAATGTCTGCCTGAGATTGAGAAATGCACAAAATACTCGTGAAGCTACCATACATCTATGGGTATATATTTATTCCCAGTGAATGTAGAACTGTGGGACACAAGCAAGACGACGTAAGTTGGATCGCAAAGAATGATGCCCGAAGAACTTATCGTGACCGGCTCTGCTCGAAGCAGAGTCTCAGTTGAGACTGCTCAAAGAAAGCGCTCTCAAGGCTAGGGCTCGAGGTTAAAGCGCGAAACACATGCACGACGAAACCATCCGGTCCGACGTCTGATCGCTTCTCCGACTCGCCGCAAACGATTATCCGAGACACATGCTTCCGAGTCCCGACCGAGTTTGTGACGCGTCGTTCCGACGGTTCCGATCGGCTCCGAGTGGAAGGTACAGGCACGCGTTTCCTCTCCCATTTTGAGCGCTGAATAAAGATGTGCCAACACCACCTAGAGCTGAAGACCGCAGCACTCCTCCGGTGACGTCACACGAGTCGAGACCCGCGAACACACCTCCTCTCCCTCCGAGGAACGTCATCACGGTCGGGTGGCGCCAACACCTCCTAGAAGACAAGGCCGTAGCGCCTTGTCGGTCGCACACCAGCCTCCTAGAAGACAAGGCCGTAGCGCCTTCGGTCGCACACCAGTCACCTAGCTGTGTTTGGAGATTTGTGTTTGTCCTTTGTCCCTCTTGTTCCCCTTCTCCAGGGATTATTTTCGTCATTCTTGTCCAGCTCGCTTGCACCTTCGCATTTAATTGCATTATAATTATAAAGGCCGTAGCGTTCTTCTCGGACGTCGCGAAGGAAGGCCATCGGGGGCGCGCGTCCAAGCGAAGGCAACGCGCGTGGATCCACCGTCGTAACGCGCTTTTAGTCACATACGCGTGTCTTATTAGCTAAAATGAAAGCTGCACATATATCAAGGGGTCTCGAAAATATTTTATTACACGGGCAAAATATTACACTGCTAAATTATCGGTATGAAATGGTACGAGGTAGGCGTATAAGAGAAAACATTCGAGTCACGCAATTATTGCTGCAGGAATGCATTCTACACAGAAATACTTCAACTAAATGGCGAGACACGCAGTGATTGGACACAGCAAAACAGATCACAGTTAAAAATCAGGTAGACGTAGTCAACGCGAACACGGCTAGACAAATGTCACTTACGATCATGTAAGCGATGTTATCGCGTGCAGTCACTGAATTCTTTCATCATACCCCGGCCACATGGCAAAAGTAATGTAATTTCGATCGAATGACATTATGGGGTCCACAAATCAGCTTGCGACGCTCGTATAATCACTCAAGACCGCGAGCTGATTAAGTCCCATATCATTTAATGAAAATATATTAACTTTTCTGTGTGGCAGGGGTACTAAACTTACTATTTACAGTCAACTAATTTACCTCTCCCTATGGGCTCGAGCTGCCTTAGAATAAAATATCCTATTTTGTATACAATAATACTATTACCTTAATACAGTTAAGATTCTAGTATAAAAACGGTAACGGCAATAAAATAACATTAGTATAAATAAACACATAAGCACGAACAACGCACTTTGTATAATCACACAAACTTTTTATTCGCCTTCCAGTGAAACTAGAATATTACCACGCATATTTACAAATGTCGATGCAACCGCACACGGATAACGACGAAGATGTCATTCTATCACGAAAATAAAAAGAACACCGACTGCAGCACTTTACTCGCGTCCCACATGACCAAGAAAGCCCGTCAATAAGTTGTTTCTCACCTGTGGATGGAATCCATACGTCCCATAATATCCGTGACGAAAACATTTGAACACGAACTTTAAGTCTCTCTCTGTCGAAAGAGAGGTCTCTCGATAATCGACCTGTGTCATCGTTGGCTAGTTGCCACACGTGTCACTCAAACCGTAGCAGGACTTGTTCCGCGAATCCACGTAAATGCCGTAGTATCAAGCGAACACAAAAAAACTACCCGAGACTGCGGTGACGACAAAAAAACGACGGGTAGGAGGATCAAAAGAACCACACACACACGCACACGAGAGCAGCGGCCGCAGTGTGGGAGGCTTAACGTCGTCGACCCATCTCTTGTTCGCGTGCACTCCCTGCGACGATTACTGGATTTTTTCGGTTCCTTTCTCTTTTGAAAGTCTCAGCGTTCCTTTTTAGACAGTCAGCAGCTCACACAGAACGTAAATTTACCAGAATCGGAGCCCGTACGAGGGAAGAAAACGTCCCAGCGGACCGGTTCATTCGAAAAGTGTGGGGATCTGCGGGATTGCACGTAGTCCCGCGGTTACGGGGATAATCATAAATATAAAAAAATTGGTACTTTCAACCTTGGTAGCGCGTTGTATATTATGTTTATATTATATATATAAATTGTACAATACTGCGCTTTTAAAACATATATTAATGTCGGATAAACGCTCACGAACACCCCGCGCCGCTCGACAAGAAACGTTTGTTTCACGTCGATATCCAGAAATGTTTCTCACGTAGTTGCGCTATGGACTTCCTTCTCCGACATTGTGACGTAACGACTCGGAGCGCTACGGCCTTATTTCTAGGAGGTGTTGCGTGGAGGTCTCCAATTACGCCCCCCGGGGCGCTGCGCGGTCGGCGCGGTAGAAGAGACACGGGAAGGACACATTCCCCACACCAAAAGCGGGAACCCCGCGACCCTTACAAAAAAAAAAAGTGGTTATGAAGGCGGTATAAACAGCAACCAACAAACCAGCAATGGAACAACCAAGGGTAAAAGGGGGAGAAGGGGGGGGGGGTAGGAGGAGGACCGCAACAACAATGCCAAAAAAAGTTACTGGGAAATTTTTGTTGGAATTGTGGGAATTGCTCGTCGACTCTTAAAGGGCCCCTGAAAAGAAAAAAAAAAGTTTTTTTAAAACAGTCTGGTTGGGACACGCGTGTCAAAAAATGAATCTTACGCAAAAAAAGAGCAATATAGACCTTTTCTTTAACGGCGCCGCCATCTTGAGAATTGCGGCGCCGACGACGCCGTCTAGCGGTTTAGAAAAAGAAATACCGGCTAGTTCTGGCAGCACAGCTATCTGGGTAGGCAACGGTGTGGGTATGGGGGGAACTTGGCTAGACTTGGCTATGGTGGGCTGCAATAACTTAGTTGGAGCTTGTCCGGTTGAATCCAGCTGGCTACTCACAGGCCATCACCTTGCCTCCTCGAGAGAACGACGACGAAGTCAGTGGGGTGTTTTGATTGAGTTTCCACAGCGAAGTATATGGGCCTTTTGCGTTCCCCAGGGGGTGCTGCGAAAAGGGACTTTTAGGCCTTGTTTTGGGTAGTACAAACTTTAGCGTCTCAAACTGTTACGCATCCAGAAGCGTGTCAGCTCTGGTGCCGAGCGCGAGATCACGATGAAAATACAAAGAAACAACAAAAATTGGAACGCCGTCAAAGCTGAGACGCTAAGCGCGTGAGCCAAAAACTGCCGTTCCACGCGTTCCAAAGTAGACATGACAAAGAAAATGAAAAATTAAAGCGTCGCGTCACAGGTGTTTTGACGTCACCACCCAGAGATAAGAGACGCGTACCCTAGCGGTGGTGTCATGAATTTGGCACATTTGATTGCCTTGCGGCGTTGAGTCTGGCCGATTTCTGGCGTCCATAGGTGTTTTTTCGTTCTTCAGCACCAGAGAGAATTAAAAAAGCTCAACCAACGTGCCATAAGTAGTGCGAGGCTCAATCAGGTGAGCTTGTACTACCCAAAATGAGGGCGCTACAGTTTGTTCAAAGCTTCAGCGCAGGAGGCCTATATGAGCAGTTTAATGTAGTCTATGCAGGTAAGCACTCGACATTTGATAGCTCCATCTTGAGTGGTGGCATGTAGACTTTTTCATACCTTTCACATACCATGGGACTTGCAGTGATAACCTAATTGGACCACCTGCACCGGGAATTAAAATCGGTCCTCTTGTCGTAGACGAAGTGGTCGTGAGCTTAAACGTGACGTTGAGTCTGATACGAATCTCTCGCGATTCAAGCTCGCAATCGACTGACTTCATAAGTAAGGATTCTTGGGGAAAATGCGAAGCTCGACAACATTGCAGCCACACTCGCGCTGCAGCTTCTTGTGCTCATGGCACGCTTTCTGCTATTGTTCTTATGCTTTTTAAAATTATTTATCCATCCGACGACCACGCAGTGGTAGCCAGACAACCGTAGATGTCCGGAAATGGCACCACGGTAAAAAGGAGCAGTCGAAACTAACTCATGCACGACGTCCGTTTTTAAGCCTTTTCGCCCATACCCTTGGCGGTTGCATACCCTGTGTCAGCGGGCAATCCAAAAATGCACCAGGCCGAGGGTACGTCAGTTACTGGCTGGTTTGAGGTTATGCGAAAAAGGTCTATTGACTGCGCCAGACGCAATTTAGTCGGTAGTCACCTCCTTTCCACTTGTTTTCTCTCTCGGCATTTCGGGCGCGTGGTGAAGAGGTACTCCCCGCCTCTTCGTAGTGGATCGGCTTGGCTGCTTAGCTGGCTTGGCTGCGCCCCGTACGAGAGCCATTGCTACTTCCTGGCCGTGTTCCAAAATTTATTGGATCTTACTCCAAGGTAAGGGTTTTGTACCCTTGACGTTCTAAAACCTACCCGCGTCCAGCGTTTCCCAATCTGTGCTATCACGTGATATGATCCGCCGGAGTAACTCGGATCCATTTGGGTAAGATTTGGAACACAGCCCCTGTGTCTACCAGTCACACGTCGTACCGTGCAAGTACCGTGGTCACCGTGGTGCCGTTGTCGTACACACAGTACATAGTCGTCGCGATGGACCCCGACCTGAAGCGTCAGTTGCTTCAACGCCGCCAGCAGCTGGGCCTTCGCCCGTACGAGGACACGCCTCGCCAGCCGGAAGGCGTCCGCTCCGATCGCCGCAAAACAACCGCTCGCGAAGAGGCACCCGCTTCGCAGCGGAAGGCGGCGAAGCGGGTGCCTCGACGAGTTCGTCCGAGCCGACGACCCCTCAAGCCGCCGCGAGGACACGCAGCGGTAACTGATTTTTTATTAAACGTTGAGTGCGGTACCGCGTGCGTTCACTATACTTTGTCTCATCCTACGATGGACTAAAGGCCAAAGCCACGGGCCGCAAGGTCCAATCACGTTCCACGCTACACTATGACATGCCTAGCATTGATTAGGGGTGGACGAATAACGCTCCGAACCCGAAAACGCTGCATCATTTCTATAGCTTCGACACTGCAAACGGCCTCTCTTTTGCAATGTAAAATTGTTGAGTCATTCATTGCTATTCGATACGAACCACTGTCCGCCCATCCCGATCAGTGATTCGGGACGCGGCCACTGATACGTGTATCAAAGTGAATACGCAATTTCTAAGAGGCTCGTGATTGGATCTGGCGGTCCGTAGCTTTTGCCTTTAGTCCATTGTAGGGTGAGACGAAGTATAAACGCTTTACGAAAACCGACATCTCAAAAAAAAAAATGGTACTGGCGCGCGCCAGCAAACAAACAAAAGATGGGGTAAACGGGACACACGAATCACGCAAAGAGCAGAAAAGCAAAAACCTGTCACCCCGCGCCACTTCCTTGACTGACACAAGCAACAAGCCCTCTTCAGGAGGTCTTCACATATAAACGCGATAAAACTACAAAACCACCCGAGGTACACGAGATACGCGAGACGCGTTACAAGACGGCGACCATGACAAAATGGCGAAGCTTTTGTTTGTTGTGATATCCGAACGGAAGTTACGATTTTGTAAAACGTTTGTAAACAATTACGACGTTCATTCTATGGATTGTTTCTAAAACCTAAAAATATGTAATTCAAAATGCGATTTCAAGAGATCACGAAGATTTTATAACCAACATCTAAGCTGTCACTCATTCTATTGGCCAAAGAGAAGCTGATGTGAATGACCATCGTTACCAATGAGAAGCCGAGCTGAATGACATGGAATTTGCGCGCAAACTTTCAAATAAATCTCTCGCCGCCGTCAATGTTGCTCTAAAAAGTATTTTTTTTTTTTTTGCGTAAAATTTATTTTTCGACACGCGTGTCCCAACCAGACTGTTTAAAAAAAAAACATTTTTTTTCTTTTCAGGGGTTCTTTAACTGTAAATGTGACTCCAATTTAATTCTTGCGTTCGCTTTTAGATTTAAATGTCAATGACTTGAAGTGGTGTTAGGTTAGGTTAGGTTAGGTTAGGTTAGGTTACGGGAACCGACATCTAAAAAAAGTCACAGGTTCTTGTTTTTCTGCTCTTCTTGGCGAGGCAACAGGCACCGATTCGACGCAAGCGCAAGGTGACGTGGCAACAGCCACCGATTCGACGCAAGCGCAAGGTGCTCGCTGAGGGCTCTTCATCCGGCCGCAGGTAGAGCTCACGTGCTTTGAACTCTTCCGGTGCCCAGCTATTTAACCGAGGAACACGATCAGCATCGCGGGATCTGCAGCCCAGCCTTTCAAGGCACTAACAGTGACATGTGCTTATCCAGGTAGCGACAATTATCCAGTGCCGAAACCAACACTCTTCAAGCCACCGATACCCTGCTGAATCTGCTGACGAGGCAACAGGCACCGATTCGACGCAAGCGCAAGGGGACGATGCAACAGGCACCAATTCGACGCAAGCGCAAGGTGCTCGCTGAGGGCTTTCATCCGGCCGCAGCTAGAGCTCACGTGCTTTGAACTCTTCCGGTGCCCAGCTATATAACCGAGGAACACGATCAGCATCGCGGGATCTGCAGCCCAGCCTTTCAAGGCACTAACAGTGACATGTGCTTATCCAGGTAGCGACAATTATCCAGTGCCGAAACCAACACTCTTCAAGCCACCGATACCCTGCTGAATCTGCTGACGAGGCAACAGGCACCGATTCGACGCAAGCGCAAGGTGACGATGCAACAGGCACCAATTCGACGCAAGCGCAAGGTGCTCGCTGAGGGCTTTCATCCGGCCGCAGCTAGAGCTCACGTGCTTTGAACTCTTCCGGTGCCCAGCTATATAACCGAGGAACACGATCAGCATCGCGGGATCTGCAGCCCAGCCTTTCAAGGCACTAACAGTGACATGTGCTTATCCAGGTAGCGACGATTATCCAGTGCCGGAACCAACTATCTTCAAGCCACCGATACCCTGCTGAATCTGCTAACGAGGCAACAGGCACCGATTCGACGCAAGCGCAAGGTGACGATGCAACAGGCACCGATTCGACGCAAGCACAAGGTGCTCGCTGAGGGCGCTTCATCCGGCCGCAGCTAGAGCTCACGTGCTTTGAACTCTTCCGGTGCCCAGCTATATAACCGAGGAACACGATCAGCATCGCGGGATCTGCAGCCCAGCCTTTCAAGGCACTAACAGTGACCTGTGCTTATCCAGGTAGCGACGATTATCCAGTGCCGAAACCAACTATCTTCAAACCACCGATACTCTACTGAATCTGCTGACGAGGCAACAGGCACCGATTCGACGCAAGCGGAAGGTGACGATGCAACAGGCACCAATTCGACGCAAGCGCAAGGTGCTCGCTGAGGGCGCTTCATCCGGCCGCTGCTAGAACTCTTCCATCACGTGCTTTGAACTCTTCCGGTGCCCAGCTATATAACCGAGGAACACGATCAGCATCGCGGGATCTGCAGCCCAGCCTTTCAAGGGACTAGCAGTGACCTGTGCTTATCCAGGTAGCGACGATTATCCAGTGCCGAAACCAACTATCTTCAAGTCACCGATACCCTGCTGAATCTGCTAACGAGGCAACAGGCATCGATTCGACGCAAGCGCAAGGTGACGATGCAACAGGCACCAATTCGACGCAAGCGCAAGGTGCTCGCTGAGGGCGCTTCATCCGGTCGCAGCTAGAGCTCACGTGCTTTGAACTCTTCCGGTGCCCAGCTATATAACCGAGGAACACGATCAGCATCGCGGGATCTGCAGCCCATCTTTTCGAGGCACTAACAGTGACCTGTGTTTATCCAGGTAGCGACGATTATCCAGTGGCGAAACCAACTATCTTCAAGCCACCGATACCCTGCTGAATCTGCTAACAAGGCAACAGGCACCGATTCGACGCAAGCGCAAGGGGACGATGCAACAGGCACCAATTCGACGCAAGCGCAAGGTGCTCGCTGAGGGCGCTTCATCCGGCCGCAGCTATAGAGCTCACGTGCTTTGAACTCTTCCGGCGCCCAGCTATATAACCGAGGAACACGATCAACATCGCGGGATCTGCAGCCCAGCTTTTCGAGGCACTAACAGTGACCTGTGTTTATCCAGGTATCGACGATTATCCAGTGCCGAAACCAACTATCTTCAAGCCACCGATACCCTGCTGAATCTGCTGACGAGGCAACAGGCACCGATTCGACGCAAGCGCAAGGTGACGATGCAACAGGCACCAATTCGACGCAAGCGCAAGGTGCTCGCTGAGGGCGCTTCATCCGGCCGTGCTTTGAACTCTTCCATCACGTGCTTTGAACTCTTCCGGTGCCCAGCTATATAACCGAGGAACACGACCAGCATCGCGGGATCTGCAGCCCAGCCTTTCAAGGGTCTAGCAGTGACCTGTGCTTATCCAGGTAGCGACGATTATCCAGTGCCGAAACCAACTATCTTCAAGTCACCGATACCCTGCTGAATCTGCTAACGAGGCAACAGGCATCGATTCGACGCAAGCGCAAGGTGACGATGCAACAGGCACCAATTCGACGCAAGCGCAAGGTGCTCGCTGAGGGCTTTCATCCGGCCGCAGCTAGAGCTCACGTGCTTTGAACTCTTCCGGTGCCCAGCTATATAACCGAGGAACACGATCAGCATCGCGGGATCTGCAGCCCAGCCTTTCAAGGCACTAACAGTGACATGTGCTTATCCAGGTAGCGACGATTATCCAGTGCCGGAACCAACTATCTTCAAGCCACCGATACCCTGCTGAATCTGCTAACGAGGCAACAGGCACCTATTCGACGCAAGCGCAAGGTGACGATGCAACAGGCACCAATTCGACGCAAGCGCAAGGTGCTCGCTGAGGGCGCTTCATCCCGCCGCAGCTAGAGCTCACGTGCTTTGAACTCTTCCGGTGCCCAGCTATATAACCGAGGAACACGATCAGCATCGCGGGATCTGCAGCCCAGCCTTTCAAGGAACTAACAGTGACCTGTGCTTATCCAGGTAGCGACGATTATCCAGTGCCGAAACCAACTATCTTCAAGCCACCGATACCCTGCTGAATCTGCTAACGAGGCAACAGGCACCGATTCGACGCAAGCGGAAGGTGACGATGCAACAGGCACCAATTCGACGCAAGCGCAAGGTGCTCGCTGAGGGCGCTTCATCCGGCCGCAGCAAGAGCTTACGTGCTTTGAACTCTTCCGGTGCCCAGCTATATAACCGAGGAACACGATCAACATCGCGGGATCTGCAGCCCAGCTTTTCGAGGCACTAACAGTGACCTGTGTTTATCCAGGTAGCGACGATTATCCAGTGCCGAAACCAACTATCTTCAAGCCACCGATACCCTGCTGAATCTGCTGACGAGGCAACAGGCACCGATTCGACGCAAGCGCAAGGTGACGATGCAACAGGCACCAATTCGACGCAAGCGCAAGGTGCTCACTGAGGGCGCTTCATCCGGGCGCAGCTAGAGCTCACGTGCTTTGAACTCTTCCGGTGCCCAGCTATATAACCGAGGAACACGATCAGCATCGCGGGATCTGCAACCCAGCCTTTCAAGGCACTAACAGTGACGTGTGCTTATCCAGGTAGCGACGATTATCCAGTGCCGAAACCAACTATCTTCAAGCCACCGATACCCTGCTGAATCTGCTAACAAGGCAACAGGCACCGATTCGACGCAAGCGCAAGGGGACGATGCAACAGGCACCAATTCGACGCAAGCGCAAGGTGCTCGCTGAGGGCGCTTCATCCGGCCGCAGCTATAGAGCTCACGTGCTTTGAACTCTTCCGGCGCCCAGCTATATAACCGAGGAACACGATCAACATCGCGGGATCTGCAGCCCAGCTTTTCGAGGCACTAACAGTGACCTGTGTTTATCCAGGTATCGACGATTATCCAGTGCCGAAACCAACTATCTTCAAGCCACCGATACCCTGCTGAATCTGCTGACGAGGCAACAGGCACCGATTCGACGCAAGCGCAAGGTGACGATGCAACAGGCACCAATTCGACGCAAGCGCAAGGTGCTCGCTGAGGGCGCTTCATCCGGCCGTGCTTTGAACTCTTCCATCACGTGCTTTGAACTCTTCCGGTGCCCAGCTATATAACCGAGGAACACGACCAGCATCGCGGGATCTGCAGCCCAGCCTTTCAAGGGACTAGCAGTGACCTGTGCTTATCCAGGTAGCGACGATTATCCAGTGCCGAAACCAACTATCTTCAAGTCACCGATACCCTGCTGAATCTGCTAACGAGGCAACAGGCATCGATTCGACGCAAGCGCAAGGTGACGATGCAACAGGCACCAATTCGACGCAAGCGCAAGGTGCTCGCTGAGGGCGCTTCATCCGGTCGCAGCTAGAGCTCACGTGCTTTGAACTCTTCCGGTGCCCAGCTATATAACCGAGGAACACGATCAGCATCGCGGGATCTGCAGCCCATCTTTTCGAGGCACTAACAGTGACCTGTGTTTATCCAGGTAGCGACGATTATCCAGTGCCGAAACCAACTATCTTCAAGCCACCGATACCCTGCTGAATCTGCTGACGAGGCAACAGGCACCGATTCGACGCAAGAGCAAGGTGACGATGCAACAGGCACCAATTCGACGCAAGCTCAAGGTGCTCGCTGAGGGCGCTTCATCCGGCCGCAGCTAGAGCTCACGTGCTTTGAACTCTTTCGGTGCCCAGCTATATAACCGAGGAACACGATCAGCATCGCGGGATCTGCAGCCCAGCTTTTCGAGGCACTAACAGTGACCTGTGTTTATCCAGGTAGCGACGATTATCCAGTGCCGAAACCAACTATCTTCAAGCCACCGATACCCTGCTGAATCTGCTGACGAGGCAACAGGCACCGATTCGACGCAAGCGCAAGGTGACGATGCAACAGGCACCAATTCGACGCAAGCGCAAGGTGCTCGCTGAGGGCGTTTCATCCGGCCGCAGCTAGAGCTCACGTGCTTTGAACTCTTCCGGTGCCCAGCTATATAACCCAGGAACACGATCAGCATCGCGGGATCTGCAGCCCAGCCTTTCAAGGCACTAACAGTGACCTGTGCTTATCCAGATAGTGACGATTATCCAGTGCCGAAACCAACTATCTTCAAGCCACCGATACCCTGCTGAATCTGCTAACGAGGCAGCAGGCACCGATTCGACGCAAGCGCAAGGTGACGATGCAACAGGCACCAATTCGACGCAAGCGCAAGGTGCTCGCTGAGGGCGCTTCATCCGGCCGCAGCTAGAGCTCACGTGCTTTGAACTCTTCCGGTGCCCAGCTATATAACCGAGGAACACGATCAATATCGCGGGATCTGCAGCCCAGCTTTTCGAGGCACTAACAGTGACCTGTGTTTATCCAGGTAGCGACAATTATCCAGTGCCGAAACCAACTATCTTCAAGCCACCGATACCCTGCTGAATCTGCTGACGAGGCAACAGGCACCAATTCGACGCAAGCGCAAGGTGCTCGCTGAGGGCGCTTCATCCGGGCGCAGCTAGAGCTCACGTGCTTTGAACTCTTCCGGTGCCCAGCTATATAACCGAGGAACACGATCAGCATCGCGGGATCTGCAGCCCAGCCTTTCAAGGCACTAACAGTGACATGTGCTTATCCAGGTAACGTGTGATAGACAGCTTTTCTCTATCTTTTGTATGTTGGCTGCAGATCCCAAGCCATGGGTGTTGAGTTGTGCATTTACCGTGCTCGAGTTGGTCTCTTTCACATGCCGAAAGTCAAGTCTAAATCCGAACCCTCTCTCTGGCTTGCGCCGGTGATCTTTGTTAGGCCGAGTACTTGCGTTTTGTTCAGTCTGGCATTGATTCTCTTGTGTTCTGGAGACGTCGAGCGCAATCCCGGGCCTGACGGCGTCACCGACGATGGCCAGATTTCAAGTCTGCAAAAGTCGATCGAAACCCTGATCGCTGCGAATTCAAAATATCAGAGCGAAAATTCCGGCCGACTTGATAATATTGCCTTAGGTAACTCCGAGATACGAACAAGGGTGACGGCCTTGAAGCTAGTATTCAAGATCTTACACAAGTTCGTGATGATGTCAACCAATTAAAAACCGAGGTTGAAAACATCAAAGCTCAACTTAACTTCTCAAAATCTGTGAGCGCTAATAATTTGGAATTGGTGGAAATTGTGGATGACCTTAACAATCGATCAAGACGCAATAACTAATAATTAAAGGGTTAAGCAAAACTGAAAATGAGACTCCCAGCCAACTGGAATCTCGTGTAAAAGATTTCTTTTCGGAGGTACTTGGTGTTAAGTAGGTATTCTCTAACGCATTCACAGACTCGGATACATCCGCCCTAACTACACACGACCTGTCATAATCAAGCTTCTTGACTATCGTGATAAGGTTGCCATCTTAAAAAGCGCCCCCAAACTTAAGCATCACGGGCCCGATAAAATCTAATTCGACGAGGACTTCTCACCGAGAACAAGACTAGCGCGTTCTAAACTGTGGGCATTTTGTAAAGAACTATGGTCACAAAATATCAAAACAAGATTGAGGATCGATAAATTGTACTCCGACAAAAAAATATTTGCGTACGACTTTGTTGAAGGCCGCTTTGTCGAGTTTACATCTAATGAAGTACGCGCCGATTGACTGCTTCACACGGCAACACACGCCCTAAGCGCGTTGCACCCAGACTTTCTTTCCTATTTAAAAATTTCGTAGCGTGTTAAAAAAACAAGATATCTTACTAGATAATGCCGAAATGTGCAAGAGTCAAGTCATCCTCCGCACGGAAATGTGGCCGTCACCTGACATATCGGACAGTGAACTCCTGAGTTCCAGTTTTTATATCTTTCGCAAGAATAGATTGGTTCACAAAGGCGGTGACGTCGTGATTGCTGTTAGAGACCACTTATTATCATCTGTAGTTGATATTGAAACGAGCATCGAGATCATTTGTATTAAACTGAAAATGACGCACTTGAATATTATTATAGCTGTGTGTTATCGACCCCCGAAGTTTGATTGTTCATTTGTGCCTAGATTAAACGACTGCCTTGAGAAGGTATTTTCTGAGTACTCAAATGGTGTCAGTATTCTAGCTGGGGATTTTAATTTTCCTGATATTGATTGGGTTTCAGATAGCGTCAACCCCTCGTGTAAAAATCAGAAAGAAAGTCGTGAATTTCTTGATATTATGAATAGTTTTGGTTTTCACCAAATTATTAAAGGACCAACCAGGGGTGACGCGACCCTGGATTTATTTTTTACTACCCACCCTGAATACATAAGCGACGTTAACAATTTATGTTTGTTTAGTGACCACTCTCTTTTCAACATTAACCTATCCATTGACGTTCCCGCACCTGTAACGTCAAAGAAAACAATTCGTACTTACGCTAAAGCCAACGCTGTGAGTATTAACGCCGAGTTATTGGATTCATTCCCAAACTTTGAGCATCACTTTAATGCAAGGTCGGTGGAAGAAAACTGGTGCATATTCAAAGAATTTATTCACAACCTCATCTCTCGATACGTTCCGGTATGTCGGATGATCTCTAACCCCAGTTCGCCGTGGTTTACTCTTAATACGAAGAGAATGCTAAGGAAGAAAAAGAGGCTATTCCAGTTGGCAAAAAGAAAAGATAATGGTGACGCCTCGTGGTCTCGCTTCCGTGAATTTGCTAAAACTTGTAAACGTGAAATAAGAACGGCGAAACGTAATTTCTTTGAGAACGACCTGTATAACATTCTTATCTCAAATCCACGGAGATTCTGGAAAATTATCAATCCTTCTTCAAAGAAAAGTCCGATCATCTCAGATCCGACTGGAAAGGAGCTGACCGAAAATGAAGTATGTGACAGATTTAATGAATATTTCAGTAGCGTCTTCACTCGCGAAACGTTCCCCATGCCGCAATTAGCATCTCGGGACGCACTTGGCGAAATGGGGTCAATAACTATTTTTTCTGAAGGAATATCAAAATTAATAGAGCAACTTCCAGTCAGCTCTGCTCCTGGCCGCGACGGGATAAACAGTAAGATTTTAAAAATTACTAAGCACATCTCGTCCCTGTACCTGGGTAAAATTTTCAATCACTTATTACTGGTATGCTTCCCAGTGACTGGAGACATGCAGACGTCATTCCAATTTTTAAGTCTGGGTCATCTGACGATCTGAGCAATTATAGGCCTATTTCTCTAACAAGTGTATGTAGTAAGCTCCTTGAACATATTATTTGTACAGCCATAATGCAGTTTATGGATATCAATAATGTATTATTTTCTAAACAGCATGGATTTCGTAGGAATCGATCATGAACAACACAGCTTTTCGAGTTGGTAACCGATATTCACAGTAATCTTAACTCACGAACACAAACAGACACTCTCTTTATAGACTTCTCGAAAGCTTTCGACCGTGTGCCACACTACAGACTTATCGTAAAATTACAAAACTTAAAAATTAATGCAACTATAGTTAATTGGATAAAAACCCTTCTTACGACTAGAACCCAATTCGTACGTCATGGTGAAACATCTTCACAATCCTTACCAGTTATTTCAGGCGTACCACAGGGTACTGTACTGGGCCCATTGCTCTTTCTTGTTTATATAAATGATGTCGGATATCACCTGAAAAGCTGTGTTCGTCTGTTTGCTGACGATCTTGTTGTTTATCGCGCTATTTCCAGTGAAGATGATTGCCTAACATTACAAGATGACCTGTCCCTAATTGAAACCTGCTGTGCCGAGTGACTTATGTCAATCATAATAAATGTAAATGTGTATCTTTTTCTAAATCTCGTAATTCAGTAAATTATACTTATCAACTTAACATCCCGGCCCATTGAAAAGGTTTCATCTTTTAAATACCTTGGCGTGCTCTTAAGCTCTGATCTCTCATGGAGACCTCATGTTGAACACATAACTTCCAGTGCTAATAAAACTTTAGGTTTTCTAAGACGCCACCTTAGTCAAGCTTCACCGAAAATCAAACAGCTGTCATACTGCACCCTTGTTAGATCCAAGATGAAATACGCTTCTACCATTTGGAACCTCCATCAGGCTTACCTATCTGACATGTTAGAATCAATCCAAAACCGCGCAACTAGATTCATTCTTGCTGACTACTCACCCACGAGCATCTCTGCCCTTAAGGCTTCTTGATCATTACCTCTCCTTAATACTAGACGCACCATAGATAGATTATCCTTTTTTCATAACCTGTTTTATAAACCTTGGACTGACCATAAATTCTTCTCTTCAGCCAGTCATGTCTCCCTATGCCGTGATCATTGCCAGAAGATAGAAATGCCCTTTGCCAGAACCAACATTTTAAAAAACTCTCCCCTTTTTTGTGTATACGGGATTCGAATGCTCTACCTGAGACCATTGTAACAATTACTGATTATGCCTTGTTTTTAGCAGAACTTACTAAGCATGTGATTGTATAATGAAGATATTGCACTGTAAAATAACAGATGTCCTTTCAACCTATTTGTCTCTACATTTGATATCAACCCTTGAAGTGTTATATTGTGTTTTATGTTACCCCCCTTATGTAATGCCCCCCCCCCCCCCCCCAGGGGCCTTTAAGGTATAATAAATGAAAAAAATGAAATGAAATGAAAGTATGCCGGGATCTTCGTTAATTCCTCTTCGCAGTGTGTTAAACTCACGAATTAGGAAGGATTCCTTCTGTTCCCGCTCGCGATGTGAACCCAATCCAGATTCTAAAAAACGTGACAGTTAACTTTTCAAAGGAATGGTCCTTTAGTTTTAGGTGTTTTGAGAGTGGCAGAGTGGGCTTTTTTTCGGTGTCAGATCTATGATTATTGAACCTCATCCGGAATGGAGATTTTGTTTGGCCCACGTACTGCATGTGACATTGCCCACACTCCAGTAAATATACAACGTTGGCGGTAGAGCAGTGTAGATCACCCCGAATCCGGAAGGTGAAGTTTGATCCCGTGCTACCAGCTGTCCGGGTGGGGGAGACGTGTGGGCAAACATCACATCGCGGACTCAAGCATAGTCGGCTCCCAATGTTCTCCACCGGGGTGGTCCTGGCCCTCACAATCATATCTTTTAGGTTTCTAGGACGCCTAAATACAACGCGTGGTGGGAAAGTAATTATATTTTTCAGTCTTTCACTTTGTTGGTTAATATTAAAATGTCTTTTTAGAATGTTGTTAATGTTAGGCGTGTTGTTTGAATACATTAAGACTAAGTTATTTTTACGATTCTCACTTCGGTCTGGCGGCATGCCAGTTAGCAGTTTATCGCGGTCTAGTGCCCTGGCTCTCTCGATTGCGTTGTCAACGACGGGTGGTGGATAATCTTGCTCGATGAGGGCGCCCCGAAGGTGGGCTGCATTTGCGTTAAAGTCACCCTCGTTCGAGCAAACCCGTCGGAATCTGTGCGCCTGACCATACGAAATATATATATATATATATATATATATATATATTGCAAACTTTGTTGGTGTTTTGAAGGGAAGTTGCCTGGACATGTTACTATAGACGGAAAAATATCGCTTCTTTCTAGGACACAGCATATCCCAGTATGAACATTATTTTTGACAGCATACACATGTTTAATAAACTATGTTCCTCATTTTTGAATCTTTGTGCTTTCCACTTAATATAAACGTGACCGCAAAGGAATATTTGCTTTTGCGACCTTTTTTAGAAGGCATCCTCAACAGCGTCGAAAATGGTAAGGGAGATAGGATCGCCATCAGGAGTTTGAAGTACTTGGCGGTAGTCAGTGTCTGGGGCGGGCGTGACACGCAATGGCGTCGAAACAGGGGATGCAGATGGGAAAAATTTAGCGGGGAAAATGACATCACATGACTTTGTGTGATGTCACCTATGAACAGATTACATGACTTTGTGTGATGTCACGTCACGTGACATCAACACCAATTTAATTTCCGGCTAAATTAAGTGGGGAATTGAACTCGTGTTGATGGCATATGACGTCAAATTTCCCGCTAAATCTAGCGAGGAAACTGAATTTGTACGCTAAATCTAGCGAAGAAACTAAATTTCCCCGCTAAATTTAGCGGGGAATTGAATTGGTGTTGAGGTCACGTGACGTCAATTTCCCGCTAAATATAGCGCGGTTACGCCGACGCCGACCCCAACGCCGCTAAACACGGGGACGGGCGCCTAAGAACTGCGCTCTACAACAAAAACTGACGAAGCTACAGAACGTCAAATTTAACTGTAAGCAAGTAATGGTTTACAATACTTTTTAGTGCCGACTTAAATTCATTTATTGACATACTTCCCAGCTGAGGGGTGAAATATGGCCTGTCCAGTACGACTGCGACTCCTAGCAAAATACAGCCTGCAGATTTTAAAGCGCAGCTCTAAGGCGCCCGTTTCCGCGTTGAGCGGCGTCGCCGTCGCCGTCGGTGTAACCGCCCTACTAAATTTAGCGGGAAGTGAATGGGGTGTAAAGGTCGCGTGACTTCAATTTTCTCGCTAAATCAAGCGGAGAAATTGAATTTGTTCATGGGATACGTGACACAAAGTCAAGTGACGTCATTTTCCCCGCTAAAGTTAGCGGGGAAACTGAATTGGTGGAGGTCACGTGACGTCAATTTCCCGGCTAAATCTAGCGGGGAAACGTAACCCGCTAAATTTAGCGAAGAGATTTTCGCTAAATTTAGAGAAAAATTTTGTGGGGAAATTTTATGGGAGGAGGAGAGGAGGAAAGAAGGAGGGGGAGAAGGAGCAGGGGGAGAGGGAGGGAAGAGGAGGAGGGGAGAGGAGGCGGGGAGGAGGAGGGGAGGAGATGAAGAGGAGAGGAGGAGGAGGAGAAGAGGGGCCTACCTCCCCCACCGCACCATCCCCTCCTCCTTCTCAAGACCTGCGCTCTAGTTTCGCATTACACAGATTTGTAAACTTCGTTATTTTTTTAACAATATCACGCGAATGCTGACCGGCCGGTAGATTAGCGCCTTACAGCGAGGCTAAACGTGTGCCGTCTGCCATACGCGACTAGTCACGCTTTTCTGCTGTTTCACGCCGCGATAAGGCGTTGACCTACCGGCCGGTCAGCGTTCACGCGATATCGTTAGACAATAGGAAGTTTTAGGGAACCGTTTTTGCACATTTGATACGGTACGATGGGCCCTCCGGTACGAACTGCACATGCGCGAGTTTTATGCGCTACCATATGCGCAGTTCGTGCAGGAGGGCCCATCGTACCGTATCAAATGTGCAAAAACGGTTCCCTAAAACTCCCTAATATGAAGGCTGTACAGTACTACTAACCAAACTACATTACAGGCACGTAGCCAGGGGGGAGCCCATCGAGCCCGGCCCCTCCCCCCCCGAAATCTTCCATTTTGCTGGAGCCCCCTCTCCCCCCTCCCCCTCATACAACATTTTGTCATAAGCAAGCCCCCCCCCCCCCCCCCCCCCCGAAACAAAATCCTGGCTACGTGCCTGCTACATCACAAACCACCTTCGGACATGAGAAGGCAGTCGATGCCGACCTGATACCGGCCAATACTACGAAGCCATCATCAGGCTGTCTCTGGAAGCCACTCTCGACCTGGAATCAATAACCGAAACCGGCCCGGAGCTAGGAGACATTGTCGGCCAGAAATCACCAGCCGGTGCCGGCCCGTTGCCGAAAATTCGTTTCAACCATTGTTGGGCCTAAGATGGGAGCAACTGTCGGCCCGGAATCGGCAACCGGTGCTGGCCCGTTGCCGGATAATTTGTTTTAACCGTTGTTGGGCCTAAGCGGGAGCTTTTGTCGGCCCGGTATTGGCGGCTGGCATCGGGCCGGGTTCTGCACGGAGTAGCAATACCAGAACTGAGCCGACACTGGCACCTTACGCTGGCCCGATAAACTCTCCCAGAGCCGACCCGTTGTCGCGCCGATTCTCTGTGCTATTTAGGAACTTGCGAAAGGGGTGGCGAACAACATTGTTCGTACAGCTAATGACAATATTTTCTCGTTTGTATGTCTCCCACGTTTTCGGGCTTTGTTTGAAAAAAAGAAAATATGCAATGAAGCATTGCTGCATTACTGGAAGGTATTTTAAAATTCCTCGTGTTGCCCACCGTCTCCTAAGACCCCGCGGATATTTTTCAATACCCAGATTGCAAACCAAATACGGAAAAAGTGTGCGTTCTTTTTATGTTCCTCAGATCTTCAACAAACTCTCTAATTCCCTTCGTGATTTAAACTCAAAAACGCAAATGAAAGCAAACTTGAGCAGGAGGTGCTTCATTCTATTCCCATGTAACCTTTTAGCCTTTAAACAATTCCTTTTTTGATCTGCCTTTTAATTTATAAAACTCTTGCTATATATCTGGAACTGTTATGTTTTGTTTGAGCTTCTTTATTTCTTTTTTCCAAGCGTTCTTGTTGTTGGTGCATTGCACAAATTTTGATGTATGCAACCTATTTGTGCGTGTCACCTATTTGTTTTTTCAACCGTCTTTTTGGGGGGTGTCGCGTATTTTTTTTATTTTTCGTATTCTAAGTGATACGTCAATATTTTATGTTGTATACATATGTTTAATTGTTTACGCTGTTGGGTCACGGCCCACCAGCCATTATACAGGCTTGACGACCCGCTTAAACCTGTTTGTATCACGTTGCCTGAGAATAAAAGTATTGTTATTAATAATGATATGAATATTATTATTATTACAAATACAGATACGGAACAATGACACGGTTATTTTACGATTTGTAGGTATTCAACGCTCTTCATGAAGAGATTTATAGTATTACTGGCAAAGGACAATTGAAGAAGTGGCTTCGTTGTCATGTGTTTGTAGGCTAATCTTTTTTTATCTTGCGTGTATGTGTGTGGAGGAGGGGGGGAGAGGGGTTGGAAAGCCAAAACTTGTGTGAACGTGTAGGTAACTTTCTGTATAATTTATTTTTTCACCTTAGCTGACTTGCTGGGTTCAGTAATACAAGCCATTATAGGCTTTGACGAGCCCGTCTTTTGACGTACCGCAAGTGCTGTGTGAATAAAAAATTATTATTATTATTATTATTATTATTATAATCAACGGTTTGAAGTGCCCAGAAGAAGAACGCATTATAAAGAAAGCGTAAGATCTTTTTATGCGCCAAAAATATTTAATAAGCTTCACGAAGACTTACATAACATAGAGTTGGTGCAAAAATTAAAGAAAGCTCTCAGGTGTGTTTGCTAAAACCCATCTCAAGACCGATCGAGAAAAAAAAAATTATGTGGTGTTGGTATATCCCTGCTTTAAGTTTGATGGTAAAGTGGTGTCTCATATTATGCAATCTTGTGCTCAGCAAGGACAAGGACAAAAGTGAGAACAGGAGACAACAAGGCGCCTTGTGTCCTGCTCTCCTTTTTGTCCTCGTCCTTGCTGCGCACAAGATTGCATCAGATGTTAAACCAACTTTAAACAACCACTTTTCTTGGTGTCACAAAATGTGAGTAATCATATTAAATAACTTTTTTATTTATTTTTATCTAAGTGTCTCCGGAAACAAATTTTGTTAGCATTTGTGATTTTCTGTTTCACTTCACGAGCAGCATGATCATAAAGGTGGTATTCATCATACAAGCCCTAGATGGCTTTGATGAACCTGTGTCTGTACCTGGTTTTGTGTTCGTGCAATAACTATTATAATTACTATTATTGTTATTATAGCTTGTAGCTCGTAGCGGTTGCAGCAAGTTTTCTGCTTTGCTAAGTTTATGCCATGTCTGCTAGTACTTTCTCTCATCAAGACAAACAAGCTTTTACTTCTCAATCCAGTTTGACTATTGTACTGTACGTAACTTAGTAGTTATTTTTTGCAGATTTTTAAACATTTTCCGCTTTAATGGTCATTTTTGTGTACATGTGTTTTTTTTTTTCCTCTTTCTTTTAGTGTGTTGTGTGCGGTGCGCACGTTTCTCTTGTGAAATTTAAATTTTTTGTGCGGCTTCTTCACTTTTCTAACTCGCTGTTCATTCTCCAAAGTCATCACCATCTCTCATCATATTTTGCTTACTTAATGCAGTTGTGGGGTCCAAGTCCTACAAGCCAATAGATGCTTTGACGGACCCGTAAAACCTTTTTAACACTAAACACATGTCAATAAATTATTATTATTATTATTATTATTATTATTATCATTATTCGACTTGCAGGGATTTCGACACTCAGACATTGAGTCAATTCACCGCCTTCCTGCAAAACAGAACACAATCCCAAAAATCCTGGTAAAGTTCAACGATGTCGCAATCAGGGAGCGATGGTTTGCAGCTAGAAAGAAACTGCGCGCCCTTTCTGAGAACGACGCACTGCCGAAAATGTTCTTCAATGAAAACTTAACACAAGCAAAGCGGGAACTTTTCTGGCTAGCGAAAGGGAAGGCACGCGAAGTAAATTTTAAATTCGTTTGGACTAAGGACGGTAGAATCCTCGTCAAAAAGTCTGAGGGAACAACAGTTATTCATATTGCCAGAAAGAGCGATTTAGACAAGATCAAGTGAGCTCATGGGTTCCAGTTTTTTCACCTTTCCCGATGTATGCGCATTCAAAGTTTGTTTTAGCCATAGCTCTGGTAATTCATTTGGACTGCTCAACCTGAACATTCGTAGTATAAGAAAATACTGGGATGAGTTTTTGATGATTGCTCTAAACTTAAACGACTTAATTGACGCTTTTGTTTTAACAGAAATTAATACTCCCTCCGAGTCGCTGGAGTTTTTTGTTTTGCCTGGATATCGTTCTTTCTGCTATACACGCCCCGACAGACGCGGTGGCGGAATTGCAGTTTTTGTTAGAGACGTATACACCACATCCCGATTGGACATTTCCTTCGTTTATGCTGAATCTGTCGCTTTGCGGATAATCACGAAACATGCCTCGTCTTTGCTAATGGCCGTCTATCGCCCTCCGTCCAACAGTGCTTCCAATTTTATTCTAGAACTTGAAAACTTTGTATCATCATGGACGTTAGAACAACAGGTGTGTGTGGTGGGAGATTTTAACATAGATACATTAGCCTCTTCCAAACCAGTAGTAATATATTACCTTACACTTTTTTATTCTCATGGTATTGAATGCAGCATTCAGTCTCCAACAAGGGAAGAGTTTTTAAATGGATCACTAGTTGCATCGTGTCTTGATCACATAAACGTGCGTGGTCCAAGTTTTAATATTCAATCCTGCGTAATCAATCAAAAACTGGCAGACCATTATTTTACAGCATGTCAGTGGACACCCTTGTTGTCCCGTCACGATACGCAAAACTTTCCAGGCGAAGATAAAACGACTGACGCTTGGATCGTAGATCACCGGAAACTTGACTTGTCTATAAAATCTTTCACTTGGTCATCGTTACTTGACTCAAACGACGCTTGTCAAGTGTACAAGACATTTTGCGAACAAATCCAGTTTTTCAGAAATGAGGCGAAGCGTCCAATCAGTTTTAGGAAAAGAAAAAAGGAAAGCCATTGAATAACCCCAGATATTATTAAAGCAATCGAATACAAAGACCTGTTGTGGAGACGATCCAAGCGTGCCCCGAACAATAGCGCGCTCCACCTAGAATTTAAGATAGAAAGAAATAAAGTATGTGCTCTGATACGCGCTTCAAAACGGCGCTACTTTAGAGGACAGTTTGACAAAGCCGCAAATAACCCCAAACAGACGTGGTCCATCGTCAACCAACTGCGTGGGAAAACCACACATCCAGAGTCTCCCTTGCAGTACTTTAAAGATGATCCCCAGCTAGTTGCAAATTCATTCAACAATTATTTTGCAAGCACATCACGAGTAACATCTGAGGCTTCTCCTGGCGTTTGCAGCCTAAATAATTCAATTTGTGAATCAGCACTTTTACCAACCATCACTGATGTTGACCTGCATTCTCTGGTGTTTAGCTTCAAAGAAACGAAACCAAACGGAATTGATGGCATATCGATCAGAATTCTACGACGAAATTTTGCGGCTTTAACTACTGTTCTTTTATTCATGCTAAACGGTTTCATAACGACCGGTGTAATTCCTAGAACCTTAAAAACAGCACTTGTTAAACCTTTTTTCAAAAAGGGTCAAAAAGACAAATATGAAAACTATCGACCAATTTCCATATTGCCTGTCATAGGTCAGCTTCTGGAAAAGCACTTGCTAATAACTATGTCAGGATTCCTCAACAAGTTCTCAGTAATTTCACCGAGACAATTCGGTTTTGTACAGGGTCTTGGAACTGTTTCACTGTTAGAAGAATTTTCCGACCTCCTCCACTCTGCTTTTGACAATAATCTATACAGTTGCGCCCTATTTTTAGATATTTCTAAAGCTTTTGACTCGGTCGACCACAGTATATTGCTTCAGAAATTGCACAAGCTGGGATTTCGTGGCAACTTTCACACGCTTCTTACAAATTATCTCTCTAATCGTTCCCAGGTTGTTGCTCTGGGAGGTCTAAACATGAGCACACAGGTGTCTCTGACGTGTGACGTTCCACAAGGATCCATAATCTCCCCCTTATTGTTTAATATTTATGTGAATGATCTTGAAAAAAACATCTTAACTTGTCATATATTTCAATATGCGGATGATACAGTTTTAGTCGCGTGTCACACCAACTACACATCAGCCGTACGAATACTACAACAAGCTGTTTTCACTGCTATGAACTGGTTTCGTGACAACCGTATCAAAGTTAACGCCTCAAAAACTAGTTTAGTATGCTTTAGAAATCCTTTGAAACAAACTGTGACAAACATTCGTCTGTTTATTCATACCTCTGATTGTACTTCTTGTTCCTGTACGGCGGTTTCTTATGTGAATTCAGTTAAATACCTGGGAGTTTATTTTGACAGCGACCTTGCTTGGAATACCCACCTGTCCTATATTTGTAGCAAACTCAGAAGTACTGCCTGGCTTTTGTACACCATTAGACATATTGCTCCGATCTGTGTGCGCAGAGCTATTGCCAGCAGTCCTGCATACGGCGTATTAAGATACGGAATTACTATTCTTTCCAATTGCCCCATAAGATGGCAGGTACGCATCGATAATATTCTGCGGAACTTACTGAGCGTGGCATATAACTGTGATTTGACAGAATGCGAAAGTATCTTTCAATATCTTGGTTTACCTTCCTTCCAAAAGTTGTTCGTGAATTCAGTAATTTTGCGCCACTTTTGGATGGATGATTTCAAAAAGACATTCATGTCCTCCCGAGTTCTAAGAGATTGTCCTCGCTATGTTGTACCTCGTTCTTATACTCGCTACGGACAAGCTACTCGTGATATTTATGTCCCGAAAATATTTACCTCGCTTCCAGATGACATTTTTACGCTTGCCTCAAAAAAGCAACTAAAAAAATTCCTAATTGATTGGACTCTACCTTAAGTACTCGTTAATGTTTCCTTACCTTTTTTTTTTTTTTGACAACCTTGTCGGAATTTTTTATGTTACCTGTATATATGTCTATAGTGTTTCTACCGGTCCACTGTGATTGACTATCTCTGTCTGTGGCATGTATATATCTATATATATACTTTTTGTGTATCACTATATCTACCTGTACATATATCTATAATGTGTCTACCGGTCCACTGTAATTTACTATCTCTATCCGTGCCATGTACAAAGTGACTGACTGCCCGCCGCCTCCCCTACCCCCCTCCCCCATCCCGGACAACTATGACTGTTTATCGGTGTTAGTTTGCTAACTAGATGTATTTAATCACTTACTACCTCTTCCGGGCCATGTCCCACAAGCCTACTTTGGCTTTGACGGGCCCAAAATTATCGAAAACAAACATGAAAGCGGAATAAATATTATTATTATTATTATTATTATTATTATTATTATTATTATTATTATTATTATTATTATTATTATTACTATTATAGCGGTGTACTTGCTATATTAGACATCACAAATGACTGGGTGCCAAAACTTAAAATTTTCTCTACGTTTTACGTTAATTAATTTTTACACTTACCCTACATGGTTACATTATTCAAATAAACTTTTAGCCCGTTTCCGTGATATAAAAGCAGACGCTTTAAAAATATGGTTCTAAAATCGCGCGAAAATTTCTGCTCAAGTTCGGTAATGAAATCGCTAGGTTTGGCTTCTAATTGTGTTCACTGTTTTGAAACTGATCCGAACATTCTGTACATTACTGGCAAAGCAAACAATCTAAATCTTTCCAAATAAACCTTAGAGCCATTTATTTGAGCTTAAAGCCACCTTGGTGACTTGAAAGCAAAATCTTGGTCTGCTGATATTAGGTGGTGATTTCGAATTCAGTGCGTAATGCTAGTTTATTGAGGAGCTTCATAAAAAAAGACAAATTGAAACTGAGATTTAGGGATTTAATTACAAATCTCCAGATGGTCTGATTTAATCATAAGTTTTTGTGAACTATTAGATATGCTCATCGTGGAACTAATATAATCCCAATCACTAAACCAAAAGTAGCTTAAAATAATTGAAGAAATAAATACGCGCTGACCACTCAGTGTGTGCAAAAAGCATGTTTTAATCGTTCGCCCAAACCAATAATAATTCATTCGTATAATAAAATGTTTTATTTGGAACAAGTCGTTATTATTCAACAACCATGTAAAAAGCAAATAAAAATAGGAAGTTTTTGTTTGGTATCCTTTCTTTAGCAGCTTGGTAAGGAGGGAACTGGGCAGGGTCCATCACTGGGGCATGTCTGTAATGGTTGAGAATCATGTTTGATCAAGATACTGTTTCATAAGATTTGTATGAATATACTATTTGCTATATTACCCAAGCATCAAGGAGAATGCAGAGATTGGTGTTCCACGCGCCACACGCGCACGCCTTCCCCGTATAAAAGATTCGAAGTAAGTAACCAAAATAAAGCGTTGACGAACGCGCTTGCAAGATGCGATTTGTTTTAGGTATTTGCTTTAGAAAGTTACTACTGCTGAGGCCAGCACGTGTGGCTCGTGGAACACCAATCCCTGCGTTCTCCTTGATGCTTGGGTAATATAGCAATAGGTCTATTAGTGACTCCTCAAAGTTCGCTAATATTTTATTTATTTACTCGAATTTTTATTTATTTCATTTATTTCAAATACTTTCAAGGCAAGTAGATTGGAGAGGGCTGTAGCATATTAACTATAAATTGCTCATATTAGTAATAGCAAGTTTAGACAAAACAATTTCAGTGATGTTAGCGATCGAGGCAGGAAGGTGATTCCAGTCTACCGATGTTTGAGGCATAAAACATATTAAAATAGCGTAGTTCTAAAAATTGGAATACCAACCTTATTGCTATGATCAATGCGAGCACATATGTGAAAAGGTAAAGTAATTAGTTAATTACAAAGGATAACACTTTGATGAAATCTTTGATAAAAAGACAGAAACAAGAAATATTTCGGCGGTGAATTAGTAACGGCAGGCCTAAAGTGTTTTTCATGGTAGAAACGCTGGCAGTGTGATGATAGTTTGTCTGCATGAAATAAGATGATCGGTTTTGAATGGATTTAATAGTAAAATAATAGTGACGTGTGAACGGGTCCCACACAGCAGCAGCATATTCTAAATTTGGACGGATTAGGGTTTTGTACTTGGTTAGCTTTAATGAGGAGGGATAATGTGCCCGACGCTGAGCTACTTGTTCTTTAATAGTTTCCTAGTTCGAAAAACATTATTGGGTAGAAACATCAGTAGGGAGACCTTTAATCGTGGAATTGAAGGTTGATTTATAATATGAAATGTGTCGTAAAAACAACATAAGATACCTATGCTACTACTTTTGGTGATTTCAAATTGTTTTCGCTGAGGTTTGTGCTTCCTGGCCCTTTAAAGTCCATATCCTTTTTATTATTATTATTTATTTGTAAATACTGTTCGCCCTTCTGGGCGCTTTACAGGAGTGTAAAGGTTGGGGCGATCCGCCCCAACCGGCAAACTCTCTGAAGCTCGACGAGTGACGTCGCAAGGCGGCAGGCACGTCCCTCTTGGCGCCCTTTATACTGAGGGAGTTTGACACTCTTTTGAAGATGTCGACAATCTAGCAACCACAGCTGGAAGTAAGGCAGCCATGAGGTAGCACTTTACCTCCGCCATTTTGTGTTATCAAATTTCGACCCCTCTGTGGATTAGACCCGCAATGTATGCTGTGACCCACCATCGTAATAAAAGTGTTTATCGCTAATGTAAGTGTTTTTGGCGCTGCACACGTAGTCAGAAGCTCAAACTTACTTATCTGATATGGCCTCTTAAATTTATATGAACTTAAACTTATTCCTCTTTTGTGAAAAGTGAATTTTGAATACTTTGAATATTAGGTCTCAAAAATGACCACCGCAAAAATTCAGTGCCTTGAAGTGCTTCATCTAGGAGAGGCGCTGCGAATCCTTGCGCTCAATCGCCAGATTAATTTTTGTTTGAGAAGGTCTAAAATTTTTTTTAAACTAAAAGAAATAAAGGTTATTTGTAAGTTATATTTTTGAAATCAATAAAGGATGGCCAGTGCTTGTTTATAGTGACCAATTGCAGGGATAACAAAATATCACAAGACAAGAAATTATATTTATAAAAACAACTACTAATCGTGCATTTGGACTTAAATCGTCTTCATTTGACCTCCAAGTTCTCGAATATCGAAATTTGTTTTTTTATATTTTGGTGCATGGAGGTTGTAATTTGTTTTTTTAAAGTACCGCTGAAGGGTCTTCTTTCCGGGGTGTGACGTCACAAAAGGAGTTGTCGGAATATCTGCTGTCGCGCGTCTTCAGCGCCTATCAAAACTATGCACGTGCACTATTGCTATTTTTAAAAGGGCAGAAAAAGACGTCATGACTCGTGTCAGTGTGGAAAATTAAACCTGGCAAGCTTGCAATTGCACGCGCTGCCCACACGAGCGACACGCGCTGGGCGGCCGGAAGATATTTTTATGACGTAAAGACCGGTCAGAGGTCTTTCATGTTTTCTCTCATTTAGTTGCATCTTCGGGGAAAACGAACGTGATATTCAGACTCACGGGGTAAAACCACGCTAGAAATAACCTCTATCTAAGTTTTTTAAAGGAGTGTTTCAGCTTCCATTTAAATGATAGAGAAAACCAACATAAACATAAAATCAAACAAAACAATGGACCTTTTCCACATACCGACGGCACCAGGCAATGGCTGCACGAACTAAATATCGAGGAAATAACCCACCTGCGCTACCAATCGATAATGGGAGCTACGCTACCAGTTTCTTCGTTCTCTGAGCTGCGGCGCGTGCCCATCGCGACTTCAAAGAGGGGCACCCGCGGCGTCCACCCAAACGTCGTGTTTTTCTTTCCGTCCACTTTCTTTTTTTGTGCAACACAATTATATATATGCTGCAATTACGTGTTCAACTCGCAGATCCAGAGCCTCCTTCCGAATTTTCTCAATTTTTCGTGCCGACTTCCTCTGCTTGGCATCGGGCGCTCGCACGTGCGCAGAGTGTTTCTCGGAAAAGGTACATTGAGCAGTCCTCTGTTAATACACACTACAATTAAAGCAACAGCTGCGACACGTCAAGGCGAAGTCGTTGGGCATCGGCGTCGCATTCACGAACAGTGGGGTGCGTGAACAAAAACGTCCGGAACAAAATAGACATCTTACCATTTTGTTCCGAACGCTTTTGTTTCTTTCTTGTTTCAGAGCGCGTGAAAACGCGTCTTCCGGCACGAGCTCTTTGCACTGAGAGTGCTGCGACGTCATTTTGTTATCGGCTATGTTTATTTTTCAGAGAGCGCGTGCTGTAAGCATTGGGTACTACCAGAGCCGTATATTAGGATAGTTTGGACAATAGGCGGAGCAAAGGCCGCCGCCAGCGCCGAATATTCCCCCCACGCTTAGAGCGTAAACTAAATTTGTGACACAGCGTCGACCAATCAGGAGACCTCTACTCCATCTCACAAATGTCGACAGTGAAGACAAAGACACAGGCGCGTGAGCCTAGCTCAGCGAAACGCTATTGTTTGTACGAGACCTCGTGCATAGGAGGCACTTTCCAAAGCCACGCGCTCGTGCCCATGCCTTTGTCTGCACTGCTAGAACAGCGTCCTGAGACTGGCTGAAAGAAAGCAGTGCAAAGGGTGGGGTGCGCGAGCGTCTTGAGACGCGGAGTTCCGCTCGGCACGGCTCAAATTATACTTCGTTTCACTTTACCTGCGAGCGAAGCCAAAGCTAGAAGCGCGAGACCAGCGCTTTTTGCATTTCTCCCCAGCTCGCGCGCTCGAGCAAAGCCTGAACGCACGGAGCTTCCGCGCTCGCGCTTCCAGTTTTGCCTTCGCTCGCACATAAGGTGAAACGAAGTATAGTCGTGGCACAAATATAGAGCACGCGACCACCTCTAGGGGCTGTTTCGCGGCCTGTGGTTGGCCCGAGATGCTCGCCTATTCAAACCAATGTATGGCCAAACTCTCTCAATAAACGGCTCTGGGTACTACCATAGCCTCCTCTTTACTGACAGAGCCTGGTAGATAGCCACGAGACGCGGCCGCCGAAAGTGAAAAAGGTAGAACGGCAGACAATGGATAAAAGGAGAGTCATGTAACGGGCGCCCCGCTGTGGCGAGACGTCGAAACATACTTCTCCCGAGCGATGAAATGTCGATCCGCTCGTGCTCCTCGCGTTCCTCGCGCGTCCTCGCCGCTGCAAAAGCTGTGCGCTGAATACCAAACTCCTAAGCAATGCCCTGTGCAACCAGATTCTCGCGCTCCAAATCTGCGACCGGACACTCTATGGCTTCGTCTTCGAACTGCCAGGCTTTTTGAGTATAGAGAGGAGGCTATGGTAGTACAGAAACCCTAAGTACGAAGCGGGTTGCGAGTGTCGTGGCGTAGCACTGTGGTACAACGCCTCCGCTTCGCACGCATCGGAGTTTGGTTAGGTTAGACTCCCGCGGCATGTGGGCGATCGTTTTCAAGGACTTGGCAACATCGACTAGGGACACCCTACTCCCCACTACGCCAATTACAACATCAAGAACGACAACAACTACAACTACAACATCAACAACAGACGCCATTTCCAGAGGTGGGAAGAGCCTGTGACAGCTATCGCTGTAAAAGTCAATGACTGTCGGCGTGTTTGTTCCGCTCTGGCAAAATCAGGATTCTCCAAAAGGTGAAGCCGCGACGAGCGCTACCAACACTGCGGCGCAGGTCGCAGGGACGCCCAACGCCCAGAGCAGCCCAGAGCTCTCGACCAAAATGGACACTGATTGAAGAGGGAGAGAGAGAGTATGCATGTTTTCCAAAAACAGCCTGTCACCCTTGTTTATTTCCTTTTTTGTTTTAGCTTTTTTAAACCACCCTACAGTATCTTTCAGCTCTTAAATTCAGTCATTCGAGCACGGTGTTAGGGCGCCAATCGCCCAGAGGAGCCCAGAGTCCTAGACGCTGCTTAGTGTGTGTGTGTATGTGTGTGTGTGTGTGTGCGCGCGCGTGCGTGCGTGTGTGCGTGTGTCTGTGCGTGCGTGCGTGCGCGTGTGTGTGCGTGTGTTCCAAAGGCAGCATGTCGTCTTCTTTCTCTTTCTTGTTTTACCTTTTTTAGACCACCCTTTTCTGTCTTTCAGCTCTTGAACTCAGTCGTTCGAGCATGGCGGTCGGGCGCCCATTGAGAAGCCCAGAGCCTTGGACGCTGCTTGAAGAGTGCGTGCGTCGCGCTTTTGTGTGTGTGTGTGTTTGTTTTCTAAAGGCAGCATGTCCCCTTTTTTATCTTGTGTTTTAACCTTTCTTTTAACTTTTTTATTTTAACATTTTAGACCGCCCTGTCTTTCAGCTCATTAACCTAGTAGTTCGAGCACGGCGTTCGGGCACGTTGGGTGGATAGCTCGCTGCATAGAGTTATTATAACGTTCGCTAGAGGTTCAAATGGCGTTAGTGTTTTTTGGCGAATTGAAGCACACATCAACCAGTCAGAAATTGACTTACAGTAATTTATCTGTATGGAAAAAATTAGTGCAGTTTCTCCCTGCGCTTGATTATAAAAGCGAATCTCACGAATAGTTGCTACGTAATCGGTGAATTGAGACAGACAAAACAGGGGGGCGGGTGGGGTGGGGGAGTGCTGCGGTTGCTTTTGCTTCTCTTGACGCCGAGGTACATCGCGGCTCCTGAGGCATCTATATTCTTCAGCGGCCACAACCTCGGCAGTAACGAAACGTGGCCGTCCACGCCACTGCACCGCAGACGAACTAAGGGAGCGGAAGAACGATATTCATTCTTTCGCGTTCACAACTCATAAGAAGAGGTTAGGTGTCCTCGAAATTTTTTTGATTGGTTGTAAATAATGACCCCGAGATATTTTTTTTTTTTTTAAATTTCAGCACTTATGTTACTATAACATCTATCTAACACACAAAAAATTATGAAAATGAAAAAAAAAAAGACTTTCTGAAGAAAAGTTACCTCAGGTATCATGGATTAAACTTTCGCGTGATTAACGTAACACACGAAGTAAAATTAGACAGCCCGAGTCGAACAGAAGTTTATAACATTGCATTATGGGCTTTCAATGTTGTTTTTACCGTTACATTTAATGGGAAATCAACAGGGCTGGGCGTCGATTAAAATTTTAAACCGATTAAGGGCCGCCCTTTAATCGATTAATAAATCGATTATTCGGCCTCGTTAATTTTCATTTTCATAATTTTGTTTGAAATCAAAATTAAATTTTCTTTTATTTTGCTAAATATGTGATAAACGGCGTAATATAGGATTTCTATTATGAATCATCCTCATGTGTAGCTGAGAACAGTTAATAGACAAAGACAGAAATTATTACTTCAGCTGCATAAGACAAAGGTTCGTTGATAGTCTCTGACAACAGCGCGCCCTCCTTTGATTGTTCACAATACTCATTGCTGAACTAAACTGACACGCGCACGTCGTTGAAGTGGCCGGGACACGTGTAAAGGGGTGTCCAAACAGGACACTACAAAGATTGCCAGGCCACACGACTCCGACAATTCATTCGGCGTTCCGCTTCCGGCCGTTCCTTTTGCCGGGGGGAAATTCCCCCCCCCCCCCCCCCCCCCCCCCGTCAAATCTCGCCCGTGCCCTCCACGGCAACCTTGATCTGCTCATCACGTGGGTCCGGAGATACACTCACATTCCTGCGTCGGAGCGTGCATTTCGCTTGCCGGGAAGGGGAAGGTCACCTTCGTGTCATTCTCTTTCCCGTTTTCGGGACCTGAAAAACGGCGGAGGCCTTGAGCGATTGACCGACAGCCAACACGGCGTGTGAGTGGCTCTCCGTACCCACGTGATGAGCAGAGCAAGGCCGCCGTGGAGGAAGCGAGGGGGAGATGTGAGGGGGGGAAGTTTAGCCCCCCCCCCCCCCCCCCCCCCCGCAAAGAGAAACGGCCGGAAGCGGAGCGCCGCACGATTTGTCGGAGTCATGCGTTTTGTAGTATCTTGTTTGGACACCCCTTAACCGGCTGCACTTGTCTGAAGTTACAAATCTCGTTCCTCTAGTTTACTTTAGGTTACAATTTCACCTAAAGTTTGCCATTCATACAGGTGTGCTCGTGCAGAGGCCCTAATCTGGACACGGCGAAAAAGTCGGCAAGGGATCCGTCGACTATGATTGGCCGGCGCCAATGCGGCGTTGACCAATTACTGCCGCCGGATTCTTCACAGACTTTTTCGCCAAGTGTTCAGATTAGGTCCCCAGGTCTGCGTGGTAAAAGCGTTTAATTTTTACTTCCCTTTGGCTCCACAAATATATTAACGCTTAACGGGTTAAAAAACTGAATCGAGATTAAAGCTTAGACGATTAATCGGTATGTTAATCGATCGATCAACTCTAGCAAAAAGATTATTATTATTATTATTATTATTATTATTATTATTATTATTATTATTATTATTATTATTATTATTATTAATTCTTGCTACATATTTAAGAAATGGACATGAGCAACTCTTTATAATATCCGGGCCGTTTGATTAATCTGAGTGAAAAAAAATTATGAAGCTTGTCAAGTTGAGATTGCCTAAACTCATATCAATATATTCAAAAAAAAAATGTTGAGTCTCCAATTTACGTTGTAAATGTGGTTGGCCAGCGAAGCTGTGGTATCGCCTGCGACGATTTCCCACTGTGCTATAGACCCTTTTTATGGCAAACGCCACCAGGTAGTGCTCCAGTCTTCGACGTCCTAGAGTAGCTGTATAGGCTCTGCTTGCAGAGCCGGAGTATCGCGTTCCTTTTCCTTTCGCCGAACACTTCGTATTGGCGGAGAAGCGGTCACGTGCTCCTAGCTGAAGCCGAAAGACATGCCGGAAAGCGACTTTTCAGGCGCCGAGTTTCGGGCGAATCATGTTTTTCGCTTTGCGTTTGCGAAATATCCATCCTACACTAAAATAGAACGAACTGGGAGGTTCCTTGGCCATTCAACATTATGTGTAGCCACTGGATACAGTATAATCGCGTTGTTTTATGACGTGAGCGATGTTTTAAGACATGTCTTCAAAGTCTGGGAAGAAGACGACACGAAGGACAATCACGTTGCTCGCGCATCTGGGGCTCTTGCAGAAGCGACGGTCGCTTCCCGCAGTGCGGCATTGGATCCAACATGGCCGCCCTGGAAGCACCATTCCGGTACTCTGCTCCGCAAGCGGACCATATACAGTTACTCTATGACGTACCAGAGAACTTCCGGTTTATAGAAAGAATGAACAAAGACCACCTTAACACCGCTGCTTGAAATGCAGATGAAACGTTTAACCGCCAATTCTCCAGGTGGACGTCAAAATAACGAAGGATTGCGATATCAGTTAAAATGTTTCGAGTATTCTTGTAAACCAACTTTCCTTCTCCAAGACGTAATATTTAGGGTTCGGAGTTTTCTGTTTAAACCGATAAAAACGGATAAAAGTACTCCAAATTCATTTTCGGAGATTCGGTTTTAACCGAAAAAGGTCAGTTTGTAGGTTCGGCGTTTTCGTTTTAAACCGATAAAAGTACGTCTGATCCGCCTTCTAAAGTTCGGTTTTAACCGAAAAAGGTTCGTTTTTTAGGGCCGCGTCGAGGTGGGTGGGGGAGGGGGGAGTGGAGAGAGGGCTTTGCAAGGTTCGACATTGTGTGACGTCTTCGTGATTGGCCCTCTTCCAAGGTTCAACGTGCAACAAAAGATGTCTTGGATTAGCCTTCGTGGGACAACTGTGTCCTTTCTGGGAGCGGGCTTAGTTTGTCAAGTTCCTGGCCCTAAAAAAAGTTCGGGTGTCATGCACTTCAGAGGACATCGATACATCAATACCTCTCTTAACACCCTCTCTCAAAATTCCCTGTGGTTAAAAACATAAATACAATGGATTTTATTTGTTGCTATTTTGCTGGGTTTTGGACGGTCATCACCTCAGACAGTCACGTCGTCAGAATGGGAAGAAAAAAAAGCGTGCTGAAGATTATGCCCGTGAATTCCGCGATTTTGAGGTGTGTTTTGACGGAAGTTGTAGAGAAGACCACGTATGTATATGTGCCGTTATTCTTTGAGTGATCACAGATATCACAGTTACAAGGATCATCTGATCCGGTGTCCGATGGTGCTTCTTTCATATTCACCGAAAAAAAACCGGTAAACTTTTTTTGGAATAAATATACACCGAAAAAACCGAAGATAGAATTTTAAAATAAACACCAAAAAAGTACGCCGAATTTCGAAAAAAGAAAAACCGAAAACGCGGAACCCTAGTAATATTGTACAGCCAAAGGCCCTCGTTAAATCTCCAACTTCGTTGTCCGTGTAGCATTTATGCTTTCTAGCACTGGTGACATAAGCAAGCTCAAGAGGCTTGCAAAGACGGTGCGACCGGAAGTCGAATATGACGCAGGCGGCAATTCATGTTTGTAAACAGCGAAAGAGCCTATACCAAATGATTAAAAAAAAAGTAAATGCACTGCACCAAAACATTTTTATATATAATAGACTTTGTACGCTGCCTTTGCCGCGGCAGCTTACGCAACCGCAACCTTTACCGAGAAACGCATGCGGGAGCGCTACGTGCTTTGCGTTGTTCTCGCGCGCCTTATAATCTATCATGTGGTTTTGACGGTTGTTTGTGGTTTTATTTATGTAAACAAGTGTCGAAACCACATGATTGATGATAAGGCCCGCGCGAGCGATGATGAGGTACACGCGATGGTTTTCTGTCGTCTACTGTTCTGTTGACGGACGCGAAAGAACCCGACCAAAGAGTCATATACAGCTTCGTTGTAATATATATTAAAATATTGTTCAGATAATTTGATAAACTATAGTGCAATAAATAAGTGATTTCACCTGAATACTTACATTGTGCTTCGCGTTGCAAACGGTGCCTTCTGGCATATGCAGGGTAAATGGTTCGGATTTCGATGACCCATCTTTCGGTGTACAGACAAAAGTACAGTTGGGAAAACTGACCAGCTTCTGAAAAATGTATTAGTGTAGGATGCCTTACTCTCATGCTCAACGATCTAACACTTGAGTGAAACTTAGTAACTGATGAAATTACGGTATACATTTTTTGACACGAACCTCATTTACGGCGTGGGACGAACCAGTCGAAGAGCCTTGTATAACCTGGGTACAAATCCGAAGAAGGGAATACATCCATTTTTTTTATTCATTCTACTCCCAACAAACTTAGGTATATTGAACAGGTAGTCAAATTATTAAGAAATCCTTTTTATACAAACTTCATTTCTGGCAGAGGGCGAACTTCCGCTTGATGTCGTTTTTCCTTTCATGTCACATTGTTTCAATAATTCATTCAGCAATTTCTTTTTTTGCTTATTATCTCCAACAAAACGGGGTATATTAGTCAGCTTCACAGTATCAGTCTCCGTTTCGGAATCTAAAAATATATAAAACAGCACAATAATAAAATTATATGATTGCTTAATTGTTCTTTCATGTTTTTAAGTAAAAATGTTGTTATCGCTTCAACATTTAGCTTATATTTCAATCCTATTCTTGCTCCACAAATTTGTAAATCACAAAATTAAAATGAAACAAAAATGTGAAATTCAGCAGACATTCTTAGTGGTTATTTTATTTTAAAGTATTGTCTTGAATACCATGCATATACTTACCCCAGGTGAAACTATTATCACGAGCATTTAGCACAACATCAAACTTCGTAAAAGAAATAGCACGAATACAAACCATAGGAAATTCCACCAACCAGGCCTCAATGTGACCTGAGAGTAAGTTTAGAATGTTCCTTGTACTATCGCGGACAAAATTAGCTCCAATCAACCTTTATGCTTCCTCCGCGTACCTGCCAGTTTTGAGAGAACTGTGGCATGTTCTAGGGCAGTGGTTATCAACCATTCATGTTTTGCGGACCCCTTGTGGATTGGAAAAGACGATGGAGGACCCCGTTCCTAGTGAGGGGAAGGCAGAGGTACAGGTTAATTATGATAATGTTTTAATAAATTAATATAACTAAGGGCTACTGTGAAGTAGACTTCCCTCATTGACATGGACGCGAGAAAACTCACATGAATGTTGGAACGTTTTTGCTCAATTTGAAAAATAGACAACTTTTATTGCCGGGCTTGACTCATGAGGCAGGGCTTCGCGGACCCCTAAAATGCTTTTGCGGACCTCAAAGGGTCCGCGGACCCCCCTTTGAGAACCACTGATCTAGGGATTGAGTGCAAAGTTGAGGTCCCATACTTCGAACTTTACGACAACTTGGGAGATAATAAAGCTTCTGGGGACCACACGCGCATAATACGACAAACGGGGTTTCAGCTCAAATTGTCCGCGGGATATAAGCTGACCGCATTTTTGCGGGCGTCGGCATATTGTTTTGAAATATTTGTTTATTGGAGTTCCCAGATATGTAAATCCACGCGGCCAGCGAAGCCCCGAAGTGTTTCTGTCAACGGAGACAGGTCGTTTCGTAAATTAAACTAGGTACCGTCAACGCGTCTCGAGCTCTAACTGCGTCATCGGAAACCTCCAACCATATTTCGGTGGTTTGAGACGCTATTGAGACCGATGTTTAATGCTCCAGCCTGAACAGGGGATTGTGGGAATTGCCGCAAAGTAGCTTTTTCATTCCCGGAATGCTGAGCGTATACCACAGGCCTTAGGCGACGCTTGCTTTCGCAAGACGCATCGGGTCTGGTGTCTGGAATGTGTTTCGTTTGCTTTTGTCTACTTTCTGGCGTGAGAGGAAGTGTCCTGGTGAGGCACGTTTTGGTGATTCTGGTCGGGGTGATTAGTCCGTCTATTTTATCCGACAATAAACAAACCAAGGTTTGTGTTTTGGTGTTTGAGTTATAAGTTTAGTTATAAGGTTAGTTTAGGAAACGACCTGACAATTTGGCCTCCCGGCGAGGGTGGTGACTTTCCGCTCGATTAGCGGATAGTGCTTGTTGGCCTGTACCCAGTGGGATTCTAACTAGACCCTGATTGGATGGGACGGGTTTCTGCGCACTGTCACAGCCCCCAACCAGATAGAAAATGTGAACGTATTCATGCGCGGGCCTTCTCTCCCTCGGTGCGCCTCGTTGCTTCTGTCGTGCACGACAGCCCCTGTTCTTCGGCTACAAGTTAGCCGTTGTCCACACTATTTGCGTGTGTACACTTCACGCCGAAACGTCCGTCTTGTAACTGTTGAACTGCGGAAGCCGTACACGGCAGTTAGTTACAGTTGCTTCCAATACTCGTACTGTCTTGATGTAATGGTTTTACGCAGCAGTAAAGTTTATTTTTGTTGTTGTATTTATTAAAACATGAGTCTCCAAATCGATAAACTCTCTGCCGTCGCGCCCCAACAAAAAGCAGAAAGACGACTCTTTTAACAAGTCCAACCAGCAACCGGCATCCTTAACCACGATTCCCCTCCCGGTCCCTGACGGTAGACACCCCGAGGAGACAAAAGAGGTCCAGGACAAAACAATCTTAAGACCTCTACTATTGGAATCTAAAACTCCTTTATTTGTGTACTAATGGTTTGAGATTGAGCCTTTCTCCATTTAGGTACTTGCGTAACCTGTCTTGAGGCAGCAGTGTTTTGAGGGCTAGCTTGTAGACTACCTAGGTTTTCTCTGACCCAGTTGTTGTGTTGTAGCCTGCTCTCAAAAGATTTTATGTATGTTTTTGTTTTATTGTGAGAGAGGGTTGCGAAATTTGTTTTAACGACACCTACAATCCTCAAACTTATAATTGTCAAAAGTTTCTTTGTTGCATTGTTAACAAAAGGAGTATTGGTGAAGAAGGCCGTTGGCGACATCATCGTGGGTGTATAAGAAGAAAAAAGAGATTAAAGGAGTTCGCTGAGTTTGAAACCTTCCTCTCCTGTAACTTTTTATTCGACTCAAAAGATATTTTTAAATTTTTTTGGCAAAGTTTTAGGTTTTACGCGAAATGATGAGCTACCACCTGGTCGGCAGTGCATAATGTTTTGTTTTGTAATAACACCTGTCTGTGGAAAGTGGAAAGTTTTGTTCAGGGGACTTACATCTCGGTTTTCTCCTCCACTTTTCTGGAAAGGCAAATCTATGCTGTTCAACCTCAAGCTTTAAGGCGAAAATTGAGATGTTAAAATTAGTAATAAACTAATTTATTGATACACCTAATGAAATAAAACAGTTAAAAAAAGTCGGATATGGGCTTCGGACTTAAAACGGGTGACCCGGGGTGCGAAGCCAGAAATTGCGCACATATAAAACAAAATCGACAGCCCAGTTAGAAGAGGCAGGGAGAAAATTTGAATTGAAACTTGCGTTTGAGCTCGCCCGAGTATACTCGGGCGGGGACCTCAAAGTGTTAAATATGGCATAGAAGCGCGTGTCTTCACCAGAATAAACTGAGATAAAGGAAGAGATAAACGCGCGGGTGACGCCAGAGCTCCGAATTGTGACTGGAATTATTAGTGGGTATACGCAAAGCTAGCTGGCTTTGTCTTTACACACTGTTCGAAAATGTTCGAACAGCGGGTAGAGACGAAGGCATCTAGCTTTGCGTCTATCTGAAATCACTGAAATTGGGGCAAGTAGTCCCACTCGTTGCCTGCCCGCTAGCCGGACGCAAACAGATAGTAACATACAGACGTCCGAAACCTAGAATAGTGATTGGTTGGTGGGCAACTCAAAATATTTGTTGCCAGAATTAACAACATCACAAAAGGTTACATTGTTTTCAACCAAGCAGTCAAAATGGCACCCTACAAACAATTAAAGTATATTCATGTACATTTGCTTCTGTGCAACTTTGTAGTTCCTAGCAAAAGTTCGTGCAGCTGTATCGACAAAGTTAAACAGCCTTATTCTGGACGCGCACAATATCCCTGCAACCCCACAACGCGCAGAAGTTTAATTCCCTCTAGATACGGCGTTCAGGACCGTACGGAGGTTTCGTACCATGCTGTGGATGAAGGCAAACGAGTTGTTGCGAAAAGCCGCCGAACATATCGTCTTTCAGAGTATATGCCAGATCTTGTCAGTTTCGCAACGTGTACACTGGCGCCCGCAGAAAGAAATATTCTTCAGCGAACTTAGACAAGATTTGCCAGCGGAGGATGCGTGCAGATCTTGTCTAAAGATGCGAGGCGGCTAACACTCTCTCGGAATGTGTCTCGTTATTTCTACCAAGGAGTGGTAGGTACACGAGCTATATAGTTCTTGAAAGGTCCCAACGCTAGAGGACTTTCTTTGTGGGCAAGATCTTCATTTATGCCCGCCATTGAAGGTCACTTCCAGGTCTAGGTAGCCAGGGTATAGCACGATCTCAGCCATCTTTGTTGGGCTTGAATGTTCAAAATGCTGCCTGAAGCTCCGAAATGTGCGCTGCTCTATGGAGTAACACGTCATCCACGCGCAGCCCCCCTTGAACGTAGCAGAAATATGCAACAACCGGAGAGTAGTGTCGTGTTATGATTGTGTTGAAATTGATCCACTCGAAAAGATGACGGCCGAAAGATCCTAGCCAGCAAAGCACACAAACCCATGACGGCTGCTCTGGGTTGGCCTGGACACTAAGTGATGTGCGAGGAACAAGGTTCTGAGCAATGACAGTACTACGTACGCGCCGGACAAGCCAGCGGCACGAGCCATGTGCCCCGATCAACGGAGAGCCACCGTACACCCCCGGTTTTACGAGTGGGGCACGGGAGAGTTTCCCTTTCCTGTCTGGAACATAACCATCGGCGGACCACGCCCCCCCCCCCCCCCCACGGCAAGGCAGAAGATACTTTGTGTTGATTACCACTATACCATTTTCTTTCGCTCTAATAAATCCAGTTAACCGCAAACGTGACTTAGCCGCAAACACTCATAAAAAAAAAAACACATATCAAATGACGACGAGAACAATGATATCGAAGCCCACATCCAGCTGCCCAATAGCTGGGAAGGAAAGTCCCGGCGGTTTGTGATTTCTTCTTCTTGGAAAGAACTCGGAAATGAAATAAAGACCGCGGCTATCGGCACTGAGCCAGCGTACAACGCGGAGGTGGAGCCATGGCAAACTACGCAGAACGCTTGGAGCAGTTTTTCGTTGGTAATCGGATTCTCAACGACAACCAGAAGACCGGGACCTTGCTGTCTGGCGTAGGACCGAAGACCTACGGGTTACTTCGAAGTATATTGACTTCCATAAAACCAAGCACAAACACGTTCGAGGAGCTCCTGGGGACCCTGAACGAACGCTTTTCACCGAGACCATCCAAAATAATGGAACGTTATAAGTTCAATAGCCGCTCCCAACAAGAGGAGGAAACCATTTTGGAATTCCTGGAACCTAGCTCCGGGAACTTACCGAGTTCTGCAACTTTCGCGACACCCTCGACGTTATGATTCGGGATTTACTGGTGTGTGGTGTGCGCGATATGCGAGTGCAGAAGAGACTGCTGGCAGAGTCAGCGCTGATATTGAAAAAAAGTAACGTGCATAGCACAGGCTGTCGAAACCGCTAGCAAGAGTGCATCGGACTTGAGAGGACAAGCCTCGAACCATCCTCAAGTCAACAAGGTGAGCGAAGGAGGTGTGAAGAATAAGAATGTGGGACGCTTTCCATGAAGCAAAGCACCTCAGTCTCAAGGGCAACAGCACAAGAAGTGCGGACGGTGTAGCAACAGCGATCACGACCCAAAAAGTTCCCTTTCATGTCAATTGCGTGATTTCATTGCGGAAAAGCGGGACATATCGAAAGGGTGTGCAAGTCGCGCTTTCAACGAAGTGGCTCGGCACGCCAAGGTCAGGCCAACGTAATCGCTGCAGCACGATCGGCACCCGGGGGGTAACTGAATTTCCGTGCGGGGTGATTTCAGATAAGATCGACCAAAGGTTGGCTGGTCAACATTTTTAAATCATCTGATATTTTTATATGCTTTTGTCTAGTGTCTGGTATGAACAAATCCAAACTTAGTTTTGACCAGAAAAAAGTTTGGGGACAGGCAAAATCGTAAGGCATGAAGAGTTGGACAGTTGGATTTACGCGCACTGATAAAGGGGGCATTTTGAAAGTGAATAACTAATACAACAAAATTAGGAGCATTTTAATACTTTTTATAAACAAATTATGGGTACTGCTTGTTTGTAATATATAATAATTTAATTTATTTCTATTATACTTTGTTGTGTAACAATTGCCAAACATGCCTGCTTGAACGGCAAACGGCAAAATTTGTAGGCCTGTATCTCATGAAATAAATTAATCATTATCACATACTTTTCAGATAGTATTCTACTTATATATGGCTAATATTTAAAAATATATAAGGTATCTGAGTGATACGATAATCGGTATATATTGAGGCAAACATAAAAAAAATGAAACAACAAAAACTTCCGATGCAAATTTAAAAAAAAATCACATTAGATTTTTTTTTAAATTTAGGTACCCTGTCATACTCTATTTTGACATTCATTTCTATTAAAACATTTTGCATTATTTGATTGAGAAAGAAGACACACCTCCCCAAAGTAGGGTCCTTTTTCAAAGCCTACATTTAGCAGTGCCCTATACGAGAAGTGACTCTGAGTTCCAGTTTCATGAAACTTACACACATCTTTTATATATTTTTATTCATTGAGGCCATTGATATATACAGCAATCGTTCACACAGTAAAAGTGAGAAGAAACTACTGTGTACAAAGATCTATCATATTACGAACTAGTGATCCGAGAAAAGAACCTGCAGCCATCGGCCACTGGGAACTTTGTTTACTTTATTTTCCTACGACGCTATAGGTTCCTCTCTCTTCCCCTCTATCTCTATATCTCTCTTATATATATCCCTGACTTATATCTAGAATAAAAACATATTCAAGCATTCCCTTTCTGCATGAGAGTGTTCTGTTTCTAGCAACAATAATTTCCTCGCGAAGACCACGATTATGGCGCAATAGTTGACGGAAGTAGCAGACGACTCTCGTCACTAGTTCTGGCAAGACGGCCTATTCAATCTTTTTTTCGCATTTCCTTGCTAGCTGTCAAGGATGAGGGGGCTCGCTTCAACCAGCAAAATAAGGCCGCCGATGCCTGTTTACTGAGCAGTCGTGCCTGTCGCCATCCCACTCGCTGGCGTCACGGGCGATAATAGCAGGCACAAAGAGGCCCACCGACAGACAGCAGAACCCCCAAATACTCGAGCCCGCCTAAATACAATAGTACGCATACACTGTCGCCATGTTAACCTAGGAAAGGTTAACATGGCGACAGCATTTACGCTTTAGGTAAGGAAAAGCATGGCGTGGGGTATGAGCCGGATTCCTACACGAGGTGCAAGGTGAGCCCTGAGAACGTGTCTGCTGCCCTAGAGTACTTCACGAAAGACGTGCTACAATGTTCGTACCAAGGTCCCAACCAGAAGGACGTGATCTCTGTCATGCTTGACGGGGAGAAAAGTTCGTGCCAAAGCGCTTCATGACACGCTCAATCCTAGAGGCAATTCGTGTATACAAAGACAAGCATCTTGATTCCGGCGTTGGGCTAATGAAATTTCATTCCTTGCGCCCTAAATGGGTCAAATGTATTCCACACCAGGAAGTGGGCGTTTGTGTGCGCTGCGCCAATTAATACTTTTGTATTGCCGCTGTAGAGAACGTTACAGGCTCAACATTCAACACTGGTGAAATGAACTCAGCATTTCTGTGCGCACTAACAAGTGTGTGTCTTTAAGGAGACTGTGATCACTGCCCAAAAGGTAAGTCTCCTACACTCGAGGAACTTCATATCCCAGAAGATAAAGAGATTGTGCTCACAACATGAGAGTCCGGCGACTTTGTGAAAAACTTTAGATCCTGAGACTTTCCTAAAAGTCGTTCAAGTAACGGCTGAAAGTTGGATATTTCACAACCATATTCGACGAACGCAAGATAAAGCGATCTACGATGAAAAGCCGTGCATGCAACGCGGGAGCATTGTCTTTCATTTTGACGTTGCTGAAAACTGGACAATCGTGCTTCCTGACAAAATTCAAGCCGTGGCAGATAAGAACAAAAAAAAGACGAAAAGACCCCGCCACCGACAAGAGGACACTAGTTTGTAGGAACACAAGGAAGCCCGGAAAGAACTAAGTTTAGAAAGAGTTATATACGTAAAGACAGGAGACGGGAAAACACATGTTGTCCCGTCTCCTGTGTTGTCCCGTCTCCTGTGTTGTCCCGTCTCCTGTCTTTACGTATATAACTCTTTCTAAACTTAGATCATTATCAACGCGCTCACTAACAAGTATCCCCGAAAGAACCAACGCACTTTCTCAAGGCAAGCAAACAGCACAAAGGAACCAGCAAGATAAGCACTTCAACCAATACCTTTCCCCCCAACCGGCGGTCGACCTGATGACACTAATACAAAATCAAATCGTACAGGAGCGCCGTCATGGATCAGCTAAAGGTTGTGTCTGATGTGCCGACGGGACTCTGGTTGGTCGTTCATTGCCAGAACTTCAGGAGCACGGTGGACTTTGAGGCCTGGCGGAAGCGCAAGCAAGACCGATACTAGCGGTTGTGGTCTGCCATGAGGAATTCCCTGTTGGCTGTTTTCAGAGGACAAAATATGGCTCCCTGTGATTTTGGTTTTGCGCCCTGAGATTACAATGGTGCCATGGACTCTACTAAGGATAGGATTTGCAATCTGTATGCCGTAACATTGTCGTCTTCTGCTGTACGTGTCTCACAAGCCGGCCCAAAATATTGTCTAAACATCAAACCGTCGCAAGTTGATATTGTAGCTAATATTCACGTAGTGGCGCATAAGATTTCTTCTACTGATCAGCGTTCTGCTTTTGTGGGTCAGTCGGTTAAGACACTGAGCAAGGTGGTAGACACTTTTTTTAAGTCGGAGAGTCAATCTTTTGGATGTGTACGAAAGATGAGGAATGAGTTGGATTGCGCGGATTTGTTTAATTGGAAACCGACAAATCCGGAAAGTTCGCCGTGCTTTTGATCAGTGCGTTCAACGATAAAGTAGATAAGGCGGTAGGCTCTCTCTTTCTTCTTTTTGAACGACACTTTTGAAAGAGTGCGAGTTTCCGTCCGTCGTTAACAGGATTATGGGTGCTAGTGAGAATTCTTTATGCGTTAATTTCTTGCTTAACCGATCACAAAGTTGATTTGACCTGAAGGGTGCCAGTTTCCGAGGAAGGCTCTTGGCTGAGGATAGTTTCTGGTTGTATCCAAAGTTTTCTTAAGGGTGTTGAGTGCTCATGCCCTCTTGTGTTGAAGAATGCTGACCAGTTGCCGACTGATATTAAACCGTTCCACTGTAAGCTGGTAAAGGTGTTTTTGTTAGATTTTAGGGATTTGTTTTACTCATTAGATCACGGCATTTTGCTTCGGAGGCTAAGAGAGCTTCTTGAGTAAAATTTGGTGCGGTTCCAGTAGCAGTCGGGCATTCATGTCAGAAGTTTTTTTAATCTTGTTGAGATTAAAAGTTGTTTTTGCAGAAAAGTGGGGTCTCCATTGGTTCCGGAAGCCCCTCTCCTGTCTGAAATATATCTAGGAATCATCGACCTCTCTGTGGCTGAGTTGCTTACATAGTTTTCTACTAATGTTGCACTAACTCGTAGGTATCTGGACGATAATTTGGCATGCACATTTGACTCGACTGTTGGAAATCTTGTCAGGGCCTGGTTTTTGCAAGCGGCTCCTTAGTTATCCTTTTCAGTGGAAGAGGATGAGGGTGGTCGTCTACAGTTTTTAAGCATCCGTTTTTTTTCGTTCAAAATGGGCTCTGGTGGGAGTTTGAAAAGGAGGACTCTAAATCCTTTTTGTCTATCTTTAGTTGACATTCAAAAATTGTAAAGCAGGGTGTGGTCAGATCTGAGCTGTTTAATTCGCTGAAATTGTCCTGTGTACACCGTCTGGGTTCTGGGTTGAGGAAACAGCTACGTAGACTGTCTTTGGCTGATTATGGTATTGATTTCGTTTCTTCTATTATTCTTCGTTTGCTGACGCGAAGTGATGTCGGAAGAGCTGACGCAATTGATAAACTTCTTCCAAGATTTTTCGCTGCCTTCATGGCCGTTCTACTGCTGCCGGGACTCGCAAGTACGTCCGCTTCGCCCACCATCAACGCTGACAGTGCAGCTTCAGCCTACCACGTGTGTACACGAACTGCTTCTACACTATCGACAAGATATCTGCTTCCACCAGCTGGTTCTTACGTCATCCGCTCTCCTGGAGTTCAGCCGCCTACAAAAGGGGTCGTCGCCATTTTAACTGCGGGATTTGCAGCCAAGTTGTCACCGTAGCTAAACCTGACGTGAATTTCTTCCAGGTAGGTTTACGCTGTATGATACTTTGATCTTCTAAGTTTGTTGTTTTTGTCGGCTGCAAATCCCCTAGAGTGTGAACATTATCGGCGTTGATGTCCAAACGTACCGAGCGCGCATTGGTCGATTTTCAAATAGATCAAAACAAAGGTTGCGCCACCTACCACCAGGACGTTTAAATATTTCCTGTTTTTGCTCGTTTGGTTGCTTTAAGTTGTTTATTGTCGCAACCGTTATGCTGATGTTGCTTTCTACATCCCGGGATATTGAGACAAACCCTGGTTTTCTGACCTCCGAAGAAAAACTGGATAAGTTGCAAGATGCTATCGAGGCATTAACAACGAGTTCTGCTCGTTACCAACAAGAAAGCCCGAAGAAACTAGACGCAATCAATGCCTGGATTGCCGGTCTTGGGTTGGGGGTCTCTAACTTGGAGGCAAAGGTCAACGAAATCACCAGCGTAAAAGAAAATGTTGCCACCCTTACCAAAACGCTGGGTGATGTTCAACGTGAATCTACGATTGTGCATGACCAGATGACTTTACGTACTGAAGGTCTTGACGATATAAACAATCGAATGCGAAGAAACAACTTAATTCTGAAGGGCTTGCCCGAAGGTGAAAACGAGTCGTGGAGTGACACAGAAACGTTGGTTTCGAACTTCCTAAAAGAAAACATCACTTAAAACCTAGGGGGAATAGAAAGAGCTCATCGGCTTGGTCAAAGGCGAACCGGTTCGACCCGGCCGGTCATTGTCAAGTTCGTAACCTTTAAAAGCAAAGATGAGGTCCTACGAAATGCTCACAAACTAAAACATGTGGTGTCTCCGAAAGTTTGGATCTCTGAGGATTTTTCAAGCAACGTGCAATGCGCTAGACAAAAGTTGTGGAACTTTGCGTCCCAATTTAGAGACCAGAATATTAGATATAAGTTTTCTTTCGGCAAGCTACGTGTCGGAAACCAAACGTATGTGTACGATAATAAAAGCGCGGCTGTCATCCAATTGCTTGTCCCACCACGTGCAAGTCCACGTCCAGTCAAGTGGCTCACTCGAAACAAACTATCTTCAGCGGTATCGTATGCTATGAATGTACCAACGTTATCTTTTTTTGTTTGTAGCGAACTTTCGCAGCTTAGTTTCCAAACGAAGTGCATCACTTCGTCATGCGACCCAGATATTATTCTCGGTACAGAAACTTGGTTGACATCCAGTGTCGAGAACTCTGAACTAATCTTAAGTAAAAACTACAAACCTTTCTGAAAGGATCGAATTTCTATGAGGAGAGGGGGAGTACTCATTGCAGTTAAAATAGCGTTCACTGTTCTCTCGCTAATTGCCATTCCACCCTGGAAATATTCTGTATCCGGGTAGAGTTGAACTTTCGCTCCGCTTTGATTGGTGCCTGTTACCGTCCATTGAGCACTAACTCTGGTGACTTTAACGAGAGCTTGTACACCTGCCTTGGCATGATAAAGAGTGCTTACAAAAACGATATTTTTATACTTGCTGGATACTTTAATTATCCAGGAATATATTGGGAGACACTCCAGCCATTCCCAAACTCTGCGCATTCAAGTCACTACAACGAGCTTCTTTGTTTGTTACAAGCGTTTGAACTAACACAGATGGTGAACGTTCCAACACGGGATCTCGCAACTTTAGATTTGTTCTTGACTTTTAATGCTGAATATGTAAATTCAACTAACCTCATTGACCTCATTAGTGACCACGCCATTGTGCATGTTGAAACATATTTCACTTTAAAGCGTTTCGGAAACTGCCGTTAGCAGATTCGCGATTACACTCGGGCAAATGCTGACGGCTTAAACGCTGAACTAGCTTTGTTTTTTTACCATTTTTTTATAAATTGTGCTAGTCGTTCGGTGGAAAACAACTGGATGAATATTGAAACTATGCTGCAGCGCCTGCTACGTACCCATAATCAAAATTAAATCAAACGCCCTTTCACCTTGATTTACGAAAAGTTAAAGCGCTTACTGAACAAAAAGAAACGACTGTTTGCGAAAGCTAAAAGGAGTGGTGATGATTACGATTGGTCGTCTTATCGCCTGTTTTCGACTCGGACTAAAAGTGAAATAAAGACAGCTAAGAAGAAATTTTTTGGTTTCAAGTTATCGCTCTTTCTACGTTCCGAACCGCGAAAGTCCTGGAAGGATATCAATCCGAGTCATGGCCGTACTAACCCCGTGTTTATAGGAGACGATTCTCGCCACTTGAACGACAGTGAGGCTGCAGATCTGCCCAACTCGTTTTTTTCGAGCATATTAGCGGAGGAAGACTTCCCCCTTTCACCGATTTCTGAACGCCCAATTATTGCTATGTTTCCTATTGAATAGAGTAGTGATGGCATTATGAACATAATAGCAACAGTCCCAACCAACTCTGCTCCGGGTGAGGATTCCATACCAGGAAAGTTTCTTAAGATGATAAAAGGTTTTGCATCCCCTATTTTTTCTAAACTATTCCAACAAAGTCTTGACTCGAGAAGTGTTCCACCCGATTGGCGTTCTGCAATTGTTAAGCCCATTTTTAAATCTGGCGACGCAACCAACCTATCTAATTACCGTCCAATTTCGCTCACAAGTGTGTCTTGCAAATTAACGGAACATGTTATTTTTACGAACATTATGGCGCACTTAGATCAAATCAACTTTTCCTTTCCTAATCAACATGGTTTCAGCAAAAACTACTGATGTAACACGCAGCTTTTCAATTTTGTAAATGATTTACACTTAAACACCATGCTGGAGCGCAAACTGATATTAAATTTATCGATTTTGCAAAAGCTATTGATATAGTACCTCATGCGCGTTTAATTTCAAAGCTTCGTCACTTTCAAATTGACCCCTTGATAGTTGACTGGATATTGGCTTTTCTTACCAACAGAACCCAATCAGTCATGGTTAACAATAGTGTTTCTTCTCAGCTGCCTGAGATCTCTGGAGTGCCCCAAGGAAGCGTTCTCGGACCCTTATTTTTTTTAGTATATATTAACGACCTCCCAGAAAGTATTACGACAACAATTAGGCTCTTTACCGATGATTGTGCTATCTATGAAAAAATATTTTCCCTGCCCGTTCACTTAATTCTCCAAAACGACGTGACCATAATCAGCGAGTGGTGTGCTACCTGGCAAATGGAAATAAATTCTAGTAAATTTCGCGTATTAACAGTTACAAACAAAAAAAATTGTCATCTTTCCAATATTCAGTTTTAAACCAGGTTATTGAAAATGCACCATCGTATAAGCACTTAGGGGTTCATTTTACCAGCATTTTGTCCTGGAAAACGCACACAAAGAGCACAATCGCAAATGCATCTAAGAAGCTCGGTTTCTTAAAACGCAACATTAATTCCGCTTCACAAACAACAAAGCTACTAGCTTATAAATCAATCATCCTTTCCAAACTAGAATATGCCAGTATTATATGGAATCATCACCAAAGCTATTTACCTTAAAACTAGAAGCTCTGCAGAATAAAGCTGCGCGATTTATTTGTCACGAGTACTCCACCTTCACAAGTGTCACAGACCTAAAGAGAAGCTTGGGCTTAGACCTTTTAGAGATTCGGCGGAAAATTGCTTGTTTATGTTTTTTTCATCAAATATATTACGACGGATCATTATTCGAGACATTTCTCTGCTCACCGGCACGGTTCATATGTGCTAGACTTGATCACTCTTTCAAAAGTGAACCCATTAGTCACGTACTAACCTGTTCATGCTTTCACCACTCCCTTTAGCCATAAAGGAATGAAATAGTCTCCCCAGTGGGCGTTGGGGTTTTATCTAAACCGATATTGTTTAAACAGAGTTGCGAAGAGGTTTTTTGTTTACCTGCTATTCCATGACGGCTTTTGTGTTATTGTTAACTTCAGTGTTTGCACTGTTCGAGTTCCGCAATCTGTGTGCAATTCACTGCACGTTTTCCTCTTTTGTACACTTTGGAGTTTTTGTTTTTGCCATGGTCAGTGAGTTTGTTTCTATCAAAGTATCTCATATATGTATAAGTCACGACTTCTCCCCAATTCTTGTCATTCCCCCCTCATGTAATGCATCAATTGATGCTTTTGAGGTCAATAAATGAAATGAAATGAAATGAAATAAGAGAAATGCTGTATTTCTTCCGTATTTCCATGACGTGTCTGATAACCTGAAGGCCTTTGCGGGAAAGTTTGATGTTACTGCAGTTTTAAAACCCGATTTTCGTCTGGGCAGATTAACTCCTTTTTTGGTTGTAGTAAAAATAATAGGGTACCTTCTGTGAGTTGTGATCTTGGTGTGCTTTACAAAATTCCCGTATAGTGCGGTTCTTGCTATGTTGGGCAGACTGCGAGGTGCATTAATGACCGACTGTGCGAACACAAGGGAGCTGTTGAAAATAGCTACGAGACTTCCGAGTTGGCCACACACATGTCCCAGTGCGTTGATTTTTTGTTTTGGCAACACAGATATTCTGTGTAAGGAAATAGACGTCTATAAACGTCTTGTAAAGGAGTCATTGATGTTTTCCAGGAATCGTGGATGTTTTAGCAATATGTCCTTTGCACTTACCCACCATATTAAAAAGTTTCTTAACAGTTAATTTTTTTTTTGTCCTTTTCACTAGTGTCAGTACGTCGACCGCTGGTCGATGGGAAGGGGTGCGGTTGAAGTGATTATCTTGGATGGATAAATAGATAGTAATGGCTATACCGTTTGTAACGGGCGACAGCTTGCGCCACCTAGTCTAACATTTCGTCATCCCTTCTTTGTTTCAAATTTGTATAAATTTTGTTCTAACACCCCCCCCCCCATTTTAAATTGTTTCCATTGCTTGTTTTATCTATATTTTTACCCCCTCCCTAGATCTTTTTCATCAATCTTCCAGTCTCCTCTTAGTTACCGAAATTCTTTCCCTATCCACTCGTCCATCCATGTCTGAGAATCCCAGTGCCCCCTGCAAATCCGTAGTCATCCCCCCAAAATAGGGGGGGGGGGCGAAGCCCCGTGCACATTAAAATTATATGTTCTATAGTTTCCCTTTCGCGGTTGCATATGATGCATAGAGTGCCAATTTCCTGGAATTTAGCCTTATATGTCTTCTTTCTTAGCACCCCCTTCTAGCTTCAAACAGTAATAAGCTCCCCAATGAATTATCATACAAGTGTTCGTTCTTTATTTCTTGTTTTTGTGCCCTGTATATTGAAAAAGCTCATTTCTCCTGCATTCTCTTTTCCCACAATTTCCTCTCTGTTTCCTTTACTCCAATTTTTACTGATATGCTCTGATGGGCGCCATCTCGTTGAATGTATTTAAATCTCAGCTTGCCGGTTCGGTTTGTCCACTTAGTGTTTAGAGTTTTCATATATGGATACTTGTACACATTCCCCGCCCATCGCGTATCCTCAATTTCACCTAGTCTTTGTTCAATTTTTGCTTTACTGATCGCTTCTCTACTCTTGTAAGATGCCCAACCCACATCCCCCTATGCTCCCTCATTTGGTGTATTCCCGTGTGCCCCCAATGCCAACCTACCCACACTCCTTTGCTGTATCTCTAATTCTGCCTGGATGTCTAACCTCATACACAATACTGCATTCCCGAAGGACAGTCCTGGCACCATGACTACCTTCCAAACACCTCTAACGACTTCATATCTATTATAGTTCCATAGTGCCATGGGTTTAAAATAGCTGAACCTCGTTTCCCCTTCTTTCTTACAACATCTTCATGATCTTTTAGATACTTTCTTTCCTCACTCAACCATACTCCTAGATATTTGTACTTTTCTACGTGTTCTATCACTGTGTCCTGTATCTCCAGGGGTTCCACCTTCTCGTCGTTGAAAACTGTTATACCCAACTTGTTCCTACTGAATTTTAGTCCTAAACTGTTCCCTTCTTTGCTGCAAATCCTAATCAGTTCCTGTATTGTCTCACGACTTTCTGATACGAGTACAATGTCGTCTGCATACATTAACCCTGGCAATACGTGATTTACTTTATGTCCATCCTCCATGTAAGTCATGTCAAAATCAAGGTTGCACTGCTCTAATCTTTTTTCCATCTCACTGAGGTATATCATAAAGAGCTGGGGAGACAATGGGCAACCCTGTCTAAGTCCTCTTTGTATTGCTGCTAGTCTTGTAGTTTCGGCTTCCCATGTTATAATCACCCTATTCTCCGTATAAACTCGTTTTAGAAACTTAACCATGGTTCCCCCTATCCCATATCTCTTCAGTTGGTCCCAAAGTTTTTTCTGAATCACATTGTCATATGCCCTTTTGATGTCCAAAAATGCTACCCATAATGGCCTTTGACTTGTCATTGCTATCTCTGTGATTCGTAATCACTGAGTGATTCCGATTAAGTTGTCATCTAGTCGTCTATCCCTCCTGAAACCGTTTTGAAGCTCCCCCAGAATCTGCTTTCTCTCTGCCCATTCTTCCATTCTTCTTCTTACAATTTGCAAAGCTAGTCTGTATATTACTGAAGTTACTGCGATTGGTCGGTATTATTAGATATTGTCTTTGTCTCCCTTGCCCTTATATAATAATATCATCCTGCACAATTTTCAGTCACTCTGTACCTCCCCTACCATAAGTATCTGGTCAATCACGCGCCTTAGTTTCAATTTGAATTTTTTGCCTAGAACCTTTATCAGTCTCATTGCTATACCATCTGAACCTGTCGCAGTTCCAGCTGGAACCTTTCCTTCCGCTTTTTCCTATTCTCCTGTGGTCATTTCCCCTTCTTCACTATGATCCTTCTCTTGTGTTGTGTAGATGCTATTATTCCCTATGGCCTGATCTGGTTCTAACTCCGAAAATGCTGCTTCGATTGTATGTCTCATGTATTCTCTTGCGTCTTCCTCATCCACCTTTGTCCCTTCCTGTGTGGTTAGTGTCTGCTGGTACCCCACAGTCTTTTTTCCCTGTGCACTGATGTGTGTTGTGTCTACAAGCTGATACTGGCTGCTAGTAGACGAGGATGAGGAAGAAGGGGGAGGCAAACAGAGCACGAGATGGAGCAGCTGGTTTTTCCGCCCTGTCTTACATAGGCGCTCGTATTAAAAACACAACAATTGGCGCGGGTTCATCCGTTTCAATCCTGCCGGAAGACAACTACCGAAGACACTTCCACCCTTACAAGTTGGAATGTTCGAGTACAACACTTCAGGACTACTCCGGAAAAGACATTCTCGTTCTGGGGAGATTCGACGCACCCATGCAGTTAGCGCAAAGACGCGGCATCTGCACATTCTACTTCGTACGAACGGGCGCGGCTGTCATGGGCCTAAATGCCTTACGTGCATGGGACATCCAACTAAACTTTGCTCCTCCCAACGGTGGACAGGTGGCAACAGTCTCCGCGAGAAACCTTCCAGAGATCGCACAAGACTTCCCCCATCTGTTCTCTGAGGAATTAGGTCATGCGAAAGGATTCGTACATAAGGTAAAGACGAAAGATTCCGTCGCTCCTTTCCAACAAAAGCTACGAAGACTACCTTTCGCAGTGCGCGAGAAGGTTTCTGAGGAACTGGCGAAGATGGAACGCTCCGGAGTTATCGAGCGCATCGATGCTTCGGAGCGGGTGTCTCCCATCGTGGTGGCCCGCAAGAAGAATGGGGAGATCCGTCTCTGTGTAGACTTACGCAAGTCGAACACTGCAATAGTTTTGGATTCCCACCCTCTACCGTCCCCGACGAACTTTTTCATCAGCTTTCCGGTGCCCGCGTTTTCAGCAAGCTAGACCTCTCGTCGGCGTTTCACCAGTTGGACCTGGCAGAGGAAAGCAGAGACCTAACGGCATTTGTGACGCATGAAGGTCTCTTCAGGTTCACCAGAGTATGTTTCGGGCTGGCATCCGCCGCCCCTGCCTTTCAAAAGATGATGGACTGCATACTCCGAGGTTCTCCAGGTACCATCGTCTACCTGGATGATGTACTTATTTTCGGACGCACAAGAGAAGAGCATGATGCCCGCCCGAGGCAAGTTCTTTCACGCCTTCAAGATGCAGGCTTGAAACTAAACCAGCAGAAATGTTTTTTTTTTGCATTCCAGCAGCTTCAATTCCTAGGACATGAGCTGACACCACAGGCAATTAGGTCATGCCAAGATAATATTGAGGCTATTATGCAGGCTTCACCATCTACAGACGTAACATCACTACGATTGTGACTTGGCCTGCGTACATATTACCTCAAGTTCGTACCGGACTTTTCGACCATCGTGGAGCCTCTGCACGCGCTCCTGCGGAAGGATGTTTCATTCCAATGGAAAAAGGCACAAAACGAGGCATTCACTGCTGTCAAGGATCTGATACGGAACAGCGTTCCACTGACTGTTTTCGATGTGGCACTGCCCACCGTCGTCACAACGGATGCATCTAATTACGGATTAGGCGCGGTTCTACAGCAAGTACATCCGGAAGGAATTCGAACAGTGTCGTTCGCATCGCGAGCACTTTCAAGCGCCGAACGCAACTACTCTGCAGGGGAGAAAGAGGTACTGGCGTGCCTTTGGGCCTGCGAGAAATGGCACGTTTTTCTCTTCGGGCGCCATTTCACGCTCAAGACGGATCGTCAGGTTCTCGTTACTTTGCTTTCTACACAAGGAACCGGTCGACGACCATTGAGGATAGATAGAAAGATGGGCTATGCGACTTCTCAGGAATGACTACGAGGTACATTACCAGGAAGGAAACGAGAATGTCGTAGCAGACACACTGTCCTGCCTGCCTACTCCGAATCCTTCAGATCTCAGCGAGTTTAGTGACAACGAGGAAGAATTCACTTGCCTGGTACGCAATCTATGCACAATCGATCAAGAAGAAATCAAGAAAAGAAACCAGGCAAGACCCTGATTTGCTTCGAGTAATTTAGTGTATCTGCACCAGGTGGGGTTACGAGGAACAACGTGATAAAGTACTATCTACATACTACAAGTTGCGAGAAGAGCTTTCCTCTGTGGATGGCTTACTACTACGTGGTGAAGTGTTGGTTCCACCCATTTCGCTACGGCGTTGACTCATCGATCTAGCTCATGAGTCACATCCTGGAATTGTGCGGACGAAACAGCGTCTACGCCAGCGCTTCTGGTGGCCCAGAATGGACATCGAAGTCGACACCTACATTAGAAACCGCCACACCTGTCAGACGAACAAAGACAGCTTTGACGGCAGCGGCGCCTCTACAACCCGTTCCATTCCCATCAGGTGCATGGAAAGAACTAGGAATATACATTGTCGGACTTCTTTCCAAACTTCCATCGCAATACGGATTTGCAGTCACACTAGTCGACAACTTCAGTAAATGGCCAGAGGCAGCTTCTCGTAACCAAGTTATGGCTGAAGCCCTGTATGCGAATTCCTCATTAGAATCTTCAGCCGGGAAGGGTATCCGAAGGTAATTGTTTCTGATCATGGCCCACAGTTTCAATCCCGCATATTCCAGGAGTTCCTGAAGTCCAGAGGGATTTCCCACCATCGGTCTGCGATATACCATCCACAAGCCAATGGTCAGGTTGAGCGCTTCAACCGAGTGCTTAAGCAGTACGTCCAAACTATCCTACAGCAACAAGGCAAGATTCGTACAGGCTTTGAGGGGTTTCTGGGGGTCTACCGAAGCACACCACATGCAGCGACGAAGCTCTCCCCCGCTGAGCTCATCCACGGACGTAAAATGCGGACCCTTATGGACATCGTGGGCTTCCCAAGTTTTGACAAGCTCATTCACATCGAGATGCAGCGACTCCGCCAACGCATTGCTGGTTACCAGAAGCACAGCAAGCAATACACAGATGATAGGCGGAGAGCCAAACCATTTACAGCGGGTGTAGGAGGTTATGTACGGATAAACATCCCTACACACCGACCGAAGGGAACACCATCGTTTGGTCCCCCTGAAAGAATTCATGAAGCGGTGGGACCAAGCACCTTCGTCACGTCAGGAGGAAAATGCTGGAATTCGTCGAGGTTGTCTCGAACACGCATTCCAGCAAGAAACGAAGTACAGGTGGACTAAGCAAATCCAGAAGCTGGAGCAGATACACAGCTGCCGCTTCCAGCTCCACGAAGGTTTACAAGGAATAAGAAACCTCCAGACAGGTTCTCCCCATGTTGAACTCTGTTTCGAGGGGGGATTGTGTTGCGTCTACAAGCTGATCCTGGCTGCTAGTAGACGAGGACGAGAAAGAAGGGGTAGGCGAACGGAGCACGAGATGGAGCAGCGCGTTTTTCGGTCCTGTCTTACATAGGCACTCGTAGTAAAAACACAACAATGTGTTCCCAGAACCTTTTTGCCGCATTCCTATCCCTCTGGTTTATCTCTATCACCCGCTGGACCCCTGCCCTCCCAATTTTAGTCTCTATTAATGCTGATGCCTCCCGCTTTCTTTTGTAAAATTCCTCCCATTTTGATGCTACTTCAGCTGGTCTGGCCCCCTTTTTCTTTGCCCATCTTTGTTCTCTTGATGCCGCTTGGCGTCTAGATATTGCTGCCTTAACTTCTTTATTCCACCAGTTTTTGAGCTTGCGTTTTAGTTTTCTCCCTCCTCGTTTGACTCGATATTTCTCTAACTCTTTTTTGAAAACATTACGTCTTCATATGTTCATTCACTTTCCGGTTGCTTGGATACTCTCTTGATTCGCTTAGATACATCCTGTAATTGTTTATATTTTAAATTATTTCTACCCTCTTGTTTTTGATTGTGCATTTCTGGTTTCACTGTGCCGATTCTGATCTTGATTCTCTTATGATCGCTCCCCAGACTTTTGGCGCCTTACTCATTTATTTCCATACATCCTAATCTGTTGTACAGCTTCCACGACATTAAACAGTAGCCAATAGTCGAGTGCGAGTTCTTTCTTTCCCACGTTATTTTTTAATTACATTTTACCTGAGCATTAACCAATACCAGATCAAGAGCTTCACAGAACTCCCCTAACATCCTCCCTGTTGCATCCGTATGTCCATTAAAGTCTTCCAAATGCACATTCATGTCCCCCAAGATAATTATTTCCCTGTTAGTGCCAATTTCCCTAACGCCTCCTGATATACATGTTACGTGTTCTGCGTTTTCCTCCCCTGCATCACTCCCTGTTTTTAGAGACACAAACCCCGGGATAGTGCCCAAACTCTCAATATTGACTTTGACCCACATGTGTTCCCTGCAGCCCTCTCGTTCACTTTTCCATTCCTGACCCTTCACTAACACCCCTAATCCCCCTCCCTTGCGTTCCCCATTGTCCGGTTGCATCCCATCTAATGATAGCCCTGTATGTATGGTAGCTCTTCCATATCCCTGAGATGTGTTTCTGCTAATCCATACACTGCAAAGTTTTCGCTTTCTAGTTGCTCCTTGATCTCCTCCCACTTTATTCTGTTCCTGCCCCCCTGCATGTTTATGAACCCCAAGTTAAGCTGTTTCTTTTACCTAATCCTGCGAGGCTTCCTCCCACCCTCCCAAACCCTCTCCCATGGATCTACGTTCCGGCCCTCATTTACACCGGTGCCCTCAGAGCTTCGGGACCCCCCAAAAATGTACGATGTGATGCCCAATTCTATCGCCTACCGTGCTACCAATGGTTCCACTGTAGTGGATGCCCCATGTAAAAAGGTCGGAGCGGGCCTCGTACACCACCCTTATAACTTCCATTACTCCGCACTCCCATCGTCGGCTTATCCCCCTTATCACCCGGTTAGCCTCCACCACCCGCTTCTCTATCTGCAAAGATTCTCCCCAGTTGGTTGCCGGGGTCATTTGTTCCTTGGTTCTTATCTGTCATGGTTGTGAGACCTCTGGCAGCGTGTGTCTTCTTGTGGGTTTGTGGGCCTATTGAGGAGGTGTTTTGGAAAATAAATCTTTAAAGGGGCACTGACACATCAAAATCATATTTTTTTTATTATCCGAAACGATTGAAAACGATGCCGGGACATTACCCTCAAAATTCGAAACTTGAAAATTCAGTATTTGTGAATTAAAAAAACAATTTCCAAATGCCGAATTTGAAGTTCCCGCGCGATCGGCGCCAGTACAGTGAGTCAAATTTTGCGGTCTCCTACGACTCGACTTTTTTTCAGACCTCCGCCGTTGCCACGGCAACCCCAAGCGAGATGGAGGTGATATCACGCCGGCGCGGGAAAGAACCGGTTTCTTTCCCGACTCGCCGTGTTGCTCGCCGTCGACCGCCGCCAAGTTTTCCGAGGGAGGGTACAAATCTAGGAAGCAACATCACACCGAACTCTGATTTCTGGTATTTCAAAAAGAGGGGCCGTAGTGCGTTCGCAATTGCGTTAAAAAACATGTTTTACGATTGCCGTTATTAAATGTTATAGAAATGTCACCTACAAAGCTTCTAAATTTCCTGATTATTGACGTCACCGATCAAAAGAAGCGAGGAGGTGACCGCGGGAAATTTAAACGCCAAATATAAAAAGGCGCACACGCGCGCGGGGAAATTTTTTTTCGCGGTGCGGTTTTTTTTTGCGTGTCTGTGACTACAACTTGCATCGTTTTAGACAATAAAAAAAAAATACGACCTTTGGGTTGTCAGTGCCCCTTTAAATGCGCTCGGAGTTGCGTGTTCGTCCGTCCTTTTTTGTCCCCTCGCTCCAGGGTCACCATCTCTATAGTCAGCCAATTTCTGCTCGAAATATTTCGGCATTGTGCGGAATTTATGGGTATGCCTTTTTGCTTTCTGTGCTGTTATGTTGCTTTTTTGATGGCGTGCTGTCGCGATATGTGATACGCGCGGGGTGAGTTCTTCCCCGTCAGGGAGCCGTAAGCTTTCGTCTGGGATTTATATAATCGGCTGCACTTACGAGCAAGGGCGCCCTTTCCGTCTGGCGGCTGGACAATAAACGCTTCCAGAACCACCCCTGACTGCCGAGCTGTTGTCGTCGCCGCCGAACTTAACACCACACACAAAATTTGAGACGATGAAAATTTGACACTCAATATTCGCACTTACCGTAAATCCCGGTGTATAAGTCGCGTTCTTTTTATTCCAAATTTCCGTCGCTGCACCTCATACAACAGTGCGACTTATATGCATTTCTTAAATTTAAGTATGAATCTTAACTACAAATATTTGCCAGCCACTAGGGCTATATTTCTCGTTCGATATGTTGACGAGAATATTGAAGCTTGATCTCGCTTGCGCATATGCTGTGATCATACGAGGTGCGCTCAAAAGGTTTCCAGACTGATTTTTAGCGTTAAAAGTTAGGGCAGCACGGTGATTCTGGCGCCGCAGTCGAAGACAGGGACCTTCGTCTCTTACTATATTGTGAAATTTGCAGCTGCGCTACATGAAATTTTATAACCACATGCGCGAGTACAATAGCGATTTTACCATAGACTGCAAACCAAAGCGAATGCGAAAATCAATTTTGTGTCAAACTCACCAGATCTAAAACAGACACCTTTGAAATGATTCAGCTGGCTTATGTCAACCCCCCTCCCCCCAAAAAACAAATTGAACACATTTTTCTACGCTATTGTAATTGAGTACTTCGCTAGACCTGTCGCGCTATAGAAAAGGCAATGTGAAAGTATGGAGCAGAAACGAAAGCCTTAACCATCAGTGACTGACTCTAGAAAACTTATCTCATAAGAGATTAAATTACTACTTTTTTGGTAACTTAAAGAAGAATATTCAATGTAGCGTGAAAATTATTAATTACCTTCTTCAGATGAATTAGTTCCGTGTTTGTCGTCCTCAGAACCTAAAAAAAGCGTAAAATTACATAAGTAATGATTGAAATATCGTATATCTTACAAAGAAACAAATGAGGTTGTGTTATGGTGGGACACACAACATTAAATTTTGAGGTACCGTTGTGCGTCAATAGATATATGTAGAATTTCGAGTTTTCACAGACTATCGTGAAATTCGGAGGGTGTTTTTTGGAGTTTGTTTTTCGCTAAAAACTCGAAGTTTATCAGAGTTTATTTTCGTTAGATTCCTAATTCCTTGAAATTCGGAGTTACTGTATTTTCAATTTTTTACACAATTCACAAAAAAAAAACAAAAAAAAACAAAAGTGAGGTTGGTTGCAAACGAGCGTTGAATCAATCAGAACGCACTAATATTATTGGCAATACTAAGTATCAGAGGACAAATACTAATGCAAAAGAATATTGCCTCAATAAATGCCGATCATTTGAAATAACTAAACTTTTTAAGGTAGTCGTTGTAGGAAAGATGGGTGCTTCAGCTTCACCCCTTCAATTGGAATCTGCGGGTTCATAGCTTTCGCTGTTATAAAAATATTACCGCTCCTTTCTCTAAGAAGAAGAAATAGCATGGTCCAAACTGAAATCCTCAAGAATGACTTTTGTCGTTATCCAGATGTACGATGACCCGTTGTCCTGAACGATCCTTGACGACAAGCTAAAAGGGAGACCACATTTTGTCACTAGTCCAAGATTTCAAAAGAAACTGATGTCGCCTCCCGTCAGCACCACTTACTCAGTGCTCTTATATTTTAATTGTAAAACATCATTTTTTTTAGCTTTTTATTCTGCCGTCATGACTTCAAAATGTGTAGTTTTTTAAATAAATTCGAGTTGATGCAAATTTTACCGGCGAGTGTTTTTCGCATTTATTCGAATTTATTCCAAAACACGGAACCCTAAATATATGGTACATAAAGTCTTTTGTTGTGAGCAATCGAATCTCGCTTGAATAGCTACAGCAGTAATAAGTATGGGTATGCGAATATTCGAGTTTTCTATTCGAATCGTAGTGATCATCCCAATAATTTTATTCGACTTTCTAATTACTAGTATTCATTTTTTGAATTAATTCAACACTTCGGATGCTCGTGGAAAGAATCTGGGTTTATTCAAGAACGTTTCCTTTATGATGACCAAATCCTCGAGAGAATCGGTCAGATATAAATCAAGCCAGCTTTCAGAACTCTAGACTAAATAAAATTTTGATCTGAAGTTTCTTGACGAAGTAGTCGCACACGAGCTCCTTCGACGTGCTAGACGGAAAGCCGCAAACCACACATGTCGCCATTTTGAATTCAAGTACCTTCGTCACCTGCCGCCAGCTCGTTGCACTCAACAACTTTGTACTCAACAACACCAGTTGTTGAGTACGTAATATGGCTAATAAGAGTTAAAACACGAATTAACACCGATATTGGAACGCCCCTTGAAGTGTCGTCCGCTAACCCTTTGACTTCCGCGGCGTACAGGGAGGTGTCTCCGCAGATGGCGCAGAACGACGCTCTGATTCGTAGTTTAGCTGTATCTGACTATCCATTCAGAACGCTGTCGACGCTGTGTGTGTACTTAGACGTGAATGGGTGCAAACATTTTTCAGGTGCGTCTGAACTTTGTTGATCACAGGTAATTATAACGCCGCTTTTATTCATGCTATACTCTGTCTCATCCTATCATGGAATAAAGCGTTAGTTACAGACCACTAGATCCAATCACGAGCTACTTAAAAATTGCGTGGTATTCCGCTTCAACGCAAGTGCCGGTGCCTGCGTCTCAGATCATTGACCCGAGACGCAGGCAGATGTAGACAGTGGTTCGAGTCGAATAGCACTGAGTGATTCCTAAGTTTTACATTGCAAATTGAGCCATGATATGCAGGCTCTTTGCAGCGTAGAAGCTAGAGAAATGATGCTGCTCTTTTTGATTCGGAGCATTATTCGTCCACCCCTAATGAATATTAAGCATGTCATAGTTTAGCATAGAACGTGATTGGACCTGGCGACCTGTGGCTTTGAAGTTTAGTGCATCGCAGGATGAGACAAAGTAGAGTCGCAAACGATTAGCCTTCAATCGTGCGTTTTTACCTTCTGCTGACTTGAGAAACAACGCAGGGGGTAGATACGTTAACTCTAATCTTTTTGGTGAACAAACAAACCTTGAAATTCCATGAGCAGTAGCGCAGGTCGGTCAAATTTTGCTTCTACTTTTACAAACCCTAAGCTCTACTACAATGATTGCACGAAACGATGGATTGCTCTTTGGAGTTTTCATAAATATAGGTAATAAAAATCATTTTAGAATAATTCAAACTTTACGTAAGTAATAGTTCTTGAGATTAATATAATTCTTGCAATATATTTGGTAAAACTGGTGAATAAAATATAATGTTTACCTTTTAAGAAAAGAAAATGCGGCATGGCACATTTGCAGGTCACGCCTGACAAATGTGCCTGACAAATCTGTATGTACACTTTTGCGTCGGTACATTTCGATGAAATCATTTATGTACCGATTCTCATACCTCTGCATCCAATAAGCGGGTCATTGCTTGTCGTTAGCATGATATGATCGGTCACTGGCCATTGGTCACATTAGACAACAAGATATTCGGTCAGCAGCGCAGCCTGTGGTGCTGACCCAATATATCGTTCTTCTGGATGTAACGCTTTTGCGTCTTCCATACACGTCTCACCTTCTGTGTTTTACATTTTTATCAAGCTACCCTTGCCAAGACGTGTTCTACAGTGATGTTAAAATTAGCAGGAATTTAAATTTAGAACGCAAGTAATATAAAAAAAATTTCTAGTGGCGAGCTTTTTTAATTGCGCTGCTGTTCCTTCAAATGTTCACTTCTTATCAGCATTGTTTAAAAATATTAGAGAACTGAGTAATAAATAAAACACTGATTTCATTATTTTTGTGGCCTTTCGGGTGATTGACTTTGGGAACTATATAACCTTTAATCCACGAAGCTGGAAAGTAGAGCTGGAGAGCTACTCAAAGTCATGAATTTTAAAATTAATTTCGACGACGTCAAAGGTGTTACAGTCCTAAGAATAAAACGGACTGTACAGGGTGCGGCGGTAACGGCCAACACATTTGGCACGCCTTAAAAAATTTGAATTCTAAACCTACATTCCTGAAATTGGGCACGAGAACATATTTCACTAGACGTTTTATGTTTATTTCTTTAGCGTTCAGCTCGGAGGTAATAAAATTATAAAAAAGGGAAATCGGAGGCGTGTATTTTGAATGTTCTATACCATCCCGTTTGTCGTCTGCAGACTTGTTTATGGGTTTATAGTTTATGGTTATAGGCGTGCCTTGCTGAACGCAGAAACAATAAGAGCCAATTAGGAGAGGCTGGCGATGAGCAAGATATTTGCGATAATTAATGTTTTTAACGAAAAATATGAAGAAGGGTCTCTTGGGAGCACGCTCAGACACCAGTGGGCAGACGACGAACATCCGGTAAATGGCATAGGAAATGCACGGCCGCCGTTTTGCTGTATTTGTAATATCTTACCATATCTGACTTGCACTCTGAAAAAGTAGAAAAACTTCTTGCAAAATCACGTTCGCTTCTCTAATTTTAGGTATGTACGTTTGGAATTTCACATTTGCAAGGCGTGCCAAATTCGTTGATCCTTACGGCCGCACCCTGTACATACCTGGAGATGTTGCTGCAGATGATCCATGCCTCCTGTATTATCTGTGTATTAAAAAAAAAACAATTTTTACAGCGCATAGGTATGTTTGCAACAGTCAGCAATTTAGATTGGGCTGTATGTGCAAGCGCGTAAACAATTTGGAAACCCCTCCCACGTGAACAAAGAAACACACACAGTGCTCCTGTCCCTGCGCGAGAGAGAATGTGCACAACATCCTTCTCTTGTATGGAGCGGAATACATCAGACCGACAAGGCGAAGCACGAAGGACAGGCTCCGCGAACACTCCAAAGAGATCACAAATTCATCACCGGACTCCATACATCCCTTAGTCGTTCACGCACAAAATTGCCCCTCGTGCGGGCCTAATTTCACACAAACAAAAACTTTTGGTGGGCCCAGATCCCGATTCGGCAGATTAATTATTGAATCATTCAACATAAAATCATCTGAGTCAAACCTCTCCAGCCCTTTTCTCTCACTCGTGAAAAAAGTTTCAATTTCTGCGAGGTCCTTTTCCGAGGGTAAATAAGTAGACAAAATGTGTCCCCCAAACTAAAGGCCTTCTCCTTCGTCTCTTCCAACACTAGCTTCCTTAATCCCTTTACGAGCGGCGAAAATGCCGCCGCCTTCTTGGAACTCGTCCCGCCTTCTCCCCGAAGTCCGATTCCCTCTGCAGGACTTCCGTCAGGCTCCAACCGACGAGCTTCGAGTCAGTAAACGTTTTTTTTTTTTTGCAAATACGGAAGGAGTGTCATCTGTGTCGTCCCCTTCTATGTACTTCTTTCGTTCCTGTGTGACATTACCAACTTATCTGTTAAGTATGAAGTGATGTTGGCTCAGATAAAAATAACAACCTAAAGGAGGTGGAGTACTACGCGGCAAGAAACCAACTCTGCTATAGCCGCTTGCAACTACAGCCTCTGCGCGCCACAATCTTGCTGCTGGTGTCGGTAGATCGTCTGATTGTCGAGAATTGCTAAGGCGTACCCTCGGTTTCCAGACTGGCGCCCAAACGAAGTGATTTGTTTGAGCGCCAGTCTGAATTCACGGCCCTGTCACTGCACCATTCTCATCGTCGAAATCGTTGCAGCTCGTGCCCCTTCGCGAGGATGACAGCGCCAGTACCAGCTTGACTAATCAGGACGACAAACCTCGTGACCCAACCAAGTCGCACCCACGCCAGCACGACCGAACTCCAGGATCTACAAATACAAGCGACGCAAGGGACACCGCGGGATTCACGGCCCTGTCACTGTACCATTCACATCGTCGAAATCGTTGCAGGTGAGCGCAAAGCTTCCCGTACGCGATATTCTTCTCTTCTTGAAGTAGCTGCATTAAATCCCCCAAACAGTGTTTCTGCACTAGATTTTTGTTTTGTTTGTTTGTTTGCTGTGATGGATCTTGACATTGCTACTTTCAGAGCACGTATAGGTTCTTTTGTATCTAAGAAGAAAGCGACCTCAGCTGAACATGTTAAGTTACTACGCCTTCCTGTCAGAACCATGTTTGGGTTTGCGAATCTGTTAACAATAGCTACAGTAATGTTCATACTTTTGGTCTCTGCCGGAGACGTTGAGACAAATCCCGGACCTACAAATACAAAAAAATTGATAAACTACAACACGCGATCGAAGCATTGATTACAGCAACCAACAAAAACCAGCAAGGAACCTCCATACAATTATATGATATCAACAGCGGCATCGCTGCTCTCGGAACCCGGGTCTCAAAAGTGGAAGGCCAAGTAAAAGAAATCCCAAAAATTTAGGAAACCCTAAGCACAATTGCAACGACAGTATACAGTATTAAGTGCGTCTCGATATGTTTCCGTGATCACCTGACTGAAATTAACAGAGTCGTTGACGACATGAAAAACAGAATGATGCGAAACAATTTAATATTCAAACATTTACCTGAACTGGAAAACGAGACGTGGAATGACGCCAGAGTCCTCATTAGTGGCTTTGCACAAGAAATGCTCGGAATCGGTTTGGGAGAAATTGAAAGGGGATATCGTCTGGGACAAAAACGGTCAGGAACAAATCGACCGATCATCGTAAAATTTCTTAGCTTTCGAGATCGAGAAGAAGTTCTCCGCAATGCTTTCAAGCTTAAAAATGTAACGCCTCCAATTCGAGTCTCTGAAGATTTTTCTGATAAGGTGCTCTCTGCGAGGCAGAAGCTGTGGGAATTCGCAGAACAGTTTAGAGAAAGCGGAACGAAATACAAAATTACTTATAATAAACTACACGTTGGTACACAGTCATTCATCTAGGACTCTGCGAGTGATTCTGTTGTTTCTCTTCGCACTCGTCGGGATGTCACTGCGCGTAATGACTGACGCAGTGTAAGTCGCAAGTCCACAAATCGCACTGTTCCTGCTAATCTTTCTTTTATTGTTGCTAACTTTCGAAGTATCTTACCTAAACAAGATGAACTTGAAAACATCACTTCCAGTAGCGAGCCTTACGTCATTCTTGGCACGGTAACCTGGTTAACACCTGATATAACAAATGACGAGCTCATCTTAAATCGATCATATACTTTTTTTAGGAAAGACAGAACCCTCGGGCGGTGGTGTTGTCATTGTGGTCAAAAGAGCTATACCATGCTTCCAAATAGAATGTTTATCTGACCTTGAAGATCTGTGGATTCGAGTCAAGTTAGATTACCGCAGTGTCTTAATCGGTGTCTGTTACCGCCCGCCTCATGTCAATCGAACTGAATTCAATATATCATTATATCATGTCATTGGAACTGTAACCAAAAAGTTTCCCAATGATCACTGGTTCTTTGCTGGCGATTTTAACTATCCTGAAATAAACTGGTCTACATTACTGCCCCTTCCCAATTATGCAAATTCTCGTCAGTGTACAGAGTTCCTTTCGATAATCAGTGTGTGTGGACTTCACCAGATGATAACCACAGCAACCCGTAATGATGCTATACTAGATTGTGTAACGTCTGTCAGTACTATCGAAAGTTTAAGTGACCACGCTCTGATTCATATTCAAACTTCACAAAAAATTAACCGCTCCGCAAATATTCCTAAGCATATATTCGTGTTTTCGCGTGCTAATATCGATGGGATGACGGCAGCCATACTAAACTTGGAAGGATATTACATGTCATCTTATGACGAGAGAACCGCAAGTGAGAACTAGCTCCTTACTAAAAACATGTTCATAGAATTACTTCACACTTTTGTGCTCAAACCTGCTGTTCTATCTGACCTTGCATCTCCTTGGTTTACCAACAGTCCAAAACGTATGGTAAACAAAAAGAAAATACTATTCTTAAAAGCAAAAAGAATGGACGACTTCGCCGCTTGGTCATCATGTCGCTTCCACTCAAAGCTGTGTAAATCCGAAGTAAAAAAGCGAAATATAAATTTTCTTCCGTCAACCTACCTAACATTCTTTCCACGGACCCCAAGAAGTTTTGGAAGATAGTTAATCTAAAAGAATCTAAGAATAGCCCTTCGTTTGTAAACGACCAGGGGGAGGCACTTAGTGATGACGAGACGGCCAATTCGTTAAATTCATTTTTTTTTCAGAGTCTTTAAATGTGAAATATTTCCATTGCCATCTTACTTTCTATCTTATCACGAAATATGCATGCCTCCAATCTTATTCATCGCGGAAGGAATCCCCAAGGCAATTCAAAATCTGTCTTCTAATAGCGCCCCTGGAAAAGATGGTATCTTCGTCTAAACTACTAAAAATGACACAGCACTCGGCATCAAAAATACTCAGCGCTCTTTTTCAACAAAGTCTAAATTCTGCTGATGTACCAGCTGACTTGCGATTCGCCCGAGTTCAACCCATTTTCAAGTCGGGCAACAAATCAAATCCATCAAACTACAGACCTATCTCGCTTACCAGTGTGCCGTGTAAGCTCATGGAACACGTTATTTATTCTAATATTAATCAACGCAACCTTTTTTCTCCAACCAGCACGGTTTTAGAAAGCGCCACTCATGTACTAGTCAACTGTTTGAGTTTGTCACGGATCTTCATTTTAATAGTCATTCGTCCTTACTACACACAGACGTTATATTTATATACTTTGCCAAAGCATTCGATACCGTCCCCCACCAATGACTACTCCTAAAACTATCTCTCCTCCAGATTAACCCTGTAGTAATAAAATGGATAGCTTCGTTTCTGACAAGTAGACAACAGTCAGTTTCGGTGAATGGTTCTTCATCGAACTCAGTCCCAGTATCTTCAGGCGTCCCCCAAGGTAGCGTTCTCGGCCCCCTTCTTTTTCTCATTTATATTAATGATGTTCCCTCTTCGATTACCTCAACTATCCACCTATTCGCAGATGATTGTGTTATTTATTGAAAAATCTTAGACCAGACAGACCATCACGTCCTCCAAAATGACCTTGATGCAATATCTTCCTGGTGCTCAGAATGGCAGATGACCGTTAACCTCGACAAGTGTAAACAGATGACCGTTACTACGAATTCAGACAAATCATTCAGATAATATACATTACTCATGCAGCAACTTGAATGTGTTTCACTACACAAATACTTAGGAGTAAACATCTCTGAAACTCTCTCATGGAAACAGCTTATTGACAACTTAGTCACCAACTAATGTAAATCTCTAGGTTTCTTTAGGCGCACCCTACACCTGGCCCCCACTTCAACAAAACTGCTAACATATAAAACAATTATTCTCCCAGAATGATAATATGGAAGTATCATATGGCATCCAAATCAAAATTATCTTTCTTCTAAATTAGAATCTGTCTAAAATAAAGCAGCCCGGTTCATATCAAACGACTTTTCGCCTCAAACTAGTGCCTCAGCTTTAAAAAGAAATTTGGGTCTCACTTCATTGTCTACCCGGCGAAATATTAACCGCATATGTTTCTTTCATGACTTATACTACAGTAACTCGTGCCTTAAAAACGCCTATCGTCATTCCGCACATTATATTTCTCCTCGAACCGATAATTACTGTAAGGCACAGCAATACCAGTCACACACTAATTCCTTTCTGTTTTCACCCTTATTATTATCGAATACAGAATGGAATAACTTGCCAGACGAGATGGTTACTAACACAAATCCTGTTGAATTTAAAGCAATGTGTGAGCGCCTATGGTATGAATAGTACACGTACATGCTTATTTGTTGTTTTCATAGATGCTTAATGTTTCCCCATATTGAAATTATTGTTTTATACATAGTTACGTCCAGTTGAAAATTGTAATTGTGTACGTACGATACGATGTCACTTCCTTTTTGTAAACTGTGTTGGGCTGATTGCGATTATTTTGTGATATCAATGACTGTGTTTGGAAAATTGTATGATTATGTTGGTACAAATGCATGTACCGCCTACCCCCCTCATGTAATGCGTCCTTAAAGACGCCCTTGAGGTAAATAAATGAAATGAAAAAAAAAAAAAATTCCCTCTACGGAGGCGAGATCAGCTCTCGAAGCGCGGCTACTTGCAAATGTGCATGGAGGAGGGAATCTTGTTATATTCAACATGTTTTTTCGCCTACTATTACGTGTTTTATGAGTGATTGCATTAGGCGGAATGACTGGATTGCATTCTATTTTTAAGCTTTGGTTTTGCTTTGAAACCTCTTTATTTACGACCAAAGAAGTTACAGCTTTTAGCGGTATGCTGTTTGGTCACGTTTTAACGTTACCACCACCGTTTCCTTTTTTTTTGACGGTGGTCAACGTTTTCATCACCGTCAAACACGTTACTTTTTCAAGCCTTTGCGGTTTTGGGTAAGCTGGGACGTCGACTGGTTGAGTTTGGGACGTCGTCCTGTGTAATTTCTGCTCCATCTACGTTTTGGTGCTTCTCTTCTTACCTAGTCCCGGATTGATTCAACATGGTAAATATTCACCAGCTCGCCTTGAACCTTGCTATATTTTCTCTTAGCTAGGAGTTTACCTTCTTTCTAGCCTTCCGGTGATCAGGAGAATAGTACATTTCACGATGAGAGTGGGTAGTAGGGATCTCGTTATAAGCCTGCTCTTACCTGAAGAGCTTGTGCCACCAGAAGATGGGTCTCCTAATAAAAATAATAAAACAAAAATCGCAAGTAAATAATAAGTAATACAACTTAATAATATCTACAATTGTTTCTCAAACCCTGATTTCTTGTCGGGTGAAAACTACAATCACTGACAGCTTAAAAAACGCAGGGCATCGCTTATTATGTTCACGCTTCCTTCTCGCGTCGTGATCCGTTTTTCGGCGTTCTTGTCGGTTAATGTGGCAATACGATAGGCGCATGAATGATGATGCGATAATTGTGATTCGCCAAGCCTTGCGTTTCTTAAGACTGAAAGGTCTGTTTTTTGTCTATTTTTTGCTTTGTTTGAGTACCTAAAAAATCATATCTGAAGAAAACTTTATACCTGCTCATAGAAAACGAACACATGAAACAGAGAAGAGTCCATGGTACAATTTGCACTGAAATGACGCTTATAATTGCTTTCTGCTGAATCGCAAGATTTGTTCCAGTGGCCTTGTAGTGACGAAATGTTTTTTTTTTGCGTTTTATGATTATGTTACGAGAGCCTCGAACTGAGGTGCCTCCTGTCTTGGACTGCTTGAATCGATGAGACACAAAGACGTATTTTGATCAAGCGACTAAAAATGTGCATTTATGTTCAGATGTGTTTCTCCATAAATAATTGACGTTCCAGTCAAATCGTTTGCGTTTCTGTCTATGCTAGCTTCACACCTTTGCACAAATATTGCAGTACGGTACTTCTCATCTGCAAAGACCGTTTCAGCTCCAAAATGGTTAAAAGTTTGTATTCTAGTTCTTTATAACTTTTTTTTTTCATATTCAAATGTATTAAGTGAAGCATTCCGTTGTATTTATTTCGCAGTCCGAGTGCCTTGAACACGAAATATGCATAGTTATTTTCTTCGTTTAGCGAGCAGTGATAGGCCGGAGAGTGTTTGAGTAAAAAATGTCTGCCAGAATATGTATGCACCAAATATCAATAGACACCAAAGCGTAGGATAGCAAAACGAGGAATTTAATCGTTTTATGCTATGGTTTAGCCATGACTTTCAGAGTCGTCGATTCAGTTGTGTTCTTTCTGATAAGGTACTTTTTGAGAAATAAAGAATATTTCTAAAATTCTACTGCATAGTACACTAAAAATTGGAACAAACCTCGTTCAGAAGATGATAATAATTTTTATATTAAAGTGGCAAATGCCATTATGTACTCAAATAATATAAGATTACTCTGCAACAATAAAAAGTAGGAAAGGTACTCGTGTCAAGCCTACTTAATTTTCTGTCGAGAAGACCGAGAAGAAACTACTCAGAACGAAGAAGACTTATAAATTTTATCGATAAGCGTGGTTATATGCTTTGTGCATTTCTTATTTTATTGTCACATGGCTAATCAGTGCCACAGCTCGAAGTTTGCAATATGACGTGCTTAAAAGTAACAAAGTTTTTTTACTCGTTGCTTAAGTAAAACAACGAATACGCGTTTCATTGTTTTTTAAAGTAAGAAGTGACTACATCGTTACAGAAAAAAAAAGTAAACAAGTAAAAATTCACTTCGTCCGCGTAACGTAGGCGGTTGTAAAAAATAAGGATTTTTAATAAAGCGGACAGAACGTGGGAATCGGCATTATAATTTGCCACAGAAAGGAGGTAGATTGACCGCTTACTGTTATCATGCATTAACAATATCTCATTTTATATTTAGGGTCTGTATTATGCTGTGTCATGGCACAGCATAAATCTAATGCACAGGTGTTAACTTATAAAAAATGGATATGTAGCACAATGTTTTGAAACGCATACTGGTTTCTGTTTTAACGAACTTCTCGCTTTTTTATGAGAAGCGGCATGTGACGTTCTAGGGCATCTACCGTTCGTATTTGCCGGCTATAACAAGTTGATAAATACATATAAAAGGGTGAATACAACGTTTGTAACTGGTTTTACATCTCAAATAACTAATATATATCGTAAGCCTGTCAGAATTTGTTGAAATGTTTTTTCTACTAAGCTAGCCAACAATTTTATATTGCAGAGCGTAATATGAGAATGTTCTATTATACTACGTTTGAAGTAAAAAGTGCTGAAAGATAGTTGGTAATAAATATAGAGTTGCATATTCGGTGCTTTTTTGGCATGTTCTTGCACATCCGCGGACTTAAGGGAAGAAGTTTTGACTGTCACTTTATAAAAAAAAAACTTAAAGTTTTGAGAATGCGAAATAAATAAATCTATCTTTATTTGAACTAACTCAATTACTCTGTGGAGTAATGGACATTAAAAATTCGCTCATCCAAATACTCAACAAGGCGGGAAAGAGATTTCTAAAACAATAAAAAAATGTTAAACTTTCAAAGATCAAATCTTGTTTTTCAACAAATCGTATGACACATGGAAATTAAATATATAAACCCAGGCGCTACTGACCATCATTTCCTGCTACCGCGGTATTGCTGGAACCTTGACCTGCAATTGAATAAACGTTTCAGTTAGTATAGCTCGAAGAAATGCTCGGACAGACCGTCATATTGGATATCAGAGAGGCAAGCCTTCAAAGTTCTGACTTTCAGATATTGTCTTTCTTTGGCCGTTTAATATTAAAAAAAAAAAAAAAATTAAGACACAGAAGCCACCAAGAATAGACTCCAGCACATAGGCAGGACCGGTGTTATATCGAGTTGTATTTTAAGACTAAGCGCAATCAGGGCCAAAAAGTCGATGAGGCCAATCAAGTTCTTCGTAAAGCTCAAGGCATTATTTTGGGCCTTATGCATGTGTTACCGCAAACTAATTTAAACAAGCGCGAAGAATGCCTCATGGCATCCCGATTTTAGTTCGTGCTACAACTAGCGTTTGACCCTATTTGAAATTAGGAACAATCAAAGTATAAATAACACTGTTCTTTGAACAATGAATGAGACAATTATAAAGAGGGCTCATATACTGCATCTATTATTTTCAATCAGCAGAAGACCCTGTGCATGTAGATGATTTGCATTGTTCCATTCGTAGGCAAGAAGATAAAGAGAAATAAGTGACAGCTACAAAAGGAGAAAAATACAAATGCTAATTTTGAAAGAGGAAATAAAGATGAAGCACATATCGCCCGAATGTTCTTCAGCGTCATTCAAACATATCTCGAACACCTCGTCTCAGAAGCATGGTTTTATGAAGTGTCAGTTTTTGTACTTATGTTGCATTCTGCACCTTTTAAGAATAATTGGTTCACAAACTTCTAAAGTTTTTAGTAGGCAACAGTTTTTGATTATAAAAAGGCGATGGTAGAAACGTGTCAGTTTCTACCATCGCCTTTTGTTTCAGTACAAGAGTAGAGTCAAGGACTAGAAGTTCACGAACAGGTAGACACATACGGGTCATTCCATGTCAAACGTCCCAAACGTTGCGCTCGACCACCTTCGATTTCTTAAAAAATTCATGGCCTTTTGCCGCAATGTCCGTAGCCATGCCCTAAAATATTTTTGACGAAACAATTTTGTTGATGGCGTGAGCGCGGTTTTAACTTTGTAAAATAGCGTGGAACTAGGTAGCATTTCATAATTGATGAAAAATCAATTTTCTTTTTATGAAACACCCTACAATATCTTTTTCTTAAATCTGCAAGGCTTTCGACTTGCAATGTGGTTGGGCTTGTGCAGATTTGTCTAATTTAATTTTTTTTTTTAAACACAACTTTTTTTTTTATTTTTAACATTTTTGTTATTTTATTAAAAATATATAATTGCTCCAGGGACTTCATAGAATCTTTTACCGGCTGCGCTGCGGGTATATAATCTATAAAACATGTCTAAACCACTCAATTAAATATCTCGCGGTACAAGAAAAAATTCTGAATTTGCAAAAAAGTGTGTTTTGAGGCATAAGCAGCCGTTTATTTTACCCTGAGGTGGTTCAACTAAAAATACAAAATATGGCGTGTTTGGAAAGACAATCGATTGTAGTTTGATTGACAATCAATTGTATTTTGATTCTGAGAGTTTAATCAAATTAATTTTCGTTTAAAGCGAGAAATCAATCTTTGAAGTTGAACTCTCGCACCACAACCCGGCGTCGCTTCTTAACGCTTCTTCGCCGCACAGCAAGTCACCGGCGACGATAGCTGACACGATTAGGTCCAAAGAAAGAACGGAGTTTTCTACCGCTTCCCCTTGTCCGTCTTACCGGCTGCGAGGGAAGAAACGGCGGGCATCGTGTTGATAATCGGAGGTGTCGCCAGTTCGTAGCCAGAGCAGGCCCGTTGTACCCTTTGTATCCGAGGGCGGCTCCTAACACTCCGAAACGCGGTGCCTAATCGACGGGCGGCATCAGCTGACATGGACTTCTCCTAAAAGAGAAACGCGACAATATCGCCGCGAAATCTAGCCGTCACGCACGCTGCGGTTAAAAGCGGAGCTATTCAGCGACGCAAGAATTTGCCGTTTCAAAGCCGATTTAAACACAAACGAGGCGTGAGCCTCCAACGGCGCGCTTTCGTTAACACCACATCACCTCGTCGTTTGAGATTTCCCGTTCACTGGGCTTTTGTGTTGCTGTTTTAAATAGTGTCCCGACGTTGACAATAGAGAGTGATTGCGATGTGTACGTAAGAAACAGCAAGCTTACTAGTGGGGATGCTCTGACCCGGCAGTGCTAAGCATCTGCTGCTATCAAGACAGTGGAAGACCACACGAGGACACCGCCGCGCAAAACAGTCGAAATAGGAAAATCCATAAAGCAACAACAGTGGAAAAAAAGCTTCTTCCCACCAAGATGTACCCGACAACTCGAAGTCCTGCTGTCTACCTGCCTGCGTAAACTGTGACGCCGTCGCACGCTTTGCCAGGCTCGACGGTGGCGTGCTATGCAGAGAAGAGACGCAAGAAACGACGCCAGATTGCGGCGCGAGAGTTCTGCTTCAAAAATGTTTTTTTCCTCTTTAGAACACAATTATTTTATTTAAACTTTGAAGAACAAAAGGCAATAAACTCTTCTGTAAAAGTCACCATGTTTCGTATTTTTGTTTGGGCCACCTCAAGGCAAAATTGACGGCTCTTCAAACGGCAAAACGCAATTTTTCACAAATTTAGTTGTTTTTCTGCAGGATATTTAGTTGTACGGCCTGAAACCTTTTTTGTTTCTTTTGTGCAGTATACTTACAGAGCTGTCAATTAGAATTTTTACAGTCACCTGCAGCAACGAGATAGTTTGTAACAAAACAATCAAAAATGCAAAAATTCTTACATATTCCTTATTTTTTAAAATTGCGTCAAGCCAATATTCATGATGTTTATTACATAGCAATCCGAATACCGTGTGGTGTTTAGGCAAATATTTTCCACCTTTCCATAAATATATCTTACTTCCAATGGAGGAGTAAGATATTTATGGAGAAGTCCACGTCGCCTGACGCATTGAGAAGTTCACGTCAGCTGATTCCGCCCGTTGATTAGGCATCGCGTTTCGGAGTGTGAGGAGCCGCCCTCGGATACAAAGGGTACAACGTGCCTGCTATGGCTACGCACTGGCGGCACCTCCGATTATCAACACAATGCCCGCCGTTTCTTCCCTTGCAGCTGGAAAGACGGACAAGGGGAAGCTGTAGAAAACTCAGTTTTTCGTTTGAACTTAATCGTGTCAGCTATTGTCGCAGGCGGCGTGCTGTGCGGCGAAGAGGCGTTAACAAGCGACGCCAGGTTGAGGTGCGAGAGTTCAACTTCAAAAATTGTTTTCTCTCTTTGACCAAAAATTTCTTTAATTAAACTTTCAGAATCGAAAGACAATCGATTGTTCTTCCAAACCAGTTATAGTTTGTATTTTTACTTGGAACACCTCAGGATGAAATAAATGACTGTTTATGCTTCAAAACACATGTTTTGGCAATTTCAGGATTTTCTTTTACTGCGAGATATTTAATTGAGCGGTTTAAACATTTTTTATAGATTATATACCTGCAGGGCAGCCGGTAAAAAGTTCTATTAAGTCCCCGGAGCAATTAGATATTTTTAAATAAAATACGAAAAATGTTAAAATGCTAAAAAAATGTGTTTTTTTTTTTAAATATCTAAATTAAACAAAACTGCACAAGCCCCGCCACATTGCAAGTCGAAAGCCGTGCAAATTTAAGAAAAGAATATTGTTGGGTGTTTTATAAAAAAGCTGATTTTTCATAAATTATAGAGTGATACCTAGTTTCACGCTATTTTACGAAGTTAAAACCGCGCTCACGCCATCAAATAGTTTGTTTTTAGTCTAAAATATTTTAGGGCATGGCTACGGACAATGCGGCAAAAGGCCATGAACTTTTTTTTAGAAATCGAAGGTGGTCGAGCGCAACGCCTGGGACATTTGGCATGGAATGACGCTTCTAGAACGTGCTGGGTTTTATCGCGACATGCGACGAGAATTCAGTCAAGGATAGCGCTACACGCGGAAGGACGAGCTTCCAACACGTCGACCGGGTGTAGGAACAAATGGTCCCGGAACTAATGGTCCCGAAACTAATGGTCCCAAGTCCAAGGTGGAAAAAAATGATCCCGTGAGAAGAGTGTTTTGAAACTAAGATATACCATGCAAAATACTTCATCCGTTATGCAATCAGTGATTTCCTGGTGCAAATGAAGGATCTCATCTATATTTTGAGGCCGGTTACTTCGAAGAAACTCGTCGAGTATTTAACTCAATTTTATTTAAAATCATCAAAATATTTTCGAAATGAATACTGTCAAACAGTTATATCCTAACTGTTAATTTAGTGACCTTATACGATATTATAAGAGTTATGACGGGTCCATATCATATGAGTGAATGACGTTTTAGCGAATAGCGACATTTGAGCGAATCGACGTTGTAGTGAATAACGAAGGCGCGTGTTAACCCCCCCCCCCCCCCCCCCCCCCCCCCACGCTGCGCTTACGGCGGCTTATTACAAAAATCTGAAATCCCCCATAAACGCCACTTCGCGGCGGCCGACTATTCGCTAAAGTGTCATTAGGTGAAATTGTGGGCGTTCGCTAAAACGTCATTCGATCAAGTGAGTGCTTCCCCACCACGCGTCTGACGAGATGGAAGTGATTCGAGTTTCATGGCCTCAACAGTATGACTGTGGGAGAGCAATATAAACATAAATATGTAATGAATATTACATATTATTAATATTACAATTAATATGTAGCATGTGCCCCCCCCCCCCCTCCCCTAAAACTGTTTTCAGAAAAAGTTTGCATATAGGTCGCACTTTCGAATTAGTTGCGCCTATACAATTCTTTTAAAGGGCCCCATTTAAAAAAGAAAAAAAAAACCGTAAAAGCTATATTAGTTCGGTTAGTACAGGTGGGTTTTACTGCTAGGGAGACATATAACATAGGGATCTAATCCGCTAATCGCCACGATACGCCGAATAGGTGCTATAATTTGTGCATTAACTTTTATTTGGTGCAAATAAACATTTGTAACAATTATACGGTTGCTCAGCGTTATCGAAGCAGAGTAGCGTTTCATTGCTGGCGATGCGCAAATGGCGATGATTTTTTCGCATTACCAGCTTTTGAGACGTTCCCTTCTGTGTCTGTTCCTTCGGCGAAAAGTTTTTTTTTTTCTTTTCTTCGCCACTGTCTCGGGTGTTAAATGACATGATTAGCTTTTCACCGCCACGTTGAGACTTATGTGTGCGTGTTTTATATGTATGAACCTTAACTGTGAACATGTAGACCATATCGGGATTTAAGACAAATAAAGAATGGTAGTGCGCCCGCCGATGGCCTGCTCTTCGGGCGGTCCGAAAACGGTCCGAAGCATTCCTGCACAGGTCCGCGGCTGCAGCATCATGCCAACTGAATTGCTTGTGATGTTTCTCGTGGAAACGGCAGTTTATATGGAGGGGGGAGGAGGGGGGGGGGGGCGGCGAGTTTTACACTAGTTCGACATAACAATATTAATGTAAAAGTAAATAAATATAATAAAACTTAAAACAAGAAAGAAAAGAAGCCCCCTCATTCAAAGAAATGAATACCCAGCTGGTCGTAATACAAAAGTTGGGGGAAAAAAAAGACAAAAATTAGAGTATATAGCTCCTGGTTCCTTGTAAAAGTGCAGTGGTCTCTCTGTGTTTGCGCGTACTCTCGCTTGTATTCGCTTTAGCGCCACTCTGCGGCGGGTGTAGTGCCGCTCGGCAGCCGCTGGTGGGTGCACGCTCATATCGTGACATATCGTACGTACTATCGCGGACAATATGAGCTGAAACAGCGCTCCGGCCTGTGCACGGAGCTACCTGCGCCGCCTGCCGCATCGCTCCGTGAACACGGCGCACTCTGAGCCCGCGGGGTAAAGTCTCACTTGCGCTCACTGCGCCGCTGCGCTCTTCCGACCGTCTGCTAGCGAAAATATTGGCCGACGGAACCACCATCACGATGAGAGTGCCGTGTAGCCCAATGTTCACGTTTTCAGCTAACATGCATTTAGTGCATTTCAAGAAAGCACCGAAGTGGAAAATGCGTTGTCACGCTCCTATCTCCTCGAGGAGCGCTGCCTGACGAAGCTGCCTTGGCCCCCAAAAGGAGCCGTTCTGAATATCATCGAATACATTCGGAGGCGCATCAAGGTAGCCATGTCACGGTGTCCCCATCACCGCGCTACTGCCCACAAATTGTGGAAAGCAATGAGAGGTGAACGGGGGTGGCTTCGGGCTGAACCAGACTTCGTGCCGTGCTCTTTGAATTCTTACCAGACAGGATGAGAGCCGTGGTCGCGGGTCAGGGGAGAATGACGCGGTATTAAACTATCTTGTAAGTTTTACTGCGCCTCAGGACCTCCTGAACCGGACTTCTGCCGATTGGAACAAAGCTTGATGCTGCGGTTGCGGCACAGTGTTTGACGCCGTTAACCGCGCATACTTTTTGTGCGGTGCCTCCTTGATCCCGATCTTCTCGTATAGTGCAGTTAAACTTCCACTCAGACTATTAATATTTTGTGTCTGACATTGTCCTCTGCAAATATTCTTTCGATGAAGTTTCAAGCTCCTTTTCCTGGTAAATATGTCGCTGTTTGTCCCACCTCATTAAGCCTAGGAATTTGTAAGCAAAACACTGGTGTCTTGTCTGCAACATATTTTGTTTGAAACAAACACGTGGGCCTTTTAATTAAAAAAAATAACACTTTTGAACCTTTCTATACCAATCAAGGTTACAAAACCTTCTCAGTAACATGTATGCTTACCGTTTTTTTTTAAACAGTTGCGATAAACGAAAAAGAAAAAAAAAAAAGTGAATAGCCTGGAGCCGAACGAAGTCCGGCATACAGATATTGGCCTGTATTTTACGACGTCCTCCTTTGTGCATGCACTTAATCAAACAAAAAACACCTGCAACGAATTTTCATGTGACTTTCAGAAACGATAATCGCAGCTGCAATTTATGACACTTCAACATTTTTTCTTCACCAGTCAGTGTTTTTTCTACGTGATTCTGCGCAATAGAGTAAGATAAATCAATTCCAAAAGAGGGACGACAAGTGTAATATTTAGTCCCCCCCCCCCCTCCCCCGCCGCCCTACCGCACACGTGGCCGCCGTCGCACTCGCCGTCTCACTAGCAGACGGCCGGAAGAGCGCAGTGGCGCAGCGAGCGCAAGTGAGAATTTATCTCGGCCTCAGGGTGCGCCGACTGTGCGGAGCAAGGCGACAGGCGGCGCAGGTAGTACCTTGCGCCGGCCGGAGCGCTGTTTTAGCTCATATTGTCCGCGATAGTACATTGCGAAATGAATGCAGTGATTGAAATTCAAACAAATAATAAATAAAACAAATGTTGACGCTGAAGGTCAGCATTGCTTGTGTGCAGGAAGTTAAAATGTGGGAAAGTATAATATACTGCTAAAGCGATTGTGATCTGTGTCATTTAAATTTATGGGTAAGAGCATTTAAATTTATGGGTAAGATAAGAAAGCCCTTAGGCTTTCTTATCTACGAGGTGTTGTCCGAATCCGGCATCTACAATTTAAGCTTATCTCTAAGCAATCAGTGATACGTTAGCAAGGCTATTGTGATATTTCCTGGCCACTATACTTCGCGCTGAGAGGAAGGGTACAAGTGAACTCCAGATTTTCTATTTAAATAAAATATGTTACAGCCCCTACCGGAAGGAGCGCCACCGTCAGGAGCCTCGCCTAACGAGAAAAAAAAATAAAAAAGAGTCATTTGGTGAAGTACAGTAAAAACAAATTTGATATCTATGATCCTTTATTAACCAATTTTTTATGTATACAATACGAATGTCAACGACACAAAAGAATTGATTGATTATGCATGTAGCTTCATAACAAAAAAAAATATTTTGTAAGCTCCTGACGTGTTTATTTAATGTTGATGTCTCCACGGGCGTTTTAAAGAGGAAACTCTGCGGAACCCCAGTGTATAATATATGCCACAGTTAACAACTTCTTCTTGTGATGGTAAATGATATAACACTCATCATCGATTAGAAATATCCGATGAATACCAGTTTTATTGGTTTGTTTTGTGTTTTGCTGCTAAGAAAAAAATATAATATTTTGTAATGGGGCTACGAGAGTCTCACACTAAGATGTTGAGTATCTTCGACGGCTTGTCTTGATATGTTCTCTTTCGCTCATATGAGGGGAATGTAACATAACGAAGTAGATGGGCTTCGAGCGATAAACTGGTATCCCGTTCCCCAGGAAAAAGTGACCCCCACTTGGCTGCCGCCATGTTGTGCAATTTTGACCACTTGACACGTGACCGCACCAAATCCTGAGGCTTTTACGCAAAACTAAACCGAGATTTGTATTTCGATCGCTATAAAAACCATGATAAACTATTGTTTCAATACTGTTAGTCCCGGAGGTCAGTGTCTACAAAAAATCGTAAGGGTGCATGCGAGCAGGTGAATATTAACCATGTTGAATTAGCCTGAGACTGGGGTAGAGAAGAAACAGCAAAACGTAGAAGGGACAGAAAATAGACAGGACGACATCTCGAAATTGAGACGTCGTCCTGTCTATTTTCTGTCCCTTCTACGTTTTGATGATTCTTCTCTACTCCAGCCTCAGGTTAATACAACATGGTCAGTGTCTAGCTCCGATAAAGACCCAAAATACAGCACCGCGGCTGACGGCATCTAGGGGAGGCATTGCGAAGCTGCCCGAGTTTTTGTCGTAAAAGCACATTTTTGACTTGAAACAAACGAAATAAAACTTATCTCGTCGGTACTGGTATTAAAGATCAGTAAGCATTTATCTGCGCGCTGTACTTCGTTAATATCTAGACGTAAAACTATAAGGTCACGTGTTTAGTGGTAAAAATGTGCAACATGGCGGCGGCCAATCGGGGGGTCACTCTCAGGTGCCAGTTTTTCGCTCTAAGGCCCTCTACTTCGTTGATGTAACAGTACAGATGCAAATCTTCTTATACTAAAATATTTATATTTTATTTTCTTTCTCACCCAGCAGAAGGTACCAAGCCAGCTTAATTCAGCTCGGTTAACCAGTTCATCTATCTAACAAACCAATTTTCATGTATATATTAAAATAATTTCCAACCGTCGTTAGGCGATGATCGGCTACAGGAGCTGCGGTTTTTTCCGGGTTTTGCCGACCACGGAAATTATTTCGATTCAACTTGCTAATATTACAGTTAATTGAGTCAGTTGATATAAAAGCAAATAAAGTTTTCGATGTTAGAGCTGACAGACGCAGACACACGATTGCAAATGCAAACACAAAATGAGGACACTCACGCAGCTCCGGACGATTGCGTGTCTGTTTTGTTTTTTTTGTTTTCGCTTTAACCACAAGAAATGCCTGCGCGTCTACTTACCCGCAAAACACTCAAAGAGCCAATCTCTACGATCTTCGAAATCAGCTCAGCGAATGATAAGGCGGAACATCCGTTTAGACCTTAAAGGGGCACTGACAACCCAAAGGTCGTATTTTTTTTTTATTGTCTAAAACGATGCAACTTGTAGTCATAGACACGCAAAAAAAACCGCATCGCGAAAAAAAATTTTCCCGCGAGCGCGCGCGCCTTTTTAGTTTTGGCATTTGTATTTCCCGCGGTCACCTCCTCGCTTCTTTTGATCGGTGACGTCAAAAATCAGGAAATTTAGAAGCTTTGTAGGTGACATTTCTATAACATTTAATAACAGCCATCATAAAACATGTTTTTTAACGCAATTGCGAACGCACTACGGCCCCTCTTTTTGAAATACCAGAAATCAGAGTTCGGTGTGATGTTGCTTCCTAGATTTGTACCCTCCCTCGGAAAACTTGGCAGCGCCCGTTGGCGAGTCGGAGAAAGACCGGTTTTTTCCCGCCGGCGCCTTTCTATCCCTCACCTCCTCCTCGGTCGGGGTCGCCGTGACAACGGCGGATGTCCGAAAGAAAGTCGAGTCGCAGGAGACCGCAAAATGTGACTCACTGCACTGGCGCGGACCGCGCGGGAACTTCAAATTCGGCATTTGGAAATTGTTTTTTTAATTCACAAATACTGAATTTTAAAGTTTCAAATTTTGAGGGTAATGTCCCGGCATCGTTTTCAATCGTTTCGGATAATAAAAAAAAAATATGATTTTGGTGTGTCAGTGCCCCTTTAAAATAAAGTCTGCGCTGTGGCATTACGCAGTGCAAAGCACCTCGCTTGCATTGCGTAATGCCAAAGCGCAGACTTAATTTTGAGGTCTAAACGGATGTTCCGCCTTATCATTCGCTGAGCTGATTTCGAAGATCGTAGAGATTGGCTCTTTGAGTGTTTTGCGGGTAAGTAGACGCGCAGGCATCTCTTTGAGTGCGGAGGTATGGGCACTCAACTCGCGCAAACGGCAGTCTTAACAAAGAAAGTAATCTAGGTCGAATTCTTAATTACAGAATAAATAACGATAAGGACGATCTTTGACGGTTTTTGGAGGCTAAACCATAAATACGCGAAATCCTATTCTGCGAAAATTGACGGGGCGCTTACTTGTCATTTGTGATAATGGACCATTTTCAGGGAGAATTCTGCTTATGCGCAGGCCCTCCACACGCAGCGGCGAAAACTTGAACTATGATCGGCTTCCGAAATTTCAGTACCCCTCCTGCCTCCTCTGCTCTCATCTGTTCTCAGTGTGCTTCAAATAAGTGCTATGTCGCTAGACCATAACGTTGCTTCGCGCCAAGCATACTCACAGTTCGAGTTTTTGCCGCTTTGTGCCACTTTTACGTGATAAATGTCCCATTCGAGTATTCTTTTCTACTCTGTCCCAGATAGGGCCTTCCGTTTAAAGTTTAAATTGAAAAAAATTCGGTTTTGTTTAAGCTTTAGCAATTAGGTGAATGTCTTACTTCCGTGATAAGTCGCAACTTTTTATGATGGCAAGTCTGACCGAGGGGGAGGGATGTTTTTTAGATCAGTGAACGTCACCTGTGCTTTTGAATATAAATGGAAGGTAGACTTTTGACTCTATACAAAGCATAATATGCTCACCGCTACCACCTCCACCAGTCGAAGCCTCTTTGCCTATTGAAATAAATTAAGGGGTATATAATTAAACAATTAACGTATCGATATTTATGACGGTTTCCTAAACATGAATCATATATGGATTCAAAACGAACAAAACATGCCCGAACAAATAAGCCTTTTCTGTGCATTTAGCAAGTTAGCATAATTCATTAAGTGAATTGACTGAGTGAATTATTAAGTAAATTTATTGAGTGAATTTATGAAGTGAATATTCTAAAAATTATTTTGTCTTCTTTAGTTTTTAATAATAAAAACCTGGATGGAGTGGCACGAGGCACAATCAACAAGCGTCTCCAATAAAAACAGGCGCGAGTTGCCATCAGCATAAAGGTTTGCCTCTTAAATTTTTAAATCGGGGCAATGACGCTGCCCTATTTGAAACGTCACCGAAGCGTAAAATATTTTTCTTGAAACACAAAAGGGAATAACCATTCCCATATGTTCAGTAGATGGAGATGTTAACAAAATAATCTTTTTTTGTATAAATGTGAAAGCATTTTGGCGCAAAATAAACGTCCACTTTTGATAAATTTTACGAATAAACAACCTGTAATCGCACTCGCTATCGCTACACCTCAGGTGTAGCAGTATTTACATAAAGCCGCCCGCTTCAGCCTCAAAATTGATATCGATGTGCCATTCAATGTGCTTACGGGCTTTAGTTTCATGTCAGTGCTAACAAACAAGAGCGCCTGTTTGACTTTGTCGTTTATTTTTGGTGTTGTTCAGTCATTGGTACTAGCTTAAAATATGCTCCCCAGAATTTTTTTATCATGCCACCTATGACGACAACGGCTATAAAACTAATGTGCTCAATATACGTAAGGCTCAAGACCTATTTATTGATGTCTACGGTTGATGAGGGTTTCACAGACGCTGACTCTACTGTCTATGCTTTGGGTGGCTTTAAGCATCCACGACGAATCTCAGCGTGCATGGGAAACCCATGGCAATCAGTTTACCAGTATAAATCATACATCTCGAAATAGTGATAAAATAAATATTTGTTTAAGGCACTACACAAAAATGCAACGACCATTCAGATGATGCTAGTAGCCGACCTGGGAACTTTCCACGGATCTCCTGTGGTGGCGTTAGTCACGCTCTAACAAGCAACGTCATGGGATATTGTGTCAGAAATAGAGTGCAGCTTCATATACGACACTTTTCTTTATGAATTGACGCTTTCCCATGACTCGCTTACTCTGCTGCTTGCTGCTACATTTTAGCGAAATCTGAGGAATTTGCACGAGCATTGTGCCGAAAGTAATTTCTATTTTACCAATACCCACACGGATAGTTAAGGCGCCTCTGCACGGCCGGATTGTTACGGTAAGGAGATGGAAAGTTTTAAAACGTTCGACTATCGCTTAGAATAACGTATTAGTCAGGCTGTTTCCTTGTGTTGTCGTACTCACATGCAGTTCGATGCTATTCGAAACATGAAAGAAACCACAAAAAAACTACATATGTCAACGAAGTTTAATATGATTAGCTGGAGACGCAAACTACAGCAGTCATATAAAACACACACGTCATTTTAACGTAGATAGGAATACAAAAACAAAAATAAAGCCAGGTGGTGGCGGACACAGCAGAACGTGCACTCTACTGATGATACATTAGAAGTCGATCAGCCGGGCGGAAAAATCACGATGCTACAAACTTGATCGCGATGCCCTCGCAAAGCTGTTGTAAAGCGCCTTTACAAGGATAATAGTACAACTGAGATACACACTCGTTTTTAAACACAAGAAGCGCACCTTTCAAAATGCAAACCGTGGATGGATTTTTACGAATATTAAATAAAATAAATACTGTATTTCCGGTTTGAAATTCGCCTCCTCCCTCACCCCCTATAAACAGCTTTCTTCAGAAATAAAGTTGGTATATAAGTCGCATTTTCGGGTAAGTCGTACCTATACAGGGTGTTTTTTAGATGGTCCAATTCTTCTAGAGAAAGCCGTGAAAGCTACCATGATTCGATCAGTGCAGGTGACTTTCATGGCTAGGGAGACATAATATATCGGGGGCTATTCATCAGGATACGTCAAATAGAGGCTAGAATCTTTTTTATTATCTTTGAATTGGTAAAAATAAACATTTGGTAACAATTATGCGGAGCCAAGTCCGTCTGCTTCTTTTGCATAGGTTGTGGCGACATCAGAACGCCGAGTTCTGAATGGCTCTGATTGAAGGATAGCGGGTAGACCTCAAAGCCAGCATTATCCTTCAATCAGAGCCAGTCAGAGCTCGGTGTTCTGACGTCCCTATAACTCCTGCGAATGAAGCAGAGGAACTTGCGCGCCGCATAAGCTTGCTCAGCGTTATCGAAACGGGGTGCCGTTTCATTGCTGGCGATGCGCACATGCCGATAATTTTATCATCCGCGTTTTCGCATGTGCAGCCATCCGCCTCCGCGGTGAGACTCATATGTCTTTGTTTTATAAGTATGGACCTTAACTGTGATGATGTGGCAGGCACGTATCCAGGGGGGTGGCCCATGGGGCCCGGCCCCCCCCCCCCCCCCCCTCCGAAATCTTCCATTTTGCTGGGACCTCCTCTCCCCCCTCCCCCTCATACAGCATTTTGTCATGGGCGGCCCCCCCCCCCCCCCCCTCCCCGAAACAAAATCCTGGCTACGTGCCTGTGATGTGGGCCATATTAAGATTTAAGACAAAGAAAAAACGGCAGAACACCCGCTGATGGACTTCTCTTCTGGCGGCCCGTAGATGGTCTCAAGCATGACGGCACAGGTCTGCGGCAGCATCGCTATGCCTACCGAGTTGCGACTTACGTTTCTCGTGAAAACGGCCATTTATAGGGTTAGAGTAATACATTGGAGCGGCATAACTACATAAAAGTCAAATAAAAAAAAAAGAAAAGAGCTTGAAAAACCATTCTATTTCTTCTATTGTTAAAAAAAGAAAGAATGAAAGCCCCCTGGTTCAGAAAAAGTATACCAAGCTGGTCATGAAAAAAAAAAAAAAGATGAGTTAAATAGAGAGAAAAAGATAGAAAAAACAACAATATATAGCTCCTGTTTTTTGTTTCTTTTTCATGGGAAAGCGCAGTGGGGTCTCTGCGCATGCGCGTACTCTCGCTTGTAGTCGCCTTAGCGTCAGTCTTCGGCGGGCGTTGTGCCGTTCGCCAGACGCTGGTGGGTGCATGCTTATATAGTGGCCGATAGTACCTTACTAGATGAAAACAGGCGTTGGCATTCGAACTAATAACAAATTAAAAAAGTTAACGCTAGAGGCCAGCGTTGCGTGTTCTGTGCTGGAGGTTCAAATGTGTGAATGTATGAGATATCGCTAAGGGGATTAGATCTTTTCCATTTAAATTTGTGAATAAGGGTTCTGCCAGCAAAACTGGAAAGAAAACATTCTGACCTTGTTCGGAATGCGCGGAATCTACAGATTAGGCTTATCCCTAAGCAATCAGTGATCAGTTAGCAAGGCTAATATCGTATATTCTGCTCACTATACTTCACGCCGAGAGGTAGGGCATAACTGCACTCCAGGTTTTACATTTAAATAAAATATGCAAACAATTCTTACCTGAAGAACTGTCACCTTCAGAACTCTCGCCTAGCGTGAAAAAATGAGGAGAGAAATACCACACAATAATTGATTGACTATACATGTAGCTTAATAATCAACGAAGTTATTGAAAGTGTTTTTTTTGTGCTAATTAATTCTTGATGTTTTTATGATTGTCTCCAAGCGGAAACATAGAATCCCACGCAAGAACCGATAAAAAAAGATTACACGCGTGTTCATTCGACCAGACGCGATGAAATGCGGTAGCTTTACAAGCGCGTCTTTAGTGAAAGCAATTACGAAAGAAAATGGTACGGCGATGAAGTGGTTTTAATAAATATGCTGCGCACACATCGAAGACGATGTCAAGGACGGCGTCAAGGACGGCGTCTAGGACGACGTTGGGACGACCCCTAGGACGACCTTCAAGACGACCTCAAAAACGCCGTTTAGGATGACCTCAAGGACGACTTGAAGGACAATGTCTAGGACGACGTCGAGGACGACGTCAAGGACAGCGTGTAGAACGACGTCAAGGACGGCATCTAGGACGACGTAGAGGATGACGTCCTAGAAGACAATGTCGAGAACGACGTCTAGTGCGACCTCTACGGCCTTTCGGATGACCTCAAGGACGACCTCGAGGACGACGTTAATGATAACGTCTAGGACGACGTCTAGGCCGACCTCTAGGACGGATCTTAGCATGGCCTCAAGGACGACCTCAAGGAAGATGTCAAGGACGACGTCAAGAACGTCTGGTTACGTAATCTTCAGCTACCGGTGCTTACGCGAACGGAGCTTACGCAACAGGCGCTTACGTGACCTAGATTGCGTGACCTTAAAATTCAGCAACAGACGTTATGTGACGTTGGGGACATGTCCTTGGGCGTGGTTGGGTCTAGAAATCTACCGCTTTAATATGAATCCCCAGTCTAAAATATATGGTCAAAAATGAAAATAGGTGAGTCGGTAAATAGCAAAGCAAACTGAACGTTTATGGTGGCGATGCCGAGAAAACAAAAGAGAAACAGTAGTGTCAAAGTCGGCTTAACCGCAGTGGTCGAGCGCTGAGGCGAGACTCACCCTGGCTCGCCACGCGTAGACCCTTATATTCACGCGTGGGCTTCTGGAACAATCGGCGCAGACTGTTCGGCGCGTAGAACATTCTGACCTTGAACAAGCAACAGGGTTCTCGAATATACCAGAACGCGGCATTTACAGAAATAACAAAAAGGTGCGTCCGCTCCGAGGCCCTGTGCGTGAGAGCCAAGCGCGATAACCATTCGGCCACGAGCGCGCTGCCTACATGGCTAGCTGCGCGCGCGGCAATATAACACAGTGGATAATTTCTTCTTGTAATGGTAAATTATATAATGCTGATAATTGTCCAGAACTCTCAGCTGGACACTAGCTTTATTTAATGTTTTGATGCAGAAAAATATATATTTTTTATATTTTATAAGGCTACGGGAGCCTGACGCTAAGGTATTGAGTAGCTTCGACTGCTTGTTTTGATATGTTGTTGATTGCTCAAGGAGATGAAAGTAACAGTGCAGAAGCAATTCTACTTATACTAAAATTTATACATTTTATTATAAATCTCTTTCCCATCTTGGTTATTCTCTTCATTTTTCTAATGAATAAATATTTCTCTCTCTATATTAAAATACGTTTAAACTATGTTAGACGATGAGTGGCTACGGGCGCTCGGTTTTTTTTTCTGGTTTTGCTGACAAAGTAAATTATTTTGTATTTAACTTGAATATGTTTCGGTTATTAAAGTCTAAGTATTTGGGAGATATATAAGCAAAGAAAGCCTCCGATGTCAGAGCGCAAAAAAGCAGACGAACAGTTGCAGAGGCACACATAGAAAAGGGGGCGCTCACGCAGCGTGGGGGATCGGTGGCCGAGTGGGCTAGCGCACACCAGGGGCCCTAATCTGGACACTTGGCGAAAATGTCGGCGAAAAATCTGGCGGCTGTGATTGGCCGACGCCGCACTTGACCTTGGCGCCGGCCAATCATAGCCGTAAGATTTCTCGCCGTCTTTCTCGCCAAGTGTCCATATTAGGGAACCAGCTCGGAGCACTTGGAGCGAAAGCTCGCTCTGCAGAACCCAGGGATCCTGGGTTCAATCCCCACCTCTGCCCGTTTCGATCTGGATGAGCATCATACCGGCGTGCGGTCGTGTATCACTACGGCGTGGTGCGCGTTAAAGACCCCAGGCTAGCGGTTGTACTGCACTGGATAAATTTCTGATCTACAGCTGGGAGACCCGTCGCCCGTTGAGGCAGACCAAGTGCTAGGCTGTATAAACATACACACACCCCATTTTTTTTTCACGCAGTGCTGTGCAATTGTATGCCGGTTTTTGTGCTCTGTAGCAGCGGAGGTATAGGCAAACAGCTCGCCCAAACTGGAGAGGAGGAGGCGAGGAAGTCAAAATGCAGGTGCATATTATACAGTCGTTTGGGGGGGGGGGGAGAGGTATGCTTCGTAAGTTGCTCCTCCTTGGCTACTTCACTTTCTGTAGTTCGCGTTCGTCATAACTGAATTAATAAACATCGCGACAGCCTTTGACGATTTTTGTAGATTAAACCACAGAGAAGCGAGATCCGATTTTGCGCCACTTGATCGGTCATTTAATCGTCACAGTGGCATAATGAACCTTTCTCAATAAGAGTTCTGCTCATGCGAAGGCACTCCTCACGTAGTGGCGAGAGTTTGAACTATATAGAGTGACTTCCGGAAATGTAGTACGCTTACAGTACCTCTCCCGCCTACTCTGCTACTCATCTGTTCTCATTCTGCTTAAAATATGCGCCACGTGACTACACCGCAAAGTTGCTTCGCGCAAAGCATTCTCGTAGTTCGAAATTTTGTCACTTTGTGCCATCGTTATGTGTAAAAAAATGAATTTTCAACATTATTTTTTTTTAACTCTCGACAGATAGAGCCTCACGCGTAAAGCTGAAATCTAAAAGTTTAATTTCTGTTCAATATTTACCAATTAGGAAAATATGTTGCTTCCTCGATAAGGAGCGACTTTTGTATGGCGTCATTTTTGTGTGAGTAACATTTGTGCAGATCAGGACTTGGTATGTTATTGTTAGATGACACCGAATATCTGCACTTAAAATAAAAATTTAATAATTTTTTTTAAAGTCATTCAACCGGCTTGAATATCAAAGAAAATTATAGGGAACCACAGTATCATCGAAAGCAGAACTACGGAGTAGTACCTTTGCTTTGGTCGCATCCTATTTGTTTACAAAGGAAAACACCTGCATGAAGAAGTAATCTAAGCTCGCGTGGTCGTTGAGCTTGATTGTCAGCTTTGTGGTTTCGTAAGCAAACAACGTCATTATAAAATATTTATGATGCACCGCACTGATACCATATAATAAAAAAAGCTTGCGAATCCATAATTAACAAAAACACAGAACACGTTTAGTAAGCTCTAAACGTAAATATGCGAAAAAATATTAAGTAGCAAGAAAACAAATTGACATATTATTACTGCAGCATAATCCAGTAAGTGCGAAGAGAATAAAGAAACAAAAATCATTCTGAACATCTTCGTAGCTTTCTTTTTTTTTTCTCATTTCGAATACCTCGCAATGTCTACTTCCAGAATAATTCGTTCTATTTGATACACTGAGTGTAGTTGGCGAGGCCTCTAAACCAGAATGTTGCCACCTCATGTTGATTCTATAGTCATGACAAAAGCCTGGGTGCAAACTCCCACAGCTTTGTCATTCGTAATGCATCGAAGCAGATTCCACTATAAGTTTAATGACTTACACTACGTGTGCAGCCTCCGCTTTTTCGCTACTGTATTTTTGATGAAGGGAGGAAGGAGTACATGCACATGCAAGTGATCGTTCCAGCCACGAATTGTTGAGGGCTTTTCGTTTTAAGGCGTTAGCATATTGGAACGCTCGTTTTGACGAAAACCCAGCGGTGTTTTTTGTTTGTTAGTTGTCGCGTGCGACGCTCCCATTGGTCCGAAGCGCTGACGTCAGCACGCGTCAACCTCTCCCTCTCTCCTTGGCGCTGACAAACTGACAGACACGGCCGAGTTTCCGTCACAACGAGCCCTTTCATTTTCGGAAAAGCCACGCGGACAGCTGGCACGGAGCCAGAGAGGAGGAGGCGCCGCGCAACACCTCCTAGATAACAAAGCCGTAGTGCTGAATGAGATGCCCTAATCAGAGAACACCGACGTTGGACACAGATTGAAAAAGAGTGCTGAGACAGCACTAGGCGTCGAGCCAAGTTTGAGCCGAACGTTGACGCAATCGTCGGTTATGTCCTATCTACGCCCAGCGATGGCCTTCTCTGATGACGCCATCTTATTCTGCACAACGGCTTTGCTATCTTGGTGGTGTTGCGCCGTGGCGTGGTGGAATGCGGGCGTGCTCAGTTGCCGCCACGCTGTCCCCGGTTGTTCGTCACTCTGGGTTTCCGTAGTAGCGGTGCGTGGGTTGTGATCTGTGTGTGTGTGTAGTTAAAACGATGGATGCGGTTCCTTCCACGAGTGGTATGCATGGGTTTCTTTCCACGAGTAATATGGATCACCGTATCTGAGAGCGTCGACGTACTCTGGCAGGCAGAGTACAGAAGAGGGGTGAAAAATATTACAGGAAGATCCATTGGTGGATTCTTTGGGAATCCGTTAGCATGACCCTTGCAAAACGCCACACACGTCCCCGTTTGGGAAATGCTAACACTGACCCTGTAATGTCGCTAAAGAAAGGCACAAAAAAATGCAAAACGAAAAAAAAGCCCCTTTAAGAAAAGTGAAGGGGTCAGCGCTATCGTTTCCCAAAGGGGGATGAGTGTGGCGTTTCCAAGGGCCTTGCTAACGCATTCCCGAAGGATCCAGCAATAGATCTTCCTGTAATTTGTTTTTTAGTGATTTTATAATTTTATAATTACATCCTTCCATCCTTTTTTTCTGCTTTGGCGTCAACCACACCAGTTATGACAACGGTTTTCGCGATGAGAAAACATGTTTTTGCGATAATAATCTTTATTTTGTTGTGTCCCCAAACAGCACATAGCCTAAACAGTGGTACACAGTTCGTCACTGGAAATGAAATGCAGAGAGCCACATAGATCCACAATTATGCACAAATTATCGACTCCAGTGTACGTCGACAAGTTGTCATGTCACTTAAAATGTCTCTAGCAAATTGGTCAAGCCTGTTAAATTCCAGTTGCATTCTTGTTAAGGGAGACGTATCATATAAAGTCAGGGGGTAGAGCGGGCTCTGAAACCGCCTAGACCGCAAGGGAACATGGAAACAAACAGTACTTAACAAAAGTGATGAATAAATACTTCCGTTCACAACCTTATGTAAAACCATAAAATCATGCAAACGCCTTCTATCAAGCAAAGTGCGCAACCCTCGTTTTCTAACTAATAGCTGTAGTAACACTTTCGCCCAAAATGCCTGTCATAGATTATGCCTGTGAAGCGCCTTTGAACACGCTCAATAGAGCATGACGCAGTGTGGTTGATACAATTCAAAACAATTGAAGCAAACTCCAGCTTTGTACGCGCTAAGTAGCAAATAAACGCACTAGACAACCAGGCGAAGAAAACGGCCTCGTAAAACGAGATATCGCCTCAAGATTCCTAAGAGAGGCAGGTGTTACAAGAAAACAAGTTTTAATGAGCAATGATTTGTTTCAAGATAAAACAAAGAAACGAGCTGACGGTAGAAAAGTCGTGCTCACTGGACGTTCGGCGTATCAAATGCTGCGTATCTCGACTGGGAGCAATTTATAATCAGTCAACGTACATACTAATTGAGAGAAATGGCATGCGCCCAAGCCTCGCGAAAAAAAACAACAACTAATCGTAACAGTGAGTGACCTGTACTGCAACTAAACAAAGACAGCAACACTAAAAAGCAAAAGCGCTCACATTTCTTTTTTTTATAGAGGGGATGGGGCTGGTCTACTTGGATACTCGTGATCTTCAGGACTTCGGGTTTGGGCTTTGGGGCCGGGAGGGTTGGCTGCGCCGGGGGGGGGGGGGGGGGGGGAGGGAGGGGGGGGAGCGAGGACATAATTCTACCCCCTTCCACACTTCCACCTCCTGTCTAAGCTCCTTCTAAATAGCAGTGCGATAAAAATCACATTTTAATTTCTCCATACACAAGAACCAACCCTTCAACAAAGTGCAACGACCGCTAGTAATGAATTTATGTCATTAAAAAAGACTTTCCCAACGAAGAAGTAATCATGAAGGGAGACTTCAGCGCTGCAAACACCGGTTGAAACTACAGAACAACGTGTCTACGAAGGCAGAAGCTAGAAAATGTATACAAATGAGCGAACCTGCCCTTAATCGATATTTTGACAGTCAACACAAGGTATTCCAAGAGCCCAAGAGCCACGATAATGACTCCGAATATCACTTTCACTACCCCGAAAATCACCGTTGACTGGACGCTCATTAGGTACATGTGGAGAAGCGATCATCACCTCATTGATATCGAAGTCGTTCATATACAAAGAAGCAAGAAAAAGCGGTTGAGAAAAAAACCTAATTTCAGATTGATTTTACCGTAACTTCAATGAGCTACAGAGTATGATATACCTGTAGAAGACTTCACTGCAGCCATCGTCAGAGCATGGGAGCAAGTTATCGAAAAGATGCAGATGAACGCCGACGCTCGGGCCTCAGACACGAGACTATTATCGTTGTGGCACCAGAGAAACACCTTACCAGATGCATACTGTAAATCCAAAGTCCTGGCGCCTTCCGGAAAGTCAACATTTTAACGCAAGAAGCGCAGGAATATGCAAAAAACCGAGCCAGGAAAACTGGTTGACGTTATGTGAATCTGTTGACAAACATACATCGCTCTACAGGGTGTGGTCAATCTTCAGTGCCATGCTTGGAAAAAAAAAACTAAGCAAACAGCGCCAAACATTGCCCTTGGTCAAGACCGTACGATGAAAGAAATATCGGAAGTGATGGCACCGATATTCTTTTTCCAACCAGCTACGACACCCGACCATTCGATCTACTTCATACAGAAGAGTGACGAGACCGACCTGATCAAGGCAGACTTTACCATGTGGGAGACGAAAGCGGCTACAGGCAAAATAAATATTAAAAGTAAACCTGGTCGCGACCAAATTAATTGGAGCATAATCCGTAACCTTCCAATGAAAGCCGAAGAAGAAATTTCTTAAATCGATCAACAAGATATGAAACGAAGGGTTACCGACACAAAACGTAAGATATTTATGTTTCCCCGATACCTAAACCAGGCAAGAAAACTGATGTACTTCAAAACACAGAACGTATCTCTCCGACATCTGCTTTATGCAAGTTGATGGAGAGAATGGGGCTTGTCAGGTTGTAATGAGTTATCCAACATAAAAAAAACACCGGACAAACACCGGCTTCCGCAAGCACCTCGGAAGACTAATATAGCTTTTTTCACTTCTGCCAAAGGATTACACACTTTTCTAAGGTCCACTATCAAGTAACCTTGCTTGTAGCTGTGGACATCAAGAAAGCTTACGAAAGCTCATCCTACGAAGAGACTTTTAACAACCTCAGGGAACGAGGAATCACGGGTTAATTTCGTGAAAAGTTTTCTAAAAGAGACGCTAGATGCCCTAATGATACGACAATAGCCGAGTCCGGCCAGAGTAAATAACATCGGCCTTTCTCAAGGATCGGTGCAGTCGGCGTCCTTGTTTAATTTTGCCGTTTTCTCGCTGCTCTGGGATTTCCAAGAAATCGCTGACCTGCAGTTCACGGTATATACAGACAACATCCATCTCGATAAACAGAGGACGCCACTCAGACCAGCGAGTGATCATTCAAAAGGACCTGGACACAAAAAATACTACCTAAAACGGATCAACTTGATTTTAATTCTCACCGGAGAAAACCAAGTATATGACATTTGCAAATGAGCACACCCCAAAAAATTAACCTCACTTTCAAGAATCAACCCACTGAAAAGACGGAGGAGCACCGCATACTAGGAATCGGCATAAACACAGAAAACAACGCAGCAACATGTCTAAAAAGAATGATCAAGACTTGTAAACAAAAAAACGTCACTTATAAAAAGTATCTCCCACATACTTGCAGGTACAGGAGACGCATGCCCGAACACTGACCCGTACTCTACTGATATCTGTTTATGTACGGGATCCAATTTTATCACCTTGATAAAGGCAGCAACGAAGAAACTAGAAATGCTGTTCAATGATGCAAGGAGAAGCAACACAGGACTTCTGCGAAATGGAAAGCTCGAGGAATTACGTAACTACGCTCTTTGTCCAACTTTTAAGGAACTGCGAAGACAAGAAGAAGTAATCGATCAAACCAAAATGATGCACGCTCCACCCGGACTTGCCATCATGAATCTGCTCGGTCAAGATATGGAGAACTTGGAGAATTTTTAAGAGCAAATACCGCCGAGGGAACGCATCAACATAATATCACCCGTGCCCGTTCCAAAGAAATGGGGCCCTGAATACAAAGAAAAGATAAAATATAGGCCTAAAAACAAAAATGAGAGGTAGAACACCGACCCAGAGGTAGCAACATACTACACATACGCTACAGTGAATGCGAAAATGTCAGCGATAGCCTTCCATGTAATCAACAAGGGACCCGAGGCATACCCTATACCGACGCTGACATGCCAGAAGAAGCTGAATCACAGGAAGTGCTGGATCGATAGAACAGGCTTGCGCAAACAATCAGGGTCAGAGAAGAGTGAATAGTTTCAGACTCCCAAGATACCAGTTGTGCATGCAAAGAACGCCTGACAATGAGCCCACGCCCCGACGAATGTAGCAGATGGCCACCATGGCTCTCACGCGCCGTTGTCGTCATTGCCAATATCCTACCAAGGCGGAGCGTCGCTCCATTTTAGGTGTCGCAGGCTTCTCATAGCACACTTAGACACGACGAATGCCGTGACTTACTTTCAGCGATCTCTGTTAGCACCATCGGTTCATAGCGTCAGCTATGCTCTGATTTCAGGTTAAAATAAGCATGAGTGTTCTGGTTTTTGCTTCATTCAGAGGCCAATCGACAAGTGCAATGATATATGTTTGAAAAATGGGAGGCGATTGGTTTTAAAAAAGATGGCGGCCTCAATTATTAACGTTAAAGCACACCTCCTAACAAGTAGTATCACCATGCGGGGGTTCGCTCTTCAGATCCTTCTCCAGTTGGAATGTGTCACGCAACTCTTTAATTTTAATTACGGCCCCATTGTTGAAACGGAATACAGCAGCGCCAGCAGCTGATTAAAACACACACAAACATGCAACTTTGTGCCTCAAATAACGGCCAGGCTCTTCAAGTCGACCTCAAAAATCGGTTTCTTAACCTATCGCTCAACGATTATGTGCAGCATTGCCCACAGGTGGTGTATTTTTACAGCGGAGCTGTTAAGGGCTAGTGTCCCCAGGATCATGTCTGCCGCCAAGAAATGAAGACACCGAACTCTGGACACCTACCGCCATCTATGAGCGACGGCGGCAAGCCACTTATCTGGTTGCCACCGTTGCTCATGGATGGCGGCAGCCTTTCCACTCTGGCTTGCCGACTTGCGGCCGGCCATTACTTTCCATTGTACAGCTCCGCCGGTCTTCCTTCTGCACCAGAGTGGAAAGGCTGAAAGTTTTTTTCTATAAAATTTGCCAAGAGCGAACTTACCTGAGAAAACATTAAATCAAAAACAAAAACGAAAGCCGTTTGCAACTCCCTGTGATGTCGAATTAGAGCGCAGCTCTTCAGGAGGAGGAGGGAAGGGTACTGAGGGGAGGGTATCCCCTCCTCATCCTGTATGCCACTCTTCCCTCCGAGCGACGTCGGCGTCGCCGTCTCCGTCGTCGTTGCCGTCGGCTTAACCGTGAGGTCACGTGACCCTCATGACATCGCGTGACCCTCGTGACTTCACGGGGGTCACGTGATTTAAGGGGCTCACGTGACCTCGTGGGGGTCACGTGACGTCACCGGGGTCATTGTGATGACGTAATCGTGATGACGTCATCGTCATCGTCATTGTCACTGATGACATCATCGCCATCGTAATCGTCACTGATGACGTCATCAGTGACGTCACGTGTCCCATAATGCACCGCGCGGTTACGCCGACGGCGACGGCGACGGCGACGCCGCTCAAGCCGGAAACGGGCGCCTATGAGCTGCGCTCAAAAAAATAAAGTCTTAACTCCTATGGAAACGCAGCTAAGCCACCGGTCTTCAAAGAACAGGGCACCGTTTGGCACGGGAGACAAGAAATGAAGCGAGCGGTTGCGACGACAACTGCCGCCAACGAACGAGCATACGGCGCCGAGAGCCGGCATCATTAGCACACGATCTTTTCGACTCAAAAGTGGTGCGCGTTCCGCAGGTGGCAACAGTTGCAGAACCAAAAACAGTCGCGGTAACAACTAGGAACTGCAAAGCAGACGGCATAAGTTCCCCGAAAAAAACAGTCAAAATAATACCCAGCAAACCATTTTTAATCAATTGTGTGTTCATTCAATGTGTTTTATTAGTAAAGATGATAAGATTATGCACTGGCAACTGACATCGAAAAAGTTCGCGCCGCTTTTGAGTTGAAAAAATCGTCTTCTATTTGAAGCCGGCTCTTGGCGCTGTATACTCGTTCGTTGGCGGCAGTTGGCGTCGCGACCGCTTGCGCTATCTCTTGCCTCCCGTGCCAAACGACGCCCTCTTATTTGAAGACCGGTGGCTTCGCTACGTTTTTACAAGAGTTACGCCTTTTTCTTTTTTTACGTTTTCCTCAAGTAAGTTCGCTCTTTGCAAATTATATATATAAAAAATTGCACCACCTGTGGGCAACTCTGCACAATATCGTAGCGCGATACGTTAAGAAAACGATTTATTGCGGTCGATTTAAAGAGCCTGGCCGCTCCTTGGGACACCCAGTATATATCTTCACGCTTTGCGCTGACGACTAAATCTCGGGGTGTTCTCAACATTGGGACACAATAAAAAATGGTAGGTCTTTGTTAGATGACATACAATATCATATTGGCGCATAATAAAAGGTTAAAAGCGTACGCGAACAAAAGTTTTGGGCTTATTTCTTTTCCTAAATATGTATAGATATTAGAAACACCAGTTGTTGGCTTAAAAATGCGATAAAATATATTTTACAACAAATTATGTTATTCGCAAATTTCACCTGGCGGACGCCTCTGAAGCTTTGTTGGAGGGCCCTTACGTCATTATCCCCATAAGGAGAGCGCTGTAACTTTTACTACGAAAGGAGTGCAAAGACGCTGAAGTAATATCGTGGAACCAGCATACCGGGGGGGGGCATGGCTTGACTGAATAACCAAATTGATTGACTGCGATCTAGCTCCAAGCGAGCCGGCACCGCCATCATTGACTGTTTTCGTCATCGAAGTAATAATCTTCGTGTTGACGTGCATTGTTTCAAAAACACACACACATACACATACACACACAAACACGCACGCACACGCGCGCGCGCACACACACACACAGATACAGACACATACACACACACAACCACAGGTAGCCTGCAACGCAACCACGCCGCGAATGCGGTGGCGGGGGTGGGGCGATCGGGATGATGGGATCAGCCTTCGTGTACTTCGACTAAGCTACATTGCAACGTGTTGACGCCCCCATGTGGCAAAGCTCATAACTACGACACGCTTGGCCATATGCCGGGAGTCGACGACGTCGTGGGCGGGGCGGATATCCCGAGTGGGCGTCGCGTTTTCGATGACGGATTTTGATGCGCTGGCCTAAACCGGCATTTAGAAGGAAAACAATAGCTGCCCGCTCAAAATACGCGCGTCAGATTATCATTTCAATGTGTTATTCATCCTGTATTTGACGTATTTCAGAATGTTTTGAGTATATCTTAAGTTTGGATGCAGTATCGCTTTAAGGATCTAGATTTTATAAGTCACCGACGGCTTTTTCTTAACGAAGTAAAAATGAATGTGCAGGCCAGGTGGTGATCATTAATCGTAATGTAACACCGAAAACTCTGGTGCGGAAAATAAAAAAAAACCTTAAAGCCGAGGAAATAGACACTATTAGGAGAACGCCTCAAACGCAGCTAAAATTGTTTTATCATCATGTATATTTCGTATATCTTGTTCACGCTTTTTCTCTGCGTGGTTCTTTCTTCGGCGTTCCTACATTGACCGATGTCTCAATTTCATTAGGTGAGGGGTAATAATGCTCGGAACTGTTTGTCCCCTACGCTTCTTAACTTGTAAGTAAGATACTCCAGAAGTTAAATATTTAAGTAAAATACGAAGATCCACTCTACTGTAGAATGCAGCGCTACGGTGCTGTACCCCTGTTTTTGTAGTATCCTATCTATACTATCCAAGGTACAGCTTCCTAAATTAGCAGTCGAAGCTCGCGTTAGTCACTGAGCTTGCAGTTCTGCTCTTTTGCTCCGTACGAGCACTTCAAAGTTATAAGCTTTATATACTAGGTCATATTGGTGGTATCATTACGAAACCTGCAATTGTATAATATAAAATAAAGACGGAGTACAAATCCAGTAAGCTCCAGACGAAAATCAGCGAAGGGAAATATTTTCTAGCAGCTAGCATAAAATAGAGTATTCTTACCGCAACATAATCCAGCGAGAACGAAGACAATAAGGAAGCTCAGTTTGAACATCTTCGTAGGTTTGCGTTCGAACTCCGAATGCCACGTTACGTCCACTACCAAGAGGCTTCGCTCCTTCTGATATACCCGGAGTGCGTTAGGCGAGGCTCCTGTAATGGAATACAAACAATAACATATTTGTTCATTAGGCATGACGAAAGCATGAGAGCAAACTTTCGCTCCTTTCTCTTTCGTAGAGCATCGAAGCAGATTGCAGTATAAGTTTAATGACGTACGCCGTGGGCGCAGCAGCCGTGTTTTCATTATTATATTTTTGATGAAAGGAAAAAGGCTTGCAGAGGGTGCGACCGTAAGAACCAGCACACGTGGGACGCCTTGCGAAATTCGATTTCCAAATGTACACCTAAAGCTTGGCACGTGAACGTCGTTTCGCAAGAAGCTTTGTCTATTTTTATTTTAGCTCAACCAAAAGTTGGTGCAATTTAAAAAAAAAAATAATATGAAGCAAGAATGGTCGCCATGGATTTCCTATGTCCTACACCGGCCTGCAGGCCTTTCGTCTGCATACTGATTTGCAAGCTCATTCCAGACTTTACCGACTTTAACAAAATAATGACTTGGGCTTAACACCTTCAACGAAATATATCAACGATGATGTAGTTTCAGGTCGCATATAAAAATTGACCAAATTTTATGTTGAGTTAAAAACTAAATTTTACAGCAGACGAATGTTTGTTTCATTTTGTCGTTTGCTATATCTTCGTGCATCACTGCTGAGCGCGGAAGGGGCGTAGGGAGGAGCGAAAGAATAAGATATGAGACATTAAAACAAACATCCGTCTGCTCTTAAATTGATTTCTTTATGAAACAGAAAAGTTCGCTTGTTTCTAAATGTGAACTGAAACTGCATCATCGTTTATATATATCGTTCAAATAGTTATTTCATCGCGGTTATCCTGCTCGTTGCCAGCATCCCATAACGTTCTCAACGTTTTTGCGTTCACTGCGCCTCGTTGGAGCGAGCTTGCCAACCAGTATGGAGATAAAGAGCAGGTCGATATAGCACATAGGAAATGCACAGCCGCCGTTGTTGGTCTATTGTTTTTTGTTGTTTTTTTTAATTTCGCCAGCTCTGATTTGAAAAATAAAAAAATGGACAAATCATTTTGCAAAACAACGTTCGTTTACCAAATTTAGGTACGCACGTTTGGAATTCCCATTTTGCATGGCCAAATATGGTGGTCCGTATACCGCCGTACACTGTACGTACATATCGCAAGTGATTATCACGGCCCCGTGGTGTGTTGAGGGCTTGTCGTTGGTTTACATTTTATTGATTTTATAATTTTACCACTGCATCCTTCAGTCCTTTGGTGCATTCACTTTAACCACTAAAATTACTGAAAAGCTTTTTGCGATGAGAATTCAATTATCTATATCCTGCACGCGCAAAATGTGATTAATGTTGTCGCGTAGATGAAGGAGACGAAGCAGGTGTTTTAACAAAACAAATTAATGATAAATCATTTGTTTTAAGGTAAAACGAAGAAACAAAATGGCGATGGAATAGACGTGCCCACTGGGTATTCCGCAAATCAAATGCGGCGTCGCTGAACTGGGTGCATTTTGAAAGCGGTCAAGGTGCAACACAGAAAAACAAGGAATATCTTGGTTCCTCTGGAATTTGTTACAATTACCTTATTGAGAAAAATAGCATGCACGCAAGCCTCGCGCAAAAACAAATAATTGTAGGAGTGCATGGTCTGCACTATAACAAAACAAGACAAAAAAGAATAATAAGCAGAGGCGTAACCAGGGATCATTCTTGAGAGGGGGAGGAGGGGCCGTGAGTGTACAGTTGGGACCTCCATGACTTGGGGACTATTGGTATGGCTGCACTAGCGGGGAGACTTCAGCCCCGCAAGCAGTTCTGGCTAAGCCCCTTCTGAAGACAGATATGGTGCTCCTACCTTACCAAGCTCTGTTTCTTAGGACGCCAGTGACTGTAGCGCGTGATCGCTAAGCTTGCATTTCCATTTTTTTGAAAAGAAAACTTTCAATTATTCATATCCTGCACGTGCAAAATGTGATTAACGTTGTCGCGTAGATGAAGAGGACGAAGCAGGTGTTTTAACAAGAAAAAAAAAAGTAAAGAGGCCGAAGCAGGTGCTTTAACACAACAAAAAGCTTTTCAGTAATTTTTCACATTTTTCTGAAAGGAAAACTGGGAAAAGAGCCGCTTGCTTTCGGGCCATCCAAAATTTCAGGAAATTTAAAATCTCTGGTCATGCATAGCCTTCACAGGAATATAGTGGTCTTAATCCTGTTACAGACAGGCATGTATATGTCACTGAAATAAAGTAGCTAAAGACCGTCACTCGTTACTCACTAAAAAAGTAACTAACTACTTTACTTGCTACTGTGATTAAAACAACGCGTTGCTCAGCTTGAAAGTAACGCGTCATTTCTAGTTTCTCGGCATGATTCTGTAAATTTTACAAAGCTGCCGCAGTTTTCAGTATTTGTTGTCATTAGTGATTCCTTGCCTTTCAACGCCGTTATTTAGAGATAAATTTGGCTATATTGACATACCTTGCGGACATCTTTTTGTGGCCAATCTAGTGCTTTTTCGTCGTGCAAATTACAGGCGCGATCTGGGATGAGGACTGGGTTGGGGTCCTATTTGCAGGCAATAAATAAGTACTGTTTTATTCTCTCTGCTTATGCAATTGTGCAAAGATGCTTGTTCTGCGTCCAAAACATCACCCAAACTCTAGAAAGTTTAAAAATAGCTAGAAGCCAGAGCAAAGGTTGCCGGTAAGAGCTGCCCGGCTTAGAAAATAATAAAAAGAAACAACTTTCATAGCCCACGTCTTTACATTTTGAATATTTTTAACCGTTCGTAAAGATGAACGGCGGGGTCATTTTAATATAGTGACAGGACTGGCTGATTAGCAGTATATAAGCATTACCGGAATGCTGGGGAATCTTGAGCACACTCTACATTCCTTTCGATTGTTATTTTCCTTAGATTCGTTGCTCGCGTTTACAGAAGCAGTCTGTGGGACACCGGTTTCGGCCTGAAATATAGCGATGTTTAACATCGTTCACGGATAAAGAAACATACTGAAACTAAAGCAATTACACTTTTATAATGTTAATCAAGGTACATACTATTCGGTACGACCGAAATGTTAAGAGTGATCCTTGTTATTTTCTGGCAAAAAGGCAAAATGCACAAGGTGTTTCCCATAAGAATGCAAAGGGGCACCGCAAAAGAGACTGGTTGCTGTCTGCTTCAATTTGCATCCCGCAAATCACATAGACTCTAGCGCCAGTTGACCCTCTAGCGTATGTACTTTATAATAACCCTATGGGTAGCACTTTTATCTTTTTGTCCTAAAAGCCGCATTCATCTCACGCAATGGATATAATCTTATTGCTCTTGTGCGAAATTTATATCTTGCTTTTCGTATGCCCAAGTAGGAATGTGCGAATAGTGATTTTTCAGTTCGTAGCGAATACAAAGCTAATAGTTTCTTTGTATAAATAATTTCGAGTTGAATAGAATAATTTTGATGCAATCGAATAGTTTGCGTCCGTAAATACAGTCATGGTAGAGAACACCAAAGAGTAGAGAACAAGAAAAAAAAAAAAAGACAGACACGACAAGGTCTGAAGGATTCTCTATTATAATCTTTCACCAGATCGTCTGCCATAATTACTTTATTTCAATACAGTCATGTCTAATGAATATGGACACTTCTGTTATCCGGAAAAATCGTCCATATTGTATATCCTTTATAATAGTGAATCAAGGTCAAGATCAAAAATAGTGAACAAGAAGGGTGGTCACAAAAGACAGTTCATTTAGGAAAAAAATGCTGAGGCTTATTCGCACAGACACTTTGGTGTTAGCTATTATTAACGCGACTCGCCAAAGAGCCACGACCATAAGATTTCAGGCACGACATTTTACTTTTCAATTGATAAAGCGTCCTCTGACGCATTGAAACATGTAGGCGTCGCCGCACAATCAAGTGATGATGATGGCGCCGCAGAAAAGGGCGTGTAGTCAGCTTGGAGAGTTTAAGCACGTTTCGAACTGGCAAACCCACAAGAGCTGAGATGACAGGGAGTTTTAGGATTGTTTATAGGAACAAACGCAAGCAGTGTACGTTTGAGTGAGTGTTGCGTGTTCGACGCTGCGCTCCCGCGTCGTTGTCCTGCCCCAATCCAAGACCGCAGCTTGGGCTCCGCGCACGCGCATATGTGGAACACGCAACGTTAACGCAAAAGCACAGTGCTTGTGTTCGCTTGTGCACAAAATACTAAAACCTGCTAATAGCAGCTCGCAGGCGAACCATCTTCTCAAAACCAAGTCCCATATACGGTGTAGAAACGCCATCGAATGACTCTTGCAATACAGGTTATAAAACAACAACGAACACGGCATCGAAGTCCCTTCTAACAGGCAGGAAGTCCTACCGCAGCCCACACAACCATTCGATAGAACCCAGCGAGCAGCACCAAAAGTGCATCGTCACAGCGCTCCTTGTCATTGTCGGGTCGTATACCCCCAGCGGCTAAACCTATTACTCACATACAAAAGCTCTGGTTGTGGTACATTCACTGTACGTGACTGGTTTAGTCGGTGATAGTAAAGGCACAAATGCGATGAGCGCAGTGACGATGCACTTTCGGCGCTGCTTGATGGGCTCTATGGGATTATAGCATCGGTTGCGGTCTGGCTTAAAGGGACACTGAAATGAAAAATAAGTCCTCTTTATTAATGTACGCGTATTTTGTAGCGTGAGCTACACTGGCCGAGGTTGAGCGGTTTCGCGTGGCCCCTGGAGAGCCGTGCTGCGCATGCGCGAGGAGCAGTGACGTCACACGGCGCACAGCTGGCGCAAAAAAAGTCAAATTTGGGGGTTTTACGTGCCAAACCAACGACGGGCACCTGGCACACCCCAGCGGAGGACTAAGGAATAATTGGACCACCTGGGGATCTTTTGACGTGCAACCGAAAGCTCGGTTAGCATTTTGAAAACTCAGCATTTTTCGCCCGGGAGATAAGCGCTGGAAAGGTCTATAGCGAATACGGCTACGCCTTTGTTTAAAACTGCCTCTTCTCGACTTTATTTTTACATTGGTACAGATCACTAGATTATTGTGTTCAGTTCATTCAGTATTAAAGATACTTAAAGAAAAGGGCCGTAGCTAACAGTGTGGGCCGCACTCGTTTCTACTAAAGAAAGGTGCGAACACTCATTACAGAGCCAATAATTGTACATAATGTTTCACTTAACTCCGTGGTTCTTAAATGGGGGTCCGCAGACCTTTGGGTTCTGCAGCTAAGGCATTCTATGGGTCTGCGAAGCCCTGCCTTATCAGTCAAGCTTGGCTACAAAAGTTGTCTTTTTTCAGCTTGAGAAGAAACGTTCCAATTTTTGGGTGAGTTTTCTCGTGTGTATGTCAATTAGATAAGTCTAGATCACACTACAGTGTAAATTAAATTACACCCAAAAGGGTGTTTTGAAGTGTCTATAACTCACACACTAACACAGCTAGAAAAGGGTGTTTTGAATGCAATAATACCCATGTAATGGGTATTGAAGCCAGCATGACACCCTACAAAAGCGTGCAAGGGTGTAAGGGCGTACTGGTTCACAGATTTACGGTCTGCTTATGATAGAAGCACTGGCGCCATCAGTCAAAAAGCCTTAGAACACTTCCGAACCGCATACAACCAGACTAACGGTTTTTTTAGTATTTCAAGATGAAATCTACGAAGGTCACTTGTAGCAATTTTCATATTTATTTTATGGCATGGTCAAATTAGTAAAGATATACATATCAAAAGTGTACCAAGACATCTGAATAGATGGCGCCAATGCGTTATTCTCATCAAAAGCAGTAACAAGCAGTCATTATGCAGTCGGTCAGTCAAGTGAAAATCTGCGAAAGAGCCACAATTTTTTGTATCAATTGTAACGCATACGGCCGCAATAATATTATACTTCTGCTGTGGAAAAGATAAAAAAAACATGTTCGAAGTGGCTGTTGCATTCCTGCATCCACTCACGAATAAAGCACAGAAATGTAGGATAAAATTGGAACTCATTTAATTTTTGTTTCCATCGGATACAGCTCTTTGGATGTAGATGATACCTTGTATGTTGCAATAAAACGTTCTGAGATGAACTTAAGTCTTTAAATAGTAATACAAAAAAAAAAAAAAGATAGTCCAATATGCTGCAAACATTAAGTGGCATTCTTGAGTACCTTGAGTTAAAAAGTCAATCAGCTGCCGTGATGTTTCACTCAACCCCCGACCATTAACAGACGACACTGTATAAATAAAAGGACACGTCTATTTTGCTGCTTTATATAACAATCTTCTCCAGCATGTAACCACGTTTTGTTTGTTCCTTTATATAATGTTTTTTCAGCAGGTACCCCCACCTTGAGTAATGCCCGCAAGGGCCTTCAAGGTTTAATAAAGGATGATGATGATGATGATGATGATGATGATTTTAGTGCTGTTTAGCCTTATTTTCCGAGAGCACCCAAAGTGCGACTAGCATGGCATTGCGCACAGACGACAGCGTTATTGGTCCTAGCACGATCGAAGTTACTGTCAATCTCAGCGTCACAGCAGGACTATCCACAGATTCATCGATTGTATACCATAGTCGCACGCTCGGTTTCCTAAAACACTGAAATCTGAAATAGTATAGCAACGAGGGAGCATATGTCATCTTGCGGTGAAACACAGGGAGACCTGAGTGACCAGTCGCGTCATCGTTCACAACCAATTCCAGGATAGACAACACTGTTTTAGCGATAGCGGTCATGCGCAGAGGCACGAACCAAGATGATCGTGAGATGATCGTCGGTTGACACTCGGACACATGGCAACATTGGCGACTATTTGCATAGTCGTTCATGACCACTTTCACAACAGACAGCAGTGCCCGAGCATGTTGGTTATGCGCAGAGATACAAAAACAGGGCGATCAACGGTTGACGCACTCGGCAAGAACGTAGACATTAGGCACACAGACAAATAATCGGCATGGGAGTCGCAGCTATGCGGAATCCGCAGTCTCATTTGTCACGGGCAGGCAGCGGCTCTCGAGTCTTGAATGTACTCGTATCATCGGGCCAACAACTGCCCGAACCCCTTGCATGCTATAGCATGCGAGCTAATGACTGATGACTCTGAACAAGAACCGCCTTCAATCTGCCAAAACGGACATGACATTGCGAGATGTGATAAAGACGGAAACGAGTACGCGATGACACCTGAGAAACGAGTGCGATGACACCTGATATCGGAAGCCTCACCGCAGCCAAAATGCGCAACACGTCGTACTAGTTACGGCCCCTGCACAGTTTTAATAAACATAGTGTTGGCCCGCCTAATTTTTAATTGTGCACCCCTGGTCTAGCACTTCCCAGTAGATAATAGGGTTGGTTGGAGTCGTACCCTCGCTCCAAACGCAGATTTCCATGAGTTCCCAGAGAGCTGCCAGGTGACGCAGTGAGTATCGAAAACCACGTATTCCGCCATTCGCATTTCATCAATCTTCTGACAGTACCTTGTTTTTGGACATGCAAAGGAAACAGAATAACATTGAGGGCGAAAAATGTAGAGCAGGAAACGACAATACTAAGGGGGTTCCTTTTAAATTTTCTGGAGCCTACTAAACAAACTGGTCTTCGACGAGTTGGGATCTGCTAATTGGCCTATGACGGAGTGGCCTATTTAACAAGTTGTCTATCGACAAATTGGCCTTTGCCCAACTGGCTTTGAACAAGTCGGCCGGATACAACGACACAGGCATGAGCACCCGCAGAAATATTCCTGGAAGGAGGAGAGGGGCCGGAGGAGAAGAGAAAACCCTCTTGTTTTCTTGCGTCTTTCCCGGTAGAGCGCTGCAACTTCCTCCCACCCCTCCTTGCACTCACACGTCCGGGCGCCCTTGCACACATGGGACGTTTGTGACCGTTCGGGCCTTCGTTCATAACAGCAGCACTGTTGCAACTACAGAAACACAAAATTAATGTGATGGTCGGTTCACACGATAAGGGTTAACAAGAACGAACGGGCGCCCATGCACGCAGAGAACGTCGGCGACCGTTCGCCTCTTCACTCACAACAGCAGTACGGCCATCTGCAGCTCCGGAAACAGAATTAAGGTGATGGTCGGTTGGCAAACGGTAAGGGGTGACATCACTGAACGTTGCACAGAAGACGCACAAATAAACCACACATCACGGTCGCTGCACAGCGGTCGCGAGAAAAAGGGACCTCAAAGAGCCACAACTCGCTCGCGGTTCTCATAGCGTCGCAGTGTTGTAGTCTTTGCACCGTTGGTTGCAGTGGTCGCAGCCAGGGTCAGGGCCCGGTAGTCAAGGCAGCCGAGGCACGATATGTGACCAAAGTGGCCGAGGCCCGAAGCCTGTCGCTATCGCAGCTGATCGCAGCCGCCGTCTAAGCCCAGTACATGTAGCAGTGTCGGCATGGTTTCGAAGATTAGACTTATATGACGAATCTGTTTAGTCTTTCTTCTTTATGAAAATCAAAAACGCTACGGCAAAAAAAAAAAAAAAAAAATTACTGAAGGGCCGATCTTGTTGTCTTGGCCCCTGCTTAAGGGGCCTAGATCCAGACTGGGTGCCTATAATTCTGTTTATGAAACAGCGTGCCGATGAAGTTTGTAGCAATGGTATTTGTATAGATTTCCTTGGCGTCAGTGGATAATAAGCACTTTCATTTTCCTTCCATCGGTCTGGGTTTGTTTGTTTTGGTAAATATTTCGACCACTTCATCAGTAGTGCGATGTTGTACCTCTGCGCCAACTGAACAGGAGAAACATGACCTGTTCTTTTCTTCTTAACTTCCGTTCCTTCCTTCTCTGGGTAGCGCGTCCACTGGTGGTCGCGCTGTGGGCTGGGGCTCCCCCGCGAAGGTCGACACGTTCGGCAATAAGAGGAGCCGAACCCAGCCGTCTGATGGCCGATCATAACAGCGGCAAGATGAAGCCTCATAGTGCTGAGACCCGACATTCATAAAGTAATCAGCCATCCACGCCGCGTCTCGTCTCACCCAAGACCTCCTGTTTCATTGCGTCCCATCGACCGAATCAAAATCAACATGGCGGTCGCCGTGTCGGTGCCGATGCGCGTTTTCGAGGTCGGCTACACGGTTATGCGTGTAAGACCGAACAAAAGCACGTTGTTTACAACCTCGCATGATTTTCGAATGAATTATCCGTTACACAACGTTTCAATTTATGCTAATCTGTGCAAATAATGTTGGAAAATAATCCTTGGAGAAGGGGAACAACGGGGACAAAGGACAATAGCATTATAATTATAGGACAATAGCATTATAATTATAACAAATAATGTGTTTTTCACCCCAAATATTCACCATATACACGGGACCTACTAACTGTGTAGAGCACCAGAAGGCCTCACTTTGTCTCCTTTCTGCCTATATTCTTTCGACGCTGTTTGACCTGCTATGTTTAGGCCTGCTTTCGAGTATATCCCATAAAATAATTATGTGACCATCAGTGTCCTCATTCGTTTTCGGAGTGAAAAATTAGATAAAACGTTCATTGACGTGGGCCGATGACAATTTTAAAAACAGCTGATTCTAAGTTATAACAATTATTGCAAATTAATTCTGCACATCAAAATGCTGAAACGGCGAATGACGCAAAAAAGAAACACCCTTCGGATTTAAATTTTTCTAGTTTCTCAGTTCATCTTTCTTCTCACTATAGTGTAACAAATAAAATAATATTGTTTTTGTTTGTGATTTCTTATGTCAAATTTTTTAACTCTAACGAGAGTAACGACGTTACTGTTTTTGCAGTAACTGTAACTGTAACACGTTACTTCTTGAAGCCGGCAACTGTAACTGTAAAAGAGTTACTTTTTCCCCTTAAGTAACGATAACTGTAACACTGTTACTTTTTACTGGTAACGTGCCCATGACTGCTCGCTTGTTCCTAGAGCATCTTGCACTCAGCAAACACTAATGTTCCATTGGTAACAAAAAAAGAAATCGAGGTATTTTAGTGTTCACAGTTTGCCCACTCACACACTATCGTTTTGTGTAACTGTTGTATAACTTCCAAGGTTTTTAAGAGAGGATTTGCTTGGTAAAAGGGAATGTTGGCCGGCGCAGTTTTGCTGACGCTTCGGCAAATAACAAACATACAGGAGAACAAATAAAAGGTCACAATCTTTCCACCTCGCGACTTGCAGCTGGATGGATTGATACGAAGACCGATTTTATAAATAAATTTGACCGTCTCGTACAGCCAAATATATTTATCTTCTAAATTCCTCTAAATTTTTTTATCTTTTAAATGCCTCTGGATCTTCCAAATTGTCGCTTGCGACACTTCCCTCACTTCCGAAGCACTGATGGTCAACACATTGTTTTGTGAATCGGATTTCTTTAGCGCACCGATGCGGCAGGCTCTGCTTCTTGGGGCGCGTCTTCTGTACAGCCCCTTTAGAGCCTTCGGACGGCACTCCAATGCATGCTTAGAGTGCCTTCAGACGGCACTTGAACGTTCGGCACGAGTACCGGCGGACGCTACTCTAGACACAGCCTTTTCCAAAGGCTTTGCTAGGTGGGGCAAGCTACCGCTATAGTTACAGAATATATAGCTATTTTCGCGCATTCATCTTAAAATAGCTTGTGTCGTCAGGGTGTCGTACCTCGGGGACATCGAACATAAGAACCTTAGCATGGCTGTTAACATATCGTAGGGCGACATCAAGCAGTCTACATTCTTCCCAAAATAAGTGAGGTGTCGTTTAGAGTGTAAAATCAGCTGAACGTAAATTGAAAGCATCAGTGGCAGTTTTAAATGTGGCTTTGTTGGACAGCGGAATAAGACTTCTGTAATCCACACTAATGTATCTATATTTATAGCCAGCCAGATCCGTTTCAGAAATATCAATATCCGGAATGCTAAATGGTGCTTCCATTGTCCATTACAAACTCTTTCACGAAGAGCGGAAAAGAGCAGCGGTCTTGAATGTTCTGATATCTCGAAAACCTTCCTGTCAAGGGAGCTTCGGAGAGCGAGGTTAAACCAATTTGGGATGTAGCAAACTTAGCAGAGTTAAAAGGTTTAACGCCCCAGAGCTTTTCTTGGACAGAACAGAAGACTGCCAGAGACCCGCGCTTCGGAAAGCAATATGTAAAGAATGAAAAAAGGTAGTGTCAAGCCAGGATATTTAATGACACAAAACAAAGATCGCATAACACGTTTCTAAAGTCACCGCCAACAACTTTTCTAAACGCTCTAGCTCCGTCATTTAGTTTCTCTACGGCGGTGAAAATAAGGGAGACCCTAGTGTCGCGTACTATACACCTTTCCAAAAAAACACTCAACCCTAGGGGCAATAAACCGTTTTCGAGCCCAGTCACCGGGTTTGAGGCTAGACTCTCACCGGCGTTTCTGCTAACCCTAACCGAGTGGACTGTGATTTCGATAGGTGCAGCCTGCGTAGGCGCAGTTTTAAACACTGCTGGCGGCTAAATTCTCGTCTTTTCCCGCTGTATTTTGTGTTTCATGGTGGATGTATTTTCCCAAGAATATTAAAAAAAAAAAAAAAAACGTTATACAACATAAAAAAATTATTTTTGTTGGGCACGCGCGTGACAGAACGAATGCCACTGGAATGTTAGTTGCGCGTTTTCCCTTTTTACGATAAACTTCGACGGCGCCACCCGGTTAGCCGCGTGCCAAACGAGAAAGCGCTTAACTGTCGAAAATAATTTACAACAGAAGATAGCCGAAAGGCAGTGGCGTAGGCAAGGGGGGGGGGGGGGGGGAGCCTTGGGGGTTAAAACAACTTCCGAAATGCCGAAGCTAACCTCCCATCCCTTCCTGAAGCTACTCGCCACCCCGCTCACGCAGTCGGTCTTGCACGGGGCACGGAACAAAGGGGGACCGAGGACTATCTCCAATTTATCTGCTTTCGGGAGGAATGTTGGTGGGGTAGAAGATTCTCGAACAAATAAAATTGTCGATATTTCTTCATTCATGCTCATTTGAAGGGATGCGGAACTTGATCTCAGATATATAGAGAACGGATATTTCAAAACATTTGTGGGGTGAAGGATGGCAATTTCAGGGCAAATTAAAACAAACTATGCTTACTGAAATGCATAGTTAAATCAAACTAAAGTGGACACAAAAAAAACGCACACATGGTGATAATATAAACAATGTCAGTAATGTAAGGAAAATTAAATGTATTGTAAAAACAATTGCACTGTAATCAAGGGTGGCGCTGCGCTCACGTACACCTTGTGTACTGATCAGAATTACGTGCCTTCGACTAGAAATTATCGCGAATAAAAAAGTAACTGTGACTAGTTATTTCAGAAAGCAATTTACAAGCTCTCTTGATCATTTCATTTATGCCAAGCGCCTACACATTAAGATGCAGTCGCCTGCGTTCACGTCAAAGAATCTCTAGGATGTCCACCGCTTGAACTTTAATGTCGCGGTGAACATTCAAAAGGGCTAGACCGAGCAGTTGCTCATTCGAAGTGGACGCTCTCAGGTATGTTTTCAGCCGTCGTAGTGAAGAGAACGAGCGCTCAGCCTCCGCCGTTGTTATGCGCAAAGTCGCTACAATCTTGAGGAGACGATAGACGTTTGGGAATAGGGCCTCCTGAGAGAGGACCACCGCCTTTAGCGCAGACGTGACGGGAGTTTTATGTTTCTCCCTTTTTCATTGAACCCTGAAATTTCCTTATGTCTGGTGAAGTTTCTCTCACTTCGTGAAATTTCCCCCCACCGAGACGCCCGCCTCGATGGTCGCTCATGGATGCGATGAAGTCCGTTTGGCTTTCTGCTTTGCATGTCGAGGTGGCATTCGATGCAATTCGTTATTAGATTAATCTTTTCGTTGCACGGAACACCAGGAACTCCGAAGAGCCTTCATATTCTCATTGCGCATAGGCGCAAGGGTATTCAAGTTCGTTTCTACGTTCGGCATGGGTTTTGCGTGTTCGTGTGTGTGGTGTGTGATGTCATTTCTCCGAGTGACGGAACGACACTTTCAGACTGACGACTTCTCATCGCCCCGAGGATATGCCGCTGCTGCCTTTGGACCACTCTGCAAGAAAAAGCGGCCTAGCAAAAATAAGACTTTCTTTCCTTCGTTATCTTGTTCTGTAGCACGAGTTCCTTAAACCTTTATTAGATGATAGATTTTGGTTTTGAGATTGTTCAGAATTACCCTCGCCCTATATATAGGCTTCTAGTTTTTGTGCGAGGACAGTTGCTCTGACTTCTCAGCGTCGAGATCTTTTTTTTTTTCTTTTTTTTTTTTGCTGCTTAATTTTTTGTGACAGTAGAGCCTGCCGGTAAGAGCCAGGCGGCGCCAGTGGAGTGATAGCCCAAGGTTATACCTGCCTCGGTGTAACTTGGCAAAAAGTGAACGAAAAGCCCCCCCCCCCCCCCCCCCCCTTGCGTGTCAACAGCTTCGATATCCGCTACATATACGAGCCCAACGCACCCATATTGGAGCATGGCGCAGAGAAAAGCCTGATACTTTTTCGCAGTAAAAGTGCACTCCGGTGTTGCATAGTCACGTTCCGATTGGCCCGCCAGGCCGCAGCTTCTGCCGTACTTCCATGTTATGTGATCAAAGCTTCCTGGCCACCCAGTATTTCTTGCTTCAGACACTAGGCCAGTGGTTCTCAACCACTGATGTTTCGCGAACCCTTTGTGGATTGGCGGAGATAATGGAGGACCCCGTTTGTGGTGAGGGTAAGGAAAATATGTATGGTAATTATGATAATGATTTAATAACTGTATGTAACTAAGGGTTGTGTGAAGTGTATTTTTCTAATTTATATATTTATTTATATATTTATTCTGCTTAATGTGCTCACAAACAGCTCGAGGCCTTATTAGTGCGCACATATTACAAACAATGAAAGAACAGATACAGGCAAAAACACAAGCAAGACGTGATTGAAAAAGATATAAAAGGAAATAAATAAAACTACGGCGGACAACGGAGAGCAACAGAGCACTAATGTTTGTCAAGCGGCCAACAATGCTCTTCTAAAACTTAAAAGGGATGAAAACAATTCTAAATCCCTCCTATCGCGATTATAAAGGAGCTGAAGGCGTGTCATCGGGGACTACACACCAACTTTTTGCGGGTAGAAAAGAAATTAAAATCTGATACGGTTTTGAGGAACACTGAAAGAAATCGCACTTAAAAGTAAAGGTGTATCAATTGTGGCGTTCACTATCTTATACAAAAATACATGTCTCGCGCTAATCTTCTTTTGTGCAAGGGTACCAGGTCAAGCAGATTAAGTAAGTATTCATAATCAAAATAAATGCGCCTCCCAACCCATCTATCGTAAACAATACGCACGAGACGACGCTGCACTTTTTCCAAAATACATGATTGAGTAGATCCAATGGTGTTCCACACGACTGAGCAGAACTCAAGTTCAGACAAAACAAGGGCGCGAATAGATGAATCATGCTAGCGTAAGTACAAAAATTCCGCGTAATTCTGGAAATAATGCCTAGCACCTGATAAGAATCATTCGCAACTTTCGAAACATGCTCAGTAAACGAAAGGCGGGAAGCAAACAGCACTCCCAGATAACGAATAGTATGTGACCTTGCGATAGCTAAACCTAACATGGTATACGAATACTCAATGCAGCTTGTCTTACGGGTAAAGGAAACAACCTTGGTCTTACTGGGGTTAAGTACCAAAGTATTTTTCAAGCACCAGTTTAGAACTGCCTGAACATCATCTTGCCTCATTAGCTAGTCAGCAATTGAATGAATTTCGCGATAAATCTTAACATCATCTGCAAACAGCAGCACCTTTGAATGCTGCACACTGTCTACCAAATCATTGACAAAAATGTTGAATAAAAACGGCCCCAGATTGGACCCTTGAGGCACTCCAGTATTTAAAATATATGAGGAAGAAAAACACCCTTCATACAGCACTCTGTTACGGCTTCCGCCAAGATAACTAGACAACCAACTGCAAGACGAGCTAGTCATGCCCAACGCTGAAAATTTGGAAAATAACAAATTATAATCTACGAGATCAAAAGCTTTAGAGCAATCGAGATAAATATCATCAACTTGTCCACGGACATACACACGAGAAAACTTGTCCATGGACATACACACGAGAAAACTCACCCGAAAATTTAATAGTTTCTTCTATGTCAGAAAAAAAAATAGAACTTTTATTATCTGGCTTGCCTGATGAGGCAGGGCTTTGCGAACCCCTAGAATGCCTTCGCAGACCCCCATTTGAGAACCACTGCACTAGGCTATAGCGGCACCACCAGAGTAATAGCTCAAGTTTGAACAATGAAGCTACAACCCTCAGGCAACCCCAATGTTTCTTGCTTCAGTTGCTAGATAGTGCCAAACCAAACAGCATTGCAGGTTGCCTATAGCCCAGTGTCTAAAATCCTAGCCGCCAGCGATAAAAATGGGAAATAATAGTCTCAAACACAAGCTCTTGTGAAGAGAGGGCTGCGCATAAAATAAGGTGTTTGCTCTTTACAGCACTCTTGGCATTGGTGTTGTTTTTGGAGCTTTGCGACTATGCCTTTCCGACGTTCTTGCACCACGATATGTGCGAAGGTTTCTAAAAAGAAAAAACGGAGTCTCGCAAAATGCGCAACTCCCCCCCCCCCCTCCTTTTTCTTTACCGTGTCACTGCGTCAGCATAAACAAACATGGCGGCGCCCATGCAACAGAGCAAACACTGGTCTATAGCTATCCTTGTGTTTTCTCTGGCCTTCACGCGTTAGTAATGCAGTGCTACCTCAAAAAGCGGGGGGAGTTGTGTGCTGATAAGAAGCTTTTAAAGTTGGTGGGCCTCAACTACGACGACAGTAGAACAATGAGCCAGCACGCCGTATTCCATAAATGAAGCCTGCTCCTTTGCTTGAAATATGATAATGCAGATTTACCCGTTTTAATTTATCAGCTCCTCGCTAATCTGCGTAAAAGTCCGTACCGCCGAGCTCACCCGGCTTCGTCATTTGGGAGGGGGGGGGGGGGCGGGGGAAATGATCTATGCCATTGGGCTCCCCCCGAAATAAAATCCTGGCTACTCCACTGCCGAACGGCATGCATTTTCGACGCTCACAAATAGCGTTTTTACCAATAGACAGCACACGGACATACAATTTAGCGAGTGTTAACATTCGAACGATATATTGTACGTACCACACGATGCAGCGTTATCTGAAACGAATTTGTTTGAGATCGATCTCAAATAACACAGTCACATCTTTACGATGGGAAGGAATCCAAGATGACTTCGTTTTGGGGCAGATTTTGGGGAGAGCTTACTTTTTTCACATCAGCACCAAGGCATAGGAACGTGCGCGACTGACTCCAATTGTTGGCATATTATGCCGTCATCGCTCCCTTCTGCCAGCAAGTGTTAAATTAATCATCTACAACTCTTTATTTCTCTTGCATGTGCACTACTGCCATCTTGTTTGAGGAAACACTACTAATGCAAATTTAAATGAGATGGTTGTGCCCCAGAAAAAAATAGTACGAATTATAAGTAATGTTCCATATGATCACCCTAGCCGATCTCTTTTCGAAAGTTTTAATGTATTGCTTGTGTACAGTTTATATAAATACCGTTTATGCCTAAGTTACAAGTCCGACGTCATGAACAATAGATGTCATCTTGTCAACCTAGCGTCTCTGGAAAGGAGATATCCAATATATTCAACTCGCAACACAGAAACCTGGGAAGTGCCAAATTGTAGAACTGCTTAGGGTGAGCAGATGTTATCAAATCTATTACCCAACCTACTTAATTATCTGAACACTCGAAATATGGAACTCCTGACATCAACACCGAAAGAAATCCGATCCTTTTTTAAGCGTGTACTTTGATGACTTTGATAGAGCAATGTTCTAGTGTTCTGACATATACATGTATAGGGTCTATTCACTTGCTGAGTCATCACCCACAAACATGGCCGCCGAGCGATAAAGCGGAACTTTTATTCGTGAGCTTGGTGAAAAATAAAAGAAGGCAAAGCAAACTCGCCTATCGGCAAACCGCTATGGCCTTCGGCGGCCATGCTTGTGTGTAGTGACTCGACATTAAACGGCGGTCTGACGTCATGTGAATAGACTCTATAGTTTTATGTCTGTTCGACATAAGCTTATAATTTATAATAACTTATATAACAGTGCTTAATCATGCTTTCTATATCTGAATATGTGTGCTTTTGTTGTGATAATCATAACTTTTTATTGAATTGTTAAAGTTGAATGTGCTCCATTCTGCAATGTCATATTTTGAATTGTCGGTCTGATACATTTCGCAATCTTTGTTAACTGAGCTTGTATTTTTTTTTTCTTTTCTTTTTACTTTGTGTTTTTTGCGAGCTGCCACTGCTACGGATTGTAGGGAGGGGGCCGAGGACTCTTCAAGCTGCATTTATGCAGCTTTTTTCCTTGGTCTCCTTCCATCATGGACGTGATGGAAAAATAAACATGTATTATTATTATTATTATTTCAGAGAGGGGGGAGAACAGTTGTCATTGTTCGCAAAATCGCGTCGAGGGTCGTTTGCCATACCTCCCCTCCTTCGTTTCCCGTGAATGTTGAGCAGAAACACTTGAATGGCCATGCTCTTACCAACCCTATTTCTCACAGTGGAAGGTAACGCTGAAAGGGTACGCAGCATGCATCCAAAAAATTAAGTGGAAACTTTCAAGAGGGGCCAGAAAACCCCGAATGCAAAACTGCAAAACATAGGTAGAGAATCGCGCTGAGCGGGATTCCCCAGTCCAAAAGAGTGGCAGAAAATTTCTAGCTGATAGGGGGCGCGACAGTCGCACCAGCCGCATCAGCATCAGCAACATGGCGGCGGCCTAGGAGCGTTTTTGAGACAGGTGCATAAACCTGGCTTTTCGCCATGTATAGGTTGTTTGAACCTATACATGGCTTTGAAAAGAACGTCATGTTTAGGGCGACGCTTTATGGCATGGTCGTCAGGTGGCGGATACCATGGGCCGCGCGAAGTCGACCTCTTGCTTCACGGAGGGAGGTTTTCCTCTTTGCCTGCTTCTGATGCGAACGTGGAAAAATACTTTTTATATATATATATACGTGTTCCTACGACCCGGGACCAGGTTCCTACGACGAGTAGTTTAATTTAACTACGTTTTTCAGGTAACTTCTACGCAAATTACTAACTATTTTCGAAATCTAGTGATAGTTTTGCTCATCACAAAAGTTTGAGCGCAGAAATAAATAAGATGCCGGCATATGAATTGCCATCTCCGAACAAGGGGCCCCAGCCGTCAAACTGCATCACCGACGACCTTGGGCCAAGGTGGCGACAAGCAGCCAGAACATAACACCGGCGCGCACGAACGCAGGGAGAGATGCTTAATAAGCATTGGTTGGATATTGACCTAATCCGGTAATGCACGCAGACGCCACGCCTCCAGCTGCAACCATGAAAGACGGGGACACTCCGAGGGTTGTTATATTCATGTTGTCGGCCCTTAGTGAATTCTGACTCAAGCGGTTTGCGGGTTCCATGGGAATTATAAAAATTCAACGCTGCCGTTTCATCCAACGCGTCGGTGGAACGTCTTTTTAGCTTGGCTGGTGACGTCTTTAGGAGGAAAAGGGGAAAACTCTCCGATTAGAACTTTGAAAATCAATTGCTTCTGCGAGCGAATAAACTATTAATGTGAAAACGCAAGCCATAAAATGACTGCATTTATTTTAGGCTCGCAGGGTTTTTCATGTATATAAACTGCTGTTGAGTTTGCTACCACAAAAATATAAAAAGTAACTTTGAAAGTAACTTCAAAAGTAACTCGCTACTCTTTTACTGTAGTTAGTAGTTTACTCAATTACTATTGCAAATGCGTAATTTCTACTCTATTTCAATTTTTCTTTGGCGTCGATACTCAGTAACTTAACTTAACTACCTTTTTTGAGTAATTTGTACATGTCTACAGTCTCGCTACAGTTAAAGGGGCTATGCAACAATTTTTTTACTATGCGCAAATACCGCTTTGAACGGATCCCTGACGTTAATGACCTATGAAACACGCGTTCATTTTTCACCCCACGCAATAGAAGTCCCAGAAAAAGATTAAAGAAAAACGAGCAGCGTTCACGCCCTCAACTCGCAGCCAGAACAAGCGGCCACGTGATCTGGAGCCGATTATATGCCGCCAATGTTTATTATAGCCACGCGCTGGGGTGGGAAAAGCACAGGACACGCGCTGAGTTCCAGACATTGTTATGGCTCGGCTATTGTCGTCGTTGCAGCGATTGGACACGGGCCACTACCCGAATGCTTCTCGAGCTATCAATTATCACGAGCCCAAATCGTGTGCCCACGCAATGTTCGGGTCCAATCTATGAACCGCATTCAAATATTGTCATATGGGTGTACTGCGATCCCCACGTTACGTCATCGAATTTTGCAAAGGAGAGATTGAATGAAAATGATCGCTTTTGTCCTTGAAATTACACCGCAACAAAGGAGCTTCTTGGCCAGTGGCATTGCATGCGAGTATCCTTGAGTCCCACTAGTGCCAGTAAGCTCGTGTAAAGTGAAAAACATTCCAATTGAATATCGTTGCACAGCTCCTTTAAGGCCCGTTCACACACTTGCGACCTCTTAAGGTCCGTTCACACTCTTGCGACCTCTTAAAACTGGGTTCCTTGGAACCTCTTACAACGGATGGATGGATGGATGAATACGGCTGAGCCCTTTGGATCGGGCGGTAGCTTACGCCACCTAGCCATTTTGTCTTACTCTTTAAGCTTAGAATATTTAAATGTGAAAACTATATTCACTCTGTACTGAAAAGAAAGTGAGGCTATAAATCCCCCTTGCCATCAGTTAATAAGAAAATGCCTAGTTTTCTCTCGCTTTCTGCCACGACAGGACACAATGGCGCCATCTATTGGGTAGCAGTGGAAACTTGGCGGTCCGGCGTATTTTCTATTTCTCTCGCGCCTTATCCTTTCTTTCTTGGCTCGAAAAACTTTTGTCAACGTTATAAACGCGCCTTTCTCACAGGTATTACGCATATTTGACCTCGGAAATCCTTTTAAACCTTCGCTCTTGTGAAATTCAGTCCCTGGGTCACCGCATAGATGGCACCAGCGTGCCAGTGTGTTCTCTGGTCCTAAGAAATATTAAGAGGTTTCAACAGGTCTCGTCTCCCTCGGACGTACTCGGTTGCAAGTGTGTTAACGGGCCCTTGCTCTCGAGTTCGAGTGAGGGTTAAGAGAGGGTATCATCGTAAGAAGCGGTCGCAAACGAGTAACTTTGACGAAGAGAGAGTTAAAGGAGAGTAAGTTAAGGCACCTCCTCTTTTTTACACCTTTTGTTTTTAGAGCGCAGCTCTTAGGCACCCGTTTCCGGTTTGAGCGGCGTCGCCGTCTGCGTAACCGCGCGGTGCAATATGGGACATTTCCCATAATGCACCGTGCGGGGAGGAGGAGGGGGAGGGGAGGAGGAGGGGATGGGAGAAGGAGGGGGAGGGAGGTGAAGGAGGAGGGGGAAGGAGGAGGAGGAGAAGGAGGAAGAGGAAAGGGAGGGGAGGAGGGGGGAGGAGGAGGACGAGGAGGAGGAAGAGGAGGGGAGGAGGAGTGGCAAGGAGGATGAGGAGGGGTATACCCTCCCCTCAGTACCCTTCCCTCCTCCTCCTGAAGGGTTGCGCTCTAATTTGGCGTTACATGGAGTTGTAAACTTCTTTTTTTTTTACAGTGTAATTAGCGGAGGCACCGTCCTTTCTACTAGCGTATTCGCAGCCTCCGTACCCCACAGAAAAGTGCATGTGGTCAGTCAGCTGCTGGTTGGATTAATTTAAAATTATGTTTTTATAACGTTTGCATTTCTAGTAATCTTTTGGGGCAGAATGATGGCTCTGGAAGCCCGCGGAATTAAGTAAAGGAAGGAGGCGAGAAATTTTCTTGCGACGCTTACAGAACGCACAACTAAATTTGGCCTGAGCAGATGGCTTTTAGCTCACGCTATACACTTGAGTTGCGTATGCAATAGCCAGCAACGCTGTGCGAAAACTGTCTAATAACTATAATAGCGTTGTGCTCGTTGTGAGGTGCGGCGAGAAGCGTTTTCGCCAATGCTGACCCGAGCTAGGCGGCGGTGTGGGGATCCACCAGTGATAACGTTAGAGGGGAAGGAGGAGACCTTATCCTGTGCTTACTGAGCTACTGCTATCTCTTCTTCACCCACTGTGGTGACGAGCTGCAGCATTTTGCGCTTGACATGGTTGGCTTCGTGTTGGTCCTCCGGGTTGAGAATGCAAGAAGGTAAAGGGACCACGAGGTTTAAAGGGAAACTGAATGGTTCTGTATTTTAGGAAAAACAGTTGAATCGTCCTTCATTTGGCCTACAGAATCGCGAATATCGAGATTATTTTTTCGATTTGATGCATGAGGGCTGCAGAAAATCATTTTCAAAGTATTCCTTTCCAGATCGTGACGTCGTATCCAGAGTTTTCAAAATCTTTGCTCTCGCGCATCTTCAGCGCCTATCAACGCTACGCACGCGCGCTCTTGCTATTTTCAAGAATGGTCAGAAAAATTTGTCGCGACTGGTGTCAGTGAGGGGGAATATACTTGGCAAGCTGGCAATTTCACGCGCTGCCCACACGAGCGACACGCGCTTGGCGGCCAAAAGATCTGGATATGACCTAACGACTAGTTGGAGATGTTTCGTGTTTTCTCGCGTTTAGTTACATCTTCGGGAAAAACGTACGCGTTATTCAGATTCAGGGGATAAGAATAATCTGGAATTCACCTCTAACATTGCCAAGAACCTCTTCAGCTTCCCTTTAAATAAGCTATACACTAATAATACTTAAGGCTTCGCTGGCTTTGTATATAAATAATCATGCCTTCGAACAAGCGAAGGCCGCTATAATGTGTATATTTTTATTCTTAAAACTGGCATTTTAGTATTTATACATGTTCATTGTGGGAAAAAAAGTTATAATAAACATGTAGTGAAAGAAAGAAAAAGAAACACATTTATTGGAAACGTGTTTTTGCGGCATATATAGAGTTCGTTTTGCCATGATTAGCGACAGCTTGGCGGAGTCGGAGGGTCTTCTACACAAACGTTTTCTTTGCATTTCTGTAACAAAGGGAAGACAATATAATGAACAGGTTATTAAGCGTAACGTTATTTCAAGTGACGTTCGATGCTTTCATTGGACAACTTCTGACAGTTCTTTCACGTTCGTTTACAAATAGTAATTTTTGTACTTTATTGCCTCTGGGGTAAATTCACACCCAAGAGCACTGCGTTTAATAGCCACTAAGGCAGCAAGAAAGAAGAGCTCATTGTAGACTTAGTGAAAACAAAGGCACTGACAATATAGGCAGTAAATATAGGCAGCGAGTGTGTTATGACATTTGGAAGCCTGGACGTTATATTTAATCATTACTGATTGATATCGGTCGCTCATATTAATGTACTAAAAAGGTGAAAGGAACAAGCAACAGAAAAAAACTGCTTTAGTTGTCCACCACTAAGTTTATTTTTACCACTTTTCCAGGCGGTTAGACATAGCGAACAACTAAACCATATGTGAAGGGTGATAAGTAACATGACCAAACAATTCATTTATAACCCAGCAAGCACTCAGGCGCTAGCAAGCTTTATAAGACGCGAATAGCAGGCCGCCATACCGCTTGCAGCTACACCATCGACAGCGAGAAGTGAAGTACTGCCCTCTCATACCTTTGTTAATGCACCCGCAACGTCTTGACCGCGTCTACGCCTTCCTGCGGCCGCGTTTCTTAATCTTGATTCGAAGCAAAGGTTTGGCACTTTCACATTCCAAAACGTATCCATGTTATCCATGTCCAAACTTGCTCTCACGTCCTTCGACTCGCGAAACTTACTTGGAGATTGAAGTTAATCATGTCTCCCCGCAATTGTAAGCGGCAACGACGGTAACAAACCGCGATTTTTTTTTCATTTAATGCGCTGGAATATACCGCCACGAAGCGTTTGTGTTCGACGGTCCGAAAATCACTATGGGATGATATTCACTAGTGCCACCACGTGAAGAAATCTAAATGAGAAGAATTTTTTCCTCCTCTTATTGCCAATTGGTCTTCGTTAGCTGGCGCCGATCGAGTAGACCTGCTGGGATTGAGTTGATCGCGGATGTTTTCACCAGCGCATAAAACTAACGTGCTCTCAATTTTTGGGCCTTGTGTAAAAATAGTTAGCGCCGACTTTGGCCTTGAACGTTTTGTAGATAGCCCGACCTAAGAGAAAAAAAAACTCTTGCAAGCTCTCTTGTATCCATAATTGATGGTTCCCTCCTCTCCACTCTCTCCTATTCTAGTGTTTGGTACGCTTAAGTGGTAATATTGCTTTGTGGGGGGAACGTAATCTTCTATTCTTGCCAGTAACTTTTATTCGCACTAGTTTTCTGTTGTTGCGTTGTTTCTTCATTCTTACACCTCCCCCGGTAGAGGGGGCTATGCGGCGGGTTCATCTAGGGTGCCTCGATAAACGCGCCTCCGTCCAGGGTGGAGACATCTCCGTTGGCGCCGCCATCTTGGTTCAAGAGCATGCCGATGCGCTATTGCGGGCGGGCTACTTCCAGCCTAGGATGCGCTTACGTAGGCTTACGTCATGCAACTTCCATTTCGCGTTGTATTTTCCAACTCAGACGCGCGTCTCAGTATTTTTACTCATACAAATAAAGAATAAATGAGCGGATGTGACGCAAACATTATGACAAGCGAGCGCACGGGCTTGGCGTTCTCGCATCTTTTTTTTTTTCTTTTGATTGCCACACTCTTTTTTTTTTTGCTAAAGCGAGTGCAGCACTTTTAAGTGGCAACCCCTATGTGTACTGATCGAGATATAATGTAGCACATAATGGCAGAAAATTATACATTTTAGCGACTTTGCAACGGGTTGTTAAATGGAGCAGCTGTTCTACCATTAGGAGGTGCTTATTGCAGAGCTCGGTTTGTATATTATGCACTTGTTCGGTAATTTATAATACTAAATATCTTTATGTCCGTTGCAACTCAAGAAGGTAGGGCGAGGCGGAAGAAGGCCGGGGAAGAGGAAGCAAACGAAAGGCTGGAGAGGAAAGGGGAAAATTTCCTCCTGTCTCTAGCGTTCTGCCTGCTTTCTCCTCGCCGGCCCTCTTTCCCTCGCCCTACCTTCCTGAGTTGCAACGGACTATAGCACATACCACGTTACAGGAAAAAGACACAAATACTTTAACTCAGTATACAACAAGATTTATTTCTGCAAAAGCGAAAGCTGCATCTCACTGCAGGTTGGTACCAGCGACCGTTTTACTACCGTAGCCATCATCCGACTCTTCTGGCTGACTTAGCCAATGCAAGTAAATGCGCAGGCGCATTACAACAAAACGCTCCAACAACCTGCGCATTAGATCTGGGTGTTTGCTGCTCTCAACACGGGGAACAGGAACAGATTGCTCAATAATTCGCCTCACGGTCTTCATTGGGCTCTTCAAAAGACAAATGTCGTTTTCTTCTGAGAACGCTTTAAATACCCCCTCACAACAAGAAACCAAGTTGAAGACTTCCAGGCTAACGTAAGTGAGGTGTTTTCCACCTTGAACATATTCTTTCATAAGCACCAGAGCATGCTCCTCGGAAGCCTCTTCTGCAGTGAGCATTTGTGTGCAGACACGGCATGACTGTACAGCGGAGAGCAGAGGCTTAACCAAAAACCCTGCCCAATGAGCAACAATGTCGGACTCGGCTCTAGAGAGTGGTTCTATTTCTATAATCTCATCATCCCCTGGAGGCTCTTCAACTTCCTGCTGCACTTCTTTGATTTCTGCGGGAAGAGGAAATCTACCAGGTACGTGCTGTCGTCAATGTTGTAGCCTGAATTTTTCGGGACTTTGATGAACTGGCTTACTGTCACAATTTTGAGTGCATTTTTAACGTCATATGCGTTTGGCACTGGAGAAATCATTCTGACAACTGAAAACAGGTTCTCAAGGCAGTCTTGAGCTAACCGTCCTGTCAGCACAAAATTGTAGCCACACTCTTTCAAAAGAACACCGTGCAATTGCAACACTACAGTTGTCGACATTAGTACCCCTGCCTGGCATGGCTTCCATACTTTCTTCACTCCGATCCCCAAGCTCTCAACAACAGAAATACTGAGCTTCAGAGTTGAAATGGCCTCCTCATACTTGCTCTCATTCGCAAAACTCAAAGCAACGACAGGATGGCGAGAGGTCATTAGGGTGTACCATTTAAACACCAGTTCGAAAAACCAGGCAGTTGCTTCGGCCTCAACTGGCAGTTTGTTCTGTTAGATAAAATACCGAATGGCCGAGGGAGCTTCCCTGAATAGCTGCACCGCTATTCCGACTTTCATTTTCGTGAAATGGCCATTTGACACATGAGCACTGTTTAAGTTGGGTGCCACACGCAGCTGCTCAGTGTCCAACTTTAGCACCATTTCCACATGCTCTATCGAGACTTCGCTGCTTGGTAAATTGAACCTCGAGACTACCTCGTCACTTAGGTGCATTACGTCTTTTCGTACGAGGTGCCCTCTTATATTTTTCAACACATGTGCGGGGTCTGCCATGAAGAACAATGGCTTACCATCGTCACAGGGATGCGGCACACTGCATACGGTCACAGAACTGCGGGAACTGGAGAGGTTCAGGGATCTCCACATGGCACGATTAGAACTGCCCATATCACACGTCACACAGAGAACACGTAGTGAAATGTCCGCACAGAGCTTGATTAAGTCAAAAAAATTACACCATCTTCCCGAGGGGAACCATGGGGTGATGCGGAGCATCGTGTTGGTTCCGAGGAAAGAGTCAGTTGCGTGCTGACGTCGAAAGATGGCGCCACCGACTGCCCTAGCGTTACCCCCTACGCGAGCCTTCGTCGCGGCTCGCGGCAGAGAAAGTTGGAACGCTCGCCGCTCGCCGTTTATTTTATTTTTTTCACACTTGAAGGAGAGGAGACAAGAGGAGGAGAGTTGCGCGTGCGCGCGCGGTGTGAGGAGAAGCCAACGCACGCGCAGTGCACGCAGCTGGTAGAGAGAGAGAGCGGAGAGAGTAACGCGCAGCTGTTGGAGAGAGGGAAGGAGGAGAGTTGCGCGTGCGTAGTTCGAGTGCCGACTACATCGCGGACGCGGGACATAGACCCGAGCAAGAGATGCTCCGCATCTAAAACAAACTTCTTCAGCTCGTCTCCGTTGATATATGCGCCCGTGTAGTGGTATGCTATGACTTGCTTCCAACGCGAGTTGATCCCTCCCACCATAAAAACGAGAGCATGGTTTGCACGATGGTCACTCTTGGGCAGCGTCGTTTTGCCAAGCAAAGTGTCATTGCCACGGTCCAACACAACGCCTTTTCTAATTTCCATTTCATCAAGAAAAAGGACGCAATCCTTTTCAATGTCTGACATCGCAGCGACTTTCGTTTCCATCACGCGCAATATTTCAGTTAGCACGCCGGGCTGAAATGACAGGTGTTGCAGTCTCCTGCACAGCGTCCTTCTCGTCGGGAGGGGGTTGCCCTGCTCAAGTAGAAGGTCATACCCTGTGGAGCCACAGGCAAACTTGAGCTGTAGTCCCTTCCGTATGGTGTCAGCACTCCAAGCACAGCCTCTTCTGTTCAGTTTTTCCAAAACACGTTTTTGGTCCTCGTTTAGAAATGTCAAATTTCTGGTCAAGGTGGAAAGTTTTGTTTCTAGCTGCCTTGTTTTTCTTAAAGCTCTCTTTAACTTCTTCCTTGCAGCTGACAGGCTTTCTTCCAACTCGCAGTTTTTCCTTTTTGTGTCTTGCAAAGTTTTCTGCAGTTCACATGTATGCAGTGTCACGATATCAACTGTATTGTCCCGGCGGTCGAGCACATTTTCTTCTGAAATGGGGTTTGCCTGAGTGTCCTCCGTGCCAGAGTCTTCCTGGTCTGAGACTCCTGCCGCAGAAATTGACGAAGGACCTGCAGTGGTGGCACCTCCACGATCAACCGGAGAAGCTCGCGGTGCGGGGGGCTTTCTTCGCTTCGGCTGCGCTGCGCAGAAAAGGGAAAGACAGCACAGATATAAACACAAAATAAAATTGCATGCAAACGAGCGAGGCACAGACAGTAATAGTACCTCATATAGTAATAGTAACACTTACGTCTGAAATCAAACAACGTAGGTACAGCTGTCCGCTTGAGAAGTCTCCGCCCATCTTGTCGGTTCATCTCGTACTGGTCTTCTTCAAAGTGGCGCTGAAGTAAACAAGAAATGAGATTGTTATTTATGCGCAGATGGGAAGGCACAGACGTGAGTGCAAACAAAAATTGAAGAAAATATTTGCATAATATCTCACATCAAAACAATCCTGAATATATTTTCAAAGTGTTACCGTAAAATGCGCTTTATTTTATTTAATTTTTCGACCTTGCACGAACGGAGCGATGTAAATACTAATCAAACAGGGACAAGGTCATGCCATTTCATCAAGCACGTCGAGCTGCGACATGATCATGAAATATATCACACGCCGACTACAGAGATCTGTTGCGATTTTTGCATTCGCGAGTATCGTCTCGAAAACATATTATTGGTCATGCTCGAGATTCATCATCAACGATTATTTTCACAGACACACAATAAGAATCCTACTAAAAAAAAAAGAAACATTTGGTGGCCAGTCGCGAATCAAGGCTATCGAAAATGGCATGCAGTCACTGAACTACAGAAACTTGGTGTACGCGCACGCGACAATATTCCGCGCTTATCAGATCGTTTCAGGCTCTTTGAATAGTAAAATAAGCACAAAAAGTTATCACAAAGTTGTGCACGAGCGAGAAACTCGCACGCTGAAGAGCTACCGCCTCAACCTATTTTAATCGGGGAAGTCTAATAGTGAATATGCTCTAACGGCAGAAAAGGGGTATCGATATAGATATTACCATTAAAACTCGGAATGGGGTGCTTTAGAGAATCAATTCCTCACGTCACAACTCCGACTGATCGCTCGATCCGACCGGTGAGACGAAGCGAGGGCTTATTTTGAGTCGAGCAACTCCGATCATGAAGCAATCGATCGGAGCTGCAACGACAATTTCTGAATACTGCCTAATATCGTAATAAAGTGGTCGTGTTTTTGTAACTTACCTCGCAGATCCTCGAGGTGTGACTTGCCTTCCAGCGATCGCGCTTGACGCAGGACTCCCATTTCCTTCTTCGCGCCTTTTCTTGGGGAAAGCGGAAGCATCGGACTCCCTTTGCCGACGAAGCGGCACACAGCGGTACAGAACAGCCGGTCATGCTTGTGCTCGGACGACTGCTGTTGAGATCAGTAAGACCCACCGATCTCTATGAGATTAGTGGTAAGACCAGAAAGACTTTTTCGTGCACAGCCCGGCCCACGGTGAAAGATAGTCGCGCCGCACGTCGAACCGCACGAACCGCACGCACCACACGCATACGCATAGTCCGTCGTCGGAACCAAGATGGCGTCGTGGCGAGAAAGTGGCGGCGTGGCGCGGGTCAAAGGATGTCCTCACCCTGCAAGGCGGCGCTGACATCGAGGCACCCTAGGTTCATCAGAAAGGTGCTCTTAAACCTGACATTTAGTTTCCTACAGCAAACTTAACGATATGTCTAAGACCGGCGGAGTATTGCAATACAATCTATACATGATGAATGCATTTCACTAATGAGAACTACAATAAGCATGAGAACACAACTCAGCATACTCAAAGTATCTCTAAGATAGCATCGGGGTACATTTGAATCCCGATACTTCCCAGCTCTGATTCGTGGCTGCTGCAACAAAATTATCTCTATAACGCTATGAGGCAGCTTCTTCCACTCACTCGACAATAATTGTTTAGATCTTGATTCGTAACTGCGAGAAAAGGGTTCTAAAATAGATGTGCTCACTTTTCCATTCCCACAAGGTGTATCTTCGGGCAATTGTTCTATATGTCCTGGTCCATGTATGTGGTGTCGGCAAGTATATTGACATTTTGTCCAATTGATGGTGTCCTAAAAATGTAGACAGAGGGAAGCGGTAGCACGACAGTTTTTAAAAATTAATTTCCAAATAAATAGTTTTGCCGAATATGCGGATAAGGAATTTTTGTATTTCAAGTGCAGTTTTTACTACGTACATTGCTTATTCTCTCATCTTGATGGTGCGGGTGGCACTTTTTCAGTAAAGTTTCCACAAAAGACCTCGGGTCGGTAATCCATGCAGGTAGTCCCAAGGTGCTTTCGAATGATTTCTCTGTAGAAAGATACATAACATAAAAGAATAGAACTTTTAAAACACAGATTTTGTTTCAGGGATGGAATCCCCGAAGAAAGTGTTACTGAACGCCACGAAAACCGTTACGAAATGTGTTACACGCACTTTAGAGGGCAATCTGCACAGAAGAATACATAATTAGGGTTTTTGTTTTCGCCCTGTACCGATGAACACGGAAAAATAACCCCCAAGCTGGCTATATAAAAGATGAAGGAAACCGAAAAAAATCTCCAAATAAGGATATCCTTAATTTGAAAATTTAGGCTTAAAGAAAGACATCTTTACTTACAGCTCTTTCTTTTTTTGTTGACCCGGAACGCAACCCCACTGAACTGCCCGCGAGGCTGTTTTTTTTTTTTCTTTGGAAACCGCACCTCTTATCTCATTTCCTTATCAAATCGATACACTGACATTTTCCGAGTATTCTGGTCACGCGCATGTTCCCTCTAAGTTGGCGAATCGCAACCCCGTGTCCTGTTTTCTTTAACATACGCTCCGACAAACATCGATCATTTGTCTGACAGTAAAAAAATGGCACCAAACAACATCAAACTTGTAAAAAAAAAAAAAAAAAAACTCCAGTTGCCCTGCCCCTTAAAAATATAAAAAATAAGCCCCGAAAAAATGCAACCTTATACAAACACACACACACACACACAAACACACACAAACACACACACACACACACACACACACACACACACACACACACACACACACACACACACACACACACACACACACACACACATACACACACACATATATATATATATATATATATATATATATATATATACATATCTAAAAGTACCACTGCGCCAAATGCTTTTTTTAAGCGAAGCTTAAGAAAAACCATAATGCACTATAACCACTAATGTGCTATGAGACATGAACTGCCAACGGGAGGTTTTTGACATTTGCCGCCTGTGCAAAGGGTCGACGTGACGCCGCCATGCCGCGCGCCAGTGCACATTACGTTGAAATATGAACGCACTTTAAGGGGGACCGTGTCTATTGTTTGATGGGAATTTCTTGGGTTGCTGATATTGTTTGACTTCAACTATCTCATTTAAAACAGAAAACTGAACATATATTTATATATTTATAGGGGGTAATCTGTTGAGTCAATTGTTACTGCACGACTAACTTGATTATATCAGTCAGATTGGAGCTATTTGAGAGGTTATACGCATTGGTCGATGGGAATACTAGTAAATTTAAAATAAAATTATAAAATACAATTATGATATTAAGCGGCTAATACCATGTTAGCTCGACAAATATTGTTAACAGTTTGGTAATAAATTAACTAACAGTTATGCATGCGCAATTAGTATCAGAAAACTCATGTATTGCACATTTTGTTAAAAGACTGTGTGCACTGAAATATAGTGCGAAATTAGATTTTTTTTTTTTCCCTGATGCTGCGCAGTTTCTTATTGAGCTTTCGCGAAATTAAAAAAAGGCAGCTTTTGTTGGCATTTCTAAGAGCAGTGAACATATAACATAAACAGGAACGTAAAATGAGAATGACGTACATTATTTTTTTAGCTACCTTGGTAGTATTCTAGGTTAATGAAACTTGTAAAATCAAGCACACTAAAGGTTACCGATGTTGGAAAAAGAGATCTAGAGTTAGTAAAATTGTGACACGGTTTAGGTAATTTAGACTGCGTAAGTGCGTTTGAAAATCCTAAGACTTGCCATGAACACATTAAAAAAACTGGACGGTTCGTACCGTTAGCTTTATTTACCAGTTTCTTTTTTGTCACTATTATCTAATAGAAAATGTAAGCGTCAGTGTATTATAGCGCAAAAAGAGGACTGCACTAGAGATGGGCAAAACGGCTCACTTCAGTGAGCGGCTCGGAACGGCTCAGCTCACTGAAATGAACCTGCACATTTGAACGGCTCACCGGCTCACTTCGGTGACTGGGTCGCTCAGGAGTGAGCCGGGTCTTTTTGAGCCGCTCCTTTAAAGAACGAGTGAGCCGTGGTTCTTTCGGAGAGTGAAAGTCCGCTCTTTCTCGTTCACAGAGCCGTGCCCGTAGATGTCCCGAACCGTACTGTCGGAGCCGGGTGGCCGGGTCCACGGATGGCGCCGCTCGTTGACCGCTGCCGTTCGAACGATGTCTCACGATTCTCGCCGATCGTGCATCGTGTGCTGGTGCGGCGCTTCGAAGGTAGCAGTGAACCACTTATAACACTGTTATTCTACTCATGCATGTATACCCTTTTTTCAAAGCCATATAACTAGACTGCATAGCACAGGTTACATTGCAACCTGTGCTATGCAGTCTAGTTATTTGGTATTAAAAAATATGCATTAGTAAATAGCCGTGTTATAGGTACTTCCAGTGTGTATGGAGAATAAATTTATCAATTTCTTATTTTAAAGGCGCGATTTTTGAATCGCAATGACCCTTCATTTTGTGATATTGGGGATAGAATGCTTATGATACTCTAAAGGCAGAATGCAATGTATTGTTCAAGAAAAAAAAAAAACTTAATCGTCATTACTTTAGGTTTTCTGTTTTTGTGGTGCTTTAAAATTCGCTTTAGTGAAAATAAGAACAAAAATAGTGCATTTTCTGTCAACTTTATTCAGTTATATACATGCGCATTCATACAAAATTAATGACGAAATAATTTGAAGTACAACACAAAAATAAAATTCAACAAAGTACTTAAGATCCATGAAACTTGAGTTTCGTGGATCCGTCGACGCTAGCGCCAAAGCCTCATTCAGTTACGGCCCTAGCAGGAAGGTGCCACTTTTGTCAGCAAAAAGCAAGGAGGTTATATCCTCTATCCTTCTATCCTTCTATCCTCCTTGGCAAAAAAAGCTGTTTTCGTCGTCATGGCAGCAGGAACGGAATGGAGTTGCTTTCCCGCACTACTAATAGATGGCGTGCAAATCGCACCCGGCAAAAGACCCGGCCCAGTCCTGACCCGGCTCTGACTCGGGACTCGGCACGGCTGACTGAACGAGGGAGAACCAGCTCCCAAAAAAACCGCCGCTCACGTTTACTGAGCCACGGCTCACTCGCTCTTTAAAAAGAGCGGCTCAGAAGATCCGGCTCGCTCCTGAGCGACCCATCTCTAGACTGCACCAATCAGCCTCGCTGTCCCATTGAGGAAACAGTTGTACAACCTTGATCGCCAGCAGAAGGGAAATATGTTTCCGGCGATCCTGTCACATTTAAGCAGCATGAACTGTTGGGAAACATGTTTTTGTCGCCCGGCTACCGGGTTGGCCGATTTGTTCTCCGACAGTCAAAGAACATCCTGTCACACCGTGCTGACGGCGTGGAATGACTGGGACAAAAAAAGATAGTGGAATGACGGCGCGGCCAACACGCCGTAATCTAAATACTTTGTTTGTTTACCTTCTTTCGTGTGCGGTGCGGCGTTGCTGGAAATGTCCTCAACAAAATTCTAGCGCTTTCGGAGCACCAAGAATTTCTATATTATGACATCTACCAGTAACAGTGATGGGAAAAGGTGCCGTGAAGGGTGATTTATGGACCATATTTTATCGAAAGGATTTTCCATCAGTGAAAAAGCAGCTAGCCCTAACCAAGGAAGACAAGATACTGCTAATTTATTGATTTACGCCAGGCCATGAAGCGTTCTACGTTTAATAATATTCCCATTTCTAGTTTAAGAGACGCTATTAACCGCTGTCATAGCCACTGTACCTCTAAGCGTTTTGTGGAGACTGACGCTCAGTTATAATCATTTAAGATCGACTGACGGTTTGGCCGACACAACTATCGGTATAATAAATATTTTTCAATGTTGTCTTTCAGCCTTTCCTCTCTGCCGTGTCATCGCTTCATTCGCCCATACGTTCAGGGTTTTAAAACAATTTTACGTGTCTCTAACTGCCGTTTTTAAGCTCGAAATATCAACAATCGCTTTCAGCAGCGGACGTTTACAAACTCAGATTTTTGCATCGCTCGCTTTTGTTGATGATGTTTAATATATTTTCAACGAGTAAGCTATTTTTATAATTCTAGAGACATCTGCCTTGATCTCTTTCGAAAATGCAACGTTTAACTGACTTTTTAAATGCTCAAGGCAGCAGCTGTGACATTCTCAGCGGCAGACCAGGTCGGAATATTGTTAAATGACATTTTCCAGCCCTTATTTGGGTACATTTTTTAAACAAAACTCGTTACTGATGTCTTCATTCACGCTTGAAGCAGTCTGTGCTGTCTTGTTGCCGGCACAATACCTCGGCAAAACTCACTCATAAGTGCCCTCACTTACCTCACTTACCCTCACCGATCAGGCGTGAGGTGAGGGTGAGCGAGTTCCTAAGCCTCAAAAAAGAGTGAGTTTGGGGTTGAGTGAGGGGCGTGAATTCGGTGAGTTCATGAGTTCGGTGAGTTCAAGAGTTCGGTGAGTTCATGAGTTCGGCGAGGTCATGAGTTCGGTCAGTTCGTGAGCTTGGTGAGGGGCGTGAGTTCATGACTTCGGTGAGGTCGCGTGAGTTTATGAGGTCGGTGAGGTATAAGGTCCCTGAGGGGCCTTGGGTTTGATGAGGGTTTGCGGAGTGACGTCGAGGAAAGGTGGGTTATGCTAGTCTTCCGTACATTTCCGGGGAAGTTAAGTCGACGCTCGCTTCGCAATGACACTGTTAGCTCGTGCGGCTGGTTCTGTACGAATGATGGGAAAAAAGGATAGGTGCCTACTGATTTATCTGCGCTCTTCGGCTCTGGCTCGCTTCGCGGCGGCTCGGCGTGGTTTCTTGCCGCTGGTCGCTGCCTCGTGGCGGGGTAACGAGAGAGGAGGCAGAGCTCTCCCGGTCGCCTCGGAAGCCCTCGTGTAGACCGCGAGGTACCGATATGCGCGCGGTGTTTTGTTGTTTCGTGAAGGAGGAAAATGGGTGCTACGCCGGTACGCCTGAAGGCAGAAGTTGCGATTTCGAGTGCGCTCGTCTTATGCACGGCCGATAATCCTGAAGCTAATATTAAAATGAAAGCCGGCTGAGAACTGTCGCCATTTGCCTGTATACTTGTTTGTTCAAGTTGTAGCCTGGAGTTTTGTAAAAGAAGCACGCTTACACCTCTTCGTGCTCGAGTACGCCCGAAACGCCGGACTTGTTCGCAATCGGGTTTATAGGCTGCTACATTTATTTAGTATCATATAAAAGTTAACTCGATTGTGGATTGTCGTTAAACAATTGCAGGCGATAAGTTTCTAGATTACATTCAAGGAGATATAAAACGATATTTTAACTTTCACCTAATAGTGGTGTTAACAAATCGACGTTCCTAGCCTGCTATCCGACACCCCGTTGGTCGCTCAAGAGGAGGCCATTCAACATAGTGGAAATACTGGCTGCACCCGAAAACATTTCGGGTGCCGGAGAATCGGTTTTCTTACTAGCTTCAATAGTATTTACATATTAGTTAATTCTCCTATATATATCATTATTTATCAACCAGTACAGCTCGCGCCGGTGCACGTCTCACTCGTTTACGAGGAGCGCGATTGTCCTTTCAGCGACATGATTTATATTTATACGAATAAATAACAGCGGGAAGGGGGTAAAACTTAAACCTAAGTAATTAAAAAAAGAAATCTGACATGCGTGTATGCGTGTATGCGCGTGCGTGTACGGACGCAACCTTCCCCGCCCGGAGAAATTAAGCGCCTTAAATTTTTTTATCTAACAAAACAAATCTTGAGGAATTGTAGACCGTTTAACTAAGTAGCACGAACGCCCCCCCCCCCCCCCCTTTCAAATATAGCGTGAATATCCGAATTAGGCTATGAATAGTCACGAGTGAAGTAATTTAATTATTGAAGGTGGAGAATTTGCGCATAGACCTGTCGGCCGTTTATTCATCAAAATTAGTGAAGGCATATGAACAATTAGCATCCATCTAAACTAATAAATTATTTTATTAAAAACACATTTTTTGTAAATGTTTGTAAATATTTATATTCGACATATTGACAGAGTAGAATACAATGACACACTGTCTGGGAAACAAGAATACTAAAAGCATCTGACACCGATCGCGATTTTAATTTTACGTCAGGATCCATAAAGTATAAGATTTTACGAGGCACAAAGTCGGTAGAGTAGTACGTTCCAGTTTTAATTGGTATGTGCGGTGCAACAGAAAACGAGAGACGCGATAAAAAAATAAAGACGTTTACAATTCTCTGTAATGCCGAATTAGAGCGCAGCTCTTGAGGAAGAGGAGGGGAGGGTATGCACCTCCGGCTCCTCCGTACCCTCCCCTCCTCCTCGACTGCTGCCCTCCCATTTAGCGGGAAATTTTCAATAAGTTTCCTGCTAAATTTAGCGAAAATTTCTCCGCTAAGCCGGAAAATTTTCCCTCTAAATTTTGCCGGTAACCTTTCTTCTAAATTTAGGGGAAAAACTTCCCATAATGCATCGCGCGCGGTTACGCCGACGCCGACGCCGCTCAACCCAGAAATGGGTGCCTAAGAGCGGCGCTATAAAATTAATACTTAAACGACTTAATTTACGCGAGGACCTAAATTTCACGAATTTCGCGAGTCGCCTAAAATTCGCGAAAAATAGGTCCCGCGAACAATTCCTGTAAAACTTTAACACATTGAAATCTATATTGAGATCCCACCGCGTCGCGAAAATTAGAGCCCGCGAATTATTACAAAACTTCAGCTTTGACCTAAATCGCGAAATATTGAGCCCGCAAAAAATACGTCGTTTACAGTATACAATAATATGGTGCTCACAAAGATTTTCAATCGTTCCTTCTTGCAGAAAAAAAGATATCCACCAGGCAGTTATTTCGGGGGAAATAAGTTGTATGAACGATGATATATATAAAGACAGACCGTTTCGATATAGTTCTCCTTCCCAACGAATTGCCTTGCAAACCGTCCTACCATTAACAAGAAGTCCACAATATGCTATACACAACCTAAATACCAATACACGGTGTTCCGTGTGGGAATAATAATTCACGCCTGAATAAACAGCGATGCAGACGCTCACTTCGTACTTCCCCGATGTTGTCGCGAATGCTTGATACAAACAGTGTACACCGGAAAGAATACTTCAGGAAGCTCGTAACGAGGCGCCCTTGTATCGATTCCCAACAAAGCGTGCCTTCCTCAAGCGCTCGGCCGGCGCGCGACCGGCGTGCGGAAGAGGTGGAAGCGGAACAAACAAAAGGACAAAGCATTTCTTCACTTGGCGACGTGACGGCTGGCGCAGGAGCGGAAGAAAAAGGCACCGACCGTGGCGGAGTTGTAAAAGTCGCGCAACTTCCGCACAACACGAGCGCCTGCGTGGCAACTACGGTGACAGTGAAAACTACTTCTGATTGAGTGAGATCGGTGAGTGAGTGAGTTTGTAAGTTTAAAGGGGCCCTGCAAGGACTTTTTTACTGGTTTTTAATTTGCACCGTACCTGAGCGCACTGAACGAAGTAACTTAGTGAAACTTTTCTTTTCTCGAAATTCGCTTTATTTTAAAAGTTATGGGCAAATAAAATTACAAAAACAAGCAAAAAATAACCTCCCTCATGTCGTCCTTGGTTGCTTGAGTGGCCGTGAACTAGAGGGGGGTAGTGGGCTCATCGCGAGCGCTCACGGCTGCCGCACTCTGTGTCGACGGCGCGAGAGGGCGCCACTAAAACATGTTTTGAATAGGTTGTATGCAGCGGGCAGCCAGAGCGGCTCTCATTGCATTTGCTGCGCGATTAAACACTAATTCGGCATGACACTTTGTTGGCCACAAACGACAGCAAACACGGGGTAAAGATCAGTTCAGAATGGGAGCCACTTCGCGCTGCCATACCGCGAAACGGCCAAACCGCAAGACAAAGCTTCTCGCCGAAGGCCTTCGAAACGCTCGGAGCCGGTTGGATCCTCCTGTCCATTAGAGTGCCTCAATAGACAGTTTTAGTGGATCGTACGCTAAAGCCTTGCGTACGCAATAAAATTGCGGGTCGAGAGTGCGCGGGCGCAGAACGCAATAGAAGAGCTAGCGTATTGCGTACGCACGCAACGCTGGGGATTTTGCGTGGCGGGCTAGCGGGCTCTGCGGGACGCTCTCGAGAGATCTCGGACCCAACGAGAGCGCCAGTTTCAAGATGGCGGTTACCTCGACTGGCGCAGCAAGGGCGACGTGGTGTTTTCGAGGTTCTGTGTGACGTGAAATTGCGTGGTGTTGAGCTCGGCAATTCTTTCCGGGACCTACGGCGGTCGAATCAGATCGCCGTGCAGCTGAAGGAGTGCACAGTGAAAATGTTCGCCGCTCGGAATGTGCGTCAACGCTGCGATCTGCTCAACGCTAAGCCTACTCGCACAGTTCTTCGCCGACGGACGAACGACTCTAAAAGAAATCGCCGAAGTTCTCGCTATGCACTGGACATCAGTAGGTCATGAATTTAATTCCGCGATAGCATTGATAAAAGCTGCCGTTTCCACGGGACGACTGACGGAGGCTCCGTGATCGAATTTGGCTACGCACTCGTACTCGTAGCCTCTGTACCCCGCAGAAAAGCGCGCTTGACGAGGGTGCTGCGGTTTGGTTTAATTTGAAATAAAATGATTGGACACGTTTTCATTTTCAATATTTCTTTCCAGGAGCATGGTTGCGCTATAAGCACGCGGAATTCTACGGCTCTAGTAAATTTAATCAAGATCATGCGCGGTGTTCACTCGAAAACGTAACGCACAACTAAATTCGGTCCGAGCAGGTCATTTTTAGCGTACGCTATACTATTGCGTATTGCGTACGTAAGAGCCAGCAACGCTATATTAAAACTGTCTAATGTTGTTGGCCGCTGCGCCTTGCTGGAGTGGGGACAACTCTGTCGTCTGCTAGAAGAGCGGCCATTTTTCCTCTCGCTTGACGCGCCGGGTATATGGAAAAGAGCGCGTCGCATTCCCCTTCGAGCTCCTTGTGCTGTTATTGGGTAGGATCACTTGTACAATAAAGGAGGACTGCTTTAGGAACGCGTCACCTCACCCTTCGAGTCACGTGTGCACCTGTTTTATGATATAAAATTACGATTTAGTGCGCACATGCGGCGAGTTCGTTGGCAAAAGTGCCATCGGCTGCCGCTTGTGTTGTGATCCGCTTCTTGCTGATGGCCGATTTATGTAAGTTTGTGTACAGTGTGTATGTGCGGTACCGTTTTGTGCAACATATTTCGGTATTTGACGTCGAATTAAATGAGTGAAATGAATGGCAGTCACCAGCGAGGCGGAGACCGCGATTACGCTGAGCTCGATATATCGCCCTTTTAATTCGCCGGTATTATTGCCTTACAAAATTGAAATGATAGATGGGCTGTGATTTGTATTTGGCTGGCCTGGGGCGAACTCTTCGAGAAATCCTCGCTTTTAAAGGTTATACGGATGTTCATAGTGAGCACCGTAACACTTGCACTACGGGCTTTTAAACTAAAAACAAGAAAAAGATTTTGTTTTCAATTCGCTTTTATATCGCAAAAGTTAAGAATTTCATTAGGCCATCTATCCCGCTTTTTAATTTCTTCATGGTCCTTCCCCTAGTGAGTTAATGGGCTTAAAATGTAATAGCTAGTTTAAAACAGCTGCCTGACGACAAGAGATGCAAGATAAAGATATCCCATAAACAGCTGTCGGTGCAGACAGGGGAAACATTACGACTTTACCTTTAAAATACTATCGAACATGTGTCGCCTAAAGGTATCAGTGCATAGACACATTTTACTGGCGTACGTCAGAATAAAAAAAAAGTCTGATTGCTGGTCGCTATACCAACGACTACGAGCAATAGCAGTAACGAGTCGTGGAAGTATCTATATAACATAATCGTTCAGGATCTCAGCCAGTACTTCTAAACAATATTTCCTACGGTGAACGACACAGGGATCGGAAGGAAAGCTGCTACTCATACTGCACACAGACGAGGAGCGGTTCGGCTCCCAGTTGTCCCTTTTTATCTGCGTCAGCCACAGTCGCTTCCGTTTGGCGTTCGTTGGAATGTTGAATACTCGTTTCGGGGAATTATTTGAGCACTTGGGCACGCAGCAACCCGGCGTTGTTGTCGAGGCACCCGAATTGTTGTGGGTACGAGGCCACGAGGCGACCTCCCGGTATCACGCGTGCAGCGTCAACACAACGCGAGAGGAAAAATGGCGGCCGCCACCGGGAGCGGTCGGGGGAAACCGGGGAATCTCCGAAAAGGCGGCACTTGCCCTCCCTAAAGATGTCGCCACTCTAGCAAGGAGCAGCGGCCAACAACATTGAGGCACTCTACTGTCCATACGACCGCAGCGCCGCCGCGTACATCCGGGACCTTTCCGTGTCGGCGCCTGATCCCACTACTCCTTTCTAGTATGCGCCGCCTTTTCCACCGCTTGGTGGCGGGTATGTCGACGGGTCTTCTCCTGTTTCCGTACTTTATAAACTGCATTCGTTTCTTTTCTGATCTAAAATACTGAACAAAAACTACTTTTATAAATAATTGAAACGGTTCGCGCCACCTATATTTTGTATTTCGACTAAAAAGAAGCTTTCAGCGGCCCTGACCAGTAGTAAGCCCAGGACCAAAGACGTCACATTTTGCGCGCTTTCGGTACCGCGGGTCGCCCTCGTCGGTGGAGAGAGGTTTCCGCGTCGTCCGGTTAAAATATGACGCACTGATATTTAGTTACTCTCTCCGTGCCCGCTGGCTTGCCCGAACTTCAAGAGACGTGGAAACCGCAAAAAAGGTAGACGCTTAAATATGATTGCAGGGCCCCTTTAATGAGGGGCGCGAGTTTGTGAGTTCGGTGAGGAGCGAAGTTCATGAGTTTGGTGAGGGGCGTGAGTTCGTGAGTTCGGTGAGTTGATAAATTCAGGAGTTCGTGAGTGAGGACTTGAAGGTGACTGCGGCAGTGAAGAGGAAAGGTGAGTGAGTTTTTAACTTTTTATTTTGATCAGGGAGGAAGTGAGTGACTTAAATTTAGATCTGTCGTTGGGAATTCTGTAACGAGCACAGCAAGTGAAAATATTGAATATATACAAGCAAAATAGGAAGAAATAATATGCGGCATATTTTGGTCGCAAACATTATTTTGAATATAATTGGCGCCGATATCAGCGATCACCTACCAATATTTATGTTAATAAAAAAGTCACACAAAACAAAAAACAGAGTAAAACGAAATACTTTAAAAAGGCGAAATGTTACAGACGCAACAATGGCGGTCTTTAGAGATGTTTTATGCTCAGTAAATTGGGACACCCTTTACTCGGAGACAGATGTCAACCATGCATATGAATATTTTTTACAAACTTTTAAAAAATTGTACGATGAGTGCTTCCCTTACAGAACCGTCAATTTATGTAAAAAAATACGTAAGCCTTGGATGACGAGGGAGTTGTTGCATAAAATACGTGAGAAAAACAGCATGTACCAGCGCTTCTTAAAGACAACGGACTCCGAAGGCCTTAAAGCTCTTAAGAGGTATCGTAATAAATTAACTGGTTTACAAAGGCGTGCAAAATCTGAATACTATACAAGTCTATTTACAAGAGATGATAACAAAGCTTCACGTGTTCTTTGGGAAAGGGTAAACAATGTATTGCATCCAAACCGTGAACGTCAAACATTAGATAAAGTAATCTGGGGAGATGTTCAGCTGTGTGGCTGCGCTCTGGCGAATGCTTTTAATAGTTACCTAGTGAACCAATCAAGTGATGTAGATCTGCCTCAAGGTGGACCCGATGCTTGTGGTTCTATCCATCGCAATTTCGAAAATTCTTTTTTTATGAGTCCGACAGATGAGTGTGAAGTGCTCGCGGTTTTTAGAAACCTAAAAAACTCCAAAAGTCAAGACGTAAATGATTTCAATATCAGACCAATTAAGTATGTTGTAGATATTGTGACACCTGTGTTAACGTATATATTTAATCTATCGCTTTCTTCCGGTGTTTTTCCTAAAGCAATGCAGTGCGCTAAGGTGGTCACTTTGTATAAAGGTGGCGGATAAAAATATGTTTAAAAATTATAGACATATTTCATTGCTATCCATTTTCTCAAAGGGTCTTGAGAAAATAATTCATCAGAGACTTTATTCCTACCTAGAGAGACATTCTGTAATTTCTAATAGTCAGCATGGCTTTCGTAAGCACCGGTCAACGAAATCGGCGCTCTTAGTACAAAAACAGCAGATCATTGAAAGCTTTGAAAACAAGGAACTTATTTTGAGTATATATATCGATTTTTCGAAAGCGTTTGACTTAATTAATCACACAATATTGCTGGAAAATTTGGAGCGCTATGGTATTCGTGGAACTGCTCTGAACCTGTTTAGATCTTACCTGCAGTACCGTACACTATTAGTTACCTTTAACAACTATATTTCAACCACTCACAAAATTGAAACCGGAGTACCTCAGGGTAGTGTGCTCGGGCCACTCTTATTTATTATTTTTATTAATGATATTGAAAATAGTGTACCACAGGCAAACATTGTTTCTTATGCTGACGACACAACTATTTTTATTAAGGGCCACACAGCGGATGAAATTGAGAGCACGGCAATAAGAGTCCTTTCAAACATCGATTTGTGGACGAAAGTAAACGGGCTAAAAATAAACGCGGATAAAACAAAATGTGTGTTATTTCGACCACGAAATAGACAAGTACCTAATTTGCTTCAAATAACTTTAGGTTCTTCAACACTTCAAGTGGCAAAATCGGTAAAAATATTGGGCGTTTATTTCACTGAATCGTTGTCATGGAATGAGCACGTTGATTATATACATAAAAAAGTTTGTAAATCTATTGGTCTCCTTTGTAAGAATCGTGATGTATTTCCAACAAGTGTTAAATTACTTTTATATTATTCTTTGATTTACACTCACTACGTCTATTGCCATTTAGTTTGGGGCCAAACAACGATGCAAAATATAACAAAACAACTACTAACCCAAAACAGGGTTCTTCGAATTGTCGCAAATGTACCATTCTTGCACCCTTCTCGGGAGCTCTTTCTTAAACATAACGTCATTCCTGTTGACCACTTGTACAAATTTCGCCTGCTGGTGATGAATAATACGGCATTAAAACATAATAATATTTTTTTCCTTTTCGCACTGTCAGGCTTAGCAAAACTAGATCATAAATATGTCACACGTCACGGCGAAATTTGGAGCGTTTCAATACCCCGTACAAATTACGGCTTTACATCATTAAAATACGCATTACCATCTTTACTTAATAAACTCGAAGCCAATGATGTCAGCATCTATGGGACAACAAATCGAATGTTGACAAAAATCATATTACAGACAGCATAATTTTTACCTCCAGTTCCTGGAGTTTTTGTATCTGTGGTTGTTATGTATGTTGACTAACAGCCAGCGCCCCCTGGCTCCGGTGCTCTGGTGGCAACCATGCCGTGCGGCGCGCTCTGGAACATTCCATCGAACAGTCACCAGAAGCAGCATGTCATTTCTTTTGTTCAAGACTATGCTCTAAATAAACATAGTCTGATACATAACATGGTGTCAGAAGTGAACCGGTAGACGCACCGACGCACCAGCCGCCATCGACGCAACGCAACAACGACGCACCAGCCGCAACATGGCAGGTGTCTTCATCCAGCCGCCATCGGCGTTCGGGCCCAACACGGAAAACCCAGCGATCTCGTGGGAGGAATGGCGATCCTCTTACCTCATCTACGAGACAGCCTGCGAGTACGCCCAGAAACCAAAAGCAGCACGGAAAGCGCTCCTCCTCCATGTACTTGGACCACAGGCACGTCGGATATACCAAACGTTTCCACCACCTCCAGCCTTACCCGCAGAAGCCGCAGCCTCCTTCAACGAGGTCGAATATATCTTAGAGCAGTTTGACGCGCTCTACCAACCGTACAAGAACGTAACCCAAGCAACTGCCATCTTTAACTCGGTGACACAGCAGGTGGGCCAGTCCATTGATGATTTCGTCACTGAGCTCCGACTTCAGGCTCAACGTTGCGACTTCGGCAGCACGGGGGATCGGCTCATTGGTGACAGGATTATCGTTGGGATCCAAGACTCGGCACTTCGCGAACGGCTTTTCCGCGAGCTGAACCTTACTCTTGAAAGAATAATATCAACCTGCAAAGCCGCAGAAATATCAAAAAAACATGTCAAGGATCTCCAGGCAACTGCACCTACGACGGTGGTGGACGAGATGCATCGAAACAATTGGCGAGATGCCAATTTTGACCGCGAACAATGGCGCCGGTACAATTACCCGACACTACCGCCGCAACAGCAACAACGTCCGCCACAACCGCAACAGCATCCACAGCACCCGCCTACAACCCGGCCATGTTCGAGGTGTGGTATCGTGCATGCCCCTAGAAATTGCCCTGCCTATGGGAGCAGCTGCTTTCGGTGCGGAAAATTTGGACTCTTTGCATCTGTATGTCGACAAACAAGATCTGGCCCAGGGAACCACATATCCAGTCTTGACAACGACGGTTTCTTTCTGGGACAGCTGACAGTGGACAACGTTCAGACAACCTCTTGGACGGCGACAGTTGATGTTCAAAACAACAAGGTCACCTTCAAACTGGACACAGGGGCTGACGTAAACGTCCTTCCCAGGCATGTTCTTCGGAAATGGAGTCAACCACCAAAGGTGGAACCCACCTGTGTCAGGGTCTCCACCTACACTGGCGATCATCTGCCGATCAGTGGCGAGTGCATCTTACAAACAAAGACAAGAGACCTTAGTCGCAACTTGAGATACCTGGTTGTGGACCTTAATGTTATCCCGATTCTTGGTGCTGAGGCATGCCAGGATCTTCAGCTGATACAGCGACTTCGGCACATGGACTCATCGAGCGAATCAACCGACGCTGGAGCACCTACTGCCAAGTATTTGGCCGCAACTGAAGTCATCAAGGACTTTCAGGATGTGTTTACTGGAATTGGTCAGCTTCCGGGAACTGTGGCAATCACGCTCCAAGACGGTGCAGTACCTTCTGTCACTGCTCCCCGCAAGATTCCACTAGCTATCATAGAGAAAGTAAAGGCGGAGCTTGACAAGATGGAACATGACAACATCATCACAAAGGTCACCGAGCCAACAGATTGGGTGAACCCCTTAGTAGTGGTACCGAAGAAAGATGGCAGCCTACGGATCTGCCTTGACCCCAGACAGCTGAATAACGCCATCAAACGTCAGCATTATCGCATTCCGACGCAGGAGGAACTGTTTGCTCACTTGAGTGGATGCACTGTGTTCACTCTCCTTGATGCGAAATCAGCTTTTTGGCAGCTGACACTGTCTGAGGAGAGTTCGTACATTTGCACTTTTGCAACTCCTTGGGGCCGGTATCGCTTCTTGCGGCTCCCATTTGGGCTAAAAAATGCTCCCGAACTCCTACAACGTGCCATGGATGACATCTTCGCCAGCATCAATGGCGTTTACCCCTACTTTGACGACATTCTCGTCGCATCAAAGACAATGAACGAACACATTAAGCAGCTACATCTAGTTCTGCTGACTGCACGCAAGTACAACCTCAAACTCAATGCGAAGAAAAAGCAAGTAGCAGTGTCCACCATCTCCTACCTGGGACATCAGCTAACGGCAGACGGAATTCAAGCTGACGCTGCGAAAATAGAGGCCATCATTGCTATGCCAGTGCCCGAAAATAAGGCAGAGCTGCTCAGATTCTTTGGTATTGTCATTTACCTTACCAAATTCATGCCAAATGCCTCAAGTGAAATGGCACGCCTGAGACAGCTACTAAAGACCGACGTCCCATGGCACTGGGATGAGAACCTGACGTTAGAGTTCGTCAAAATCAAGCGTATGATCACCGAGACTCCTGTCCTGCGCTTCTTTGACAAGTCCAGGGACATTGTAGTTTCAGCAGATGCGTGCTCATACGGAGTGGGTGGTGTTCTCCTGCAAGAAGGCCATCCAGTTGCCTATGCCTCAGCCGCTCTGACCCCTACTCAACAGAAGTACGCACAAATTGAAAAAGAGCTACTCGCCATAGTTTTTGCCTGTGAGCACTTCCATTATTACACCTACGGTAGAATCGTAACCGTTCAGACTGACCATAAGCCTTTGATTGGTCTACAACAAAAAGACTTCGAGAAGATCACACCACGGCTACAGCGTCTTCTTCTCCGGCTTCAGCGATACGATGTCCGTCTGACATACGTCCCAGGAAAAGAGCTCACCGTCGCAGACGCGCTTTCTCGAGCACCTGCCAACACAAGCTCATGCCGAGACTCTGAGCCCGGAGAGAGTCTGGGGATCTGTACACTAGTCAACGCATCGATGACAAAACTGGAACAGATTCGTCAGGCAACAGCTGCAGATCAGATGCTGCAGCAAGTCTCCAGGTACATACGAGAAGGTTGGCCGGAACAGCGCTCAGTTCACGTGAGAGCAAAACCCTTTTTGCATTGCAAAGATGAACTGCACATATGTGAAGGCCTAATATGCCGTGGGCAGCGACTGGTTCTACCTACATCATGTCAGCAGGACGCCCTAGAGAAACTACATGGAGCAGACCGTGGCATTGTGTCATGTAAGAACAAGGCACGAGAGGCTCTTTACTGGCCCTCAATGAACAAATACATTGAACAGATGGTCCAGCGGTGCGAGCATTGCCAGCGCTACCAGCGACAAAACCAACATGAACCACTTGCTGATCGTGACTTGCCTGACCGCCCATGGCAAAAGATCGCAGCTGATCTTTTCTACTTTAACAGATCGACTTACTTACTCATCGTGGATTACTTTAGCAAGTATGTGGAACTACAACCCATGGCGTCCGCCTGCACTGAAGCTGTCATCACCGCTATGAAAGCTGTATGCGCCAGATTTGGAGTCCCTGATGAACTAGTCTGTGACAATGGACCGCCATTTAATGCCGCGAAATTCAAAGAGTTCCTCACCAGCTGGGACATCACCTACAATCCCAGCTCACCCTACTATGCCAGATCGAATGGACTTGCTGAAAGATCCATTCAGACCATAAAGCACGCACTTCAGAAGGCTGTAGAAGATGGAAAAGACCTCTTTGTTGTGCTTATGGATGTTAGAAGCACTCTAATGGATGGGCTGAAGTCGCCTGCAGAGCTCCTAATGGGCAGAAAAATCCGCACACTGGTCCCGATGAATCCAACTCAACTGCAACCCCACTACAACTGCACCGAGGCCCAATCTCGTCTACATTTTCGTCAGGAACGGCAGCATCGGCATGGGGATAAGAGAACCAAGCCCCTGGTCGCACTTCAGAAAGGCCAGAAAGTGTGGTTTCAGCACTGTGGCAAGTGGACACCAGGCTACATTAATTCTGTGGGACCCCAGCACCGCTCATACGTTGTGAGGACACCGGAAGGCACCATGTATAGGCGCAACAGGTATCACATCCGACCCGCTCACTGTCAGCCGCCAACAGCGACTGTTACAGCCGAGGATTACTATGCCGCAGCTTCTTCTCCACTTGCAGCCAGTCCACAGTCACCGCCACCCCCTCCACAGGCAGCAGACTCGTACCAGCACTACTACACACGAGCAGGTAGAAAAGTGGTGAAACCTCAAAGGTTCATACAATGAAGATCTCAAGTGCTTTGGAATTTTTATTTTGTGTGTTCAGTTAATTTGTTTGTTTGTTTGTTTGTATAAAAAAAAAGGGGGGGCGTGTTATGTATGTTGACTAACAGCCAGCGCCCCCTGGCTCCGGTGCTCTGGTGGCAACCATGACGTGCGGCGCGCTCTGGAACATTCCATTGAACACTGACCAGAAGCAGCATGTCATTTCTTTTGTTCAAGACTATGCTCTAAATAAACATAGTCTGATACATAACAGTGGTGAAAGTTGTTTCTACTTTGAAAATATTTATTTTGAAGCATTCAAGCTGAGTGCAACAATGTGAATACTCGTGATTGTGTTTTAGCGCCCATTTTTTGTTTGTTTTCGTTGTGTTTACAATGCTGCTTTCCCGCCAAAGTGTGTTAGGGCGCCAGGACCTCGTCAAGCTGCAACCGCAGCTTTTTGTCCTGACGTCCTCCCTTTTTGTACCAACCAGAATGGGAAATAAAATGCATTATTATTATTATTATTATTATTATTATTATTATTATTATTATTATTATTATGATGATTATTATTATTATATCTAGACTAAGATGGTGCACTTTAAATAACAAAAAGTCGATCCAGGATGTTAAGTTTATGCATAGATAGCATAGTTCATGGATCAATAAACAGTCCTACTCTGCTCGATTCTCTAAACTTTCGTATTCCTGTTAGCACAATGTGTAGAGAACGCAAAGTATTTTACCCAGATCTTAAAGGGGCCGTGAAATTACCTTTTTGCTTTTGCCAAATAACTTTTACATTAAACCTTCAATGTTCACTGAACGCCGAACAGGCATCTGTTTTTGTTTCGGTTCATTAACTTCAACACAAAAATTTAATGAAATATTGACCTTTTCTTCCTCTCCAACTCACCGCAAAACAAGCTGTGGCGTAATTTTGACGGTCATGACGTCCGCCGGCAGCGGAACCGGAAGTTCTCTCGACAGAAGGAAAATAGGAGCGTTAGCGGCGGCGTGTTGGCGGTGTACTGGTATACGTTTTACTGCGATGATGGCGCTGATGCCACCGACATATTTTCTGAATCGGCGCCTCTCATCGCCGCGATAGCCATGGACACGTCGCACCTGAGCGATGTGTCAAAATGTTCCGAGTACACACGGATGACCTTAGACCCGGGGTCCCTCAAACCGATGAGCCTGCACCAAGGGCGGCGACGTGGTTCATCGAGTGGCAAGCGGTGAAACTGCAACTGTTTCTTTTTAACCACCGGAAACGAGCGGACAGCAGAAACTGTAATTCGGGCACTTCAGTACACTGCAGCCTTTCGGCATAGCGACCGAGCGATCGATCACAAACAATGTAAACACTACTCAAGCAGCCAGAAAACGGAAGTCAGCTCTGCGAAGAAAGCGCGACCAGGAGAAAACCAGTTCAGCAGACGACGCTCGTGGGTTGACTGCTCAGGCGCAGTCGGGTCTTTCTCTTGCTTCGTTAACCACACAATAGATGGCGCTTGGCTCTGAGCATTGTCAAATTCGGTCATTTCTGGTCACATCTCTAATTATGCTACAAAGTGTGGATCTGAATATTATTTAAGAAAACTTTTAGGAAACATTCGCCGGCTATTTATTGTTTATGATCGCGGTGCTGGTGAGGTAGGCTCTTACCCAATAGGCGACGTGGATTTGGCTGACGTGCTACAATTCTGCGGATGCATCGCAGTGAAAAGGCAGAGAGCTTTCGAAGGAAAGAAGGTGTAAAGGTGTTCTGTTTTCTTTTAGAAGTTCTATAGCGAATAATTTTTGGCTCTCTATTTTTGTATTTTTGGGCTTACTTTTCCACCTCTTACGACGTGCGGTGGGTGAAGTTCGATTTCAAGATCGTTTCATGGTCCCTTTAATGACAATTTGTCACCGCTATCACAAATCCAACATGTTTTAAACACGAAGTTGTTCGACATTTATAATTTTGTACAAATTTGTCCCTTTTTAAGCATGTGTATGGAGTTTAAGCATATGTATGATTTCAAGCCTGTGTATGGCTTTAACCATGTGTATTTGTGATGAAAATGTATCTAATGTTTTGTGTTTTACCGTGAGAGTCTTCGGGCTGTTGTTAAAGGACACATGCAAAGAAAAAAAAAAATTTTTTTTAAACAGCCGGTTTCGGAAAAGGAAGTCATAAAACGAATTTACAACGAAAAATCAAAATTTTTAGAGCTATATTCACGGCGCTATACGAATTTGCAGTTGGCGCCCGCGGGCGCCGCGGAAAAGTGGCCCATATTTATCACGTGACTGGCCCTTATTTGTCACGTGGTACTTGCAATCTTTCGGAAGCTTCCTATGGTCTCGAAAAGTTACTTATTCATCTTCATTTGAAGTGAAACAAAAAACAAACAATAGCAAGTAACTTTTAGAGCCCAAAGGAAGCTCCTGAAAAAGCGTAAGCAGACGTGAGAGACGTGTGCGCCGGTCAGATAACGGCGGCGGCGCCCCGAAGCAGGCGAAGTAGTGCGGCGGCGGCGACGGCGGCGTGGAGAAACGCGTTGAAGCGGCGTTCGCACAACGCTCAGCGTGCGGCGGCGGGGTACTTTGCGGCGCCGGCGACGGAGCGCGGTGACGCGCGGGCCTACCACGTGACCAGCGGCGGCTCCTGCCAGCGCCAACTACAAAATCGTTTTGCGCCGTAAATATAGCTCTAAAATTTTTCTTTCTTCGTTTTAAATTTATTTTATAACATTCTCTTTCCATCTAGACTGTTTAAAAAAAATGTTTTTTTTCTTTGCATGTGTCCTTTAAGCAGGGCAAAAATAAATTGTGAACATTGAAAATTTAACCTTGAACGACATTTGGTGCTTTCTATGCCCAGTAGCTTTTATATTTAAATCAAAGACTCGTCACGCGAAATGATATATAAAGGGCTGAACACGAGCAAACCAAAGTGCTCTAGTAATTCCTATTGGGGCGCTAAGCTTGAATTCTACATTCCACTTTGTTCGAAAGCTGCGTAACATCGTAATCAGAACGCAAAACAAACGAAAACTAGAAAAGTGATGTCCTTTGCAATCAAGTCAGAACTCGAAATAAATATTAAAAGTTTTTTTTTTTTTTTTATCTAACTATAAACTCAACCTGTTTTTGCTCTTGAATGCCGGGGATTACAGCGATAAAATGTTGTTAAAACTTTGCATATACAGTAATTCTTTCTTTAGCATTGTTATCTGTGGTCGGACGACTGGATAAATCATTGTGCCTTGTGAAAAAAACACATCTTGTGGTGAAGAATCAATACTTTTAGCTACAGTTATTTAACATAAACTTATCTCACTAAAATCAATAAAATCTGTTCAAAGAAATGTTTTCTACGCTGCTTATATATTACTTAAACTAAAGAAAAAACCAGATGACACTTACCAGTAGTTTCTGATTCCCCTTTAGCGTCAGCAGCTTGATAAAAAAATAAAACATAAATATTATAATATAGGGCAAAGAGATGTTGCAATAGTAGGAAGGGTGAGTTTTAACAAAGGCAAACTTTGTAAGGAATGGTCGTCTGACATAACAGATCACACTTTTATGCAAAACAAAATTCGTTAAAAGTAAAATGGCAGTGGAGCATGCCCCCAAAGAAAGGAATTTCACTCCGCCAGACAATAATGTTTAATTGTTTTAATAAAGACCACCTTTCAACATGGCGGCGTGCGGATAGAGTTTTTGCGACACCCACATTTAGCAGCAAAGTTTCTGCTTTTCCACGGCTTTTATACCTATCCCAGTTTAGTCTCAGATTCGAAACGGTCTCCGATTTTGTTTAGGGTAGTTTTTTTTGCAATGGTGTGAGAATTCATGTGGCAGTACGTATCATCGAAGCGTTAAATGGGCGCACTAGCGCAAGTGGTAAGGCGGCAGCCGCGCTTTGCTCAGCCTTTCGCTTATCTTCGTTTATTTTTTGCTTTTAGCTGTCTCGGGTTTCGCCGCGAGATCGGGCATATATGCGCTTCTTCGCGGATGTTTCTGTGAGATGAAGGGAAAAAACTACGGTCCACACCATCAAACTGGAACCCCGCCTATTATGGGCTCGTGTGAAACCGCCAATGCCAAGCTACATTACCAGACATCATCTGCGTCTTATCGAGTAAATGAATGAAAGCTCCACACAGAAATGATGCCTTCAAGGTACAGTCATGTCTCGTTAATATGGACCCCGTTAATATGGATACCCCGCTATATGAACACCATTTTCGGGGACGAACTGGGAAAATACATGCATTTTTGTCTTGTTAATATGGACAACTCACATTATGGACGATTTTTCGGGGGAACGGAGGCGTCCATATTAACGAGACATCACTGTAATATTTATTTATCCACACAATGTGCGCCCCTGCCGTGTCTCAGCGTCGTTATCAAACGCGTCGCAAGGTAGAAAAGCATTGATATCGTCGTTCTACCCCACATCAAGGCGTCACTTAACAAAGTCACTGGCGTATCCTAACATCACCCAACTCTCGGATTTAGAAAATCGAATAGGTCGATGTGGCCTCGCTGGATAAGCAGCAAGCTTGGCTTCCTCTTTGCTAGCAGCCAATGCCCTAAGCAGGTGATTATTCTGATGAGTCACATGAATAATGGATTCTAAAGCCACTAACTAAGCTACACATCTAAGTGACGACCCCTAAGTCATATTATTGCTTAAAAGTATTATTTTCAGTGTTCTGAAGTTTCCTTTAAAATCGCTTGAAACGGTTTTTCGTCCTGCAGAAATGTTAAAACTTTCCGGGACAGAAAAAACCGATATACGTCGAGCTTCATGACACCGTACATGGAGCTCACAAAGCCGAATTTTTTAATTGTTAAAATCTCCTACAGCGCCTTCTCTGCACTAAGCATACAAATGACGATGTCGGCAAGAAAGGTGGGGTGGGGAATTCCGACACTTTGAGCGTAGCCTTTTTACTGTCATAGTTGACGTTATGAATGGCCGGCATGAATCGGGTTCTTCACGTATTAAGGCAGGGCTGTTGTATGGGGGTGGTCAAACATGGCTCATTTTGTGTATAAAGTATTTGCTTACGGGAGTAAATAGAAAAAATTAAAAGTAGCTTTTCAAAAAGCTTATCATCAATGCGCCTACGATTTGGTCGCAGTAGCAGACTAGCGAATAAAAAAAGACACTCTACCGCCTCCGAAACGAATAAATGCCGCCTTTCGAAAAGAAGTCCTGGTGCATTAAGACGTCCTTCTTGGAGATCGTCAGGGTAGCTATAAGCTTGTGCTCTCACATCAGTCTGTCCTGTCCTGATCTAGCTAAAGACGAGGAATCATCGTGTTCTAAGTCGTAGAAGACGTGGACGTGGTCTGCCGAAAATGAGCATTGTTTTGACTCATTTTTTGTTAGAACATTTTGTCGGTAACTTGAAATGGGAGGATACGTCGCAAACTGTCATCTTAAGTGCCTCTGAGTAACCCCGAAAATGGGGTGTGGGGTGGAGAGAGAAAGAAAGAGAACAAGAAAACCGGACCTACGGATTCCGCAGGAAATAAGAGACGAGGAAAAAACTACCGTTTCTACTGGTCAATCTTCGAACCACCTTTTTTGCTTAATTTTGGTGACTCTGTAAGTATCTTGGACAGCTCCATTGTTCGTCGTTTTTATTTTTAGCTACCATGGATGAAACACGATATAACCTTCATGTAACCTGGGTTACACGCGATGTAACCTTGACAATGTAACCTTTATGATCCTCAAGTTCAGACAGGCTTTCCTTTATTGAATAAACCTCATATCGTAGTGACGTGAGAGTGTTCCTTTTATTGTCTATGCTCTTGAATCGTATTTTAGAAATATATAAAAAATAACGTTATCTCTTATATTAGATGAGTAACACCCCAATTCTTACATGTATTGCAAAATATTTAATCGCTAATATATTAAGCAAAATCAATGAACATAAATACACATTTTGAGAACGTACAGCTTTCAACCAATTTTAGAAAGAATGTGCCAAAACAGAGTAGGCAATGCATATATAGTAGGTTGCACTGCTTTCTGCAGTTTCTCGTTGCACATCTGCGGGTCTGAAAGGTGCTGGATTTTCAACACTTTTTAAGAGCTCAAGTAGAAGCATTAAGAGAAATGCAATACAAGCCCAACTAGAAAGAGTAAGTAAACATGCAACCTGATTGGTGTTACAGATATTTCAAAAACTAGAGACGACGGACGAAGAACGGAACAAACACAAAACGTCTCTCAATATCGACAGGCGACAAAGCGCCTCTTCGATCCTGATCGTTTCGTGTTTGTCCCATTCGTCCGTCGTCTCGGGTTTTTCCAAATATGCGTAAGCCCAACTAGTATTACTTGAGCTGATTGAGCGACGTGTAAGTATAAGCGGCCTTTAAAATGTGATTTATTTAGAGCTCATCAAGTTTAACATTTCAGCTTAAGGGTTATCAAAAATATTTCACGTTTTACACTATTTATATAAACATTTTAAAGAAACCAGGATCTTTTATGACCTTGGTAGCATAATAGGGATAGTACTATTATATTGTCGCAAGAAGTGCATCATAATTTGTTTAATATACCTCAAGTCGCCTGGCTAGGGCATTATATGAGAGGGATTACAAAATTTGATGATTCAAAATACAACATGCAATAACTATTGGCAATAACAATATGCAACAGTGCAATATGAAGGGCATACAGGTATACAGTGGTCGTTATTTTTCTTACGAAAAACAAAATGAGGTAACGCAGAATGCAAGCGTTGTTTGTTGCCTGACAGAGCTTCGAATACTCAAGGGGATGAGCTGTGGCTGGTGGGGTTGTTATTCATATTAATCTATTTTCTCGCCAAGAGTTTAGTTAACCACATAGGATAGATTAAATATTGTGGTTTCGTTGTGCACGTATTGTTCTTTGAGCTTATCTGAAAGCAATGAGTAAACAGTTTACCAGACCAGTACTGTCGATTCCAAAGTTCCTTCTACATTTTACACAGATATGGTCAGTAGACACGGCCTTAAAATACATTACGGTAAATGCTCACCTTCACCATTAGAAGAAATCTCATTTACTGGGACAAGTAGAGAAAAATAAATACGTAATTCAAGGGAGAAATAAGTTAACAGAACATTGGCATTTATTACAGTTGTATAAACATGAATATCGATATGAACATAAAATGAAGGAAATAACCAAGAGCACGTAAGCATTTTAATGCAGTTAAATGCAAATGTGGAAGCGAGCTGGACAAGAATGACGAAAAGCATGCCGTATATATGTATATAAAGCAAAGTTACTCAATAAGGGTTTTCTTTGTATGTTTTTGATCGTTGATGTCTTGATGAGAAAAAACGCGCCGCTCTCGCTTGTTTTTTAACTGCTACCGTAGCAGTCGAAAAACAAGCGAGAGCGGCGCGTTTTTTAATAAAAAAGGCGTGAGTGACGACCAGCAACGAAGCGCTCTACGATCATGATATAGTCTTAATGGTTTCGTCCTGCCGCCAACTAATTAACCCATTTTTGTACGTAAAAGAAACGTCAAAACTCTAATCTCATTTGTTCAAATAATAGAAATGTAAACAGAAAATGCCGTATTAATATGAAAACAAAACGTTAGTTTTCGATGTATTTGAGCGTGAATTAACCTGTCGTTAAAATTTTGGAACACTTAGTTGTGAGAGCCTTTTTCACAGATACAGCTGCGTAGAAACATCTCTAAAAAGAGCAGAGCTGTTAACTGTAAAATAGAAAATTTTTGAGATGTCCCTTTACACGCGTTCCTGAGATTTGTTTCAAGCCATTGTCAACCGACAATGGTGCTTGTCAGACTGTGTCATAAACGCGCGCACTCTGCTTTTGTTGCTACCTAATCAGTGGAACTACCGAGAACACGCTTCTGATGGATTTTCGTTAAATCATACGTGTGACTAGGATAGCTATAAAACCTCGATTCTGATCGCATTAGAGTTTGAAGGTTCGACTATCTAAGAGCATTGCTTATGAGTGTGTCATTAAGGCTGACCCTATTGTTTCTCCTCAGGGCGGCAGTATGTGCCAACAACTACTGAACGTCTCTGTATCGCCTCTTCCTTTATTTTAACGTGAAACGTTGTTTGACCAGGTTCTCGGCATTTTTTAAAGCCCAGATAAAAAGAAGCCTGGATAAAAACGTGGCTGGGAGGGTCGACACTGATTGAAATCGCACTAAAAAAGCGTTTGCGCTAGGCGGGAATCAAACCCAGCCCATTTAGACTATTAAGCGAGTTTCTTTCCCGCATATCACCGTGCTTTTTTGTTGATTTATTTCCAGCGTCCGATGGTATGGTGTACATGAGATGAACGCTGTCGAGATCAAAACGGTGAAGATATCATCATATCAAATGACAGGTACACATGATGTTGAAATTACTCTCAAGTAGTCTTTTGATTGGGAGCCACCATGAGTAAGGTTAAAAATATTTTAAGGTTGTCAATTCATCCAAAACTGGCAACCACTCCAAGTCACTATTTATTACCTTATAACCTGCAACATGTGACGTGTTGGGCTAGTTGGTTTGAAGTGTACATCTTGAGAAGGAACAGTGGCAGAAAACTTGGACAAGGGTAAAGAAACACACGACAGGACGGCGCTGAACTAACAACTGATATTTAATACACAAAAAGGTTGAAAGAAAACAAGAAGCATCTTAATCACAAAAAAATCGACATCACACACGCGCCAACTAAGCAGCATAATATGTCAAGATAGGCCACATCAGTGGCTACGTAATGCCTTTCATAGTTGATAGAAGGTACGCGAATTCTGTTGTGAAGGAACAGCGGCAAAAACCTTGGCCAAGTTTTTTTGCCCCTGTTCCTTCCCAAGGTGTTTACCTTCTAACATTATCGCAGTCGTTTCACACTTTCAATGAAGTATTCATGAATATTGCGAGCGCCTACGTCCGCATGACGCACTGCCATTCTACTTTTCCATATACTAGTCCCAAGAGCTTGATTGTATCGTATGGCACCGGTAAACTGTCAACCGTTAAAAACCGAATGCCGCATGGTGATAACAGGAGTTCCTTTTTAATGGCTCGCTGGGGCACGTCCCAATAAAAAAATCCATTCCAGCAATAAAAAAAAAAAAAAAAGTACTCGAAATTGTGAGCCATTTCACTCCGTGAAGGGGTTGGCCAGCGAAGCTGTACAGAGCACCACCACAAATGATTCACAAAGAGACACATAAAAGCACTTCACCAAATGTTTATTTACAGTATATATTCATCATTGTGAAACGGTATTGACGATTCCTTTGTGATTACTGTTATATCCTAATGTGTTCCATTACAACTTATTCTTTGCTAAAGTTAAATCTATACATTTAATGATTTACATATATAAAAGCTGCTTCTTTTATATACGTAAAACAGTGTTGTCACCCAACTCCAGCGGGAGAAGGCCCATTGTTCTCGGATGCATCTCCATTATCACACGTTTCGACGCCTTTCCTTATCAAAACGCATATCTAGGTGACGGGGCGTATATGCATTTCCATACAATGGAGCGCTTTTACATGTGATTTCTGACTTTGGTTTTTGCACAGGGATACCAAAAATGCACGAAACCCTGGTCATAGACAGCTTCGCTGTAATACTTACTGGCTGTTAGCATGACGTACAGTTAACCGTCCAGTAAACGTTCATTAATTTTTTATATGAAAGGTCTTTACTGGCAGTGCTTTACTATAGAATTAAAAAAAAATAATGTTTAAACCGGAGGCGGAGCCAATGCTCTTTTAATACGTTTTAGTGCGTCTTGTATTGAGGCTCCAGTGTGTATGGACCGGTATTTGGATGTAGGCATGAGAACATCCAAGATATCCTGCGTCAACGTTTTGCGCGATACCGATGACAGATATTCGAAGGACAATGTACGAAAAAAAAGCGACATGAAGAGACTACCTCCCTCAGAAAACCCGACAATGGTCCATAGGGCACCCGGCAAGTCGACACTACAAAACTTGGTAGCACATCAAACAGCTTGGTTTGTATCACCCTCCGAAGAAAAGGGTCGAATTGATTGCGTATAAACATTAAACGAGGAAGAATTTGACGAATAAATGAATGTCAAAGTCCGACGCCGCCCGCTAAGGGCGGAAGAAAAATATTAGTTCGGCGGCTTGTTAGTTCCCATTGACACGCCCAGATAAACACTGAGAAAACAGGTTGATACGTTGAATATTGACTCGTGAACAATGTAGCATATAAAATACGAATTACAGATAGTCGCTCACACGGAAATAGAAACATCATTCCTCACATGCTGTTCAGCCGACGCTCTCAGTTTAACAGTTTCCTCCTGCCAATACCCGGCAGTCTCGCGGTAATATTCTCGGGGAAAGCCCAGGTACTTCCGTGGTACGCTTCACCATTGAACATTCTTAAAGAAACTTGCGTCAGTTGTCCACTCGCCGTGCCAAAGCCCGTAGCATTTAGACCAGTTGATGGCACAAGCAGTGATGTAGCAAAACTTCCTCGTTACTGCAACGGCTTTAGACACGCTCTAAGCGTCCGAACAAAAAATGGCTACGTCATCCGCGAATGGCAGAAGCTTAAATTCACTTTCTTAAAAATGAAGCCTCCGAAGCCCGAACACTAAATGACGTATCGGCATTAACATTAGGTCTCCCCATAGATTGCGAAAATCAATGCAAATAAGGGGCAACCTCGCCATACCGAGGAACGAACATTTATTTGAGTATTAACTTCTTTATTAACAATAAACTTTGTTGTTCAATCTAAATAGGACATCTTTACGCCATTGAGAATCACTGAGCCAATTCCAATATATTTTGAAATAAAAAAAAATCCCATCGTGGCAAACCCGGTCAAAATCATTTTCTTAATCTATGGTGCATTGCTGTTTGCCTATATTGCGCAACACAAACTTCAGGAATGTTTCTAGCAGTGTGTATGTTTGTACAAATACTGCGGCCCTTGGTCGCGCAAGTCTGATGTGGCCCGACAATTTTCCAAAGCACACACTGCAACCTCCGTGCTAACACCTTCTTTAGAGTTTTATAGTCGACATTGGCCAGGGTAATTGGCTTATTGTTTCTAGTACTACGAAGCTTAGCGGCGTCATCACTCTTGGGGATCAGGACAGTATGTGTGGGCAGAAAAGATACGGGCAAACAAGGGTCATGATAAGACTGACAAAAAATGCAATGCAACAAGGGCAGAATCTCCAGCTTAAACTTTTTATAAAATGTTGCACTTAGCTCACCCGGTCTCGGCGAGTTTCCGTCGCTGATTTCATGCATCGCTCTCTTGATTTCAATTGCGTTTAGTGGCTCTTCCAGAAACTGCGCGGTGTCGCTATCTAGCTTTCGTAAAGTCGGCAAAAAGTCTTCATGAAACCGTTTTTTTTTTCTTTTTAACGAAAAGGGTCTTATAATATTCCATAAATGCTGGCTGAATAAGATCGCAATTACCAGTCACTGTGCCTTGGTGATCTATTTCTGCGATTTGGTTACCACTAGCGTATTTCTTTTGTAGCGCGAAGGCCCGCTTCGTGAGCGTTTCTCCGACCAGTAACGTCTCATCCCCGGCTCGGATAATTGCCCCTTTGTATCTTTCTTCATAAATTCTTTCAAGATTCTCCTAAATAGTGCTGATGTTACCTTTAAAGACGCCCTATGTCTTTCCTTCTTCGGCGTAAAGCCTTTGTAAATCAAGGCCGGAGTTCGTTTTCTACTCTTCGCTCTTCCCGTTCATTTGGCATGCCCTTTTTATTGCGTTTAATTTTACTTGTTTAAACCATTCACACTCTCTACAAACTGCTTTCTCTAGCGCGCGTTTATTTTTTGTACTTTACTTTCCACCATGTCAATAAGTTCCTTATCGTCCAGCAGCTTTGTGTGGACCTTCCACAACTTCCAAGAAAAAATGCCACGCTTCTGGCGTTGACCCAAGGTAAACGTCACCAAGCTATGGTAACTAAACGATACACAATGTACGGCGTAATCACTACACTGGGGAACTAACTCTCGTGAGGCATAGGCCCTATCAAGCCTCGCGTGGCTGCGAGGCTTGATAGGGCCTATGCGAGAATTTGTGAATATTACACGGTGCCCACTGGCAAAGCAGTCTGCAACATCCTCAAGCTTAGTATCTTTAATTAGTTGGTTTCGCGATTTTTTGGTTTTTTCTGTAGTTCGCGTTTGACCTGAACAATTTTCATTTGTACAAACATAATTACAATCCCCAAGTAGTATAAGTAGTCGATCCGTCTCGAGATTGTTCGAAATATTTTCAAAGAACACTCGCTGTTCACTTTCAACATTCGGTGCGTAAATGCATATCACCCTCCACGTTAAACTGGAAAAGAAGAATTCGCAGAGAACGAGTCGTCCTGATTCGCAGGATATAACGCGCTCCTGATTGATTCCGTTTGCCTGCTTCAAAAATAAACAACAGCCTTCTGACCTGCCGACAGAATGGCTCGCGCACACGTTGTACCGTGAAGTAAAAGGTGTCATCATCAGGCCGGTTTGACTCTCGCTTTCCGCTTTTGTCTCCTGAACTGCTAGAACGTCCGAATTGTTCTGTATAAGAATGCGGTTAAGCTGACACTGTCTGCGTCGTGCCGCGAGACCCCGAATCTTCAGAGTTAATATGCGAATGCGAGACGGTAGCAGTACCATGGAGTTGGTGTCGTCAGTCCCGCCTGTCGTGGCTTACCTGCCACTGTTTCATGCGGAAGCATTAACCACGGGCAGAGGCTTACTGTGGTAGACCCCCATTGCGGGTCAGCGACGAGGACCGCAGGTTGCCAGCGTAGCGTCCCTTTTTTCCGGGCAGCTGTCATTGCGGCCCACGGTACTGTAGACCCAGTTTTTTGGAATCTTCCGCAGCCTCATCTAGCCTTCTTTTCACATTCGCGGGATCTTGTTCCATAGTCGACACGTCATCGTTGACCTTGGCACCGGCGTCGGGGCCCCCCACATTCTCCGACAAGGTTGCCGGGGTGGGTGCGTCCGTTGTCGTACCCTGGCCGTCCTTCTAGGTTCCCACAGAAGTCACTGCAAGAGTCAAATGGTTCTTTGCAGTCACGTCCGCTGCCTTAGTACCCTCCGCTTAACTCGGGCCTTTCTCAGTCAATTCCAATGGTTGGGACGACTGGGTCGCCGCCTTCTCGGCTTCCGCCTTGTCCATATTAAGGTCTTGACCTTCGTCGCTGGCTCGGCTGACTACTGCGCTGGTATACGACTGCCCACTATTTTGAGCGAGATGGCAGAACCGCGGCACTCTGTGCACCGGGGCACTCGGCAGTCCCGGGAATGTGCCCTCCGGATGGCACCGCAAACATAGCGGTACGCGTCCGGGTACGACGACGATGATAATACCCCCGATCATTCGAAGCTGGTGAGGCAGGCTTTCCGGCGTCACTCCTTCTTTGAGCGTCAGTCAAGCGATTTGAGTGGTTTACGCGATGTCCTCGAAGCTGTCCACTTGCTATTTTTCCCTCGTCGCCTCGCCGACGGACCCTAACTCTTCTAAGGCCTTGCGGAGGACCTCGTAGGACACGTCGAATGGCACCTAGTGGGGAGTTTCCTTACATTCTTGCCTGTTGTTGTCGACAGGAATGCACAGCTTGCCTTTAACAGTAAGCCAGCCCAATTTGAGCAAACGTTGCTTTGCGGCGGCGCTCCTCAGGCTGCACAGCCACACGTGGCCCATCTGGCACACGCCAGTCCTGCGACGTCCTTGACTAAGTTGACCTTTTTTCCAAAGGCTCTCTGAAGTCTCCAATCCTCAATGGCCTGGTGTTCACATCACATTGCATGTAGACCAGGTGTTTCGCTTTATCGCAAGCCGGCAGCGTCGAAGCAGAATTCGATAGTCCGTGGGTACGCAAACAGCCCTTTCATCACGGCCTTCGACGGCCGTTATTAAAGCTCGATCGGAGCTCGCCATCTGTGCGTCCGCACTGCTCTGCAGCCGAAGAAGGAATCCGCATATTTCCGTGCTATTCGCGAAACGTTCTTTGCCTATAGGTGTTGGGCATTTCGTGAAGCCCAAATAAAAGCGCGGCGACAAGGGCCGACACTGATTGGTTGACGGGTGGGAGAGGAGGAGTGAGGTAATCGATACTGTTTGGTTAACGGGAAGGTCATGTGACCAGAGGAGTAGCGAGGAGGAGCTCGATCACCTCTGCACTCTGAGTGAGAGGAGCTCGCGAGCATGGAAGTTTCTGGAAGATCGCCAAGTTTATCAGCCCGATTAGCGGCAGTGTCGTTTCATTCCAGGAACAACTATAAAGTTCACACCTGGTACGCGTTCAACTGTCTGAAGAAGAGCGCCGTGAACGTAGGCGTCTGGTGTCTGGAAGCTCAGAATATCGCTAACCGTTTGTGATACTAGAACGTTTGACGTACGCAACACAATTGACTAGCAATTTGACCTTCATTTTATTTCCTTGAGTCAAAGGTTTTATATTATGTTGAGAAGCCCATTGGAAATAAATTTATATGTATAAAATAACCATGTCCAAACGGTATCAAAACGTATATTTGTGTTACGCAGTACGCAAAATAATAATATAATGGTCTATCATATTATGTTCCTGCCTAACACTGTTTTATATACACTTCTGATAAACGCTTCTCATATCCAAACGTTACACTCTAAGAAATGCGTGCGCGACTACATACCTGCAAAACACTCGAAGAGCCAATCTCTATGATCTACGAAATCAGCTCAGCGAACAACGAGGCGGAAAACCTACTTAGACCTTGAAATTAAGTCTGCGCTGTGGCATTGCGCAATGCAAGTAACACGCTTTGCATTGCGTAATGCCAGAGCGCAGACTTCATTTTTAGGTCTAAACAGATATTCCGCCTTATCATTCGCTGAGCTGATTTCGTAGGTCGCAGAGATTGTCTCTTTGAGTGTTTTGCTAGTAAATAGACGCGCAGGCCTTTCTTAGAGTGTAGACAACAACGCCATGTTGGCATTTGAATAATATCAAAGAGCACTCTGCCAATCGCGGACCTGTATTGTCGGAGGCGCGGTCTTTGTTTTTACGTTTGATTGAAATGCCTGAAATTTAGTGCGTAATCAAGCGTGTCGAAATGCAGATTTTTGAATTTCAATATCTGCACGCTCAGTTCAGGTAAGATCATGCATAGGAGTCCGCACGCATTTTTTGTTTTCGTTATTTTTTATATGTTACTCCTCAATATGTGTGGGGCACGTAATAAAAAAAAAAGATTTTGCGAAAAACATATTATTTAAAGAGAAAACTAATTGAGTGCGCCAGAACGGCATATTCGATTTTTGAAGTTTTCTTTTATGTCATGTTTGGGTACACCTACTACGCGAACTACAAATACCAGAAATCTCAAATATTTTGCACTTATAATAAATCTTGGCAACTATTGAGTGACTTTACTTGTGTTTATTTGTATTGTTGATGACACTTGGGTACAAATATCAACGTACCTTTTGCACGCACTAATGAAAAAAAAGCACCAGTTTACACAATATGGCACAGTTTGCCATTTTTGTATAAATAGAAAAGCGTGATAAATTATAAAATTATAATTTCTAAAACTGGCCACAGCTATCCGATGAATAGTCGTTTTTTTCTGCAATGCTGCAGAGCCAAATCTATTTCTGCATGTTTCACGATAATGTTACCATAGCCTCACAGTACCATGTGTATTTCCTTTGACTGCGGGCCTTGGTATGGTTTTCTGCCTTCATAGGTGAGGATCATAACTGTACAGATGTAAATACAGTAAACTGAAGTCACTTCCAAATACACTTAAGCGATATGTTGCTTTTGGAAGCAGCTGCAGCTATCCGGTTTTTCTCGCTAGTTATAGTTACTTAGGCTATATATTGCTATTATTGAAATCTACATATTTGGGTGGTAAAAAATTAACAACAAAAAAGTATCTTCGTTTGCATTTGTCATTCTCAATAAATAGTAAGTCGCATATATTTTTGATGTTATTGGTGGGTCAAACAGAATTAAGGTGGAATACACTTTTGCTCTACTGAACCGTCCACTTGGATGGAAGTGGCAGGATTTCGAGTATTGGTTTTTAATCTCTCAAGGCATATGCCCTAACAGGAAAATTTAAGAGTGAAAGGGACCGTATCTGTTTAGAATTTAGAGATTACGGGAGAGTATATACTTCCCCGTCAAGGCTCAACTTTTCTGTGATGCCATATCTGACTGAAAAATGTTTGCGTACATTGTGGAAATTTTCTTTTTGTTTTTGTTAGATGACACAATATTATAGGGTTACAGAGTAAGACCCAATCTCAAGGGTCAAGTTATTGTAAGGTCCTTCTGAAGTAAAATATTGCAGTAAATTGCAGAAAACAACTATATTATGGCAGACAGTTATTTGCGGTATTATATTTAATTTGGTAGCATCCTATCTGTAAAAACAAAACCTGCTTGATTAGGCCATTTGAGCTCGAGTTATAGCTAAGGTTACATTTCAGCTTTGTTGCTACTAAGCGGATAATGTGTTTCCACGATGATTCATAAGTTACTTCGCATTGGGTGTGTATCTAAGAAACATGGAAATGTATAATAGTAAAAAAGGAACAGATTCAGTGAGCTGTAAATGAAAATAAGCGAAATGGAAATATTTGCTAATAAGGAAGACAAAATGGTGTATCCTTACCGAAGCATAATCCAGCGAGTAGGAAGAGAATAAAGAACCTGAGTTTGAACATCTTTGTAGCTCACTCTTCGTACTTGAATGCTACGTAATGTCTAGTTCTAGGTGGCTTCGTTCTTTCTGATATACCCCAAATGTATTAGGCGGGGCCCGGAACTATAACCACAATTTGATTATTTCTTATTCATGACGAAAACGGGGCTGCAAACTCCCACACCCTTCTGTTTTGCAATGTGTCGAAGCAGATTGCATTGTATGTTGGATGATTTATTAAACGTGCGCAGCCTCTGTCTTTTTGTTATTATTTTTTTGGTGAAGGGAAGATTACATGAACATATTCAAAGTGATTACCTCAGCCCCGTTGATTGTTCCGGGATTCCAACTGTTTTTATTTTTATTGCATGTACATTTTTACCACTACATCCTTTCATTCTTCTTTTGAGCTTTAACTTGAACCACTAAAATAAAGAAAAAAGATTTTTACGATGACCAAATCGATTTCCCATATTCTGAACCCGCAAAATCTAATTAATACTGCAGCGCAGATGAAAAAAACAGACAGGTGTTACAACAAAATTGATGAGTGATAATTTGTCTCTAGCTAAAACAAAGAAACAAGGTGGCGATCGAACGGACGTGCCCACTGGAAATTCCGCGAGTGAAATAAGGCGAATCTTGATTGTGCGCAATTCAAAACCGGTAATGGTACCCAGATAAATCGGAGAAAATCCTTGTTCCTCTCGTATTTGATACATTTATCTCAATGAGAGAAATAGCATGCACGAAAGCCTCGCGCGGAAGCAATAATCATAACAGTGCGTGGTCTGAACTGCAACAAAACAAAGACAACAGGCTTAAGGAGCAGAGTGTATAGCCAGGAATTGGGCGGCAAGGGGCGGGGGAGCGGTGTTTGTGTATTTGGAATCTACATGACTTGGGGTTTGGGTGTTAGGATACAAATACGCCTGAGGTATTCATTTCGCTGATGGATAAATTTCCTTGAAAAACTAATTTGACTAAATTTCCAATTTTGCTAGAATTTTCATTTCGCCCCTTTGCGCGTTTGGCTATATAATTTCCATTTCGTTGGGATGCTTCACTTTGGCTCAATCATCTCGATTTGGTTGGAAGTTGCGAGTCTAGCCTATAGGTATGACAGACTGGACGTGTCATAAATGTGCTTGGGTCACTTAACTATGTCTAAATCATGCTTCAGCAGTTCTATTGCAAATGAAAACTTCCTGCAGTCGCAAAGGCCTCATGGCACAGTGATAACACAATTGACTGTCTCGAATTACCATTCGTGTTTGTGTTGTTTCTCCAGTTGAGCTGCTGGGCAGATACCCCCTTATGCTTGAAAGAAAATTGTTTATTAACTTGCCCACACAATGAATAACAACTGTAGAGAGATCGGGTCCTGCTTCCAGTGCTGGCCGCTATCTACTTCAAAATACCAGGACGTAGTGGGTGGCCCTGTCCAACAATTGAGGTACAGGAGAACATTATGCATCATTCAGACAACAGAGCAATGTTGTAGAGTTTCCTCCAAACTAGATAGGTTTAAAAGAGTTTACAAGGACTGCAAAAGTATTATGGTATATGCCACGATAGTAAGAAAAGTAGACATTCTTACTCAATATTTTGAATTGCTTTATTTCTTTTATTTTTCATCGAATTTATTTGTTTGTGTGCATATGAGAAGAGCATTTTCTGAAGAACAGAATTCAGACCCTCTTGTTTTTGAACAAGCTTCAGCTGGCGAATATTTTTGTGTTGAATCTGGTGTCGTTCCTACGGACGTCAAAGACATCTCATTTTTAATGACTAACCAGAAAACAAAATGCAGAGGGGAGTAAACTTTATACAATTCTTAATTAATGATTCTAGTTGACACAGTGGTGTCATTGGTCCGAGTCATACTGGACGAGAAAAATAACTTGCAGAGCAAAATCATATTAATTATTTTCATCCACTTCACTACGACAAATATTTTTCGCTTTTGCACTCCTGTGGACCCATTTGTCAGGCCGTCCTCGAGAAAGAGGAAGTATTTTTTCCAGCGCAAAACTAAACTAAGCATCGCCGAATGCTCAGTCCCGGCCCAGATATATCACTAGTTGTCTGAACCAAATGCCAAAGTTTCAGAACTAACCGTTTTCTTACTCAAAATTTTCGAGTTATTTCTGAAACTTTAAAAGGGAAAATGGGGAACGTCCCCGGGAGTGTCGCCATGCATCCTCACATATTCGTGGGCTTCGACGGCAATCATGTTTTCTTCGAAAATTTCCGAAAGTCGTTTATAAGTTTTAAATAAGATAACGGTTAGTTTGGAAACCTTGGCATCTGATCTCAGCCGGTACGACTACATTTGGGCCGAGGCTAAGTTTTTGAGGTTACAGTTTAGTTTTGCAGAGAAAAAAGACACCAATTTTTTTCCTTTTTTCTTTGGGGGGGGGGGGGGGGGGGACGCAATAATAAATATGCCTGTGGAGTGCAAGTTCTTTTCGCTGGTCCCAAATTACTTACACCGATGACATCACCATGTTAGCTTAAATCATTGATCTGAAGTTGTGTATTGTTTGCTCCTCTTTGTATTTTTTGGTTGTTGGTCATGAAAACCAAAAGTAATCCTCAAAGGAGTTGTAAAATACAAGGTAGTACTTTTTGTTATCTTGTTAACTAGAAAGTCAAATTCGTCCTGTGCAATAAAATAGTGCTTTGCTATTTGTCAAAATTCATATTTCGATCTTCGTAGGCCCAAGCAGTAATGGCGTCAGTTCCCGGACATGAGATTCAATTGTGCACTTGCCTAAGCGTCCCCTGACGCGTTGAAACATGTAGGCATTTCTGAACAATGCGAGTGATGGTGATAGAAAAGTAGAATCACGTGTGTAGTCAGCCTGAAAAATGCAAACACGTTTGGGACTGGCACACCGAGATGATCTGGTACAATAACAGTTCGCAAGCCGAACGTTTCCGAAAAATCAATTCACTAAGCGGAAAAACATCATTGAATGTTTTTTTTTTTAAATGTTATTGTAAAATACCGAGAAATAACGGCATCAATCTCTTCTTTTCTATAGACAGGAAAACCGTACTTTCGAATACGAATGAAACGCAAAGAGCGGAGCGCGTGGCCTAAGACAGATGTTGCGCTACCTATTCTAATCCCCTAATTCTACCGTAATCACAGGCAAAAAAAAAGTATTACAGCATTGTCAAAAGTTTCATAGAAAATAGTTACTGGAAGCTGATTGAGCATTTTTTTAATTTAATTTCGCTTGGTCGACGCTAACAGTTCGGTTGTAAATTTCCCGGCGTGTCTACGAATATGGTTCAATAATTTTATCTTTCACCGTTTATAATATTAACCTGAGTTTTATGCACTAGTGAGTATGCATTGGGTTACGCATCACCGCAAAATTTAGGAGATGAAATACGGTGGCATTGAAGCTTGAAAATTAAAAAAAAATTGACGTAGATATTTATCCTAGGTTTTTAAGGCACCTAGTCGAACGCATAAACATGCTTCATATCATTCTAAGGAGGCGGGCTCATTCAGGAGTCTAATGTTATCAGTACAACGGGGAAGTAAGATAACAAAGCGTAGATTATGTACGGACCGTGTGCTTTTGCAATGTTTTGATATTTTGTTCTAATTTTATAATGGCGTAATGTTTTGTTAACTTACGCCTCACTCTCATGCTTTCGTACCGATGGGTGATTCCACGAGAGATCAAACCTGCAGGTCCACTCAACATTTTTATTTTTTCTGGTTTTTTTTTATATGTGATGTACACACAAATGAAGCGCACGAAACTGAATTTTTTTCTCGAAAACGCGTTTTCACTACGAGAAAAAAAAATGTTTCAAGATTTCGCGACGGCCTGCTCTCACCGCAGACTGCATTAGTTGCCACTTTTGCGGTCCTGTGGAAGGCAGACAAAGTGTGGTAGGCCGAAAATGGTTCCTGTTTCATGTAGGACACTAAAGTTTAAGTCAACTGCATGCAATTATTATGTGATTTATGAATTAAAAAAATTTATAAAAAATTCATAACTTCAGACCAGGAGCAACAGATACACCAAATTTCAGGCCTTCTACCTCAATATGCATGGCATTAGCGACTTTGAAAACTATACATAATATAGGCCAGAGCATCTAATTTATACCTGCAAAATATGAACTTGCAATAAAAACAGAAACATAAAAAACAATGTTTTTTGATAAAACACAATTCCAAACAAATACCCATATTGAAAAAACAAAATAAAAAAAAAACCCGGTCTCGATTTTATTAAAACTCTGGGGTACAACTCTCCTTAGGCCAGGCAAAAAGAATGTACAAAAACATGGTGCATCATTTGCTTAGTACAAAAGTTCTGAGAGGTCAAAGTGGCGGTTGAGAAGCGTCTTGACTCCGGCGTTTTTCGCTTCACCCCACTGCTGGTATCTTTTTTTTCTTTCTTTTTTTTAGGAAAAGTAAGTAGTTGTTTTTGTTGTTTTTTTCTTGCCGCAACCTAGAAATTTATGTGTTGTAGCTTCCTGTAATAAAAAGCATCTTTCCAGATTTTTTTAAATTTTCTTTTCTTGTGGTTGTTTACGGGCACTCATGAAAGTTCACACTCCTTAATCACGCTTGTACTTCACATGTCTCGTTTATTAAAATTGTAGGGAATAAAAGAACGACGCCTCGGGTACAAGGCTACGGGGCGCTTATGTTACGGTGAAGCCAAGGAGGAGGTTCATTTACGTTTGCCATGCGGTTCGCGGTCGCTGTCAGGAGCTAGTAAGATATTCGAGCTCCCGTTTGCAGCGGGGCAAACGTACACATCCCCCTTGGCTCCGCTGTAACATAAGCGCCCCGTACCTTTGTATCCGAGGCGTCGTGCCTCTATTCTCTACAGTTCTAATAAACGAAACCCGAGTAGACTTCAGCCTAACTCCGGCACGAACAGTTGTCCGTGCGCTTCCTTCCTTACATCTAAAAACGTAACAACCACCTAAATATGACGACTTGTCAACGCCTCCCCTTGAAGAATATTTAGAGAATCGACAATTCTGGGCGCATCAAGGTGGATTACTGCAACAGTTCAGCTAGACTCTTTTCGAATGCGGGGTGGCAGAGTTGGTGTCGGCGCGTCAATGATGTCATCTGGACGTTTGTGTGTGTATGCCAGTGTTGTACGGAACGGCGTTCCAAGGACCGGCGTTCCTGGAACGCGTTCCTTTTAGGAGGAACGAAGGAACGCCGCCATTACATTTGGCAACGGTGGAACTGGAACGGGAACTAGTTACATTTTTAGTGGAACGGAAAAAGGAACGGCGTTTTCTTTTTTTTCGTGCGGTGGAGTAATTTTTAATTTATTTCTAAATGGGAAATTCTAAAATGTAAAAAAAAAAACAATATCACTACGAAGTGCAGGGTCTCGTTAACTTTTTTTTTCTTATTTTTGGGTCTATTTTGTGGGGTTCTTGCGTGATAGTGTGGGTGCAGGAGTTCTAACGGACATTGATACATTTTTTTTCAATGTCCAAAAATGCGGTAAAAAAGAAAATCCTTTAGACATTGGAAAAGACACAAAAAGAGGGACGTTTGAAGCTCACCTACTTTCTTTGCTTCCACGAATCCTCATACACCCAGAAACCTAAGGCCGACTACAGCCATCACTGAACTTTCACAAAGAGACCTACAGTTACACCAGAAGAAAAGGTTACCGGACATCGAACGCTACATTATATCCCGAACATTGGTCACGTAAAAGATACACACAAATTAACCTTCAACCTTTCTCGCCTCGACCCCCCCCCCCCTCCCCCCCCCCCCCCCCCCCCTTTGAAGCTGAGCAACGAATACAACCTTCACAAAGGACTGGCAGTTTTCAAAACTGGCCTTCCAAAATCCCTACCCTCTTCTTCATTTCCTCGTCTTGCGGACAGAAATTTCGAGAAGCAATTGTTGTTTATCGAGAAGCTAGTGTTATTAAGTTCGGACAAGGGACTTTGTTAGGTTGAAACGTGTGAGGTTGTTGTAAAACGCTCGTGCAAAGTGGGGTAACAGTACATTTGGCTCGTCTGAATCGCTGACGACAAAGATGAATATGTCCGAAAGCTGAGATTTTTAAAGGTGAATATGTCAACAAATGAAACCTTGTTTCATTCTTGTTTTTTTTTTTTCTGGTGTCATTCAGCATTCGAATTCATATGTTGCGATTTGATGGAATAAATAAAAACAACAAAACAAGCTTTTTTTATCTATTTTTTAACACGAGGTCTAACTTTAGACCTCCTGCAGTCGGTATCTCATGGTTATTTTTCAGAAATCACTGTCAACGGCCACAGTTCCTTCATCTTGGAAACTCGCAAAAATCATTCCCGTATACAAATCTGGCAACTCACAATCACTGTCAAACTACAGACCAATTTCTATAACGTCACATTCATGCAAATTATTGGAACATGTAGTCTACAGGCACGTAATGGAATTTCTCGAAACTAACAATATTTTATGCGATTTCCAAGATAATTTCCGACGCGGTTATAGTACTATGGCACAACTAACAGAATTTGTTCATGATATTGGTCAGTCTCTTGATATCGGTAATCAAGTTGATGCGATATTTATAGATTTGTCAAAGGCTTTCGATACAGTTCCTCATTCTCAACTTCTACACAAGCTTAACCTAATTCTAAATAATCATCACCTCGTCAACTGGATAACCAGTTTTCTTTCTCGTCGGTGACAGTTTGTCTACTTTAACTCATCCAAATCTAGTACAGTTGATGTATCATCAGGTGTTCCACAAGGATCAGTTCTTGGACCGCTACTCTTCTTGTTGTACATCAATGATTTGCCACGCTATATTTCCACTAAGATACGACTTTACGCTGACGACTGCGTACTATATCATGTGATAAACTCCTCCGATGACAATTTAACTCTTAACAATTCTTTTGTGAATTTTCGCACGTGGTGTAAAACCTGGCAAATGAACCATAATTTTCGTAAAACCGTTTTTATGACCTTTTCTAGGCGTTCATCACCTTCTGTGTTTAATTATTCATTTGACGGGTTATGCCTAGAAAGAGTTTTTGAATATAAATATCTTGGACTCCTTTTCACGCCAGATTTATCTTGGTCTAAGCCAGGCACGTATCCAGGGGGGAGGCCCATGGGGCCCGGCCCCCCCCCCCCCCTCCCCCTCATACAGCATTTTGTCATGGGCGGGCCCCCCCCCCCCCGAAACAAAATCCTGGCTACGTGCCTGGTCTAAGCACATTGATACGACATATAACAAATCTCTTAAAAGACTTGGATACCTGCGGCGTACCTTACGTGTGGCACCTCAAGATACTAAGCTTTTAACTTTTAAAACTTTGATTCGCCCAATCCTCGATTATGGTTCTATTATTTGGTTTCCCTATAAACAGTCCGATATAAATAAAGTCGAATCAGTTCGAAAGAAGTCGGTACGTTTTATTTGTCGTCGGTATGACAGGAACTTTTCTCCTTCTTCTAACCTTTCCGTGTTAGGCCTAAGACTTCTTTCTGAGCGTCGTGGCATTGAGCGCCTAAAGTCTTTGCATTTCATGATTAACTCATCACGTTTTGACTCTTTATATAGCTACATAAAGTTTCTCAAGCCAACTGCAACTAGGAGCCACCACGAATTAAACATTTCACCTTTTCATCCTCGTACTGATATGTTTAAATACAGTTTTTTTCCTCACACCATTGAACGGTAGAATTTGTTACCAGGAAACATCCGATCACTACAACCAGATGAATTTCTGTGTGCCGTTGTCAGTGGTTCATGGTGATGCCTGGACCGTCTGTGTATAACTCCCACTCCTGCCATAGCCCCACTGGGGCTGCAGTATGTATAAATAAAATAAAATATAGTAATCCCCAAAATACAAATGTAACGTATATGTAACGATACGTTCCATTTTCTAACTATAACGAGAACGAGTTCTTTTTTCACGGATGGAACTTGTAACGGGAACGCGTTCCAAAAATCAGAAGGAACGAGGAACGAGCTTTCCTTCCTTTTTCTTGAGGAACGTGTACAACACTGGTGTATGCCCAGGAAAGGCACAGATGCAGAGCTTCACTGCACGCGAACTTTGACTCTGCAGGCCTGGTTCGTGGCCACTGGAGCTGGTTCAGTCTAGCTGAACTGTCGCAGTAATCCACCTTGATGCGCCCAGAGTTTTGGATTCTCCAAATATTCTTCAAGGGGATGCGTCGACAAGTCGTCATATTTAGGTCGTTGTTACGTTTTTAGATGTAAGGAAGAAAGCGCATGGACAACTGTTCGTGCCGGAGTTAGGCTGAAGTCTACTCGGGTTTCGTTTATTAGAACTGTAGAGAATAGAGGCACGACGCCTCGGGTACAAACGTACGGGGCGCTTATGTTACGAGGACGGAGCCAAGGGGGATGTGTACGTTTGCCCCGCTGCAAACGTGAGCTCGAATATCTTACTAGCTCCTGACAGCGACCGCGAACCACATGGCAAACGTAAATGAACCTCCTCCTTGGCTTCGCCGTAACATAAGCGCAACGTAGCCTTGTACCCGAGGCGCCGTTCTTTTATTCCGTACAATTTTAATAAACGAGACATGCGAAGTACAAGCGCGATTAAGGAGTGTGAACTTTCATGAGTGCCCGTAAACAACGACAAGAAAAGAAAATAAAAAAATCTGGAAAGATGCTTTTTATTACAGCCAGCTACAACACATAAATTTCTTATTTGTGGCAAAAAAACCAACTCACTTTTCCTAAAAAAAAAGAAAGAAAAAAAAAGATACCAGCAGCGGGGTGAAGCAAAAAACGCCGGAGTCAAGACGCTTCTCAACCGCCACTTTGACCTCTCAGAACTTTTGTACTAAGCAAATGATGCAACATGTTTTTGTACATTCTTTTTGCCTGGCCTAAGGAGAGTTGTACACCAGAGGTTTAATAAAATCGAGACCGGGTTTTTTTTATTTTGTTTTTTCAATATGGGTATTTTTTTGAAAATGTGCTTTTTCAAAAAAATTGTTTTTTTATGGTTCTGCTTTTATTACAAGTTCATATTTTGCAGGTATAATTTAGATGCTCTGGCCTATATTATGTATAGTCTCCAAAGTCGCTAATGCCATACATATTGAGGTAGAAGTCCTCAAATTTAGTGTATTTGTTGCTCCTGGTCGAAAGTTATGAATTTTTTATAAATTTTTTAACTTCATAAATCACATAATAATTGCATGCATTTGTCTTAAACTTTGGTGTCCTACATGAAACAGGAACCATTTTTTCCTCAGGACCGCAAAGGTGGCAACAAATGCAGTCCGCGGTGAGAGCAGGGCCGTCGCGAAATCTTGAAACATTTTTTTTTCTCGTAGTGAAAACGCGTTTCCGAGAAAACAAAGTTCAGTTTCGTGCTATTCATTTGTGTGTACATCACATATAAAAAAACAGAAAAAATAAAAATGTTGAGTGGACCTGCAGGTTCGATCTCTCGTGGAATCACCCCGATGCAGTTTCGTAATTTTTTGGAAAAATTTGAAGTCGAATAACACAATTGACGCGTCAAATATTCCCAAGCATTTTAAGTTTACAATCAGTGGAATGAGTACTTTCGTTTTTTTATAAAATTAGCTAAATTTTTCAGACAATATTTTTTAGAGAAAATCACGTATTTGCCGAAACAATCAGATCCAGAAAAGAAGTTTGCTGAAAAAAAAAAAAAAAACTTGTATCATTTTTGTTAAAACAGAACAAATAAATATAAGCTCTGAGATTTAAAATATTTGAAGAACGATTTCGATGCACGCATTTTTTTATCTAGAAGTACAATGAAGGATAGAGTTTAAAGTGTTGTAAGATACTGCTAGTCAAAACCGAATTGGGAGGACAATATGTTATGCATGTGAGTCGATATTTTTTACTTCTTATATATACGTGAAAAGTAATATGTATGGTGGCAACGGCAAGAATTATAGTGTAAAACAATTTTGCTGTTTTGATCTGAAAACCAAAGTGGTAGGGTATATCAAACAAATTTGTTTTTCACTCATCGAGGACAGTGAAGCTCTGCGCATACAAAACGTTTGTCAGGTGGAAACTAGAATATGCCAATATCATCTGGTCTCCTCATCAAGCATATGTTCTTGATGAACTCGAATGGGTTAAAAATAACCCATAATTACATTACTCATGACTAATCATATTCCTCGAGTGTCACAGCTATTTAGAATATACCTAGACTTAGCTTACTAATCGATAAGACCAAAATTTTCCGTCTTGTCCTTTTTTGTGTCGTCTATTATTAATGATCTAAATTTCGTAGTCAACATCTCCTAGACCGATCTTACATTTCTAAGCGCCTTGACCATTCTCTTAAATTTCTCGCCTCCAGCCTCCCTTGCCTGAATCTCCCTTCTCCAGAACTAACACATTTTAAAGCTCCACGTTTTTTCATGCAATTGCCGACAGGAATTCATTGCTAGCGCACATTGTCTATGAAACTAATAAAATAAAAAATATTTGGCACGTGTAAAATATTTTTGGGAGGTGCGTGCAGTCTAATTATTTAAAATCGATTTTCGATTTTTTTTCTATTGTGTACTTAATGTTGTAAAGTGCTTTGAATACCTCAGAGAAAATGAAATAAAAAAAACGCCAGAAATATTTTTTATGTGGTGAAGTGAGGTCATCCTGGGCCCATTATGTGCCTAGAAGTTTTTTTTAAAGATTGAGTAAGCATTCACTTTTTGTGACTTGTGACCGGTAGTTAGCACGTCTCGTACCACGTCAAAAGTGAATAACGATCGAGACACGTAATTTCTAAATAGACTTCCTAACTTGGAGGTAAATGTTTCGTCTTTAAACAGATTAGTAGTGGTGTTGTTTTTATAAAAAAAGTTTTTGAATTTTTTAAAAGCTTATTTTTGAGGATATCAATTACTTTCTGAACAGTAAGTGTTCTTAAAACAGTTGTAAACACGTTATGTTTTCCCCCATACTTGTTCGAACAGAAAATAAGCTAATTAGCGAATTAAAAGATTGTATTTTTTAAACAATTAAAGTAAGTTATGTCAGTTAAAATTAGTTAAACAATGTTCACATTTAAAAAAGCCATGAGATGATAACTGGTATAAATGTTACACACATTACAGTTGCCTATTGATACAAATGTGCCGCAAGTAGTCTCGGACTCAAATCTACCGAGTCAGAAGTGTGCGTCTTGCCGTACATTTGCATGGATAGAAGGAGACTATCTCTTTCACTTCTCATTCTTAAAGTTTTCGAACGTATACTATTAGATATCACTATGGTGACAATATCGCGGAAGTAGTCCCGGGTCAGTTTAGCCAGAGGGATCGCATAAATACGGCACAGGCAGTGCGTGAGCACTTAGCTTGGGCTCGGGTGCAGTCAATGTCTATGCAGTTAGCAGAGAGTGTGCACAGCACAACACTGCGGCTAAATGATCAGTAATTGCGAGCTCTCGTGCCTTTATTTTAACCGAGCGCCAAAAACAGGTGGAGCGGTCGAGTCTCTATGGAGCTCGCTTTAAGATGTCAAAGCACGCCGTTCGTCGTCAACCGGCCGAACCGTTGCCGACGTTCGCACTTCAAACAAGCCCAACGTGCTGTGCGACCGACGAGCATCGTGCCACCGTGCACAACCGCGAGCACCAACAGAGAGGCGAGCGGAGCCACGGAGAGTTCACGAGATGTGGCCATGTGACCGCGGATGCCACTCACTTTCCGGTTACTCGGCGCGACTCGACCCAACACTCGCCCAAGAATCATTGTCAGAAACATGGTTATGTCCTTTGTTTTTAATGTGAAAGCATTAACTGTCCCATGGAGCGAGCCGACGTCATCACTTTTGAAGCCGCGATCTGTTGGCTCCCAGCTTTGAAGCCACTCGAAAAGCCTAGCCAAACGGCACATAGTTTCCCCTCTCCCAATGGAGTGCAGTGAAGCCTAAATCTGATGGATTTCGGCTTTGATCCCGTTGGCTGGCTCGTCATAGTTTTTAGGAACGAGGCTCCCATTGGCCGCTGCGCGTCAGTTTCAACGACCGCCACCCCATGGCGCTCCGTGTCCGCGCCTCCAGCGCGCCGGTAACACGAAGCGTTTGGCCGCAGAACGAGGCAGCTGCTCCACGCCCAAGGTCAGAGGGGCGAGTAGAGCGCGCGTTCGGCCGTCGACGCAAGTACACCGCAGACGAAATAAGGAAGCGAAAGAACGACATGCATGATTTCGCACTCACGTCTCATAAGAAGTGCTTAGGTGTACCTCAAGCCTTTTTTTTATTGTTATTCATTTTTATTTATAACTGCGTCTAAGGAATCAAATACTTCTCAAACGAAAAGGATGACTTCATCGAGGAGCACTTTAAACGCTTTGAAGTTGAAGCATTTGAAGTTTGAAACATAGAAGCTTGCGAAAACGTTACGTTCAAAGTGGAAGCGGTTGACGCGTTGAAGCTCCGTACTTGACGACGAGGAGCGTCTGTCGTCACGGGCGACAGGCGCTCTACGTCTGTCAACGGAGACGGACGTTTCTTCGGGGAGCTCCGTGAACACGGACGCCAACGGCGGGGCGCACTGAGCCTCAAATAAGAGTGTGTTCAACTGCACGCTCGGGGTACGCGTTTATTTGCGCCATTAAATTGAAAAAGTTTGCAGTGATCCAATGGGGCTACGTGTGGTTTTTAAACGTGACACCTCTTATAAACAGCCATTAAGTTGCTAGAATATTTTACGTGAAAAATAAAATAACAATTTTCTTCAGACACCATATTTGTTCCCATAGGATAAGTATTTTTTTAAACAAGAAAGGGTATAATTCGCTATTTCTAACGCCGCCATTAAATGTCAAACGCTATCCATCGTTTGAGTTGAACACACTTTTACTTTGAGGCTCTCTAGAGTGGCGTCGCCAGCTGAGGCCAGCCAGCTTGCACCGGCCAACGAGGGGTCCTAAAGAATGTTACCGCCGCCTCTGCCAACGGGTGAGCACGCCGCCAATACGATATATCTTCTTTGTGACCCGAGTGCCAGGCCCTACCGTATCGATGATTTTGAAGAATGTTTTACGGAATGCTGGAGAGAAGAAGAGTGTCGCTGCCATCGTCGTTCTCCGCTAGAGCCATATATGGCTCCTTGCCCTCAAAAGCGTAGACGAAAACTAAGATATTCCATGCGAGGCCACTCTAACAATAAAATGAAGAAAGTGCGTGGTCATCGACTCAAACCGCACCAAGAAGGAAATCGGGGCGCATTTTGTGCCACCATTCAATCCCGACGAGAAATTTAGCGAGGCTTTCGCATCTTTCGGAGAGGTGAAGGACATCATCAGGGAGAAATGGAGAAAGGCAGGGTACGAAGAATTTGAATCGACGACAAGGTGTGTGCGTCTGCGTCTACATGAGGGGGTGGCAGTCGGTGCCACCCTACTCCAGCTCTGTATCCTCAGCGTTGATGTTTCGGTGTCGGTGCGGGGCCGGCCACCAACTTGCCTTCGCTGTGGGTGGGTTGGGCATGTGCGAAAACAGTGCGCGAAGCCATGCTGTGCTATGTCCCATTGTTTCGGGCACCGCGCCGAGGAGTGTATGCCCACCTATGCGAGCACGGCTCGAGTGGCAGGGGATGCTGCCGTGGGAACCGCTGAGTTGGGTGCCTTTATGAATGAGCTGGAGATGATCGAGGCCAGTCCCTCGAGGCAGGACCTCGCTGAGAGACATCCGGCCCCCGGAGGTGAGCTGAAGATGGACATTGCGAAAATCGCGGTGGAGACTCCCTTCGCGTTGCCGAGTGCGCTTGCGACGAGTACTGGGAAGGAGAATTCCAGTGTGGAAGACGGCCACCCCATGGGCAAAGAACACCCGATGACGGGGCACTCTGTTAAGGGGGGGGGGGGGGAGCAACGCCACTAGCAGCGCAGGTTGGATTAGGGACCACGGAGGGTCGACGTGGAGGAAACAAAGAGAGGTGGCAAAGGGGGCGGAAGGAAGGACGACTGCACCCTATCAGATAGAGTCTATCTAACTAAAACTATGCAGTAGACGCAAAGGCAGAACTGGGTGAGGGGAGAAAGGGCAAGCAGTAGTGGGGCTGCGGTGAAAAAGCGGAACCTCCTCTTCTCCGCAACGTCCCTAATTCTCGCCCTTTCTCCCCTCACCTCCCGTTAACCTCCTCTCTCTCCCAGCCTTTCTAGTGTTTGTCCTTTCTCTCCTTTCACAGCACTGCCTTTGCGTCCACTGCATGGTTTTAGTGATACAGAGTATAAGAAAAAAACGGAAACTTGAAGGCCCCCACCTAGCTCCTCCACCCTCGCCGACCTTGGCTGACCCCATGACCGCTCCACGCGCTCGTCAGAGCGTTCCCTCAGGGGCGGCTTCTTCTGCCACCGACGTCTAACTTTCCTGCCCGTGCCTTTGCGATCATGGACCTTATCAAAAATAACTTTAATTACAAACACTTTGAACAGGGCCATCTCTGCTGACCGGGTAAGCGTAAAGTGCCCCCTACTGGCTGTGTTTGGGGATTACCTAATTCTGGGGGCTCAAATGTTTTCACCTGGTTTTTATGGCTTATAACAACAGCAATGCTTGTCCCCTGCCCAAGGAAGTGGGAGAACTGTTTACGGCCCGCTCAGGCGCGCCCCTTAGTTGTGTTTTTTTCTCATTTAAACGCGCAGTCTATTTGAAATAAGCGTGATGACTTAAGCATTATTTTAGAAAGCTTTAAATTTCTGTTTGATGTAATCATGTTAATTGAAATGTGGGCAGACGCGAAAACTGATATTCCCATTTTAGAACTATAGGAAACGTACTCCGTAAACCGCTCTTTACAGCCAGGAGGCGGTGGTTGTACGTATGTAAAAACTAATCTTAACGGCACCGAAATTAGAGATCTCACGACAATGCAAAGCGAATTATGAAGTTTTAACGGTAAAATATTCGAAGCATGCGTTCTGCATAATATATCGCCCTCTGAATGGCAATATTTCTGGCTTTCTAAAATCCATTGACGATTTGTTTCTGTTTATTGGTGAAAATGGTCTCACTCTCTTCTTGAAGCTCGATATGCTCTCCTCATCACCGAGGCACCTGAATTTTTTTCCTTATCTAAGTCGTACGTATACCTTAACCCAATCTATAAACCCCTGCGAATAACTCATTTGAAAGAAACATCACCAGATTTGATTTCTAACCAATTCCGACGGATATCACGTACCCGGAGGTGCCACTGGATACACGATAAATGACCGCCTACCAATTTATATGTTTTTCGATTAGAAGGTCAGGACACAGAAGGACGGAGCTAGACGACTGCCCAGTTTATTACCGAAATATCAGTGCGAAAAATCTAGGTACATTTGAAGGTGACATGTACCATACTGGTTGGAGAACGGTGTCGTTTATTGTTTCAGCTGACGAGGCATATGATTTCTTTTAGAATTTTTACAAATCTATATGAACAGTTTGTCCCGTAAAGAAAACAAATTGCCTCCAGGAAAGCACGGAAGCCTTGGGTGACCAAGGAGATAATCAAAATGATGAGTAAAAAAGACGGTTTCTTCTACAAGTTTATGAAATCATAAAAGCCAAATTTGTTGGCGTTATTTAAGCAGCGAAATGATGTGACAAGCGCTTTACGTAAAGCTAAGCGTTCATATGTTTATGTTGCGTTTGAAAATTAGCAACGAATATATATTATATGGAAGAAGCGTACCATTAGATTAGAGGATTCACACGCAACTTTGTATTGTCAGTATATTTATGAACCCTGGAAGTGTATAACATAAAATCAGTCTGGGGAACATATTCAGTAAGCTGCAAACGAGAATAAGCAGATATAAATAATTGTTAGAAGCAAAGAAAGCACGACTTCTTATCGATGCAAAGTACCTCGTTTACCAAAAAAATAAAAATTCAAATTTCAATCATTTTAATAGCTTTCTGTTCTTACATCGATTGTTGCATGCACAACACCTGTTTTCAGGGGACTTCGTCGTTTACAATATATATGGAGTGTTTGGGCAATGCCGCTAAGCAGGATTACGACAACCCTATTTTCATTATATAGTTATGACGATGATGCGGGTACGACCTCCCACACTTCTGTTTATAGTTAACATATCAAATCAAATTTCGCTCTATACTAAAAGAGTTTTGCCATAGCTTCAAGATGTACCTTCTTACATAAATATGTGTTAATATATAATACATAAACCATACACATCCTTTTGGAAAGGCATCCTCTTTACCACTGAATGTTGGCGGCTTCCCATTTGCTTAAATTTTAATTCCGTACATAGTTGTACTATTATATTATTAAATTATTTCCTGCTTCGCAGTGGGCGCTAAAAATATTTATGTGAGGCGAAAATTAAGTTTACATATCCTTTACCCCATACAGTGTAGTTAACATCTTCACATAAATTAAAGAGACGATTCATTTGTTCAAACAAAAATATTGAATGGGCCCATTTACGGTGCAATGTAATATACAAAAACCAATGGTGGAAGAAATCTGCCCAGTGGGAATTGGGCCAATAGAAGGTGAGCAGCTCTTTTAGGTTTAATTTATATTTGTGGTCGTGAAACAGTCAAGACTAATTGGTGAACATGTTGTCCTTCATGGTTTTACAAGTTATCTCGGCGAGCAAAATAGCAGGCCCCGTGCGCACATAGCAATAAATTATAATAACCGTGCACGGTTTGATATTTCAACAAAAGAAAGATAACAAGGAATGGATAAATATATCAAAATATTCTACGTGTTGCAAATTTGTTAAACCTTTATAAAGCGCCTCTAAATAAATTTGGTATTTGAGGAAGTAAAGACATTTTAATGGTTTTTATTTGATCTCCGGGATCACGAATATCGAAACTAATTTTCAATTTCCTTCACCCATTACAATAAAGCAGCTTGAAACGCGCATCGTCAGGGCGTTCGTTGTCTTTCTATGCATGTAATATTATCCGCCAAGCCAATCAAGTGCAGGGAATACGACTTGATCTTGCGTCTTTAGTAAGTGTTTTCTCTTTCGAATGCTTTTAGCATTTGTCTGCGCTCTGGCTTCCGGTGAAGCCAAACACAGTTCAACTTCTCGGCTCGTGACGGAGTCAGTGCCCCCTCAGTCGTTGCTCAGTCGTTTCAGCTTACGTTTTTTTCATGATTGCATTCGAACAAAATACGGCAAGTTTCTTCGCTCCAGCTGTTTAATTGAAGCGGACGAAGTTGCTGATATTTATATTTATAAGCACAAAACAAATACTGTAAACGACTTAATTTTCGCGAGGACCTAAGTATGTCTAATTTCGCAATTTGTCTATAATTCGCGAAAAATGTGTCCCATGAAAAATTCCGGTAAAAAGTACACACATACCACCGCGTCACGAACATTAGAACACGCGAATTATTCCAAAACTTCAACTTTGACCTAAATAGCGAAATATTGAGCCCGCGAAAAATAAGTCGTTTACAGTACGTGAAAGCTATGAAACTTGTGCGTTTCTAATATTACAATTTTGTTTATGGACACGTGGAAGCGAATGCGCTTTTTTATGTTTAGACGAGAGCTCGGAAAAAAGAAAACAATATAAAAAAAAATCTTTTTGTGTGGGCCTACTTCACGACCAAGGCACTGTTTATTAGCGTTGATTATGGGAGAGCAAGCGCTTTGCCACGATTGTACGCAACGCAATGAATAAACAAGAAATATGTCAAGGGCAAGTCGATGTAAAAAGAATGCTTAAAAATGCTCAACTTTTCTTTTTTTTCCATTTTTTTTTCAATTTGGGCATTAGGTTTTGGGAGGAAGGATACAATGCAGATACACTGTGACTTTGGGAATACCAATACATATGACAACGCCTTTGAAGTAGATCGTTAATGTAGTTTAATGGAAATCAATTCAGAATTTGAAACACAAAATGATATACGGCTAAAGGGACGCCGAACCGAAAATTGAATTACAGAAAACAACAGAGAATCGATAGGCGGGACGCTACAAATCCCAAAACGTCACTCATAAAGCGGTATCTCCAACGAATCGTCGTATTTTTGTAAAAGAAGAGTGCGCTTTTACAAGGCCGAAAAGACGCATGACCTCGCGATTCTCATGTCCTCCTCTTTTCGCTTTGACTCCGCGAGGGCGCGGAGAGGAAAGAAAGTGAGGCCGTTTTTCCTCATTGACTTAAAACGAAAGAAACACACAAGAGGACGAAACTGCCGTCAGTTTCGTCCTCTTGTGTGTTTCTTTCGTCTTAAGTCAATGTAGATCACCAACACGCTCAAGTCTTTAATTAGTTTCTCCTCCTTCTCAACTCTTCTGCGATAAGATGACGTCAACATTCTCCCTCATTCGCTCCTTCATTCTCCAGAAATACGGCCATCCGCTCGAAATATGGCAATAGGAGAGGTGTTTCGTGGTTTATGGCGCCCTGTTGAACACTTCTGCAAGCTTATTTTGTGAAATCCGAATTTCGGTTCAGCATCCCTTTAAGCAAAACGGACGGCACACAGTGGAAGAATACTGAACTGTCTGGAACATTTCCTTTCGCGATTTCTGCTCCACGCGCAGAGAGGGGTGTCAGGTCCGGCAATTGCCTAGCGTCTCCCGCACTCAGTATAGGCGTGAACGGAGTATAGGAACATATATAGGTTGGTCCAAGTCACCAGGCTCGATCTAAAATCGACCGTAAAAATCGACGCCTGCACGTAGCAATCTAAACTTTTCATCAAAGGTGTAATTCACAGGTTGGATTTTTTCTTGTAAAACTACAAAGCGTAGCTTTCTTTCTGTAAAAAATAAGGCCAAGAAACTTGCCAGGGTCTACGGCGGGAAGCAACGCAGACGACAGGGGTCCAGTAGCGGGGTCTGTTTGGCGTTCGTATTGATAGATGAGGCTACCTCCTTATTGCGACGGCTCGCGACCACCGTGGTTTATTAAAATGAATATAATCTTTTTTTAAATGTAACTTCAGTTAAAAAATAAATGCGAACAATAAAAGCAGAACTTAAAGTAAAAAAAAACGCGTCTGCATAACGGCGTCGCTTTTGCCGCCAACGGATTTCATCTGCGTGTCGTCTGTTATCTTTTGCTGGTAGGCTGCACCTTCAGACGCTGCTCCCGACGCCATCTATCAATACGAACATCAGACACACCCCGCTACTGGACTTGGTCGTCTGGGTCGCCGCCCGCCGTAGACCCTGGCAAGTTTCTTGGCCCTTATTTTTACTAAAAGAGAACTAAGCTTTGTAATTTTACAAGAAAAAACCGACCTGTGAAATACACCTTTGACGAAAAGTTTAGATGGCTACGTGCAGGCGTCGATTTTTACGGTTCATTTTAGATCGAGCCTGGTGACTTGAACCACCTTATATATCTTAAATAAAAGTTATTATTCTTAATTTTTGATTCAGGTAACATCATGTTATCAAACTTTCGCTTTCTATTGCAACCACTAGCCTTACATCCCACGGAGTTTGAGCCTTCTGAGATGCGTAGTTAATTTTTGCGGTTGAAAAAACAGGGCTTCATTTTGTGTATTGGACCCTGTAGTTTCATATTTTGCCCAACAGATGCTGTCTCACAAAGGACGGACTACTTGCTTTAAAAAGTAATATCGCCGAAAACACAGACAAGGAAGATAAAGTGAACGAACACAAGGCCATACGCCTTGTGTTCGTTAACTTCTTCGTCCTTGTCTGTGTTTTCGGCGATATCACATTATTAAGACTTTGAACCAACTAGCCCTAGCACTCTTAAAAAAAAGCTAGTTGTATTTACTAGGTAAGAGCTAGTAACCGCTTGTCACATATGTTACTAGGTACCTAGTAACCTTAGGTAGTAACGGTCAAGCTAGTAACGGTTACTAGGTCAAGAAGCTAGTAACTGTTACTAGCCTCAAAGTAGAATCCACGTATTTTACTACCTCTAACTAGTAACTAGCGCAACCTCCCGGCGGAAGAGCGGAAACGCAACTAGTCAAGTGATTTCCGGTGGGGAAAAAAAAGGTGTGGGGTTATGCCACTTACCACCAGATGGCAGGCGCAACAGAAATTGTAACTGGAAATGAGTAATCCAGGTGGCGCAAGTCAACGTCCAATTAAATGTACACAAAAAAGGACGCCGATTATTTATAGTTTATTTCAATTCTTCCTCATTCGCAAGTACATACATATGAACATGCACACCCACATTTTTAGCACACAATCGACACAATGCATTCAACACAAACACACGATCATTCTAATCGCTAACTTACGAGCCCGGGGGCAGTGGGAATCGAACCCAGGAGGTTCCCACCGCAAGCTTACGAGCTGAGACGCGTTAGCCCACTCGGCCACTTCCTCCCTGCTAACTTTCTTGACTGTCTTTAAGTCTTTTATACTGACCATTTGAGTGCGCAAACTTGTCGTCGTGTATCAGCACGTCAGTTCTTCGCAGTCGCTAGGTCAGTTGCGCGACGAGGCAAACCGCGTGAAAGCGACGGGAACAAGCGGCCAAGGCAATGAGCAACATTTCCTAGAAATTAACAAAACCGAGCGACGCGACGGGTGACCGTGAGAAATCGCCGTCGCTCGTCGCTCGTCGCTCGCTAAATCGATTGCATGCGGTTCAGCTTTTAAAACGAACGTGGACGCCGTCGGCGAGAGAGTGCTTTCTTGCCGTCTCCCGCGGCGACCGAAGGCTGTAATTGACGGGGAGTACGACGGCAGCTGCATTCCTTTCGCGTGCTGCGCTACAAAAATGCATACAAAATTAATGCCGCGTGCAGCTCGCATCTTAATTTTTGGAGTACACTGACGAATGCTCGCGTTTTTGGGGAAGATATAAGCAAATTCAGAAAGACTCGTAGAATGCCAAAACAGTTTTTTTTTTCAATAGTCCTAAAGCTACATACACAATTTAAGACGCACATCAACGGTTTTGACAGTGCACTGTCACGACCGAAGACAGCTCAATCAGAATCATTCAACCACCGAGCAAACACAAACCGCGAAGAAGTTCTCAGTGTCAAGTAGGAGGAGGCAGAGAAAAGCTTCTTGGACGACGAAACCCAATCCAGTGACAGCGGTACCGGCTCGTTAGAACTATCCTCAGAGCAGTCCAGGTTTACGCACACACTCGCCCCGTCGAGCGCACGAACGTTAACTATGCACTCCAACACGGGAACACGAGAACTGCACAAGACACAAGACAAAAACGGCAGGTTGACATCGGAGAAATTAGCGTCTTGTGAACTCCGACCAAGGTATATGTACATGGCTAGCGAAGCTTCCATAGAAGCCCACATGTCGAAAAAATGGCGGCCTATGGGGCTGCTTTAGCGCCATCTATGAGTCGCGGGGACACTTCCGGCAAAACAAAAAATGAACAGGAAATGACGTCACTTCAGAAAAAACACGTGACGTCATGCGTGCGTGCGGTTTGGCGCGAAAATTAAACAAAAAGAATTCCAGAGACTACAGATAAAATGCACGACAAATACACTAAAATGTCTCAAACATAGCTTTGGGTTTGAGCTTTGTTTGATACTTTTTAGTGTGTGTGTCGTTCTTTTTACCTGCAGTCTCGGGTTTTTCTTGGGATGTTTACTCTATACTGGATCTTTTACGCCCTTATTTGCCCTTACTCTTATATCTTGTTCGAAATGTTTTTTCTGCAGCCGACTTTGTTAGCCGAGCTGCTATGAGAGTAGTTTCATTTCGTCACACCATCGTGTCTTTGCACTGTGGTTAAACTCAAGCCACAGTGTTTTGCTCTTTGTTCCTTCAGGATCCCTCGGAAATATGTGGGAAACCTTAAAGCGAATGATGTAATTTCACAAGAAAAGAGTGAATCGAATTGCTGGAGTGTGTTGCGTATGAAATACACTACAGTAACTCTAATGCAAGCCCAACGTCGCATTAACAATCGTGTTTTATTTGTTTTATTCACTTACAATCATTGAATCAGATTACTCACTAGAATCATGCAATCGGTATTCACTATTTTGAAAGTGCAATGGTGGAAGAAAACTAGTAGATCGGTACATAAGGCGCATTATAATATTATAAGACAATGTACAATCGGCTGGATGTTGTGAGGACATTGACAGTTTACAGGCAGCCACTAATAACTCAGAGGTTTCACAGTGTTCCGATGACAACTGGGGTCACCACAGTAATACACAGAAAAAAAAAACACTTGTCTACGCAGTCCTTGGGTACTGTACAATAATGCTGAAAATATTTTAACTTGCATCTGCTGGTGCTGCTACACTGCAAAGCAACGATTGTTTAATGCAGGTCAAGGAAGCCAAGTGGAGTAAACCATCTTGGAGCCCTGTGGTATGCTGTACTTCATTAGCCAGTGTTGCTTCACAGTTTTAAACGCTATATGTGTGAATCAGTTAGAAGACTACATTACTCCTCAAGAAACCGAAGAAAATGAAAGGTTCGGATAGAACATGCCTACACTGCTTTAAAAAGTACTCGGGGTGGTTTCACTCACGTAGCCTGTGTACTTGCTGCCTAGCTTTACACTTTGCTGCTGTATCCATCTCTGGCCTAACCGGCTTACATTGCTCATTCTAAGCTGGGCTTCAACGAGTGCAGCGACAGCAGGAGACACATGAACGCGGGCACTCTCAACGACTTCGGCAACAGTCCTCATCTGACGTTGTGGTTGCTGCCTTCTTTGCAGCCTCTTATTACGCTCCTGAAGCTGTCGCACCTTGGCTCTAAGGGCGTTCACCTTCTTCTTGTCGATGCTGCGGCTTTTTCCGGTTGCTGCAATTTGACAAATGAACCAGATCAGGTCTCCAAGAAAAACTTGCATTCGCCATCAATTTATTAAATGTGCAATCTATTCACACTAAAAAATACTCCTCAATCATTCGAAGTGTCTTTAAACAAGAACAGCAAGTATGACAGACTACACATATCCAATTCAAGTTAAGGAAAGCAGCCGTAGATATTTATGTCGGACTAGGCGCTTCATGTTGGCCAGATGCCTGATAGTCCAAAAAGACAAGGGCGCACACAGAAACATGCAAGTCAGAATAGGCATCCAAACTGTGAAATGCATTTTCAAAGCTTGACCATACCTTACTTATGCCGATGGCACTGTAACAGTGAAGCGCTCGCACAAAAACAGGCAACTAAAGTTTGGCAGATAGGACAAGGGACCATGACAGGCTCAGCATCACACACATATAACCAAGGCAGCTTTTCGATAACTATAAAAAACACTGTCTTACGTGAGGTTTTGCGGGAAGACTTATGATTCAGTGAAACCGGTTGAGCTGTTTTGTTTTGATGGTGTTAACACCTGCGTGTAGGACATTTTTTTGTATTTTTGTGTGCTTGACAATGACAATATACTGTGAAACACAAAAATGTGGTGAACTTTGAAAAACTTCGATTTGTAGCTGCCAGTTACCCGGTCTTGTGTTATGTGACCCCTTGCGCCATCAGCTCTCAAGTTAAAGTTTAGTATCGGCTGGTGTTTTTCGAGCCTTGGCTTTTTATTTTAGCGGTCTGACCTTTTTATAATTTCACAAAAAATGCAAAAAAAAAAAGTTCGCATCATAAAAAGCACTCACATTTGTGAGAAGGCCCAGCAGCACAGCCAGAGTCTCTCTAGGTTACGGTGAAGAAACCAAAATCTCCATGTCAGCCACGTCCCCGCTGAACTCTTGAGCAGGAGCAGCACCTTGACGAAAAGCGTAGCTGTGATCAACTGCAAAAAAAAATAATAAAGAAAGGTTTTTACAAAAACTGTAAGTAAGAAAGCAAGTTCAACAAAGCGGAAAGTTGGGCGAGTTGGTTGGTAATCTTAGCTGGCAGAAACAGTGCCTCTCTGTGTACTTTTACAGCGCCTGTCTGTATACACCTTGTTTCTTGTTCTTCGTGAAGTTGCTCTGTTTCTACCAGTTAAAAACACAAGCTCACAAAAAAAAAAGTGGGAATAAAAGGATAGCACAAACAGTATTCGGCCACCACTTATTATGGGCCCCTAGTGGACTGTTGCCGAATAAGGTGCACGAGTACGTGTGGTCCAATGAAGCCGCAGAAATCCGCTCTGCAAATTTAGTGGGAACTTAGCGAAGGAGAAGAGGTTGAAGTCCTCCCTTATTCCCCTATTTGAACGCATAAAAAGGAAATTCACCTTCGTTCTATGACAGGTTTATTTCAGAAGACTGGTCGTCAGGGTGACCACAGAAGCTCCGTGAGTCTGAACTGCCGAAGTATGCGTAGATCGGTGAGGGTGGCGAACTCTCCTCTGTAAATTTATAGTGAATTCGCCAATTTTAACACAAAATGTAAACCACTTTCTTTCATGGGCAGCTTTATTTTGGAAGATTGGGTGTCGGCATGGCAAAATATGCTCTGTGGACCGATATTGACGTTGATTATGTCACCTAAAATAAAACATGTCATTATAAACGGGCCTGAAATAAACTTCTAGCAGTACCTCTGACCATGTTCTACCAGCTTTTTCCAGCTGATCTCACTTAGTTCTATTGCAAAATGCTCAGGTCATGAAGACCATGAGGTAATGCAGTGGTGCTGGCAGTTGCTGCCACTTTATGTTAGTTACAATGAAAAAGCTCACCATGCACAACTGCTGAACCTGGAGAGCTTTTGCTGGAAATGTCGCCATGTGTTTCCTTTGCAAATAATATAAAAATGTTATGAGCCCACAGAAGCAATATTTCAGCCCCATATGGTAACTATTTTTCTAAGAGCGGGTTAATCATGCTTAGTCACAAAGTGCACGGAAGGTTTATTGGTCTGCTTACCTTTTGTGGGAAGCACACTTGACAACGCATTGTGATGGAGGTGTCCGGGCCGCAGGAAAGCTGACTCCTCAAAATGTAAGGAGCAAACTACCCTGTCTCGTAGCTGCCACGGAGTCTTCCCCTGTAAACTATGTTTGTTGCAGAACCGAACCCAGGCTTCGCGCCTGCAGATACGGCATGGTGCTATGTGGGTACCGTGAATACTTACGAAAAGAAAATGTAGCCAAAATGTCCACAAACCAAAGCAAATCAGAGCAAGGACATTAACAAATGCATGACATCAACGCTCTGTGTACATCATGAAGAGTAAAAACTCGAGTCTTACGCACAGATGCCCTACTATATATCTGTGTTGTGCCACTGATAACCACGCCGATGATCACAACACTAGGCTCCTCAGATGCAGGCCTGTACAGGTAAATTTGAATATCGTAGGCAATTTTATAATGACGGCACACAACGCTGCGAAGTCAACATTTCTAGTATAACATATTACGCCTTCAGGTGTAGTTTCTTGTGCACATCCAGACAACCCTAATAGTTTTAGGTAAAACTAAAAAGAGTTAAGAGAAGACCGAACAAGAGGGCATGATATCACACAGCAGGCATGTAACTGACAGTAGCTAAGTCTCCCCTTCGAGAGTCGAGGGGAAACCGGTGCAGCGAGATGCCAGCCATGCGGGTGTCGCTTTCATACACTTCCACGGAGCACCGTATTTTTTGCGTATCGTGCTGTGCTCATCATCGCACGTTGAGCCCCTTGGACGCAGAAGTGTCCAAGGTCCAAGCGCACGACTTCCAAGTTCCTGCGCAAGTAACTGGGCAAAACTTCCCAAACGATGTTAACTGCCGCTAAAACAATTAAAAGCGAAGAGCACGTGGAGGCCCAAACACAAGCAAGCAGACGGACGTCAGCAGCCTGTTTTTCCGCGCGCCCCACGAGGCCTACAAACAACTGCGATTATCGCTATTAGCGGCGAGAAGTTTTGGTGGCGCCCTCCTGTGGTTCCCCCTTGTGACGTCATTACCTTGCAAACAACAAGTTCGATGGTGTTTGTAAATAGCATGGTGGAAGCTTGAAATCATTGCGCTCTCAAAGGAACACTTCCAACACCGTCAAAATTAAAGTTCTTTCATTCCTCTTATTTCCGTCGATGAAAATCCCCTTTCCGACGTCATAGTCAGCGTTCGGCCAATCATGGAAGGCCGACCACAGCGACGCTTTCGGTCGCGCACGGGGCTAATTGCTAGCCGGCCTCTTTGCTAGTGGCGTACAGAGGACGCTAATAAAAAGTATGAATATTATTAGCAAAAACAAAGACAGTTTTGAATTTTGTAGCGCGCCAAATATGATTGATAATATCTAATAATTATATTTAGCTTGTTTAAAAATACAAATGATTATACTTCTAGTCACAAACTAATTAATCTTAATAATGTTTGTCCCCACCTCTCTTAGTCGCGCTTCAATCGCATCCTTCACGTGACCCTCCAGGCCGATGTCGCTGGCGATTTGTTTTGAACCGCTTTTTGGCCGAAGCTTCGCTACCCATGTACATATACCTTGCTCCGACTGGCCCCAACTTGCTTGTCGTACAATGTTGCCAAGCGTCTCTTGTGAAAGAAAAACATTAGTTTTAAAAAAATACAGAAATGAAAAATATAAAAAAAACGTAATGAACGTTTTTATTTGTTTTCGGAAACGTTTTAGTGTGTGCTACGTGGCTATTTTCATCCCAGTTAAAACCAAAATGAAAATATAAACGCTCACAAACGAATGCAAACGAGAAGGAAGGTAAGTAAGCCGCATGGCAATGCACCAACAATGGCTGCTGCGCTCGCTGCAGCGCTGGCTTCCACGTCGGGCTGGTGCGGAGGCTGCGATCGTTATAAAGTCAGCTCCAACCCTTAAACATGCCCCCTCAAACAATATTTGGCGCTACCATTGCGTGTGGGATACCTCCCCCTGCGATCCGAAACAGCAAGTACGTCGCTAACGCTGGCAATCGGGTATGAAGCAAGCGCCGCCATCTTCTACGCGCCTTTACTACCTATCGCGCGTTAGAGGTAGTAAATAGTTAGTGAAAGGTAGTAACGGTCAGAAAGGGGTAGTAACTGCAGCAGTTACTAGCTTTTTACTAGCTTTTTTTTTAAGAGAAGAGAAGAAAAAGCACGAAGTAGCAAAGTGGTTAGGAGCTCCTAACCACTTTGCTACTTCGTGCTTTTTCTTCTCCTGAGGGGGTCCTTAAGAACTAAGATGTGCCACTCAAGCTAAATCCTTAAATAAGCCCCACAGACCAGACATGCACACGTTATTGAAATAGAGTAACTAAATACGGTTACTCATTACTTGGTCAGGAAGTAACTAAGTAGATTACTCGTTACTGCGATTCGAAAAGAACTGGTTACTCAGCTTAAAATTAACGCGTAATTTTCTCAATAGTTTGGTTGTGTCGTTTCTGTAATGCTGTTTCCAATATTTGTCATCGTTAACAATTCTTCGCTTTTTAAAACTTTAATTCAGTGATAACTTTGCCTATACTGACATACCATGTGCATATATTTTTTATCCTATCTACTGTTTTCTCACCGTGCAGCCTACATTCACGAGCTGGAGTGAGAACTAGGCTGGGTACTTGTGTTGTACACATCGCCCTCCAGAAGTAATTAAACACCGTTACTCGTTACATCATCAAAAAGTACGAAGACACGTTACCTGTTCTTTCTTCTAAAGAGTAACTGGGTCACTACTTTGTTACCGAAGAAAGTAACTGGGCACAAGCAACATGTTATGTACAGTCACGATCAGAAGTAATTGGAACACGGGAGCCGTGGCCCAACTGCATTGCAGCGCGATCTAGCCGCACTCGTGGGAACTGATAGGAGACTACGCGCATGCGTGCAAGCCGGCGCCGCTGGCCTCTCGTCTCCTCTCGATCTATTCCTTTTACCGGCGGTTCGAATCGTTCTTTACCGCTTCTGCGACGCAACGCTACGTCCCCGATGGTGCTGACAGCCGACAGCGGGCACGCTTCGCGCTCTCTTTAATGTCTATAATATCTCTTTATACTTCGTTTCAGCTTCGGTCCGAGCGCGGCCGATGTTATGAGCCAAAGGGCCAATCAAACAGCGAAAGAGGCACAACGTCATAGCGTGCTCTCTGCAGTTGATAGGACCAGCCGGTATTCGCCGTCTCTCTGTGCGTGCTCCTCCGCCGGCTAGTCCTATTAAGCGCAGATAGCACGCCATGACGCTGCGCTTTTTGTGCTGTTTGATTGCCCCGTCGGCTCATAACATCGGCCGCGCTCGGACCGAAGCTGAAATGAAGTGTAGTATCTCTTCTAATATCTTATCTTGACAAAAATAAAATAAAAACGCAGTATGTTGCTTGGAACTTATGTTCTCTGTCAACTTTGCGTGTCATTTTCTGCAGCTGGCGTTGCTATCTACTCGAGAACAATTTAAAGACCTTTTTGACGTAGCGATCCGTCACATCATTAGTGTTTGCCGTGTCATTGAACCAGCACCGAACCGCTTCAGATGACCTTGATAGTGCACCCGTTTCCTCAGTTCGCGCTCGCGCGGAGCGTGCTCGTAACGCTCGCTATCAGCGCCATCACGGTTGCAGTGCTGTATCTGAGAAGCAGCGAAGGATGATCTGCACCGCCGGTAACAGAGATGGATAGAGGGGTGCAGAGGGACCGTCGGCGCCGGCATGAGCGCATGCGCTTAGCCTCCTATCAGTTCCTTCAGGTGCGACTAGATCGCGCTGCAATGCAGTTGGGCCACCGCTCCCGCGTTCCAATTACTTCTGATCGTGACTGTACTACAAGTTTCCGCCTACCCAACGTGCGCAGACGAATAATCGTAGGTACATCTACTCCGAAAGTCGCTTTGTAAAAGGTTGCACAAAAAAACAAAAAGAAAGAAGATAGCTCTCCTTTTTATCTTGTTAACCACAGAGCCTCGTCCGTCTTATGTGCAGGAGATGATATGCTTTTTTTTTTTATTGGCCGAAAATTTGCCGTCTCTTGGCAGCTGTGGAATCCCTGCACAATGGTGGACTAAAACCGCAGCGTCACGGCACACTTTACGAGGTTAGTTCAAGTAGAAGGCAGAAACATACCCACAAAAAAGGTGATCAGCTCAGTGACGTTGCACTTTCGATGCTGTTTCATTGGCTTGTCGACTCCTAGCGTTGGCTGCGCTCCGAGGTTCGCTACCCTATGCAATGACTTGCACGTTCCACAATGCCAGTGGTTTCGCCATTATGCAGCGGTTCCGTCTAGAGCCACTATGTTGCCAGAGTATCGCATTCGCTAGCGTCCGCTGTTACCGTTCAATTTTAGCTTTTGGTCGGCCATTTCGGCGCTGGAACATATACGGTGGAAAGGTTTCAGGGCTCCCAACCCCCTGGTCTCCTAAGAGGACGCGCCGCGATTTGCCATGGATGTTAAGACGCACCCTGGTCGGGACGCGCTAGCTGAAATCATCGGTAAGATAACGGTATATATAAACAATATTAATTGTGTCGCAAACGCATTGGACTTTGATTGGATTTTTCTATAAACTAAACGTTTATAGAAAAATTGCGCTTCTGTCTTTCTGTACTAATTGCCAATCAAAGTTCCTTCACAAAAAACCTTCTCTGTTTGTTTTTGCATAAAAACATGCTTTCTAAACGCTCATGATGACCACAGTAAAAAACAAAAAAAGATTGAGCGGCCATCTTGGCGCCAAAATTCTGGGAGTTTTGCTACTCTGGGAACATTTAGTGATTCTGGCTGCGACCGTCTAATAATCGGCAAGTGACTTTCGAAAGGGGTCTATGGTAAATTCATATTTCCTTCTTGCTAGGCTCAAGAAGACATTGCATGAACTCTAAGACGTGGCATTCAATTTTCACTTGCCTAAGCGTCCTTTGACTAAGTGAAACATGAAGGCGTTTCCGCACAATGTGAGTGATGGTAATGGCGCAACATAAATGGGTGTGTAGTCAGCTTGGAGAGTTCACGCACGTTTTGAGAGTTGACGCACGTTTCGAGCTGGAAGACGCAGAAGAGTTGAGATAGTAGCAGTTCGCAGGCCTATCATCTCTGAAAAGCGAATGACCATATGGTATAAGAACGTCATTGCATGTCTCTCGCATCATTATCCTAAAAGGTCAGCAAATAAATTTATCTTAATTCTGCGGATAATGTCGCTAGGCGTACAGTGCTCGACAAAACGAAAAAGACAGGTGGAGCGCTTGGCATCGCTAGAATAGCTACTTGTGCTTCGCTTGAGGAGAATTTAAAGTTGCTCTAGTGCATTCAGCTAGCGAATACGGTTACTCTAGCATAGAGAAACCTCATGGCTCCGCCGTTTTATTACTCGGCATCGCTAGACTAACTGTATATCCGCGAGGTCACGAGCTCCGCTGGTTCGTGTAGTTTCGTTGAGCACTGTACACTGAATTCATTTCCGCGGCCTATCGTCCTACTTTTTCGCCCATTATTACTTTCTCTGCTGGCTTAGGGAAATTTTGTTGATGTTATAAACGACCGTCTCTCATAGACAGTACGTACATTTGATATCGCAAATGCCGCAGAACCTTCGCTTTAGCGAATTGCAGTTCTAAGGTCACCTCATAGATGGCGCCGGCGTGCCATTGTATACACTTTAGGTGCTGCTTAATTGGCTCGTCTCTTCCACCGAGTTAAAGTCCGATGCGAGCGCATCTGTTTTACACCGCCGATCTTTTTTTTTTTTTTTTTACTTAGAATTGCACGTTTTATTCTGCGCTTGGAAGGGGGTGCAAAGTTGGAAGGTCGATGTCACGAAAACTTGGTCACGGAATTGACGTCACACAGATCGCCGCCTGCTGCCGGGAATCGCGCATTGAGCACGCGCGTCCTTTCTCGTCTGCTGGCTTGCTCGTTTGCTCGCTTCAACGCGGCGCGCTCCTGTCTAAAGCGTAGACCGCATGGAACGTTTTTGCTCGCGATTCGGGCGCGTCGGCGTCAAATTGACGTCATTTCCTGCGCGCGGCCAGCGCGTTTTCGCGGGAGCGTTGGTTTCTAGCCGACCCAGAACAAGACGCGCGCGCCGAGGCGTCGAAGCGGCTCTCGCCCAATGAGAGTCGCTCGAACCATCACATGATTCAGCACAGAAAACCGCTTCTGGTTTTGGCGGTTTGGCTGCGCTTCCTTTTGTTTGCCGATTGCACGTGCGATGGTTGACAAACGGGCATTCAATGAAATGCTCATTGACGAGGTTGAGAAGCGCCCCATTCTTTGGGATCGATTTTCCAGTTGTGCCTGCTTTAGCACAAGCATACTTCCTAACAGAAGGAGCTTTTTCTTCGCTTCATACTGGACTAGAGCAAATCTCAAATTCTGGCAAATAGAGCTTGCACTAAAGTAAACTTTACTTGCCCTCAGCGCAGAAAAGCACGCAACATGAACAACGCGAACAACACACCACTCGCGACGCGGCTGGCTCAGTACGCTGTTTCGTATTCAGCGCAATTCAAAGTGTTCAAAAACCTTTTAATTGGCCATATAAAAATTGAAAAAGTGTTCTTTTTGACACGAAAACCCGTTTGATTTACTTATTTCATACTTTAACTCTTATTTTGTAGTATTTGCGTGAGCAATTACACCGCGCGTTGAGAAATCGGTTATCTGGCAACGTTGATAACGCGCGGCCGGCGGCGCTTGGCTTTGGTTGCATGCGGGTGGCCCCGCGTCAGCTTACGCGCGAGCGTTCATAGCGCGTCGCGTTTTCGCGTGCAGAAAAACGCTTCATGCGGTCTACGCTTAATGGTACGTTTACACCTCAGAAGAAATCCGCTCCCGCGGGAGCGGATGCGCACCTGGAGGTGGCGGCGACAAGCGGATTGCGTTTACATCTATTTCTTTCGAAGCGGCGGCGGTGGCGCCGGCTGCGGCAGCTGTTCTCGTAACATACCGTCAAATATGACGAGAAGGCGCGAGAGTTCCCAACTCGGCTGTCTCTCCCGGGCGTTGCTGCTCCCGGAAGAACGCGTACTCATGACGTAGGCAGCGTCGCGCTGCGCAAGAATGTCACATCCGGTCAGCGAAACGCCTCGTTCGGCGGCAGAAATAGATCCCGGACCTAAGCGGCTCGCCGCCGCGTTTTCCGCCCAGCGTTTCGCCCCAGCGTCAAAAGCTGGGCGGATTCGCTGTCGGATCCGCAAGTGTAAACGTACCATGAAGCGGCGACAGACGCCGCTTCGGCAGCCGGAATTCCACACTCTTCTGTCATCACTCTGGACAGTGGCCGACAGGCCGAGCTCGCGTGCTCTGCGGCACGGGAGGCTCACGCGACTCTCGCGAGACTTCGCGAAGCGTTAAAAACAATCGCACGCAATTCCGCATATGCGCTTCGAAGATGGCGGCGCGGGGGGCTGCACATTTGCCTCTACCGGACTCCGAGCAACGGGCTTTCGCTTCTGGCGATCCCGACATTGTTATGCGGCAGGGGCCCGTGGACGTTTTGTGAACTGTGGCCGTTGTTTCTCCGATATCCATGCCGCATAATAAACCTATGCACCGACCAATTTTTTTTACAATGAAGCACAAGTTCGGTGAATAAAATATTTTGGTTAAACATGTTACTAATATCCGCCATTTATGCGCGAGTATTATTCATATTTCATTTGTACAGGTTAAGGGAACTTGATTTTCTTATCCCAGGAATATTTTTTTAAAGTTCTGTGCTCTAAATGACATGATTGAAGAATGCAGGTGCAAAATAATTAAAAAAAACAAGAAAATATATTAAAACGGAATACCTTCAGCATTGAGTGGCTGGGACGATGCATTCCCAAATGTATACAACTTGAATATGTGTGACTATATTGACACTTGTATATGTAAAAAAGACAATGTTTGAACCTATGGTGTTACTCCTGCAACGTAGAGTAACATATCGGCTTTGACGTATTAAGAAAAAAAGATGTGTGGGTGTTACTGAAACCCATACTTTTGTAATATCTTAAGAATTTGCATTGGGTGGTAATAATTCTGCTTAGCGGCCATGCCCAATACACTCCCAATATTGCAGAAAGAAAGACGTCTTCGGAAAACAGGGGTTAGACAGTATTCGAAGTCCGAACAGAAAGCCGTGGATATGCCGGAAATGGTATTTTTGCGTTCTCTCGGATATCGCAGTGCGATGCCTCTGTAATAATGTCTTTTTTTTTCGTCTTTGTTGCAAATATTTTATTTTCGCTTATTTTTGCTTCGAGTTTACCAAATGTGTTATTAGAGTAATCTTAAATGACGCACTTCCAGGTTTTTATATGTACTAGCGACATAATATATTTGTACATTTTATAATTTTAGAGTGCAGCAATTTTAGAGCGCAGCAACAAGGGTCAGATGTAACTTCACCGATCACACTGGCTTAAATTGCTAGTTTTTGAAGCATTTTGTTTTAAGTGCGATGGGTTAATTTTTATTAATGACTTTAAAGGGGCGATGCAAAAATGTTTCTACTTTGCGCAAATGCCGCTTAGAACGGATCCCTGACGTTAATGACCTGTGAAACACCCGTTCGTTTTTCAACACACGCAATCGAAGTCGCAGAAAAAATTAAAGAAAAACCAGCAGCGTTCATCTCCTCAACTCGCAGCCAGAACAAGCGGCCACGTGATCTGGAGCCGATTATATGCCGCCAATGTTGATCATAGCCATGCGCTGGGGTTGGCAAAGCACGGGACACGTGCTGAGTTCATGACATTGTTATGGTTCGGCTATTGTCGTCATTGCAGCGATTGGACACGGGCCACTACCCGAATAGCTTGTAGAACTATCGATTATCACGAGCCCAAATTGAGTCCCTACACAATGCTCGTCCAATCTATGAGCCGCATTGAAATATCGTCGCTGGACGGTGCTCCGACCACCCAGCCACGTCATCAAGTTTTGCGAAGGAGAGATTGAATGAAAACGCTCGCTTTTGGCCGTGAAATTACACTGCAACAAAGGAGTTTCTTGGCCAGTGGCGTTGCGTGCGAGTATCCTTGAGTCCCACTTGTGCCAGTAAGCTCGTGTAAAGTGAAAAACATGAAAATTGAATATCGTTGCACCGCCCCTTTAAGCAATAACTTTTAGGAACTTTAGAAGAACATAATCCTTGATCATGATGTTTAACGTAGTGAGTTAATAAATAGGAAATTTTGAAATATGAACTTTGAAGGGTTTTTAAAGTTTCCTATTCTTTTCCCCCACCACAGTCTCGGGCTTTAAACACCAGGATTAACAATCATCAGCTCGCCTGTACACTCGCCGTCTTTTCATAAAGCTTGAGGCTTTCCTTTTTTTGTAAGTATAAAGTACTAGAGAGGTTTTGATTAGCGTGTCCAAGCGCATTGTGTGCCCCAAGTATAGCGTCGTCGACAGTGCGAATGACCCGAGTCCAATCCCCATTTTCGAATTTGGGTTCGCACTCTATTTTACGGTAATAGAAAGGATACTCAAACTACGCACCTTTCTGGAGAGTATAACTGCTTACTCTTTGCAGCCGTGGTAGGGACTGTAAGCGTTCAAGGCGTTAACATATCGTCTATAGACTATATGTTATTTTTAAGATATGCAAAATGGTATTCTTTCATGAGGTTAATAACTGTTATTGAATCTCGCCCGTTACTAAGTTGAATCTTATTTTCTGTTCTCCAACAACAAATGAGAGACGTATTTTTTTAACTTCTGATTTAAAATTTTGCACAGCATTTGACACGCATGCAGCTTGAGTATGACAAGTTAGATAATTCGGACATGTACGTCTTCACTAGTAAGTTTGAGGAGTTCAAGTGGTAATTACACATCATTACTCGCTAGTCATTTTGTAGTGTGAGCTACACTGACCGAGGTTGAGCAGTTTCGCGTGGCTCCTGGAGAGCCGTGCTCCGCATGCGCGAGGAGCAGTGACGCCACACGGCGCACAGCTGGCGCAAAAGAGTCACATGTGCATTTTGAAGAGACAAAATGCACGCGTGCATTTTGTCTCTTCGCCGGAACATAACATAGAATAATTTTGTTATTTTGGTAGTAGCGTATGTACCTTTAATAACATTGTAAATGTGTAATTGCTTTAGTTACAGCATTTGCCTCTAGCAAAGAACCAAGTTAAACTTCGCTATATTTCATGCCCAAGCCTCTGTTCCATAGCAGGTATGTAAACACGAGCGTCGATTTTAAGTAAAATAACAATCGATAGGTATGAAGAGTGTGTTCAAGGTTCGAAAGCACTCCGGTGGTGCTTATATATTGCTAATATTCCCGTTCTGTCACTATATTAAAATTACCCCATCGTGCATCTTTACGAGCGGTTAGAGAACATTCGAGACTTAAAGAATAAACTACGTGTGTTATGAAAGGAGTGTTTTTTAATTATTTCCTATGTCCGGCAGCTTTTATTGGGCACTTGCTTGCTGGCCTCCACTATTTTCAAAGATTTCGAGCGTGCGGGTGATGTTTAGAACGCAGAACAAGCATCTTCGCAGATATTCGTAAGCAGAAAGAATAAACCAGTACTAATTAATTATAAATCGGACTTTATTACGTGATTTTCAATTGATTTTAATCGTCTGCATGCATGCATGTAAAAGGAGTTACTGATCTAGTGCTACTGCGTAGTTCTTGCCGTCTTGGTTTTCCACATATCCTTCTTTCGTTTGGCACGTACTAGAAAGTGCCGACGCCGTGTTTGCGCAAACAGTGTCTGACAGTGTACATGAACACATGTACGAAGCCGTTTTTGCACCGTTTTTGGTGCCATGACTTTGCAATAAAAACTCCATTACTGGCCAATTATTTCGTCTGCGTGGCTAAGAAATGTCCCAGTCAACATAGTGTGTGCGAATTATTCGTGATATTTGCTCTTATAATCAAGCGCAGTGATAAAATGCACTCGCTTTTGGCCGTGAAATTACACTGCAACAAAGGAGTTTCTTGGCCAGTGGCGTTGCGTGCGAGTATCCTTGAGTCCCACTTGTGCCAGTAAGCTCGTGTAAAGTGAAAAACATGAAAATTGAATATCGTTGCACCGCCCCTTTAAGCAATAACTTTTAGGAACTTTAGAAGAACATAATCCTTGATCATGATGTTTAACGTAGTGAGTTAATAAATAGGAAATTTTGAAATATGAACTTTGAAGGGTTTTTAAAGTTTCCTATTCTTTTCCCCCACCACAGTCTCGGGCTTTAAACACCAGGATTAACAATCATCAGCTCGCCTGTACACTCGCCGTCTTTTCATAAAGCTTGAGGCTTTCCTTTTTTTGTAAGTATAAAGTACTAGAGAGGTTTTGATTAGCGTGTCCAAGCGCATTGTGTGCCCCAAGTATAGCGTCGTCGACAGTGCGAATGACCCGAGTCCAATCCCCATTTTCGAATTTGGGTTCGCACTCTATTTTACGGTAATAGAAAGGATACTCAAACTACGCACCTTTCTGGAGAGTATAACTGCTTACTCTTTGCAGCCGTGGTAGGGACTGTAAGCGTTCAAGGCGTTAACATATCGTCTATAGACTATATGTTATTTTTAAGATATGCAAAATGGTATTCTTTCATGAGGTTAATAACTGTTATTGAATCTCGCCCGTTACTAAGTTGAATCTTATTTTCTGTTCTCCAACAACAAATGAGAGACGTATTTTTTTAACTTCTGATTTAAAATTTTGCACAGCATTTGACACGCATGCAGCTTGAGTATGACAAGTTAGATAATTCGGACATGTACGTCTTCACTAGTAAGTTTGAGGAGTTCAAGTGGTAATTACACATCATTACTCGCTAGTCATTTTGTAGTGTGAGCTACACTGACCGAGGTTGAGCAGTTTCGCGTGGCTCCTGGAGAGCCGTGCTCCGCATGCGCGAGGAGCAGTGACGCCACACGGCGCACAGCTGGCGCAAAAGAGTCACATGTGCATTTTGAAGAGACAAAATGCACGCGTGCATTTTGTCTCTTCGCCGGAACATAACATAGAATAATTTTGTTATTTTGGTAGTAGCGTATGTACCTTTAATAACATTGTAAATGTGTAATTGCTTTAGTTACAGCATTTGCCTCTAGCAAAGAACCAAGTTAAACTTCGCTATATTTCATGCCCAAGCCTCTGTTCCATAGCAGGTATGTAAACACGAGCGTCGATTTTAAGTAAAATAACAATCGATAGGTATGAAGAGTGTGTTCAAGGTTCGAAAGCACTCCGGTGGTGCTTATATATTGCTAATATTCCCGTTCTGTCACTATATTAAAATTACCCCATCGTGCATCTTTACGAGCGGTTAGAGAACATTCGAGACTTAAAGAATAAACTACGTGTGTTATGAAAGGAGTGTTTTTTAATTATTTCCTATGTCCGGCAGCTTTTATTGGGCACTTGCTTGCTGGCCTCCACTATTTTCAAAGATTTCGAGCGTGCGGGTGATGTTTAGAACGCAGAACAAGCATCTTCGCAGATATTCGTAAGCAGAAAGAATAAACCAGTACTAATTAATTATAAATCGGACTTTATTACGTGATTTTCAATTGATTTTAATCGTCTGCATGCATGCATGTAAAAGGAGTTACTGATCTAGTGCTACTGCGTAGTTCTTGCCGTCTTGGTTTTCCACATATCCTTCTTTCGTTTGGCACGTACTAGAAAGTGCCGACGCCGTGTTTGCGCAAACAGTGTCTGACAGTGTACATGAACACATGTACGAAGCCGTTTTTGCACCGTTTTTGGTGCCATGACTTTGCAATAAAAACTCCATTACTGGCCAATTATTTCGTCTGCGTGGCTAAGAAATGTCCCAGTCAACATAGTGTGTGCGAATTATTCGTGATATTTGCTCTTATAATCAAGCGCAGTGATAAAATGCACTCGCTTTTCCCTATAAATATGCATTACCGGAAGTCAATTTTCGCCTGGTTGCTGTCTGCTTCAATCTGTCATAGCACACTAGCGCCAGTTGAACCTCTAGCGTTCATTATAACTCTATTATACTTCCCTCCACGGTTTTGATCAGAAACTTGTCGAGCATCATCAAAAACCACTAAATCAACAACTATTAGAAAGACATTGAGCGCATGAGAAGCGCAGTAGTGCGCTAAAGTTACCACTCGTGCAGCAGGAGCGAGGCTACAAGTGCGATAACGCGCCCGCACGATTTTTCCGTCCCTTATTGCACGCCCAGCCTTGTACCTGTTGCATGGGTGGTACCTTTAGATCACTACTACGCTTCCCATGCGCTCAAAGTATTTCTGAAATTTATTGATTTCCGCAATTAATGCAAAGGTGCAAGCGAGCTTGACAAGAATGACGATAATAATCTCAGGAGAAAGGGGAACAAGGGGGACAAAGGACAAACGAAAATCTCCAAACACAGCTAGGTGACTGGTGCGCGACCGGAAAAATCCGCCTGGTCCTGGTGTCGAACCAGGGACCTCTCCATTTCAAGTGGAGCGCACTACCAACTCAGCTAACCAGGGGTTATACGTCAGTAGAGCAAACGGGTTTTATCAGCTGCCACCAGTTTAACACTAACAAGGGTGAATGGCCTACATTTTTCAGGTTATGATGATAATGCAATTAATGCAAAGGTGCAAGCGAGCTGGACAAGCATGATGATAATAATCCCTAGAGAAAGGGGAACAAGGGGGACAAAATACAAACGAAAATCTCCAAACACAGCTAGGTGACTGGTGCGTGGCCAAAAATTGCACTATAATCGTAACCTTAATAATGCCGGCCGTTCACCCTTCTTGGTGTTAGACTGGTGGAAGCTGATAAAACCCGTTTGCTCTACTGACGTCTAGCTCCCGGTTAGCTCTGTTGGTAGAGAGCTCCACTGGAAATGGAGAGGTCCCTGGTTTGATATCAGGACCAGGCGGGGTTTTTCGGTCGTGCACCAGTCACCTAGCTGTGCTTGGAGATTTTCGTTTGTCCTAATTGTCCCACATGTTCCCCTTTCTCCAGGGAGTATTATCGTTATTATTGATTTAGTTGTTTTTCATGACGCGTAGCAGGATTCTAATTGGAACCATATGTCTATTTTCACTAATTAACAAGTTAGTTGAAAAGTTTTGCGTAATTATCTGACTGATCGTTACGATTATCCCCCTGTACTATATCCCCCTGGCCATATAACTCACCTGCACAAACCGCATAAGTTTAGATTTCACGGCTTTTTTTAAAGAAATCTGTTAAGCTTAAAAACACCCTGTTTGTTCCCACCACACCCATTGATGAATATGTTGAAGCCTAGCTGGTTTTTATGCAGGTCCTTTGAACGCGTTTCCTTCTTGAGCAAGTAATTATAGACCCAGGGCCCTAATCTACATGGCGAGACCAAGGGACCAAGACATCACCGCCTGCTGCGATCAACCAGCGCCGCACCGCCGACCTATCGGAGCAGTCGGCGATGTCCCGAGACCTTGGCACCGCCGTGTAGATTAGGGCTCCTGGAGTTTGGTTGACCGGGTGAACATGACTTCTGTAGTTTAAAAGCGGTAGCTTTATAGGTACAATCACTCTCAAGGTTGCGTAATCAAAATCACGGAACGCTCATGGCTGAAGTGTTCGTGGCTGAAGCGCTCGTGCATGAAGCGATGGTGATTGAAGCGTATGTGGCTGAAGCGCCCTTGGCGTAAGCGCACTTGGCTGAAGCGCCCGTCGCGTAACCTGTTAACCGTCGGTCGTTTAAGTCCCGGCCGCGTAAGCGCCGTTCGCGTAAGCGCCGGTCGCGTAAGCACCGGTTGCATAAGCGCCGGTTGCATAAGCTCCGTTCGCGTAAGTGCCGGTCGCATAAGCTCGCAAGCTCCGCTAGCTAAAGCTGACGTGACCTGACGTCCTTGATACCGTTCAACGTCGTTCAAGATGTCGTCCTGAAGGTCGTCGTAGAGGTCGTCCTAGACGTTGTCTTTGACGTCGTTTTTTAGGAAGTTGTCCTCGAGGTCGTCCTAGAGTTCATTTTAGAGGTCGTCCTAGACGTCGTCCTTGAGGTCGTCCTAAACGTCTTTCTTGACGTCGTCCCCTAGGACGTCGTTCTCGACGTCGGACCATTTCCTTTCCTAATTGTTTTCCCTCACGATGTAAAACTGCCTTATTTCATCCCGTTTGGTTGAATAAACACAGCTGCAACAATATTTTTATATTTCGTTTTTTTTTTTGTCTATCGCATACTTTTCTTCATTACAAAATACAGTAGCATTCGTTCAGCATTCGATAAAGGTATTGTTTAACATCACTGAAGCTCTCCTTTACGAGATCGGTCAAAAAATTAGCTATTGTGTTTTTGCTAGCTCTTCAAAAATGTTCAGAAGTTGCCGCAATTCAATTGCAAAGCAAGTAAACTAAAGAGTTTAAAATGTAATTGATTAGTTTTTCATATGAGCTTTATGCTACCTTGATCTCTTTGAGGTCAAATGTCGGCCATATATGTCATGCGGTGGTATCGAATCGAGAGGCGTGACGCTAAAGGCCCGTTCACATTCTTGCGACCTCTTAAACCTGGGTTCCTTAAAACTTCTTAAGCCAGAGGACACACTGGCGCCATCTATTGGGTAGCAGTGTAAACTCGGCGGTCCGGCATATTTTTTTATTTCTCTCGCGCAATATTCTTTCTTTCTTGGCTCGGAAAACTTTTGTCAATGTTATAAACAAGCCTTTCTATGGGTATTACGCACATTTGACCTCGGAAATCCCGCAAAACCTTCGCTCTTGTGAAATGCAGTTCCAGGGTCACCGCATAGATGGCGCCACAATGCCGCTGTGTTCCCTCGTTCTAAAAAAATTTAAGAAGTTTTAAGAGATCTCGTCTCTCTCAGTCGTACTCGGTCGCAAGAGTGTGAACGGGCCTTAACAGTATAAAGGGCTTGGAACGAAAACGCCATGTGATTAAATTGTCTTCTCCAGATTAAACGTATGGAAGCTGTCCAATTACACACGAGTTTTTTAATGACGTACACCACATGTGCAAATTATGAAAACATATTGATTGATTGCTCAACTTCTCATTGATTGATTTGGAACTATTAAAAAAACCTACATGTTAGCACGTGAGTTAATGCTTCGATATAGTGTGCTTCAATTGATTGCTCAACTTCTCAATAATCGTACAGCTTCACGAATCATACTGCTTAGAGCGGTAGCTGTTTGTGCTCCCTCCAGGCAAAATACTAGAACATATATTTATTCTGTAGCAGCAGACTTGGGAAGTAATCCGTTACTTGTTCAAGCAATTTTGTAATTGCCACGTTACTTTGTTTCGGAAATAATTTGTAATGTAATTTAATTACAAAATATTGGTAACGGATTACTTTAATTACTCGTTACGTTTTTAAAATATGAGCATAATACAGTAAGTGGAGCAATATGAGCAGAACATTCAGCAGCATGAAGAGAGCAAGTTCGACAAAATAGAAAACATCAGGAAGTAGAGAATAGCCGGGACAAAAACACGATTTTTTTGTATGAACGGTCACTAGAGCCACTAGAAAAACGGGCAAGGCATGTGCAAATATACGAAAGACAAATATCAGGTAAGACAACGCCGAGTAGGCTCTCTGTCGCCTTCCATCGTGTTTTTCTTCTTTTTCCGGGCAGGAGAAAGCTCTTCGTGTTTATTTGGTTTTGTCTTTTACACCCTTTCACCCTTTCCAACTTCTTCAACGCCTCCCGCCACCTGCACAGATATCAAACGCGGGTTCGTACCCCCTCTATTTGCGGGTTCACAACTCGCGTATCAAACGATGTAGCCTCGCGCGAGGGGGTCGAATTCTCTTTATCTTTCATGTGCACTACTATATTCTATGCACTACTATATTCTAGCACGCTCTTGAGGCACGGCTGAAAAGTGCCAGGCTCGAGGCTAAGATCATCGTCTTCGAGCGTGCGTATGGTACTTCTTTTTTGTTTACTTGTCTGGGCATAGCGGTCGAGTCCATTCTTCACTTTACAATTAACTGTCATCATAAAGGGGGTGCGGGGGTGGGGGCATCTAAGGAGTGCTGACAGAGAGAGAGAGAGAGAGAGATAACGCGCGAAAATGGTGTGATCCTCTTCTGTTTTGTGAGATCGACGGCCACTACTGCTCTCGCGCTCTATGCCCTCCCCTCCTTTGGCCTCTACGAATATTGGTATAAAAGTAAGAACCGATGAAAGATCGATAACCGGTAACCGCCACTTTTTCTCTGACTGGTCGAGTTTTCGGTCATGGAGTGTCCGTCGTCTCCATGGCCATCTATTACTGAGATTTTCAAAATTCAGGGCATTAAGGAGAACGGAAACTTAGAGTTTCAGTGCATACTTTGCTTGCCAAAAAACACATTGTCATCAGCAAGAACAGCAAAGTCTAATCCACGGAAACACATCAGGGTAATCTGGGACACCTGCATTCTGCATTGGCTATACATTGTAAGGATAGAACCAAGTTTTTCTTTTCTTCTGAATAACAGGCGAAACCCTCGAGTCAAAAAGAGCTTTTGTAGATCGCTTCTTTAGCTCCGAATCTCGTAGCGGAGGTAGACGCTGCTACTGAGCATGCGCACCAGTAGCTCTGTCTGCACAATTCCGGGGATCATTTCCGGAGGCCGTAAGCTAGCGGGATGGCGTGTGTGGTTGCAGCTTTCGGTGCCTTGTCAGCTTACAGGTGAACGGAGCGCACCTACACTTTCTCTCTCTCTCTCTCTCTCTCTCTTAAATACAATATTTTATTTTTTTCAAGGACTACCATAATACGGGCGGATGAGAAATAAAAAGTAGTGTTGCAGAACATTTAAAAATATATATCAAAATTGTTTCTATTGTTTTCTGGATGAATGCACGAAAAAAGTAACGTGAAAGTAATTTGTAACGAAACGAGAAAAGTAATCCGTTACTTTTCAGCGAAAGTAATTTGTAACGGTAATATATTACATTTGAGGCTCGGTAATTTGTAATTGTAATCTATTACATTTTTCAAGTAACGAGCACAAGTCTGGCTTTTTAGATGTTTTCTGTTTCCTGTCGTTCTCAGTCACGTGGGTTCTGTATCTGGTATGCGGGATGAAAAACTAATACAATGTTTCAACCTGAAGTATGCGAGAAAATACAGGTGAGACAAAACAAGAATGTAAGACGATCACGCCTTTTTCGTAAACACCTTCCAGCGGCGTAGAGAGATCAAAACAATGTTTTACTGCATACCAGAAGTGACGACATTCAAGATGGCTGCGCCCTTGGGAAAAAGGTGTAACGCCACCCCTGTGTCTTCTTTATAACTTTAGGAGCGATTCACAACAAGTTTCCGTTCGCCCCTTTGTTCCCGTTGATTTGTTTATCTGTTATAGTAGTTTGTTTTTGAGCTTTCAGACGTAGTTTTGGGGTGTGTGATAGTTTTATGGCCTAGCACCAACGTTCGTACTGGTGTCTTTTCAATGCATTCCTTGAGTGCGGCGAGGTGTGCGGGCGTTCGCATATCTTGATCATATATCAAGCTTCTTCATAAGTGCAAAAGGCTTCTTACTAGCATACATGATTGAAAGCACCATGTGCCTAAGGTGTTAAAACGCCTAAAATGCGTAACCAAGACACAACCATTTTCTCAATTAAGAGCAGAAAATAAAGGAAATAAATATATTTCTCTCAGGCTACACCACAAAACGGTATAACAGGTTTAAAGCAATTAAAAATAGATACATTTTGTCTAACATGACAGAGACAAAATTAATGGAAAAGAAAGATTAAAAGAAAAACAAGAGGCTAGCGAACTGAGAAGCAAGGACCTTAAGCTTTGCCTTTCCGATAAGGAAGGAGGTTTTGTAGTTCTTGACTCAGGGGCTTTTGGAGAAAAAGCCCTTCAAGCCATGAACAAGAATTTCGTCCCGGTTGATGTCAGTAGAACAAAATCAACAAAGAGAGCCATTCTCACGATATTAGAAAGAAACCATCAGGGTGGTTTGTGCTCCAAGATCAAGGCAGCCAAGATTGACCAGTTAACGGTGTTCTTCTCAGCCAAAACGCACAAAGAAGGAAGTCCGTTCCGGGCAATTATTTCGGAGAGGAACACGTGGCAAGCTTGCGTGTCCAAATTTCTTTCCGATAAGATCAACCTTGTTTCGATGCAAGACCCTTTCCAGATTTCCAATTCTGAAAGTGTGATATCTTTTCTTAAAGAAAAAGAGAACATCATCATGTCTGGGTTTTCCATGGACGTTCAAGACATGTACTACTCCATCCCGCATGCACGTCTACTACAAGTTCTCCGGTCAAACATAGAAGACCAAGGCCTCACATCATTCCAGAATGCGGCAGGGATGCAAGTGGATACATTCTTAGAACTTTTGCACTATTACCTATCAGCCACGGTGGTGGCGTACCAAGATCGCCACTACGTGCAGAGAAGCGGCGTGTGCATAGGATCCCAAGTGGCCCCACATCTGTGTGAGGTTTTTCTCGGAGCGTGCGGGCGTGCCATCCAAGAGAGCATAAAAGATTCGAGAATCGCGGCGATATTTAGGTATGTAGATGACTTCCTTATTTTATGCACTACAGAAGTTGACGATCATATCGACGGGTGCCTCAACAACATCCTGAGGAGTTTTCAGCAGTCATGCATGGGGCTCACTTTCACGCATGAGCTTCCAGTAAGGAAGACCATCAAGTTTCTTGATTTGGTTTTGGAGTTCAGAGCAGATCATGTTTGCTGGAGATACCAAGCCCGTTCAGGTAAAGGGTTTCTCCCCTTCTCGTCGCAGCATTCAAAAACTGTTAAGCAGGCAGTAGCTGTCACAGCCCTGTTTTCTAGCCTGAAAAAATCATGTGAGCATCAGATCTCCCGAAGCTTCGACTTTCAAATATCCAGACTTGAGGACGCGGGCTACCCACGACATGTAATTGCCTCCGTGTGCGAAAGAATTTGCCGCACCATCAAGACGACATGCGGACGCAACGACCCTTCCGCACAGCAAAAAAAGACAAGAAGACCGTTTGTGGTTGTCCCATATATTCATGGGATTACACATAGATTAAAAAAGATGGCAAATCGGCACGAGCTACAAGTGCTGTGTTCGGCGCCCAATAAGGCCTATTCGTTGTGCCGCAAGGTCAATCAGGGGCAGACCAGCGACAGCAAGGGGTGTGGCACAAATCACAGGACTGTGTATGCCCAGTGCGACAAGGAGGTTATATATCACATACCCCTGACATGCGGCCGCTGTTACATCGGACAGACCGGGCGGTGTATAAATGATAGGACTCGGGAACATGCCAATAGTTTGAAGAACTTGGCGGCAGCAGGTCACTTAGCCCTACATTGCCGTGACTGCAAGTGCAAGGCAAACTTAGACAAAGTTACCATCATGGGACACCATCGAAACCGGCTCGCACGTGAGGTTTTAGAAGCTTTAAACATAGAAGAGAAAGGGGACATGTGTGTTAGTTCACCATCTGTGACCTTAACCAGAGAAGAGGGGACGTTCTTGCGAGGTGGAAGTACCGCTCACAAGTAGACAGATGAGCAGGATGCCCTAGTTTAAAAATAAAGGGGGAAAAAAGGAAGAAGTGAAGCAAACTAGGTTGATTGATCCCAGCCAGTCGATGAAGATGATGTGTTTAATTAAATGCAGTTGGTAGTCCAGCGGTTGAATGCGTCTCTCTCGTCCTCCTTACATTTGTATGCTTGGTTTGTTCAGCTGGTGTCTCCTAAATATGTTTAACCAACGTGCTCAACTCTTTCCCGAGGCTAGCGAAACCACGGGATCAGGCTCGAACTTAGAAATACGTCAAGGAAATTGCATTTGAATCACAACTAGACAAATAATGTGTTTACTTGAAAATATTATGATGTATATTACAATATGTTCCTTTTTTTATGCCTCCAATTTTTGCAGTCGACGGCGTGACTTCAGTACTTATTTGATAGTTATATTTTACGGTTGTAACCAATAATGTTAACACGAAGGAGCGATTTTTGAACCGGGGAAAGTACACGCGGTGCTGCAGTTGCGCTAGCACAGTGGGAACGAGATTATCTGGCGCGTTCCATCTTAGTAGCAACCGGGGTGATTGGGGGAAAAAAGATATTTCCATAAGCGTGCTTCCGGAACTCTGCCACTCTAGCTATCTCCGGCTTTCGCCGGCAATGCGCAGGACTGTGCACATAGGTTCACTTTTTGCTTGCTCGTTGAGATAAGCAATATCTTTTTTTTTAGGACTGCGAGTTGGGCTAGTTGGTTCTGATACATGGTGGGAAATACGCCAAAGGGACAAGGACAGAGAAGTGAGGCACACAGGACAGGGCGTAACTTGCAACTGAAGTTTAATAGAACACATACGTAAAAGAGTAAAAGCGCACATGCGCATAAAGTACATTTAGATTAAAAACCCCAAAGAAGCCGGACGACACTAGTGATTGATTGAAGCTTGGCTGATAAAGGCGTGCTCCTTATCAGAGAGGGCGATAGAAGGAGCGCTGACACAAACATTCGAGCCACGGACCCTTATCAAGAAGGCCTCATGTATTTCACGCTCCAGCTATGTTTTAAATCTTCCCGCAACTTTAGTTCTTTGGAACTCGGGTTGGCATGCACATCTATCGCAGTGTACAGCCAAATGGCCAGACGGGGATTGCCTGGTGGCAGCTGAGTGCTCTCTAATTCTGTCATTGATGCACCTCCCCGTCTGGCCCACGTAAACCCTACCACAAGACAGGGGAATTTCATAGGTGACTCCTATGGCGCACTCACGAAACTTAGTGGCATGACGTTTGTTGCACACTCCTTCCGCCTCTCCTTACTCTTCTTTTTTATTTATTGTTTTACATAGAGCAGAAAGTTTGTTTGGCGCGGAAAAAACCACCGGGATGCGAAACCTATTCGCCACCTTTTTGAGGTTGTGGGAAACCTTATGTACAGTACATAAGGCAGGACAACAGGTCTGGACTCGCGCCTCGCGCCCTCAGCTTGCTCTCCTCTGCCAAGCCTTTTCAGCTTTTTTACCAAATCTTCCGCAACATCACATAAAACCCGGGGTGGGAAACCGACATCCTGCAATCTAACTAACTGTGACTGGAAACTAGAATCCATCTTGTGAGGGCAGGATTTCTTCAAAGAGGCAGCTAGGCAGCTGGAGGCAATTCCCCTCTTTACAAGCTTCGAATGAGCCGAGTCATTGAGCCGAGTCAGAAACTATAGGTGCTGTTTGGCTAGGCTTTTCGCGTGGTTTCATAGCTTGGAGCTGGCTCCACTTAGTGAAAGAATTTACGGTGTCGTTTGGCGCGGTTTGAAAGCTGATGACATGGGCTCACACCCTAAAACAGTTAATGCTTTCGCAATAAAAAAAAAAAAAAGCTTTTGGATACGATTTATGTATGCGGTGTGTGACTATTGGTCTGTCTGAGCCCACCCAACACGGAAAGGCGGAAACAGCCCGACCACTCTAGGTATATTCTCGACGACAGGGTGCCGCGTGTGGCGATTTCACTGTTTTTGCCGTTGATCACCTATGCTATTTTTGATAGGCTCTTCATGAAATAAATATCTTCTAGAATTTACATTTATCTCGTGTTTTCTTTTTATTGAAGTGCTCGATACCTTTTTTTAGTTACTTTTTTTTATTGAAGAGATCATATACCTTTCTTAGTTACTTTATAGAAGAGGTAAACATTGTCTATGTGTCAACGGGAATACTCAGAAACAAAACTAAAGCACTGTAATTCCTAAACATATTTTTACGATGAATGAGAGTCAAAGACGGGACGTGTACTCAATGTCGGTGTTCAATTTGAACTGCCGCCGCAGGCACGTTGCCGCTGACGCTGCCACAGCTCCTGCGACCGCCCGTTTTCCTCTTATACATGCAGCATAGCCCCGGGAGACGCGCAGGTCGACTCAACCGAAAAGTTTCGTGGCTGGAGGAGAATGAACAATGGTGCTATGCTGTGAACGGTGGGTATTTAGGGTTCATGAGTGTAACATGGAAAATGTCTCTTTACATTCGACAACGATCAAACGCGGGCTGCAGAACATTTTATTTTTTGTTTATTTATTTGGACATAGTATTCACCCGTTCCGAAGCCAGTATAGAAGTCGGAAAGGGAAACATAATAATGTTTAACAATATGTGTAGAACAGCCCAACAATCATTTACAAACACAGTCAAACACAGTTCGCGCTGCCGTGCTTCAAAACAAGCACAATACATGCATGTACAATAACCCTATTGTAACGCAAAAAACACAGCGGGTGCCGCTATCAAGTGTTCAAATTTTGAGATGTGAACTCCTCTCAGCTCCACAATACTTTCAGGTAGTACTTGTTCCAAGAATATTGAACATCTAAAACATTTCTTACTAACCCTTCTTTTTTTCTTTTACATGCTTCCCTTGCCTATTCCGGATTATTCGCGACATGTTTTCAGACATATACTGATACGTATTCGCAAGGACCAAGTTTATTTATTTCTTGATAATACTAAAATCAAAGACTCAACCTTTTATTTTTCCTGCAGAGTTCAAGCAACGGTGTATTGGTTCTGCCAGGCGACCAAGTGATTCCACTCTTCTATAGCGAGTGTAAATAAAGCGCAATGCCTGCCGCTGTACTCCATCCAGTTTTAACTCAAGTTATTTTTACATACCGATCCCAGATTTCACATGCATATTCTACCATTGAGCGCACTAAACTATTGTGTGCGATTAGCCTAATTTCCTGTGAAACGAGTTTGAGGGTGCATCGAATATATCCTGATCTCTCGTTGGCTTTACCAATAGCATTATCTATGTGCTTAGTCAATTTTAGTCTGAAGTTATAGTAAGTTTAAAGTACTTACATTTAGTGCCCTTCGTTAACGTCATATCTCGCAATGTGTAGTTAAACCCCAATGGCTGACGCTTGTGAGTTGTGGACATTCATATGATTTTCTACGTATCTAGCGAGATTTTAAAAAGTTCGCATCAATCGTCTATTTTAGACGAACGTTTCAACGTTTGTTCAACATAAACGACGTTTAACCTGATCTGATCAGCAGTAGATCTGATTTCGGTGTAAATAATGCAAGCATATGCAAGTAATCTGGTTTGAGTAAGCGAATCAACTCTGAGCTCTGTAAGGGCACATACATCGATGAAGAAGCTTGGTACACTTGGCCTTATTGTCTAGCTGGCAGCCAAATACATACAATATTACCGGAAGAATTGGTGGCAGTTCGATGAGTGTTGTTCTGGCGCAAGGATTGTCGTTGTTAGGAGGCACCAGTACAAAAAGGTATAAATATGTGATATGGCCCCTAACAAAAGGTTACTTACCATAAACACCCATATTAGAATATGAAGCTTAGTTTCAGTTCGACCAAAACGTTTTGAGTTGTCATTTCTTAATAATGGTGTAGTTCAAGGACCTGCGTATGCTTTTTTATATTTACAGAGAATAATGGTACCTTCCCGCCTGTTCCGCCCATTTATTTCGAGTAAATTAAAGTTGTTCAAACCATTTGCTAGAGTTTTCACCTGCATTCTATTCATATTGAAAAGAAAAAGCGAAAACCAATAACAATCCTTGTCTGTTCAGCACCCCTTTTCAAGAGAATGAAACTCAATCATATCTTTCGCTAGAGTCTTCTTCCACAATCCATTCATACCGAAGGAAAAGCGAAGACCGTTATCTATTGACTTGCGGTAAACAGCACTTCGAGTCAAAATGCGCAGCTAGTGCCCAGAGTCTAACTAGCCACGCACGGGAATTTCCTTCCCGTTTGAAACTCTAGTCGCCGGCAGTGCTGGCGGTAACATGTTACAAGTAACGGCGTTACCGGTAACGCGTTACTTTCTTCGGTAACGCAGTAACGTACTCGTTACGTTTTCAAAACAGTAACGGGTAACGTGTTCTTGCGTTACTTATTTCGAGTAACGTGTAACATATTTACGTTACTCATTGCTGTTTCTTTCAAAGATTTAAATATATTACACTTAAATTTTTCCGTGTTTCTAGGCACAAGCCATGTGAATTTCTGTTAGTATTTTTGCGTCTTTCTTTGCGTTTTTTCTCGTATTTACGTGAAAACGTAAAAGGATAAAGTAATTAAGTTCAGTTACTACATTAACATAATGTTTCTTGGAATATGGCGCTTATGAATACCTGTAACCTCAAAAGAGTAAAACGTGTTAATTCGCGATTAACAAAGATAACGTAAAAGAAACGTGCGTCACTTTTTATTGGTAATGATAACGGTAGCGCGTTATTTTTATTTTGAGATAACGCAGGACGGTAACGCGTTCCTTTTATTTCCAAGTAACGACTAACGAATTTCGTTATTTTTGTTTCGGTAACGCCTACAACACAGGTCACCGGTAGCTTAAGAAACAAAGGTAGTGACGAGTCCCAAGATACCTCTTTCGTTTACCCTGGTCTCTAGCCACGTAGTTGACAAATCCACTTTATGGTATAAAAAAAGAAATGCAAGTCGTTACAACCTGGAACAATTAAAAGAATATAAAAAAGGCAGAACAAGAATGATACACGATCGCAATTAAAACGTGAACTTATCCCAGCGGTGTGCCGAGAGCAAATCGATGTTTTCCCTCATACCGAAAGTTCCGCGATTCACAATGGCGGCCCCCACGTAGATAAAAGGCATATACTTCGTTTCAGCTGAAGTTCCAGACGCAGCCGACGTTACGGTGTAATGGGATCAATCAAGCAGCCTTAAAAACGCAGGTCAGTGGACGTGTTTTGTTTATGATTGATTGAGCGATGATAGACATGAGAAACACCATGATAATGCGCTTTTTAAGCTGTCTGATTGGTCCCGTCTGGTCGCAGCGTCGGCTGCGTCTGGACTTAAGGTGAAACGAAGTATAACATATTACTATTGCTGCAGAGTGAAGGAGATTATGGCATCAGCAGTTAAAAAAGTCGAAGAACACATCCAGAAGGAAAAAAGCGTGAGCATAATAAGCCCTGCGTCTCTTGAGACTTCAATGACCATAGCGTATTTGAGTTTTTTTATTTATTTTTTATTTTAATATCTGACGCAAAGTCCGTTTAACGGCGTTTTTGCACCTCAGGGGCATTATTTCTTACCCAGATTTTTGGTGTGTATACACCAATTGGGGGGGGGGGGGGGGGGGGGGGTCTCGGCACCCGTGGATTAGGCAAGTGGAAAGGGGCTCGAACTGTTCAAGGTAACAACACTCCTCTTTCTGCTATCCCATCAGAACTTCTATGGTCGGTGACAGGTCAAGAACGCAGGGCGAGGGAAAGGAAGCTGGGACGAAGAAGCAGATGGAATGCTAGAGGGGAGAGGAGCAAACGTCCCTCTCTCTGCAGCGTTCCGCCTGCTTCTCCCTTTCCAGCATTGCTTTCACTCGCCCTGGGTTCTTGACCTGTCACCGACTACAGTGCTGTGCGGGAACACTTGCGTTCATCTGAGCTTCAAGAAATGTTTAGAAAAAAAAAATCGAAGGAAATGGTTGAGAGCTGGCGCCATAAGTTCTTGAGCCTGCAAAATCGAAAATTAAAATTGGTACCACAGGAAAACAATTCTTTCAATTGCATTATAATAGTAGAGTTACATAGTTACCTTTATAAAGAAAAGGTGCTTCTTTTTTAACTATTTTAAGGTGCCTATGAGCACTCTCTGCCGAACTTTGGGAAGGCGTAATTGGGTGAAGTTTGCGAATTTTTAAAGGTTGTCGAGAGAACTAACATAAATGTTCTAAGCTCTCAAGAAATTTCTAGGAGTATAAAATAACACCTAGTTTGTCCTATTTGAGGTATTGGCATATCCTGAGTCAGCTAATGAAGTGCTACTACACAATCATGTCCAAAACTGGAAAATATCCTGTCTTGGCTTCATTGCGAAGTCCCACGTAGTGCCTAAACATTAATGTGTCACAAACGCCTCGTGCCATGGATCATATCCCTATGAGCTATTGTAAAGGTCGTTAATTAACTTGGCCTAAACTAGAATAACGCAGAAAGCATATGGGACCCTCATCATGCATAACTCATTACTAAAGGGCTTTTCTAAAACTGAGTCACGCGTGTTTTTCATTTTTTTTATTCCCATCATTTAAGCATAACCATGTTAAAGGTAAGAGCCGACCTTCTGTGGTTATCCTTAAGGCACAAACGTCCTTGCTGATGCCTCCTACACCGCGCTTTTTTCAAGCCTTCTTTCCGCCATGGTGTCCTCACTCAGCCATTTTTCTCCTGCCAAATTGACCGTTACACCTGCCGCACCTCTTCATTTTTTTCTTATTTTTTCCCCAAAACTCTCGTCTGGTGGAATGACCTCCTTTATTTTTATTATCACTGAATCTTACAACGAACATTTTCAGGCTCCAATTTCTAGACATTTAGGAAGTATATGGTTTGTGTTCGATAGATTCTTGTTTAGAATGTGGTGGGCCTTAGTGATTTGTTTAATTATTGATTGACTTGTATTCTTGCTTCGATCGATTTGGTTGAACATTGATATTTTTATGTTTCGGATTTGGAACTTCTACTGTAGTTTTTAGTTATTTCTTCGAAATATTTGTTTTTTTTCCCCTATTATGCATTGTTGACCCTAGAGGGGGCATTTAAGGTATTTCAATAAATACATAAGTAAAACAAAATATAGAACATAATCTTGAAATAAATTAGCTTATCACTTAAACCTGCGCAAATAAAAAGAAAACGAAATAACTGATAGACTGCCCTTATTTGTCATTCCCGTTTTTCTACTTTTGCTTTTATCTTGTCTAACTTCAGTCTTCGCCCTCGTCTTCCGGAAGCGCATTTGAATGGTTTGAATGCGAGCCATTGTAAATTGGTCTCCTTTCAGTTTTCTTCCGAGCGGTTCATATTTTTAGAGCGCTGCTCTTAGGCGTCCGTTTTCGGGTTTGGCGGCGTCGGGGGCGCCTTCGCCGTCGGCATCGGCGTAACCGCACTAAATGTAGCGGGAAAATTGATTACAAGTGACCTTAATACCAGTTCAATTGCCCGCTAAATTTAGCAGGGAAATTTAGTTTCTCCATTAGATTTAGTGGACAAATTCAGTTTCTCCGCAAAATTTAGCGGGAATTTGACGTCACGTAACCTCAACACCAATTCAATTCCCCGCTAATTTAGCGAAGAATTGAATTAGTGTGGAGGTCACGTGACGTCAATTTTTCCGCTAAATATAGTGGTGAAACTGAATTTGTTCATAGATGACATGACAGCAAGTCATGTGACGTCATTTTCCTCGCTAAATATAGCGGGGAAAATGAATTGTTGGAGGCGGGGAGAGGAGGAGATGGAGGAGGAGGAGAAGGGAACTGAGAAGGAGGAGAGAAATACCCTCCCCTCTGAGCTTTCCCCTCCTCCTTCTCACGAGCTGCGATCTAATTTCGCATTACAGAGATTTCAAAACGTCTTTAATATTTTTTATTAATCACGCCTCGCTTTTCTTATTTTAGCTGTTTTACCTATTAGTGAACAATCAGGTTGAAATTAACGCTGCGATGGAATACACATTTATGGAAGGGTAATTTTACCTCTATTCACTTCATTGTTGGGTAACTCCAAAGGTAATTTCTAACTTTGGTGCAACGAGTACAAGAGTGATGACGCTTTTTTTCCCAGTGCTTCGATGCAGTCAGCTCGTAGAGTCGCTTATGGTGTATTTGGAAGACGGCGTTTCTTCCGAAGGAGAGCTTTAATAGTCCTCGAGTTTTGAGGTCACAAGTGCCGCGTCATGAATTTTCACTAATTTCCCAAGCTCGCGGGGAGCCGAGGAGATTCTGCAACCGGCACACAGAATATCCGTCGTCCCGTCGGAGCGAGCGGGCCCGCCTCCATCGTCCCCCTCCTTTTCTTGAAAAATTACGGTCAATAGCATTAGGTGCAGGCTTTTTTTTCTACTTTTTCTCTGCCTTTTGTTTGATGGCCCCCCGAAGGTTGCCATCATGTTCACATATCAAAAGACTCCGCCGACTGAATTACAGGGTGTCCTCCCAGTTTATTTACAGGGTTTTTTCTGACCGAAAAAATAACCTATGCATCGCCGAACACACATTCCTCGCCAAAATGTAGGCCTACCAGTTCGAACAAGATGGCAAAGTTTCAGAACTAACCATTTTCTGATTCAAAAGTTATACGTGATTTTCTGAAATTTTCAATGAAAAAATGGGGCCCTTCTTCGCCCGTTTTTGGCAACTGGCACTATAGATATCCATGTAATGTAAAAGTTTTATCTCCCACCATTTTACCATCCGTCCCCTTTCCCTTCAAACCAAAGGTGACATTCGAAGCTAAAGCTACAAAACACCTCCTTTGTCTTCCATTCTACAATACTCTCAGTCTCTCAGTCATTTTTCCTTTGAAAGTATCAGAAAACCACTTATAACTTTTGAATAAGATTGTCGTTAGTGCTGAAACTTTGGCACCTGGTTGTGACCTCTAGGTCTACATTTGGGCGGAGAATGAGCGTTCGGCGATGAATAGTTTATTTTTGCGGTATATTAAACCCTGTAAATGTTTGGAGACACCCTGTACATGCGACTCCGTCATGCGAATGCTGGCTGGAATTTTTCGCACCACCTCCTTCTTCTCACAACTCTATGGCGTACTCTGTTGTCTCCGGAGATAGTGATATGTCGTGTGAATACACAATTAGAAACGCAAAAACGTCTCCGAAAGAGACGCCTGTAGGCACGAACGACGCAAAAGTCTCTCCTCGATTTCGAAAAACTCCGAAACGATATAACCACCATAGAAACGTGGTTGAGCGATCAACCACATCTTTTTACGCGGAACACAACCTGCAAATCCGAGCTCATCGGAACTTCCGATAGAGATATTCACGCAATAACAATTGCCTGGATGTGAAATTGATTTCGCAGTGAGAGCAACCGCTCTTTTCGATGTAGCAACTGCGATTTAGGAGCGGCACGTCTAGGAAATATATCCCACCAATGTTGCTTTGTGCACATGTGTTTGAGCAGCGATGATGCAACAGTCGGCGCCTACTACTGACGCTCCCCCGAACCCACCCATTCGACTCACGCCATTTCGGACGTCTTTTTGTATTTTTGTTTCTATAATGCAGTATCCTTTTCTTTTTGCGTTACTGCCACGTGTCATTATCGCCATATTGCGTATAGCGTGTACTTCCTTGTAACCTTGTAAATAATGCATTTATTCGAACTTACTAAGATGATCATTGTCTATCCTAAGCCGTGCCTCTACTTATAGTGAGCTCGCAATATTGTCGTGTACATGGCCGAGATGGAAAGCATGTGGCTCTCACGCAGGCGATAGGGGTTCGGTGCGCCGGACGCCCGCGTTGGGTGCATTATTTCGGAAATGTAATTTAAGTGCAATTACCACTACTCTTCTCTAAGATGAGTTAATTAAATTTAAAATTACTAGCGCACGAAAGAGTAGTTCATTAGCAGTTAAGCGCCGCTTTCTAAAAGCCCCGCCATTACTCTTTCTTCGAGAACAACCTGACTTCAGCGATGTCGACGGGACACCATTAATTAGCGCTGAAATGTACTCGTGTCCTTCTCTTTTCTGACTGTTGAGGATTTTGTTTACGACTCTTAACGGCTGTCGCCATTTTGTGCCTTCGTTTCGGATATTGACTTCTTTATGTGGAGCGCAAGTTCGTCTGCTTCTTGCGCAGGGGTTGCGGTGACGACAGAACGCCGAGCTCTGATTGGCTCTTTTGGGGTGCATTATATGGGAAAAAGGGTGTAAGAATACACCTTTTTTTTAGAGTGTAGGTGCAAATGTGCAGCCCCCCGCGGCGCCATCTCCGAGGCGCATATGCGGAATAGACCATATGCACAATTGCTCGAACGTCTGGCTACACTTTGTGCGCTGCCATCTTTTTTTGCTTCGAGATTCCTCGGCTGTTCTTCAACTTTGTAGCATTATCGGTAACAGGCGAGACCTAGGCTACTGCTCACCGTCATCGATCTTCACCGACACCTGCGACCTAAGGGTTAGCATTGTTTTACACTCTTTTTGCGCATTATGTGCTCTTCGCCCCGCCGGTCACTGGTATCACACCGCAACCAACTGCAATAACCTGGGCCTACCTGGCACTTACTACATTTAAATTCAACGCAGAAAGCGACTTCGTTAACACGTGCCTGACATTTGGTTATCGCAACTTGTTTCTTCCCCAACCAGGCAAACTGATCATTCTTCTAACATCCTTGACCTTGTACTTGCTTCGCACCCAGAAAACATGTCGTCAATTACATATTTACCCGGTTTCAGTGATCACGTAAGGATACACGCCACATTTCAGTGTCAACTTCCGCACACCAAAAAAGTGAAGAAAGCTTTAACACTGTATGATAAAGGTGACTACAAAAGCATGAACGAATAACTAGACACTTCCTGCAGCTGGTTTCTCACTGACTTTGCGAAACGTTCTGTTAAAAAAAAAAAACTGGTTATTTTTTAAAAACAAAATGGAACATTTAATCACAACGTATATTCCCACTGTCACTGTTATTGAACAAACATCAACTCCGTGGTTCAATAACGTGCTGAAACGTATCAACAACAAAAAAAGCGACAGTTTAGATCAGCTAAACTATCGAACAGCACGCGGGCATTGGATAAATACAATGCTACTGAAAAAATGTTTGACTCTCTTTTTGCTCAAGCCAAACGCACGTTTTTTTTTCTTCTACTTTGCCCGCGATGTTGCATAGCAATCCCAAGCAATTTTGGAAAATGATCAACCCCGGTCAATCAAAGCCCATATCATTATGTGATCAGAACAACTCGCCCATTCCCAAACATGACATTCCCCAAACATTAAACTCCTCCTTCTGTTCTGTTTTTACGCAAGAACCAGCCGGCGATCTCCCTGAATTTCCTTATTCTGATCACCCGGTTATGCCCTGCATAAACTTTAATTCTAATGCAATCGAAGCAAGTCCTAAAAGCAATCGAAGCTTTAAAATTAACATCATCCGCAGGTGTTGACGGCATCAATTCAAATATACAAAAAAACTCAAAAAGTGCCACAAGCGTCCTTTTGTCACCCATTTTTCAGCAATCTCTCTCATCTGGAGTGGTATCACTGGACTGGAAGGTGGGCAAGATCGTTACCATACCAAAAAAAGGTCCACCTACCTCAAGCGGCAGTTATCGTCCCATTTCGATCACCAGTGTTTTATTAAAATTAATGAACACATAATTTACTCGCATGTTATAAATTTCTTAGTATCTGTTAATTTTGTTTTATCCTAGCCAACATCGTTTCCTAAAAGGATTTTCTTGTGAAACCCAGCTTGCTCTTTTTACTAACGATCTACGTTCAAGTGCTCATCATAACATACCTGTGGATGCCCTCTTTCTAGATTTCGAAAAAGCTTCCGATAAAGTTCCACACCAACGTCTCTTATTAAAACTTTCGCGTTTAAACCTCGACCCTCAAGTCTGTAACTGGATTCGTAACTTCTTGTCAAACCGACAACAATTCGTTCATGCTAATAACCATTCGTCACCCCGATCCCGGGTTGCTTCTGGAGTGCCCCAGGGCACTGTTCTCGGCCCCCTACTTTTCTTAATTTGCATAAATGACCTACCTGCTAATATATCATTTAACATACGCTTATTCGCAGACGACTGCGTTGTTTATCGTCCTACAAATAACAGCCCTTACGTTCACGCCCTGCAGTCTGATCTTCACCATATCGAGACCTGGTGTGCTAGATGGCTTATGTCTTTGAATGCTAACAAAACATCCCTTGTTTCTTTTCATCGTAGGCAATTTTACCCATCTCCTATCTACGTCATTTGTGGTTCACTCATATCTCCTGTACCTTCATATAAATACCTAAGCATTACCTATTCAAACGATTTAACTTGGTCATCTCACATAACGAACATAGCTAATGACGCGAATCGCGTCCTTGGCTTTCTACGTCGCAACCTACGCTTAGCCCCTTCATCGGTAAAGCTACTATCTTTCCTCTCACGAGTCCGACCCAAACTAGAATATGCATCTGCTGTTTGGGACCCACATCAATCTAATCTTACTAAAATGCTCGAAACCGTGCAAAATCGCACAGCAAGTTTCATCTACTCAGACCATACTCTTATCATAGCAGTGTCACCGCACTTAAATCTCAAGCTAACGTTCTAAACCTCGAATCACGGCGCAAAATTTCCAGGCTCTGCCTTTTTCACAAGTTTTATCACTCATCACTTGCCAGCTCTGTTATCGCACCAGCTCACCGCGTTTCATGCCGCATCAGTCATCAGGATCTGTCTATCCTCTCCATGCCCGCTGCACTGCGCATCTTTGTTCATTTTTCTGCCAGACAGCAAAGGATTGGAACGATCTGCCCACCGACGCCGTGCTCCACTCCAACCCCGCCCATTTCAAGGCATTATTCAAAGAAATGTTTTGATGTTTCGCACTGCCCTCGTGTAATACCCCTTATTTGGGGCATTTGAGGTTTAATACATAAAAAAAATAAAAAGAAGGCCGGTGATCTTGGCCTCACGGCGCGCCGCTTTTCTCCATCTTCCACTTGTACAACTAGTCCAGCTGAGCAGCGAGTGAAGCCTTCAACAAGCAGTTCGTATCTTAACAAAAACTAAATTGAAGAAGAACATTTGGTGCCATCTCAAACGCAAGTTCAATCCCAAAAATTGTGCACATATCAGGAGTGCCTTCTCAATACCGCCTATTTTATGCCGTGGACGAAGTATACAAAAGCCACTTTCTGGAGGGCACAGGTGCAGAGGTCAGCGCAATCCCAGCTTCCCGTGTCAATCGTCGGATGCGCCCAAGCTACAGCTTGCAAGCTGTGAATGCTACGTAAAGTGTAACGTACGGCTAGTGCTCTCTGATGATGGACATCGGTCCTCGCCGAACTTTTCGATGAACTTTCTTGGTTGCAATCGTCAGTCACCCAGCTACGAGATGCCACAACGCTCCTGTCCGTGTGGCAGCCAAGTGGAGGTGACTTCGACACTACTTTGACCGCAAGTCAAATCAGACATCGAGGGTTTGCTGCGGAAGTTTTCCCTGACGTCTGCAGTGACCACAACTCGCCCCATCAAGCACAACATCACGCACCCCATCATCACGTCGGGACCACCCGTTCATGCAGGCCATCGCCGACTACCACCTGAGCGACTGAACGTGGCCCGGCGAGAGTTCGAGCACAGGTTTGAACTCGGAATTGTGCGACTATCCTCAAGCCCATGGTCGTCCCCACTGAATATGGTCTCCAAGTTCACTCTGGGAGATTGGCCTCCTTGTGGTGACTACCACTTCTTCAACCATGTGACCCAACCAGACCGCTACCTTGTGCCCCACCTGCACGACTTCGTAGCCACGCGTCACGGAGCAACGTTGTTCTCTAAGGTGGACCTTATCAAAGGTATTTACCAGTGGAAGAAACTGGCATCGCAAAAACATCCATCAATATGCCATTTGGGATATTTGAGAACGCCCGGATGCCCTTCGGGCTTCGGAACGCGTCGCAGACTTTCCAGAGGTTTATCGACGAGGTAACACGAGGCCTGGATTTCTGCTGCGCGTATGTCGATGACGTTCTCGTCGCCAGCACTTCTGCCGAAGAACATTCAAAACACCTCCGACAACACTTCACTCGCCTCGAGGAATTTGATGTACGGATCAACCCAAACAAGTGTCAGTTTGATGATAGTGAAATTAATTTTCTGGGACATCGCATTAATTCCGACGGTCTTCGCCCTCTCGGCGATAAAGTGCAAGCAATTCTGGATTACCCTTAGTCAGGCAACAAACAAAAACGTCGGCAATTTTTGTGATTGATTAACTTTCACCGAAGATTCATCCCAGGTTGCGAACGCACACTGCAGCCTCTGAACGATTTCCTGTCATCCCCGGAACCAAACACCACTCCGTTGGAGTGGACGGACCGGGCCCAGGTCTCGTTTGTGCAGATCAAGGAAGACATGGCAGCAGCTGCGCTCCTTGCCCACCCTTAGTCACATGCAGATACACGCCTTGTGGTGGACGCGGCTGATGGCGGCATTGGCGCGGTATTGCAGAAGATTGTTGGTGAGACTTGGTAGCCTCTGGCATTTTTCTCAAAGTCCCTGTCACCCGCAGAAACTCGGTACAGCAGCTATGGACGCGGGCTGCTGGCAGTCTACATGGCAGTCAAGTACTTACGCCACTTCTTAGAGAGACGGTCATTTCACAAAGACCACAAGCCCCCGATCCACGCCTTCGCCACCAAGAGAGATAGGCTCTCCCCAAGAGAAGTTCGACATCTGGCGTTGATATCGGAGTTCTACACCGACATCCGCCATATAGACCGACAAGCGGCGCGGCTCTGTTTACCAACACGGCCGGAAGGCCGCGCATGCGCAGAAGCTCAAGTCGGGCACAATTTACACCTTCGATAGAGTAGTCATCATGCGAGTGTTTAGAACATTGATATCAGAGTCAACACAAAACTTATAAATGAATACGGAATATCGTTTCAAAACGCTCTTTACTTTCATACGTGTACAGAATCCGTAACCAATACGCCTCGCAAGTGGACTCATTTTCGTCTTCTGCGCATGAGAAAGGAGGTAGCGGTGACGTCAGAACGCCGAGCCCTGATTGGCTGATCGCGACCCCCTATCTGAGCGTCGTCTGCTTCTTTGCAACGTCGTCTGCTCGCAACATCGTCTGCGTCTGTCTTACCTTTCCAGCGACTTTCGGAATTGCAGGTCTTTACGAGCGAGCTCGACTTCGCCTTTCAGGGAGGGCAGACGAAATAACTCGAGCGGTACGTTGTTTTTGTCTAACAACTATACTCTGTTTCACCTTATGATGTACCGCAGCAAAGACTACAAGCGCGAGCTCCTTGCTATACGGCACATCTCGGCGGCACAAGCTCTCGTGCGATAAGAGCAGCAACCAACGCTATCAGCTCGCGCTTCTAGCCTTATCTGCGGTACAACATAAGGTGAAACGGAGTATAGCAGACGCGCATCAAGGAGGTAAGTCAAAGGACTTACTGGCGAGGTGTCCCGAGGAGCCGAGGTTTGTTTGCTAAGAACCGAGAGTGAGCGTGAGAGTGTCCGCAAGTTTCCTCCCAAATACGTTTTCCCTCCTTTCGTCGTGTGCGGCGAGACTCCTCACTCTTTAACGGCGTCGGCGGGTTGGCGCAGTTAACGTCGTCTGCTTTACGTCTGCTAGTCAAAACGATGGCTGCTTTACCTTTCCTGAGCCTGTCGGAGATTCACCGCTTTTCACCGGCGAGAGTCACCGCTGCCTCGGAAAACAAGGAGATGACAAGAGAAAGAGATTGACCTCTTAATCTAAAATTGAGGTTAGCGATCAAAGTATAATACGGGAAGGGTTCACAAGGGGCGCGCGGGCATATTCAATTCAGCACGCCAGCCGGTCGTGGGCAGACGGTCTTGGCCAAGGACCGTCAGAACACCGCTGCGCGTGAGTCGGAGCGCCTGCTAGGCCTTTCTGCCGAGCTCTCTTGGTCGGGGTCCGTGGAATCTTGGCCGTTAAAGCATTTCCCGGGTGTTTGTGGATCCAGCGTTCTTGTTCGTCGTGGTTTATTTCAAGTACTTCTTACTTTTTTTCTTGCTACTTGTAGTCAGGACGCGTGAGAAGAGCACGTACAAAAATAAACGTCCGTTTGTCGTCGCGACCAAGTAACTGAGCGACGCTGTCGGCCATACTGATTTGATCGTAAGAAGTGCGTAACAGCTTCGGAGCTGTCGTTGGATTCCGTCGTAACCTGCGCAAAACTTACGACAATTTCGTTTCGTGAATACGAATTTGTTCTTACGTTTTGTCTTACGCACATTTTTGGCGTAAGATCGTTTCGTGATTCTGGCCTCTCCAATTTCGAAAGTCGCCGGAAAGGTAAGACAGCCGCAGACGTCGTTGCAAAGGAACAGACGACGCTCAGATAGGGGGTCGCGATCAGCCAATCAGGGCTTGGCGTTCTGACGTCACCGCTACCCCCTGCGCAAGAAGCAGACGAACTTGCCCTCCGCATAACGATATTACTTTTAATCCACGATATTATTTGTACACTCGTAGCGGATTAATCCTTTGTTCTCTATATTGGTTTGAATGATTCGTATGGTAATCTGTTGAGTGAGTAGTAATTTCATTACTTATTTCCGTTTTGAATGTATTGTAGTTTATTACAGTTTTAGTTGTAAAGAGAAAAATAGGAAGGAGAAATTTAAACACAAAACGACTTTACTTTTAAAAATATAACAAAAACAAATACCGCCAACGTGCTGTAATGCTCATCAGCAGGAACAGAAACGGACCCTGCAATCTCACGATGTTGAAAGCATTTTCTCTCATCGCCTGGCATCTAGACTACTTTTTCTGATTCAATTGTCTCACTGCTTTGGATTTACAGAGTGTGATACATGCGCTTGCGCACTCCCACTTGAAAAAAAAAAAAGTGCGCACATTAAGCGATCCACGTGTGGCTCGCTGGAATATTTTAATGAGTAAACTAACAATGCATGTTTTTCACGAAGAGAAACTCCGAAGGGTAGTTGGTTATAGAATGCATCATAAACTAAACCATTAGAAAAATATAATAGAAGAACAAGAAACACGACGCAATATTTCTTAATTTCTGTCATGTTGTCCGTCCTTTTATTTTTGTTGTTTCCGCACTTAGACCAAAATGGATGTTTTTTGTTTTCAGATGCGACATTTAATATCACAGACTTTTGATTTCGTGAGTTTAGGCCGTTTACAAGCCTGGCTCAAGCAACTACTAAGCAAAACTTGTATGAAAGCCGGCGGTTCTTTACTAGTGCGTTTAGGCTTTCTCAAACACTGCATGCAATGTGTCTTTCAAAACAAGTAATGGAAGACAATCTAAGAACAAATTCTTGAGGTCAGGGTACATATTACTGAAACCTCCACTAATAAAAGATAAAAACGGGGATATAATTTCGTTCTTCCTCTCCCTTCACCTTTTTCGACTTTTGCTGGCCTCTCCTCAAACCTCTTCAGTCTTCACTGCTCCCCTGGCGGAAGCGCATTTTAATGGTTTGAGTGCCAGTCAAGGCAAATCGGCCATCTTTCGAGTCACCTCTGATCGCATATAGGTACTTTAAAGGAGGTAGCTTTATAGAGCCAGTCAACCTCAGGAGCCGCGTAAGCACGAAATTTGTAGGTCGGTGTGCTCGTAACCGCCAAACAATCCTGGAAAAAAAGAAAAAAGAAAGCGCAATCCGTGCCAGGTATTAAACCCCGGCTATCGGCGTGGAAGCCGAGTGCGTTGTTGACTGAGCTGCAGACACTTATTTTGCGTTATTGCCTGGTTTCTGAGCTACGGACAGAACACGCAGAATCACGAGGAGCAGAAGCAGATACTCTGAGAAAGCGCGCGGAGCGGAAATGTGTGGAAAGGACGAGAAAAAGTTGAGCAGAAACAGGTGGTGTAGAAAAAACGTGCGGAATGAGGAGGGGCGCGAAGGGCAGGAAAGCGTGTTTCCTCCTGTTCCACAAAGCGCGAGCAGCAGGACACTGGGAGTGCGCACCAGAGTCCGCAAGATGCAGAGGCGGAATCGATGGACGACGACGAGGTGAATCGAACGTTGAAGTGAGCCGGCAGCGACAAACTGTATTTCAATACAACTGATTTGCTTTCGTAAATGTCCCTTCGATCATTACAACCGCACGCTACTTCTGCCACACCCCTGTCTTGGTCACCCAGAAACTTTAGCGCAAATTCTTTTTATCCCGGGGGTGCTGAAGAAAAGCGCGCGCAGCGTCAAAAAGACACCGTACTGTGACTTAATTTGTTTCCAAACAAACCCCTGCCCTAGGCGCCACCCTAAGAACACCAACCACCTTCAAAGGATTCCGCATTTAAACGCGATTGCGGAATGACCAAACATGCAGCCAATTTTTAATAACCCCTTCTCGCTTTTATATTTTACATTTTTTAACTGCTTGAGCCTTACAAGGAACCATAAAGCTGAAGATAACACCGCGATAACATTGAATTATTCTTTAGTGTAACGGTAAGAAATATTTTTGGAAATGTAATTTTAACTTTGACTCTTTACAAGTTATTCTTGAGTAATTGTAGATTGTAATTTTTAACTTTTTGGTAACGAGTGAAAAAGCTTGTATTTGAGCGCTTTCAAACATCCAGCTCGTAGAGTCGCACAGATACACAAAAGCGTCTCCAAAAGAAATACCTCGAGGCACAAAGGGCAGAAAAGTGTCCTATGATCTTAAAATCACCGAACTGATGTAACTTTGATATTCTTAAGAAAGTGAAGACAACGACTGGCGCTACCATTTCACGCCAGGCCCCACGTGCTGACCCGGCCTCCAGAAACCGATTATGTGTCCTATCATCATGCCTTGTTTTCTACTGCTACCAACAGCATCTTTCTAACATTGGCTTGATGAGAACGGAAACGATGCTCAATGCAGGGGACGACGATGGCACCGTACAAGTACAAGACAGAACAATATGATAGAACACACAACTGATTTAAGAAGACCAGCCTAGCACGTGGTGCCTGGCGCGAAGGTGGTGCCACGCCACTGCCCCATCGTCGTCTTTAACTTCAACGATGCACATGTTGGCGTGACGCTATGCCAATAATTATGCTTGTCAAAATTAATTTTCTATTTCTTTGTTGCAACGTGCAGTTCTTTTTATTTCTTCTTTGCTTTCAGTGTTTTTAACTCTTCTTGTTTACGCTGGGATGTAACTTTTTAAGACAGTTATTTAACACACGCCGTGGCGTGATTGAAGGAAAGGACGCATTTTATTTATTTTTTTCTGTGGCACTTCTTTGTTTGCACTGCAAAGCACTTCACTACGGCGTAATATTTTCAGGCACATGATCGTGTTGAGCGCTGACGTGTCTTCACTCAATAAAGAGCTGATGCAAAGAGAGGCCGGAATTTGGAAGGGAGGATGAGGCAATAGTGGTGGCAATAATACAGCTATACAAGCCTCAGCGTTTCTTCGGTTAAAACGCCTCCCTCATAAAAATATGTTGCTGAAATCGCTGCACAAAATTAACATTAAAATGTTATAGAATTTTGCACCGTCTTGTACTGCGTAAATGCTTCTCTATTAAAGAGCCGTGAAACGATTTTTTTTTTTTGCTTTCGCAAAATACTATTGAGAATCACTTCCGAACGTTAATAGCTGAGTAAAATTGCTTTCGGTTTTATTTCTAGGCACTGGCAGTCGCTCAAAAAATTCGAGATATATGAGCAGGGTTCGTTCCTTCAACTCAAAGCCGGAACAAGCGGCCACGTGCCCTGCTGCAGCCTATCCTATGTCGCCATCCTTAATCATACCCGCGCGCTCTGGTTGGCAAAGGGGAAACCCCGTGCTGAGCTCCAGGCATTGTTAGAGTTCGGCTATTCTCATCACCGCAGTGGTTGCACACGAACCGAGTGTTCGCCGAGGCATTGATTGTTACGAGCCGAAGTCGAGTGCTCACGCAGTTCTTGTCTCCAATCCACCAACAGCCCTCGACTGGCGTCAGGCGGGTGGTTTAGATCCTACAATTACTTCATCGGGCATTGCGAAGGCAAGACTGAAAGAAAGAGTCCTCTTTTATCCTGGCTGTTTCTCCTCGACCAAGAAGCTTCCGAATCAGTGGCGGTCCGTGCGAGTGTACTTGGGCCACACTATGGGACCAGCACGTCTCTGTAAAGTCACAAACATTCCAATCCCTGATATTGTTTCATGACCCCTTTAAACTACCAAAGAAGTGCATATATACTCCGTTTAACAATACGGCCGACCGCAGTCGTCGCTATGATACAATGGAGTCAATCAAACAGCGCCACATTTGAATCTTCGCGGCACTCGATCGTCTTTGTGCGTTCCCTGTAACCGGCTTAACGGATGACGCGTAGAAAAAAGCGCAAGATTACGGCGCAATCATTCTGCGTGATTGGTTTGGTCGGTCCGAGCGAACGCTGGGAAACAACGAACTCCGGGAAGAGGTAACTTTGGCGCTATAGAAATGTTTTTCGTCGTCGTCCACGAAGTCTTCTATAACATTTAACACAAGTGTACATCAATTTCTGACCTAACTGTGTAACCCCCCGCGGACGGGCCTCCCGCGATCAACGAAAGACTTACGTTGTAACATCGCTGCAATTTCAAATATTTGTCGCTTTGTATGTCGATATGAACATATGCATTCTAAAACACAATAAGACTCTGGTGATTGTGTTCGCCATTCAGGAGCTAATATATCATACCACATTTGTCGGGCACATTATTCCCTGTGTGCATAATTGAGGTATGTGTATAACAGATGCGTGCCGCCTCGTTTCCTTGGTTAAAAACCAAGCCACGTGCGCGACATCGCGTAGTGTTCGCTCAACAATCATAAGCAATCACTATGCTTGGCTTCATTTCCGACTTCGTCAAGCAATAGTTTCTACAGTGCTGTAGCCACACGCAGCTCCTGAACATCATAGATTACACGTTCCCGGAAGGTATAGATGACAGCGTCGCACGATGTGTGTAAAATGCAGTATAGGTAGCGGTAGTTTTGTTTCCTCTGAGCGCTGCGGAAATTACGTTAGAATGGACAACGTCGTGTGGTGTGTACACACAAATCGCCCATGGAGATTTGGTATCACGAATAATTAATCAATTTGATTTTCGTCTTAGGCCACTTTTCAACACGAAGAAAGTGTTTTCGGCCATTGATGTACACATAAACAATAAACAAAATTGTTTTTTTTTTCTGTTGTTAAAGAACCGTGTTTTTTTGCTTGCTTAAACGAGCTATAGTATATATATACGCATCGCAGGAAACTGAAACTCAGTGAGAATGTGACGCTAGTGGTTGGGATAAAACGCGCAATTTTTATAACGACGTTACCTGGATCAAAAGATAAATGGGACAGACCGCTTTTTTTATGAGCCGACGTCTCCTAAGCCTAATTCCGTCAAAATAAGAATTTACATAGTGGACGCCTTTAGGATTTATATCAGTGAATCGAAACATGTCAGCAAGAAAGAAAACATTGTTATATTTTTTGCTGCTAAATGTTTTTATTGACATATATGCAACATCCATCCAGAACATCAGTTCTTGTTTGACTACATTAGATAGACGTCGGGTCATAAAGAAATTGTCTTCTTCGTTATCTATTGATTCATGAAGCGTCATGCTTTATTAGTTTTATAACAACCGCTGGCGTCACGTATAGAGAGTTCTGTTTTTCGACAATGCGTATAGTTTCTTTATGCGGCTCAAAAAGTACGGGTTCTTTTTCTCAAGAACACCCAGAACATCACTTAATATTACCTCGCTTCCATACGAAAATACTAATGTTTAAGCCCGTATATTATGTTGAAATATAAGACTTCTTTTCTAACATATTATACACTGAAGAGCCAAGGACAAGGACAAATGAAAGACGTGTACAAGACAAGTGCTGAATTCACGACTGACGTTGAATGAAATTGTTGTAAACGAGAAGAAAGTGTTAAGGGAATTTTAATTTCAAAGTAATGATGATATACATGTAGAATTTACTACAAAATTATTATCTGAGCGTGTTGTTCATTAATTTGAATAATCTCACGAATATTGTGATTAACAAAACTTACAGGCTACATTCAAAATTTACACATTAAATATGAACATGGAGGTAATTCAAGGACGGTATTTACACTTAAAAGAAGAAAACACAGGGAAATTCTGGACACCAATTAAAAAATTCTGGTTCTTTCGCCGACGAGGCTTTCGATACGGAACTTATGCAATCGCATGCCCTTTCGATGCTATCCCTTTCGCTTCGTCTTTCATTTGTCCTTGTCCTTTGCGCTTCTGCGTTTATTATCTATAACCAACTCGCCGGGCAGATCATTTTCTTTTATAACTTCGATAAATCTGAAGTGCACGCACAGAGGCGCAGCAAGAACTCAAAAAGGCGGCGTGTCGAAAGGCAAAGACTGCGTACTGGAGGCAGACGGCATCTCCTTGAGGCATTGTGTTGCAACCGACTATTCGCTACTCCAGAAAAACGAACGGCATCTGGTGGGAAAACACTGAACTGAACAAAACAGGTCCTTTCTGGATTTCTGCTCGTTTCTCGTGGCTTCCGTGATTCCATGTCATCGGCGCTGTGCGCCAAGAAACAGTTGTTTCGGTTACTCTGTCCGTTACTGTCGTGTGAGCGTGTTGCCGGGTTGCTCTAAACGCACCTATACGCTAACCGCGTGAACCAGACGTTGTGCGTTTATTTTAAAGTTCTAGCACCCGAGTTCTTCCATCACTTCCCCGAAGAAGGTCGAGCCTCCGGACGCTCGCTTACGCCAACAAACCGCAGCAGGTTTGAAACGTAGCGAATAAAAATCGGAGCAAACAGTATCGAGTCAAATCTTAGCCTGCTGACCGCTAAGCCTTGTGCGTTGAACCGGCACACGGCACTGCACAACCTGCCTGATTTACCCGATAGTGGAAAAACATGGCGGTCTTAAACAGGTCGTGCTTGTCTAAGACTCCAGTGGCCCCTATAGATCGCTGGAGTCGCTAATAGAGGTTGGCGTGCTCTGCGAAAATATTTTAGCTCGGCAACAAGCTGTTGCCAAGCATAGAAATGTTTTAACTGCCCGACCGCAGTCGACGCCACGATCTCTTGAATCAAATCAAGCGGTGCCAAAAATGCATCGTCACGGCACTCGTCACCTTCGTGAGTTTTCATTGGCCCGGATAAGCCAATCACGCACAGAAAAAAAAAAAAAAAAAAAAACTACAGAAGGACACTTAACACTGCTTACGTGTAAGAATGCGAAAGCAATTATACTCGCAGCCCATTCCAAGAAGCAGCGTGCAACGTCTTCCTTTTTAACACCGCGCTTCGGCGGTGACATCACGCCACGACATCGCGGTGACATTGCGACGCGCATCGCCGAGCGCGTGCGTGGCTGAATGGTTACCGCGCTTGACAGTCGCGCGGAAGGTCTAGGTTCGATTCCAGTCAGTGGAAAATATTCTTTTATTTATTATTTAAACGTGGCGTTCTCGTAAGTTCAAGAACATTCTTGTATGGTCGAGTTCCGAATGTTCTACGTGCTGAAAGTTTGACGCCGAATGTTCCAGAAACCCTCACATGCGCATGGCGAGCGAAGTCAGGTCTCGTCCCAGCGCTTGATCCTGCTGTTTCGCCGACATCGACGCCTGCGACGCTAGACTTTCTCTATTTTGTAGCGTGCACAAGTTCGCCCCATTAAACGCTTAGTTTCTTCAGTTATTCGTCGCCTCATCATTTGTCACTCGTGACAATATCATACATTTGTGCTAGTAATTATGTGCCATCAGCTCGCATGAATTGCAGTACGTCGAGCAATTCTCTCCCCAACTGAGTGCAGTTCGAGGTACTGTATACGGTGAATTTAGCTGTCATTTTAATGACGCTGTTCTTTCTATTTTACGAGGGACCGAGAGGGGCGCTAGTGCAATCCAAGCCACTCCAGTTTCTTGTGCGTGTCACATGACCTTCGGCCTGGTCCAGCGACTCGCGGGGCGCGTAGTCACCTGATGCGTTAACAGCGCTGGAATGACTACTCGTTTTCACATTAAAAAAAAAGCTTTTGCGTATTGTCTATATGCTGTGCGAAGTAGTTCTTACACAATTTGGTCGTCCGAAGAAAAATCTATTTTTTTTTTAGGCAGATCAAACGCGTATGTCTCGATAAGATAACATATATCTCATCTAACATCCACCTGCATATATCTTAATTCTCGACATAAAAGGAGGGGGGGGGGGGGGAGATTAATAATGCTCCGCGAGAAGTCGCACTTTTTTACTACGGTTCTTGAGGTGAAAACGAGTATAAGATTACTATCATGTCCACTGCGCTCCATCGTGATGTGAAATGAACTATAGGCGTAGGTAGTAGTAATATAGTGCTTGGAACGGACATCCAACTAATGTGTTTACCGCGTTAAAAAAAAAAAGTGGTCCCGTCAATTTCCGCTTATGACGTCATAAAGGTGCCATGTCGCCGGCCGCGATCCTGGCGGCGTCACAGCAGCTGTGGTGTATGTGGCAGACGCCTGTTTCGCTGCAGGTCGCTCTCCAGTGTGGCAGTCCGCGGAAGTTTTGGCAGCCAGAAGTTGGGACGGCGCGACGACAGCGACACTCGCGTTTGGTCCTGCTTTTTGCCGGAACTTCTACGGTCAACCACCAGGGTCGAGACGTCGGACAGCATCACACCCCTGTTTTTGTGACGTCATTTGTAGTCACTTCGGGACAACTTTCGATGCATGGACGGAATAGGACCGCTAAACACATTCGGAGACGCGTTCAGGGAACAGTGGATAGTAAAAAGATATCGCTTAAAGCAGCTGTAATGTAGAGGTAGTAGCGGTTCTCTTGCAGACTGGAGACAGCTTTTCGATTGCGCAGATTTTCCAGGCTTCACTTTTCTTTCCGACTCCCATGTTTTTTTCCAGGAGACGGCGGCGCGGCCAAGAAATTAAATAAAATCAAAACCGGCCTCAGACTCCGCCTGTACACTAGTCAGAACGCGTGAAATAGAATTGTATAGATGTTGCATGGCTTGATTTCCTAATCCTGCGGCTACATTTGAACAGCTTTTTGCTTTATACATTATTAAACACAATGCGAAGCCTTCATGATGAGAGTGCGCTTTGGTTAAAGTTTGCGCTGGAGGAGAAAAAGGTTGGACCTCGTGTTACGACATAGAAAGCTGCTCATAATTTTATGCCGACCATTCCAGACAATAACAACGACCATCGCCGATTTCTTAAAACAAATCGTAGTTGTTTGCTGGGTTTGAAATGGACTTCAGCCGAAATATTTTCCTATAACAAAAATTGTTGATCACGTGAGCGCTCTCTGGAATTTATGAAGTTAGCCGAAATAGCTATAAGTTTAAAATCTTCGAGAACTCTAAGTGATTCATATGAAATATCTCAATTAATTTGAAGTACTCTGCGGATATTGTTTTTTCGCGTTATGCCAAAGTTCATATTATGTAAGTTTTTCGTGTTGGATTTGCTGGAGTAACCAAACACAAAACCAGACATTTGACCATTTAAAACAGAAAGCACTTTTGACCTTAACTGTATATTAAAAACATAACCGAGCTGGTATGTTGCTATAGTTTACGCTGAAAATTATTTGAGAACAATAACGCAAACAACTTTTCTAAAAATAATTATCAAAGTTGCTATATACAGATTTTTCCTGAAGCTTCAGGTTCAAATTAAGCTTAAGGCTCTCCTGACAACTTAAGTCTCTCCTGACAACAATAACCGGGAAAACGCATTAAGTACTTTTTACCTTGTAATAACGAACATTTGACCAAATAAAAAATTGTTTCAAGCAATATATATATATAAATATTGCCACGGGTGGTGACCGAAATAACAATAAATAAACAGAAAGGAATAAAGGTTTAATGTGGCGAACTTTTGCCAAAAACAAAAAGGGAATAGAAGATAATAACAAAGCGTCGCGAGCGTCGAAGTCGGCGAGACAGCAGAGTCGAACGCTGGGGTGAAACTGACTGCAGATCGACACGCGGAGCCCCTTTATGTACACGTGTGGGGGGTCTGGAATAATCGGCGTAGAACGTTCGACGTGTAGAACATTTTGACCTCAAACAAGCAACACGGTTCTCGAATTTACCAGAACACTACGTTAGAGCCAACAAAAATGCACCTCCGCGGCCAGAGTCGAACCCTGGCCACGGAGGTGCATTTTTAACCGGGATAACCGTTACGGCCACGAGCGCGGTGCCTTCTTGGTCAGCTGCGCTCACGGCAATATATATATATATATATATATATATATATATATATATATATATATATATATATATATATTATATATATATATATACCGTATTTACTCGAGTAATAGCCGCAGTGTTTAGGAAGAAAACCTGAGAGTTTGCTTTTCCGCGGAGCACACGGTTTGCCAATCACCGCGATCGACAGCATGATTTCAGCTGTTTACAGGACAGAGATAACGTCTTCGTGCGAAGATACCATCTGTGAAGATTGCGTTTGTATGGAGACTCGTGTTCTCGATCTAGTTATTCGCTATGTTATTTATGCGCAACGCGATGATTGGATGTATATGTGCTTTGCGGGAAAGTAGACGCAAGGGCCTTGTTCATAAAAAGTGCGGCTGTTACTCGAGTAAATACGGTACTCACACACACACTCATATATATATATATATAAAGAAAATATAGCGTAGGACGCCGAAGTCTATAAAGTAATGAAGTCGCACTTCGAAATGTTCTTTGAGTTGTAAGGCATTTAGTGAGTCGACGTTTCGGCCTGAGACAGGCCTTCTTCAAGACTGTCTTGAAGAAGGCCTGAAGAAGAAGGCGTGACTGCCGTCCCCCTTGGCAACAATAAGAACCGCAAGCGACTGCCACCACTATTTATTTGTGATTGGACCTACTTTTTGGCCAAGTGCTTGCAAAGAGCAGGAGACTACTGTGATACACTGGGATTGGTGAGGAGTGACTTGCTGAGAACTTTGAATGGTGAGATTAAGTGGTGTACATATATATATATATATATATATATCTTAGTGGAGCATTGGCGTTTTTGGTTTTCGTGGTACCCTATTGTCCCTTCACTAGACAGCACGCAACGCCACTTGGAAATTCGAGACATGCCACATGACTTTGGCCTCCAAGCGCCGCATCGAGTTTGGGCCATGTACCGCATGTGCTACGTTGTTGTGGAGAAAATACTTGTAGTAAAACAAGGCACGTGGCAATGTGTCCATATATCAGCGGCGCGTCCGAGATGTGCAGTGATGGCACAATACGGTAACACACACTCACACAAAAAAAAAAGAAAAATTAAGCCGGTGCTTAATTTCAACATTTTTACCTCGCTTAAAATACAATTTATTTTGATTAAATTTGCTTAACTAGTTATATGTTAAGAGGCTGATGTACCTAATGAGTTGTCCCCGAATATTTTTTATCAAAAGAGCCTTGACGCTTAACTTGGGTCTAGATCTCCAGAAAAAAGTCACTTTTGGGCAACTTTCATATTTCATTTTACGTAACCTGTTTGCTTTATCTGTTTCAGCGAATTTTAAGCCTAAAATATAACAGCCGAAAAGACTAGATGAGTTTTTAAGATATCTTCAAGGTCAAGGACTGCTTTCGGTTTTAAACGCGCAACATGCCTCATTTCGCGTTTGTTTACTCCAGCAAAACCAACAGAAACACAACTTACTGGCATTACGCGAAAGAAGAATATCAGCGTAGTATTTAAAATACTCGGGCCACCCTATTTTAATCAAGTATTTTTTTTTTACTAAACTTTAACTTATACCTAGTCCGGATGAACTGTAGAAATTCCATAGAGCGCTCACGTGATCATGCATGTGTGTTCCTTTTCTAGAAAAATATATTTTGGCTTAAGTCTGTTTAGAACCTAGCCAGCCACAACGGTTTTTTTTTTTTTTAAATGGGCAATGGTTTGTATTAAAGTCACTGAATCTGTTAAAGTAGCACCATTGCCTTCTCACCTGCTAGCCTGACAAAAACAAATACGAACATACAAACGACAAAACCTCTCAAGGTGATTGACTGATCACTGTAGGTCGCCATGGTGATCGCCATTTGGGACCCCTTCCAAGCTTCAAAGCTTCGAAAGAATCGTTAAAATCAGTCGCACCAAGATCGCTATGGAGCATCATCGTACTGAAAGCGTTCTTCGGCCAATATGAGTCTTTGGCACTGTGCATGCAATACACTTATCACTCACGCTTATTTTCCCAGATCTGTTACAATTATGTTGCTCTTCTTGCGTGTTTCAAGACAGTAAAATTATGTTTAATGCCTCTAAGCACCGACGCCGCGTGTGATGCCGTACATCTTCGTTCCGCCGTCACACGCAGCGTTAGTGCTTGGAGGCATTAAAAAATAATTTGACTGTCTTAAAACACGCAAGGAGAGCAACATAATTGTAAGAGATCTTGGGAAATAAGCATAAGTGATAAGGTTTTATAACTAGAGCGGTTATTGAAGAGAAAAAAAGAAAAAAAAAGATGCTCTTTTCGGGAACAAACTGCCAGCCACGGTGGACGTTAGAGGTTGCAAAAGACACACTGAGTAGGAAACTAACTCCCCTAAATTTACTAATGGACCTTTTAATGGTTGAAAACAGACATATGATTTCCATTAGAAACTTTGTGAGAGTCATAGAAAACCCCAAATCAGTCTATTTTAGCACAACTCGAAGCACGATGGAAGAGCGGGGGGTGGGCTAAACTTATAGCTCGTGCAGCAGGCGCAAGGCTAGCGATGCGAAAACACGAATTATATTCCTTATCAATTGCGTTTTTGACAGCAGCAATCATGCGCTCGATTGATGGCGTTGCAGCTCTGTTTTTGTGCAAACCTATTTTAAGGTTTTGAAAATATTTTAGTACGTTCTTCTAGCTTGCATCTCTGAAAAACCCGAGAACATACAATTTGTAACAAACTCTGGGAACAAATCCAGCAAGCTTTAGGCACCAGCAAGCAAAGAAGAAATGTATCTTAGAAAGAAAATAATATCATATATATATTTACCGAGCCATAATCCAGCGATAGTAAAGGCAACGCAAACTTTGATTCTGAGTACCTCGATAGCTGGAAATGCGAACTTTGAATGGCGAGGAGTGTCAACGTGTAGAAAGTCGCCTTTTATATCAAGCTAGGAGTTGCCACGAATCGTGAAGCAGTTTATTGCGACCGCATATTTATTATTCAGCCACGATGTAGATACAAACGACTACTCCCACACATTTCTGCGTAGCTCAAAACATATGTGTTATACATGTACCTAGAAGATTTACAAGTTACTCCAACGGTGCAACAGCTCGTCTCGGCTTTAGAATTTTTAAGAAAAAATGATACCTCTACAGGGTTGTATACAATACGGGTTTGATGCTCTTTTCTTGTCTCAATCTTAACTTAAAAAAAAAAAACGACGTTATCTGGTTTTTTTTTTACTATTTTAAGCCGCAGGCTAGATAGCCCAGGTCTCAATCATACAAAAAATATTACACCAAATCGGTCAATAGGGCGCTAGAAACCTCTAAATTCTAGAACCTTGATGGTGCACAGCACGATTACTTTTACAGAGCTTTTGAGATTAAACACAGAAACACTGCCAGACCAGAATATAGAGCCACTTATAAATATCGTAGCTTTTTAATGTTAACTTAAGCACATTGTCGGCCGGGCGATTGAAGCTTTAAGTTGTAAATTCACGAAGTATGTGTAAGAGTTATTTAGCTTCCTGCTCAGGTTCCGCAAAGTGAGGAGTTGCTGAGACGCCAGAGCTTCGCAACGCTTGCAATGTTTCTCCGGGGTGTGGCATACAGTCATATTGTTTCCTCGAACAATGATCCTTGGCTACGCGTGTGTTAACTTAGGTGACTGCATTGACACTTGACGTTGTCAACAAATTCCAAACATTTGAGTGCGCAGTTTTGTAAGTTCTGTGTTCTGTCGCTTTGCTAACACTCCCATCAAATTATTTGTTTCGTTACGAGAACAGCAACATCTGCGACTTTTCGAATCACGTGTAGAGTTCTCTCGTAGACGTAGACATTGCCATTCAAGCCACGCAAAATGTAACTTTTGAGGTGCCTATATCTCTCGACTGTACTTTTTAATTGTATTACTATGATCAAGGCCGTAGTTTCAACATTAATCCTGATTTAGTCACCGATATTTTCGCTCAGCCCAACCACCTAAGCGGCCAGGCTTGAAAATATCCAGAACGTCAACTGCCAGTGTTGCCTGTTTTCTCGCAATCTGCACTTCCTTTCTCAACGAACTCAAGTGTTCGGAATGTACCGTGCAGCTGGCTGGTCAGTTACTCCATTCTTCCACGGTCCCCTCTTAAGAGATGGGATCTGTAACAACTCGTACAGGGACTGCGTGCACTCATTTAATTGGCAATAATTGAAAAATTATTCTATTTATTAGGGTAATATAAAGAGCAAGGCTGGCTGGAAAATTAGGATGAAAATTTGGCGTCTCCACGAAGGTATTTCACATTTTAATTAGGGGTTTCTCTTAGCGGTATATGATGCCTGTTAAAGTTTGGAGGCGTATTTCTGTTCGCGAGAAAAATAGCAACAACTTTCATTATTCTTTTCGGAGGGACGGCGAGCGCTGACGCATACGACAGAAACGCGCTGAGAGCGCTGCTGTTCAGAGATGGAGCCACATGCCACAATTGGTGTAACCACTGATGCGTAATAATCAGCGTGAATATAACCACCGTGTCATCTAACTAATAATCTAACTAAATATAGTAATTCCAGGTGATTTTAATGTTGGAACTAAAGTAAATATTGACAAACGCAATTCTGTAACCCTGTTGCAAATGTTATGCTCAGCGTTTTTGTCAGCTGCATAGTTGCTCTTTTTCCATTGACTTCTTGCGCCTTCTTTTGATTGAAACTCGAAACAGAACACTTGGCGGGACTTTATAAACTCCATAGAAAAAATTATTTATTTTTTTCTCATTATGAACATAATCAGATATGCGCATTGAAACTCGAGATTATACCTATCTTCGCTATCATGCTAAAAAAATGTATTGACATACAAAATATAGAAACCTGTTATTTTTTGTATTATTTTACATTAATCTGAAGAATAAGTTTTCGATACATTGATATAGGTATAAACAGGAAGCGCTGTACATTCATCATTGTTACCCCGATGCAAAGCCGAAACCACAATAACGTCGTAGTGCTTCGGTGCCTTCCTGCGCTGATAATATGTGTGGCCTCCGCAAGGCACTGATGAGCTCGGAGCGCGTTAACAAGTATCTTTATTTTTCGCCTATTTTTGATTAGTAAAATCGGTTAAAAAGTTTATGACACTGGATTAGTCCAAGCTGGATAGGTCCAAGTCTGCCGAATGTACAAGCAATCGAATGAATTTGAAGTCCGTGAACGTGTAATCAGACTGGCTCGCAGCAAACATTCATTAGTTGACGGATAGATACCGTGAGGAATTCCCATTCGTAGTTTGATGCCCTATTCAGCCTAAGTAGCTTCTGGATGCATGTTTTGTTGACTATGGTTTGTCTATGGTGCCTGGAACGCGTCTCCGACTATTATTTCTTCTGGGCGAGTTGCTATTATTCTTTATTCTTTTTTTTTTGTTTGACGTTCGGTATCTCAGCTAAGAAAAAAAAATATTTGAATTGTTTGCTCGAGAAATATTTCCTAAAAGTAGAGGCGAATAAATATTTCCATCACATTATGGCACTTAAATAGACCTGACCTGCTCCTGCTGTTTAAAACTAACGAACCGCGGTACTTGTTCAAATATGTGCGCTGGCTGAATCTTCCTTCAGTAGGTAAACTGTTCCTAAGGAAACGAGTTGGGACTTAAAAACGGAAGCCAAACTTTGGTCTTTATTTATACTGCCAGGTATGTCGCCGGGCGAGTGCGGGCGTGGTCGAATGGTTACCGTGCTTGGCTTTCGCGTGGAAGCCAAGCACGCTTCGATTCCTGGAAGCGGCAGCTCGTTTTATTAATTAGTTCAAATTAGCGTTCTCATAAGTTCGAGAACCTTGTCGTCTGATCGAGGTTCGAATGTTCTACGCGCCCAACGTTCAACGCCGAATATTCCAGAAACCCACGCGAGTACAAAAGGTGCTCCACTTGGTGGTCCGGAGTCAGTTTCGCTCTTGCGCTCGATCGTGCTACTCCACCGACCTTCGACACCTGCGACGCTACCTCTTTCTATTTTTTTGTTTGTTTTTTGAGCACACATTCGTCCCTATCAAACGTTTAGTTTTTAGTTTCTTACTGCAATAACCGTCTCCCTGCCGGCCATTCTTGACAGATGCAAAACCTATTTTTGTGCGCTGATCTTGACCCTTAAGGCCCGTTCATGCATTTGCATTTGCCTAAAACCAAGTTTTTTTGCAGTCTTTTGCAACACAAAAGCACAATGTCACGCTGGCGCCATCTATGAGGTCACCCTGAATTTTACAAAAGCAAAAGTTTTGCGGTATTTGCGTGGTGAAATGTACGTAATATTTATGAGATATGGTCGTTTATATCTTGCGTAAAAGGTTTTCAAGCCAATTAAGAATAAAAAGAATACGCAAAAATGATATAGAAAAAACTGGAAGGTTTCGAGGACTACCTGATAAATGTCGCCAGTGTGTTTTCTCGACTTAAGAGATTTGAGGTGTTTTAAGGGATACGGTCGGAAGATGTCGCACATCTTTGAACCAGGCTTTACATCCTTAAGTAAAACCGAGGCCTTCGACAGACGTTCTAATTGTGATGACCTGGCCGCCTTCTCAAGGATGTGTGACATTACTCAAATTTATTTCAAATTCAACATCAAATTCCACTTTAGAACAAGTCAGTACTAAGCACAGATATCCGCCGCTTTCTGAGAGCAAGCCATAGACCTTTTCCATTTACCGTCACTCCATCCAAGTTGTCCATACATCCGGTACGGGCGAGAAGAAAAAAAGCGAGAAATTACAAACTGCTACAAGCAAAAATTACAGCAGATATAAAACAAGAAGGGTTGACAGTCGCGATGAAATTGTGAACACCTTTTAGCTTTTTAATGTACGAAGAGCGTTTTGGTGCGTATCTGGATTACATGTTTATTGTTTCTTCAATCCTGAACTTGTAATTTCGTGGCGAGGGCAAAACTCCATTTTTATCCATACTTAAAGTTCCCCTATATATAGAAGAGGACTGCACGGAAAATATATCTAAAATGTTCTAACAAATATCATTTGGCAATGAGCAATATGTTATATAAATGTGCACACCATTAAACCGAGATAATGACAGCAGCATATGCTTGTTATATAATTAATCTGAAGACAATACATGATTTTGACAAACTACACGATAAGCTAGAGATACTGTTAACAGACCACCAATAAATAAAGGGGTTATGCTCTGTTTGGTGGTTATGACACACATGGTTTGACCACTCACATCCCTTTTCATAAAGCTCTGAGTTTAAGATAGGTACAATGGTTTTAGGCGTTTTAGTGTTTGCTGGGCAGCGAAGATTGTCGCATTGTTTGTTGATCACAATAGAGTGCGCTGCCTGATGCACATCTGCGACGGAATGTTCTCTCTCTACCAGCCCATTGATTTTGTGAAGAAACGATCTCGGATAATGTGATTATGTGAACCGCAGATGTTCGGCATGTACTGTGAAGCCCCAACCACATGTGGCGTTTTTTCACGTTGTCTCCATCGACTGGGCGCGTCGTTCGAGGTTACCCGCAACAATTGGCGCGTTGAGTCCGTGCTCCTTTACTCCTACTCCGACGCTCCGAGTTTCATACTCCGAACGCAGCAACTAAACGGCGCATGTCGTACAGGAGCGCGACACACCGAAGCTATCGACGAGCCTGATGAGCCATGCACTTCCTACCGCACGTTTATGGCAAACCCGGCATCTGCTGGATACGGGTGGCAGAAGCCGAAATTATTTCCCAGATAAATTCATTAAGGCCTCTAGAGTGGCACAGTCTAAAGTATTAAAAAAAAGAAGACAAAAAAAAAGACGGTTAGTTAAGGCAGTTTCTACAAATGTCCTAATATTCCTGAAAAGTTTGAAGACTTCCTTCGAGCACATATGCGGAAAGTTACCTTGACCGATCTATTTTTCGACCATTCATGTTCAGATTTAAATCGAACACAACATTCTTGAACTCGCTTGTCGACGCAGGAAACTGTCAATTTTTTCAGATGTTCCATCTTGCATCGCGAGACGGAACCCATCGATGTGCTACGCCGATACCGGCACACCACCGTTCAATGAATAGCACGACAATTCGTTTTCAGGCGAGATGCATGAACAAACTTTTTCTCAACGCCGACTGATGTTTAGGCTCTCCAATCGAAGTATCTTCAGTTGCTGGGATAAGCAATAAGAAAGGGCCAGCGGTCCGACTGTCTTCTCGTCTCAACGTTTCTGTCGCTGTGGAGTCGGCACGCTACCGTTCGATAGATGAATTCGTTTTCAGACCAGGTACATGAACAACGCTAACTGATGTTTCGGCTTTTCAATCAAAGTACCTTTCTTCGCTGGGCTAAGCATTCTATAAAGCTCGTTGATCCGAACGTCTTCTCATCTCGACAACTTCCCTGTTGGTGTGCTATCGGCACGCTATCATTCGATAAATGAATTCGTTTTCGGGCGAGATGCACGAACGAAGTGTTTCCGGAACGATAATTGCTCCCTTGGCTTTTGAATCAGATCATTATACCTGCTGGATGAAGCACTATTCAACTGAAAAGGGGCAGCGGTAAACTGCGTCCTTCGTCTCCACAACGTTTCTGTCAGCGCCGTCATCTTTTGGGAACGTGAGGTGAGGGAGCGCGAAGAAGTCACTCGCGCTACCAGAAACACTCGGTACACGAAGAGCGCGCTCGAGTGTCAGTCTCAGGCGGGGCGGGGCTCCTGTCCGTTTAGCGAAGAGAGCGCCAAACTCTCGCGCTCCGGAGTACGGACTTAACGGGCCCAATGCGACGCGCGCGAAGTTCCGACGTTTGTCTGGACCAGGCGGGACCAGGCCTCGGCGGTCCACGCCAGAAGTGACGTGTCAGGCAGACCAATCAGAGTCGCGTGAAGCGGAAGTGAGGCCGGGCGCGACCTCCTGAGCATCCGTGTCAGTCTTCGTGCAGCAGATGCAGCGAGGCATACACCTCTCCTGCAACGGCGCCGCCATCTTGAATGCCGTCACTTCCAGTATGAACGAAAACATTGTTTTGCCGTCGCCACGCCAGTAGATGAGATATAGGATATGGGCGAAACCTTCACCCATTCCCGTTAACCTCTATTTCTGTAGTAATTGCAGGTTGAAAGGTTTTATATTTGTTTCGTTGCACAAACCCAATATGTCTGCCACCTGGCTGGGGACGAGAGTAAGCAAAACTAATCGCGCAGTCCTGTGTTAGTTCACAGTGCAGTCAGAGCCATAGCTGCGAAGGGTGACCTCACACTCGCTGGGCATCGGCGTCGCGTTCAAGCATCGTGGGGTGCCCGAAGAAAAGCGTTCAGAACAAAATAAACATCTGACCATTTTGTTCCAAACACTTTCATTTGTTTATTCTTTTTTATTCTTTTTTTTTCTTTTTTTTTTTTTTTTTGTTCAGGGGCGTGTGAAAGCGCCCCTTCCCGGCACGAGCTCTATGACATTGACAATGCAAGGACGGCATTTCGTTATCTGCTATATTTTTCTTCCAGAGAGTTCGTGCAGAGAGCATCGGGTACTTCAAAAAATCCTGAGGATAAAGCGGGTTGTTAACGCTGTGGCGTAGCTCTGTCCGGAACTGGAGTGGTTGCTGGTCTTTGTGAAGCTGACGGTGATCTGATAATTTTAACAATTCTCGCCGTCTCTCAAAATCTTGCAGGCGGAATTTTATCGTCATCTTCACTAACGTCGTCCTTGCTGAAGAAATTATTTTACATGTTCATTTGAGATGGATCGTGCATTCTGGTTCTGTGTTCGCTGTCCAAATAAAGCAATAAATAAAAATAAAATGCATGTGACGTAGCTTTGTGGTGACGCCTCCGCTTCGCACGCAGCGGACCCAGGTTCGATACCCACAGGGGGACGGGGACGATTATTTTAAGAATTGGACAACATCCACGAGGGACATATGGCGTACTACGCCAACTACAACATCAACAAAAATAACAACTATGCCTGTTACAGCACACGACTACAACTACAAAAGCTACAACCGTCAACAACGAACGTGATTTCTTGTGGTGGGAAGAGCCGATTAAAGCTATTGTTGTAAAAGGTGTATATGGGTAGAAATTAAGGGAGGGAAGGAGATGAGACCACGCGGGGACTTCGCAACACCGCGCTCTGGTTGGAATGATGATTGGGTATACACTCGAAGCCAGCTGCCTCTGTACCTGCTACCTAGTCGCGGTTCGATCGCGAACACCAAACAGCGGACGCCGGCGTTCCATGTTCGAACGTCTTTGAAAACTGAGCAGACACAAAGGCAATTTCCCTTGCGTCCATGACACTAATAATTCCAACCCCGCAGAGCTCGATTTTCTGACATCCCCGCGCGCTCTCGTCTCCTCCCTAAGCGCTGTGTTTGTGTCTTCTTCTGTATCCGTCGTCTTGTTGCGCTTTTTAATCATTATGAATCACCAACTTGCCCAACTTTCTACCCTCATCTCCTCCCCTCTTTCAGTTTATGCCCGTATACGGCTCTTTCGGGATCGACAGTTAATTATCTCTAACGTGAAATTTAAACAAAATAAATATAAGCTTTTAAAAAGCTTATTTGTGCAGTACCAATACAGTGTATAACCATCTGGTTGTTGCCGGTTGTCCTAAGTTTTAGGTCTTGTCAATCTGGCGGCACAGCGTAGTCACTGACACAGCCGGGGTGGTGCACGTCCCCATTAGAGCTACTAAATAAACTATGCTTCCGAGAAACAACACGTCAGCCATCTTTGTACTTAGAATCATGGTTGCCAGTTATCTTAAGCTTGATTTAAAATCCCAGGAAACGTTCTTACGTCCTCCAGAAATGTTAGAACAGTTCGCGACTGACCAAAACGACATCACTTCACCTGTGCATCCTACCACGCTGTCTCAAGCTGAGGAAGTCACATTTTTTTTAATTTTGACGATCGACAGCTGCGTCTGCTCTTCTCTAAGCACCAAGATGGCGGCGCCCACCAGCAGATCGGGGAACGGAGTGCCGATACTCTGAGCGTAGCTCATTTAGTGGCTCTAGTTCCCATGGGTTTGTCGCCCTTTCTCTCGTCAGGCGTATGCTGACTCGGAGACACGTGGACGCCGACGAAGCATGTGAAAAATGCGCCCATGTGGTGGGGCCTTAAGTTGTCAGATGACGTCCGAGTGAAGAGTGAGTACGCCGATGTTGTGCGAACTCTCCATAAAATTGCAAGATCGACAGGTCAATCAGAGCTTATGGGCGCAGTACAAAAGACTCACCTGTAATGCCGAAAACCGACGATAGGAGTAAATGGGTCGAAAATGAGAAAAATATCATGCTAAAAACTATTTTGAAACGTTTTAATTTTAAAATTGGCAGCCGTTTTTTTATTATGTCGTGATTTCTTAAGTGGCCAAAGATAAACTATTGCGCTAGCGAAGAAGATATTAGGTAAATGATCGTTTTTGCCATATAAATTGTGTTTCGCCAACGTCAAAGAATAATTATGAAATTCATTTCGAATTAATACATGATTTCTTCCGGATAATGTTATCGATCATGGTGGAATTTAGATGCGAGAGTGTTGAATTATAGTTAGAATTTTGTTACATAAAACCCTTTATCTTCAATCTCCTATAATGCATAAAATTCATAATTAAGGAGAAATCGTTTAAATTTGTTTAGGAGACATTAAACAGTCGTTTCGAGGAGCGAAGAAGAACCGTTTCTCTTTTGGTGAATTTTGTGGGAAAACATACTTGGTACATACATCATGTGAAATCAATTTCCCGGCCAAATATAGCGGAGAAACACAATTTGTGCACAGAGCTCGTGGCAGGTCACGTGACATCAATTTTCACGCTAAATTTGGCGGAAAAATTGAATTTGTGTTTCGGTAACGTGACGTCAACTTCCCTCGTTACATTGAGCAGGAGTTGCACAGACGGAAGGGTGTGCGGACAAAATTTTTAGATTTGAGGAGGGGGGGGGTTCTGTAATAAAGCATTTCATGTTTTACACAGCGCCAAAGGCTGCACGCCCACAGAGACAGGACAGCGTGGCACTATTTTAGGATTACGGAACCATGAGATTAAGCGAGGCTGCGACATTGGTCTACGACGAGTGGCCACACTCTCAGAAATAGAATGTGTAGGGGGGTACAGCCCTTGTCCCATATTTAACACCCCAAAACAACAATTCGCATTGAGTCCATAGACGTCGAACCGACAATACCAGCTTTCAAGAGAGGCTTGATAGTCGACTGATACAACTCATTAAATAGCCAATGTACGCATTAAGGTCTACAGTAAGACAATCAAGGTTTTTTTTGGCCCCGCTGCAAAATATTAGTGTTTTTTTTTCTCTAGTCTTTGATACGCACATTAGCTATTTAGTATTTAGTACGCCAAGATCGCGTAATCAAGGTCACATAATGACTGTGGCTGAAGTGCGAGGTCGCGTAATCAAGGTCACGTAAGCGCCGGTAGCTGAAGCTGAAGTGACCGGATGTCTTTGACGTCGTACTTGACGTCGTCCTAGAGGTCTTCCTAGAGGTCGTCCTAGACGTCGTTTTTCACGTCGTCATGAACCTTGTCCGAGAGGTCATCTAGAGGCCCTTGAGGTCATCCTAAAGGTCGTCCTTGAGGTCGTCTAGAACTCGTCCTAGATGTCGTTCTTTACGTGGTTCTCTAGGACGTCTACCTTGACGTCGCCCTCAACGGCGTTCGTGAGGTCGTCCTCGACATTGCCTTAGCGCCGTCCTCGATGTCGTCCTTGACGTCGCTCTTCAGGTCGTCCTAAAGATTGTTTTTGACGCCGTCCTTGACGTCGTTCTCGACGTCGTCCTTGAGGTTGTCTTAGAGCTCATCCTCAACGCCATCCTAAACGCCGTCTTTGACGTCATCCTCGACGTCGTGCTAGACGCCGTCCTTGACGTCGTCCTTGATGTGTGCCCCGATTACAACCATTTTATCACCGCACCATTTCCTTTCCTAACTGTTTTCACTATCTTCCTGTAAACCTTCTGCATTTCATCGCGCTAGGTCGAATGAACGTGGGTGTCATTTTTTTATTCTTACATGATAGTAACGAAAAGGTATAATTCATTTAAAAACAACGTTCACGTAACGAATGCCTGTGAGAATGTTTAACGTTTGAAGGAACACAAGCTCGGATTTATCAGTAGTTCTATCATATCTTGAGAACTACTATATATATATAAAGCTGTTTTAAATAATTTAAGAGTTTTGTAGGAACTTCGCTTCCCGATTGAAATGTTTTGTTAACCTTCGGCAGATATGCTATGTTGTAACAAAAATACACTAAATGAGCGAAGGTTCTTATGAACATGCTATGAACCTAAAGTTTGGTAAGGAACGGCACCTGACCTGTATGAATGAGAGAACGAGTAGTGCCTTAAAGTATATTCGTACTTTCTCTTGTTATTGCATCTCTGTAAAAATGACCTCCCGGGTATCATCCAAATCTAGATGATCTCCGGGAGTTCATCCAAATCTCTTTCATCGCACTTTCCCTTGTTATTGCATCTCTGTACAACATATACAACTTGAGTGGAAACCTTTTTAACAAACATATATGCAAGAAAGCAGGATTCATATTCAGCAAGTTTGTTTGCACCGAGAATATTCATAATAGCGCGGCTGTTTTGAGACGCGTGTTTGTCCGTTCTGTTTTTTTCCCAGTCCCGAGGTATTTTTACTATGTTCAACTACCACCAGCTCGTTTGCGTCCTAACCTTTTGTTCATATATTCATGTATAGTTATTTTCATAAATTTAATCTGAATTTATGTTCGTATGCATTTTCGGACCATTTATTTCACAAAATAACAAAACAAACAAAAAAAAAAACAACAACAAAAAAAAAAAACGAACGCAATTATTTTGCACTTGTTCTTCTTTCAGTCCATTGATTTCCCCATGTGAAATCAACCATATCCCCAAACGGCTCGGGAAACTTTTCCGGGGGATCATCCAAATCTGTTTCATCACACTTTCCATTGTTATTGCATCTCTGCAAAAAAAGATACAACTTGAGTGGGAACCTTTTCAACGAACATACATGCAAGAAAACTGGATTCATATTCAGCAAGTTTGTTTGCACCGAGAGTGTTCAACGGACATTTTATTTGTCGCGATGCTTACTAAATCTTAGGAATAACATTTGAGGATTCAAAATAGCAGGGCTGTCTTAAAATGTCTACGACGAGCAACAGGACTGTCTACTTCCAGTATTATAGAAAGCGTGATTAAAACAAAATCTGAAGAGCAACCACCTGAAAGAAAGCATATTTAAATCTCTCATAGCAGCACAAAGTATGAGTCGTTCAAGCTACCATTTCGAGGTTAGGCTGCACCTGGTTAACATAAATTAGTGACACTAACTTTGATCATAACATGACCAGCTTGGTATGTGTCTTAGTTCACCCAGCTGGCATAGGTTACTCAAATTATGAAGCCTTAAGCACACTTTTAATATGGTGTGCCTAAGAGAGCCCCACATGTGAAGCCCAACTTAAAACGACAGCCTATTTTTACCATTTCTCCCACAAACACTAGCTACAGTTGTGAAATGAATGACATTCGAAAGAAAAATATTTGTGTATCAAGTGCCCATTTTTTTAAACTAATCCTGTGCTGGACGCTCGTAGGAAACATGTGCAAACTTACATAACTTTCAAATGAAAAGCAGCAATGGCCCTGATATTGGTCATTATTGAAAATCTAATTCGCAGGCGTCATGCCCATATTCATGCTCATAATCGCCCAAGCATACAAATATTTACGTATTGAGGCTGATTTAGAGATTTGCGTTTGACAGCGTTCGAATCTAAGACGTTCGTTTGTAGCCGCTTAACGCACTGGAGCAGTGGCGCCATCTGTCAGATACACCTGTAGTACTCCCATCCTGTGAATAACTTGACTGTAGGGTTTGCAGTATTTGCAAGATCAAACCTACGTACTATCTACGAGAAATTATAGCTGATAACATGATCAGAAATATTACGTCGTAAAAATTACGTCGTATAAGTCGTAAAAAATATAAACCTGTATACACTAGGTTGGAAAGGTTCCGGGTATACCCGATAGATGTCGCCAGTGTCTCATTGTGTTCACTAGAGAGTGTAGATTGAAAGAGGATCCCCTCTCAAACCATGGGCATACTATGGGGAGCGTTTCCAATTCAAGTGCGGACGCCTCTTGCGGTGATTGGTTGCAAGTGCGCATGCTTTGCGTTTTAGCGTGGCGAGAAAGAAAGCAGGCGGAAAGTGGATGCGTTCGCAGACGGTAAACGCTTTCGGCACCTCCTCGCTGCTCGTATTGCAAACACGCTCCATAAGCACGTGACGTCAATCGAGCAGTTGGACACTATAATACAGGCTTTCTAATGTTAAGCGGCGCTGCCGCTCAATCCCCTCTCGCGCAGGAGCGGCCTGCCGTTTCCTCTCCCCGTCCGGTGAAGGCGGTAGTCCTCCTTTATGCCGCAGCGTCCGCTGTGGCGTTCGAAAGGGGCGAATATTGGTATACGTGAGGGAGATCTGGAAATTAGTTATTGGTTTCGAGCCTCACTTTTGCAAATGCAGTTTTGTGGACAAAACTGGACGTCCAGACAAGACTAGAAATAAATTAACGTAGAGTAGGTAGTTTGGCTCTGGGAGCCTATGGTAAAACACCAAAGCAAGGTGTACCGGGCGATATGGGATGGTCCTCATTCGAGGGCAGGGAAGCTAGCAGTAAGATAGATGTTGAGAACAGGCTTAGAGACAAAGACGCAGAACGAGGGCCACGAACAGTTCTTAGCTATTTATACATGCGAGGCGTCGATACAAACTGGAGAAAGCGGACTGGAAAATTTAGATCTAAATATATGGGCAATAGCAAAGAGGCGGATGAGAAAATAAAGGTTAAGAAGAGAGTTAAACAAACGTAGAGGAAAATATGGGAAGCAGGCATGCAAACTAAATCGGCCTTGGAAATGTACAGATCGTTTAAGAAGGACATTACCAAGGAGCCCATCTTCGACTGGAGCTCCTTGTTGTTCGAGGCGAGGACGGGAGTGTTCTGAACTAAGACATATAGAGCTAGATATCAGGAAGTAGGTACGGTGTGCATAGCTTCTGGAGAGGAGGAGGAGACGGCTGAGCACTTGATACTTTACTGTAAGAGCCATTACCCTGTAGTAGCTGAGGAGGCGACAAATTTAACAGACGCGCTAGGATTTGAAAATATTAAAGAAAAAAAAAAGACATGGGGGGGGGGGGCGGAAGCTGGAGATAAAAAAAGAAGAGATTATCTGATTTCTGCCATAGGTTGAGGGAAGGATGAATATTTTCTTTTTCTTTTCGGGCGACCCGTAAGGCGGAAGGTGTGGGCACCCGGTTGCGTAAAGGCGCCTCTGTCCTACGGATCGTATGTAGCATTCAAGTATAAATCTCGAGATATATAACTCCATGTTAAATAAATTAGAGAAATTACTCCACGACTGAAAAAGAATGTCTTGCGGTCGTCTGGGCAATCACGAAGTTACGCCCGTACATGTACGGGAGACCGTTCCGCGTAGTGACAGACCACCACTCCCTCTGCTGGCTTGCGAACCTCAAGGACCCTTCAGGACGCCTCGCTCGATGGAGTTTCCGACTACAAGAGTTCAACATGACTGTAGTATACAAGTTAGGCCGCAAGAATAGCGACGCCGACTGCCTGTCCAGGGGCTCTGTCGAAACACCTTCCGGCAGCAGCGACGACGATGATGACTAGTGCTTCCTAGGAGCAGAGAACACCGATGACATGGCACGACGTCAACGAGACGATCCTCAGCTGCTGGATTTAATAGAGCACCTGGAAGGGCGCGGGAGTACCATGCCACGTGTTTTCTCACGAGCCCTGCCGACCTTCGCCAGTCGACAAGGTGTACTCTGAGGTCGGCTTGCTTGCTGCATACCCGACCCGGAGGAATAACACGGAGCCAACGGTTTCAACAACAAGAAACCACATTTTATTGGACATAGACAAGACGATTAACGTTGTTACCAGCGGTGCCTGAGTTCAGGCAGCGACTCCCCGTACGCCGCCTCTGCTCCGCCTTGTCTAGGCGGCGCGTGCGATGTGCGCGTGGCTGGCGTGACTTCGCCGCCACGCGGGAAAAGTTCGCCACCTGTGCCCCGCAGTCGTGCAACTGGGCTGGGGAGCCGCCAGGGTGCCCACACTCCCCCCCCCCCCCCCCCTCAAGCTTCGTCCGGCATGTTGATGTCGGAAACGTTGTTGTGGGCGTCGGGGGTGGATGGCGCTGCTGGGCGGACTGGCGTTGCAGGTCCGGTCGGCGCGGCTGGACGATCGCGATGGCCAGTTCGAGGTCGTGCTCGCCCGAGTTGGTTGATACGCACGATGCGTTCGGCGTCCGCCCTCTTCCCAGCTCCTTGGTCACACCTGCTCTTTCTGCAGCTGGTCGGTCAGCTCCAGCTTGTCAAAGACGTCCTGCATCTCCTCCAGTTGTTTCTTGAGCTCCTTGTTCTGGCTCAGGGCTCGGCTGGCGTCCACCTTGTCGCTCTGGATCACCTCCAGCAGGCGGCTGCTCTCCACGTGGTCCTCCTTGACCCGAGTCAACTGCTGCTCCGTCGTGTAGGGGGTGGCCGCTGTCCACGGTTTTCTGGGTCGCCCCTGACGTGCCAACGTCCTTGGTGGCCCGGTCCACCACCAGCCCGGCCGCCATCTCGTTCCGTTGGCGGGTGTGGTGACGGTGTTATCCACGAGCCATCTTCGCAGAAAAACAAGGAAACAGACGACATAAGGGCTTAGTTGAGGGTTGAGCCTGACGTTATTTTCGCACCCCTTCATGAACGTTTGAAATAACGGATCTGAGGTGGGCACACAATCTTCTCCCCCTCTCTTGAAAAGGGGGCAGATCCGTGGAAGTAGAAAACTACCCCCAAAATAAAAAAAAACGGCGAAGTCGAGGAGACAACAAAAAAGAAAAAAGGTACCTCTTTCTTTGCTGTTACCGACGTCGCAGGTTATATCGCCGCCTTGGTGAAGACAAGGGGGTTTCAGGAACGGGACTGCCGTCAGTGTCGTTCCGGTCCTGCGAGGAATCTTCGTCTTTTGTTTGAAAAAAATCGTTTAAGGTCGGCGACATGAACAGGTCCAGTTTCTTCACTAGACTCACAGTGAACTAGTTTGTGAGTGGTGAGCACTTTTCACGGCACGCGAAACGGACCTACCCAAATGTTTGCGAGGGAGGCTGCGAAGCCTCAAGCGGCGTCACTCAGTGAGTGAGTACGCCAGAGTAAACAATCTCACATCTCGAACTGCAAGTCACGTCGCCCCTGGTTGTACTGTTCTGCCTGCTGCACTCAGGAGACGTCGAGATTTTCTCGGGCCTCTCGAAGGTTATCGGAGAGGCGCTTTTGAAGGTCCTCTGCGAACTTCACGTAGGGGCGAAGCCTGCCCCCATACTCTGTAGAAAGGGGACTGTTAAAAAGCGGAAACGCGAGCTCCTTGCCGAAATTCAATTAGGCAGGAGTGAGACCCGTTGACCGATTAGTGGTCGTACTGGTTGGGAGTGCCAGCTCAGGCAGTTTCGCGCCCCAGTCCTTATGTCGCTCGGTGTAGGCCACTAACATCATCTTAAGGTTCCGATTTACCCTTTCCGTGATGTTTGCTTGTGGGTGGTACGGGGAAGTTCTTTTGTGCTTAATTTTCAGAACCGCGCATGCGTCCACGAACACCTTACTCGTTAGGTAGGAGGCATTATCGCCTACAAGTTGTGCGTGAAAGCCGAACCTAGCGAATGTTTCTAGCAGGCATTCCCAAATTTTTTGCGAATCTAGCTTCCGCAAAGGGAATAGCTCATCCCACTTCGTGAAGTGATCGGTTACCACGAACAAGTACTGATTGCCGCGGGGACTACGTGGGAAGGGGCCCATGACGTCGCAGCAACAAATCCGCTAAGGGCTCTGACTCACGATTGGTTGCATAAAACCGGGGGGCTGGCCACCACGTGGTTTTGCTTTCTGGCACACCGAGCAGCTTCGAGCGTATCGGAGCACATCGTGCCTCATGCCTGGCCAGGTAGCAATTTTGGATAACTTTTCGTAACTTTTGCTTCCACTGCTCTGTCCTTCCAAGGCAGAGCAGTAGGGTATCACGGTCCGGAACGCCGAGCTATCCGGATCGTCGTCGGTCTGGGGGATGTAGCGCAGCAGGAGGCCGTCGTCGCTCATCAAGTAGGAGTCGAACTCCTTGTCAGTTGGGCGGTCGACTGGACCTCTTGCGGCCAGCGAAGCGTACACGCGTTGGCAGAGTTTGTCATCCAGCTGCGCCTTGCGAAGCTCCTCGCAGCTCACCAATGTAGCGCACCGTGAATCTGGGGATCTTCGTGCCGTGGCCACGACGGTCACCAAGCCATGGGTATCCTGCTAGTGTTCCTCGGGGAGTGGAACACGAGAGAGTGCATCAGCAACTTTGTTAGTTGACCCCGGGCGGTACACGATGGAGTAGTCGTACTGTTGGAGCGTAAGCGCCCAACGAGCAAGACGTTCAGCTGGATTCTTAAGTCCTATAGGCCATATGCGAAATCCTTGCCAGCTATCATCATCATGCCATTAGAAGCCGCCATATTGGGGGGTTTATCACATTTTCCAGTTGTGAACGAGGCGCATCTGCATTTAACTCGGTTTTCATGATATTAGGGCAGTTATTTGTACACTCCATGGGTTGCTGGTTAGTTTCGGATCAAAGAAGAAAAGAAAGACGGCCGCCAAATTCAGGAAAAGGAATTGTCAGCAACGAGGTCCCAAGACTCGTCACTCAAGCAGTGAACTGGGCCATCCAGGTCAATGAACGGTATTTCTCGAAGACGTCCTGTGAAGGGTTCGTACTGGACTTGCAGCAGGTGATCATATTTTAGTTCTGTGCCTTACACTTTGCCGGGACTATTGTTTTTCGGGCGAAATCGTCGGTACGGGAACCCCCCAATATGGAGGAAATCTGATCATTGATCATGAATACACTAGATGGCGCTTCTTTTTGCATATGGTCTATTAGCCATGAGAACGCTAAGTGATCAGATTGAATCTAGAACGTTGCGCCATCTAGGTCCATATCGAAGCGCTTCAAAGCATGAATAATGGCGAGACATTCACGTTCTGCGACACTGTAGTTGCGCTCGGCTGGAGTTAGCGTGCGGCTCGTGAAAGCAACTGGCCGAAGCATACCGCCATACTCCTGCAGCAAGACAGCACCCAGGCCGACAACGATCCAGATGACTCGGCGTGGCACTCTGGCACACCGAACATCTACGAGCGCAAATCTACGCTCGTAGCTGCTCGGTGTGCCAGAAGGCAACTGGGCTGGGGAGCCGCCAGTGTGCCCACAACTCTACAAAGAGAACTTCAAGGACAACACGTCGCCGTGGCTGCTGGTAATCCCGACCGGCATTCGAGAGGAGATTTTTCAAGCATGCCACGACGACCCGACGTCAGGATACAAGTATTACTTGCCAAAGCTCCCCAAAACCGTCCACCCATACACACGATCATGCCACGAGTGCCAGCAACGCAAGAAACCTCCGCCGAAGCCGGCAGGTCTCCTGCAGCCAATTCCACTGCCAACTGTACCGTTCCAGCAGATCGGAATGGATCTACTTGGCCCTTTTCCGCCGTCACCGTCTGGAAACCGCGAGATAATCGTCGCCACAAATTATCTCACGCTGTACGCCGAAACTAAAGCTCTGCCTTCAGGGACTGCTGTGGAAGTCGCCGAGTTTTTCATCGAGGGAATCGTCCTCCGGCACGGCGTTCCCGAAGTTGTGATCTCAGACCGTGGATCTTCGTTCATAGCCCAGTTGACGTAAGAAATCTTTCATCTCAGCCACTCCAGCCATTGTCGCACCACGGCGCACCATCCGCAGACCAACGGCTGACCAAGAGACTGAACAAGACTGTTCCCGACATCATCTCCATGTGCGTCGACGCGGAGCACAAGACATGGGACGAGGTGTGTGTTGCCGTACGTCATATTTGCCTACAACACTGCCGTGCAAGAGACCACCGGGGTGACACCCTTTCAACTGGTTCATGGTCGCAAAGTAACGACAATGCTGGACTCGATGTTACTCCACGAACCGGCTGTTACTCCACGAACCCAGGTGGTTTCCCAACGGGCAGAAGAAGTCCGTCAGCTCGCCACACTCCGGATTAAAGCCCAACAACGTGTCGACACTGGCCGCTACAACCTTCGTCGTCGGGACGCCTACTTTCAGCCCGGAGACAGGGTGTTGGTCTGGACACATATTCGCCGCCATGGTCTCAGCGAGAAACTCCTGAAACGGTAATCTGGACCCTACAAGGCACTCCGTCGACTGGCAGATCTGAACTACGAGGTGATTCACGACGGAACAAGAACATAATCACGCCGCCCACCACGACCTGAAGTCGTCCACGTCAATAGGACTGTGAACCTTATGTGTTCGAAATGACTCTTTAGTTTGCCGTTCTTTTTATTTATTTTTTTTTGCATCAGGGCGATGCACTTTTTAAAGGGGGGAGTAATGCCACGGGCGCAGCTGGCCAAGTAGGCAGCTCGGCCGTGTCCTAATGATTAGCGTGCTTGCCTCCCACGCGAATAGCCAGGGTTCAATTCCTGGGAGCGTCGGTTCTTTTATTTATTCAAGCAATTTAGTGTTCTGGTAAATTCGAGAACTCCTTTGCATGTTCGAGGTCAGAATGTTCTACGCGCCGAATCTTCTACGCCGATTGTTCCAGAAGCCCGCGTGAGCGAGCCGCAGTCAGTCTCGTCCCAGCGTCCGACTGCTGTTTAGCCGACTTCGACGGCCGCGACGCTCCGTTGTTACCTTCTGTTTCCTTTTGTGTTTTGGGCACGAGTTCGCCCCAAATAAACGTTTCAGTTTCCTCAGTTATTCTTTGTCTCATCACCTCTTCATTCGTGACAATATTACCGTTTTTCTAACATAGAAATAGGGGATAGCATCCGAGGTCCTTTTTTAATTGCAAGAAAGAAATTGGAAACAAATTATTATCTGGATTGATAAAATGGGATTGTAGGTAGACTATATTTATAGTCATAGTGCTGGGATACCTCTGATTGCTAACAAAACTAATAACCATTTTCTGCGATTCATCGACAATATGAATATGATAAACACTGCTGTTTCCCCGTACCAAAAAACTGTAATGAAAACGAGGACAAGACAAGGATGTATAAATCAGTCAGAGCACTGACTAGCGGAATGTATATTTATGCTTGAAAATTATAATTACAACCTTCAACGGCTTTTTATCTATTATTTGGACTGCTTCATCCACCGCAAGCATTCGTTCAAAATTACACAAAGGCATTTGACATTTTATGATATATCAAATTGGCACATGAGTCTATAGTGAGAGAGCCTGATAAGCGTAGTTGTTATTCCCTTCGACCTCCATATACAACTTTTGTTTGATTGCTGTTTATAGTTTATTATTACTAAAATGACACTCACCCACACATATTTTTTTTAAATAGATTGCCCGTCATATTAACTTTCTTTCTTTCTTTCTTTATTCTTTCTTTTTCCGATTGACCGGGAGGTGGGCAGAGACTAAAGGCGTGAGGCCAGACGAGGTCTTTGTCCCCTTTACAGTTCTACCACAGCAGTGTAGGGTACATAGATTTTTGAACTCGAAAAATAGAGGAAAGAAGCTATGAAATCCTGTAAAACTCAGAAACAAAAAAACAGGATCAATCAATTATCCCACGATAGGTTTTTTCAGCAAAGAATGATGAAAACAAATTAGACAGAAACATGTTTTAACAATTCAAAGGCGAAATATGGTCATGATTTAATAAGTACACAGTACACACATATCAGAACACAATGTCACTGCCCACCAGAAGTGTCTTTGGTATTTTTTTAAATTGGAGTATATTGCAGTAAAGTCTATTAGATCTTCTGTTTTATTCAGAATTTTGGCGACTTGGAAGCTTGTCATTTGTTTTCCGTAATTGGTACGTATTTTTGGAGGTCGTCTAATTCTATGTCTAAGTGTGTGATAGGTTGTGTTTTTTGGCGGAATTGCAAAAAAATGTTGTCCCCCCAAAAAAAAAATATGGCGCTGCCATCTGCATAACATATCATGCTCGCTTTGTTGCCAATGTTTACTGAGTCATTGGTAGTGAGCACACGTGGTTCTGGATCTTGGCTGCAACCGGCTCCCTTTGTCGGTGCTTTACCTTGAAAGTTGAAATGTTCCGCAACCAGGCACCCAGAAGGTTTTTATTGGACGGCACATTGTGATATCTGAGATCTGGGTTTATTGCCATATTCCATTTGCAACACGGCATGTTGCAATGTTTAGGCATTTTGCGCCCCGTATTTACGTAAAAAACCAAAAATATTTAAGATGACCCTATAAAACGACTTAGAAACTTTTTTCTACTTAAAAGAGCGTAAATAAACTCCCCGAAAAACTAAAACGCCTTAACTTTCGCCGTGTTCAGCGCTTTTATGGCGGCTTTGGCTTTCCCGATTTCCCCCATATACAGCGCCCCCACTATTCGTCACTGCAAACGAAAACACTTTTCTACTTCACGAACGCAACACACTAGAGCGCAGTCAAACGCAAGTGTGTAAACCAGCTTTTACTGTGTAACAATACAGACACTAATTGAAGGTAACGTTATTAGGCAGGCCAGTTGGTTTTTAATCGACATACTGAAATCCGAGACAGAGGAAAAAGAATGATAAAACACAACGTCTCAATTTGAGACTTTTTTTGTTTTTCTTTTTTTCTTTCGTCTTTGGTTTTCGTACGTCGACAAACACTAAGGAAAGGTTAAAAGTATCGGGAAATATAATTTGTATTCCACTTGCCATGCGATGTGAACACGGCATTCTATGCCACGCTGCTTTAACTTCGTATCTTGTCTTGTTGTTGACCCGCGTGATGCAGCATACTTTGCACGTATATGGCCTAAGACCAAACGGAAAAATAGCAAAAAAAAAACAAAAGAAAAACTTTTGAACATGAGTGATTGTTGGAGCGAATCATTTAGTATTTGATGTTTGGATGCGGTTCATGAGGAGGAAGGGATGTATGCCATACCTGACGGTGCTGGTCTCATTAGGAATTTTTATTTTAAAAATCATATCTTTTCTTGTTTAGACAATATAGTACAAGCAATTGATAATAATGAGTGTGTTTGAAGCAGTATTAGGGTATACTTTCTCTTATCAGTCATGCTCCTTGCACATCTAAGTCTAATTTTGAGCCATGAAGATAACCAAACTACAGATGTAACTTAGCAGGCGCATTTCATTGGACATTAAAAGCGTTATGACACGCCAGAAATAAAATATGTGATACGTATACCGCTAGCGAGCCAGTTTGGCGAGCCAGCTTAAGGCTGGTCACACATTTCCGTCGAGCGCGTGTTGCTGCGTGGCGCCGTGCGGCACAGCGCCTCCCCATTGACTCGTCGTAAAGGTCGCCGTAGCAACAGCTCGACGCAAGTGGTTGCAGTCGCAGTCGGTTGCAACCAAACGCAAGTGTGTGAAGCAGCCTTTAGCAAGATTATCTTAGCGAGTCAGCCGGGCGCACGTGCACGCCGGGTGGCAGGTCAAAGTTCAAAGCTGCGAGAACGAGAATATATATAGCGTTTGACTGCGAGTAGCCGAGTAGCTTGAGAGAGTGCGATCGTAGCGTGGCGAGCTCGGGCGAGCATGGGGGTATTGGTCAGCCTAGAATAAGAGAGCGTTCAACAATACAATCAGGATCACGTGGTTTGGGGACACAATGGTCTGACTAATTTGTACAGCGACGTCAGATTTTGGCCTGTGTTGATTTTTCGCCAGATGAAAATGATCAACGTTCATAAATTGATTATTGCAATTACTAGAGCTTGAATAATTGCGAAACTTACCGTATATACTAAGTAACCGATGACCATTCTATTTCAAGAGTTATCTACCCGTTTAATTATTATGTCCTAACCCCTTACTACTGTAATCGTAGTTTTGCAGTAGCCCTGTCTTTGTTCATCGATCACGGAAGAAGTGTACAAGGCATGGCCCACGTTGAACAATACGAGAGCTGAGAACCTAGTGTGCTGATAACAAGAAAATAATATTTGTACTTCACCACTCCCATCACTGGCTGAGGGATTTCCGGTGGTTTTTTATGGCCCAAATGCGAAAGAATTAACGACCAGGGCTTGTTTTGTCAAATGGCGTAAATGTATGTCTTGTCACTAGCGAGCACTTCGGATGCTTGTGGACCCTTGTAGATAGATCTACAAAGCAAAAGTATGGAATTTTATTTATAAATAGCAATACCCACCACTTCCTCTACAAACGTGTCAAACAAACGTCCACCTTGCTCTCGGTTCAAAGGCAAACGCTGTAGAATCCTTATACGTAAATATAGGGACCTTCTGCCTTACACCGTGCATGTATGAGGTCTTGTAGTACGTTGGAGTAGTACATTAGCTGTATTCCTTAATTCGCGGCCGTTTCGTGCTATGAGCCCCACACAGCTGGCACTCCCCTTAACGCTGAGCATCACTGATGTGGCAGAAATCTCTAATCAAGGTTGCGATCAGACCCGATTGTTGCTCGCGCAGTGCTTCCCAGAGTGCCGGACATGAAGTGCTGGTAGTACGGGTTGGAAAAAAACTAGAGAATCTCCCGTATATTACGTGATTGCGTTACCGCCTCAGTATATCTTGTAATTGCGCTTCGCGTGTAACCCTTGCTCGCATTTGTGTAAGCGTTACGCGTGGAGTTGGCTTAGCTTGCTCATACGTTTTTACTAACTGCGGTTGTTTTTTGCTCTGAGCGGTCATGTCTATGAGTATCAGGGTCCACTTTAAGTATGAATGTACTCGCGTAAGGATTAAGTAATCGCATGCTCCTTAGTCTCTCTGAAACGTCCTAAAAGAGCGGTGCCTGTTGCTATATAGTTTAATGTTTTCCTAAAGCGTTGCCAATTACGATGAAATTTTATGCTTACAAATGGCACAACGAGGAAACTGGCAATTTAGTGTAATGTTGTACACAGTACTGCGGCTGTCCTGTGTTGTTCTCTTTGAATTTGTCCCGTGTGTTTGCACTCTTTTATTGTGTCGGTCAACCACCAACTAGTCCAGCAATTTACTAGTATAGCGTGACTACTTTGTGAATTGTTAATTTATACGGAAAGCGCTCAGCAAACAGCAAGTGTTTTTTTATAGTGTGTGTTTCATTTTCCTACTAACTCAAGCAGCTACAAATTTAAAAATGAAACCATAAGCACTTGCTGCATCTCGACCCAACGAGTTATTACATTCCTGATTAACATTTTCTACGGGGAATATATTTAAAATATTTAACTTTGTGACATGCGTGGGATTTATGGTCACCACATACTGATCAAGTATATTGGCCTCGATAATAATACTGTGCTCTTCTCATCCCCCCAAAATTACAAACTGGTTACATTCATGATTAGCATTTTCTTTGGGAAATATATTTAAAATATTCAACTTTATGACATGAGTGTGACTTATGATTACCACGTATTGAGCAAGTATATTGACCTCGATAATAATACTGTGCTCTTCTCATCCCCCCAAAATTACAAACTGGTTACATTCATGATTAGCATTTTCTTTGGGAAATATATTTAAAATATTCAACTTTATGACATGAGTGTGATTTATGATTACCACGTATTGAGCAAGTATATTGGCCTCGATAATAATACTGTGCTCTTCTCATCCCCCAAAATTACAGACTGGTTACATTCATGATTAGCATTTTCTTTGGGAAATATATTTAAAATGTTCAACTTTATGACATGAGTGTGATTTATGATTACCACGTATTGAGCAAGTATATTGGCCTCGATAATAATACCGTGCTCTTCTCATCCCCCCCCCCCAAGAAAAAAAAAAAAACAACAACAACAACAACAACAACAATACAGACGTCTACAGTTTTTAGTAATGCAAAATTAGAGCGGAGTTCTTGAAGTATTTTGATATTGAAATGTACAGGGGTAAAATATGTGAGAAAAAAATTGATATCGTACTTTGATTTCTTTTTTCTTTGTGGGTTTGGGGAGAGAGGTGGAAGAGCGTACTGTGAGCCCTTTTTGGGGGCGGCCAGAGGCGTGAAGCCGCATTTCAAGAAGCCGTAGGCTGTTACGTCCCATAATGCAACAAGAGCAGTGTTGCATTGTGTTACTTCACAGACCGACACACCAATTCAGTTTCTCTGCTAAATTTAGCGGGAAAGTTGAATTGGTGTATAGATCTGTGACGTCCCATAATGCAAAGCGCGCAGTGGTGCATTATGGCACGTCACAGACCTAAACACAAATTCAGTTTCTCCGCTAAATTTAGCGGGGAAACTTGATTAGCGGTGAGGTCACGTGACGTAAATTTTTCCGCTAAATCTAGCGGGGAAACTGAATTTTGGTATAGCTTCCGTGACACGAAGTCATGTGAAATCATTTTCCTTGCTAAATATAACGGGGGAACTGAATTGGCGGTAAGGTCACGCGACGCAAGTTTCCTGTTAAATCTAGCTAAGAAACTGAATTTGCGCATAGGTCACGTGACATGAAGTTATATGACGTATAAATGACTGCAGGATCTAGTTAATTTTATACGTATAATACCAGAAAAACAAAATGTTGTTAATATTGTTTCGACGTCGTACAGCCTCACCTGATCGGTTTCGCCTGGGGTAGTTTGATGCATTCATCAAAAATCTTCGGATCCACTCTGCATTTCAAATACATTGTTTTGTCGAAAACAAAACCCTCAGCGTAAAATATAAATAAAATAAATCAAGTTGCAAGGAAGAGCTACGAACACAAACAACATACGGCGAACTGTTCCTGTCTCCCGGTGTCTAATATAAAAAAAGTTCGCAAGTAGCATAGACTGTTTTTTGGTAACCATTCTTAATAGTTATTTTGGGACGAGTTTAACGCCTCTCAAAGCCGAAGTAGGTATGTTTTGGATAACCAATGTATATTGTGTACATTTATTTTCCACCAGAAAAAAAAAGGGGAGCTGATAAATTTCCCATACTAGCAATAATTCACCGAATAATAGTGAACAGTTTATGTCTGCCTAGCCTTTCTTAGCAACTAAATTTCCCTACTGAGGTGACAGAAACAACCTTGTATGCCTGCAAGCTTCTTATCCTATATCAGCTGTACGAGGGCATTCAAGCTCTAAGGTATACTGATTTATTTATTAAAAAATATGTACATGCAACACAACGTTTTAACCTCGTCACTCTTCTTCATATTCATTGTGTCCCAAGGTGCAGTCCTTCGGGCCACTTGTTCTGTGTCTAGCAATGTAGGGCTTCAAAAAACCCGAAGAAGCACGGGTAGAGCCCAAGCTTGACCTCATTTGGTCAGAGTCTGGATATCTTGATATTAATTCGCCAGACAGGTGCCAAAGTTAGGCTTCCCTGCTGGTACTTTGACTGGCATCTTTGGGTTTAAATCGCCAAACAAGTGTTAGATTTAGGCATCACTGATGGTTCTTAAGTTCATAGGTGCCAGCATTGGTTCAAGTCGAGCACCTTGGCAATTACGTGACGAGCCAAATCAAAAGCCATAAAACGCAAAAAGAAAAGTAATCTGGAACTAAAAGAAGTGTGCTGGCCAGCTGGTTGAATTCTGACATGGTAACCTAGGTGCGAAGGGAAATCGGGACGATTGCATTGTCCGTTCCGTTTTTCTCCTGCTCCATGGTTACCATTTAAGTAATCTGGCACCTTAGAACAAAACCGTATTAGTACCAAGTTAGACCCCTGGGATTACCAAGCTTGCGGGGTGCTACCTGAGGTACTTGTACGCATTTTTGGCAACATCGACATCATGACTGCATGGCCCCTGAGTATTCTTCTTTCGGGGTCAGTCAAGATCGTTGGGATATTGCCGACGACTCAGCAAAACACCTCGAGAACACTCAACCAGCAAGCGTTTCTTTCCTTTATTGTCGGAGTGAATCAAAAATCGCTAGAAGCAAGGTCAGGGGAGTAGGAAGTGCGAGAAATCAGTTTAAATCTAAATTTGTGAAGAAAACATTCATGGCGTTTCGCGCGATGAGCCCAATCATTAACTTGTTGAAAAATCACAACTACGGACTTTTGCATTCGTGTTTTTTCCCTAAGCGGAACGAAATATTTTCTCCATAACGCCTTTGTAGGATGCAGCCCTCACTGTTGTGCCCTTCACGACATAGTGGGTAAGGATGACACCTTCATTTTGCCAGAACATGGCCACCACTATCTTCTCAGCACTGGAGGTAGCGCGAACCTTCGGTGGCGGGGAGTCGCAGTGCTCTCATTGTAGCTACGGGCGTTTGGTTTCGGAGTTGAAAAACGGCATCTATGTCTTGTTCATTTTGACCAGACATGTACACTCGACGGAAATAAACGAACTAAATACCTACTGTGCTCACTTCAAAAGTAACTAAGTACGCCACTCGTTACTGCGATTCAAAAGGAACGCGTTGTCTAAGCTTTAAAGTACTGCATTATTTTCTCGTTACTTTAAAGTTTAAACGTGTCCTTGTTATGAAGCAGTAGCCGCTTCCAATACTGTCCTGGTTAATTATTCCTTGCTTTTCAACCTGCTCATTCATGGATAACTTTGGCAATACTGATATACCCTGTAAACATTTTAATGTCCTATCGAGTGTTTTCTCGTTGTTAGATATAACGATTTATTGGAAATTTCAGGCGAGATCTAGGGTGACAACGAGGTTGGGTATTTGTGGTGTATACGCTCCCTTCCAGAAGTAACTAAATGCCGTTATTCGGTACATTCGTCAAAACGTCAGGAAAATATTTTGCTCGTTCCTTCTCCTAATGTAACTAGGTCGTTACGCCATTATCGAAAATGTAACCAGGTACAATTGAAGCGTTACTTTTGCCGTTACGTACAAGTCTGATTGTTACAAGGAATGAAATGAAACCACCACTTCTGCAGTTACCATTCGACGAAATCGCTTGATTTCACGCATTTGCAGAAAACAAGTAATTACAAGGCTAATCGCTGAAGGGAAACGTCGCCATTTTTAGTGTCGGGAACATTGGTGTCCTTAGGTGGCGCCACGTTCGGTCGCCGGGCTTAGAGAGCCTACACTGTAAACGAAAAGTTACCCGGATGGGAGTTTAAAGGCTAAGATGCCGATTAAACTCCCTAGGCTAAAGCGTTTACCCGAGTAAACAAACCAGAAATCACAATTTTACTGCGGCCGCTAAGTGACAGAGAAAAGCAACTTTACCTGATTTTACACATGTTTTAAACTAGAGTTCTGGTGGGACATCACTCCCTAAAACGGAAGGGAGTTAAAAAAGAAAAATACTCCGCTGGGTACACCGGTCTACGATAGGCCGCCCACCATTCACAAAGCCGGCGTTTCCCTCACCCAGCCCAGTCCCGGCGCTGACGCGAACGGGTTTCCCGTCATGGGGGAGGCCATTATGAAGGGTCCAAATGGTTTAGGGACAGTTTTTTGTCCGAAATACCGACGCCAGCGAACACCAAACATAACACCTGCGAAACACCCAGGTAACAATTTATGTTGTGGAGACAGTCGGCGCAACAATGTTTCGCAACATGAAAACAGTTGTATTGCAATCGCGCAACAATGTTGTAGCAACAGTCATAACACTGCAGAAGTGTCCGCTGCTAAAGCACTGCGGCAACTGTGTCGGTCAACCGTTGACTGTCTCATGCTCGCAACAGTTACCGAAGCATTGCTTTTACCCAGCAAAATCTGTGCTGTCCTGATGTTGCTAAACATTGCGGAAAAGACCAGCGCAGCTGTAGGCGAAACATTATCACGCAACACAAGCTCCGCCAACAACGTCACGTTTGCATTTGCGAGAGTGCAGAACTGCTGTTTTGCTACTATTCGACTGATGTTGCGGTAGCGTCGGGACCTTTGATTCCGAAATGTTGTGGCAACGTAACTTTCTGCTTTCGGAAAACAAAGGTTACAAACAGTTATCGCAACAGTTAGCAAACTGTTCCCGTGGCAGATTAAAAAAAAAAAAAAAACAGATTGCGTTTATACTGGCAGAATGCAGTCGCCAAACATTGGTTTCCAAAAGTGTTCCAACAGTACGACACAACAGTTTTGCGCTAGGTCGGGATAGATGTTTCGAGGAATTGTTGCGGAAACAATGGGCACCATTGTTGGTTGACTGTTGCTCAAACCTATTCGGCAGACGTTGCGCGCCACAACGGGACTGCAGCTGTACATCAGTTTTCGCCAACTGCTGCCGCATGCATCTTCTCAACATTTGCACTGCATGACGAGGCAGCGCTCCTCGCAACAGTGCTTACGCATGATCGGGGCAACAATGTCTTGCTTTCGTTGCTAGAGTCCGTCATGCCACTGCTGCGTTGCATATTTTTGCGGGTATTCGTCTCTTGTCTCGCACCAATGTGAAAATCGTTAAGCAGCCATTTGCTAATTGTTCCGGGCACCTCATCGCGGAACAGTAATACAGTCCACGCAGCTAAAACTAACATTTTATATATATATATATATATATATATATATATATATATATTCCGTACGGCGGAAGATAACGCCGCCATTCCTCCCCCCTCCGCCCCTAAGAGAACCGCACAGCTGCGTGAACTCGATTAGGGATTGTAGCGTTGACAGTTACTCTTCTATTTCGGCTTTGAACAGCAATCAGGCGCCGTAGCATATACGGTAGATATGCCACCACCCGCGCTCAAGCAGGCGTATGTACACTGCCGCAGAAGTCAGCACGCACCCAGGTCAGGACAGGCTACCTAAACTCTCCGGTGACACGTGGATTTAGAAACAAAATATTAATTGTACCGCAAAACTTTGTAAACTCAATTTTTTAAAAATCATCACGTGTTTGCCATTTCGCACCTATCTCCAATAAAAGCTTTTAGAAAAAAATTTGTTTGTTTGTTTTTATGCAAAAAACAAGCTTTTAAAAGCGCATGGTAACCAGAGTCCAGATGCTGGCCGCAGAGGTTACTCCTTCTGTGCATGCTAGTAGAGGGCGCCACCGCCGCCTTCTTCTGGAGTTCTCCGGCCCCGCCAGCACCGCTCCGTCGACTTATGCGAAGCTCTGTGCGACGACCGTCGTTTTAATGACATTTCTTTTGAAAAGTTCCGAAATCATATGTTTGAAGAGTATCATGCAACTGCCTATTGTTCACGTGCTTTACTGCTGCCTGTGGTTCATTAATTGGGTAACTGGTGCGAGTTGGACAACTCTATCCGGCAACACGGGGAAATCGTGTTGCCGGCGACCTTGTCACATCGAGGTAACAACTACAGTCCGGCAACAAGTTGCTGCCGCCTGGCAACCGTGTTGCCCGATTTGTTGTCCGACAACCCTGTCACACCGCGCTGACGGCGGGGACAACACGGGGAACACTCCGCCATCTTGATTGTTTACCATCGTTCGTGTGAGGCGCGGATCGCTGGAAATGTGACTCTTACAAGTGCTAGTGCTTTTGAAGGGCCGGAAATTACCACGGTATACGACATCAAACAGTGACTGTGATTAGAAAACTTGACAGGGGGAGTATTTTCCGCTCTTTATTTTATCAAACTGTTCTTCATTCGCTGACAAAGCAGATGGCCTTAACCGAGGAAAGTGACATCGCTGATGTATGTTCGGGATTTACGCCACCGTATGAAGTGTTTCTGTCCGGTTCTTTCTTTCATGCAATTCCTATTTCTACTGTAAAATTGAGTTAGCACCGGCAGTACCCCAAAGCGTCGTTTGTAGTCTGGTGTTGAGCTGAATGACAGTGCTTCAAAACTGCGACACCAACACGATCGGCCCTCATAACAATCGGTGGAATAATTATTTTTCAACGCTGTCTATTTGCCTACCGCCTGCTAAGTGATAGCTTCATTCGCCAAAACCTCCTGGGTATTTTTGAAACAAATCAGGTGTCTGGTAGCGGCTGTTTTTGTCAAGTTCCAAGCATCAACAATCATGATCAGAGTGGTCGTTTTAATGCTTCGATTTTTCAATCTTTGGTTTTCTGGATTATTTTTATTATACTTTATCACCGTGTGAGTAGGCATGCCATTTTATCTCAGTATTAGTAATGTGAGCTGGTCTCCTCGGCAGTTCTAATTTCAAAACCAGTCTGAACGGTCACGACCGTAGCTGTGACCATTTCGAAAATTGTTTTCCGTAATTACGCAGTAAAAATATTCCTCAAATTATTTTAGCTGCACTCCAGCCTTAATTATTGTTAAATAACGTTTTCCAAGCCTTTATTTGAGCAAGACGTTATTGATAGGGAACTAGCTCTACCATCGAAGCTAACTATGTTGTCGTGTTGCCGGCCCGATATTCGCTCAGCCAGCGATCAGGGCAACACACGTTGTCCAACACAAGTTGCTGCTGTTTTTGTTGCCGAGGGCTGTCATACCGAGGCAACATTTTAGTTGTCGTCCATGTTGTCGTGCTGTTGCCGCGATGTGACAGGTATGTCGAAAAACACGGGGAGCGAGCAACAAGTTGCCCGACTGTGGGGCAACGTGTTGTGTTGCTGTTACCGTCGTGTTGCCTCAGTGTGACAGGGCCTTTATGAACACTATCAGGCTACAGTGCCGCTGAGTCAAAAAAAAAAAAAATAACCACCCAATTGGGGGGGGGGGGGGGGGGGGGGGGGGCTGGTGTGTGTGTTTATACAGCCTAGAACTTGGTCTGCCTCTACGGGCGACGAGTCTCCAAGCTGTAGATGAGCAATTTAGCCAGTGCAGTACAACCGCTAGCCTGGGGTCTTTAAGGTGCATCACGCAGTAGCGATACACGACCGCACGCCGGTACGATGCTCATACAGATCGAAACGGGCAGGGCTGGGTATTGAACCCAGGATCCCCGAGTTCTGCAGCGCGAGCTTTCGCTCCACGTGACATCCTCAAAGATTAGCAGAGCATCCACTCATGTAATACCCCCCCCCCCCCCCCTTTGCATTTATATTCATATTGTAATCCGCTTAAAGGAGTCATGAAATTATTTTTCATTCTTCCTCAACTCAAAAGCGGATTGAAGAATCACGTGGTCGTGACATGCTTTTACACCGGTGCGATGACTCGAAGCTTTCACCGTGCTTTTTGAGCACATCATATAACTTGTCATTCGCAAGTGATAATAAATTCCGTCAGGGCACTCATTGACCACGAACGCGAATCCAAATAATTGTTGACGAGCGCATACATCCGAATGACGCAGTTCTCGTGTTCAATGCGTGAGCTCGGGTCGGCTGACGTGCTTTGGGGACCGTTGACGTGCTTGGGGTAACGCTGACATGCTCTGAGTACAGCGGATGTATCACAATGAAAAGGCGGAGAGCTTTCAAGGGAAATGAGGTACAAAATAGTCCCCTATATTTACAAATGTTGGTACCGAGAAGCTGGCTTTTGACTTTCTACCCTTTTTATTTTGGCCCACTAAACGATATGCGAATAGTAAACTCCCAATGTAAGATCATTTATCCCAGCCCAAAATTCATTTCATGTTGATTAAAAGGATAAAAGGCGTGAACAGAACAGGACGAAAAATGAACAACGTACGAAACGGACAAGCGTCAACGTCCAACTGATTTAATAAAACACGAAACATTGTCAAACTGTTGATCCTCATCGCCTAAACACATGCAACAGATAAAGGATCGTATCGTTCATCACACGCAGCCCTCAAGAAACTAAATTTCTTTGTTTAGTAGATAAAGGGATGGCTGCTTACGCATTTGTCAGCCGCTTGTGTATACCGAAAGCTACGATTAATCCCCTTTCCATCCTCTTCTTCCCTCTCTTAATAAACCTTGTGTGCTCTAACAAAGGTTCACACCCGCATCGTTCACAGTGCTCCGCAAGATGCTCACCCGAATTATTGCGTCCGGCTAGCTTGTGTTCCCGCGCTCTTTCATTAAGGCATTGGCCGGTCTGACCAATGTAAACTTGGCCGCAACTAAAAGGAATCTCATAAACCACCTTAGTCACGCCTTTTAATCTTTTAATTGATATGTACCAACTAGCCCAAACCAATTTTTTATTTAATTTCATGGCCCCTTTAAATCTGAAAATCAATAAAAGTAAAAACACATCGAAAAAAAAAGCCTCGCTGAAAGCTGGAGCTTTTTTTCTAAAGAGGGGAATGTAAATTACCTTGATCCGCAAGTGCGGAACTAGGAGTCTAATTTTAACATTCCCGTTTTGTTCCGTGAGGCGGTCATAACACATGAACATGTCGGGACCACACCGAATCTCGTAAACAACTCCGGAACGATTCAGAGCCTGAATATCCAACGAGTCGAAAGATCCAACGAGACGAAAGATCCACTGGTGGATATTCAGGCTCGTTGGATATTCAGACACGTTGGACATTCAGGCCTGGTTGGATCTTTCGTCTCGTTGGACATTCAGACTCGTTGGACATTCAGTCTCAAATGGATATTCCGTCTCGATAGATGTTCAGTCACGGTGGACATTCCGGCCTGGTTGGATCTTCCGCCTCGTAGGATATTCAGACTCGTTGGACATTCCGTCTCAGTTGAACATTACTTTTCGATGGATATCCGTCTCGCCCGCCACGTAACCAAGTAGATACCTGATTTGAGCAATGCGTTTCGCTTTGTTTACATTTTTCGGGCTGGTAGATCTTCAAATTTCTTAAAAAGAATGCTGGTTGCTCAGGCGAATTCAGGTTGGTTAAACGTGGCTGTTAATATCGACCCAATTTTGAATTGCCTAACGGTTTATAAATATCTGTGCTTGTATTTAACTTGTTTATTCTTATGTGGGCTGTCCTGTTTGAAGGAACCACTGATCATTGTTCGTTTTGGAGAGTAATGCGTCCTTCGCCGGCTTACGCGCGTCTCGGGGGTACATAGCTTCCTCCCGCCTGGGTCTGCTTTTTGGGGTTGTCAAGAGAAATTCGGATGTCGTTGCTCTCCTTACGGAACCTTACATTTTTTGTTACATCCTTGTTTATGTTCGAAGTAAAACGGTTTTATCTATCTCATCCGGAAGTCCGTTTTAAAAGCAGCACTAAAAAAAAAAAATTTGGGGCAATTTTTTTTTTTTTATTTACGCGAGAAACCAGAGGAGCACGGAAGTACACTATTTAACTTTGAAACACTTTGGGGGCTTTTGTAACTGAACTTCAAACTGTAGCCAGTTGACATTATAATCGCTTGTTTGATTGCTATGTAAACCTCAGACACAATGAAAATAAGTATGTTTTAGTGCATTGCATACGAATGACAGACAGCTACTTTGACGAGCTCTGAGTGGGTGCTAAGCATAAATCAAATTTTCCTTGCGTGCTTTCCATAAGACGAGCGCAATTCTTTATCGCTGTCCATAAACTGTATCCCTTTCCAAGTGGAAGTTATTTCATCGTTGCCCAAAATCGCACAGAATTCCCGTTTTGCTACCAGAATATATATACATATATATATATATACATTTATGTTTTTACATTTTGAGACAGCAGTTATTGCTTTTTCCTTAAAGGGAAGCTGAAGCGGTTTTAAATATGAATAAAAACACCTAAGCCTAGTTAATGAGGCCTCAGCAATCACGAATAGCGTATTCGTTTGGTTATTTTCTGCGCGGATTAACCGGAAAAGCGCCTTCAAAGTAGCACCGAAGCCACGCCTCTCCGAAGCAGAGGGAAAGGGGAGAGAGGAGGAAGCCCGTCAGCCGGCGTCACAAAAGGACCGACTGGGGGACCCCGCCGCGGCTGGCCGCGCTTTCCTCGTAGGCTGCTCTAGTGTCTTTTCGAGCCGTCGTCGTTCTGCCGCTGCATAGCGCTTGCTTTGATCCGTTGACCGGTCATGCTATTCACTCAATCGCATGACGTGTTGATTGTTCTCTTGTTTTTTCACGTGTTTGCAGAATTCTCGTGGCACCGAACCAACTGACTAGTGCTGTTGCAGGATGCCGTATACTCATGTGTAGCCGCCAGCTTTCACGAACAGCGCTCGTCGCAGTTGTTCTTCCCGCTTACCGTCTTTTCCCCTTCGTCACCGAGATTTTAAAGGAGCTGTGCAACGATATTCAATTGGAATGTTTTTCACTTTACACCAGCTTACTGGCACTAGTGGGGCTCAAGGATACTCGCACGCAACGCCACTAGCCAAGAAACTCCTTTGTTGCGGTGTAATTTCAAGCCCAAAAGCGAACATTTTCATTCAATCTCTCCTTTGAAAAATTTGATGACGTAACGCGGGGATCGCAGTACACCCATATGACGATATTCGAATGCGGTTCATAGATTGGACCCGAGCATTGCGTGGGCACTCGATTTGGGCTCGTGACAATTACTGGCTCGAGAAGCATTCGGGTAGTGGCCCGTGTCCAATCGCTGCAACGACGACAATAGCCGAGCCATAACATTGTCTGGAACTCAGCGCGTGCCCTGTGCTTTGCCAACCCCAGCACGTGGCTATGATCAACATTGGCGGCATATGATCGGCTCCAGATCGCGTGGCCGCTTGTCCTGGCTGCGAGTTGAGGGGGTGAACGCTGCTCGTTTTTCTTTAATTTTTTTCTGGGACTTCTACTGCGTGGGGTGAATAACGAACGCGTGTTTTATAGATCATTAACGTCAGGGATCCGTTCTAAGCAGTGTTTGCGCAAAGTACAAAAATTGTTGCATCGCTCCTTTAAAGGGGTGGGCGGGTTGAGCAGTAGTACACCGTTTATTGTTCGAAACGTGTTTCGGACGGCGCATATGAAAACTATATACGTATGGGTTTGGGTCTGAAGAAGTCTCGCCTGAACCCGACGCTCTGTCGACCATCTTTGAAGGTAAGAAGGCAATTCAGCGCATTAAAAGTCACAAGCAAAGGGGGAAACGTAACTAGGTAGGAATTGTAGGTTGACTTTTCTAGAAAAAAGCTATTACGTTATTATACTCTGTTTCACCTTGTGTTGTACCGCAGGGAAGGCTACAAGCGCGAGCTCCTTGCTCTAGGGCACATCTCGGCGGCACAAGCTCTCGTGCACCAAGGGCAGCTGCCAACGCTATGAGCTCGCGCTTCTTGCCTTCGCTGCGGTACAACATAAGGTGAAACGGAGTTAGAATTGTGCAGTGTGCTAGAAAAGCCGCGATCATTTAGCCGAGTAGCGGGTTTCTACTGGCTCTCTTGTGTTAACCGCCTTATATTAGTGTTTTGGAGTTGGTTTCTTATGTTGCTGAAGTGACCATATTTTCCGGACCGACTCCGGTCCGGGAAATCTGGGAAACAAAAGAAAAAAATCTTGGGTAGCCCAAGATTTTTTCTTTTGCCTTTAATCTACTCGGCTACCCAGTCACTTGGGAGAGGAGGGCTTGCTCTAATAAGTGGTCATGCAATTCATAATGCGACTTTCACGGTGCAACTTGTTTTAGCATAAACATTTTTTTTACAGTTGCTGACATTATTTGAGGTCACATATTTTTTAAACGTAAACATAAATTTTGTTAAATTTTCCTTTCAAAGGTTCATATTCTCTTCAGGAGAGCTTTTTGGAAATACAAAGCATGTGACCTTCTCTTCTGAATTGAGTTCTTTTTTTACAAGTTACGCAGTGTTTTTCGTATAAAGATTGTGTTATGCAATTATTCTTTGTGCCATAGAAATGCGATTGGACGATGATAATGCTTGGTGGTGGTGTAATGCTGTCAACAAATCTTGGTAGAATTATGCAAATATAGAGGCCCAGGAAGCTTTCACGATTTTGACATCATTTTGGCATCAAATTAAGGGCTGCCGGGCACACATCTCCGATTTTTCTAAAGCTATAATGGCGTAATAGTTTGTGGCAAACAAACTAAACGCAGCGGAGGGTACCGCTATCACAGGGATGGACCTTCTGCGCAGTTATTCGCATAGTGCGCAAGGACATGGCGGTGGCAGAACGGTGACCCTGTTTTATCACCCGTCTCATCTCAGCGGAAGCTCTCCCGTCGCCCGAAGCCGATTATACTATCCCTTCAAAGTTGAAACCACTTCAGAACAATGCAGCCTGCACGCTTACGCGTCCAGCAGCTGGCAAGCACGAAGGCCGATGTGTGCAGAATTCTTGTCCTCGGACGACCGTTTTGGGGAGGGTCACGCTAATCCGGCTTGAGGCGTCCCGTCAAAAGCACTCCGTTTATTGTCAACGTTTTAGGTTACAATAAGTAGCAGTTAGTACTTTCCTGATCGTATGAAGCCGGCTATGTCGGCGCCCGCGCAAGCGGTTCCTCGAGTCTGCGTTTATTACTGCGGGGGGTCATTTTCCTACTTTGCCAACGGCTGGAACGCGTACTTTGTCACGTCTGGGGTCGTTTGGACACATTCCTCTTTCGGATTCACCGAAAGATTTCGAAAAATCAGAAGCCGAACCCGATATACAAGAGCAGAAGACCCGGCGCCCGGCTACTTCCGCAAGCGACGGAGCAATCGAGAATCGAGATGGTCCTTTTATGACGTAGTGGAGCGTCACGCGTCACTAGCCAATGGCGTGCCGCTGCGGCGATCGCTTCTGATTTTTTCGCTTTTTTTCGTGTTTAGGGATTATTTTGGGTCGAACGGTTGTGACATTTGGACTCAGCAGGCACAAACACGTCAGAATCAACCCTTAACTCATTTTTTTCGAAAAGCTCTTCAGCTTCCCTTTAAAGATAGTTTTTGCATCCTTCGGGACCGCTAACAATGACCAGATTAGTCGGTCTGGAGCGCGGTCATGGACTTGTCCTTCCGTTCCCCTTCCAACGATATGACACCGACGTGATATTTCCCTTTTTAATATGGAAAGATGAATTCCTCAGAGTCGGATCACTCAATCTGTCTAAAGAATCATTTGCGTGGCGAAAGTGCCTTACCAAACATATTGCACCGCGTTATTTATGTGTACGTCCCGCTTTACGGGAGACATACTCGTTGGTGTAGTTTATTTTATGTTTATTTGTTTCTCTTCATTGCCCTGACATCCGGTTTGATGTTAAGCGGATTGTATTAAGAAGAAAATTACGGGGGTTCAGTCAAAAGTAGGAATAGTTCTAGTACAGTTGGGGGATGTTTCCTTTTTGGGCATTTGCGTGCCCATTTTCCGTCTATGTGGTGTGGTGAACCTTAGCGAGGATTAACCAGCCGGACTACCGCCCGTAAACACTCTGGGCTTTGGGAAGTGTTTTTTCTTTCTAGCTTTTGCCGGAATGTGTATTCACTCACGCTTTGTGGTCAATAAACCCCAGGCTGCGTTTGCCTTGACCGTTTTTGTTTTAATTTTTCATCTCGGGTTTCATAGTAGCGTATGCGCAACATGTTCGCACAGTCAGAAAGCGGATGCTCCTTACATTAAATGAAAGGCCGTGAACTCGGAGCGACCGCAACACGCTGGCAGTTCACGGCCAGCGATATTAGAGAGTTCTAGTGGACCGTACTCTAGAAATTTGCGTACGCAAGGAAATTACGGGTGGTGAGCGCGCATGCGCAGAACGCAATAAAAGAGCTAGCCTATTGCGTACGCACGCAACGCTGGGGATCTTGCGTTGCGGGCTAGCGGGCTTTGCGGGAAGCTCTCGAGAGATCTCGGGCCCAACGAGAGCACCAGTTTCAAGATGGCAGTTACCTCGACTGGCGCAGCAAGGGCGACAAGGTATTCGGGAAGTACAGTGTTACGTGAAATTGTGTGGTGTTCAGCTCGGCAATTCACACCGGGACCTACCGCGGCCGAATCAGATCGCCGTGCAGCTGAAGGAGTGCACAGTGAAAATGTTTACCACTCGCAATGTTCCTCAACGCTGCGATCTGCTCTACGCTAAGCCCATTCGCACAGTTCATCGCCGACGGACGAACTTCAAGAAATCGCCGAACTGGTCGCTATGCACTGGACATCAGTATGTCATGGATTTCATTCCGCGTTGGTATTGATGAAGGGTGCCGTTTCCACGGGACGATTGACGGAGACTCTGTGATCGAATTTGGCTACGCACTCGTACTCGCAGCCTCTGTACCCTGCAGAAATGCTCGCTTGACGAGGCAGCTGCGGCTTGATTTAATTTGAAATAAAATGATTTCCCACGTTATCTCTTTTTTTTTTCTTTTTTTTTTTTTGGGGGGGGGGGGGGGGGGAGCATGATGGTTTTATAAGCACGCGGAATTCTACGGCTCGGGCGAATTTAACCAAGGGCCTGCGAGGTGTTCACTCGGAAACGTAACGCACAACTAAACTCGCTCGGAGCAGGTCGTTTTTAGCGCATCTATGTTATTTCGTATTGCCTACGTAAGAGCCAGCAACGCTATACTAAAACTGTCCTTAAGGGAAAGTGGACTACAGCGCTACCGCTATCCTCTGTTGTTTTTTTGTTTTTTTTTTCCCCGTTTGCGAGTCCCCTTCCCAAGACCGGTTTCGTGGCCGAGTGGACCAACTACCCCTCTCTCGGCAACTGTATCCACAGTAAAGAAAAACGATTGAGCCGCCATCTTGGCACCTCGAGCCTGGGAGTTTCGAACTCTGGGAACATTCAGTGTCTAGCAGATAGCCATATGAAGCAACTTTGAAATTTCAACTCGTCGCTAAAGGGTGGAGCTGTTATCGTACTTAGTTTAATTCCTCCTCTCCCCGCGTTTTATTCCTTTCCTTCGAAAACTATCCTCCTTGCCCTCCTTCCGCGCCACGCCCCCCGCCGCCATGTCTGGGCGAGGCCCCCAAGGTGCGTGCGCTGCGTGCCGGGTCGTACTTGTTTGCCATTACATACGGCGGAACAGAGTTCTTTATTTTTTTCTTTTAAATATGAAGACAGTTTTGCTTTCTAACGTGAAAAAACTAGCGTTTATGCACATTTATTTGAGCTCTAAAGCACGTGAGGACGTCGTAATCAGCAAATATAATAACGCGAGCAGAGTTGAAATTGCTCGGGTATGAAGACAAGCTTTCTCCGATTCCGCTAAACACAGAACACACGCAAAAAAAAAAAAAAAAATGCCAATGTAGTCTTGAATATTTTGGGACATCGGCATGCACTGCAAAAATATATTTTGTTTACCCGTTTATTGCAGCAAGAGCTGAGAGCAGGCCGGAGCAGGCGCACGAAAGACTGCACCTTTCCCTGAGTGAAAAAGAGGTTCGTAGAAGAACTGCGTTGCTAGCGGGAGCTCGTGGCGTTGTTTTGAGCATGGATTAGGCACGCGCCCGCAACACTCGCAGTTAATAGCGTACATTCTGCTAAAAATTCTCCTTTTCTTAAACAAAGTGCATTTGCAGACTCGGCATCACTCGAGTTAGGCAAATAAAAGACACCACAACGCGTGCAAAACCAGGGCTTTTCGGTAATTTTAAGCAATACCGCTCGTTTAGCCAAACCAGCAGCTTGGTTTATTTCGTACACATTTTATAAACGTCGAATACTACCTAAGACTCTGCACATCTGACAACTGCTATTTACGCGCCTCTTGCATATAACTACCCACCAAATACACTCACTTGAATCGCCTGAGTTAAAATTAAAAAAAATAGCGTGCTCCTTGGCAGTGCGTTTCTCATTTCGCCCATTTATTAGTGAGGCCCTTTTTCATCCTTACTCTGTTTCCAGATATTGTTTTGACGTCCTCACGCGCAAGGTACGCCCTCTAGTTCACTTGCAAGGCATATCAGCTTTGCCGCACACCCGCGGGTGTGCATTACTGCATGAGTTACAAATGAGGAGAGAGAGATCTTTCAGCAAAGCCTTAAAGGGAAGCTGAAACGGAGGCATGCGGTTTAGAGAGGCTCGTTTTAGCGAACGCAGTTTTACCGACCCCGGG